>CAJGYO010000001.1:63831221-65200104 GCA_904845875.1 Miscanthus lutarioriparius | reverse complement strand
AAAGGAGGCTATTAGGGTAGAAGTTACACGGCTTTTGGCAGCCGGATTTATCAAAGAAGTGTATCATCCAGAGTGGTTAGCCAACCCGGTCCTTGTATGCAAAAAGAATAATGAATCGAGAATGTGCGTTGATTACACTGATCTCAACAAACACTGCCCTAAAGACCCCTTCGGCTTACCTCGCATAGATGAGGTCGTAGATTTAACTGCCGGTTGTGAGTTGTTTTCCTTTCTCGATTGCTACTCTGGTTATCACCAGATCGCTCTCAAAGAGGACGACCAGATCAAGACATCCTTCATCACGCCCTTCGGCGCTTACCTACAAACGCGCCATACAGGCCTGCCTCAATGACAAGATAAAAGACGACCTAGTCGAGGCATATGTTGATGATGTAGTTGTTAAAACCAAGGAAGCATACACCCTTGTTAACGATCTCGAACGTACCTTTATAGCTCTTAACAAATTCTAGTGGAAATTAAACCCAAAGAAGTGTATCTTTGGAGTTCCATCTGGTATATTGCTTGGCAATGTCGTCAGTCACGACGGCATACGCCCTAACCTAGAGAAGGTAAAAGCTGTCTTGGACATGAAGCCGCCTAAAGAGGTGAAGGATGTTCAGAAGCTCACCAGATGCATGGCTGCCCTCAGTCGTTTTATATCAAGATTAGGTGAAAAGGGACTGCGGTTTTTCAAGCTGCTCAAAGCAACTGAGAAATTTGAGTGGTCGGAGAAAGCAGACGCTGCCTTTACACAGCTAAAACAATACCTTACATCACCTCCGGTCCTCACTGCTCCCAGAGAAGATGAAACCCTCCTGCTTTACATTGCGGCAACTAACCGAGTGGTCTCCAATGCCATGGTGGTCGAACGCGACGAGCCCGGCCACATCTACAAGGTACAGCGACCAATCTATTTCATTAGTGAGGTACTCAATGAATCCAAGACCAGGTACCCAAAGATTTAGAAATTGATCTATGCCATACTGATTACATCCCGAAAGTTAAAACACTACTTCGATGGATATCGTGTGGTGGTCATGACCGAGTACCCTCTAGGAGACATCATTCGCAACAAGGATGCGAACGAGCGCATAATCAAATGGGCAATGGAGCTATGCCCTTTCTCCTTGGAATTTGCAAGCCGTACTACAATCAAGTCTCAGGCACTTGTCAATTTCATCATCGAGTGGACAGACTTAAGCACACCTACCTCTCAGGGGCCCACCGAGTATTGGAAGAGGTACTTCAATGGCTCTCTCAACATTGACGACGCAGGAGCAGGAGTCCTCTTCGTGTCGCCATCCAAGGAGTAGCTCGATACGTCCTCAGGATTTATTTCCTGGCGTCTAATAACGCTGCCAAGTACGAAGCATGCCTACATGGTCTACGCATTGCAGTCGAGCTCAGTGTCAAACGTCTCTATGTCTATGGGGACTCGGCTCTGGTCATCAACCAACTCAACAAGGACTGGGATACGACCAGTGAAAAGATGGATGCATACTGCAAATCGATCAGAAAGCTAGAAGGCAAGTTCTATGGCATCGAGTACACACATGTGGTCCAGGACAAAAATCAAGCAGCAGATGCGCTGTCAAAGTTAGGATCATCCTGAGCCAAAATCCCACATGGCGTATTTGTTCAAGACCTGCTCACGCCTTCCATCGAAGAGTAAGATCCCACGGTCGACAAGCCTCTAGACCAGCTATTGGTGGCTACGATTCTGGTGTCAAACACTACTGAACCACCACCGACCACTAAGGAGCCTAACTGGAGAGTACCTTTCATCAAGTACCTAACAGATGGTAGCGGTTACACTGATCGGATAGAAAATGAACGCCTGATGCGTCGCAGTAAGCAGTATCTGCTCGTCGATGGCAAATTGTGGCGCAAGAACGCAAAGGAGGAAATCTTGATGAAGTGTATAACCTAGGAGGATGGTGAACGTCTCCTGGACCAAATCCACTCTGGCTCCTGTGCCAACCACATGGCCTCAAGAACACTGGTTGGCAAGGCTTTCCTAGCAGGGTTCTATTGGTCGTCAGCCGTAGCTGATGCAGAGAAGCTAGTCCGCCATTGTGAAGGTTGTCAGTTCTTCACCAAGAGAATCCATGTACCAGCATTTTGAGATTCAGACAATACCAGCCTCTTGGCCCTTCGCTTGCTGGGGACTAGATATGATCGGGCCTTTCAAACCGGCTCCTGGGAAATTTACATGCGTCTTTGTGCTGATCGACAAATTTTCCAAGTGGATAGAGTACATGCCTCTGGTCTAGGCATCTTCAGAAAAGGCTGTCACGTTCATCGACCAGGTCATCCACCACTTCGGCATACCCAACAGCATCATCACTGATCTGGGTACTCAGTTCACCGGGAACGCTTTTTGGGACTTCTGTGATGAAAGGAGCATAGTAGTGAAATACGTCTCGGTGGCGCACCCTAGAGCTAATGGACAGGTCTAGCGGGCAAATGGCATGATCTTAGACACACTTAAGAAGAGGATGTACAGGGAAAATGACAAAGCTCCCAGAAGATGGCTCAAAGAGTTACCAGTCGTGGTCTGGGGTCTCAGAACCTAGCCTAGTCGCAATACCGGCGTATCACCATACTTTATGGTTTATGGTGCTGAGGCAGTGCTCCCAGCCGATATAGCCTTCAGATCAGCATGGGTAGAGAATTTCGACGAAGACAAGGCCAATGAAGTACGGGAGTTAGAAGTGAATAGTGCAGAAGAGAAGCGGCTTGATTCCTGTATACGTACAGCAAAATACCTTGTTGTTTTGCGTAGGTACTACAACAAGAACGTTAAGGAGCGATTCTTTGTGGTTGGGGACCTGGTCCTAAAGTGGAAGACAAATCAGGCCGGTGTCCACAAACTCGCAACTCCATGGGAAGGGCCCTTCGTGATCAAGGAGGTTACACGACCAACGTCTTACTAGTTAGCTCACCTAGACGGTACAGACGTACCCAATTCATGGCACATCGACAAGCTTAGGCATTTCTATGCTTAACTACTAAGATATGTACTCCTCTTGTACTTTCAATTTAATTCAATAAAGCTATTATGATTTTCTCCGACCACTCTAATGTGTCACTTCGAAGTCTATTGTTATTCTAACTCAACCAGTCAAAACCGACCACCATTCCTTCCCGGGTTTTCAGAGCAGGCCCTGTCTCTGGTTCCTCCCAATGCATGCATGGGATCTGCTCTCTACGCTATGGGTGATTAGCAGGTCCCCTCTGGTTTGACTTGTGTGCGTCTACGTGTGCATAGGCTACGCACCTCACACTCCGACCACAGGGCAAACCAGGGCCATACAAACTTTTTAGGATGACGTGTCGACTAAACTGGTACAACTAAACAGAACGCTAACATGTTCTCACTTAGTTACACCAACACAATATTCAAGCTTAAATACGTTTTCTACAAAACAAACAAGCTTATGCAGATATACAGTTACGTTATTACAAGCTTGCTTGAAAGGGTCCAAGTTTACAATAACACAACTACATCTTCTTCCACAGCTATAGCCTATACTATTGGCTGGTTGGGTCACGCGGCACCTGCTGCTCGCCAGGCCTGACATCGTGCTCGAGTCTCGGGGACTCTTGTACTGGTTGAGCTAAAGAAGATGGCCCCGTTGATGCCTGGCTAGTCAAGACCGTAGGCTTCGCCGGTTGGCTTAAAAATGATGGCTCCTCCAGCTGACTTGTTGATGGCGTACCCTGTACAGGTGCTGTCCCAACTCCACATAGGTTAATGTCACCAATTATTTTTGCCGACAAGTCCAGCTGGGTTATCCGAAGCTCCTCAGCCTTGTCTGGATCTACCTCCTTTGGGTATCCAGCTTCTAGGCCCTTGAGATCGATCAAGGGGTAGTGAGCACGTACCATGCTTAGCACATGTGTGCCTGTGTACTCACCTGCCTCCTTCACAAACTCCTGGAACCATCCCCATGCCTTTCGACATCTATCGACCAGTCCAAGCTATGGCGTCCTTGGCACGTCTTCTGTAAGTGCTGGATCGATGAGGTTGAGGATCGGCAAAATGCCCGTTGCCACTTCCTGGCACCGGGTTTTCCATGTGTCCCGATCCTTAGCGATCTCTTGGCACTGCGCCTTCTAGCCGTCACAATCTTTTATCACGACCTCCATATGCTTCTTGGCATTGACTTTTATAACTAGAAACCGCACAAGCTATTAAAACGTCATACCACGACAAGATAAGGCAGGCAACAAAAGTGAGCAAAGGGGTTTGGAAAACTTACTTTTCAGTTCCTCTTTCATCTTGGTCGTGTGGTCCCGGAGCTACGACTGGTCGTGCGCCAGTTTTCTGTTGTCCTCCTTCAGGCGATCACACTCCATGACCGCACGACTATTCTCCTCTCGCAGACAGATCACTTCGGCTTCTAAGCCTGCACTACAACTGTTACTATCGATAACGCAACAACAATTGTCATGCACTCATTGTGAAAAAGTGACTACTTACTTGTTCTTTCCTGCTCTTTGTTACTGAGCTGGACGACCAGGTTCTGGTTCTAGGACTCTTGCTCCGTCCTCTCATGATTGGTGGCTTCAAGTTGGTGGCGCAAGCGTTCCACTTCCGCCGTCAACTCTTTATTGCTTGCAGTGATCCCCTCGATCTGGTCGAAGCATTTCTTATGGTACCTTGCGGTCTTCATTAAGTCCTGTGTGCAAAAGATAAGTAAGAAAGTCTGACTAGACAGCAAAATCAGGTGGTGAAGCAAATCATACCTGGACTTCCGTCACCAGTCGTTTTGCCGCTCGTTCAACTTTCTTGGTCTCTTCGACCTCTGGGATTTCCTCATGAATAACCCATTGGTCATTCCGCCAATGCGACACATACACATGTTGTCGCTTGTCCTGTGGATGCCCCAGGACCTCTTCTACTTCGTCCTCTTCGGGCTCTTCTTTGGATCTTGGTGCTGGTCTGGCTTTAGCAGCTTCTACAATTACTATGGCTTTCCCATGGGCTGTAGCATTGACAAACATGCTCTATGCTCCCACCTCTAGTTGCTGCTCCTCGGTCTGATCTATTACCCTTGATGCTGAGGTGTTGCCCTCAGCAGGTTTAGTGCTCGGAGCACCCGTGCTTGGCTCGGCTCTTCCCTCGACCTGCTGCTCGGGGACTATTGCCTGACTGTTTGTTTGCTGAGGCCCCAATGGATCTTCTACTATGGGGTCCTCGATGGCCGGCTGCTGGGCAGTCTGCTCTAAAATTACTGGCGGAGCCACGCCGCTCCCGGTGAGCTGGTCTAGATTTTCGGTGGACGCCGATCTAGTACATCCAATATACATTTAGAAGGCAATTATATTCAATGCAAATTGATTGGCTTACATCAAGGTTACAAATACTTACATGTTGGAGGCATAGAAGGATGTGGCGAAGGCACGTCTCTTCGGCTGTGCTCGCTCCACGTGTTGTGCGGGTGACTCTTGGTCTCCCTCTATATCCAGCATTGTTGCTGGGCCTTGGTGCTCGACCCCTCCGCCGCTTGTCATTTCACGCTGCGGTGGTCGGCGACGTAGATCCCACCAGCACGGAGGAGCCACCTTGTTCCATTGACTCCAGTTGCCTCCTCCTCTTTCGAGGGATGAGTTGAAGGTTGTCTGCATCCTCTCTCTCCTCTACGTCATCATCCGACAAGGTAAAAATCGCTTGACGATGCTTGCTAGCCGCAGGCCTCTTACCAGCAGCTTTGGCTGCCACCTCCTCTCCAGCTCCGAGCGCCGCCCAGTCGACGTCCTTGATCCCGACACTGGTCTGGGCGGCTAGGACAGATACTTGTGGCCAATCTACACTAGGGGGTGGTGACACAAACACTGTCGCTCTATCTCGACCATTAATTTGGGAAACAAATAGGAGATACACAGTAAGTTTCTACTACAATATAAGACTATGGGTACAAGGCAAGATGAGTTACCTTTGGGGGAGGTCGGGCGAGCTTGAAAGCATGCTCGATGTCGCTCAATCTAACATAATTTGGATCAGCTAAGTTAAATAGCTCTCCAATTCTGGCTCTGACTTCGTTCTTGTCAAGCGCTTCCTGCCTCGTCATCATCGGGTCTGCGCTACCTTGGTACTCGTAGCCAGGATGTACCCTCCTCTGGCAGGGCTAGATCTGTCTGCTGATGAAGCTCCCGACCACGCTCAGACCATCCAGTTTCTTCCACGGGATCATCCCAAATATTTCTGGAATCTGTTCCAGGTGCTCAGGCTTCTCTAACCAGCTTGTTTTCTTCTCCGGAATGAACCCCACATCGCACAGTGTGATTGTGTTTGGCTCTTCCCGGATGTAGAACCATTTCTTGTACCAGTCATCAAGCGACGTGTTCCATGGGCAGTGCAGGTACTGGGGATTCATTCCGTCACGGAGGTTGAGGTACACACCTTCGGCAATCTTCGATCCATCGCTTCCTTTTTTCCACAGATAGAAGAGATGGCGGAAAATATCAAAATGGGGCTAGAAGCCGCCATATGCTTCGCAAAGATGAATGAAAGTGGCGACAAGGAGGATCGAGTTGGGATGCAGATTGCAAATCCCAATCTTGTAGTACACAAATAGCCCTTGAAGAAAAGGATGAACACCACGATCTCACCTGGTTGTGGATCGGGGTACCCCTCGCCCTTTGACGCACGCCATCCTGCGAGCTCCTTGTTGTGGAGTACTCCCATGGTGACGAGGTCTTCAATGGTCTGCTCGTTACTTCTTGATTTCCACCACTCCTTCGCCATGACTCCGGCTTTCTTCTACGCGTCGCTTTTCGCCATGAATCTGGCCTTGTTGATGAACGAGGAACTGGCAGAGGATTGATTAGTATTAGGGTTGGCAAGAGGAAGAAGATGGGTGTGGTTGCGAATGGCAATGGGGTGCGGTAAAAAGTAACTTACCTATCCTATATTGTATTTAACCCAAGAGTTGTGCCATTTCGTCTGCCTGAGATTCTTGGGAGACGTGCGCACATGCCGTAGATGGTTGTTTTCACAGCCTCGAGATCTATGCCAATATATGCGCCTCTTCATTACCAGTGTGAGAGGGCCCACGCTGATGCACCTACTGACAGGTGCCACGCAACTGTTTGCTTAAAAAGACAAGAAGGCAGTATGACGTGCTATACCCATCTACTTTTTTTTGACCAGACATGTCAGATTGGACTTGACAGGGCAAGTAATTCAATACAAAAGATAATAGTACCAATGGCATATGGCTTTTCGCCGCACTTCTCATGCTTGGGGACCTATCTGGGGACTATCGTCATGCTCGGGGACCGACCGCACCACCTCGTGTTTAGGACCCACCGGACCACCGTCGTGCTCGGGGACTGACCAGACCACCGTCGTGCTCGGGGACTGACCAGACCACCGTCGTGCTCGGGGACTGACCAGACCACTATCGTGCTCGGGATAGTTCCGATCACCCTCATGCTCGGGGACTGCCCCGACCACTCTTCAAACATTGCTTGGAGACAGCTCTCCTCAGCTACATGCGACTTGTACTCACATATAGTTGAGAGGCATTTACTTAGACCTTGCTACAAGGCTCATACTTTGCCTTCCAGCAAGTTCGGGGACTACATCGGTACGATGCACCTGCCGATGCATCTCGTATCGCCTGTATGACGATTGGATTCTCAATTTAACTGGGAATTCTTTTTAGACCCTGGCACCACGTGCCTACGTCACCTACTACCAGGCTCGGGGACTAAGTGGGCACACTTCACCTTGCAGTGAATGTGTTTATTTTATTGACCCCTACGCTCTGACTGTTGGCTCGAACTATTATTGTCCAAGGGTTACTTACATTTCTTTTCAGAAATACAAGTGGGCACACTTGATAGGGAAAGAAATATTTTTCTTTTTTTTAGAGCACCATGCATTCTTCGGACAACCTGGAATCTTTGGCTATAATCGTGGTCTACTGCTTTTTGTCCTGACTAGAATACTGGCACATTCGCTTAGTCAATGTTTCAACTAGTTGGAGATGACATGAAGACGGGTCGCATTAGCCGAAGGAGATCGAACGGCGTGTCACAGCAAAATACATGGTGCTTGGGGACTAGCTGTGGGGGTATTAACCCCTATACCCTTACGGCTAGGCTTGGGCTGGCCCAGACCAGGGGGTCTGGCCCACTAGCAGACGACGCGTAGCCCGGCCAATCTGTTTGGAGTCCCGTGCAAGGAATCAAAGCAGATTTGGAGATCAAGCAAGATCCTGGTCGGTTAGAATAGGAATCCTTATCCGGCCACCTATGGCAATTATAACTGGTTAGGATTAGTTTCCAGATCTGTAACCCTACCCCCAGACTATATAAGGCGGGCAGGGGACCCCTCTAAAAAACACATCTCATTGACATACAGCAATACAATTAGACGCAGGACGTAGGTATTACACCCTCACGGCGGCCGAACTTGGATAAAACCTTGTGTCTGTCTTGCGTCATCATCTTGTTCGTAGCTTGCGCACCTGTCTACCGATAATCTACTACCTTGGGCATACCCCTAGGTAGACTGCCGACCATATTTCATCGATAGGAAGCCTACTCTATGTGACCGCACCAAGGCCGGATGTCATGTTTAGTGTATGCATGTGTGCAAGATTTCAAGCCTCACCAAGAGATAGTCATTTGAAGGCTACAAAGAGAATATTGAGGTACTTGAGGCATACACAAATTTTGGTTTGTGGTATCCCAAAGGAGCAAAGTTTGAGCTAGTTGGTTACTCCGACTCGGATTATGCGGGATGCAAGGTTGAAAGGAAGAGCACCTCAGACACATGTCAATTTTTGGGAAGATCACTAGTTTCATGGTCATCAAAGAAGCAAAATAGTGTTGCATTATCAACCGCCGAAGCTGAATACATATTCGCCAGTAGTTGTGCAAAAATACTTTGGATGAAGGTCACTTTGAGTGACTTTGGAATCAAGTTCAAGAAAGTGTCATTGCTATGTGACAATGAGAGTGCAATCAAGGTAACCAATAATCCGGTTCAACATGCAAGAACAAAGCACATTGATGTCTGCCACCATTTCATAAGAGATCACCAATAAAAAGGGGACATTTGCATTGAGAGTGTAGACACCGAAGATCAACTTGCTGATATATTCACCAAGCCATTGGATGATAAAAGGTTTTGCAAGCTAGGGAATGAGTTGAACATATTTGATTTCTCAAATATGTGTTGATGCACCCCCACTTATATGACATGCCTCTCCTTCGAGCAATCCAAGGTAAAAGTTGATTGGCATGGCATACATCCTTGCTAAGGAAATGTTTAGTGCATCTTGTCATCTTTCACATTTAATAGGCTCATTCATGAAAATCAAATGATTTTGATGTTTGTATGGTACCACTATTGCTTCTATGCTTAATTTGGTTTAGTGGTAGCATATGACATGTTTGTGGCCTTGTAAACCAAGTGTTTGATCTAGAAAATGAGGTATAAGTGTTTAACTCAACATGGTACAAGATAACTCTTATTTGGAGGTGTGAAGAAGCTTGTCCTTGGATCAAACCGAGTTAAATATCTTTGGCAAATATTCTAGATTGAACCAAATTTGGGAAAATAGTCCTCACCCCATTGATTGACATTGATAATCTCAACCTATCTACATTTTAAACCTTTGTGATCATTGATGACAAAGGGGGAGTAATAGTGTACAAAGATAGTGAAAAGACAACAAAGGGGGAGAAAAACAAAGATGTAAGTGATAGGGGGAGAATTTGACATAGGGGGAGAAATATGACAAAGGAAGGGGATCAATTAAAATTTTAAGCACACAAGTAGGGGGAGCAAGCTCTTGAACTTGTATGGTGCATTTGAATGTGCATTTCATATATTTGCTTGCATGGCACAAGTTTTAAATTTCAATATCCATGCTTGTGTGGTATATGCTAGTTGTAGGATTGAATGATGAAATGAAAAACTAGCATGCATAGGTTAAGAAACTAGACTTATGTACATTTTATGGAAACTAGACCCTTGCTTCTAATGTTGATCTCATGGGGTATTCTAGTTTTTGTGTATATCTAGTTACAAATGGTGCTAAGGATGGTATATTGGTGCACTTCGATTGGTATCACGCTTTAAAGGTCCATCTCTTATACCTTAGCATCATTTGGTAGACATTGTCTCCTATATTTCCTATCTAAGCATATGTGCAAGGTATAATCCAAACTCTTAGCACATATGTAGGGGGAGCAATTGCTACCATTCGGGGTTCATGAAACTTGTCCATATCCTTTTACACATGGTAAATATGCTTGGGCAAGCAACATGGATTCAATTAAATTTCAATTCATATCTTTGTGTAAGGGTTGTATCAATTACCAAAAAGGGGGAGATTGAAAGCTCTAGTTTGGTTTTGGTGAATTGATGAAACCCTAAGTGCTAACCTAGTTCATCTAAGTGATCATGAGATAGGTAGCATTATTCCATGTGGTGAAGCAATAGTGAAGATCATGATGATGGTGATGCCATGGTGATGATCAAGTGCTTAGACTTAGAAAAGAAGAAAGAGAAAAACAAAAAGCTCAAGGCAAAGGTGAAATTGATAGGAGCTTTTCAGTTTAGTGATCGAGACACTTAGCGAGTGTGATCACATTTAGGATTGATAGCCGTACTATTAAGAGGGGTGAAACTCGTATCGAAATACGGTTATCAAAGTGCCACTAGATGCTCTAAATCATTGCATATGCATTTAGGATCTAGTGGAGTGCTAACACCAATGAAAACATTTGTGAAAATATGCTAACACATGTGCACAAGGTGATACACTTGGTGGTTGGCACATTTGAGTAAAGGTGGAGAAGTTGGTGAAGTGAAGGAGGTGATAGTCACTAAAAATCAGTGACCGGACATCGGTCACGTGGTGGCCGGACTAGGGGGAGCAGCGTCCGGTCATTTATAAAATCAGTTGTGTGCTCGGGCTACTCTTGGCCTGAGACCGGACGCAGGTGACCGGACTCTGGCTGAACACTATTCAGCGTCTTGTCCTACGGACGTGGTGGCACACAGAGAAGAGGAGGAGGAGCGGACGCACCAGCACGTTCGGTAAAAAAACCAGCTCTAGTGCCTTACTAGAAATGACTGGACTCCAGTGATGGAGCATCCAGTCACTTTGAGCAGTGCGTCCGGTCACAACTTAACACATGGCGCGAAGCAGACTAGCCATTAAGATCGGGCGCTCAGCATTTGAGGCTGATGACACATGGCGAGCATCGGGCGACCGGACGCTGGGTTCCTGCGTTCGGTCAACCTGACCAGCGCGTCCGGTCAGCCCGTGTTTCACTAGATAGAGGAGCAATGGCTCTATTCCTGGGGGCTCTCTATTTAAGCCCCATGGCTACCTCAAGCTCACTCTCTTGGCCATCCTTATTGACATAGAAACCTTGTGAGCTTAGCCAAAGCCCTCCCACTCATCTCCATCATTGATTCATCATCTCTGTGAGATTGGGAGGGAATCCAAGTGTATTGCTTGAGTGTTTGCATCTAGAGGCACTTGGTGTTCGTGTTTCATTGTGGGATTTTCTTGTTACTCTTGGTGGTTGCTGCCACCTAGATGGCTTGGAGCAGCGAGGATCATCAAGCGGAGGTTGGTGATTGTCTCTGGCTCCGATCATGGTGATTGTGAGAGGTTCTTAACCTTTCCCCGATGGAGAGCCAAAAGGTACTCTAGTGGATTGCTCGTGGCTTGTGTGATCCTCATCCTGTGTTGGTTGTGCGGCACCCTATTGTGGGTTTGGCATGTGATGCCAATTAGCGCGTGAACCTCCAAGTGAGTGAATTGCCACAATGAGGACTAGCTTGCCGGTAAGCAAGTGAATCTCAGTAAAAAATCATTGTGTCATCATTTGATTCCGAGGTGATTGGTCTTTATTTGTATTCATTCTTGTGATTGATTGGTTCATTCCTTGACTCGGCGGTATAACCATCTTGCTCTCTCTCTTTACATTACCGCAAACTAGTTGCCAAGCTCTTTAGTGTAGCTAGTTGTGAGAGCTTGTTAGTTTGGTTAGTGTGGCTCTTTAGTTAGCCTTTGAGAGCACACTAACTTAGTGTAGTGACATAGTGACATAGCCATTGTGTGGATAGAGACTATAGAAACTAGAATTGTGGTAGGTGGCTTGCATTTTTAGTAGGCTAACTCAACACTCGCTTCGCCTCATATTTGTCTAACCGGTTTGATAAGTGTTGTTGTAGAAATTTTTAATAGGCTATTCACCCTCCTCTAGCCATTAGGACCTTTCAGTTACTTCACTAGGAAAGCCATAACTCCTTTACCCCGAGTGAGTTTGATGTCTATGAGCACTCGATGGAAAGATTATTTGATAAGCTTTTCAATGAATCTAGTTTGACATCAAGATCATGTCGACAAGGCCTCCAAACCATCACGAAATGTTTCCGCTGTTTTAGCCCAGAGCTATGTCATCGTCATTGGCCTGATATTCACCCTTGGGACCCTGGCCTATGTTGGGGCACGCCAAAAGGAGATGGAGAACACATCAAGGAATCCCTTGGACGTCCTCCTCCTTGGACACCTCCTTAGGAGGTAGCAAGGGTGTCCAAGCCAAGCCAGAGGCCTAGTCCAACTCGAGTTCGAGTCTGCCTCAGCCTTCAGGATTAGCCTGGAGTAAAATGGACACACAGGACGCATCCAAACTCCATTTTTTATGATCCACATATGGATGTAAATCTAATTTCATAATATAACCAATGGTTTTGGTTTGAGACCCAAATTTCATCAGAGGCAACTAGAATCATCGAAATAAGTCAACATTCAGAATCTGTCAGGGTGCTATGTCACTGTCTTTTTGTCCGTTGGACTGTGTATCATCTTAGAGCCCATTAGGGGGCGTGTCCAGGGGGCGACCACCCTTAGACATTATAATCAGTAGGCACTGCCCTTGTTAGGGTTTGTGTTTTACTTTAGATCAATTTGTATTTGAACAATTGACGTTATCGGTTTGTGAAACCCCACATTCTAGTGCTTAATCATACATCCGAATTGTCACTATACTTGAGTTGTGTTTAATCTTGTTCTCGCTTGTGTTCTTCGATTTGTAGCAGGGATTAGCCTTCTTCGTGAGGTCAAACAGATTGTGACATGGTTGATAACCAGAGAAGACATGGTGCTAAGGTTGCAGGGTTCAAGTCTTTGTGATCTGAAGCCAGATCGGTGTATCACTTTCTGCCCAAATCGATAGTTATCTTGAACCTGACGAAAGATCGGGAACCTCGTCCCCATCAACATTCTCACCAACCTCCCCATGATTAATCTATAACATGTAGTCTCTCATGAACTTCCTGGTAATCAAGTGATATTGTATCTGCTCCACGCTAACCCATTTCCTGACATTATTACCATCTCTGCATGGGCAGAATACAAGCTGTCCATCCCCAGCATTGGCTACGGCAACCATGATGAAGGTGCCGCTGCCCATTCAAGTACCGCAAGTCCGCGATGCCAAACCGTACATCCATCCTCGATCCATCTCTGCACAGAAAAAAATTTTATTCTTCCTACCACGTAAAAATAAGGAGAGTAATTATACAAAAATAAAAAATAGAGACTAAATCATGAACAATAATTGTAGCTCAAAACAATGGGCTGCTATGTGTCACATGGATGTGCTCATCAAAAATGAAATTGGTCACCCCATTTTGAAGAACAATTATTGTACACTTTGTCATGCCACATAGAAATGGGGAGACTACAAAAAAAAATAAAAGTTAGAGACTTAATCAGGAACAACAATTGTCGCTCCAAACGGTGGGGGTTTGTTCATCAAAATTGAAATTGGTAGCATTATTGAAAAAAAACTCTACTCTACTCCATACAAAACAATGGGTTTGCTCATCAAAGCATCACATATATACAATCATCAAAACCACCATGTAATTTGCTAGTAATTATAATGGGTTCATAGACACCAACTTTTTGGAAGATGGATTCACCACAATTTGAATGTGTTCCTTAGGATCCAATTGAAAAGTGCTCTCTAGATGGAGAAATAACTAGAATGAGAATCAAGTAATCTACCATCAAACAATTGTAAAGCTACAAATTCAAAGGAGTGCATGCATGTTACTAACCTTAAAGCAAGAAAATCATGTCCATGCTTGAAAATCCAAGATCTTCATTGAGCATTTTGGTGAAGAATTGCCGCAACATTGAAGGGAGAGGTGGGGAAAGGCGCCTCCTTGGCTGTGTGTGCTCGGGGTGGGAGGAAGGAGGGAGGACGACGTTGGCTTTGTACTATGCACAACACCACTGCCGGTTCAAGCCAAAAGCCGGTAGTGATAGCACATCAGCATTGTCGGTTCAAGCCACGAAGTGTCACTGCCAGTTCTAGTCACGAACTGGCAGTGATATGGACCAATCATTTTCTAATTTTTAAGCTAACAACCGGCAATGAAGACTTGCCACTGCCGGTTTCAGAAAAACAAATTATTTTTCCCCTGAGATATATAGAGTTATTATTTAGCAAAAAGTACTTCCTATGCAAGAAGAGTTACAGTTAACTTTAGCTCGACCAGCTCTAATTTGTGTTCTGTCCATCGTTGCCATTCAGGATGAAGCTTCACAATGTACTGGCGACGGAACGCTTGATATTAACGATCAGCCTGCTCTAAAGCAGCGCACCGGGAATTGGAGACCATGCTTCATTATTTTAGGTAGGTTCTGCATGCAAACAAGTTCTAGCGACACAGCAGAACAGAAGTTACTCCTACTTCCCAAACCAGCAGAATTGACCTATTCAGTTTCTTGAAAATGTGCTAGGTACCGAGTTCGTTGAATGCCTGGCATATTTCGCTATAGCATTGAATCTGGTCACCTTTCTCACGGGTGAGCTCCACGAGAGCAATGTTGATGCCGCAAGGAATGCGTCGACCTGGATCGGCAGTTGCTTCCTCACACCGGTTATCGGAGCCTTCTTTGGCCGACACATATTGGGGAACATACAAGACGTTAGTAGTCTTCCTCTTGGTCTACACTGTTGTAAGTTGCACCAAAAAAAGTAGTAATCACATACCCATCTACCGCCCCTGACGTTCAACAATGAAATCCTCTGTCAGGGGATGCTCACTATGACAGTTTCTGCATGCCTCCTCTTGGTCATGGAGGATTCGCCACACAACAACAGAATTCATCGTGCCACAGCATACCTGGGGCTCTACCTTGTTGCCCTAGGCACAGGACTACAGGAGGCATCAAGCCCTGCACCGCGGCCCTAGGGGCCGACCAATTCGACGGCGCCGACACAGCGGAGCGGGTGACCAAGGCTTCCTTCCTTAACTGGTACTACTTCTGCATCAACATCGGCTCTCTGCTTTCAGGGACCGTGCTCGTCTGGGTGCAGGAAAACATTGGATGGGGAGTCGGATTTGCCACCACTAGAGAACAGACTTTAGAACGATGTCCCAATATGGCATTAGCCTCGACATTTTTTGCCTTCAGGACTAAAGGTTCCTGCCCAACGGTCGTCCGCAGGGCAGGGATCTTTAGTCCCGGTTTGGCCCTCTAACCGGGACTAATTATCCCGGTCTATAGACCAGCTCATTTCTTCCTCCCCGAGCCCGAGCCATTCCATTCAAACTCACTGTCTCTGTTCTTCAGCTTGCTGTTGTTCTTGCTCTCTCCCCCTCCATTGGTGTTGCTCTTCGATTTTGGAGGTAACAAACTTAATCCTCTTATGTTTTATCAGTAGCTTATCTTATTTTGCGATATAGATGCATGTGTAACTTTATATGTTGGACTTTATTATGATTTTATGTCATTTTTAGCTCAAAATTACATGATGATTTGCATATATGTTTGATAAACAAAAGTTAAATTAATTCATCAAAATCACTTGATAGTTTAGTATTGCTAGTATATGTAGTACATATCATGGTTTAGTTAGATAAATAAATATTTTTATTTTTTTTAATATATAACTTTAGAAATGAGAAATTTACAATAGTTTGTAAAAATAAGTATAGAAAATAACTTGATATGGTAGATTTGATTATGATTTCTATGTCATTTTTAGCTGAAAATCACATGATGATTTATAATAGTAAAATCACTTGATAGTTTGATATTTTACTATTATAAATAGTACATATTTCATGGTTTAGTTAGATAAATAAATAATTTTAGTTTTGTTTAAATATATTATTTTAGAAAATGTGAAATTTACACTAGTTTGCAAAAATAAGTATAGAAAGTAGATAATAACTGGTACCGGATCCTCGGCCTCTCGTTTGGTTGCGAAACGACTGAGGCCAGAACTCCTTCTCATTATCTGCGACAAGTGTAAGCAGAAGATTATGATGGAGTACCAAGTCAAGAGACAGCGACCCAACAAAGGTCGTGTTTTCTACAAGTGCCCGGATCACGATGTGAGTTTCTTATGCATTTGATTATTATGGCTAATTGACCTGTTTTTCTTGAATATTTTTGACTAAATATTTTTTGGCTTTAATTTAAGTGGGAGGGCAATGGATGTGATGGTTGGTACTGGGAGGAAGATTATGCTACATACGTGCAGAATTCGGGTGCGCTTGAGGTAGCGGCTACTGATGATGAGGCAGTGAGCCAGCAGGAGAAGCTTATTGATATTCAACAGACGAATGATTTGTCTGTTTTAGTTACGTACGGTCACGAAATAATTATGTTACTGAAGTGCATTGTAGTTTTAGTTTGTTTAGTGATAGTTGGGATTGCTTACGTTGTAGCCAGGCTTAGTTAATTAATCAACCGTGTGTGTGTCATCTATGTTGTGTAATAAAATACTTAATTATGTTCAAGGTTTTCATAATTTATCGTGTAATGCAGATTATGTCACGCCATTGGATGTACAATGCCGATCGCCGCTCCCAAGACTTTATTGAGGGCGTACACTATTTCTTAGGTGTGGCCGAGGCAAATAAGCGAGATGGTTTCATGTGCTGTCCATGTGCCCTATGTAAGAATTTAAAGGAATATTCAAGCTCAATGAGTCTTCATTCACATTTGCTTAAGTCAGGTTTCATGTCAAACTATATATGTTGGACTAAGCATGGAGAAAGTGGGGTCATGATGGAAGAAGATGAAGGAGAAGATTTAGACATTGATGACATTATTGCTCAGTATGGTGCATTTGATGATACTACAATGGGGAGATGAAGAAGAGGTAGCGGCAGAAGATGATCTCGGTGATGCTCTTGGCGATGCCATTCGTGATGCACAACAAGGATGCGAAAGTGAAAAAGAGAAAGTTAAGTTCAAGCGCATGCTTGAGGATCATAGGAAGTTGCTATACCCGCCGACCGAAGAGGGGCAAAAAAAGCTGGGTACAACACTAGAATTGCTACAGTGGAAGGCAAAGAATGGTGTATCCGACAAGGCATTTGGGAATTTATTGAACCTCATAAAGAAGATGCTTCCAAAGCCAAATGAATTGCCCACCACTACGTATAAAGTAAAAAAGGTTGTCTGCCCTTTGGGATTAAAAATCCAGAAGATACATGCATGTCCTAATGACTGCATCCTCTACCATGGCAATGAATACGAGAATTTGGATGAATGTTCGGTATGTAAAGCATCGCGGTATAAGATCAGGCGCAATGATCCTGGTGAAGTCGAGGGTGAACAACGTCCTAGAAAGAAAATCCCTGCCAAGGTTATGTGGTATGCTCCTATAATACCACGCTTAAAACATTTGTTCAGAAATAAAGACCATGCAAAGTTGTTGCGGTGGCATAAAGAAGACCGTAAGGTAGACAATATGCTGAGACACCTAGCTGATGGGTCCTAGTGGAGAGCGATAGACAGGGAATTTCCAGAGTTTGCAAATGAGGCTAGAAACTTAAGGTTCGCCTTAAGTACAGATGGTATGAATTCTTTTGGGGAGCAGAGCACTAGTCATAGCACTTGACAAGTTACTCTATGTATCTACAACCTTCCTCCATGGTTATGCATGAAGCGGAAGTTCATTATGATGCCGATCCTCATCCAAGGTCCGAGGCAACCTAGCAACGACATTGATGTCTATCTGAAGCTATTAGTTGAAGAACTTCTAGTTTTATAGAACAAACCAGGTGTACGTGTCTGGGATGAGTACAAACAAGAACACTTTGACCTACGAGCAATGTTGTTCGTAATAATCAATGATTGGCCTGCTTTAAGTAATCTTTCAGGTCAGACAAACAAAGGATATAATGCATGCACACATTGTTTTGATGACCTTGATAGTATATATTTGAAAAGATGTCGAAATGTCGTATACCTTGGCCATCGTCGATTTCTTCCTTTGAATCACCAAGTAAGAAAGAAAGGGAAGCAGTTTAAAGGTAAGCCAGACCACCGGAAGAAGCCTCATAACCGAACCGGGGAAGATGTACTCGCAATGGTCAAGGATGTGAAAGTAGTATTTGGAAAAGGACAAGGTAGTGAATCTATTCCCAAAGATGCTAAGGGACACGCACCCATGTGGAAGAAGAAGTCCATCTTTTGGGAGCTACCCTATTGGCAAGTCCTAGAGGTCCGCAACGCAATCAACGTGATCCACCTAACAAAGAATCTTTGTGTGATCCTGTTAGGATTCATGGGTGTGTACGGGAAGCCAAAGGATTCACTTGAAGCACGCCAGGACTTGCAGGGCATGAAAGAACGAGACAACCTTCATCCAGAGAAGACAGATGATGGACATCATTACTTAAGTCCTGCTAGCTACACGCTTAGCAAAGAAGAGAGGGACAACATGTTCGAATGTCTAAGCAGCATCAAGGTCCCATCAGGATTCTCCTCCAATATAAAGGGTATAATAAATGTGCCAGAGAAGAAATTCCTAAACTTAAAGTCCCACGACTGCCACGTGCTTATGACGTAATTGCTTCTAGTTGCTTTAAGAGGAATTCTACCTCCACATGTACGTCTAGCCACCATGAAGCTATGTGCATTCCTCAATGCAATTTCTCAGAAGACAATTAATCTAGTGGAACTAGCTACTCTACAGAATGATGTGGTTCAATGTCTTGTTAGCTTTGAGTTGGTGTTCCCTCCATCCTTCTTTAATATCATGACACACCTCCTAGTTCATTTGGTGAAGGAGATTAGTATTCTTGGACCTGTGTTCTTACATAACATGTTCCCCTTTGAGAGGTTTATGGGAGTCTTGAAGAAATATGTGAAAGTCCGTTCTAAGCCTGAAGGAAGCATCGCCTAGTGCTATGGAACAGAGGAGGTCATTGAGTTTTGTGTTGACTTTATTCCTGACCTTGCCCCGATTGGCGTTCCCGAATCGCGACACGAGGGGAGACTCAGTGGTAAAGGAACTTTAGGGAAAAAACATATATCGGCATGGAAGATGATTATTTCAATAAAGCACACTACACAGTTCTTCAGAACTCGTCATTGGTGCATCCGTACATCGAGATACATAAGGAGCTCTTCCGATCCAAGTTTCCAGGGAAGACTGAAGCTTGGATTAGGCGTCAGCACATAGAAAGTTTCAGTGGTTGGTTGTGAAAAGAATGTCAAGGCGATGACAATATTGATGAGCAACTATATTTGTTGGCTAGGCAACCATCATGGCATATCCTCACGTACCAAGGGTACGAGATAAATGGGAATACATTTTACACAGTTGCCCAAAATAAAAGGAGCACCAATCAAAATAGTGGTGTTCGCATAGATGGCACAGATCCAAATGGGAATATACAAACATATTATGGCCGCATAGAAGAGATATAGGAACTAGACTACGCACCTAATTTTAAAGTCCCTTTGTTCCAGAGCCAATGGGTGAAGCTGACCGGAGGAGGGGAAATAGTCGACAAAGAGTATGGAATGACAACAGTGGACCTCAACAATATTGGGTACAAAGACGAACCATTCGTCCTTGCTGTCGATGTGAGTCAGGTGTTCTATGTGAAAGACATATCTACAAAATCAAAGAGAGGAAAAAACGAAGACATCAACTCAATGATCAATGAGCCAAAGCGCCACATAGTTCTTTTTGGGAAAATAAATATAGTGAGAATTAAAGACAAGTCAGACATGTCCGAAGATTATGAAATAAATGTCCGAATTCCACCCTTCATAGTGAAGAAAGATCCAAGCATCATGTTAAATGATGAAGACACTCCATGGTTATGACAAGATCATAACCAAGGGTCATACGTCAAGAAGAAATTCACTGTTGTGCCCGCATGATACAACGATGCATGTTTAATATATGTTTCAAATTTCACAAGTGTGTGACATAGTTTCAGAAAGTCTATATGAGATTCAAGAATTTGTGACAAGTGTTTGATAAAACTTTCAAAAATAGGAAAATGAGCTATGTAACAATTGTAGATCTTGCTGAGATGACCAAACTTGGTATTCAGAGTTTTTTCATCTGAGGTCATTTAGTGTCTCATTTGAGCAAGTTTGACCAAGTCAAATTTGGTCAAATGAAAAAGCAACACTTTGACTCTAGTATTATGAACTCTAAATGACTTCAAATTGAAAACTTTTGAATACCAAGTTTGTTAAACTCATCAAGATCTACAATTGTTGTTTTGGTCAACTTTCCATTTGAGAAAGTTTGGATGGTTCAAATTTGTGATTTTTAAATTTTGATGCCTACAAACTAGTTTTCGGAACCCTACATTGTCTCAAATTGAAAAGTTTTAAATACCAAGTTTGTTCAGCTCATCAAGATATACAATTGTTCTTTTGGTCAACTTTCCATTTGAGAAAGTTTAGACTATTCAAATTTGTGATTTTTAAATTTCGATGCCTACAAACTAGTTTTCGGAACCCTAGATTGTCTCAAATTGAAAAGTTTTGAATATTAAGTTTGTTCAACTCATCAAGATCTACAATCCTTATATAGGTTATTTTTTCATTTGAAAAAGTTGTAGAACAAAAATACTATATTTTTCTTTATTTTTATTGGTTCAACAAAAATTTCCTGTCAATTTTGGTCAAAAACCGAGAAAAAATTGAAACATTGACGTTACAATAATGTGATAATAAATTTCCTATCGAATAATACTAGTTTTATTAATTTTAACTTACAAATATATTTTTGCATTAACAAAATACTTAGTATTAGTAACATTTATATTCTATATTCATAAAAGAAATTACAAACTTTAGGTTACAAAATTTTCCTATTTACAATAAATAATTAGTTATTCAATAGTATTTTTTAAAATAAATATTACAAAGTATTGAAGTTGCTATAGAATTAATTGATTAACCTAATATTAAACAAGGAGAACAAAATCAAAATCCCAGGCCTTTCCAATTACTCTGGCGGGCTGCCAAAATTTTCAGGCCTTCAGTCCTGGCCCAGGCTAGGAACCGGGACTAAAGGGTGGGCGACAATTTCGGTGCCCGCTCAAAAATACCTTTAGTCCCGACTGGTAACACCAACCGGAACTAAAGCCTTTAGTCCTGGCTGGTAAGCCGAGCCGGGACTAAAGGGTTGGACCTTTAGTCCCGGTTCGGCTTACCAGCCGGGACTAAATGGCTTTTAGTCCCAGCTGATGTTACCAGCCGGGAGTAAAGGGTCCCGGCTTATATATATCGAACGGTTCCTGTTCTACTTTTCGATCTACACGTCGATCATCGCTGCCGCCACCGCAATCTTTGATCTCGCCTCCGTCGCCCAGCCCTACCCGGCCGTCGAGCTCATCTCTGCCGCGCCGCCATCGTCGTCTGCCCCCGCCCGACCACGCCATCCGCCCGGCCCGAATCGCGCGCCGTCTCTCCGCCGCATCCCGTCTCCGCCGCCGCACCCGAGCCCACCCTCCATCGCCGACTGCTTCCTCCCGGACGGCCGTCGAGCTCATCTGCCGTGCCGTCGTCGTCCCTCGTCCCGGCTGCGCCAATCCGCCCGCATCGATCTCGCCATCTCCGTCATGCATCATCCTCGCGCGAGGTGCTCAGCTCGGCTCCATGGCTGACCAGCACGCCCTACCCGGCCCGCCATCTGCCCCAGCTAGCCTGCTAGCTAGCTGCTCTCGGCCATATTTTTTTACAAAGTTTCTAGTTTTTTAGATTGTTTTTTATATATATGTTAGATTAAAATGTATGCTAAATTTAATTACTAGTTTATTTAGATAGTTTTTGATATATATATTAGATTAAAATGTATTAAAATTTAATTAGTAGTTTATTGTTAGTTTTTTAGTTAGTTTTTTAGATAGTTTTTGATATATGTTAGATTTAAATGTATTAAAATTTAATTAGTACTTTATTTAGATAGTTTTTTTAGATAGTTTTTTATTATAGTTTTTTATATATGTTAGATTAAAATGTATTATCTATTACTAGTTTATCTAATTTTATGTTAGATTTATTTAATTGGATTTAGTAATTATATATTCTATCTCTATATATATATGTTAATTAGATTTAATTTTATTTTAGTAATTCTATCTATATATCACTTGAATATTTTATTAGTAATTCTATCTATATCACATGCATATTTAGAGAGAGATTCTATATGTATACATATGTACTTAATTATTTCTATGTGTATATATACATGTACTTATTTCCATGTGTTGAGAGAGAAAATTGTATCTAGAGAGATATTCTATGTGTTATCACATGCATATCTAGAGATATATACATATGCACTTATTTCTATGTGTTGAGAGAAATAAAATTGTATCATTCTATGTGTATATATACATGTACTTATTTCCATGTTTTTGGATCGAAAGTGTTTTTGATTCGATTCCAAAGCCTATACCTTATTATTGTTTATCCTTATGAAATATTATGTGTTATTATATTTAATTGGATTTAGTAATTATGTATGTGTTATCACATGTACTTATGTTATGTGCCATAGTAATTCTATCTATATGTTATCTTGAAGATACAAATGGCTGCTCCGGATGATAACTTGAATGATGACATAATGGCAGATATTATCAACGCCGGCACCAATACGGATGTAGATGACATAAGTCAGTACTTTGCTGATTATGAGGATATCCTGAATATCCCGGTGGTTGAAGATCAATAAATTGTCGTGCAAGAAAATACTAGCGAGGTATATTCGATTATCTATCATCTCTTATAGATGCATGCATACGTATATTTGTTGTTAATCATTGTGTTTCTACTCATGTAGCCGGTCTCTGGATCTACATCAACCACCGGCAAGAGTAGGAAAGTCCGAGGGCCAAAAAGCCATTAGAGGGCCATTTCATAATATCAGAATTTGACATCGACACCGGCAAACCATTGGGACCACATGCTCAGACATATGTCAATCAATGTGGGGTCATTGTAAGGGATAAGATCCCAGTTAGTGCTCGTGAATGGAAGCAGAAGATATCCGCTCCTAATGTTAGTTTTGTATATGATCGTGACAAGAACCTAGCTTGGAGAGATATCACTCAGCATTTCACATTACAAGCAGATGATGCATTGAAGGAGCTAGTGAGGGATTGGACAATGAAGAAGATGGCAACATTGTTCTAGAGTTGGAAGAAGACATTGTATAAAAAGTTTATCTTGAAGAATGATACGCCGGATTTCAATGCTAAGGCGTTTGTCAAGTTGGAGTCCCATTGGGATGACTTCGTAGAATACAAGACATCTCAAGAGAGTGAGGAACGTGTGATGAGGAATCAGCAGAATGCCCGACAGAAGCAATACCATCATCGCATGGGATCAGGTGGTTATAGGAGTGCTATTCCCAAGTGGCAGAACCTAGAAGCAGAGATTACTGCCAAGGGAATTATACCTAAAACAATAGAGAAGAACTGGCCTCAACGCGCGAAGAATTGGTTCTACGCTCATGGGGGAAGCCTAGACCCAGACACTAGCAAGCTAATTTTTGGCCAAAAAATTGAGAGAGCAACACAGAGACTAGCTCGTGCTAGGGAAGAAGCTGATAGTGGTGTTTTCAAGCTCAATAGAGAGAAGGATGAATTGACATATGCCTTAGAGAATCCCGAACACGGTGGTCGAACAAGAGGCTATGGGGCGGTTCCATGGCTACAAGCATTCCCAACAGACAAGGATACCTACAGAAGCCGCCAGAGAAAGAAGGATGAGGAGGCAGACCGAATCCGTGTATTGGAGCAATTTGTTAATGAGTCACGACAAGCATTGCTTGAATCACGTGAACGAGAAAAATCTCTTGAGGCAAGAATGCAGGAGGAGATCAAGAGGCAAGTGCAGCTAGTAATAAGTCAAATGCAATCGCAATCAACACCGGGAGTAACCATTAGCCCCGTTGGTCAGATGAAAAGTAGTTGTGCTTCCACGGAGCTGCCAGTTATTTAAGACAACGCTGGGTTGCGCTTCCCTGTTGATGACATTACCGAGCCTCTAACAACATGTGAGCTGCACATTCCAGATGGTAATAATGCATCAATCATGGTGGCTGTCGGGGTTGTATCTCCAATAGACCGAATGAAGACACCAAGAATCCATGGGTCAGTTATTCAACCTGGATATGCTAGCGTCTCGGTCGATAGAGTGCTCAAAGGTTACAGCAATGTTCCTCTCGACATTGAAGGTGGTGATGGGGAGAAGACACTAGGAGAAGCAGAGAAGACATTTATTCAATGGCGCAAACGCTTCATCATCATTCCTGGGGCGCCACCGCTTCCCCTACCTCACCCTAAGTACGAATAAAAGTGAATGAAATATTATTTTCTATTAATTTTCTATTGGCTTCAAAAATAATTGACTCACAACTTATTTTTGTAGCAGGGTCTCCCCCAGCCTAGCCCAATCATTCATTCCCCATCTCATCATAGCGTCGCGAGGGGCGAGACGATTTCATCCCCATGGCGATCTCCAACTCCTACACCGGTCCCATTGCCTCCACAACGATCTCCAACTCCTACACCGGCCCCACTGCCTCCACAACGATCTCCTACGCCTCCACGCCGGTCTCCAACACCGGCCTCATCACCTCCACGCCGGTCTCCAACACCACCCCCACCCCCTCCACAGCGACGCGCTACAGAGATGTCTAAGGTCCCGGCGGCAAAGAAGACCCCGAAAAAAGAGTTATTTCTCAAGAAATACTTCCTGAAAAGACTGATGAGCAAATAACAGCTAAAGAAGACAAAAAAGTGAAAGATTTTTTATAGATATCAAAAAGCAGAGACAAGCGAAGCTTAAGGAGAAGCCATACTTTTACATACCACGAGATCTGCTGAGGCAGAAGGTCAAAGATCACAAGAAAAAGATGCTTGAACTTCGTAAGCCTCCGCCACTATCAGACTATGACCGCTCCCTCATGAAGTCACATGATGCAGATAAGAAAAGGAAAAGAGCATCAGGGAAGGATGTCCCACAGCTCGGACAACAGAAGCAACCAATGCAAAATCTTGTTGTTGCTAATGAATATGGTTCCAACATAGAAGTCTATCGACCAGACAACTCTGGAGAAGTGTCGGTTCAAGACATTAATGCTTTTTTTAAAGATACTGGTTTAACGTTAGATCAATTGATGGGCAAAGCTCCAATCCAGAACCTGGAAGTTGATACCTGGAAGACTTATAAATTTGGCAAAAGTCTGTACAACCCTGCGGCTCTGAATGAATTGGGTACGCAAATGTACTTGCTCAATAAGTGGTACATGCAGGCGTGTGGCAGGGGTGAGGAATGGATCTTTGTCAGATTTAGAGACCATCATTACTTCCGTGGCGATGACATCTTACATATTAGTTTGAAAGAATTGCATCAACTATACCACATGGACGCTCTGGACAAATCAATCATTAGCTGCTTTTGTTTATAAGTGATTCTTACTTTTATTTAATAAACTCACTTCCATGCGTACGTGTATATAATTATCCTCACATGTAACTTATATTTATATACAGATTCTAGATGTCAGAGCTCCAAAGAATACAAGACACCAGTGTTGGCTTCATTGATCCTTATATCGTATTCAAAACCGATATTATTGCCAAGGAGCAGTGGGTATCTGAAGCACAGAAGAATATCATGAGGTTCTTCGTGAAACAGCACGACAAGACAGCAATACTTTTTCCGTACAGCTTTGAGTAAGTGTTAATAATAATGTAGTCTACACATTTTATGTAATATCAATACAACTTATATGCATGTACGTGTGCGTATAAACCAATGCAGGTTTCACTGGATACTCATTGTCATTGAGTTAAACTCAAGTCGGTTAGTAATCTTGGACTCGTTGAGAAAATAGCGGGCACTATACAAGATATGATAGACATTATCTAGGGGTAATTTCGATCTCTCGCACACAACTATTATTGAATAGATTTTGCCATAATTTATTAACGATCGTACATTATTGGTCGCACAGGGTTTGGAAAGAGTTTATTCGGCAACACCGCAAGGATTGCAAGACACCACTTAATGTAGTTAAAATACCAGTAAGTTGTACTATATATACTTTCTCACGTGTTTAATTATTATATCGTACTTCAATTTACGTGTGAGATGATAAGAATAATCTTCTTCTCGTACAGCAACCAGGTAATAACTTGTGTGGATACTACGTTTGTGAATTTATCACTGCGCACATAAGAACTCCTAAAGATGTCCTCAGAGTACGTATATATCAATTTTTTATTTATTTTTAAATGAATATATATATATATATGTATTAATATTTTTCCTTTTATTTCAAATGCAAGACTGAATGGATGAAACAAAGGGTCATGCAAAAAGACCATCTGAAAGCAGTTCAAGAGTCAATAGCAGGATTTCTTTTAGAAAAAGTGCTAAATCTCAACGGCGAGTTCTACTTTGATCCTAAGGAATAAATGATGTAAATTAAATATTTATTGATATCATTATTTTCGAGAACAAGATTATGAAAGTGTTGTATATATACATATATATCTATATATATATATAGTTTCATACTTTATTCGAATATAATAATGATCGAGATGAGAATTAGATGTAATTATATGTGTGCGTGTATTTATATTAGTAGCGTAGAATACGGACATAAAAACATATTATATATTATACAAATATGTGTAACTGAACTGAAAACAAATTAAACAAAAAAAAGAAAAAGAAAAGAAACCTTTAGTCCCGGTTAAGGTTACCAACCGGGGTTAAAGGGTGCGGTCACGTTTGCTCGGCTGGAGGGCCTTTAGTCCCGGTTGATAACACCAACCGGGACTAAAGGTCTCTCTTTAGTCCCGGCTCGATGACTCGGGACTGAAGGTTCCACCTTTAGTCCCGGGATCGTTGTCCCGGCGCGGTAACCGGGACTAAAGGCCATTACCGTCTGGGACAACAAGGCCATACTGTATCCTGTAGTAGTGTGCGGTGCCGATGGTGTTCATGGTGTTCGGCCTCGCCGTGTTCGTCGCTGGTCGCAAGGTGTATAGGTACAAGAAACTGGGTGGGAGTCCTTTGACAAGGGTAGCCCAGGTGGTGGTTGCAGCTGTGACTATGTGAGGAACTGCCATCTCGAGTTGCCTGAGGATACGTCAGCCCTGCACCATGATAAGCCTTTTCCAACAACCGAGCCAAATTTCAAGACTGGGGCTGCCAGACAGTTCAGGTATATGTGTCCAGTTATTGTTACAACTGTCACCTCAAAGTTGCCCGCTTACTGCAACTTTGATGTACATAGTATTGAAAAATTATGTATAATTGATTGGATCACCTATATGGTCCCGTTCGCGTGTCCTTAAATTCGACTTAATCTGCTTATTTTTTTATCCGTAATAGTGTTTTTCTCTCACAAATTCCTCCAGCATTCCTCTAAACCATCCAAATTCCTCTAGAATTCAGACAAACGAACATACCCTATATCAGAACTCAAATTTCATATGATGTACGTCCATCTGCTGTCCAGATTCTTTGACAAGGCTGCCATAATATTGCCCTGGACTGGCGAGAAGGGTACAGCAGCACCGACGAGCCCATGGAGAGTCTGCACGGAGTCCCAGGTGGAGGAGCTGAAGATGCTGCTCCGGATGTTGGCGGTCTGGGCAACCATGGTGCTCTTCTTCGCCATCACTTCGCAGATGTCATCGACATTCATTGAGCAGGGGGCGGCCATGGACAGCCGCGTCGGCCCATTCACCTTTCCTCCGGCGTCCCTGGCAACCATCGAAGTATTCAGCGTCATGGTCTGCATCCCCACCTACGACGTCGTGCTGGTGCCGTTGGCCCGGCGTGCCACTGGCAACGACCGCGGCCTGTCGCAGCTGCAGCGGATGCGGGCATCGGCCTCGCACTGTCCGTGGTCTCCATGGTGTACGCGGCGCTGCTCGAGGCGAGGCGCCTGGCCTGACGCGGGCCAACAAGCCAGCGATGAACATCATGTGGCAGGCACCGGTGTTTGCCATGCTCGGCGCGGCGGAAGTACGTGTTCGCCGGCATCGGCATCCTCGAGTTCTTCTAAGGATATTGTCTGGTAACATATTCACCTGTTCCAGTGAAATTTCACAGTAACACAAAATAGTGTGTTACCAATTTCGCTGCTAACATAAAACATTTTTTTATAAAAATATGTTATTGATAATAATGTTATGGGCAAAAATGTTACAAGCAAAATATATGCCCTTCTCGCCAGTTCAAGGCAATATTATGCTTTTATGTTACAAGCAAAATGTTACGAAAATTAATGTTAAAAAGCAAAATGTTATAAAAATATACTATGTTGTAACACATAAATAGAAACATATAAAATGTGTTACAAATATATGTCCTGTAGTAATACAAAATAATGTTACAGTCTAAGTGTTATAAAAATTCATAGAGCAATCATCCCCGGGCTCTTCGCTTCGCTCGCTCATTTTCCTGCGCTCGTGCGCACGCATCCACGCGTGGTGGACCCGAACATCCTCGAATCATGTTCCTGGTTGCTCGCTTTCCTTGGCACGAGAAAATTGCATATTTGGGTCTGCAATCGTTGCGCTTTGTAGTTTTGAGACTTCAGTCGTCGACTTCATAAAAAATAGGCCTCAAAACATTAGACACTTGATTTTCTTGCCATTATGTGTATTTTCTCCCTTTTGTAGTATTCCTCCATGTATTTGGCGCATGAACTGACTTTTTTGCCCTTCTGTTCGTTTGCATGTTCCTTATGTTCTTTTGCACGTTACGTGCTGATGATGCTGGGCAGCACCATGGCCTGTACGGGGCAAGCTGGTAGGCAGGTTGGCTGCCGCTGCCTGGGCAAGCAGGCAGGCTGGCCGCCTCCGGGCATAAAAATTATGGAATAATAAGCAAATAAAAATTTTGGAATATTGGACACAATAAAAATTCTAGGCATAAAAATTCTTGGCATATGACACAATAATAAGCACAATAATCATGAGTTCATCTCACAAATCCACGAATTTAGCCTAAACAAGTTTATCTCACAAAAACATAATTTTGTTCTAAACGAGTTACATCATTATCAAATAAAAATTATGGATACATCTCATCAAAGATAAAATCATTCATTCAATATGTAGCCTTCTCTTTGGTGTCATCTTTTTTGGTACAGATGCAATAGACATCCCCACGGGACTAGTGGTGTCAGTTTGTGAAGAGCTGCCCTCTCCTAATAGGAACGCAAGCCGACACAGAAGTATGGTACGACAATTAGATGTATAATAAATTTTATTGCATGGTAAATGTGTTAATCTTCCTTACCTTCTAGTGACCCTTCCTGGACCATTAAAGAAATGAGCTTGCACAATAAAGAGTCCAGGTACTGCACCACATGAACTATGATTGGTCATTCGATCCATTGCCAGTAGTATCCACCGTGGTTCCCTCAATGTCTCTTCTAGCCCATTGATGTCTTACATTTGCATTAGAACATATCTTCAAGGTGTGTAACATGGAATGGCTCATTTTCCACATCATCTTCCCATTCATCACTACCTGTGTCATATATATCTCTTGGTTTCATCTTCATGACTACAGACAACCCAGGGTTTTCTTTGTCTTCAGCATAAAACACCTGGTCAGCTTGGTTAGGAAAAATATACGGTTTATGACTAATCTTTTCTCCTGTATGTATCGGATGTGAAAAATTAACAAGTGTGTAGCCATATTTGTCCTTCTTTATTCTTCTTTTAGAAAGAACATCAACCCATTCACATTTGAAAAGTACCACAGAAAAAAAAAATCCCAAAGTAGTTTAGCTCAATAATATCAATTATCCTCTCATAGTAAGTCACATCACCTAAAACTGGTCTGCCATCACTTGCACTGGCATAACTTGATGTTTTTGCAGTTAGCATTACACCACTATTTTGTGTTACCCGATCCAACCGTTTGGGCCTAAAACGGAAACCTCGACGGTTGAAAGCACAGTACCTTTTTGCAGCCTCAACTGGGCCATGAGCTAGCCATCTAATGCCATCTTTAACACCATGAATGCTATTTTCCCTCTCTAACTGCATTATCTGTACAATTATACAAGTTTAGTTTTGCACGTTAGTGCTACATGTAAAGCATTTTGAGTTAAGGTACTTACATGGCTTCTAAACCATTGATGGAACTTCTCATTTTGGATTTTGTCAACATCTCTATGACTGGCTCTACGTCTAATACCTTTTTCGGTGATCTCTTCAGCATGAGCTCTGCAATTTACAAGTAAGAAAATTTATGTGAGGCAAAAAAATAAATTTATGTTTACAATTTTGTGATATTACCTAACGTATTGAATAGCACATATCTATGTGCTTGTACTTTAACCAAACCTCTCAGGACAACTACTTGGCTTCCCAAGTGGTTTCCCAGGACGAGGAAAAATAGTTGATGCATGTCTAGTAGAGCATCTAAGTGACTCATCATTATCATCATTCCGCAAAAGCCTATTAGACAATGTCTGAAAACCATCAAGAAATGTTGAACAAAAGTGCATAGCCTCTTTTGCTAGAACTAATTCTGCAATGCAACCCTTTGGACGAGCTTTATTTCTCACGTTTGACTTCAAATCACCAAGGTACCTATACAAAACAAGTATAAATTAATAAAAACTATAATTTAGCATGCAAAGCGTAGGTACCAAACATGTCTTTTAATTTTTTATAAGAAAAAAATACCTTTGCTCAAAATACATTGACCGATAATATACAGGACCACCTATTTTTGCCTCTGTTGCTAAGTGAAGAACTAGATGCACTATGATAGTGAAAAACCCAGGTGGGAATATCATCTCCATCCGACATAACATCATTATGATTCGGTCCTCTAACTTCTCAAGTTCATTCATGTGGAGAACTTTTGCATATTCAGTTCTCTAAAATATCCACACAGATCAAATAAGACAGATGTAACTTCATGTGGAAGAAGACCTCTCAAAGTAAGTGGCATAAGTTGTTGCATTGGTATGTGGCAGTCACGACTTTTTAGGCCTGAAATTTTTGCTTGACCAACATTTACACATCTAGAGATGTTACTGGAATAACCATCTAGAACTTTTATGTCACGAACGACTTTACAGAATTGTTGCTTCTCCTCTTTAGACATGTTATACAAAGCAGGAGGAAAGTAATACTTACCATTAGCCTTTTTTGTGGATGTAGATCTGGCCTGATGTTCATTTCTTGCAAGTCTTTCCTTGCTTGTAGATTGTCCTTTGATTTGGCATCCATTTCTAAAAGTGTCCCAAATATATTTTCACACACATTCTTCTCTATATGCATAAAGTCAAGATTGTGCCGTAGCAAATTATATTAGTTTTAATGTTACTAATGATTTCTAGAGGGTTATGTTTAAATAATCCTAATAAATACTTTATTTATATATTAATGAAATCATTTGTATATGTTTTGAGTAGATATCTCAATGTCAATCCGATAATATTTGTTTCTGGATTCGAGTGAAAATACCATAGACAGTGCTATCCAAATTCAATTTCATATGTATCCAATCTGAATTCATCCTAAGGGTAATCATGTTCCAATCTGAAATTTAATTTTGGATTGACTTGTTAAGCTCGATTTAAAATTGGGTCTCAAATGACATAGGAGGGTATAATAAATGAGAATATATCTTGGAAAAATAAGAATACATCGACTTATCGGTTTCTTTATTCTTAATCCCTATTTTTATAATGACTATATTCTATTAAAACAAAAGAAATATTCGGGATCGATTTCATGCGTATTCGGCGTGAATTCATCCCTAAGGTATATGCATATCCCAAAAGAAGTATTCAAAATTGACATAGGGCACCTAAGCTTGTTAAGCTCATGTAACCACTTAATTGTCACACTTAAACGTGCATGTCTTGTTAAGTGTTCTTGTGGTAAGTTCATTTAGACTTATGTGACACTTAAATTTGTTAAGTCCACTTAAACATATAACAAGTATACTTGTCAGCGTAGTCATTACTCATAAAATAGACTAATTTGATACATATTATTAATATTATCACAAAACCAATATACATAGTCATTACTCATAAAGTAACTTTTAGATAGAGAAATCTAGTAGTATATATTTTTTAGATATAAGGACCGTATCGGAATGTCCATTAAATTTTCTTTTAGCTGAGGAAGAATTAGAAAATTAATAAAGATAATGAAATCTAGTAGTATATTTTTTTTAGATATAAGCACCAGAAATTCAGAATCAAGAGACGTGGAACATTAGTCGTTATCTTCACCATCGGAGGCAAGGGGCTCGTCACGTTGTTTCGGAAGGCAAGGCTCATCACGTTAGCCTGGCTTTTCTTCTCCCGTTCACCCCACCTTACGCGCGCCCTCTCCTAGTGCCGACGAGTGGCGACTGGCGACGACCCGACGACTGTACAACCGCCGCCGCATCCCTGCGCCATCTGCCCAGGTCTTCGCCGGGCCCTTTGCCAGCGACGAGCACCCACCAGGTATGCCCACTCCTTCTCCCCCCTTCCTGCTGCGCGAAACCATCGCTATTGGATTAGTGTTACTTCTTGCCGCCGCGTCGCTCGCTCTCAGGCGACACGGGCGGTTCCCGATCCGGCGCCGCCACTTCTAGCTCCTCACCCTTTTCCCGTCTTGCCGTCACCCGAGCACACCGCAGGAGGTCCGTGCGGCTGCAGTGATGACGGTGACAGGGCAAATCCCCTCCCCAGTTTTTCGTTCCCTCTCGTTGTCAGATTGGGTTCCTGTCCAGCCGGCGAGGCAACGGCCTGCGCTCGCGGCAGACAGATGCACGACTCGGAAGCTGCTTTATCTTTTAGAAACACCACCAGCTAATGATAGCTCCTGGAGATCAATTATTGACCTGTTGTGGGCTTGTGGTAAACCCAGATTAATTACTCACAATAATAATATACTACTTCAATGATTTACAGTAGAACCACAACCATACTAGCTTGGATTTGTCAGTGATAAAGGCATCATATTTAAATTGATAATTTCCCCACGCAATCAATAAGTTCAATAAAAAATAAAGCATAAATAAAGCAATAACCTAACCCATGCATACGCATAGGGGCACCATACAGTCATACACACATGCTAGCTTTCTCCTTCCATCCGTAAGTTTCTATTTAGCATCCTTCCACCACTACTTGTGATTGAATTGGGTATTGTCGACTAATCATCACAGCGATTCACTGTAGTTTTTTTTTTTTCTTGTGATTAGTAGTCATCATCGTGTGGGAGAAACCCAATTGACATGTCAATATAAGCAAATATTTGATTAGCAATTTGTTTTGCAGATTAGAGATGGCTTAGTGCAATTCGTGTTCTTACATTGAAAACTGAGCACTTCTACAAAACAATGATAGCAGGAGGAGCTCAGCCGCTGCACTTCGATAATTAGGTAAGCAGGTAGCATTGCGTCGGCAACTTATGCATCAACTTTCATTCGCTCACACAGGCAAAGGAAAAACTTACTGCTCGATTGTTTCACCAGTATCATGGTATGCCAGACTGTTTATTTTATTGAAGCTAACTGAACATATGCTCTAGACCATCCTATCTGAACCATAGCACTTTACTTGTTCTCAAGCTCCAAGTTCAAATAACATTACAAATATGCACTTTAGTCCAATTGTTACTATTCGGTTATACTTGATTCTTATTTGTGAATTATCCTATGCTTTATTGTTATGACCGGCATTTCCTATAGGCGCACGCCCAACAATGGCTAGGGAGGCTGCCGGTCAGAGGGGGCTAAAAGCCCATAGTTATTCTATTTTATAGTATTTTAAAGATAATTTTTTATTATTTATTAGAGAGAGGCTTATATATATTGTAAACACCTTTTGGGATTAATTAAGTAGAAACAATTATTGTTTCCGGCTTCCTCAGGGAGCCGGGAGAAACCCTAGCCGCCTCTTTCTTCTTTCTTCCGTGACTGTGAACTTGTAGCGCCTCCATCCTCTGCCTTCTCGCGCCTGCGCATGCCACAGCGCCTCCGCGCTGTCTTCCTCGCTCGCTCAAGCCTCGACTTTTCCCCTCCCACTCATACAACCTGAGATCAGTTCCCGACTAGGGTTCCTATCACCTTGGTATCAAAGATTTCCAGGACGATGTCCACAGCTCCACAATCCTCCGGCGTCCTGCCGACGCCGGTGTCGTCCGTTCCGATGCCTTCCGCGTCCTCCGAACTCTCTCGAGACCTCTGGCACCGCTCTCACCCTCGAGGGTTTAGCCGGTGTGATGGAACAATTTACCCACAACATGGATCAGATCGGCCGTACGGTGGATGCCCTCAGCCTCAACGTCTCCACCCTGCAGCAATCTGTGGCGGGCCTCCTTCCGCCGCCCCCTCCACCGCCCGCGTCGCAGCCGCCCCCGCCACCGCCTACGCCGATGACGTCCCTTCCCATGAGTTTCTCCCTCGGCATGCCGCAGGGCAGCCAGGGGGTTCCCCTGCGTCAGCTGCGGTGGCCAGCCTCGCCGTCGCCCATCCCGTCGTGGGCACTGATGGGCACGACGCCGCCAGTCTACACATCGGCTACCACCGTGACGCCATTAGCCGTGTCCACCACCATCGTGCCTTCGGCCACGGCGTCCGGGACGTTCTACAGGGCACCGACGGGTCCCTGCTCTACGGCAGCGCTCCTGCCTCGTCTGCCGCTGGGGGCAGCGGCCACCCCGACGCCCACGCTCTGCCGCGGTTCTACAAACTGGAGTTCGCCACCTACGATGGGGGCGTCGATCCGCTCAACTGGCTCAACCAGTGTGAGCAATTTTTCTGCGGCCAGCGTACTCTCGCCTCGGATCGCACGTGGCTGGCGTCGTACCATCTCCGTTGGGCGGCACAGACCTGGTACTACGCCCTCGAACAGGATGAAGGCATGTCGGCCTAGGAGCGGTTTCACGAGCTGTGCCAGCTTCGTTTCGGTCCTCCAACGTAGGGCACCCGCTTAGCGGAGCTTGCCCGGCTGCCCTTCACTTCTACGGTGGCGGACTACTCCGAACACTACAACGCCGTCCTTTGTCATGAACCCGAGCTCAACGCCCGCCAGAAGGCCCAGCTGTATGTGGGGGGCCTTCCCGAGCACATCAAGTGCGATGTGGAGATGCACCACCCGCAAGACCTGCAAACGGCGATGTACTACGTGCGGGCTTTCGAGCGTCGCACGGCGGCGTTCCTCCCTGCCCTCCAGCAGTTGCAGCAGCGGGGGGGCCGCGGCCCATGCCCCTGCTGTTCCTGGCCAGCTGCGCATGATCCGTCGTCTCTCACCAGCCGAACAGGCAGAACGTCGTCGCCAGGGATTGTGCTTCAATTGCGACGAGCCCTTTGTGCGCGGCCACGTGTGCAAACGTCTCTTCTTCCTCGAGACGACCGACTACATCGACGACAAGTCGGCCGATGCAGCGGCTGCGGACGGCCCTACAGCCGCCCATCCGGAGGAGCTGGCGGCTGACCACGAAACCTCGGGCATGGCTAATGCCCTTGTGGAGTCCCTCCACGCCATTGCTGGTATCCAGCCACCGAACGCCATGCTGCTGCCGGTCGCCGTCAAGGGCGCGCACTTCCTCGCCCACCTCGACATCGGCTCGACGCACAACTTCGTCCAAGGGGCTGCGATGCGCCACCTCGGTCTCTCTCCCACTGGTGGCGAGCATCTACGTGTCACCATGGCCAATGGTGATCGCCTGGCGTGCGAAGGGATCGCACGTGACGTGCCCATCTACATCGGTGACGAGGACCTCGCCATCACCTGCGTCGGCCTCAGCTTGGGTGCCTTCAACTTCATCCTCGGCTTTGACTTCATCCGGACACTGGGGCCCGTGCTGTGGGATTGCGACGCTCTCACGTTGTCGTTCTGGCGGAACGGACGCCGCGTCACGTGGCAGGGGGTGCCCGGGCCGAGGGCGCCCACCCCCCAGCAGGTTGTGGCCGCGGTCGCGGCTGACCCGCGACTGCCGCTGCTGGACCGTCTCCTCCTGCAGTACGATGACATCTTCGCCGAGCCCACAAGGCTCCCTCCGCAGTGCCCGTACGACCACCGCATCCACCTGCTTCCTGGGACTGCGCCGATGGCGGTGCGCCCCTACCGCTATCCGCAATTGCAGAAGGATGAGCTCGAGCGTCAGTGTGCTGAGATGCTGGCCTAGGGCATTATTCGGCCCAGCACCTCGCCGTTCTCCGCCCCAGTCCTCCTTGTTCGCAAGGCGGACAACTCCTGGAGGTTCTGCATCGACTACCGCGCCCTTAACGTGAAGACCTCCAAGGACAAGTTTCCTATACCGGTGGTGGACGAGCTCCTAGACGAGCTACATGGCGCTCGCTTCTTCACCAAGCTGGATCTACGATCCGGCTATCACCAGGTGCGGATGCACCCTGATGACATCAGCAAGACGGCCTTTCGTACCCATCAGGGTCACTACGAGTTCCTGGTCATGCCATTTGGGCTCTCCAACGCCCCGGCAACATTCCAGGCCCTGATGAACGATGTTCTTCGCCCGTACCTTTGAAGGTTCGTGCTGGTGTTTTTCGATGACATCTTGATTTACAGCTCGTCCTGGGCGGAGCACCTGCAGCACGTCGGCGTCGTCCTCAACGCTCTCTGCGCCCATTGACTTCACCTGAAGCGCTCTAAGTGCTCATTTGGGGCGACGTCGGTGGCGTACCTCGGCCACGTCATCTCCGCCGAGGGGGTCGCCATGGATGAGGAAAAGATTGCGGCGGCCGCTTCCTGGCCTACCCCGAAGTCCGCCCGTGCCTTGCGTGGCTTCCTTGGCCTCGCCGGCTACTACCAGAAGTTCATCCGGGACTTCAGCGTCGTCGCGGCGCCACTGACGCGCCTCTTGCGCCGTGACGCGTTCTCCTGGGACGACGAGGCCCAGGCGGCCTTCTCGGCGCTCAAGAGCACCCTCACCACTGGGCCGGTTTTGCAGATGCCTGACTTCGACAAGGTGTTCGTAGTCGACCGCGATGCTTCGGGAGCGGGGATCGGCTCCATCCTTCACTAGGGCGCCGGTCCCCTCGCGTTCTTCAGCTGGCCGTTTGCAGCGCGTCATCTCAAGCTAGCTGCCTATGAGCGTGAGCTTATTGGGCTCATGCAGGCGGTGCGGCATTGGCGGTCGTATCTTTGGGGTCGCCACTTCATTGTGCGGATGGATCACTACAGCCTCAAGTACCTTCTGGATCAGCGCTTATCGACCATGCCTCAGCACCAGTGGGTCAACAAGCTATTTGGCTTCGACTTTGCCATGGAGTACCGGCTGGGGCGCCTGAACACAGTGGCGGACGCGCTGTCCCGCTGCGAGATGACCCGACCACGGCGCGTGACGCTTCAGCGACCGCGACTGCCACGTCGGGGCCTTCGTTCGCCTTCCTCGATGACGTCCGCCGTGCCACTACTGCTGCCCTAGACGCCGTTTATTGCAGGAACGCTTGGCAGCGGGGGAGCTATCTGCTCCTTGGCGTGTGGACGCCGGTCTCCTGCTGCACGGCCGCCGCATCTTCATCCCCGACGCCAGCGACCTTCGCCATCAGGCCATCCAGCTTGCCCATGGGGCCGGCCATGAGGGCATTCAGAAGACCTTGCACCGCCTTCGCTCGGATTTCTATATCCCCGGCGATTGTGCACTTGTCCAAGACTAGGTGCGCGCCTGCGAGGTGTGCCAGCGCAACAAGACCGACGCCATGCTCCCAGCGGGGCTGCTGCAGCCCCTAGAGGTGCCGTCCCAAGTATGGGCGGACATCTCCATGGACTTTATCGAGGGCCTGCCCAAGGTCAGCGGCAAGTCCGTCATCCTCACCGTCGTGGACCGCTTCTCCAAGTATGCGCATTTTATTGCGCTCGGGCATCCCTACACGGCTGCTACCGTCGCCTGCGCCTTCTTCGACGGCGTCGTCCACCTCCACGGGTTCCCGACATCCATTGTCAGCGATCGGGACCCCGTGTTTACCGGTCACGTCTGGCGTGATCTCTTCAAAATGGCAGGCGTGACTCTTCGTATGAGCACAACATTCCATCCTTAGACGGACGGCCAGTCGGAGGTGGTCAACAAGGTGATTGCTATGTACCTACGTTGTGTGACAGGTGATCGGCCTCGTGCATGGGTGGACTGGCTGTCATGGGCGGAGTATTGCTATAATACTTTGTTCCATACGGCTCTTCGCGCGACGCCCTTTGAGGTGGTGTACGGGCGTCCCCCGTCGCCGATTCTGCCTTACCGGCCGGGGACTGCCCGTAACAGAGGCGGCCGATGCTCTTCTCTATGGGCGGGATGAGATGTTGGCCGAAGTCCGGCAGTGTCTCGTCCAAGCTCAACAACTCGCCAAGCGCTACTACGACGCTCATCACAGAGAGGTGGAGTTCGACGTTGGTGCTTGGGTCTGGCTGCGCCTTCTTCACCGTACCGCGTAGTCCCTGGACCCTCGCGCCAAGCAGAAGCTGGGGCCACGGTGGGCTAGCCCCTTCCGTGTCCTAGAACGTATCGGGCGCATGGTGTATCGCCTACAGCTTCCGGATGGTGCGCGTCTCCATGATGTCTTCCACGTCAGCTTGCTGAAGCAGCACCGCGGCGACCCGCCTGCAGCGCCCGGTGCTCTTCCGCCGATTCAAGATGGCCGCATCCTTCCTGCTCCGGAACGTGCGTTGCGCGCCCAGCAGCACCGCGGTGTCTAGAAGGTTTTGATTCAGTGGCGTGGCCTGCCTGTTGAAGACGCCACTTGGGAGTCGGTCGCTGAGTTCAAGATGGCCTACCCGGAGTTCCAGCTCGAGGACGAGCTGTTTGTCCAGGCAGGGAGAGATGTTATGACCAGCATTCCCTATAGGCGCAGGCCCAACAGTGGCTAGGGAGGCTGCCGGTCAGAGGGGGCTAAAAGCCCATAGTTATTCTATTTTATAGTATTTTAGAGATAATTTCCTATTATTTATTAGAGAGAGGCTTATATATATTGTAAACACCCTTTGGGATTAATTAAGCAGAAACAATTATTGTTTCCGGCTTCCTTAGGGAGCCGGGAGAAACCCTAGCCGCCTTCTTTCTTCTTTCTTCCGTGAACAGTACCGCAACACTGTAGCGACGGTACTGTAGCGCCTCCATCCTCTGCCTTCTTGCGCCTGCGCAGCCACGGCGCCTCCGCGCCGTCTTCCTCGCTCGCTCAAGCCTCGACTTTCCCCCTCACACTCATGCAACCTGAGATCAGTTCCCGGTAGGACTAGGGTTCCTATCACCTTTATTCTTATTTTTCTATTGGTACTAAATTTTATTTAGATTATGCTACCATGGCGGTGGATAATTGGACCATAAATCTAGAATGCGATGGGAAAGCTGAAGGACAAAAACATGTGCAAAGGCAAATGGACAGAGATCGGATATGCTTTTTTGACTTGATTGATATGATTGAGGGTTCTGGGTACACATCAGTTGACTATCTATACTACAAGAGAAAAGATAGCTTGGTTGTAATAGAACAAGATTCTGATGTGATGAAAATGCTCAATGAGTGTGAGAGCGAAAAGACGGTTAATTTGTTTGTGACGAGGCAGAGACTGGCCACTTTAGCACCTACCAAGTCCAACAAAGAACCATCCAAATCTAAACCAAAAATATAAAGGTATTAAAATGAACATAAAATTTAATTTTCTATGTATATTTGATTATTCAAGGACAACTATTCCAAGTCATGTTAGTTATCAATGATTTATTTTCATCCAAGATTAGCATATCCAACCCCACCGTGATATGTGACTTAATAAATACAATATTGATAGTCTAATACAAATATCTAGTTCTTTAATAAAAATATTACATATTGTTTATTATATTTACTATAAACACGTGTTCATGTCCCCAACATTTGTTTAGCGGGAAAATGAGGTACAAAGAAAAAGAAAGGATTAAATTTAATGCATATTGAAGCACCATATGCTAACGAGGTTGAGCAGAACGATGATGAGAACTAGATCACATCAGGTACAAATGTAGTTAGATCAATCTCATTCATATGGACTGCATCTTAACCAGTTACTATCACTATTATTCTATTTTAATAGGTGATGGCGATGAAGTACCCGATAAGCGAAAGGGGACCGTTTTAACACATGTTTGGGATCTACTTGAATGAGATCGGATAGTAGTAAGATGTAATATGCTTGGACACCGTAGCAAGAAATGGTGGTTACTGTCCTATTGGTGCCAAAGATTGGAGAGAAGTTAAGAAAAACAATGCAGAAACGATAATTCAATTCGTCCAGGTTAGGTAAATTTTACAAGACATAATGTTTTAAAAGATTAAGTATATATATGCTTGTTATGATGTCATGATGTCAAATTCATTCATCAGTGACTTTCTTATTTTAGACAAAGTTCTTATATCCTCATCCATGTGAAAAATGGATATTGAAATCAATTGGAAGAGATCGGAGAAAATACAAGGCAACATTAAAAAAAGACACTATTTAATCTAAGTCAGTTTTGAACAGGCGTTGTCCAGATGATATCGATGAAGATCAATGGAAGGCCCTAGTAAAATATTGGAAGTTCAGCGAAGGACAAGTAAGGCACCATTATTGACGCTATTTGCCCTTTTTTCCTATCACTATCTATACCATTATTGATTTCTATATTATAATGGTTCATTATCTATTAATTTACTTTTCTTGTAGAACCTAAGTGAGAAGAACAAAATAAGTCATGAAATGAAGAAGACAACACATATAGCGGGTACAAAGAGTTATGCTCGTTGGTCTGAGGACATGGTGAGTCATCTTCTGTTTAAAAAAAATTATATATGATTCTTCTTACTTTCCTTTACTGATATTTTTTTAGAGGCAAGCTAACCCTGAAAAAAAAACAGCCACATAGAGCAAAGATTTACCTCGCAACTCATAGGAAAAGGAGAAAAGGGATAAATGAACCAGTGGTATGCTACATGAACATGATAATTTTTGCAAATATAAAATTATTTCTGTTTTCTAATGTGCGGATTTCTTGCTTGTAGGTTGAACTGGAAATCTCCTAGACACACAACTAGAGTTAGCACAAAATAGTGAGGGAGGAGTTGCATGAGAAGATGATGCATTACATCAGATGTTGGGGGAAGAGAAAGCTGGACAAGTGCACATCATGGGATTGCTTCCGGTTCCTAAACAAGTTTATGGCCGAAGAACACACCATTTTAAGGACATTATTATAGTTTCACTAGATGGCTCATCATCTGATGTAGAGACTCACATGTTGGAGGAAATAAGGCAACTCAAAGAGCATTCTAGAATGCAAGACAAAGTTATTGAAGAACTAAAAAAATAATCAAAGGCACCATGAGAACCAAGAAGCAACAATGGTAACAATGTACATTTTAATTTGTAACTCCGTATTGAAATGTGTTACTCAAACTTTATATCTTTTCTAGGGATACTATGCTAGGAGTGATTATAACAATTCTCAGAATCAAGCGGTGCTTTCTAAAAGAAAGGTATTTGCTCTGTTTTTCATGTTTTCACCTAATCTAGTCTTCAGGCTTTAATATTGTTTCAAATTTTTAGAGAGTTTACTGTGTTGCACCCAACCAGAATGATGGATTCCTTAAGCACATGGATGAATTGGTGAAGTCACTTTCTTGTGAATTTAATACTTATTTTATCCACAAAGGATTTTTTTTATATTAACTCATGCTACTGTCTTTTTTCTCTTTACTAGAATAAAGAAACATGTGATTCTGAATATAGTGATGATGACAATCTACTTTTATCCACCACAAGTAGAACAACAAAGAAACAAAAGGTATCTATGAACCACACTTTGCTGTAATTATAGTGAATTTTTTTCTTAATATTTTATACTTCATTTTATATCTGTAAGGGTCATCACGGAGGGCCTGGAGAGACCACAACCATTGCACACCAAGAGGTGGCTCATGACAAGGCTACATGCTACCAGCCTCAAACACCTAAACAACTTCCTCTAATGAAGGTAGATGAACATAATACACTTTTCTAATTGCATGATCATGATGTACAACTAAGGGTTGTTGATCACTAAGAGAATATGTCAAATTAATGTAGGCTGGGTCCATGGTGCTATTAATGACTTCAAAATATGCTAATATGGTCAATGTAGCCTATGCAACTCTCTTCAGCACTGATCCAGAAACCATTGTTGGTGGAGTTAAGACAAGAAGTCAATTCTACAAAGTACGTATCAATCATGCTATAGTAAAAGATGAGCTATTAGTGAGGCCCGTGCCTGCGTGCAACAATATTGGTGATGTTCAAGCCAAAGGAGTCCCAATTGCTTGGCGTTCGACGTTTATATGTTCAAACTAGCTTTCTTAACTTTACATCAGTGTACATATGCGGCCTAATTTGTAATCTTACAACTTATATTTTCTTTGTAGGTTGAAATGATTAATGGTTAAATTCCTATGTCAATGTGAACAAGAAGAAGCAATGGACTTTATGAATCCTAGCTAGTTTTTGGATTTTTCTTTCTAGTATGCACAATGTGTGTTTGCTCTCTAGAGCCATATCGTTATGTATATATGCTATGATTTGATATGAACAAGCACTATGTTTGAAATCATCCTACAATATGTGGATCTTGCTATGATTATGGAAATTTGTGGTTTATGTGATTTTGCAATGTGTCATGTTTGTGTGATTATATAATAATATGTGTGCCATATGTATAGGTGAAATAAATATTTTTTTCATAATCTGAGTATGTTATAATGGATATAAAAAAGTGTTACAAACCATGTGTTCCTTTATTCCATACTGTGCTCTACCATAATGTAGAAGTGTTACTAGAAAAAAAATGTTGCAACAGACAATCCCTGTAACACTAGGCAAATGTTTCGATAAATAAATAAATATATTACAAACTATACCTTCAACCATAATATGAAGTGTTACTAGAGAAAAAAAATGTTACAACAAAAACCATTATAATACTAGACAAATGTTTCTATAAACAAGTAGATGTGTTATAATAAACCAGTCTATAGTAAAATAGCCAATTGAAATAAAAAAATGTGTTACTAGAAGAGCTAGTAATACTTTTTTCAACATATAGTAACATGTTACTGTATCTCTGCGCCATAGTTTGTCGCCGGACGGGATGAAGAGCCTCAGCAACGCAATCACGCAGCTCTCCGTCGCGGCCGGGAGCTACCTCAACTCAGTGGTGCTCAGCGCTGTCACGGTGACCACGGCGCGTGGCGTGGAGCCCGGGTGGGTCCCCGACGACCTGAACAAGGGTCACCTGGACTATTTCTTCTGGATGGCTCTGGGCAGCAGCGGACCCAGAAAATATTTTAGGGGGCTGAACAACACTGTTGTTCGATCTTAAATCTCAGCCCCTCCTACACTATAGAACTTTGTCTACAAATTCATGTGGGCTCCAAAAGGGTTTCACTGCCCCCGGACTACTTCAACCGACGGCACAGCTTCTTGACTTGTGTGCAAGTGGGTACATGTTTGGCCATATGCGGACCTGGTTCTGGGTGGGTAGTCTAACCGTGGTAGGAAATCCTCAATGGTGTCACGTCCTCTGCCGTGGCTGGCTGCTAGTGACCTAGTGTGTTGGTGGCAACGGCGTGGCATTGCAGCTTGCCCAGTTCTTAGTGTTAGAATATATAGTTGTAGCAGCAAATATGTCTGTGTTGCAACGGGTGAAAAATCAAACTATACTCAAGTTTAATAAACATGGCATAAATTTTAACTTTTTCGGAGATTATATGCATCATTGTTAGGTAATACACTTGTTTGCAAATATTTAAAATACATCCCTCTACCCTTCGTCCAGCATGTGTTAAGTTTTTTTAAAACGGTCGCTTTTGGCCATAGCGCTCAGGCAAACGCATGCGTGTAGATGGTAGACGGCCGGGTAGTAGATTCATGTTTACGTACGTCATCGTGTGGCTGCACCACGTGTCCTCTCCACATCAGACACGGACACGGCTAGGCTCAGGGCCTCATATAGTACTCCGGTCTCCATATATGGCACGCATACTTATTTTAAATTAATATTTCCTCGTAATATAAAAGTTGGATTATGATTTCTAGCTATTTGATTAGGCCGGTTTCCTATTCAAATTACTCAGGATCACAGCCTCCTAGAATATATTTGGATTATGATTCCTGGCTATCTAGCTTACCTCATGAAGCCCTACATATGCCGTATATAACTTGTAGCCTACAGATAGTCGAATAATAGAGACAAATTTCACATTCACCAAGTTAGCTAGGGGAGAGCCGGACAAAAAATAGGGGAGATAAATTTTACCTCTTTAATATTAGGTATAGATATATATATGTCTATATTTTTTCCTCTTTCTGTGAGGGCTTCTATGCATAATGCCTAGGTCTATATTTGGGCAGTTGCCATTGGAATACACAGAGTTCATTCTCTCCTAACATGGTAACCAGAGTAAGTTTTTTGGGTTAGGGTTAAGGTTTACCTTGCCGTCACCGATCTCCTAGCACTGGTCGTGGCTTCTCCCTCTATTATGCCGCGGCTCCTCACGTGGCATCGTCACTTTGCCACGGCGGCCGCGACTTCTCACGCCGGGCCCCTCCTGCCTACGTCTCCTAGCATGCCCACCCTCCCGCGCTCCTCAAACCATGGCTAGACTGTTGCGCCCCTTCGGTCACTACCACGCCACTTTTCGACATTCGCTCGAGTGTGCATTGGCCGTGGCCGCTCGCCTACTCGCGCCGCCGCATCTGATCGCGCCCGTGTGGGCCGCTCACCTCCTCACGCACCGCCGCACCATGTACTCACGTCTATGCGGGCCGTGTTGCTCCCATCCGTGCTGGCCCGCTTGCCTCCAAACGAACCGCCACAACGCTAGCGTCCGTGTGTGCCCGCATTGGCCCATGTTGCGCCCGCTCACCTGTGTCTGCACGCGCTGCATGCAAGCACGTCCGCGGCACGTGCTGTGGCCACTAACATTCGCGTGCCTACGAAGGCTGCGTGTGATCCTCCTCGCTCACCCATGCGCACGTGCTCGCCTGCCTATGCTTTGCTGCGGCTGATTGCTCCCTTCTGTTTGGTTGAGTTTTGGTACAAAAAATGGTATCCCCTTTAGTTCCTTCATCTGGTGGTGGTCAGGTCCCACACTGTCCCGTGCTCTTCATTGGCACCAACTATTGTGATTAGGTTTTTCGCATGCGGTGGCATATGCGTGGTCTTCGACTTTGGGAGTTTCTCAGTGGTGAGTTTCCATGTTCAACCTCACCTTCGACTCATGTGCCACCAGTGATCCCTACAGGAGCTTTAGAGGATGACCAAAAGAAGCTTCATGAAGCTTATGATGATGACATGGCCTCCTATATGTCCTAATTTATGGCCTATCGAACGTGGTTAGATGAGGATGCCCGTGATGGTGCTGTTCTTGTCGCTAGTATGGATGAGGGCCTGGTTGGAGATCTGGTTCAGCTTTATCATTCTTCTCAAATGTGGTCTTTCCTTCATCAGCGCTATGAGCCCTCTAGTCAGTCCACCTATCTTTCTGCTTTACGTTAGGTGCAGTTGTTATTCCAAGGTGGCAGTATAGTTGAGGAGTTCTTTCGATAGCTATCTGCGGTGTGGCATGAGCTTGACACTCTTAGTCCTAAGTTGTCACCTACCACTTGTGATTCCTGTCGCAACCAATAAAGTCACCTTGAGCTCATTCGTAGATATGATTTTCTGACTCATCTTCGTGGTGAGTTTGAGCCTCTTTGCGCTCTGTTACTTGCTCGTGAGCCCCGTGTGTCCTTGATGAAGGCTCTTGCTTTTGTTTGTAATTTGGAGACTCGTCTTTGTTTTGTTGGTTTGCTTCAGTCGACCTCCTCCTCAGTTTTATTTGCTCGATCTACATCCTCTGGAGTTCCTGCATCTTGTCCCAAGGTACCTTCTTCAGTGGCATCTGGATCTAGGACTGGCAGTTCAGGTGGACTTCATTGTTGCCATTGTGATAGAGATGGACATGTCGAGGCTTACTGTTATAGGAAGTAGAAGGTGGCTCAGTCTCGCTGAGGTGGCCGTCCATCATAGGGTACTGGTAGTGCGACTATTGGTGTCTCTCAGAGTATCGGTGGCTCTCAGTATAATGATACATAGGAGATACTCATGTTGCTTCATCATCTTCCTACCTCTGTACCTACTGGAGTTGTTGGTTCTGCCACTCCTGCCCCTGGACTATCCGCTGCTGCTTCTCAATGTTCTAATGAGGAACCACCATCGACTTTAGGTATCTTGCCATGTATTCTTGACTCTGGTGCTTCTTTCCATATGACGCCTAATCATTCCCGTCTTTCTTCCATTTGCCCTCCTTCTATTCCTCTCATTGTTCAAACTATTGATGGCTCAGCTATGTTGATTGTTGGTCGTGCCACTCTTTCATCCTCTTCTTTTCATGTTCACATTGTTTCTTATGTTCCTAATTTGACCATGCAACTTATTTTTGCTGGCCAGCTCACCGATCATGGTTGTCATGTTATTCTTGATTATGACTCTTGTTATGTTCAGGATCTCAGCACTGGTCTACTGGTTCATACTGTCCCTCGCCACTGTGACTCTCAGCGTCTTTGGGTGCTTGACTGGCTTCATCTTCCTTCCACTGCCTCTGCCATTCAAGTGGGCTCTACTTCTCTAGTATCTGCTTCTTTGTCCTTTGCTCGGTGGCATCATTGATTGGGACATTTGTGGTTCTTCGATATCCACTCTTGTCTATCGTAGTCTTTTGGGGAATGTCTCTGGTGATATTTCTTTAGATCGGCATCAGGGCTGTAAACTTGGCAAACAACTCCAGCTTCCATATCCCTCTAGTGGATTCGTGTAACACCCCTAGTGTTACAAGCTTGCTTAGCACCGAGATTTAGGTCCGAGAAGGATTAGCCAAATAAGTTTTTGAGATTTAAAAATTTATAACGCGCGTGAGGCAAAAAACAATTTCTATGAACAAGGATCAAACATAACTTGTATTTAGTACTTAAATAAAAATTGAAGTACAAGTTTAGTAGATGGAAATGCAACTTTAACTTTTGGAAAATAGATGTTGTTAACTAGTGTTTTAGGAGCTCAAAAATCAAATTTGACGTTAAGATAAGCTCTTTTTGTTAAGTCGACAAACACTTGAACTATTGTTAAAATACCATTTTTGGCGAATTATATTGAGCAAAATAGTAAAATGGTGCTTAAATATTTTGCTCCTATGGGTTAGTATAAGGTATGGACTATCGCATGAAATACTTATTGGTAGCAGTTAATAGGGTTTAGGCCTTTTAAAAATTGTAACAAAAGTGTTAATGGCTGTTAGTTTGAATTGAATCCTTAACTTTTCTAAGTATGGAAAAGTAGTAAGACAATGCTATTTTGACATTTAATTTCTAACAAAAATGTTTAAACACTAGTTGCATGTTTTGGTATTGTTGATTGCATCGAAGTGAGTACTTTAGCATGGTGAAGTCCACGAATGAGTTGGAGTTGTCGTGGCGTTGCAGAAATTGCCCTAGCTTTGCTATAGGATCCGGTAGAAGTCGAGTGATTACCTGTCACTCGCGAGAGATAGGATAGATATTATTGTTGTTATTATATTACTATCACGTGGAATATATATATGGATGATAATTGGAGACTGGGCGGAATGGTACTTTGGATCTGGTCTTGGTTAGGCATTCGAGTGAGGCTCGGATTGCACTTGTTCCACCCGTGTCGATTGAGAACCGTCCATTGTTATGGATGGTAGTCAGGTCATAGACTTATTATCCTAAGCACATACTTGCTTATGGGAGCGGGAAGGCTCGTTACGCTCTTGTTGTGGGTTCTGGCTCTTTTCGGATCGACTGATTGTAGGCGGGGAAAGGTGGAGGTCTAAGCACCATACTAAGACCGGGTCTCAAGTGTGGGGGGCTTAGAGTCCAAGTTTGGACGGGACCTAGACCCCGCGACAGGAGTGGAATGGGTTGGTCTTGTTTGTGTCTAGGGTACAAATCGGGCGTGTGTTTCGGGGTACCCAGCTAGGAAACATTGGTTCGCGAATCGCCGTGTGATATGGTACGACTTGGCTATGGTCTAGCACCGTAGTAAGACCTGGAAAATGAAAGATGGTAAAATGATGCTGATTGCTTACCACCTACTTGAAAGTAGCATAGGTGCTTACATAGAATGGTTAGTTAATGAACTAATGATGGCTGCGAATGAAATTGAATCTAAGGGCACACGTTTAGTAATGCTTCCACAGATGCAATAACCCACAAGCTAAATAGCCTTGCATATCCTTAGAGTCTTTTATTTTCCTCCTGTTGGATAAATCTTGCTGAGTACAATCAAGTACTCAGGGTTTGATTTCCCTTGTTGCAGGTGATTGGAGAATACTTAGAGCTAACTCTTGTGTGTGGAAACCTCCTGGTGGGCTCAGAGAGGATTCCCTTTACGCTACGACCATAGTGTTTATTTGTAACCCTTACTAAAGGTTTTTATAAGAAAAGATGTAAAATCTGCTAGCATCTCTTGTATAAAAATGTCCACTATGTTAATGCTCCACCATATCGTTAAATTAATCTTTGCTTCCTCTATAACTCTGATAACATTGTTATATTCCGTTGTTATAATCAATTGAGGTAACATCCTGCTACTGTAATTAAGTGATGTAAGAAATGGCTTAAGAATATTTTAAGCTTTATTCTCTCATTTATGATCCTGATGGAAAAATATGGATTTTTGAGTTCTCTCTTGGGGTGTGCTCAACGGAACTGTCCGATATAGCTCCCTTTCAAGATGCTTATTGTCTAGTGGAAGACGAGCGCCTCTGAAAGCGTGTTATTTGGGGCGGTTCTGCCACAGGTGGTATCAGAGCATAAATGAGGAAATAAAGCTTCAAAATCCTTTTCTAAACTAAAAATTTGATAACCTATTTTTGCAAAAAGTTAGGGCGTTTAACCACGAAGTTTATAAGTAGCCCAGTTGCTATAGTTAAGCATCCGAAATAGGTTTAACTTGGTTTTCTCTAGCGGACTAACTCTCATGTAATATATGATCTTTAAGTCAGTCGCGCAGGTACTGCTTTAGTCGTTGTGACCGTATTGCTGCTAGATGCGCCCTTCATAGGTGTCACGCGAGTCGTATTGTGCACGACTGACCAGCCCTTGTTCGGGAATTATTGCTGAATTGTGGCTTCGTGCTTCGCGTTCGCCTCTGGTTCATGCCTGTCGTGACCCACGTCTCTCCGTACTCTTTTCTGTGCTCTTGCCGGACCCTTGCCCTGTAGTCATACAAGTCATTAATGGCCTCGGACATCGCTCGCCTCGAACATGTGGAAATTCGATCGATTCATTTGTAGTGATCCCACACAGGAACCTTTGGTGGACTGCGCCAAGACCACTAACCGCTCTACCATTATAAGTAGGGTCAGGCCTGGCCATTGGTACCACCACTCGGTGCACTCTAGCTCACCTAGCCCTTCCTTTTGACCAAGCTTTTCGCTCAATCCTTCCTTGCAACCACCCACCAGGAATGGCAGGAGCCTGGGTTAGCAGTTACTGCCTGAACACTAAGGGTTTTCCCAAAATCCTGTATGCCACCCTGCAAAAACTCGGGGTCAAAGATCATCCTAAGTATGAGGGCCGTGAGTATGAAAAGCATGGCACTAAGCGGTGTGAAGTTACCGTCTATATTAGGAAGAGTGAGGAGTTTCCCGACATCACTGAGCCTTAGAATGTGACCGCAACTGGGTTTCGCTTCATCAATACCTACCAAGTTGTGGCCCGCAAAGCCTTGCGGCATCTTTGCTAGATCTATGAAGAGCCCATTGCTCATACCCCCATGAGGTCCTTTCCACCTCTGGAAAGAATCAGCAGGTATGGAGGGCTCGCATGGAGACTTTGCAAGGGTGGGGTGCACAAGAAGACAGTCCAACCATGGTGCACTTGACCACATACTTGCTTGCTCTGGATGAGCAGTATGACCAGCAAGCCTCGGAGCTTAGGAAGTGCCTCTGGCGAGCCGAGGAAGCTGAGATCTTCTCCAAGATGCTCCAGGTGCAGCTTGCTAAAGTCATGCTAGTGTGGCAGCTGTAGAGAGCCATGAGACTGCCATCTCGGAAGCCCTAAAGGAGGCTAAAGATTGGCATGCCCATTAGTTGGGAGAGGCCTACCTAGTCACCAGGGCCAAGCAGAGGACGCTGGCTGCTGAAAGGCATGATTCCTTAATCTTGGAGGCAATCCCTGTCCACCCGCCGGAAAGAAGGAGAACCGGTGTTGTAGTACCGCTAGCACCCCCACCCTCGGAAGTGTTAGAAGTAGAGCCCTTGCTTCCCCTCACTCAGCCACTGCCCAGAGAGGAGGCAGATCCATAGCCAGGGTGGTAAAAGAATCCACCGAGCCCGGGAATGAAGATTTGTGGTCTAACAAAGTAGATTAGTTGCCTTGGGAAGATGTGCCCATAGTTAGTGGTGTCTTTTGTTGCTGTCCTCCAGTATTATAATCTTTCTATTGTATTTCGTCCGTAGTTGTTGAGATCGTCTGGTCGTAAGGAAGGCGAAGATGTGCGAGTGGGAGAGTGAGTGCTTGTACATTGTACCAGCATAATGACGTTTAGAATATGCATTTTATTTATTTTGTTGTATTTATTAATTCCATCTACCCGTAGGTCTCCGTTAGACGTGCTTAGGATTTTCAAGGGCAATGTTAAGTGGGCTACAAGAGAGAAACCATTCAGATGCTAGCAGACCGGCCATGACAGGATAATGTTGGACACTGTATCAACTAATTGTGGATGTCCCAGCAGAGCACTTGAATCTCTTTAAATCAAATCCATTGTGGGATTTGAATTCCTTGTCCCTTGTTGCAAAAGGAACCCTTGTTGTCTGAATCTTCCCTTGCAATACTCTTTTGATTCTGTGGTCTATGACCCCACCACCTTCATTGCGTGTAAGTAGGTCATAGTTGCCTGGTTAATAGCTTATGGTGCCACGACGAAACCGAGGGCCCTATGGAACAGCTGCCACATGGTGACGCTGCTCGGCACGCGCTGGTATCGAGGTTGTTGACCAAGCACCTTTACCAAGTTACACCGTCGTACCGCTTTTGATACAAAATATTCTTCTTGGTAATATTCGGGTATTCGAATGGGAAATCCACAACGGGTTGATGAAATAGTGTCCCCTCAAAGTAACCAAGAGAATGTGGTTTTGGAGGAATCAAGTATATCACGATCTCAGTTCATACAAAAGGGTTGGTGCATATTATGGTCAAGGATGGGAGGGAAAAGAAGAGCACCAGGGAAAAGTTAGCCCTCGGGTAGTAGGGAGTGATTGGAAAAGCCTGAGTGGACATCATGTCCCAAGCCTTGTGTCCAACTCGACCACACTATGCACGCCGGTCACTATTGCTGCGTGCCCTACGGACGTCGTCAATTTTAAGGTCCACTAGTACCCCATTCTCGCGTAACCACGGCATTATGCCGCATCCACCATACTCGTGCACTATGTGCTTCTCCTTTTCCCGGCATCCGGTCAGCTCTTGATCCTCGCCCTCATCCCCATACTAGACCCCCTCCTATCTTCCTCTTTTGGGGACACGACCGCCCGCATGCCTCCTCGTCGAGCGAACCCCCCTCTCCTCTCCTTATCCTGCCTCCACCTCAAGCTCGCGCAGGGAGTGTGTAACACCCCAGGTGTTTGTCTTCCACATTTGCACTTGCATTTCATGGACATGAGCATCATTCATTCATTCACAAGCTTATATCACATGAAACATGTCTTTGAAACATTGCAACGTATCATTATGTTTCTTGTGTGTTGTTTCCTATATGAAATGTAAAGTGTGCAACACTTAAGTGCAACATGTGCCACTCACTTTAGTGAAGCAAAGTTAGTTAATACTATGCAACAAGATCATGAAACAAGTGAAACATGACTATGAAACAGTTGTAACATTTCATGTGTTTTTCATTGTTTCAGTACATACCTTGCTTGATTCTTGTGTGACCAATGTATGGTGTGGCTAAAAACTCTTTTAACTAACCTAGTTACACCTAGAATGTCATTTGGAACATTGTTCATGTTGATCACTTTGACTAATTAGGTTCCCAAGTCTTGGTTTGACCAATTTTGACCCCTAAACCCTTGTGTTTGACTATTTAAAAAGTGTAGCTTAGGATGTTTGCATGGCTAAGCAACCTAAAGCAAAGTTGTAGAGGATTATATAAGGAACAAAAGTTATTTTATGACCATCTCATGAAAATATGCAGAACATGCTAAAAAAGGACCCACAAGTCAGATTTGAAGGTGGAGTCAACACTTGAAAATTTCGCTAAGTCTTAACTGCCATTTCAGTTTGATTGAGCCCACTTTGGATTGATACAACTCTTGATCCATGGAGATCTAGCTATTGATTTCTAAATCAAAGTTGTTGCCCTAATATAGCTCTATAACTTTCATGAACATTTCTTCCCCTAACTCGTCTCGGTTTAGGAGCTAATCACGGTCAAACTTAGCCTGTCAGTCGGTGAATGGAGCACTGAATCAGCGTTTCAGTCATGCTATAGTGATCTCCATTTCAGAAAATAGTCGATGCGTGGTGACACCCGCCACCTGGCCGTCTGACCGCATGGCCACACGCCGCGGACACCCTGGCGAGGCCAGCCACGACGTGCACACTCCCACGCGCCTGCCCGACCAGCTCATCAGCCCAATTTTTCATTTCTTCACCTCCACCGCACGAAGCAAGCGAGCTCAGTCGCTTTGCCATCGTTGCCGTGAGCTTCGCCGTCGCAGAGCTTGCAAACCACCGCAAAAACACGAACTCCGTCTTCACCGTAGCTCCGCCGTGTTCGCCTCTCCGTCCTCCACCGCTTAGCCGATCCATTCGAGCTTTGGTAAGGTCGCTGTGACCATTCCACCACCGCCCGCCATGGATGAGCCTCGCCGGAGATTGGCGCTCACCGTGGCCGGCGCACCACCGCACCCTCCTTCTATCCCTAGCCCTCGTCTCGTCTTCCCCAGCTCGCGTAGTCGCTCCTGTGAAGACGCTACCTCCCAGGCCGGTCCTGTCATGCCGGAACGCGGTCGCGCACTGCCGTGCGCCACGGCAGAGCCGCCGTGCGCCATGGCCGGCGTGCTTAGGGGCCGTTAGGGTCTAGACTTAGGGGGTCAATCGACGCGTGGGAACTTGGGGAGCACGCCGGTGCTGTCCAATTCGCCGGAGGAGTCGCCATCGGTGAGTTCCACCGTCGCCGCGCCGTCGAAGCCGCCTCCCCTGTTTCACTGTCACTGACCGGTGGGGTCAGCTGACACCCAGGTCCCACACGGCAGTGACTGTTGTTCATAGGGCTAGTTCAAAAATACCAGTTTTGAATGCTGATTTGAGATTTTTGTATCTTCAAATGTGTAGATCCAAATACTATGATTCCAATTTTGTTAGACTCATAGTGAAGTGTAGTATTTAGGAAAAATATAATATGAGCACTTGTAGTAGAGTTTATAGAAGAATTAAATTAAAACTTTAAATGTGTTTTTGAATGCATGCAAACTTGTTTAAATCATATCTTGAGTTTCTATGATCCAAAAATTATGAAATTTTGTGGGTAAGCTAGTCTTGTATAGTAGAAGCTCTGGTTAAAATTTGAGAGTCATTGCATATGTAGTTTTTGAGTTAGAGATTTTCCTTTTATCATTGGTAGATACTTGTGGGAATTTTTGTAAATTATCTAGGAATCCTATGGCCATGAAACTTGGTAGGTAGTATCTTAGTACCTGAAGGATGCTAGGAAAAATATGAAATTTGTTGCTTGACACTTTTCACTAAGGTTTCCTAATTATGCCAGTTTAAGCCATTCTGCCTTACATTTTTGTGTAGGTTGTTATACTTACTCAAATGGTGTGAAAGTTTTATGGTAATCTACTTAGGGCATGTAGTGTCTACTGTAATTTTTGTAGAATTAATGGTGTAGTTTTCATATATGTTTATTATTTCACTAATTAATTAAATAAATTAAGAAATGTATTAAAAGAAATGTTTTGGGGATGAACACCCTACTTTCTTGTGTTCTTGTGATATGTGTGATAGGTGAGTAAAGTTGGTTTTGTCCAATTAAGTGATTATATCATAAGTTAATAATTATTGTTTGCATTATGTCCCTCTGGACAAATCTGGGGACTTTGAAAAGTTCCCCATGATATTTTGATTTGCTGTGAATAGGATGAATACAAAAGTTGTAGATAATTTATGTATCTAGCTCCTGTAAAAATGTGAGGGCATTTGGCCCAGTAGTTTAGAAACTACAGCTATTTAAAAATTAGGTTCCAGTTTTGCTTACTCTCTACCTTGTGAGGACAGAGTTCTGTTGATTTATGAATTCGAACTGGTAAAGGTTTGAATCATGCTTTGAGGTCTGAAAATGAATTGTTGACAATTTCATAAGGTTTCTAGATTGTCTTGTTGCAAGTCATTTGGATTTATAAATCTCCAGTTATGGCTAGTTTACTGTACCGCTATATAGTATTCATTTTGCTGAAATACAAATGCTTGAGTGTATGCTTGATGCAATGTTCTCGTTGATTGTTTAGGGGTTAGCCTAACTTGAGAATATGCTTAGGTGCAGGTGCTAGGTCATTAACTGAATATGAGCAATTATACATTAGGTTGTATAAACTTGGTAAGTAAAGTGATTTGAATAGGGCTTAAGTTAGAATATTCAAACTACAGCGAACATGTGCATTCCCCGAGCATCCCTGACATTCGTTCATATGCATCCATGATATTTATCTTGCGCATTCATGCAATAGGTGTGCTGGAGGGAGTGACGTTGCTGGAGTTCGAGGGAGCCAACCAGGAGGAGGAACCCGAGGTGCAGGAAGCCGACGAAGCAGTCGCCGCGGAGGAATTGCCCGAGTGCCCTGACCACCAGCCTTCCTCGTTCCTAAAAGGCAAGCCCCGGAGCATATTAAGCCTCCCATATTTTTACAAATACTTTGAGTACCTTTTATTGTTGATGATGCATTAAGTATAGAAATTAGTTGGAACCAATTGATGCATTATATATCCTTCCTTGTCCAGATATCGCACTGGAATCCTATTTAAGTTCAGTAATGGGTTAAATGCTTAGCCATGCTTAGTGCGGTAGAAGTCAGGTGATTTCCTGTCACCTGCGAGCTTTAAGATGAGGTGGATCACGGTTGGCTATATTTGCTATCGTGGAAAAGAACCATGTGAATAATGAATTAAGACCGGGCGGGGTCTTGTGTAGGTTTGAACATAGTGACTCCGTCTGAGTCGTTTAAGGACCGATACGCTGTACGTCCTCATGTCATGTTGAACTTAGCTGGCCGGATAAGTCGTTCCGACCGCGAAGCCTAGTAGCTCGACTCAGGCCGGGGACGCGAGCAGTGGCGGCATTCTAGAGGTAGTAAGGACGTGCGGAGAGCCATTGGCATAAGTCCAAGGTGGGTTAGAGTCCCGAACAACCTTGGCAGAGTGGTTCTCTGAGAATGTCGATCTGATCGGACTCGCGACTCCTGAATCGTACCAAAGGTGACTTGTTTGCGACTCCGACGGGAGAAGCAGGGTTTGTGTTTAGGAATACCCCTCCAGCTGGATAGGAATCGATTCGAATCGCCGTCTCTCCCGGATAGAGAGAACTTGACTAAGCAACGATATGGTTAAATGGATGATGATGATGATGATAAGGTTGCCACAATGAATACCTTATATGGTTATTAATGTTTGCACACTAATAAAATGATTGCTTAGTACAGGTGCTAATATAGAGGACATGTTAATGGCTAAAAAGTCACTGCTAGTTCAGGGTAAGAGTTGATCATTATTACTTATGCTTTTCTGCAAAAAGAAAGTGTCAGCCAGATCCACTACATTAAGCTATGCATAATCCTTGGTGTCATTTATTTAGGTTTTCGTCGGGTAAGTCTAGCTGAGTACATTCCCGTACTCAGGGTTTATTCTCTCTTGTTGCAGATGACCTTCTATATCAGGGATTCTGTAAGTATTGTCTCCACCCGGCGGGTGATGAAGACTAGATCATGGGCATGATCTCTGTTCTCTTATCTGAATGCTTTTGCGGGCTGTGATCAGCAAACCAGTATGTGTATTTGAACTCGGGTGTGTAAGTTAAACTATTTGCTTCCGCATGTTTTACATGACTTGTTTTGTAATAACGATGACTCTGTAATGATGTAATCTATTTGCAAACGTCTGCGAAATGTTGTAATGTACGATATGTTATGTTGGATTACTGTGATCTTGGTTGTATGCAAGTTGGTTTGAAATCCTTCGAGATTTCAGTTGACTACCGGGTTTATATGGGCTCAAGTTCGAGAATTTGATCATTTCAGCGATTGTTTTTGTACTTGTGCTCTTATAAATTGGTCAGTTCTGTGACAGCTGGCATCAGAGCTAGATTCAACATTAAACATGTCTTACGGCTATTTAAAACAAAAGCCTTTGTTGTAAAAACGGTTTTCCAACTTATAGTTATATATAAGTGTTCAAAAATCAAAAGTTTTATGGTATACTGGTGATCACATCCTTTATAGCCCACTTAAGGACTTCTAGGTGGCTTATATATAATTACTAGCTTGGGGGAATTATTTGTTTCTATTTCGTCGTCCATGCGGCGTGATATTGCATGGATGCCATTTGTTTGAATGGTAATGTATGGATCAATTGCCTCTACGCTAAGGTAAGTGTGAGTTGTGAGAGCATGACCGTCCAACCGTCGGTCTAGGGGAGAGCTAGTTGTGGTTACTGGAGTATTTGCATGTTTCATACATGTATATATGAAGGTACTTAATTGTGGGTACATTTGCTGGGTAGTTGGATACCGAAGTATATATATCGGGGGATGTATATATGGAGGGTATCTTAGTTACTGCTTGTGTAATTAGCATTATATCTTGTTGGGTTGGGCTGCAATGAAGTTTTCTGCAGGTACGCTAACAACGCACCTTGTAGATCGACTAGTTACCGCTAATTGAGAGAACGTATGTATGCCACCATATATTCCAATAAAGCTTAAATTTTCATAGGTTTGTGAGGACGTACGGAATGCACATGCATCATATTCACTCATGTCATTCATATTGCATTATCCCCTCCCTTATAATTGCTTATCCCAAGTGTAAAGTGCAACCTCTCAGCAAAATAATCCTCTCACATGAATTGCATCCCTTTTTTATACAGATGGCCGCGCCCGTGTTTCCTACTGGTAGTAGCACCTTTTTGGACCAGTTCGGTACGCCCACTTTGCTCTGGAGGGTGCTCAGTTTAGGTGGGTACCCGGAGGCACCCAGCTACACGTGGAGGCAGGCGGTACCATTGGGAGATGTACCATGGTACGTCGTGACCTTCATCGTGCCGCAAAACCCCACCATACCTTTGTGGCATGGTTGGAACATTGAGACTGATGGGCAAAGCCCATGGGAAGCCGCTCAGGTTGCTGCCCTCGATGTGCTGATGGATATAGCACAGAGCTTCGGGGATGAGTTAGTGGGTGGACCTGCTTCATCCATTCCTCGAGTGTATCCTACTGAGGCTGAGTGGACTCAGGACGTTGGTCAGGCCTTGGTCTGAGGCCATGGCGAACAGGTGCAGAGCGACAACGCTGGAATGAGTGCTATGATGGCAGTCTTGAAGCTTTGTCGAGTCAGGCAAAACACCCTTTCCAGTGTGCTTGATGAAGCTGGCAAGGCAATGGAAGCTCAGCACAAGTTCAGGTTGCGTGCCCGCAAGTATCGCCGTAAGGTGAATGCATGTGGGAGAGCTCAGCAAGAAGTTGATGAGATTCGTGGTATTGCAAATTATCGCTTGCAACAGTGGGGTCAAACCGCACGCGAGAGAGACGAGCTTCATAACCAGTTGATGAACCTCACTATTGAGAGAGATGAGGCTACACAAGAGTTGGATCGTGTGACACATCACCGAGATGCAGCTCTAGAGTTAGCAGAAGAAAGACGTCGGGGTTGGATTTTGGCCAACCACAACGCCTTTCAAAGGGAGCAAGCACTAAAAGAACAACTTGAGGAGCTTCAGGTTGAGCACCATCAACTGCACAACCATCTGTTTCCTATTCCTCACCCCTTACCAAGGTATCCAAATGTGGGTGGACCTCAAGTGATTGAGGCCGATGAGGAAGAAGAGGACGTGCAGATGGTTGACCATGCAGCTGAACCGGCAGATGAAGAAGAAGAAGAAGAGGAAGACCCAGAAGAAGTCCAAGGTGTCTCCGATGTGGATAGCAATCACTTCGACGAGTAGTTCGTTAGCAAGTCTCGCTAGTTTAAGCTTTTGCAGTCATTGATGTAATGGACTTAAGTACGATGACTGATGTTGGATGTACTCTTTTAATTTGAACTCGGCATGTAATGTACTTTAATTCGCTCCCTTCGGGATGCGTATCGTAATGGTTAAGTTTAAAACTTGTCATGTTGGAATGCACTGCGTGTGGCGCTAGTAATCTACTTGATGATGTGGTGATTGGAGAATGAATTAAATTGCCTCTGTTTATTGTATGAAGTTTCCGTTCTCATCAGTAAATTCAGTTTGGCACAATTATATTGTTCCTCTCCAATGTGCTGACATCATCAATAATTACTGGCTGCGCATTGTTGCAGATGCCTCGCACTCGTTCCAATGGTGCGGCTGGTGATGATGATGATCTTCCACCACCACCACCCACACCAACGGAATTGATAGAAATGCTTGCGGAAGGATAGCGCACTATGGCCGAGGCCCTCCGTACGATTGCGAATCGGGATGGTCGTGGTCCACGCCAAGGACCGGAACCAAATCAATACAGTGATTTCAAGGATTTTCTTGACACGAAACCCCCGATCTTCAAGGAGGTTGAGGAGCCTCTACAAGCTGATGAGTGGTTGAATACTCTCGAGCAGAAATTCCGTCTGCTCCGCTTAACTGAGGTGCTGAAGACTGAGTATGCATCTCACCAACTGCATGGGCCAGCTGGCATTTGGTGGAGTCATTATCGGTCCACTATGCCCGCTAATGCCCAAATCACCTGGGATCAGTTCAAGTCTGCTTTCAGGGGAAATTATATTCCTCCTGGTCTCATGGCGATCAAGCATACAGAGTTCATGAAGTTAACCCAGGGGAACAAGAGCTTGAATGAATACCTGCAGGCTTTCAATAACCTTGCAAGGTATGCTATTGAGTTTGTTGACAATGATGCCAAAAAGATCTCAAGTTTCAAGTGGGGACTTAGCCCCAAACTTATGAAGACCATGGGAAATTGCAAATGTGCTCATTTTAATGAGTTTGTGAGTGATGCTTTATCGCAAGAGAACAATAATGTTGTGTATGCTGCTTCAAAAAGTCGTAAGAGAGCCTATGAGGCGGGTGCCTCACAATCCAAGGCTCCCATCACACAGAGGGCTCCATTCCATCCTCCAGCGTCAGCCACTAAGTTTCGCCCACCACAGAAGAAGAATCCCGCCAAGACTGGGTTTCGCAAGGCATTTACAGTTGCTCTTCCCAAGGGCACTACCAGTCAGGGCAGTTCTAGGGCTCCTCCAAGCAATATGCCATGCTGGAACTGCAACAAGACAGGCCACTGAGCAAGGGAATGCCCTTACCCTAAGAAGAATAACTACCAAGGTGGTCGTCAGGGGCAGGTGAACCACACTAATATTACTGAGATTCCTTCAGGAGAAGTAGTGACTGCTGGTAAGTTTCTGATTGATCAACACCCCGTAGTTGTACTATTTGATTTGGGTGCTTTGCATTCCTTTATTAGTCCAGCATTTGCATCCAAGTTTATGCAGAAAACATATACTATTGAGGGTGAGGGTTATTGTATTAGGGCTGCCAGTGGTATTATCCCAACCAAGCTTGTAGTTGGGGACGTACAATTGGAGATAGAGGGGCGAAGTTATCAGGTTGATCTGGTAGTTTTACCGGGGTTGGGTATCGATGTGATATTGGGAATGAATTGGATGAGCAGGCATGGGGTGCTTATTGATACATCGACTAGAGTAGTCTTGCTCAGAGATCCTAGTAATCAGGAAGGTTTTCTGGTGCAACTACCCAGGGACATCAATCTTTCTTGTGCGGCTAATGCGGTGCAAGCAAAGGCTATTGCAGATATCCCTGTAGTGTGTGACTTTCCAGATGTTTTTCCCGATGATTTACCTGGATTACCCCCGGATCCGAAAGTGGAGTTCAAGATAGAGTTGCTTCCTGGCACAGCTCCTATCTCTAGAAGGCCATATAGAATGCCTCCCAATGAACTAGCTGAACTTAAGACCCAGTTGAATGAACTTCTAAAGAAAGGCCTTATCCGTCCTAGTTCATCTCCGTGGGGGTGCCCGGCTATCTTTGTGAAGAAGAAGGATCAATCCCTACGCATGTGTGTAGATTATAAACCCTTGAATGCAGTTACAATCAAGAATAAGTACCCTCTGCCACGCATAGATATCTTATTTGATCAGTTGTCCAAAGCAAAAGTCTTTTCCAAGATTGATTTGAGATCTGGGTATCATCAAATCAAGATTCGGCCTGAGGATGTCCCAAAAACCACATTCTCTACGAGATATGGTCTGTATGAGTACCTGGTTATGTCTTTTGGATTGACCAATGCCCTCACACATTTTATGTATCTGATGAATTCAGTGTTTATGCCCGAGTTGGATAAATTTGTGGTGGTATTTATAGATGATATCCTGGTCTATTCTGAGAATGAAGAAGATCATGTTGAACATTTGCGGGTGGTTCTCACTAGATTGCAAGAACACCAGCTGTATGCAAAGTTCAGCAAATATGAATTTTGGCTTCACGAGGTACCTTTTCTTGGACACGTATTGTCGGATGGTGGAATTATGGTTGATCCCACCAAGGTGCAAGAAGTGTTGAACTAGAAGGCTCCAATCTCGGTGCATGAGGTTCGGAGTTTTCTGGGGTTGGCTGGCTATTATCGTCGCTTCATTCCGGATTTCTCTAAAATAGCCAAACCTATGACTCGATTGCTGCAAAAAGACATGAAGTTTGTCTGGACTCCTGAGTGTGATGCGGCTTTCCATACCCTGCGAACTCTTCTAACTTCGGCTCCAGTTTTGGCACAACCGGATATCGAGAAACCTTTTGATGTGTTCTGCGATGCATCAGGTATTGGGCTAGGAGGTGTTCTTATGCAGGAAGGTAGAGTCATTGCTTATACCTCTCGCCAACTTCGGAAGCATGAAGTGAATTATTCAACGCATGACTTAGAACTCGCTGTAGTTGTTCATGCTTTGAAGGCCTAGAGACATTATTTACTTGGCAATGTGTGCAACATCTACACTGATCATAAAAGTCTCAAGTACATCTTCACTCAGCCAGAGTTGAATATGTGTCAGCGAAGGTGGCTCGAGTTGATCAAGGATTATAACCTTCAAGTGCACTATCACCCTGGCAAGGCAAACGTCGTAGCGGATGCCTTAAGCAGGAAGTCTCAATGCCACTCTTTGATTGAGAGTGATGTCCATTTGTCAAAGCTCCTTCATCCTGCAGTCCTTCACAACATCACTGTCAGTTGTACTCTACAGAGTTGAATTATCGAGCTACAAAAGATAGATGCAGGTGTGTTTCACATCAAGCGCAAGATGAAAGAGCAAGAAACCAAACATTTTTGAGTGGATGAGAATGACGTGTTATGGTTCAAGGATAGGTTGGTAGTTCCGAAGGATAGAGAGCTTAGAAATCAAATCATATCCGAAGCTCATTCCTCTAAATTATCTATTCATCCTGGTAGTAGCAAAATGTATCATGATTTGAAGCCTCGATTTTGGTGGACCAAAATGAAGAAAGAGATAGCCGCTTATGTGGCTAGGTGTGACACTTGTTGTCGAGTCAAGGCTGTGCACATGAAAGCTAGATTACTTCAGCCACTCTCTATTCTAGGTTGGAAATGGGAGGAGATAAGTATGGATTTTATTGTTGGACTCCCTACTACTCAGAGGAACTTTAACTCTATTTGGGTGATTGTAGACCGCTTGACCAAGTCAGCACACTTCATTCCTGTCCGCATAGACTTTCGTCCAACCGACTATGTGGAGTTGTACTTCAACTAGATAGTCCGACTTCATGGGGTCCCTCATACTATTGTCTCTGATAGAGTACCACAGTTCATTGCTCGCTTTTGGGAGCACTTACACGGATTATTAGGAACTAAGCTAGTAAGAAGTTCTGCTTATCATCCACAAACCAATGGGCAAACTGAACGAGTGAATCAAATCTTAGAAGATATGTTGAGAGCATGTGTCATCTCGGCTAAGGGCTCATGGGAAAAATGGTTGCCCCTAGCTGAATTCTCGTACAATAACAGTTATCAAGAGAGTATCAAGATGGCACCGTTTGAAGCTTTGTATGGCCGGAAGTGTAGAACCCCGTTGAACTGGGTAGAAGCCGGTTAAAGGAGATATTATGGAATTGATTTTGTTTAAGAAGCCGAAGAACAAGTCCGTACTATCCAAACTCACATGGCCGCAGCTCAAGCTAGGCAAAAAAGTTATGCTGATCGACGTAGAAAACCTATTGAGTTCGAAGTTGGAGACTTCATTTATCTGAAAGTCTCACCTATGAAGAGTGTCCAACATTTTGGTGTGAAGCGAAAGCTTGCGCCGAGATATGTTGGTCCATTTGAAATCATTGGACAAAGTGGTAAGGTGGCGTACAAGATTCAATTACCCCCAGAGATGAGTGCTATCTTCAATGTCTTTCATGTATCCCAATTGAAGAAATGTCTTCGCGTCCCTAAAGAGAGAGTTCCATTGGGGGATATCGAGTTAAAATCTTATTTGACCTTGGAAGAAAAGCCGGTTCGAGTGATTGACACTCGTGAGCGAGTGACTCGGAGTTGGGTGGTCAAGTTTTACAAAGTCATGTGGAGTAATCAGGGTAGTGAACGCGATGCAACGTGGGAAAGGGAAGATTATTTGAGGGATGGTTATAAGGAATTCTATCAACAATGGTACGCTTTTCAAATCTCGGGATGAGATTTTTATAAGGGGGGAGGGCTGTAACACCCCAGGTGTTTGCCTTCCACATTTGCACTTGCATTTCATGGACATGAGCATCATTCATTCATTCACAACCTTATATCACATGAAACATGTCTTTGAAACATTGCATCGTATCGTTATGTTTCTTGTGTGTTGTTTCCTTTATGAAATGTAAAGTGTCCAACACTTAAGTGCAACATGTGCCACTCACTTTAGTGAAGCAAAGTTAGTTAATACTATGCAACAAGATCATGAAACAAGTGAAACATGACTATGAAACAGTTGTAACATTTCATGTGTTTTTCATTGTTTCAGTACATACCTTGCTTGATTCTTGTGTGACCAATGTATGGTGTGGCTAAAAACTCTTTTAAGTAACCTAGTTACACCTATAATGTCATTTGGAACATTGTTCATGTTGATCACTTTGACTAATTAGGTTCCCAAGTCTTGGTTTGACCAATTTTGACCCCTAAACCCTTGTGTTTGACTATTTAAAAAGTGTAGCTTAGGATGTTTGCATGGCTGAGCAACCTAAAGCAAAGTTGTAGAGGATTATATAAGGAACAAAAGTTATTTTATGACCATCTCATGAAAATGTGCAGAACATGCTCAAAAAGGACCCACAAGTCAGATTTGAAGGTGGAGTCAACACTTGAAAAATTTGCTAAGTCTTAACTGCCATTTCAGTTTGATTGAGCCCACTTTGGATTGATACAACTCTTGATCCATGGAGATCTGGCTGTTGATTTCTAAATCAAAGTTGTTGCCCTACTATAGCTCTATAACTTTCATGAACATTTCTTCCCCTAACTCGTCTCGGTTTAGGAGCTAATCACGGTCAAACTTAGCCTGTCAGTCGGTGAATGGAGCACTGAATCAGCGTTTCAGTCATGCTACAGTGATCTCCGTTTCAGAAAATAGCTGACGCGTGGTGACACCCGTCGCCGGCCGTCTGACCGCACGGACACGCGTCGTGGACACCCTAGCGAGGCCAGGCACGACGTGCACACTCCCACGCGCCTGCCCGACCAGCTCGTCAGCCCAATTTTTCATTTCTTCGCCTCCACCACGCGCAGCAAGCGAGCTCAGTCGCTCCACCATCGTTGCCGCAGAGCTTCGCCGTCGCAGAGCTTGCAAACCACCGCAAAAACACGAACTCCGTCTTCACCGTAGCTCCGTCGTGTTCGCCTCTCCGTCCTCCACCGCTTAGCCGATCCATTCGAGCTTTGGTAAGGTCGCTGTGACCATTCCACCACCGCCCGCCATGGATGACCCTCACCGGATATTGGCGCTCACCGTGGCTGGCGCACCACCGCACCCTCCTTCTATCCCTAGCCCTCGTCTTGTCTTCCCCAGCTCGCATAGTCGCTCCTGTGAAGACGCTACCTCCTAGGCCGGTCCTATCATGCCGGAACGCGGTCGCGCACCGCCGTGCGCCACGGCAGAGCCGTCGTGCGCCATGGCCGGCATGCTTAGGGGCCGTTAGGGTCTATACTTAGGGAGTCAATCGACGCGTGGGAACTTGGGGAGCACGCCGGTGATGTCCAATTCGCCGGAGGAGTCACCGTCGGCGAGTTCCTCCGTCGTCGCGCCGTCGAAGCCGCCTCCCCTGTTTCGCTGTCACTAACCGGTGGGGTCAGCTGACACCCAGGTCCCACACGGCAGTGACTGTTGTTCATAGGGCTAGTTCAAAAATACCAGTTTTGAATGCTGATTTGAGATTTTTGTATCTTCAAATGTGTAGATACAAATACTATGATACCAATTTTGTTAGACTCATAGTGAAGTGTAGTATTTAGGAAAAATATAATATGAGCACTTGTAGTAGAGTTTATGGAAGAATTAAATTGAAACTTTAAATGTGTTTTTGAATGCATGCAAACTTGTTTAAATCATATCTTGATTTTATGTGATCCAAAAATTATGAAATTTTGTGGGTAAGCTAGTATTGTATAGTAGAAGCTCTGGTTAAAATTTGAGAGTCATTGCATGTATAGTTTTTGAGTTATAGATTTTCCTTTTATCACTGGTAGATACTTGTGGGAATTTTTGTAAATTATCTAGGAATCCTATGGCCATAAAACTTGGTAGGTAGTATCTTAGTACCTTAAGGATCCTAGGAAAAATATGAAATCTATTGCTTGATACTTTTCACTAAGGTTTCCTAATTATGCCATTTTAAGCCATTCTACCTTACCATTTTTGTGTAGGTTGTTATACTTACTCAAATGGTGTGAAATTTTTATGGTAACCTACTTAGAGCATGTAGTGTCTACTGTAATTTTTGTAGAATTAATGGTGTAGTTTTCATATATATTTATTATTTCCTCTAATTAATTAAATAAATTAAGAAAGGTATTAAAAGAAATGTTTTGGGGATGAACACCCTACTTTCTGGTGTTCCTGTGATATGTGTGATAGGTGAGTAAAGTTGGTTTTATCCAATTAAGTGTTTATATCATAAGTTAATAATTATTGTTTGCGTTATGTCCCTCTGGACAGATCTGGGGACTTTGGAAAGTTCCCCATGATATTTTGATTTGCTGTGAATAGGATGAATACAAAAGTTGTAGATAATTTATGTATCTAGCTTCTGTCAAAATTTGAGGGCATTTGGCCTAGTAGTTTAGAAACTACAGTTGTTTAAAGTTTGGTTCTAGTTTTGCTTACTCTCTGTCTTGTGAGGACAGAGTTCTGTTGATCTATGAATTCGAACTGGTAAAGATTTGAATCATGCTTTGAGGTCTGAAAATGAATTGTTGACAATTTCATAAGCTTTCCAGATTGTCTTGTTTCAAGTCATTTGGATTTATAAATCTCCAGTTATGGCTAGTTTACTGTACCGCTATATAGTATTCATTTTGCTAAAATACAAATGCTTGAGTGTATGCTTGATGCAATGTTCTCGTTGATTGTTTAGGGGTTAGCCTAACTTGAGAATATGCTTAGGTGCAGGTGCTAGGTCATTAACTGAAGATGAGCAATTATACATTAGGTTGTATAAACTTGGTAAGTAAAGTGATTTGAATAGGGCTTAAGTTGGAATATGCAAACTACAGCGAACATGTGCATTCCCCGAGCATCCCTGACATTCGTTCATATGCATCCATGATATTTATCTTGTGCATTCATGCAATAGGTGTGCCAGAGGGAGTGACGTTGCTGGAGTTCGAGGGAGCCAACCAGGAGGAGGAACCCGAGGTGCGGGAAGCTGACGAAGCAGTCACCGCGGAGGAATTGCCCGAGTGCCCTGACCATCAGCCTTCCTCGTTCCTAAAAGGCAAGCCCCGGAGCATATTAAGCGCCCCATGTTTTTACAAATACTTTGAGTACCTTTTATTGTTGATGATGCATTAAGTATAGGAATTGGTTGGAACCAATTGCTGCATTATATATCCTTCCTTGTCCAGATATCGCACTGGAATCCTATTTAAGTTCAGGAACGGGTTAAATGCTTATCCATGCTTAGTGCGGTAGAAGTCAGGTGATTTCCTGTCACCTGCGAGCTTTAGGATGAGGTGGATCACGGTTGGCTATATTTGCTATCGTGGAAAAGAACCATGTGAATAATGAATTAAGACCGGGCGGGGTCTTGTGTAGGTTTGAACATAGTGACTCCGTTTGAGTCGTTTAAGGACCGATACGCTGTACGTCCTCATGTCATGTTGAACTTAGCTAGCCGGATAAGTCGTTCCGACCGCGAAACCTAGTAGCTCGACTCAGGCGGGGGACGCGAGCAGTGGCGGCATTCTGGAGGTAGTAAGGATGTGCGGAGAGCCATTGGCATAAGTCCAAGGCGGGTTAGAGTCCCGAACAACCTTGGCGGAGTGGTTCTCTGAGAATGTCGATCTGATCGGAGTTGCGACTCCTGAATCATACCAAAGGTGACTTGTTTGCGACTCCGACGGGAGAAGCAGGGTTTGTGTTTAGGAATACCCCTCCAGCTGGATAGGAATCGATTCGAATCGCCGTCTCTCCCGGATAGAGAGAACTTGACTGAGCAGCGGCAACGTAGATTCAATTAATTTAACGATATGGTTAAATGGATAATGATGATGATAAGGTTGCCACAATGAATACCTGATATGGTTATTAATGTTTGCACCCTAATAAAATGATTGCTTAGTACATGTGCTAATATAGAGGACAGGTTAATGGCTAAAAAGTCACTGCTAGTTCAGGCTAAGAGTTGATCATTATTACTTATGCTTTTCTGTAAAAGGAAAGTGTCAGCCAGATCCACTACATTAAGCTATGCATAATCCTTGGTGTCATTTATTTTGGTTTTCATCGGGTAAGTCTAGCTGAGTACATTCTCGTACTTAGGGTTTATTCCCTCTTGTTGCAGATGACCTTCTATATCAGGGATTCTGTAAGTATTGTCTCCACCCGGTGGGTGATGAAGACTAGATCATGGGCATGATCTCTGTTCTCTTATCTGAATGCTTTTGTGGGTTGTGATCAGCGAACCAGTATGTGTATTTGAACTCGTGTGTGTAAGTTAAACTATTTGCTTCCGCATGTTTTACAAGACTTATTTTGTAATAACAATGACTCTGTGACGATGTAATCTATTTGCGAACGTCTGTGAAATGTTGTAACGTACGATATGTTATGTTGAATTACTGTGATCTTGGTTGTATGCAAGTTGGTTTGAAATCCTTCGAGATTTCAGTTGACTACAGGGTTTATATGGGCTCATGTTCGAGAATTTGATCGTTTCGGCGATTGTTTTTGTACTTGTGCTCTTATAAATTGGTCGATTCTGTGACAGAGTGCACCATGGCTAATGCTCTTCCCACCTCGTGATCATCAGTGTTTCCCTTCCATGATGCCTCCACTTCCAGTGCACTGCGCCCCACCTCCGTTCGCCACTATAAGATGCCATTGGCCTTTGCTCTCCTCCTTCATCCCCATCCCCTTCGAATCCAAAGCAGAGCTACGAGATCCAGTCATCATTTGAGAAACTAGGTTTGCCAATCAGAGGTGATTGCGTAATTTGAGAAGAAGGGATCTAGTTTTCATCAAAGAAGTTCAAGTCTACTGTTGGTTAGTTGGTCTTAGGGTTCACGATGTTTGAGTTCTTAGTCTCCTATTTCTGAATCTGTTGGACATACGCCATGTTTTGGATAATCATTTTATTGTTGTTTCTCCATTGTCCTCATCTGTCTCGACTTTTGGATTAAGCCTTGGTTGTACTAGGTTGCTCTTAACCATGTATTTCTAAATCCCTGTGTGGTTTAGTGTTCGACGTCGTGTAATCTTCCGTGTAATTTCAGATCTGCGAAGTGTAATCGCATTTTCTCCTTTCTGATTCTCATTTCAAATCTAGGGATGAGATTCTTTTAAGGGGGGAAGATTGTAACACCCCTGGTGTTACGAGCTTGCTTACCACCAAGATTTAGGTTCAAGAGGGATTAGCCAAACAAGTTTTTGTTTTAAAAATTTATAACACACGTGAGGCGAAAAACAATTTCTATGAAAAAGGATCAAACATAACTTGTATTTAGTACTTAAATAAAAATTAAAGTACAAGTTTAGTAGATGGAAATGCAACTTTAACTTTTGGAAAATAGATGTTAACTAGTGTTTTGGGAGCTCAAAAATCAAATTTGACGTTAAGATAAGCTCTTTTCGTTAAGTCGACAAACACTTGAACTATTGTTAAAATACCATTTTTGGCGAATTATATTGAGCAAAATAGTAAAATGGTGCTTAAATATTTTGCTCCTATGGGTTAGTATAAGGTATGGACTATCGCATGAAATACTTGTTGGTAGCAGTTAATAGGGTTTAGGCCTTTTAAAAATTGTAACAAAAGTCTTAATGGCTGTTAGTGTGAATTGAATCCTTAACTTTTCTAATTATGGAAAAGTAGTAATACAATGCTATTTTGACATTTAATTTCTAATAAAAATGTTTAAACACTAGTTGTATGTTTTGGTATTGTTGATTACATCGAAGTGAGTACTTTAGCATGGTGAAGTCCACGGATGAGTTGGAGTTGTCGTGGCGTTGCCGAAATTGCCCTAGCTTTGTTTGAACGTGCTATCAATCTTGTTTTGGGCTTCGGTCGTGAACCGGCAATCAACGTGATGAACTCATGTTGGCACCTCCCTATCTCCCTCTCAGGTTGCTCTCGGGTCATGGCGATTGCTCTACTAGCTAGTTGGTAGTGTCGACTTTAAGTTAGTAGGATTGGTTGAACTTCATTTGAGATGATCGCCATCCTTTGTTGCGCTCTAAAATTCATGCACATCATATGCTTGGCTCAGGCGCACGGTCACCTCACGTGGCCGCTCGGCATCACATGGCTGGCCGCGTTCCACGCGCTGTGATGCAGACCTCGATCGGCCTATCTTGTCGTGGGTTGGCCGTGGCCAGCTCCAGCGGGCCGCTGTCTTCACCCTGTAGCTGCTGGCCATTGCGCTACTACCCCTGCTGCTGCCCTTCTTGCCATCACACGCGTGGGCTTGTCCCTGCTACCAGCACCGTCGCATCACCATCGCATCCGCGCTCTCTGCAATCCTACACCGCTACTTGGCCCTGTCCGATGGCACTGTCTCTACCGCGTGTGCGCTGTCGGACAGGCTATGCGTGGGGCCAAGCCGACGTCACGGCGGCCTTCGTCTTGCTGCCGTGGCGCTTTGTCTGCCGCTCGAATCACCTACTCGCCAAGCCGCTACCTGCCTCGTAGTCATGTCGCACTAATGCCCGTGTCGCGGTGTCCCTGCCCTCCCTCGCTTCATTAACACAGCCTCGACCGAAGCAGGCATAGCCTTGAAGAGCTGCCACCCCACCTGCCCTCATCGCCGATAGAATCACCTGCTTCGCACAATAGATACATGAGGTTTGGGACACCACACTTCAATTAGACGTTTTAATAGTTAGACAGGAAAGCCAGCTAGCAGCTCGACCCTCACCTTGGCACAACCGAGCACTACTTGTGGCAAATTTCTGGTTTCTCTCACCACCGGCCGGGTGCGCTGCCGTGCTAGTGAAATTGGGGTAAGGTCTGAATTAGTTCAATTGTTTGTATCCAGGAGCTCGCCTTGATCTCCTCTATCTGGTTCTTGCGCCATTTCGCCAGGGTGCTTGTCGGCGATGTGGTGACGCATGGGTGTCCATCCCGGAGCACCTTCGCCCTGACAGCTCGTATGTGGCCAGGCCACCTCGGCACTCCTTTGCCTCAACCATCATCGCAGCATGAATTCCGGTTAGCTACTGGTGTTTACCTGCTATCCCTACCACCCCGATAGAACCTTAGGTCGTCGGAACAATCACGCTGCCACCGCGGATAGTCGCTCGCCACTACAGCCCGCGACAGTGCGCCTCCGAGTTCCTAACCACCACCTATCCTTGCGCGTTTAGCTGTAGATGGTGGTCGGCCCCTTACTTCCGTCGTAGCGAGCCTAGTTGGCCCGGTGTAATTGTTGTTGCCGCCGGTGCGCCACACCACCGCGCACGGGTACGCCGAGGACCGCCCCTTTGCAAAGGCAATACATTCCAGGGCCTTTAATGCAAAGCGTGAGTCTATAATAATAGTGTTCCGTTGCTCCACGTGATTATCCAAAAACCCGAGCCCTCTTTTGCAAAACGCGAGCACGAGCGGGTGTCCCGGACTTGGGCCGTGTTGGGCCATCACGGTGCACACACGACCATGCTAGGCCAGAATGGGTTGCTACCGGCCCCTTTTCTTTTTCTAATGCAATTTTAATTTAGTTTCTAAGGTAAACTTGTAAATTCAGTATAAAATTGTGTAGTTAACCAAAAATTGTGAAACTAATTTTGTTAAGTTCCTAAAATCATGATTTATCTGCTAGTATATTTTGTTTCCATAGTTTTATAATATTTTCTAGAGTTATCTAATTAATTTGAGATGCTTAATATTGTAAAATATAAACTTGTAGGAATTTTTGTGATAAATTGGTGATAGTGTTGGCTCTGAAACTTTCACATAGTAAATTCCTAACATTATTAGGTGCTCACTGTAATTTTTGTAGCTCCATAGTAATTAGTTTGCTAAGGTAGATAAATGAGCCCTAGTTCAAAAATATATGTTTAATCAATAGAATGCCAAAAAACCTTGGGATTTTAGAACTAAAATATTTTTCTGGAGACAAAGCCTTACTTGACGACGTGGATACGTAGACCAGTACGTTACTCATTAAATCTAGCTCGTTAGCTTGCGGAGCGTAATCGTATATTTAAGAGTTGCGGTTACCGTTGATTAATTGTGTCTCTGCGTTGTATCCATGTATATCATAATAGGAACAACGATAGATCATGGAGTCGATTGAAGTAGCAAAAAAAAGATGATCGTGTCACTTGATGGAATGCTAACTTTTGGTCATATCTTACCCAGGCAAGCCCCGGTGCATAACCTCTATTATTCTGCACTTTATTTTATGCTTATGCATTAAGCTTCAAAGAGTTGGATGAAAACCACTTGCATATATACATCCTTACCCTATGAGTCCTACTAGTATATCAGGATTGTGTAGATTGCTATATTATAGGATCCGGTAGAAGTCGAGTGACTACCTGTCACTCACGAGAGATAGGAAAGATATTATTGTTGTTATTATATTACTATCACATGGAATATATATGGATGATAATCGGAGACCGGACATAATGGTACTTTGGATCTGGTCTTGGTTAGGCATTCGAGCAAGGCTCGGAATGCAATTGTTTCGCCTATGTCGATTGAGGATCGTCCAGTTGCTGTGGATGGTAGTCAGGTCACAGACTTATTATCCTGAGCACATACTTGCTTATGGGAGTGGGAAGGCTCGTTACGCTCTTGTCATGGGTTCCAACTCTTTATGGACCGACTGATTGGAGGTGGGGAAAGGTAGAGGTCTAAGCACCATACTGAGACCGGATCTCAAGTGTGGGGGGCTTGGAGTCCAAGTTTGGACGGGGACCTAGACCCCGTGACAGAAGTGGAATGGGTTGGTCTTGTTTGTGCCTGGGGTACAAACAGGGCATGTGATTTGGGGTACCCAGCTGTGATACATTAGTTCACGAATCACCGTGTGATACGGTACGACTTGGCTATGGTCTAACACCATAGTAAGAACTGGAATATAAAAGATGGTAAAATTGTTCTGATTGCTTACCACCTACTTGGAAGTAGCATTGGTGCTTACATAGAATGGTTAGTTAATGAACTAATGATGACTGCTAATGAAATTGAATATAAGGGCGCATGTTTAGTAATGCTTCGGTAGATGCAATAACCCACAAGCCAAATAGCCTTGTATATCCTTAGAGTCTTTTATTTTCCTCCTATCGGATAAATCTTGCTGAGTACAATCGAGTACTCAGGGTTTTATTTCCCCTGTTGTAGGTGATTGGAGAATACTTAGAGCTAACTCTTGTGTGTGGAAACCTCCTGGTGGGCTCAGAGAGGATTCCCTTCACGATACGACCATAGTGTTTATTTATAACCCTTACTAAAGGTTTTTATAAGAAAAGATGTAAAATCTGCTAGCATCTCTTGTATATAAATGTTCACTATGTTAATGCTCCACCATATCGTTAAATTAATCTTTGCTTCCTCTATAACTCTAATAACATTGTTATATTCCACTGTTATAATCAATTGAGGTAACATCCTGCTACTGTAATTAAGTGATGTAAAAAATGGCTTACGAATGTTGTAAGCTTTATTCTCTCATTCATGATCCTGATGGAAAAATGTGGATTTTCGAGTTCTCCCTTATGGTGTGCTCGACGGAACTATCCGATATAGCTCCCTTTCGAGGTGCTTAGTGTCTAGTGGAAGACGAGCGCCTCTAAAAACGTGTTATTTTGGGTGGTTCTACCATAGTTCATGCACAACATCCCTTTGACCTTATTCATTCTGATGTATGGGGTCTAGCACCTTTTGTTTCAAAAGCGGTTATCAATATTTTGTCATATTTGTAGATGATTCCTCTCGCTTCACATTGGTGTACTTCATGAAACATCATACTAAGGTGTTATCCATATATAAGACCTTTGCTCTGATGATTCGTACTCAATTTTGCACTCCTATTCATGTTTTTCATGATGACTCTGCTAGGGAGTGTCTTTCCGGAGCTCTTCGCCAATTTCTTTTTGAGTAGGGCACTCTTTATTAGGTTTCTTGTCCTGGTGCGCATGCTCAAAATAGTGTTGCTGACCGCAAGCATCATCACCTTCTTGAAACTACCCATGCTCGTATGATTGCTTTCTCCATTCCACCTCATTTTTGGGCTGATGCAATATCTATTGCCACTTATTTAACCAATATTCAACCCTCATCCAATCTTCAAAGTGGAATCCTCTATGAGTGCCTCTGTGGAAAGCCACATGATTATTCTAGTCTTTGCCTTTTTGTATGTATGTGATGTCCTTTTTGCTCCTCATGAACGCACTAAGCTAACACCTCAATCTGTTGAGTTTGCTTTCTTGGGCTATAGTATTGAGCTCAAGGAATATCATTCTTGGGGTCCTGTTGTTCATCGTATGTGGATTTCTTGGAACATTACTTTTGATGAGTCTCTCGCCCATTCTGCCTCGGCCTACCTCTTTGATGTTTCTAGCAAGGCTGTTGTTGAGCCTCTTTCCTTCTTGACTTTTCCTGATACACCTATCTCCACCATGTTTCTTCCTTCTCCACCACCTCCTTCTGCACCCTCTTCCTTGCTTCCCTTTGAGCCTCCTTCACAGGCACCTTTTAGGTCCATTTATGATTCCAATCTTCCTGTAATTCACACCTACAGTCGCTTCATCTAGGATCCCTTGCCCCCTACTGAGTTGTCTCTTGATATTTCACCACCTGTTTAGAGATCTTTAGGTGAGGATCTTTCCTCTTAGCCATCCTCTCGTTATGATCTTCAGCATCGAGGATCGCTGAAGCCTACAAATTGTTATGGTTTTGCTAGTACTCTTCTTTTTGAGCCGACCACATACCATGATGCCATTTGTCATCCTGAATGGCAACACACCATGACTTAGGAGATCACTACTCTTGAGCACACTAGCTCTTGGGATCTTGTTTGTCTTCCTTCTCATGATTGTCCCATCACGTACAAGTGGGTTTATAAGATCAAGACTCGCTAAGATGACTCTCTCGAGCGTTACAAGGCCAAACTTGTTGCTCATGGTTTTCAACAGGAACATGGTCACAACAATGATGAGACCTTCGCTCATGTGGCTCGCATGACCACTATTCACACTCTCCTTGTTGTGGCTCTGTTCATGCCTAGACCATCTCTCAACTTGATGTCCAAACTGCCATTCTTAATGGTGAACTCCATGAGGAGGTCTACATGCGACCACCTCCTAGGTATCATGTTCCTGATGGCATGGTTTGTCATCTTCATCTCTCTCTTTATGATCTAAAACCACCTACTCATTCTTGGTTTCAACACTTTGCCTCTGTGATCATGTTGGCCTCAAAATTATCTTTTTGTCGACTACTAGATTGCCTGATTTTGAATTTGTTTGCAAAAGTTATGGCCATTTTACTAAATAGTGGTCAAACTAGATTTTTCACGGTGCACACCTCGCTTCAATTTGGAATCAGACAAATCTTTCCTATTAGCCAACACAGATCATGATCAAGCAAAGTTTCTCAGCAAAGAAAAACAACCTTAGGAAAGAGCTTCCCATGTATGAATCTTCGCAGATTAGGTTTTGCAAGACGAATAAGGAGGACTACGGTGCAGGCAAGCAACGACTTCCGGCTAGTGAGGGCAAGTCAAGTGATGTGCAGGCTTGACTTGTTAGGGAAGGTGGATATAGGATAGTGGCACAAACAAAAATGGCACGGGCAATTGAATCGTGACAAATAACACACTAAACCAGCAACTAAACACAACCACAGACACAAACTCGACAAAGCGAAATGGATATGAAGTTGCAAGGCACAAGAGGGTTATGTTAGATAATCTACTGCTTCCTTGTGTGAACACACAGCAAGGGAAGATAGCACCAAAAAGGCTTCCTGCTGTGGTACTATAGCCGCTGCAGGGGTAGGCGCTGAATGGCTCACCTATCTCACTGTAGCCACGGCAATGGGACAGGCGCAGAAGTCAGTCCTGCTGTGTTATCTGGTCACTGTTGTAGCATGGGAGCTGTACTAGGACTAGATGGATAGAGTTGTATATATACTTTGCCACTACAACTCAACAAAAGAGAGTTTAGTTTTACCATCTCCTATACAGGGCTCTGGCCAACGCTGGTGCTTGTACTATGTGTGTATACTCTGTTCTCCCTCTTCTTCTACCTCTAGCCATAGTGTGTGTGCTCGGACAGCCTCTGTCGTGCTCGGCCATGGTCGGCAAGACTAGTGAGTGGTCGACTCACCTGAGCTGGTGATCTAGTGGGCTAACAAGTGGTATCGAAGCCGTACAAGCACCATCACCAGACTAACCGCTGGTGATGAAAAACGGTTTAGAAATGGGGCACTGTTGTGGCTGTCCAACCATGATCTAAGGTCGTTGTTCGCACAGTGCGGGAGGTCAGCGGCACTAGTTGGCCGACGCTGACTCGCACCAACCATGGAGAGTGGTCGATGACCATGAAGGTCAAGCTCAGAGCCCGATGGCTCTGGAATGCTGTTGACAAGGGCACCGACAATGAGGAAGATGGCATGTCAGCATTGAAGGCTATCCTCGCTGCTGTACCGGCGAAGTACAGAGAGTTGTTGGGGGCGAAGAGCTTTGCTAAGGAGGTGTGGGAGGCTATTGCGATGATGTGCGTTAGTTCTGACCGCGCAAAGAAGGCGACGGCCCAGCTTCTGAAGCAGGAGTACGCCAACCTCAAGTTCAAGGATGGTGAAACGGTGGAGGATTTCTCCCTCCGCCTGTAAATGCTCATCAGCAAGCTGAAGAGCCATGGCATCACCATTGACGAAGAGGAGGCGGTCTCCAAGTACCTCCACTCCATGCCAGCAAAGTACATCTAGATCGCTCTCTCCATAGAGACGATGTTGGACTTGTCCACCCTCACCATTGAGGATGTGATAGGCCATCTATGGGTAGTGGACGAGCGCCTGGAGTAGGTGATAGCAATGAAGGATAGCGGCAAACTACTGCTGATAGAGGAGTGGGCTGCTCGGAAGAACTCTGGGGTAGCCTCCTCCAGCGGTGGTGGCGATGGTAAACGCCGCGGCAAGGCTTCTTCGGTAAAGAAGAAGCAGGTCGACCCCAACGCCTATCAGCGATGAGGGAAGATGAGATATTGGGCAAGGGAGTGCCCAAATCGCAAGAAGGCTAAGGCTCATCTGGCACAAGCTGATGATGATGATGAGGCCACTATCCCGATGGTGACGTTCTGTGCACTACACGACGTCGAGGCCAAGGAGAAGGAAGAGGTGACAATGGTGGAAGGCCCTGAAGGCTGTCAACATCGACGAACCATGCGCCCAAGTCCACCTCGGATGTGTGGGTGCTGACCAGGAGCAGCGGTGGTATCTGGACTCTGGTGCCAGCAACCACATGACGGGCTCCAAGGCAGCCTTCTCCGAGCCCAACGACGATGTTATTTGTACGGTGAAGTTTGGTGACGGCTCAAGGGTGGCTATCTGAGGGTGCACCACCATCATCTTCAGGTGCTAGAACGGGGAGCATCGCGCGCTAACGGATGTAAATTACATCCCGTAGCTACGTTCAAGCATCATCAGCATTGGTCAGCTAGATGAGCGCGGTAGCGAGGTACTGATCAAGGATGGAGTCCTTAGGATCAGGGACCGGGAGCAGCGACTTTTCGCCAAGGTGAAGAGGTCCCTGAACCGGTTGTACCTGCTCAACCTGAAGGTAGAGCAGCCGGTGTGCCTGGCGGCAAGGCACACCGAGGAACGGTGGTTGTGGCATGCCCGGTTCGGACATCTCAGCTTCGACGCGCTTGGTCGGCTGGAGAAGATGGTCCAAGGGCTACCCCACATCAAGCACGGAGGCGAGCTATGTGACAGCTGCCTGGCTAGGAAGCAGAGGAGGCTACCATTCCCAAAGGCGGCCAAGTATCGGGCGAAGGACGCTCTCGAGCTCGTCCACGGCGACCTCTGCGGGCCGATCACGCCAACTACAAACGGTGGTCGGTGGTACTTCCTCCTGCTCTTGGATGATTGTAGTCGCTACATGTAGCTGCAACTCCTGACGAGCAAGGACGAAGAGATAGCGGTGATCAAGAAGTTCAAGATGCGCGCGGAGGCCAAGAGCGGCAAGAAGCTCCACGTGCTGAGGACTGATCGCGGCGGCGAATTCACTTCGGTAGAGTTCACTGCGTACTGCGCAGATCAGGGTGTGGTGCGACACCACACCGCGTCGTACTCACCACAACAGAATGGCATGGTGGAGAGGCAGAACCAGATGATGGTCGGCATGGCTCAATCCATGATGAAGGCCAAAGGCATGCCGGCAAGGTTTTGGGGTGAGGCGGTAACCACGGTGGTGTTCATCCTCAATTGCGCTCCAACCAAGGCCCTAACGGGCAAGATGCCGTTCAAAGTTTGGTATGGGCGCAAACCGAGCGTGTCCTTCATCCGGACATTCGGCTGCAACGGCCACGTCCGGAAGACGAAGTCGATCCTCACCAAGCTATAGGACAGGAGCACACCGATGGTGTTCTAGGGCTACGTGGAGGGTACCAAGGTGTACCGGCTCTATGACCCATGCGGAGACAAGGTGCTTGTCTCACGCGACGTCGAGTTCGACAAGAAGGTGGCTTGGGACTGGAATAGCCCGAGCATGAGGGAAGCTGGTGGCTTCACCAGCACCTTCATCTTCGAGCACCTGGTCATCAATGGCGGTGGAGACGCTGGGGAAGAGGTGTCGAGCACTCTAGGAGGGGTGTCGAGCACTCTAGCAACAGAGCCGAGCACTCCTAGAGCAGTGTCGAGCACTTTAGGAGGGTGCCGAGCACTCAGGGAGGAGTGCCAAGCACTCCTAGAGGGATGCCGAGCATGCCGGGAGTGGTACCGGGAGGTTCTGTAGTGGTGGCGACCACTCCAGGACGGGTGCTGAGCACTCCCGTAGCGGAGCCGAGGGGTCTTGTAGTGGTGCCAACCACTGCAAGACATGTGTCGAGCACTCCAGGAGGGGTGCAAACCACTCTAATAGTGGTGATGAGCTATCCAAGAGTAGTGCTTAGCACTACAACCGGGGTGCCGAGCACTCCAGGTGCTGTGTCGAGCACTTAGGCGGAATAGGGAACTACATCAACACCGATCGAGTTCGCCTCACCTCAAAGTGACATCACTGAGTTCGTGGATGCCTTCCATGAATGTGAGAAGGTGCGGTTCCACAGGCTGGATGACATCGTCGGTGGCACAGGGCCCTCAGGCCTGGCTAGTCGGCTGCTCAATGACCAAGAGCTGCTGCTCATCAGTGCAGAGGAACCACCGACGTTCACGCTAGTAGAGCGCGATGGAAACTGGCGACGGGCGATGCTGGAGGAGATGAAGGCGATCGAGAAAGACGAGACTTGGGAGCTCATCGATCCACCTCCAGGATGTCGTCCGATCAGCCTAAAGTGGGTATACAAGGTCGAGCGGGACGAGCTCGGCGTCATTGTCAAGCACAAGGCGCGCCGAGTCACCCGAGGCTTTGTTCAGCGCAAGGGCATAGACTTCAAGAAAGTCTTTGCGCCAGTAGCGCGCATGGAGTCTGTTCGTTTACTACTAGCCTTGGCAGCAGCAAACGACTGACGCGTCCATCACTTGAACGTTAAATCGGTCTTCCTCAACGGCGAGCTGGCGGAGATGGTCTTCGTCATGCAACCTCTAGATTTCACCGTCAAGGGAGAGGAGCACAGGGTGCTCCAACTGTATAAGGCGCTCTATGGGCTATGGTAGGCCCCACGAGCATGGAACGCCTAGCTTGACGCCACGCTGGGCGAGCTTGGGTTCCAGCGGTGCGCAACCGAGCACGCGCTCTACACGCGGTGATGGGGAAGGAGAAGCTCGTCGGCGTCGTGTATGTGGACGACTTGATCGTCACCGGCGCGCGCACGGAGGACATCAACAGCTTCAAGCATGAGATGGCGGCTCGTTTTTGAATGAGCGATCTCGGTGCACTCTCCTACTACCTCGACATCGAGGTGAGACAGGGGAAGGAGGAACTCACGCTCGGTCAGAGCGCGTAAGCCTCAAAGCTGTTGGAGCAAAGTGGCATGGCTGAGTGCAAGCCATGCGTGACTTTGATGGAGGAGCGGCTGAAGCTGACGAAGGCCAGCACCATGGCGAAGGTGGATGCAACACTCTACTGGAGCATCGTCGATGGTCCACGCTACCTAGTCCACACGAGGCCGACATTACGTTCGCCGTGGGCTACGTCAGTCGCTTCATAGAGGATCCCAGAGAGGATCACTAGGCTATGGTGAAGTGGCTACTGCGCTACGTCAAAGGGACGGTGGATCAGGGGATCATCTTCCCTAAGAGCGATGGGAGTAGGCTGCAGCTCACTATGTTCAACGATGAGACATGGCGGGGGACATCGACGGACGCTGGAGCACTTCTGGAGTGCTCGTCTTCCTCGGGTCGGCTCCAATTTCATGGTTGTCGCTGAAACAGAAGGTGGTGGCACTATCTACGTGCGAGGCAGAGTACGTAGCGGCGGCCACAACGGCATGCCAAGTTGTGTGGTTACGCCGGCTGCTGGGCGAGCTGACCGGTATGGAAGTTCACCCACCAACACTGATGGTGGACAACCAACCCGTCATCGCCCTCGCGAAGAATCCTGTTCTCCACGACCGGAGCAAGCACATCGACGTGAAGTTCCACTTTCTCATGGACTGTGTCGATGAAGGGCATATCGTCATCGAGTTCGTCGAAACTGGTCGGCAACTCGCGGATGTCCTCACCAAGGGATAGCAGTAGAATTAGGGGAAGAATTGTTAGATAATCTACTGTCTTCGACTCACGGAGCTGAAGGAGATGATCGGCATGGAGGATGTACAAGGGATAACAGTAGGATTAGGGAAAGAATTGTTAGATAATCTACTGCTTCCTTATATGAACACACAGCAAGGAAAGGCGGCGTCGGAAAGGCTTCTTGCTGTGGTATTGTAGCCGCTGCAGAGGTAGGCGCCGAACGGCTCACCTGTCCCACTGTAGCCACGGCAGGGATAGGCGCAGAAGTTAGTCCTGCTGTGTTATCTAGTCACTGTTGCAGCATGTGAGTTGTACTAGGACTAGATGGATAGAGTTGTATATATAGTTTGCCACTGCAACTCAATAAAAGAGAGTTCAATTTTATCATCTCCTATACAGGGCTCCTGCCAACGCTGGTGCTTGTATTGTGTGTATGCTCTGGTCTCCCTCTTCTTCTACCTATAGCCATAGTGTGTGTGGTCGGACAGCCTCTGTCGTACTCGGCCGTGGTCGAAAAGACTGGTGAGTGGTCGACTCACCTGAACCGGTGATCTAGTGGACTAACAAGTTATAGGAGAGGAGACATGTGGTGGTGAAGTTTTTTTTTTGAAATTTTTTAGGACTCTTGGTAAAGCAAAAAAAAAACAGATTTAATCTAAAGGGGAAAACAGACATATACCTGTAACATGCAACTTGGTCTCTGATATGATGTCGGTTGTTACCATGTCCTTGTCCAGCCGGAAGCGGAGGGGCCACTCCACTTGTCTAGCAAGTGCTTCTTCTGAGAAGTAGGAGGAGCGCAATCATCGGGTCCATCGCCTTGGGAAGGGAAGCACTGCTGAAGCTCATCGGGCGCCAAGGAGGCAGCAGCAGATGAGGAAAGGACACTCATTCATCTCCTGCCCACACAGGTACTTATGCTCTTGCAGTTTACTCCCCATGCTACGTCCTGTTAAGTACGTACGAGTAATGCGGAAGAAAGGATATTTCTGGTTCATAAACCCATCACCACGAAAGCAGAAGTGGGTTATTTTTGTCGATCTGTCCAAAAAAACAGAGTTCTTCAATCTATCTCAACTTTGGGTACTTGCTGTACTTTTACAAATGATTCAGGATGAATTGTCGCCGTATACCAGCGACGGAACGGTTGATATCAACAATCAGCCTGCTCTCAAGCGGAGCACGGGAAACTGGAGGGCATGCTACTTGATCTTAGGTCGGTATAGGTTCGACCGCTGAGATAAGTTAATTGTTCAAACTGCACTACAGAAATCTCACGGAGTTCAAAATGTGCCTGCCAGGTACGGAATTCGTCGAGTGCTTGGCCTTCTTCGGAGTCGCAAAGAACATGGTGACCTATCTCACGGGTGAGCTCCACGAGAGCAATGTGGATGCCGCGACGAATGTCTCTACCTGGATCGGCAGCTGCTTCTTCACACCGATTATCGGAGCGTTCCTGGCCGACACATACCGGGGAAGATATCGTACTCTTGTAATCTTCCTCTGGATCTACACCGTTGTAAGTTGCAAATTACCATCTCTGTATGCATGTTATATTCTGAAATGAATTGATCTCTTGTGGTGTGTCAGGGGATGCTCACGCTGACGGTGTCAGCATCACTCCCTCTGATGATGGAGTCGTCACCGCACAACACTGGCATTGGCACTCGCCGTGCCGTGGTGTACCTGGGGCTCTACCTCGTGGCCCTCGGCGAAGGCGGCATCAAGCCCTGCACCTCTGACCTGGGCGCAGACCGGTTCGACGGCGCCGACCCCGTGGAGCGGGTCACCAAGAGCTCTTTCTTCAACTGGTACTACTTCGCCATCAACATCGGCTCCCTGTTGTCCGGGACCCTGCTCCTCTGAGTGCAGGACAACGTCGGCTGGGGACTCCAATCATACGAAGACTCGGAAGAAAAGTGTAGGCTCTGCACTGCAGCGCCATCCACGCGGGGGTGTCTCCAGCTGCGATGGCGCATCGGCTGTCTCATGGTGAGTCAGAAAGGCAAGCGGAAGGGAACTGGAGCAGAGATCACAGGTGGCGGCAGAGGAGCCGTGCTGCCTTGCCCGTGCGTGGTGGTCCGCGCGCGCCTCCGCCAGCTCCATCACTACTAGTTCCGGAGCAAGCGAGCAGCAGATCCAGAGAAGAGGTGAGAGAGAAGGAGGAGCGGCGGCGGCGGAGTGTCTGAGGAGGAGAGAAATAAAATTCCCGCCGGATAGGGTTTCAAGTTGGACTTTATGTGATCGGAGATGGATAGATGGGCTGTATGGACTCTGCTGGGCCAAAAAAAAATTTAAATCAGGCCAAAATTTATACACTGGTATGGGCTGTTACCGGGCCTGGGCGATAGAACCGATTTTCACCGAAATTCGGCGAATTTCGGCCGAAATTCTGAACTATGCTGGGGAGTCGGCTTCGCCATCCCGACCGTGTTCATGGTGGGTGGCCTCGGCGCCTTTGCCGCCGGCAGGAGGGTGTACAGGTATAAGGAGCTCAGAGGGAGCCCTCTGACAAGAGTCGCCCAGGTGGTGGTTGCAGCTGTAAGGAATTCCAATCTGAGGTTGCCCGATGACACCTCAGCACTGTATGAGTATGATGAGGTGCCGTCATCAGCTGAAGATAATTTCAAGATTAAGCATACAAGCCAATTTAGACTGTCTCCAACGGAGTTGGCAAAACACAAAATGCGTCCTCCACTGTGGTTTTAGGTGATTGAATCAGGCTCCAACCGAAGACGCAAATAGAGCCCCCATTTTGCGTCCCAGGCGATTCGAAACGCAAAAAAACGTCTCCTTTCTCCACGACGCAAAATCGCCGGGTGTGCTCCTCTCTTCCTCCTCTTCTTGGCTAGCGGCGGTAGGGGCAGAGGCCGCGCCGTGGGGCTGGAGGACGAGCTCGCCGTGGGGTTGGTGGACCAGCTCACCGCAGTGAGGCTGGGGCCGGAGCTTCGCCGCACGGTGGCGGCGGGTCCACATCTCGCCAGGCACAGTCGACGCCAGAGCTCGCGCTGTGAAGCTAGCTGGCACGGCGACGGCCGCCCCGGACCCCACTCCTCTTCTTCCTCAACGCCGGCAGCCACTCCCTTCTTCCTCAAGCACCTCCTCGGACGACGGCGAGGCGCGGCAGTCGGAGGGCACAGGCGGGTCCACGTTCTGGCGGGGTCGTGGGCCAGCGGCGGTGCTGCTGCGCCGGGGTGCCACACCGCACGACCGTCGGAGGGCGCAGGCGGGGTCGCGGTCCGGTGGTGGTGCCGCGGCGCCGCGCTGAGCGGACGGCGGAGGTCGCACAGGAGGCGGCAACCGCTGAAGCGCGTCCGTGCGGTCGCGCCGCAAAGCTAGGGTGGCGCCAGTCCTGCCGCCTGCTGTGCTCCCCTGCCGCGGGGCTGCACCAGGGCGAGGTGCTGGGGAGGGCGAGGTGCCGAGGAGGGTGGAGTCGGCGGAGCATGCGAGGTGTTTTTTTTTGCTGTCTCGAGGGCGAGGAGGGCGGAGCCGCTGCCTTCTGCCTTTTGCGTCCGTTGTTGGAATCGTCAAGTTTTGGGGGCACGGCCTTTTTTCGGTGCGCGACCTAAACCCAGGAATGCCTCTTGTATTTGGGTACGCACCGTTGGAGACAGTGTTAGGTAGGTACTCCGCCGGTTAAGAAATTGCATTGGAAATGATCTTACGTCTGACATCATTTAGTACTTCCTGTCCGTCCAGATTCTTTGACAAGGCTGCCATTGTATCAACATCGGCCGGGGAGAAAGGCGCAGCAGCAGTCCCGATCCCGACCAACACATGGAGGCTCTGCACGGTGTCGCAGGTGGAGGAGCTGAAGATGCTGCTCCAGATGTTCCTCGTGTGGGCGTCCATGGTGCTCTTCTTTGCCGCCAACGCGCTGATGTCGTCCGCGTTCATCGAGCAGGGCACAACCATGGACACCTGCGTGGGCAGCTTCACCGTGCCACTGGCGTCCCTGGCGCCCTTCGACGTCGTCGCCGTCATGGTCTGCATCCCGCTCTACGATGCCGTGCTGGTGCCGCTGGCTCGGCGCATCACGGGAAAGGACCGGGGCCTGTCGCAGCTGCAGCGCCTGGGCGTCGGCCTCACGCTGTCCGTCGTCGCATGGTGTACGCAGCGCTGGTCGAGGCGCGGAGGCTGTCGCTCGCACAGGTCGGCAGCGGCAGGCCGATGAACATCGTGTGGCAGGCGCCGTCGTTCGCGGTGCACTGCACTACGGAGGTGTTCGCGGCCATCGGCATCCTCGAGTTCTTCTACGACCAGTCGGCGGACCGCATGAAGAGCCTCGGCAACGCAATCGCGCAGCTCGCCGTGGCGGCCGGCAGCTACATCAACTCCGCCGTGCTCAGTGCCGTCGCGGCCACCACAGTGGCGGGAAGCCCGGGTGGATGTTCGACCCGGGATCTCCCGCACGGGTGAGCCGACCGCTCACCGGCGTTGCCGACCACCCACTATGGCAAGAGATAGAAGAAGAGAGGGAGAACAGAGCGCGCACACACACAGCACAAGCACCAGCGTTGGCCAGAGCTCTGCAGAGGAGATGGCAAAACTGAACTCGCTCCCTTTACTGAGTTGCATTGGAAAGCTTCATATACAACTCTACCCATCTAATCCTAGTACACAGACATGTCAGGCTGTCATACTGCTACAGTGACTAGATGTGACAGCAGGACTGACTTTGGTGCAAGCCCCTACTATGGCTACAGTGCGGCACGAGAGCCTTTCGGCGCCTGCCCATGCCGCGTCTACAGTGCAGCAGCAGGGAGCCCTTTCGACGCCTGCCCCTACGGCGCGTACAGAGATGGGAGAGCAGCAGATTACTTTATAATTCTTCCCCTAATCATGCTGCTAACCCTAGAACCTCTACCATGTCGATCATCTTCTTCAGCTCCGTGAACCGAAGACGACCGAACAACTTGGTGAGGACGTCCGCGAGTTGCCGACCAGTTTCGATGAACTCGTTGACGATCTACCCTTCATCGACACAGTCCCTGAGGAAGTGGAACTTGATGTCGATGTACTTGCTCCGGTTATGGAGAACCAGATTCTTCGCGAGGGCGATGACGGGCTGGTTGTCCACCATCAGTGCTGGTGGGTGACCTTCCACACCGGTCAGCTCGCCCAGCAGCTGGTGTAGCCACACAGCTTGGCACGCCGTTATGGCCGCCGCCACGTACTCTGCCTCGCACGTGGACAGCGCCACCACCTTCTGTTTTAGCGACAGCCATGAGATTTGAGTAGAGCCGAGGAAGACAAGCACGCCAGAGGTGCTCCGCTGTCCATCGATGTCTCTGGCCATGTCAGCATCGCTGACCACAGTGAGCTGCAGTCCACTTCCGCCGGTCTTGGAGAAAATAATCCTCTGATCCACCGTCCCCTTGACGTAGCGCAGCAGCCGCTTCACTGCGGTCCAGTGATCCTCTCGGGGATCCTCTATGAAGCAGCTGACGTAGTCCATGGCGAACGCAATGTCCAGCCTCGTGTGGACTAGGTAGCGCAGACCGTCGACGATGCTCCGGTAGAATGTTGCATCTAACCAAGCCACGGTACTGGCCTTCGTCAGCTCCAGCTGTTCCTTCATCGGAGTCACGCACAGCTTGCACTCAGCCATGTCGCTCCGTTCCAACAACTTTGAGGCGTACGCGCTCTGACCGAGTATGAGCACCTCCTTCCCCTGTCTCACCTCGATGCCGAGATAGTAGGAGAGCGCGCCAAGATGATGTGGCAGAACTGTCCGAAATAACACGCCTTCAGAGGCGCTCGTCTTCCATTAGACTCTAAGCACCCCGAAAGTAAGCTACACCAGGCGGTTCTATCGAAGACACCCTAAGGGAGAACTAGAAAAATCCAAGTTTTACACCCAGGATCCAATAATGAGAATGAGTTTACAATACTTAATCCATTTCATATAACAAGAGTTCTCGAAAATACATTATTACAATACCAAGTTAAGAGTGCGGAATTTAAACAGCAGAATTAAAATAAACATCTAACGATAAGATACAAGGATCGGTATGTGCCCGCCAGAAGAATCCTCCACACAACAGCCACTCCTCAAGCTGCACCTACAACGGGGATAAATAAACCCCTGAGTACATAATGTACTCGCAAGTCTTACCCGACTAGTGGGAATAATTTTCCGACTCCAAATGATATGATAAGCTTTATGGTTTGTTGGGTTTCCTTTTTGTGAAAAGCATTACTAGTAGTGAATTCTTATGTATTTGTTTTATTAGCAGTCATGATTAGTTCATTAGCTAACCATTCTATGTAAGCACATATTCTACTTTCAAGCAAGAGTTGAGCAATCATATCCATTCATCTCCTTTCATCTTCCAGTTCTTACTACGGGGCTAGACCATAGCCAAGTCGTATCGTATCACATGGTGATTCGTGAACCAATGTATCCTAGTTGGGTACCCCAAAACACGCGCCTGGTTTGTACCCCAGGCACAAACAAGACCAACCCATTCCACTCCTGTCATGGGGTCTAGGTCCCCATCCAAACTTGGACTCTAATCCCCCACACTTGAGACACAGTCTCAGTATGGTGCTTAGACCTTCACCTTTCCCTACCTCCAATAAGTCGGTCCGGAAAGAGTCGGAACTCACGACAAGAGCGCAATGAGCCTTCCCGCTCCCATAAGCAAGTATATGCTCAGGATAACAAGTTGGTGACCTGACTACCATCCACAGCAACGGACGGTCCTTAATTGACACGAACAGGAAAAACAGTGTAACCAAGCTAAGCCCCGTTGGTCATGGGACACAACTTGTTACACCCACCAATACCCATACCATATCCCCGCCCTGTCTCCATTTTTCCTTTCAACATTTTATCACGAGAGTAATTATAATCACCCATTGTGAGTAACGATAGGTTACTCACGCTACCAAAACCTAAGCATAGAAGCTACTCGAACATGTACTAGTAGGACTCATAGGATGGTTATATCTATGCATGTGGTTTTCAAAAAATTTCTATAACGTAAATGCACATCACATATATATATTAAGTGGTTGTAAAAAATAAGGGTTATGCACCGGGGCTTGCCTTAGGTAGGTGGATTGTCAGCTATGTTAGTCATCAGTGGCTCCGAGGCTTCCTCCTGTATGAGGACCTCCTCCTCGTACTCCTCGATCACCTCCTCGTACTCCTGCTCTCCGGTGGTTATAAACTCCACCAACTCGTTCTCTACATGCATGCAATGATGATGCAATACTTAGCATTTTAGCAACAGCAACTCTTGAAATAAGAATACGCATACAAAGCTACTAAGCTAGCTCTAATGACTAAGGCACTAAGCTAACTATCATCTTTACCAAGCAAAGTGTTGGGTTAAACTAACAAACACCAAGCTTTACAAATGAAGGATATACCTTTATTTCTACTAATGATTTAATGTATATTTGAAACAAATAGCATTTAACTACCCTTATGTTTAGTCTATTCTAAAGCTACAAAAAATACAGTGAGCACATAATAATACCACGATGCGCCTGGCCTTTCCCTAATTACAACTAAGTACTAATAGTATTTCTCCCTCTCTCATAACTTCTCACTTAACCCTCTGGCCTTTCCCTAATTCACTGCGCGCACCACCGGTGACTCAGTGCACGGCGACGTGGCGAGCGGCGGCACTGAGCACCTATGCCGGCCACCTAGGACCTGCGTGGGCCCACCTAATGGGTCAATCACCATCTCTGACCCGAGCGGCTACGCTAAGCGGCGATGCAGGGTGACATGACTGGCTGGGGAAGGCTGCAGCAGTGCGCGGCCATCTACGATAGCGACGCCACTGTTCTAGTGGGCTGGGGTAGCTACATGCCTAATTGATTAGCGTGTGAGTGTCAGGAGGCTACCCTGAACCAGGCCGATGTGACAGTTGGGGCAGTGGATGATGGAAGAGGGCTGGTCACGTGCGGCTGAGCCGTGCGGCGGTGCACCACGGCGGCACGGTCGCGTCAGCGATGAAGGGGAGGTGGTAGCGGTTCGACTAAGGCACGCAAGGTGGAGAGGGAGTCAAGGTGATGCTAGTGGTGCAAGTGAATTTGCTCGAGAGGGATGATGGAAGAGCTGCCTACACCCACGGCCGGACGCGGCCTTATTGGCACGGTGGCAGGGAAACTCCAAAATTGGAGCTCGATCAGCGCCATTCAAGATAGGGTGGGGATGGGTAGCAAGGCAGCTGTGTGACGGAGCCAACAACATGACAAATCGACTTGAGGTGATCTCTCCTTGATGAATTTAATGGCGCGGCTCAACGACAGCAGCAGAGAGAGAGAGAGAGACGGGGCATGGCAGGTGGGCTCGGCTCATCCTCACCTTGGCAGGACACGGTCATCGTGGCCGAGGGACCTACGTCCAAGCATGAGGGGATGAGCATGAGCGTCCACGACCGACCATGGCCCATTCGCCATAGCGCCATTAATGGCGTGACGATGGCGTGCACGACCACTTGCGGACGGCACCCAACCGGGCCATGGAGGGGGTAGCATGATGCAGCGAGCAGACACGAGTGCGGGAGTGACACGGCGGTAGCAGCAAAGCAACTATGACTACGATTGCATCGCAACGCGCGACATGGAGGGCAGCAGCAGCATCAGCGGCAGCCACGGTGGCAGAGCATCAAGGCGCGAGGCCAGCGGCTCGCTGCGACCGGCCTTGGCCAAGCCCAGGCGGCTCGACCAACCCAGCGTGGCGGCACGGGCTGACCGCGCGAGATGCGGTCACGGGCGCGGCGCGGGGTGGCCGCGCGGTGACCGCGCGCAGGACGCCAACCATCCCGAGCCATGTGACATGCACGAATTTTAAAGCGCCCAAAATGACTAAACGGTTGCTCCAGGAGCCAAACCATCTTCACCATGCTCAAGAGGGCATATGAGACTACCAAATCGAGTTATAACACTACACCACCCTTTAACCCGATCTCTCAAAATAATTTGCTAAACATAGCAATGTCTAGTTGTTGACAGACTTGGAAATTTTCTAAGTTTTGAGCCGAACTTGATTTTAATTTACGATTTCTAGGCTAGTAGAAATATTAGCTAGTAATATCATTTTTTGACAGCAAGTATTTCACTATCATCTATAAAGTTTGTACTTCAAACTTTATTTAAGTATCACACACATCTTCTATAGTATTTTTGCTCAATAAAAATTGGTTTTCAACCCTACTTGATATACATGAGCTATTGAATCAACTTTCATTTAGCATTTTTATTGATCATTTTAAGTTATAAGAAATTTATTTACATATTCTATCACATGCATTAACACATAAACATGATGCTCATGACATGTTTTATTAAATAATTTAGGATGTAACATCGAGGGTGTTACAGATCGCTTATTCGAAAACTAGCCGCCATGTCATGCTTGAAGCTGTCGATGTCCTCCGCACGCGCGCCAATGATGATCAAGTTATCCACATACACGCCGATGACGAGCTCCTCCTTCCCCGTCACCGCGTATAGAGCGTGTGCTCGGTTGCGCACCGCGTGAACCCAAGCTCTCCCAGCGTGGCGTCAAGCTTGGCGTTCCACGCTCGTGGGGCCTGCTGCAGCCCGTAGAGCGCCTTGCGCAGTCAGAGCACCCTGTGCTCTGCTCCCTTGATGGTGAAACCCGAAGGTTGCCTGACAAAGACTGTCTCCGCCAGCTCGCCGTTGAGGAAAGCCAATTTTACGTCCAGGTAATGGATGCGTCAGTCCTTCGCTGCTGCCAAAGCCTACAACAGTCGAATAGACTCCATGCGCGCTACCAGCGTAAAGACTTCCTCGAAGTCGATGCCCTCATGCTGGACAAAGCCTCGGGCGACGAGGCTCGCCTTGTGCTTAACAATGGCGTCGTGCTCGTCCCGCTTAACCTTGTACACCCACTTCATGCCGATCGGACGGCATCCTGGAGGTGGATCGACAAGCTCCCAAGTCTCGTTTTCCTCAATCACCTTCATCTCCTCCAGCATCGCTTGTCGCCAATTTGCATCGTGCTCGGCCAGCACGAACATGGGTGGTTCCTCTGCACTAACGAGAAGCAGCTCTAGGTCATTGAGCAGCCGACCTGCCAGACTTGAGGACCCTGTGCCGCCGATGATGTCGTCCAGCCTACGGAACCGCACCTCCTCATCGCCGTGGAAAGCATCCATGAACTATGTGATGTCGCTTGGAGGTGAGGCGAACACGATCGACGTCGATGGAGTCCTCTGTTCCACCGGAGTGGTCGGCACAGCTCCTAGAGTGCTCGGCACCCCGGCTGCAGTGCTCGGCACTACTCCTGGACCGCTCATCACCACTCCTAGAGTGGTTGGCACCACTGCAGGAGTGCTCGGCACTAGTCTTGGAGTGGTCGGCACCACTATAAGACCTCTCGGCTCTGCTACGGGAGCGTTCGACATCCGTCCTATAGTGGTCGGCACCACTGCAAGACCACTCGGCACCACTCCTGGAGTGCTCGGCACCCCTCCCGGAGTGCTTGGCACCATCCTAGGAGTGCTCGACTATGTTGCTGGAGTGGTCGGCACCTCCTCTCCAGCGTCTCCAGCATCGTGGATGACCAAGTGCTCGACGACAAAGGTGCTGGTGAAGCCACTAGCTTCCCCCGTGCCCTGATTGTCCTAGTCCCAGGCCGCCTTCTCGTCGAACACGACATCGCGTGAGACAACCACCTTGCCTCCGCGTGGGTCATAGAGCCGGTATGCCTTGACACCTTCCTCGTAGCCCAGGAGCACCATCGGTGTGCTCCTATCCTCCAGCTTGGTGAGGATCGGCTTCATCTTCCTAACATGGCCGATGCAGCCGAATGTCCCGAGGAAGGACACGCTCGGCTTGCGCCCATATCAAGCTTTGAACGACGTCTTGCCCTTCAGGGCCTTGGTGGACGCGCGGTTGAGGATGAACACCGTCGGGGTCACCGCCTCACCCCAGAACCTTGTCGGCATGCTCTTGGCCTTCACGATGGATCGAGCCATGCCAACCACCGTCTTGTTTTGCCGCTCCACCATGCCATTCTACTATGGCAAGTACGGCATGGTTTGGTGTCGCACCACAGCCTGATTCGTGCAGTACGCAGCGAACTCCACCGAAGTGAATTCGCCGACACGATCAGTCCGCAGCACGCGCAGCTTCTTGCCGCTCTCCGCCTCCGCGCGCGCCTTGAACTTCTTGATCGCCTCCGCCGCCTCGTCCTTGCTCGTTAAAAGTTGCAGCCACATATAGTGACTGCAATCATACACGAGCGGGAGGAAGTATCGCTAACCACCGTTTGTGCTCTGGCGTGATTGGCCCGCAGAGATCGCCGTGGACGAGCTCGAGAGCGCCCGCCGCATGATTCTTGGCCATCTTTGGGAACAACAGCCTCCTCTGCTTCCCAGCCAGGCAGCTGTCACACAGCTCGCCTACGTGCTTGATGTGGGGTAGCCCTCGGATCATCTTCTCCAGCTGATCGAGCGCGTCGAAGCTGAGATAGCCGAACCGGGCATGCCACAACCACGGCTCCTCCGTGTGCCGTACTGCCAGGCACACCGGCTGCTCCACCTTCAAGTCGAGCAGGTACAGCTGGTTCCGGGACCTCTTCACCTAGGCAAGAAGGCGTTGCTCCCGGTTCCTGATCTTGAGGACGCCGTCCTTGATCAGTATCTCGCTGCCGCGCTCATCCAGGTTGGAACCGGAATCTCCCGCACGGGTGAGCCGATCGCTCACCGGTGTTGCCGACCACACACTATGGCTAGAGGTAGAAGAAGGGAGGGAGAACAGAGCGCGCACACACAGCACAAGCACCAGCGTTGTCCGGAGCTATGCAGAGGAGATGGCAAAACTGAACTCGCTCTCTTTACTGTAAGTTGCAGTAGGAAGCTACATATACAACTATACCCATCTATTCCTAGTACACAGACATGGTAGCTGTCATGCTGCTACAGTAACTAGATATGACAGTAGGGCTAACTTTGGCGCCTGCCCCTACTGTGGCTACAGTGCAGCAGGAGAGCCTTTCGACGCCTGCCTCTGCCGTGGCTACAGTGCAGCAGTAAGGAGCCCTTTTGACGTCTGCCCCTGCCACGCATTCAGAAATAGGAGAGCAGCAGATTACTTTACGGTGGATCCCGGACGACCTCAACGAGGGCCATCTGGATTACTTCTGGATGATGGCTGCTCTAGGTGTGGTCAACCTGTTGCACTTCTTGCACTTCTCTATTAGATATAGAGGCAGCGGTAACAACTAACAACACAGGTATGCGACATGGATGAAGGCGTCAATCTTGGAAATCACGACAGCAAAACATCAGCAATCCCGGTAAGCCCAGACTAGTGGTACTAGGACGCTGTACCTCTGTACTTTGCTTATACAAGGATGGTACTCTTGACCTCAAGATGGACTAGAAAATAGAGAGAATTACGCAATACAAAGCTGACACAAAAACAGATTAAAATCATGGGTGCAGCCGTGCAGCCACAAAAAATATGCGGTAGAACTTGTAAAAATAGATATTGAAAAGCCTGAAAACTGGTTGTTGACAGCTAAAAGTGGCCACTGGCCAATGAATATAATAGACATCATCACGTTGTCTATGGTGTCAAGAAGATCAAGAAAATATATGGGAACGTCATGTTCGGAGGCTGGACGATCAAAAGGAAGGTTTTGGGCTTGTCCTGTCAAAACCGACCTGGCCGCATCCCTACCGGTTAACCTGTAGATGGCCCGACAAGATGGCTTGGTCCTGATAAAACCGGCCAGATCGGTTGGACTCAACTCTTGGAATGCAATTTCGCATAGAAAACTTGTGTGACACGTCCAGGAGTTGTTTTCTACTAGGATAAGACCATCCCTTCTATATAAACCAGAGGATTACGGCCGATTGAGTAATCCAACTTGTAATCGTCAAAAAATACATCAATCCTTGTTGTTCGTCACATCTCTCGACGAGATTTGGCAGTGTTATAGGTGGCCTTGCCAACCCTAAGACAACCGCGTTGTGCCCCTCCCCGACGGGTTGTCTTCCCGGGACCAGCTGAAGAACGGGCGTCAAATCAGCTTGACCCGTTGGTCAGTCTCACTGATTTATTACGTTCTTGCTACGATCTAGGTCATGTGCGGCCAAGGCATACTAGCCCTTACTAGTGTGTGACCTGATTCAACGTAAACACACTTTTTGGCATCTCCACTGGAGGCGAAGAAGAAGAATCGATCTACTAGCAACATGTCATAAGGTGATAAGGAGAAGAGTGATCCAATTGACCCCTTCAATTTGAAGAACATCAAGAACCCGACATCAATCGAAGTGCTTCCCGAGGATCTTTGCTAGAAGATTCAAGACAAGCTTACTACCTATCTGCAAGCGTTCTTACAAGTTGTATTAAAGATTAGCGGGTCAAGGTTACTCAATTACATGAGCCTATCTTCGGTGATCCATCCGCATCTACATCTGCTACACCGAAGGTAAAAACTAATGATGAGATAGAAAATCCTTACCCTACTCATGCTGATTATGCTAAGGTGTTACAAGATTATAGGACGGTTACCAATGACAACCTCACGATCACTGTTAATATCATCATGTGTCACGCTTTGATAGATTAGAGGAACAAACAGCCGATTATGTCAATGCACCCACTAACAAATCAGCTTCTAAGAAACCTCAATATGGCATTCCTTACAATTTTTATGATAACAAAAGCATGTATGCAACAGCTAACAAAGCCAAATTGGCCTCTTTGGCGACTGACCCGATAGGGCCAATTTAGGTGGGGTTAGTACAACTATGCCAATGGTCACTTTTGCTTCGAATTTGGCTCGTAATACGTGAACCGATCATGGTCCAACAGTGAATCAGTCCTCGGTGGGTATAATATGGTTCTCCACAACCCGCTGAAGTCACCAAGTTAAATTCCTATGCTTAGTAGTGCACCAGTGGCTCCCTCTACGGATTTTAAGGAATCCTTGAATCGATTTAGGGATGGATTGTCTAACTCTAGTGAGACTAGCTTGGGTGTGCACATTAAGCCGAGTAGGACTACATATCACAATCCGTACCCTACATATTTTGATTTCTCAATAGCTCCAGATGGTTGGAGGGTACAAGATTTTTACAAATTTAGTGATGAAGATAGTAACTCTACTATAGAACTCATTAGTATGTTTCTTGCTCAAATGGGTGAAGCTAGTACCTTGAATTTTATGAACCTTTGACATTTTCCTTTGTCTCTTACTGGTATAGATTTTTCTTGGTTTACGTCTATACCTGCTTGTTCCATTAGCTCCTGAGCTCAACTAGAAGAAAGATTTCATGAGCACTTTTATAATGGAATTAACAGAACAATATTATCACATCTAACATCGGTTCAGCAATGACGTGATGAATCTGTTCTTGATTTTGTGAAATGGTTTGCTCTCTGGTATTAAAGAAAAGTTTGAACATTATGAATTTCTTATCGTTAATCAATTGTTGTAACAGGCTGTTGCAGTTGAGGATATTGAAAGATTCTTAGGATGTTCATAAATCACATCGTGCAAATATGCATCCTATAGAATATCATTCCGATAGCTCGGATGATGACACTAAAGAATGTTATTTTGCTGAATTTATTTGGCATGCACAAAATAAATCGATCACTTGTCACATGTGACACGCGCGTGTCTACGAAAAAAATTCATAAACATCATGCATGTAGTAAAGTCCATCATATGCTTTGCTCTAGGCATAAACCTTTCAAATATTTTCAAGATCAGCACAATCCAGAGTTTAACTTAATAATGCTATACTAATGGTGAATGACCAACTAAGTCATGTTATCCTGGATCCTGCACAATCTAATTTCATCTGTCAGCTAATCTGAAAGGATAGCCACAGAACAGTCTCATTAAAATTCTACCGTTAACAACTTAACATAGTGAGGGCATATATATACATGCCGTCAGAGATATTATCCAGTTGAGGAACTAGAATTGCATAAACAATTCTCTCTTTCCTATGTTCTGTTCGACAATGTTGAAGAAAATAAATAGCAATGTCCAGGCTGGGCATCGGAATCAGGTTGCTTCTTTTCGTTGTCGTCACCGTCGTTCTGTTCATTCATATTAGGAATCGAATCACTGGTGGCCCCCAACTTTTCCTGCAAACATCATACCAACACTGAACTGAGGCCAACAACTATTGCAAAAAAAACATCTAAAAGAAGTCACAATCACCCTAACAATATGCACCATAATTCAACGCATCGCAACATGTACCAACGATATTCTGCATAATTGAGGAGGTGATCTAGTATAACTGAAAATCTGAGCTACCATGACTGATAATATGAAACGACAATATAAAGACAGCAAACGAATGATACCGTGATGGAAGCATTCTGTGAACGTAGCTGTTCATACTTTTTTCTGATCCACTCAAGACCTCACTCACTCAATGGACTATATGGACAAGAAAACAATTACACAAGGACAGGTAAGTTCTAATTGAAACTATGAACTCCATCCGATATAGTAAAAATGTTGAATCATCCAGAAAATGTTATATATCTAATACATTTTTATGAACACTTATTTTTTTCATAAGGAGACGGGTGGTCAAGCGCAGCAATAGACTTGTTCACACATCAGCTCTATCCAGCAGGTGGCCAATAACAAAACAATAGCAGGCAAGAACACAAGTATTTATACATGGTTTTTAAATTTCATAATGTGGTGAGAAACAGAGTTCATTTCTTTCTGTTTCATTTCAGTGAACTATATATTGGCAGTGTTTGTCAAACTATATAGAAGCACTAACATATTAATTAATCATCACATAAAAAGCACACTTGTTAAGACTGGCATTGCATACATATATTTTTGTCCCCAATAATAAGTAGTCGAGTGATTCGATATAGTTTGTAACCCAAACTCTCTACTGCACCACTGAACGCTCCCTCCAATCTGAACATAATAAAGTGTTCAAACATGAACTGATAACCTTGATTGTTTTTCCAATTTTGAGCTTCTCCTTGTAACTGCGATGCATAGTGTATGAAGCAATCTACTGGTAACATTTTTATCAACTAAAGGGAAACAGATATCTAAGCTATCGCATATGCCTAGATAATCATGGGAAACTGAGAGCTTTGGTAATAACTGCCGTATACCTCGAGCCTTGTTGAAGCAAAGTAGAAGGCTGAACTTAGCTTCCTCGCAGTCATTGTCATCTGGGCCACCTCCGTCTGTGCCCCAATTTGTCAGTAGTAAGAAAGGCATCAATTTTTTCGGTCATGTTCCCAACAAGCATCAATTTAGCTTGCATATAGATTCAATTCAAAAATAGAAAAATGAAACATGGGCTACTACATAGCATCACAATTATTCAGATGCCTTCTTGTTTGGTTCAGAACTTAAGGAAAAGATAAAAAGATACATGAAACATGAGCTACTACATACTCTGACATATAATCAGATGCTTGCTTCATTAGATGACAAATCAAAAGAATTTATAACCACAAAATGGAGCATGTTAAGGCTCGGGGATAAGGTGACTGAAGAAGATTGGGCCTGGGATGTCGTTGATTATGCAATAGAGGCAGGCAAGAACGAAGAAATGCCTTAATATGTGACAGCTAAGAGCTATGATAACTCAATCAAATAGAGTTTGATCTGTTGCCTGACCTAGAAAGTAGAAAGTAGCCGGAAACACTTCAGAACCGATGGCACTGATGCATTATTATAGGACTGATGTCAGCCTGGGCTGGGCTGTTTTTATCATCATTGATTTTTTTTTCTTTGCACTAACCATAAACAAGATTAGACAATAACGATGACAAGGGACTGACTGTCGTTTTATGCTTGACCAACATAGGATCAGTCATGTGTCCTGGTAAAGCACAAGACAAACCTATTCTTAACCTGTAATCATGCAACATTTTTTTTTTTTCTCGAACACGCAGGAGAGCTGCGTATCATTTGTATTAGTAGAAGAATAAGGAGTCATACATAGACCCAAAAACACTCACCCCCACACCTTCCCTGATTTCTAAAGCTACATCACCTGAGTCTGAGAGTACAGCGACCAAGCATGCTAACTAACTAAGCACCCCTAGCAGTGAGCAAGGACAGACCCTTGGCTCCTGCCCAACACCATAATGGGCATCATCCCTAGCTATACTAAGGGCTGTGTTAATGTTAGGTGCCACCCCATTGAAGACACAGTCATTCCGGTGCTTCCAGATGCTCCAGTGCTCCAAGGATGATAATGGAGTTTAATCCTTTTCTCACATCTCCAGTGGTGGCCGCCTCTGCCTTCTCCCACCAATCCTCCCAAGCTGAATCCTCGGGTTGAGGCGTGAGTGAAGAGAGTCCAAGCGCTGCAAGAGGGCAAACCAGAATTGTCTGGCAAACACACAACCAACTAGGAGGTGATCAATGTTTTCTTGTTCTTGGTCACAGAGTAGACATTTGGCGGGTGAGGAAGTCCTCTCCGAAAGCAAGCCTGTACTGTCCATAGACCGTTTATGAGCCACCAGCCACATGAAAAAGCGGCATTTGGGAGGAGCCCATGACTTCCATATTCTCTCATATGGCCTGAAGTATATGAAAACACTGAAAAATACATCATAGGCAGACTTGACTGTGTATTTTCCTGAAGCTTCGAAAGCCTCCAAATGTGTCTGTCCTGTGCCCCATCCTGCAGCTCAATATTAGATAATTTATCCCACAATTCCAGATATTCCATCAGAGCTTCCACAGGTACTCCCACTCGGATATCATCGATCCATTTCTCATCAGTCAAGGCCTCCGCTACTGTACGCATGCCTATTATTCTTTTAGAGACCAAACTAAGGATCTTAGGCGCTACTTCCTCAATATTTTTCCCCTCCAGCCATCTATCCTTCCAGAACAGAGTGGTAGCTCCGTTTCCTACATCGGTATACACTGCCATAGAGATGAGGCCATCCACATCCTTGCTCACTTGAAATGGCAGACTTGCCCAAGGTTTACTTGGTTCAGATTTTCTCAGCCATGTAATCATGCAACATAGGATAGGCTCTAGCCTGTAATTTTTCTGAACTTCCAGTCACAATTATTTGTGTTGAATTGTCAAAGGTTGCTAATGAAGTGATAATCCTAGCAAGAGAGATTGTCACAGCGTACTAAATTATGAAAGTTCAAGCTGACATATGGTGCATCCAAATTTCAATTGTAAATGCAAATTTGCTATCCTTTCCTAGAAGAATCAGAACAGCCATATGGTAATAGCAAGGTTTATTTGCCACAGAGATTCATAATAGTATTGTACTATTGTACTCAAAGCTAATAGCAAGAGTCCAATTATTGGCCCAAAAGAACTCAATGGTTCTGTCCCTGGTATCATCTTTTTATACGGTTTGCTATTTCTATTGTACTGTGATAATACAAAAGTAATGGGGCAATAATCCTTTTCTCACAAAACTACAGGCAAATCTTGACACTTTGAGGAAATAAGGGCATGCCAAGAACATGGTGGTACAATGTCAGTGCTTAGGATATAGGTCTAGCGTTGAAAAAAACTGCAGCAGATAAATAATGGGAGACACCTTAAAATCTATAATAATAAATCTAAGGTGGGTAATTGTTCGCGGTGCTTAACTCACATATTTAACTGCCAACACTTGCATGAAATCCTAGTATACAGGCACTAAACATAGAAATAGGGTTTTAGAACTAACAATCTCCACAAGTTTTGGAGTTTGACCATTTGTAGGTGGACATTTATGGAATACATGGAAAACACATTCAAAATGCGCAAAGAAACAAAGTGTGACACCATATTGCGCAAAGCAAAAGGGCCCAAACCCCAACCAAACGACCTCCAAATAGCATGAAACTTTATAGGCATGGCCCACACATCCCCAGAGGCCCACCAGACAAAACTTGGGCCAAGACGGAGTCTCCAGGGGTCGATCCACCCCTAGGATCGCCCACCCCCCTATAGGCTCGCCTCAGGCCCAACCTTGACCAGGTGCTTCTTAACGCCTCTCTATGGTCGGTTGCGGCGGGGATCTCCTAAAAATAGCTGAGCAAACCGCCCTTGGGATGCTATAAAAGGAGGGGAAAGGCTCCCATTCTACACACAACACCACCACAAGGCAAAGAGCATTCCACTTGAGTTAGAGCAACACTCCAAAGGGCTTAGGCCCTAGTAGCTAGCTAGAGTAGTAAGGGAGAGATGTAAGGGAGAGCTCGGGGAAGCACCGGACTTGTCGGTGTCTCCCTAAGTTGTACCTCGACGAGCATCTTTACTTCAACGGGTTCTCCCGCTAAGTGAGTGTTCGTGGTTCTTTTGGTTATAAAGTCTTTGATTAGTTAAACGTTACTCTTATTTGTTTGCGGGTTCGTCATCCGTCCTCGTGGTGGATACTCTAGTAGAAGGGCCCTGATAAAGACGAATAACCCTTGCCGGCGTACTAGAGTAGCAGTCGATAGCGTAGACGTGATGTCTAGGCTAGAAACTACCTTCGTTTGCCTCGTTCCCCACGGTTGAGGGGTAGGAGGCAGGTGGTGACAGCCCTGTCCGTCCCTCATAATCGCCCACGTCCGGGTTCGACGTAGAGCTACAGGCCGGCAATGCTTGGCAGACCAGGTGTTCTTCGGTGCCCGAAGTGAACAAGTATAAATAGAGTTTATCTATCCATAGACCCCAAAACTATAGGAATCCATCTCTACCCTCTACCTACTCTACCTTTGTATTGTCCTTGGATGAACAAGCTAGAAGAGTACCTCCGTTCCCTGTGGAAAATACGATACCTGAATACTTCCGAGTAAAATGGTACAACGGTAATTCCGTGTGCTTGCGAATTATTTCTGTATGCGTTAAGAAATACCAACAAGTATTTCTGGCGCCGTTGCCGGGAATAGTTGCCGTATTTTCTTCAAACCTCATCTGTCCTCGTATTTGTATCTTTTCTTTTTTTTAAATCACAATAATATTTTCACCATGAAAACAACTCCTATCCAATACCGGTCCACTTCAAAGGGTGAGTTCTCTGAGCCACCGCCAAAACCAAACTTTTCATCCGACTGTGAACTCCGCCCTGGCTTAATAGCCATGGTTCGGGCACAACCCTTCTTAAGGCACGATAACGAAAACCCCTGCCAACACCTACACGAGTTCGAGAAGATGTGTTGGTGCCTGAACATCTAAGGCATGACACAGAAAACACTAAAGTAGAAATTGTTTCCCTTCTCTCTTACGAGAAAGGCGAAGCAATGGTACACACATGCCGTAGAAAGTACGAATGGGGATTGGGACGAGCTTAAGGACAAATTTTATCTTTTCATTCTTCCCTATGTCCCGTATCGTCTCTCTACCAAGGGCGATCCTCGACTTCGAGCAATATGAGAAGGAGTCTATAGGTGCAACCTGGGCTAGGTTTTCAATGTTAATACATGCTAGCCCAGACTTGTCTTTACCCGACGGTGTATTGTTGCGTCTCTTTTGTTTAGGTATCAACATGCATGCTGACCTATGCCTGGATGCGACTGCCGGAGGCCGGTTTACACATAAACCCATGACGAAACAAGGGAAATTCCTTGAAAACTTCCAAGAAAGTTACACTTCCCCGTCATGAGAAATAGAACCCTCCAAGCAAAAGTCATGTCGAGTGTTTTGGTTATAAAGTCTTTGATTAGTTAAACGTTACTCTTATTTATTTGTGGGTTCGTCGTCCATCCCCGTGGCGGATGCTCTAGTAGAAGGGCCCTGATAAAGACGGATAACCCTTGCTGGCGCACTAGAGTAGTAGTCGATTGCGTAGACGAGGTGTCTAGGCTAGAAACTACATTTGTTTGCATCGTTCCCCACGGTTGAGGGGTAGGCGGCAGGTGGTCACAGTCATGTCCGTCCCTCATAATCTCCCACGTCCGGATTCGACGTAGAGCTATAGGCCGGCAACGCTTGGTAGACCAGGTGTTCTCCGGTGCCTAAAGTGAATAAGTAGAAGTAGAGTTTATCTATCCATAGACCCAAAAACCATAGGAATTCATCTCTACCCTCAATGTACTTTACCCTTGTGTTGTGTCCTTGGACGAACTAGGTAGAAGAGTACCTCTATTTCATGTGGAAAATACGATACCTGAATACTTCTAGGTGAAATGCAACAACGGTAATTCCTTGCGTTTGCAGATTATTTCTGTATGCGTTAAGAAATACCAGCAGTAATGCACTTTATAAAACAGTGGCATTAAAGATACTTATATATTAATCATTTTTCTAAAGAACACAATGTAATAAAATCTACATTACATGAACCTGAGAGTTGAATCCACTATATATTATATTAGGAGAACGTCCTCCGAAACAAAAAAATAAAATAAAATCAGAACGACCACCAGCATCATTGGTACCCGACCGTGCTTCTGACAGCAACACCAGTGCACACTCGGCCATCCATTTACATGAATCTACCATGGGCAACACATCTTGGTCAAGCAATTCCCTATCCAGAAATACTCGAACATTGCATCTGGTTCGAATATTAGGCAACTTAAGAAGAGTAGGAAGGGGTGAGGCAGATTATTTACCTGCGGGGTGTTGTGGACTCCATGTGCGTGTGCTGCCCAAACTCGGGGAGGCCGGGAGGGGATAGGTGGCGGACGACGATGTGGGGTGGAAGGCAACGGTGACGTCCTGGCGCCGCGCTTCCTCGCTGTGGAAGGGGCAGGATGTGGACTGAGCGACGCATGTGCCGTTCTTCCATCGTCAAGTGACTGGAGTGCGCGTCCACCTTCTTGGTCGGTGGCCACGTTGAGTCGTTCGTGGATTAATCTCGAGGGGAGGAGCCTTGCCATGGAGAGGAGAGGAGGACTGACGGCGCGGCCCGGGGGAAAGGAGAGGGAGACACGAGGCGCCGATGCAGATCGATGGAAAGGAAACCGCCCCCTTGGGTACACGCGGGCGGGTATGCCTTGCGTGGGTGAAAAAAAAACTTGTGAACGCGTGCAGTGGAAGAGACAGGCTGTCAATGTTAAGATTTTTCCGAAGAGTTTCCGTCTGGGTCCGTTTGCCAGGCTAGGGTGGCATATTTAGATACATTGCATCTGATTTTAACGTAGATCTAAGGATAAAAATTAAGGTGGTAGAAGACATCAGGGTGAGAGTTTATTTCTATTTCCTTCGCTCATTTATAGTATAGATACATATAGCTAATCGATCTGCTTCAGTTGCATTCTCTCGACGCCTTCCCCTGAAGCCCGGAAGGTCCTATGGATACACAAGATGAGGAGAGGTCCCTGATTCACATGGGCGAAGCCAGCCACCATGGCTACCGGGGTCTTATGTATTACACAATGGGGTCAACAGTAGTGATGAGCAGTGATTAACAGTAGTTCTCTATAGGATTTGTAGAAATTTACCCGGTCGCTTGACCCCGATGGCAAAGGCTAGCTCCGCCCCTGCTGATTCATCACCTGCCCGCACAGGTGATACATCTTCCAGAACCGTACCATATTATCTCCTGTCAAAGTGTCAACTACAACAGAGACAGATTATCTTATAGGTTGTGCAAATGTTTTTTTATTGGTACCTTAACAAACTTAGACAAAGCTAGCAGATGTTAATTTCAGAATAACAAACATACTTTCTTCTGGCTCTACCGTTCAGGATGAAAGTTCAGAATTCACTTGCGATAGGACAGTTGACATTAACAACCAGCGTGCTCTCAAGCAGAGCACCGGGAATTGGAGGGCATGCTTCTTTATTTTAAGTACTCCACATTCCACAAGGATTGCTTACTTTGTGTTCATTCTTTAACAAACATAACTAAGCTGCTGAAAAAAAAAGAACATGCCTTAATCAGGTGCCGAATTCACTGAATGTGCGGCCATCTACGCAGTCAGAAAGAACTTGGTCAGTTACCTCACTGGTGTCCTCCACGAGAGCAACGTCAATGCTGCGACAACTGTGTCCACCTGGACTGGCACTTCGTTCTTCGCACCGCTCATCGGAGCCTTCTTGGCTGACACATTCTGGGGACGCTATTGGACAGTAGTGGTCTTCCTCTCCATTTACGCAGTTGTAAGTAAAAAAGGCAATTCCTCAGCAAGCCATGCACTTTTTTTTGCGATTACACACTACAATGCAGACACTGTAACAGACGCACAATCACCCCCACTTACTTACTACTACCAAATACCAATGTTCCATTTGAAACTCTGGATGTCTCTGATTTGTCAGGGGATGCTCACCCTAACTGGATCAGCGTTCATCCCACTGCTGATGGGCTCCTCCTACAAGGCTACAACCGTGGCATTCATCGTACCACCGCATACCTGGGCCTCTACCTCGCCGCTCTTGGTAACGGCTGTCATTGTAGCTCCATCCTCCAGCAAGAAAGGCGCAACGAGTCCATGGAGGCTTTGCACGGTGTTCCAGGTTGAGGAGCTCAAAATGCTGCTCCGGATGTTCCCCGTGTGGGCGTCCATGGTGCTCTTCTTTGCCGCCACCGCCCAGATGTCGTCCACGTTCATCGAGCAGGGCGCAACCATGGACAACCACGTCGGCCCGTTTACTGTTCCGCCCCGGTCCTCCGCCACCTTCGACGTCATTGCCGTCATGGTCTGCGTCCCCATCTACGACACCGTGCTGGTGCCTCTTGCCCGGCGGGGCACGGGCATGGAGCGGGGCCTGTCGCAGCTGCAGCGTCTGGGCGTCGGCCTCGGGCTGTCCGTGGCCGGCATGGTGTACGCAGCGCTCGTTGAGGGGAGGCGCTTGTCTCTCGCCTGTAGCAGGCAGCCGTCGATAAGCATCATGTGGCAGGCGCCGGCGTTCGCGGTGCTCGGCGCGGGGGAGGTGTTCACTGCCATCGGCATCCTCGATCGAGTTCTTCTACGATCAGTCGCCGGACGGGATAAAGAGCCTTGGCACGGCCCTTGCGCAGATCGCCATCGCGGCCGGCAACTACCTCAGCTCTGCCGTGCTTGCTGCCGTCGCTGCCGTAACGACGCGCAACGGGAAACCAGGGTGGATCCCCGACGACCTGAACAAGGGCCACCTGGACTATTTCTTCTGGTTGATGGCTGTTCTTGGCGTGGTGAACCTGCTGCACTTCCTGCATTGCTCCATTAGGTACAGAAGCAACAAGAACAACACATATTCTTGACAAGCTCCGTGCTTAGTTTATGACAACATCACCATGACAACAAGAGAATACATCCGACTACATTTGTTGGACCGACTCTCGTGTGCCGTGGTGGAAGGGAACTCCTCAATTTGAAAGGGGTTTTTTCCTATATATCTACCTCAATTGGCTTGTCGATGTTACCAAGTGCTAGCTGTCTACAGCTCGTCCATCGGCCCTCGGTCCCTAATCCTAGATCTATGGCAACGACGAGGAGGTAAGGTGGATTTTGTTTCTCCATGGCGACTCTGATGAAGATGAGGATGACAGACTATGGCGTCATCAACTTTCTTGGCATGACAACATGGAGAATTAGGCTTTCGGACGGCGACATCAAGGTGGAGATGATGTTGCCGCCGTGGAATAATTTTCTCTGGTCTCTTTTTCGTTTTGTTGTGGTTAGATTTGACCACGATGAAGGACTAGAGGAAATAAGACTGCCCGACAAGCCAATTACTGGTTTTGAGTTGGAAAGATTTAGCTCGATTTTCCTTATTTTTCGGTGGCAGAACGAAGAAATATGAAGACACAAGAAAGAAAAAGTTTACTCCGCTTATAGGAATGTTTCTCGCCGTTCTTTGGGCACTTGTTCTGAGTTTTTTTTAATGAGTGTTTGCCTGTGCGGTCATCCATATGAATCGTCATATAGGTTTGTGATTGAGATTTTGAGATGTACGATGTGTGGGTACTATGTAGACGACAAAGAACAATTTTTGAGTATATGTATTGTATTCCAGAGTGCTCGTAACACGGTGATGTACTCAGCAATAATTTAATATAATTCTTTTTTTTTCAAAAAAATCTTTCGTATCAAAAAAAAAGTCAGCCAAGATATTTTCCGTTTTAAATGCTGTTGAAGCTAATTGGCCACCTACCACACGTGTTTTTTGCAGATTCATTTTTAGCCTTTTGTCGGTCTTGTTCGATACCTATTGCCTGTCTTTCTTTGGACGTTTCTTTTTTTCCTCGTACTCGCACCGCAAGTATCTAGCAAACGAGTGATTTCCTTGAGCTCCACCAATCCTCGATCCGAGCCTCCAATTCAACAGGTCGGGTACTCTGTTACGGTGCTACCGCTCATCCATGCTGCTGCTTCGACCGATCATGATCGAGTCTTTGCTCCTGCAGACTGCAGTGCAGGAGGGGTCTGCTCCTTCATACCCCCTCCTTAGGTTCACCCATGTGATGTTACACGAACATGTTTCACAGCCTAATCAGTTGAACTAGCCACAATTTGCCACAACTAACCCTACAAGTGTGGTAAACGGCAAAAAGTGTTTGGTGACTACCAATAGTTGTATTGCTAATTTCGAGCATCTTCAAGAGTTGCCAAAACAATCTCTCCATCCATGATTTTTGGCCAGATTGAAAAAACACATCTCCAACAACTCCTAACCCTACCTCCCAATCTGCACTTGGAAAAATCAACCCCGTCGCGCGAATAAATATGCCCGCGTATCGCACCAATCTGAGGTGGAAGGACGTGAGAAAGAAGAATAAGAAGTTGAACAGGTACGAGAGAGAGAAAAAGTATAAAAGTTGTTGATTGATTTAGAAATAGTTCGAGGTTCCTGATATAAAATTACTTTCTATTAGGAGCTAGATTTTTTTAGGGGAATTTAAACTTCCAGTAACCAACCATATCAGCTGAATCGCTTGACACCAAGTACAATATACAATATACAATCAGGCACTCCGGCCATTACCGAGGACGTTTCCTCTACATTCATGCTCCCTAAAGAAGCTAATTCATGCGCTACACGATTACACTAGGTAGTTCGGCGCGCTCCGCCGTGCCCGCATGATCTACGCGCTGCTGTGAGTAACGGTTCGATCTGAGGGTTCGATTGGATCGATAGATCGGTGCTCTATGTTTGCGCTTGCGCGTCTTTGTTGTGTAACCTTTGGCGTTGAGTAAGTAGTCGATATAGGGCTGCATTGGCTGTCGTGGTTTGTTTTGTATGATTATAATATATTCCCTTGTATATACAGGCTTAAGATTGTGTGTATATATATAGAAGTAACAATCAGAAATTAGCAGGCACACAATAATGTAAACATGTCAGCATAAGGTATGCTAACTAATCAATTCGGCATGTAAGTAGTAGGCGGTATACAAACTGCAAAACGCACATGCATGACATAATTGACATCTATACCACAGCAGTGGCAGGTTCAGCGAGGCAGCAGGTACAATGACAGAATACTCTGACAAAGTGTTCTGAGGTAAAGATGCAAGAAATAGCATCATTGTACTGGGTGGAACCCTGCAAGTTAAGCTGACCTAGCAATAAGGCGATAACACTGCCTAAGGCCATAACACCGCCAGGAGCTGCTGCCATCTTATATATGCATCAAATAAACTTAAGTAAGCATAGTATATAGCTATGAATAATAATATTGAAGAAGAAATCTGAATCTCATTTGACATACTTAGTTCGACGTATATAGCTATGTTGGGAGAAGCCCTATAACTAAGTCGGGCAGAAGCCTCATAACTGAGTTTCCAGTTTGTTGTGGCCATGGAAATGAGTATAGATGATAGAGAGAGTGATCTATATAGGGCCCCAAAGAGCCATGTATAGCAGAAAAGTGAGAATCAGTATATTAAAAAAAACAGGACTATTTGATTTGCATATAGATAAGTTGCATCAAGAACATGTAGGTAGAGAAAATGGCAAACTAAGGAAATCATAAAGAGGTGACAATGCCTAAGTTGTAGTCAGAGTTATGGAACAAATATTGTGTAAAACAGTGTATCTAGTTTTGTTCAGAGTAGTCAGAGTTATGGAACAAATATTGTGTAAAACAGTGTATCTAGTTTTGTTCAGAGGAAGCAGTGAGCTTAAGCCTGTCATTAGACTGAAGCCTGAATCTGGAGGCAGCATTGAGGAACACATTAGTATTATTGAAGGTCGGACACATACAAATACAATTGTCAAATATAAATTTAGGCTGCGCCGCTGTGGAGAGTAAGCAAAAGGAATTTTTATTTGAGGTCAGGTTAACATTTAGTATCCTGTAATTGCAAAGTTAAAAGTTACTTTTAATACATGGTGTGCATTATGTAGATAGAAGACAGATTTAAATGCGACAAAAAGGTGGGGGTATGAACATTATATATCATAACCATGATTAGTAAATTGAAAAGCACAAGATGGAAGGAGGTGCGGTATTACATTAATTAGAACATCAGGTATCGCTACCATTCCAAAATACCTTATTAGGCCTCTCTGTAAGAGGTAGCACCAGAGTTTGACAAAACTGCATGGCATGAATCTTCTGCAGCAGGATAACCAAAGTACCATAGCATATAATCAATAAACACCATCCTCTGTAAAATTGCAGTGTGACAGCCTTGACTGCAAATGAAATTAGTTGTGGTTAATTTAATTCACAATTATTTCAGAATCATGTTAGGATTCATAATATGCTCTATGCAAAAACCTGCACTATTTGGCAGCTTAACATGAGTATCGATCACAAGGTCAGCAGAACAGGAAGCAGGTCAGCTCTTCAAACGGGATTATTAACCACTTATCAACACGGCCATTGTTAGGCCTGCAGAATGAGCATAATCCAAAGTATGTATTGTTGATAGGAATCTATCCATAACACTGATATATGGGTATCATGAATACATATATAAAGAAAAGGTTGCAGGAGCAGCAAGGGCATCTAAAGAACTGACATTGTAAAATAACAAATAATGAGCATATCTAAAGAATTGATCAGGAAAATTAGAACAGGAGAAGGTTCAGAAAGTGTATATGTGCATGTATGATGATAAAGAGAAATTAGAAACCTGCATATATAGAAACTATAGCATGGGCATCTAAAAAACTGGCAAGGCGAAATTAGAGCAGGAGTAAGCTATCCCAAGTTGCATGGAGAACCTAAATAGTTGGCAGGTTTCATGTAAGAAATACTAACCCTACCAAGGCATGCCCATCTAGAATGTAGCAATCTATAAGGCACTATTGTGAAATGCATCAAAGTAAACTGGAGCTGTACAGGTGAAGGATGCATCAGCACAAAGAAATCATAGTTCAAGCCGGAGGCATCTCCTTGCCAGCCCAACTAAGGATGAGAGGATAAAGATAAACAACTATATGAATAATGTCTTTTTGAAAGAGAGCTATAGTAGCAATAATGGCCGGTCAACCTACCTGTGCTAGATGCATTCCAGAGGCAACAATAGATCAAACAGACGACATGATCAGAGCCAGGTCAACTCTATCATTATGCAAGGATACATGATCTGACACGATTCATGTTTTGCAGCATGATAGCCCACAATAAGTATATCTATCAAAATGCATGGCTCGCTATATCAGAAACTAGATATTTCTATGAACAATAGGGGATAGCAAATATCAAGCAACAAACTGAAGATGTAATATGAAATACCTTGAGACCAAACCTTGAAAGATTGATTTGCTGTCAGTTGCTTCAATTGCGCATTGATTTGGACACAATATATTTTAGCTGTGTCTCGTCCCATCCCTGGCCTGTAAAAAGCAATGTTGATTAGGCGAACTTTTGCATTCTGAGCTGAATAGTTCTTGCATCACAATATATTAACATGGAATCTTAATTTGGTGAAACGGTGGGACTCTATAGATGAACAAAATTTCCTTTTCCAAAGTGAACTGCTGTCAAGATAATATCATAGGATGTAAATGGACAATATTGTTGTAGTCAAAACGAACAATGCAATATCTCATTCACTTGCTAGGTAACCAAGTATCTTGAATTATAGATGGAATAGGCAATGAAAAACTGATAGCATGATTGGCTAGTTGGATAAGAAATTATTTCCCTTTTCGCAATTCTACTGTAGAGAGGGATCCAAATTAAATAGACGATTGATGTATACATCGCTGAGGTGACACTTAGGATAAGCACGCCATCATGGAAGGGATGATGCTAGTGAAATTATATTCCGCACACATGGAGAAAACTACAGATCAAACCAAACATAATTACAAAAGTATTGGTGATTTTATTAAGTACTATTAGCATCCAAGCATAAAGAAACTTTAGTCCAAACAGAAATGGCAGAAGGACTACCATAAATCTAGAAACACTCCTAATCTCATATTCTCATTATTGAAAGAAGAAAAGTGGAGACTATAATCAGCATGAGGTTCCATTGTGAATCAAGATCCTCCATATCTCCATTGGCATATAACTGTGAAGACAAAGCGATTTTTAGCATGAATCAACAATAAGGAAATGCTATAATAGCATATTTGTGCATATAAAGATGGCATGTACATATACATAAATAAGTATGGAGCAACAGTATGAGACAATCCAAGTCAATTTGGCATGCAGCAAACTGAACCATCACTGGCCGGTGTTTTCTGAAAAAACGGAATTGGTTTGGTCGTTTGGATGTCTGCCACCGCCGGTCCGCCTGGCAAACCTGGTAGAGGAGGGGCTGTTGCCGGCGTCTAGAGCGATTCTTTGGTATGGAAATCACGTAAGTAATCACAAGACATAACCAAATCAGATCCAGAAAAGACGCAACAATCAGATCGAGATTGAGAAGAAGGTGGAGATCGGACACAGATCGAGATCGAGAAGGACGGCACACAAACCTCTCAGTGTGAGGACGGTGGTGACGTACTCCAAGATGGCGGTGAGGTATTCGAGGATGGCCGCGAGGTCCGGCGAGCTACTCGACGTAGAGTTGGGGGAGCCCATGCTTACCGGCGGAGATGAGGATGAGCGCGACCTGTAATGGGCGCTTCCGTCCCCGGGCTTGCCGACGCCCCAAGCTCTTTCGCCATCACTGCCTCTCCGTCAGGATCCACCGGCAAGGCCGTCCACTGAATCCGCATGGACCACCGCCGGGCAAGAAGAAGCGGCGACAAAGCGCCTCGCGCGCGTAGCTTCCGGCAGGGCCAGGCGCGGCATTTGCGCAAGCTGCGGCCGATGGTGAGGAATAGGACAAAGTCGGACGCGACGACGGCGGGGTGGCCGGGCGCGGCATTTGCGTGCGCTGTGGCCGGGGAGAGGAAGAGCCAAGAGGAGGCGGAGGGAGGATTTTTTTTAACGCTTTTTTATTCAATATTTTAATAATAATCACTCCTGATTTTTTTCAGGATTTGACCCGATGCTGACGCAACTAAATACCGTTGTCACGATATATGTGTTGACGCGGCAACTTCCGTCACGTTAGACGGCGTTTTCGACGTGAAAAACGCTATCATGCTACTCCCGGTGGCGAGACATTATTTGTTCTGTCACGCCACCGGAAGTGACGTGATAAGATAAAACCTTTAAAAAATTATAACTTTTTGATACGACATTGGATGAAGATGAAATTTATATGAAAATTGTAGCCCTCGATGAGATCAACAATTTTGTAGTTTTGAGTTTTTTCATTTGAGGACGTTAAGATACTTAAAAAATTAATTTAAAATTTAGAAGCATAATTATTGCGTACAAGTGCTCGTTGCATTAGAAAAATAATATTATTTTTATATGGTGTCAAATGAAGATACTCTTTACACGAAAGTTGTAGCTCTCAATAAGATCTATAACTTTATAATTTTGAATTTTTACATTTGAGATCGTTAAAATGCACAAGAAAATAATATAAAATTTCAGCAATATAATAATCGCGTACTAACGCTTGTCGTGTTAGAAAAATAATATCATTTTCGTATGGTGTCAAATGAAGATATATCTTACATAAAAGTTGTAGCCTTTAGTGAGATCTACAAGTTTATAGTTTTGAGTTATCATATTTGAGGTCGCTAACATACTCTAAAAATTAATATAAAATTTTATCAGCATATTAACGACTAAAATTTTATATTATTGTTTTGAGCATCTTAACGACTCCAAAAGTGAAAACTCAAAACTATAAAGTCGTAGATCTCACTGAGGGCTACAACTTTGATAGAAAATATAACTTCATTTAACGCCATACAAAAAATGATATTATTTTTTTAATACGCCAAACGCTAGTACGCGATTATTATGCTGCTAAAATTTTAAATTATTTTTTCATGCATTTTAACGATCTCAAATGTAAAAAATAAAAACTACAAAGTACTTTCGTATAAAGAGTATCTTCATTTGACACCATACAAAAACGATATTATTTTTCTAATACGACGAGCACTTGTATGTGGTTATTATGCTCCTGAACTTTTATATTAAGTTTTTGAGTATCTTAACGTCATCAAATGAAAAAACTTAAAACTACAAAGTTGTACATCTCAAGGGCTATAATTTTCATATAAATTTCATCATCATCCGACGTCGTATCAAAGAATTATAATTTTTAAAGGTTTTATTTTGTCACGCCACTCCCGGTGGCACCACAGAACAATATTGTCCCATCAGCGGGAGTGGCGTGACAACATTTTCCACGTCAAAAACACCGTCTAACGTGGCGGATGTTGCCACGTCAATACATGTGGCGCGACAATGTTATTTGGTTGGATAAATAAAAAAAATAGGAGGGATTATTATTAAAATATCAAATAAAAAAGAATAAAAAATAAAAATTCTCCGGGAGGCGGCGAGGCTGCACGCATTTTCTTTTCTTTGATTTGACGGGATGAGTTCAGGGAGATTGGAGTTTTTTTTTTGAGCGGAAAGCCCAACAGGCCGGTTAATGGGGAGAGGCGAAAGCCATGGATGGACATGCACGAGGCACGTGGCTGTGTTAGAATGGAGAACAGTATTTGAACAGTAGTCAAAACATTCTGCTGGCGCGGATGCCAGGCGCTATATGAAGTTTCATATTCTCTTGGTACATATTTCAATTGGGGAGACGTAAAGTTTTCAGCTAGCAATTCTTTTAGTTCATGCACCAGCCATCCCATCGTGGACAATCTGAAATCATCCCCCAGGAGTGCATCTACGACCTGTATAGCATCAGTTTCAAGAATAATATCACCACATCCCAAATCTACTGCCGCTTTCAGACCTTCGACGCAGGCTCGAAGGTCCATGTGTATAGGATTGCAAGCGAAGCGTTGCCATCGGGTCAGTATCCCCATCCTCCATTTTTGTCCGCCACTCTGAAGGAGCCATCGACATTTATTTTCAGGCTGCCACTACTCGGGCGCTGCCATTTTCTCGCCCTTGATCCAGTTCATCCCACCCGATGCATGCTACTGTGCAGTGCCTGCATGGGACTGTGCAAAGCCTTTAACTCCTGCGTTTGCTTCCAGCATAGATTTGCAAGATATGTTGCTGATCGCCTCTGCTCCCCTTCTCTAATAGCATTCCTCTCATGCCACCAATTGCTCATCAAGAATAAAGACTGTAGCCGGGCATCTATTAGGAGTCAGATTTTAGAAATATGCTCCAACTTTTTTTAGTCGCAGGAAAAATTCATTAGTTTACTAAGTGATTTTTTTCAGAAACTGTTGAATGCTGCCAATTTAGTCAACCATCCTCAGTCCAAAGCTCCGCTTCAACAGGTAGGCATGTAGCACTACCCCAGATCTAGACAACACTGCCGGTTCAAAAACCCACTTCACTGTCGGATTTTGAACCGATAGTGACATACCGGCAGTGATGGGGGTTGACATCACTGTCGGTCCTTAAAAACCGACACTGATCTACAGGAAACAGTGTCGGTTCCTAGCTCCACCCGACAGTGTCCAGTTGAACAACACTGCCGGTTTGTAGTGTCAACCGACAGTGACGGTTGCTTCAAGAGTGTCGGTTCTTGGCTCAAGCCAGCAGTGTTGAGCAAGCCTACACTGTCGGTTCATGGATCAAACCGGCAGTGCTGTAGTAAATATCAGTGTTGGTTCATGGATCAAATCTGTCGTAACTATCAGTGTCGGTTCAAGGTTCAAGCCGGCAGTGTTGAGCAAGCCAACACCGTCGGTTTGTTTCTAACTGGCAGTGATGGTTACGACAACACTACCGGTTTGTTGCTAACCGGCGGTGATGGCCCGTTCATATTTTATTGTTTTATAATTTATTTTAATTTATATTTTTTTCGTGGAACCGGGTTTCGCTTTATATACGCTACGTAGACGACAGGTCCATCAATATTAAACACTACAAATGTTACGATTACGATTCAAATATTCTTATCCACGTCTCGATCCCTCAAAATAAAAAAGAAATATTCTTGGACTTCACACATGCTTCTCGGACTTTTTACAATAATCTGGCGAGTCGCTCTGGGCCATACTGGTCCTTGTACTTCACGGATTGTGCAATGGAAAATACTCCATCTTTTTTCAATACCTCGGCTAAGATGAATTTTGCCAGCTCCGATTGCAGTGCGATGATCTTCATGTCTAACAGCCTTTCGTGGTTATATTTCTTGCACTGTCGTTCAAAAAAGATGATATCCAAATAGGAACAGTAAATCATTTTGTTGAATTATTAACAGACATAAATAAAATGGGGATTATATACACCAACTTATCGGCTTCTTTTGATTTCCCGCCGATGTAGAGAAGCATTGCCCACATTACATAAAACTCACATTCATTGTTTCCCGCCGGTTGTGATAGGTACTTCCCCTCCATTTCGACAACCTTGAATGGGACTGGCGTCCCACCGATATGTCTTCTTCGAACACTGAGCAACATTAAAAGGAGAAACATTAGAAAGCGGTATATGTGATTAGAAAATAATATGTTATTAGGATCACTTACTAGTTCAGAACTGCCACCAATGCATCCAGATGATGAAATAGTTTTTTTTCCGAGTCCCACACCTCGAGTAGATTTTTGGCAAGATTACCACAAATGAAGATGAAATGGTTGCTGCAATCATAGAATCTTAATTATCGAATAATCTTAACGAAAAAAGAAGCATAAAATTAAAAGCCAAGAACACATACTCATAGTTGTAGGCTAGAAGTATGTGGGTTTTCTTCTTCATCGTGAATTCGTCGGAAACAACAATCAATCTCTATTTCAGGTCTTCCACATCACATCCATAGAGGCCTAGACATGTTCTTTCATTGACTAGCATGGGGTCCAAGAAGCCTATGTAATCCCATTTGCTTTTTAGAATGCAAAATTTCGCTATACACCTACATAAAATCATGGAAAGTGCTAAAAAATTAATAATTTGTGTCTCGAGAGAGTAGTTAATTGTAAAATCGTGCATGTAGTTACTTACATAGTCCACAATGTCAACATTTGAACATCGAGAGAGCGTTTCTGGTATAGCTGGAACAAGCACTCTCATTCGACATCGAACTTCTCTTCTTCAGGATAATGAAAAATATGTGGCGAACGGATAATAACCTCAAAACCAAAGTCGTCTGTCTCTGTTGCTTGAGCCATGTAATATTCATGTAACTGGCACATATATGTTGTTAGATTTTTATACTCATGATCGGGAACCAAAAGATTGCCCCTTTCATACTTCATTGCCGGTGTTGCCGTCCCTTGTACATCATAATAGATGGTCGCGGCCTCTTTCTTGGTTAATCCTAGGTTGTCTTCGACGTACTTCTGTATGTTCCTTAAATCTTTATTGTGTATTTCTTCGTCTCTTGTTGTAGCGTATTTATTCTGTGTTTGCCTTTCGAATTCGGACTTCAACAAAAACAAAGGCAGTGAGGCACAAAGATTGAAGAAACTAACACAATCTTCCTTCGAGATGTGTGCTGTAAATTTTCTTTCATCAAGGTGGTAATGCTGCCACTGAACGTCCTTTTTCTTTTCTGTTGGTCCACTTTGGGAGCATTAGCGACCGAATCCAAGGACATTTTCTGCGACTGCGAGGATGTCCTTGATCTTATTTTGGGATGAGGTGGAGGAGGAGGATGACGACGAGAATTCTGTTTTCCCGGCGCTGATGAAGATGGAGGAGGAGAGTCTCTTTTCGTGGGGCTGATGAATATGGAGTCGGACGAGGAGGAATAGAAGGAGACCTCTGTCTTCTTAGGGTGATGGCTCTGGATGAGGAGGGGGTGATCTCTGTTGGGAGATGGTGAGTGATCATCGCAGGTGGGCGAAGACTCACAGTCGTCCTCATCATCAGAGGACAATTGATGGTCAAGCTTAATAAAGCGCTTGCGCCAGGCCACTTGAGAGCCCTTGTTTTGACCAAGTTTTGGCCGGTCTTCCGCTACGGGGTACTCAATGGATATCTTCTTATACTTCTTATCAAGTATTCTGTCAATGGTAACGCAAGCATACCCTAGTGGAATTGGGCGGCCATTAATTGTCCCGTCTCCCGCAGGCCAGGCCTGGCCGAGCGTCACCTTGTCCTTTGTCCACTCCTGACGGATGTACAACCTGACATTGACGGGTTCAGTGATGTCGTCCACCGGATGAGGCACATTCGCCTCTTCTTCGTCGAGCGGGGTCGATCCGCAGCTGCTGCGACCCCTAAACTGTGGGCTAAAGGCAGTAGGAGTAGGGTTTTGTGGTACTACTGACCCCTTGGACAGCAAAATTTGCTCGACTCGCGCTTCAACGGTCGCCTCAATCCATGCTTCCATTATGTCTTCCATCTCTTTTAGTCTTCTCAAATACTCTGCTTCATGTTTCGCTCTACCCCTCGAGTGGCTCCGGTAAGTATTAGATTCTTGGGGGAATGCTAGTTTTCAAGGAACAACATCGGTTCCTCTAGTGCGACCAGGGTGCTCCTTGGTTCTGAGTGCTTGCGTGAGCACGTCTTTCTCCCTATTAGAAGTGCGAGTCCCTTGCCTCACCTCCTCAGTTACCTGGGAGATCCTCTGGATGAGTTCGCTCATGGGTTGATTTGAGGAGCTAAAGCTCCTATCCTCGGCGTGTCGTACATTTCTCCCCATACAGTATAATACCAATCTGGGCTCCCAATCGACAGTCTCAACCTAAACGCCTTCCTCAGCAAGGCGATCCATCTTTTGAAGTTCTGCTTCAAATTCTGGCATCTTTTTGGCGTAGCCACGAGAGCCGAGATGATGAGGATTCGTCACTTTCTGCGAATTCTCCTTATTCTTCCTGCTCAGTTCTAAGTACTCCTCGAATAACCTGTATTCTTTGAAATCCTGCCAGAAGTCCTTCTGCTTGCTAAACTGTCCACCGTCGAAATCTAGCTCTTTATTTTGGAGGACAAAATTCTTGTACAATGTCCCCTTGAATTCTTGAAGCATGTCCCCATGATTTCTTTTGCTTTTTCCTTGACTAACTCCCTGTCATACTCGGCTTGGAAAGTGAAATACTCTGGGATCTTGACATCCCATATGTAATCCTTCTCGCTTTCGGGAACCCTCCATCGGTCATCATCTTTCCCAATCCACTTCCTGTATTTAATTGGGATGAAGTCTCTAACAAGTAACCTGAGGATAGTCTTGTATTTGGTCAAAGCTATAGGCGGTGAGAGTGGATCCCTGAATTCATCGAACTCAGTAATGTGCCAGTGTGCATTCCTACCAACAGGAATCTTTGACACGCCTCGCTTGGATCTGGCCTTCCTGGTACCCGAACTCTCTGGCTCCTCGGTCGGCGGAGGCTCCTACTAGAGACACCAAGTAAGCTATGACCCTCTCAGTTGATTAGCGTGTGTGGGTACATAGTCACATGATACCAAAGTTACCTGGTCATCTTGGTCATTTTGACCCAGATCGAGCAGGCCGGATGGGGTCCATGGCTGCTCGTTCTCACCGACCTGATTGACACCGTCACCATTTGTTGGATCATGCGGCTCTCCCGTCCCGGCGATATCAGCCGCTTCTTATTGCCGATCAGTTCTTCGGTGACGGGGTAACAGGTGACGATGAGTCATGGCTGTGACACGATCGTGGTTAGTTTTGGCCGTGGACAACTACTAATAGCATATGTTCATATATATATAATATGTTTAATGCAAAGTCTAATAATAAGTCCACATACAACAAAGTCAAATAATAGCATATGTTCACCTAGAACAAATTTATTGTTAGATTGACCACATACAACAAAGTCCACCTACTCTTCTACGAAACTAAGCCTACATCAACTTCCAAATAAGAAAAGCGATGACCATAGTCATAAATAAAAGCATGATATCTTTCCAAGACCAAGGAGCAATTCTCCTAATCTTCACATCTCCGGCGGGTGGCTTCTCTTCGATCTCTAGTGCCAGTGGATGGCCATGGTTTGCATTCATTGGACCATAGTAGGCTGGTTGCCCATGGTTTGCAAGGTAGGCCGGATGACTATAGTAGGCCCTCAAAGCTTCAGCTTCTGTGTTGTATTTTTTGTGCAAATTACCAGGGTAGCGATTGACTTGAGCATAGCAATCTTCCCAGGTTCGATAAATCCTAGGCATGTGACCAACATGCACTACAAACCATGCCATGGTTGCCTATACATTTAAGTAAATTAGGCATGTGGTAAGTGGTAATGGTAACTCACTGAACAAGAGTTATTATTCAAGTTATATGGCCAAACTAAATCTATTTAATGCTCTTTATCCTTGACATGATAAAAAATTACCTCAATAATTGGATTGTTTATTATTCGGAGATCAATGTGGTTTAGTAATCATACTTGCTGCTGCTGCCGAGCCAATTTTAAAAGTTGTTTTTAACTTTTTTTCTAGAACAAACATCTATAGATGCCTTTTTTTAAGCATGCTATACATGCCATCAAAATCAATTGACACTCGACCTATAGCGATTATATATGTACACATTTGACAAGAATCCATCATTGCTTAAGCAAGAGCAGAAATTCTTATCTAACTCTTACACAAACAGAACACTCCCTACCGTCACAAATAAGACGTCCACAGTCATTAACGTGTACCTTTGACTGCTAGTTTCCATTGCTTGCAATAATTACAAAGTACAGAGATATCATAACATTATGCAACTACTATTCGAGACAGATATGCTCATATCATTGTCACATATTCAATCTAACTATGTCAAGAGGTGTTGATGATCAATGTTTAAATACTTAGACTGCATACAGCGCAAAAGGTCACTTAGCTGTGACTCGAGGGAATAACTTGTTGCGACAACATGCAAATAACACCAATGGTTCTTAAACAGTTTAGGGTCATGATTACTAGGTCCTCAACAAATCAGTAGGTAGCATAATCTCTTCAGGGAAAAACTAACTGGTTTATGTAACAGCATGCACATATAAGGATAGCTAAACCAAGGAGTAACAGCATGTAACTCGAATAGGAATCGGCTGCTATTGGGAAGACAACAACCGTGGGGCATTTTATTTCATCAAACACTTAGCGGGCAGTGAGCCAAGCACTCACAGTGGAGGTGGGAAAGCAGCTGTCCGCGCGCTCCTAAAGGCCTCGGCAGTGCTCCGTTGTGGGGCGGTGGACGGCGTGGGGAGTGCTCCGGCGTGGGGCGGTGCACGGGCGTCGACGTCGAAGAAGAGGAGCGCGGGGCTGGGAACGGCGACGCGGGGGATGTGCATAGGATCAAGACAGTGGCGTACACTCAGAAATGGTTAGTAAGGTAGTTTCCAGAAAACCGATTTTTTCTTCCAAACGCTCCCATCAGGCGCTGCTACTGCATTGTCCCCCTTCCCAATGACAACCTCCAGTTTGTTGAGTTCTCGAAGTATCGCAGGCCCGTCTCAATATTTTGGAGCTAAGCGTTTCTCAATAGTACCGTTGAAATCTTTTCTGTTCCTGCAGTAAGGGTGATCCTTAGGTAGGAACCTACGGTATCCCATATAAACTATCTTTGAGTTATTTGGCAGATTTGCTGCATCGGTGTCGTCCAAGCACTCGACACATCCAGTATAGCCTTTTGTCTTCTCTCCGGACAATGAACCTCAACCTGGCAGGTCGGTGATTGTAGCAATAAGTACTCCCTTAATCGTGACATGTTCGTTTTTGTACTCGTCCCAAACATCCGGCACACCCTTTTCAAACATCTCCACTAGTTCATCAATCACTGGTTTCAGAAACACATCGATGTCATTCCCAGGCTATCTTGGCCCTTAGATCAGTAGTGGCATCTGGATGTACGACCGCTTCATACAGACCTAATGTGGAAGGTTGTATATATAGAGCGTCACTGGACAAGTGCTATGATTGCTTCTAACCAGGTCGAAAGGATTCATCCCATCTGTGCTCAAAGCAAACCAAAGGTGTCTTACCTCTCCACCGATGTCCTTGTAGAACATAGTATTGACGGTCCTCCAGTCATGCCCATTGGCAGGGTGCCTCATCATTATATCTTTCTTACGCTCTTCACCATGCCAGCGCAACAGCTTGGCTGACTTTGCACATACAAACAGCCTATGCACTCGGGGAGCTATAGGGAAATACCAAATGACCTTTATGGGACCTCCTCTGGTCTTGGTACCCTCATCTGACGGTCTTTCCTTGTACCGTGGAGCTTCACACTTGGGGCACTTGTCCAAGTCTTTGTATTTTTCTCTACGGTACAATATGCAATCATTGAAACACGCGTGGATTTTTTTTAACCTCGAGGCCGATGGGGCAGATCATTTGCTTGGCCAAGTATGTCTTTTCTGGCAACTTGTTTTTTTCTGGGAGCATTTTCCTTATTATACCTAACAACTGATCGAAGCCTTTATCACTCAATCCGTTTGTCGATTTGAACTCTAACAGCATGATGTCGGCTTCCAGTTTGCTCATTGGACAATTCTTATACAATGGTGTTTTGCCATCTTGTCTCATTTTCTCTAGCTTTCTCAGCTGTCTTTCACTAAGACATCCGGTCTCTACATTACGTAGCAGCTGAGAAATGCCATCGTTATCCTCGGTGTCGTCAGCTAGCGTGTTCCTAAACACATTATTAATTGTGGCCATAGGTTCCGTGTTGACACCGGGTTCCTCGTCAGCATCGCGGATGGCTACGTTAGACATGTCCACATCATCATCGTTTTCCTGCAGAACATTCACACCAACCTCGTCATGCATAGTCCATATCGTATAGTTTGGCATGAACCCCCTAGTAATCAAGTGCGATCGTATAGACTCAATTTGACGAAAGTTCCTATGATTCTTGCAATCTTTACATGGGCAGAAGACAGGGTTCCCATTCCCAGTATGGATTTTGGCATCGGTGATAAACTGGCTGATGCCATGCATGTACCACTTGTCCGTTCAGGACAGATGCATCCACTCTCAATCCATCTCTGCACAAAAAAAATACTGAGACAGTAATTACAAAGAATTAATAAGAAATCAAGCTTCATGAACAACAATTGTAGCTCGAAAGTACTATTTTTGGAAAAACATTATTTTACACTAATTATTGAAAAATTGAAATTGGTAGCCCCGGCCCTGTAAATTGAAAATCGTAGTAAAAACAATTATTGCAAAATATTAAAGAACAACTATTCTACTCTACTTCGAAGAACTAATTATAGCATCACATACTAACAATGATGATCTTGACCACCATGGAATAATTAGCTACGAATTTAAATATGTTCATAGACACCAACCTTTTGGATGATGGATTCACCACAATTTGAGCCTTGCACAAATGTCCAATTGAAAAAGTGCTCTCTAGAATGAAGAAAGAACTAGAATGAGAATCAAACAATGTAGCCATCAAAACGAAGCTAATTAAGCAATAAAATCAAAGGAGTGGATGTTTGTTACTAACCTTAAAGCAAAAAGATCAAGCCATTCTTCAAAATCCAAGCACTAGCTTTATGGTGAAGAGCAGCCGCAACAATAGAGGGAAGGGTCCAAACGCGCGTCTCTGTTCTCAGGATGGAAGAGAGGAGGAAGGAGAGGACGGCTGCAGTCTTTTTGTGTTGTAGGCTTATCACCGTTGGTTCTTGGCTAGAACCGCCAGTGATAGTGCCCAATCACTGTCGGCTCTTGTCTTAAACCGGCAGTGATGAGTGCCCGCCAAAACACTGCCGGTTCAAGCCACAAACCGGTAGTGATGTGGTCCTTCATTGTCGGTTTTAGCCCAGCACCAATCATTTTTTCATTTTTAAGCTCATAACCGACAGTGAAGGTACATCACTGCCGGTTCTCACAAATCCGGCAGTGATGAGGCCGGCAGTGATGTGCAAATCTAACGTAGTGTAGGGTACTCGGCTACCGCTCGTCCACGCTGCTGTTTCACTCACTAGTCGCTCACTATTATTAACTCACTATTAAGAGCCTTTGCTCCTGCAGGAAGGCGACCACCTCCTTCGCTCGGTTCATCCACTATCATCAGGATTCAGGTCTCTCTCTCTCTCTCTCCCCTTGTGTTTTATATACCAGTTCCTTTTCTTTTTGAATGCCACACTTCCTTTGCTGGAAGAGATGCAAGAAAGTAGATGAGTGTCTTCTTGCTAGGAATAGGAATAGTGAGGTCGGGGAGATGCGGTGGAATGGAAATAGCGATCTCTTTTACATTCACTTACTTAACTGGGAATGGTAGGAATTACTAGGATATACTTTTGATTACTGCGGGTGCCCATCTATGAAAAGACAGAAATTCAGTGCATGACACTCATAACTATGATGTAATTCGTTTTTTCAAGAGGTAATCATGGTGCTATTTACATCAAAAAGTATAGTTGTGAACTGGTTACCATCCTATTATTCGTTTGCTCTTTATGTGATATTGCTGATCTTTCTCTCGACGCCTTCCCTGAAGCCCAGAAAGCTCCCATGGATACACAAGATGAGGAGAGGCCACTGGTTCATCACTTGCCCACACAGGTGACACATCTTCCAGAACCTTACCGTGTTATCTCCTGTCCAAGTGTCAACAACAACAGAGATTATCTTCTAGGTTGTAAAAATGTTATTTTTATTGGTACCTTAACAAACTTAGACAAAGCTAGTAGATGTTAATTTCAGAAAATGGCCTTGTTTAGTTCCTCCCAAAAAGTTTACACCCTATCCTATCGAATGTTTGAATATATACATGGAGTATTAAATATACATTAAAAAATAATTAATCGCATAGTTTGTGACTAATTTACGAGATGAATCTTTTAAGCCTAAATAGTTTATGATTTGACAATGCGGTGCTACAGTAGCACATGTGCTAATTATGGGTTAATTATGCTTAATAAATTCGTCTCATGATTTAGTGACGGATTCTGTAATTTATTTTTTTATTAGTATCCGAACACCCCATACAACATCCCATGTAACATCCGATGTCACACCTCAAAATTTTACACCCTAGATTTAAACAAGACCTAGCAAACATACTTTCTTCTAGCTCTACCGTTCAGGATGAAAGTTCAGAATTCACTTGCGATGGGACAGCCAGCGTGCTCCGAAGCGTAGCACGGGGAACTGGAGGGCATGCTTCTTTATTTTAGGTACTACACAACTAGAATTGCTTACTTTGTGTTCATTCTTTAACAAACTGAACCCACTAAGCTTTTGAGTTGAACACCCCCCAATGAGTGTTAGCCCCTAAGATCTCCGGCACGGGTGAGTCGACCACTCACCACCGTTACCGACCACGCGCTGTCATTGCCGACCACACACTATGGCTAGAGATAGAAGAAGAAAGGAGGAACAGAGCACACACAAACAGCACAAGCAACAGCGTTGTCCAGAGCTCTGCAGAGGAGATGGCAAACTGAACTCGTTCTCTTTACTGAGTTACAGTGGCAAACTAAATATACAACTCTACCTATATAATCCTAGTACACAGGCATGTCAGGCTGCCATGCTGCTACAGTGACTAGATGTGACAGCAGGGCTGACTTTGGCGCCTGTCTCTGCTATGGCTACAGTGTGACAGGAGAGCCATTCGGCGCCTGCCCCTGCAGGTGCTACAGTGCAACAACAGGGAGCCCTTTTCGGCGGCGCCTGTCCCTGCCGTGCATTCACACAAGGGGAGCAGCAGATTACTTAACAATTCTTCCCCTAATCCTGTTGCTAACCCTTGAACCCCCTCCATGCCGACCATCTTCTTCAGCTCCGTGTGCCAAAGACGGCCGAGCGGCTTGGTGAGGACGTCCGCGAGTTGCCGACCAGTTTCGACGAACTCGATGACAATCTGTCCTCCATTGATACAGTCCCTGAGGAAGTAAAACTTGACGTCGATGTGCTTACTCCAGTCGTGGAGAACCAAATTCTTCACGAGGGCGATGGCGGGCATGTTGTCCACCATTAGTGCTAGTGGGTGAGCTTCTACACCGGTCAGCTCGCCCAGCAGCCGGTGCAGCCACACAGCTTGGCACGCCGCTATGGCCGCCACCACGTACTCTACTGCACACGTGGATAGCGCCACCAGCTTCTATTTTAGCGACAGCCATGAGATTGGAGCCGATCCGAGGAAGATGAGCACGCCAAAAGTGCTCTGCCGTCCATCGACGTCCCCCGCCATGTCTGCATCGCTGAACACAATGAGCTGCAGCCTACTCCTATTGGTCTTGGGAAAGACGATCCCCTGATCTACCATCCCCTTGACGTAGCGCAGCAGCCACTTCACCGTAGCCTAGTGATCCTCTCGGGGATCCTCCATGAAGCGGCTGACGTAGCCCACAGTGATCATAATGTCTGGCCTCGTGTGGACTAGGTAGCGCAATCCACCGATGATGCTCCGGTGGAGTGTTGCATCTACCTTTGCCGCGGTACTGGTGTCGACATAGAATTTTTGTCTCCGTGCCGAGGACACATGCAGCAAGCCGGAAAGGACCGCTCGATGGAGCAGATCCACCTAGCTTCAGCGCAAGGGTGTTCGATCCTACGCAATCCTCCAGAGATGTGCCAGTTAATTTGACCCTGCAATTAACAAGGAGAGAAAGCTCATTAGTAATGAAGGGCGGAACATGCCGGTGTTGCCAGACAGTCCCGAATGTGCGGCTCTGAGAGCCGATATGAGAGGAGATCGACTAAATAGTCGATTCCAGCATATTCATAAGAATAAATCAATTAAAGCTCATGGGGTTGTATAAGAAGGATCTGTTATCATTCAGGATAAATATTATTTAAGCAAATATTAATCAATAGCAATAAGATATCAATGATGATCAGTTTATACTGAGCCAATGATTACAAGTAACCGAACTCCTTTTTATATAAAGAAACAATTCAACACCACTTAACCATTTAATAAAGATAAATCTAATGAATATGTTAGATCTCATCTATCGCCATGACCAGTGGGGCATGAGGCAGAATCATGCAGGCCGTAGAAACAACAATAGACTCGACGATCCTAACTCATTACTAATATCAGTGGGGCATGAGGCAGAATCATGCAGGCCGTAATACAATAATAAGATCATGGGGCTAACATATCTTTCAACTTATCTCTACTTAATTAATCTCGTAATGTGAATTGTTTGTGAAAGCGCTCGATATCGGCTAAACAGCCGATTCAGGCATAGCGCACAGTTAAGGTCATGCCTTCTCAGGAACGGATCTACCAACTAATGATCCCCACTCCACGGTGCTAACAGTGGGGTGAGAGGTAGAATCCCATAGGCCGTGATAACGGGTCACGAAATGGTTCTCGCTAACCAATAGATCTACTCAAGATCGAACATGCCTTAACCGCACGCTATGCACGATTAAGATTAATATAAAACAGCCGATAAAACATAACTCATCGTTTAAGGTGTAGATTAGATCAACTTTAGATTAGCAAACTATGGGTTAAATAAGATATAAGGCCGATCCAGATCAATCTCAATTGGGCAGAGTGATATTACTGTAATTAGATAAACGATGAAAACAATAAGCAATATCGGTAACTTAATGAATCTACCAAAGACTATCATCCTATGGTAGAGCCGATACTTGACCTTGATCTAATTCAAGCAGTGGGGTGTGAGGCAGAATCACACAGGCCATACTTGAATTAGACAAGAGTCGATAACTAGCCTATACCAGAGTCGCAGCGGAGGTCGACCGGATTGATGCAGCCATACGAATAGAGGTATAAACCATGACGGTACTTACAGACAAGCAGTGGAGGTCGACCGGATCGATGTAGCCATACTCGCTGAAGAACTCATCGAGATCTACTCTACTCCTACTCCTAAGGGGTGGCTGGAGCCAAAAAAAGTAATTGACTTGTATTTGATTGATTGTGTGTCTTTTACAATAGCCGGGGTTTGATATTTATACCCGGAGTCTAAATATGAATCCTACTCGAGCACGATTTGCTACAATCTTTGGCATAAAAATGAAAACATTCCTAATTTAAGATAACTTGGACTCTAATCTTTCCCTTTTTGTAGAGTCCAGCATGTCTCGTCCCAGCGCCGATCATAGCCTCTGTCGTTATCTGCTGATGCTATCTGAAGAAAGCCGATTCTAGTGCTGTATCTGAATCAGCTGGTTTCGATCCGCTCGCGATTGATCCTTTGCTGACATGATTTCGGGAGCTCTCGAGCCTCTGAGATCCTTCTTCCAAATTCTGGTGTAAACACATGCCCCCTAATTTTGGGATAAAAGTAATTTTATTCAAAAATTATCATGCCTGCATCCCTGATTGGTCCATAGTCACGGGTAGAGAACCTTGATCTGGGGTCCACTGTTTGTCGCCACTTGCATCCATTCATGAGCCTATGCCTCAAAACTTTTTACAAGAGCATCACTGTTTCACGGGCATTTGGATTCATCTTCCCAGACCGGCTATAAAACGCTTATCCGACCCTGGCGAGAGCAACTCGACACTTCAGCCATGTTTTTCTTCCATCCGTCTTTTTGAGTGCTCCCAACTCTGCTGGACCCTCCATGGCCTGTCTCTTTGTGATAAAGATCTTGAGCGGTTAGAAGAATTCTTTTGCATAGGGTGATTTTGTCGCTCATCTTAGCACCTTGTCGAGCAAGAGAATCAGCCACTGCGATTAGAAGAATCCTTGTGATATCGCCTGGGTCTTCTCTCCATGTTTGTAGAGCTGTTCTGGTGTTCGCAAGGGCTAAAACATGTGGACATTCTCCTCTTGTTTGTTCAGTCAAATGTCCATCGGGAAAGCCACGAGCTTCTTTCCAGCGATTTCCCAGTCACTGAGAAATCGGCTGGGTATCCGTTAGACAGGCGGCCTTTCCTCTTCTCTGGCACAGTCTTATCAATGGGTCGATGTGACTTGGTTCATGATGACCCTCGGCCTTGTGGGGATCCAGACTCTCTTCAATCCAAAGAAGCCTTGGTAGGCTGATCTCTGGTCAATATAAATCCTTTGTATCCGTTCCACGATGCTTTGTAATTTGGGGAAACGATGAGTTCGAATCTGTTACCCTTCCGTTATCCGTACCCTGAATTCCTAGAGCATCGATCCGTTTCCGTCTCTGATTTTAAATCCATACCCCTGGCGAGATATATCTTCTTGCCTTCCTGGGCTATATGTATAGGTTACTACTATGAATCAAAGAACAACTTGCTCGGCTTCAAGCCTTCTGCGTCCTCGGTATAGCCCCTGTCTTTTCGTAGGTTTGCGATCATGGAGAACAGCAAGGGGTTGGTTGAGGAGGTCTCCACCGGATCTACATTATCAAGCCAGCGTCTTCGCTGCCAAGAAGGCGCAACTCATGATGCTTCTTCTATTCTAGAGCAGAGGGCCATCTCTGTTCAACCTTTGGGGTTACCTGCAGTACCAACTCATCGCCAGCTCCCCTGCTATCAGAGGAGATGGATCGACAATGATGATTTTTCACCGCCATCGACCGTCATGGCCAGGGTCTTGCCGAGTGTCTTTCCCTTGCAGAATCGACTCTGGCCATGGTTCGATGTCGATCGCTTCCTGAGGTCGACTTGGTGGAGGATAGGTTGGCCAGGGCTGAGGCCAGAATCACGGGTGAGACATTTGTCATAATCTTTGCCTTCCTTCAATCTCATCCTCAAGATTCTGATTATCTCTCCTCTACATTCTTTAGATTTGTCTGCCCAATTAGAGAGCCTTCAATTGGCTGCGGAGCACGCGGCGGGATTCGTCAACGCTAGAGGTGCCATCCTGGTGGTTTGTTTGTATGACATCCCGAACCACGTCAGGGAGGTCGCCCTTCATGGCGTCCGTCATGGTGCTGCCACGACGCTGGCTGCTGCGTAGGCCTGTTCTGGCCACAATCTCCGGCTTCTTCCTCATGGTTTTCCAGATGATGTGCACCCTGGGGATCATGATCGCTTGATTGAGGATTTCCTTAGCGCTGCCAACTCCGTGGCCTTCAACACCCTGGCCGATGATATAGTAGGCAATATGTTTTCCGGCCCATAACTTGTAATAGGCGACATTTAGCAAACAATTTCTTCGTCTTGAGCAACTTTGTTTTTGTGCTTCATATTATATGCATCATTCTATCTATATAATCGATACACATTGTACTGGCTTTCACCTCTTCGGGTTTATTTTTGCGCTAGTGACGATACCCTTCCGGCATCGGCCATTAGAGCTGACGTCCGAGCAAATCGGTTGTTAAGTATTAATCCAAATGTTAGGGTAATATTCCTTCAAATATTTCCCATTTGATAGCTCTGCCGAATTCTCCTTCTCTTCTCAATATCTCCGAAATACAAGTATTACCAGGCGCATAACATTCGATCTGATAAGGTCCTTCCCAGTTGGGTGACCTTTCGCTGAACCTGCTGTTCTCCGATCCGATCGGCAACTTTACTTTCCAGATTAAGTCAGAAAATTGCTCAATCTTGACCCTCTATTCGTAATATCTTGCAATCCTTAGTTTATCGGCTTCAAAGTTTTTGAGAGCACGCAGTCGAAGATAATTCAAATCTTCTAAGTTGTTCATTACAAGATTCTTGTAGACTTCGGCCGACAAATCGTTCGGCTCTTCTGCTCTTGGCTTTCAAAGGTAATCCACGCCAAGTCTTTTCCAGAATCTTACTGCCATTGATTGTCACAAGTCCATTCTAGCTAAAATACCTAATGTCATTCAACAAGAGAAACGGGAACTGCTGGCCAAGGTCAGAACAGGTTGAGCTATCTGAAGCAGCCTTGAGAGCATCAGCTTGTGTGGAATCAATCGTATTCCCCGTTGTTCAATTGCATTTTTTGTTTCGGCTAAAGAGCTGATTCGATACAGCCGATCCCAGATTTTTTATCTTAATTTAATTAAGTCTGAAAACACGGCTTTCATTAAAAGAGCCCTTCGATCTTCTATCCTCAGTCATCTGGTGCCGTATTCTCTTCGACATTGGTGAAGCGGTGCTTTGCCTCCTATTAATTACGGTGGCCTTTTGCGTGTTCCGAGACGTCCGTCCCTTCGCTTCATGTCTTCAAATACCAGTCGATGGCTTCTACCTCGAACACATCTCCATCTGCAACTGTTCCTTTACTCTTTTCCGCCTGCCGAAAACCCTGTAGTGGTTTTTTCTTCTCCCTTTCGTAGATTCAACCAATCTTCATGGCCGGCGAAGACAACCGAGGCAAGCGCGCGGCAGAGGAAATCCCGGAAGAGAATATGTCGATGAACCAGTGTCTCCGGTGCATGAGGTGAGATTGACATTTCTTGTTTATAATGAAGAACAGTTCTGACTTGCCTATAGGTTTGTTGTGAATGACAGTCTCCGTCCTCTTCCTAGGGCCAGTGGGCCTTCTGACGCCGCATCTTCTGTGCCGGCCTCGTCGTCGGACTCTTCCAACTCCTACAACGACGACGATGCCCGGCGCTACCTTCATTAGTGGAGGATGGCTCAGAACCATTACTCCGAGGTGACCTAGGAGACCGGCCAACTTGAGATTCGCCTCGGTGTTTCCCAGGCCGCTCTTCATGCGGCCGAGGAAGAGGCTAACGCTGCTCGAGCGCGCTGATTGAATCGGATGCCGCGGTGGCAGGTAAGATGAGCCTTAGGGACTCCTTTATTATGATTTTTCGGCTGTTTTTATCTTGATAGCTCTCCCTTTTCTGTGATCATCAATCCTAACAGCGCAGTTGGAGTCTCTCCAACTAGCAGCGAACGTGGCCGTGGACGCCGTCAATGCCCGGGGTTCCTCTGTCGATGCTTGTCTCCAAGACATCCCGGCCCATGTTCAGGAAATCGCCATCCACGGCGTTCGCCACGGCGCATCAGTGGCGTTGACCGCGGCGCAGGTTCAGACAGGGCACGAGCTCCACGCCATGGAGACTAGTTTCCCAGAAGGCAACGGCCCTGAGGTGCACGAGGACCTGCTTGAAGAATTCACCATGGCAGCGGAGGCCGTAGTAGACATCACATCCGCTCAGGATGTGGTGAACAAGGTATTTGATTAGTCTGTACTTAGGGGAACCAATGAACAAAGGCTTCTCTTTCATGAATGGGCCTCAGTGCAATGCCCTCGTGCATGACTGTGAATGTTTCTTGCTCTTTTGTTTTTGCTCTAGAGGTGAAATGCATCGGTACCGGCTATTAGAGCCGAGAACGGATCGGCTATCAAATGTTGACCGGGTGTCAGAATAATATGTCATATAACTTTTCATATCAAAGGTTGAACGATTAATCAACTTAGGTCAAGCGTCCTATTGAGCGAACTAGAACCTCTTTAAGGAACCCATTAACTCTGAATCGCACTTACACTTCGACTCAGCATTCACATATGTCGGCCTAAGTTCATCTCAACGCTTATTTTCCTTTTAATCCAATGGCCGATGCGAAGCCGTAATTTTTCTACTAAAACAAGCTTTCAGAGCCGATTGCTTGAACCGGTTGTTGGCCTTCATTATTAATCCTGATGAAGCCTCCTTCCCATGTTTTGCCAGAAAGGCATTCGAAGTCTCCTAGCTTCCAAAACACTAGATCGGCTGTTGCAATACTCATAGACTCATCAGCGCGAACCACCTCGACATCATCTCCATGCCATTGAATCAAACACTGATGCATGGTCAATGGCACACAACAGTTTGCGTGAATCCAATCATGATCGAGGAGTAAACTGTATGATCCTTTTCCATTGATGACAAAGAACGTGGTGAGCAAAGTTTTACTCCCGATTGTCAGTTCGACGTTTATTGCCCCCCGGGTCTTGGATGTATTTCCCCCGAAGTCTCTAAGCATCATGTCAGTCTCAAGCAAATCTCCTGGTCCCTTCCCAAGCTTACAGAAAGTGGTGTAAGGCATAAGATTGACAGAAGCACCTCCGTCCACCAACATCTTGTTCATCGGCTTCCTGTGAACAAAACCTTTCATATATAAAGCCTTTAAGTGCCGATGCTTGACTGGCTTATCAAATATTGCTTGCTGCACAACCGTTAACTTGGTAACTATCTCTTCATACTCTAATTCATTGAAGTCTGAATAAACTTCCTGATCTGCCGAAGCTTTGAATTCCGATGGCAGCAGAAAAGCCATTTGGATATTAGCCGATGGTTGTTTTCTATCGGCTGTTTGCTTAGCACGCCATACTGGAGTTTTACTGGATGCATGAGCCTGTTACATCTCCTTACTCCTTAGGTGTTGCACCCTTCTCTTCTGGCTTCTTGTTAAACCTCCGGGGCACCATTGGCCTTCCTGCCAAACATGTTTCCTCTGGTTGCTTCCTTCTTCATGATCAGCCCAGTCTTGGTCAACAACTCTTTTTCCCAGCCGATCATAAATACTTTTATTTTTTAAACGCTGATCCATGTTATTATGATGATATGCATCCTGAGCATGAATAGATCGGCGGTTGATTTGAGATTGCCTAAACTCCCAATATTGATTGCTGCATTCTGGACAGTTATGTCTGGTAGGCAATTTCAAACCTTTGTTCCAGCAGTATCTAAAGAAAGGACAATTCCAATGCGATTCGGCTTGCTTCCTTTCATACCTTTCTTCTTCCAGTTGATGCTGGTATTTTTGATCCTCTAACCATCGCTGATAATCTTTTTCTTTCTGCCGCCGCCACTTATTCAATAGGATCCAAGATGTGACTCACGCCTTTGTCGCTCCATCCTTTGATGTTTCCCCCTGCTCATATCGGCTCTTCTACTGATCATGATGTTTTCTAATCTCTCTGTATTCATCAGCCGATATTTGCATCTTGGGATCAACTGTTCCAGCTTCTCTTGATCTGGCCGATGTTAGGACCTTAGTTTTTCCTTTGAATAGCCCAACATCAACCATATTTTGATCTCCTAGGAAAGGATTATCATCAACTTTCATCTTCCGAGGCGTGTCGAACTTGAGCCTCCCTTGCTGAATAGCCCTCCGTATGTGCTACCGGAAAATTCTGCATTCATTGGTGGAATGAGAAGTAGCATTATGGAACTTGTAGGACTTCTTATTCTTTAATTGATCAGGGGGCAACATGACATGATTATCCGGTAATTTGATCTGGCCCTTCTCAAGTAAGAAGTCAAAGAGCTTGTCCGATTTTATGACATCAAAGTCATAGCTCTCCTCGACTCCTCTTTTCTAAGGATTTGGCACCATTACTATCTTCTTGCCCTAATTCCATTCAGCTGCAGCAACCTCTTCTTCTTCATCTTCATATCCGTCATCTATTGAGTATGGATCGTAAGCTTCGGCTATGGTGGTACTCTTCTAGAATCGGGTATCCCTGCGTATACTCTGGAATTGGCTATTGAGCGCTGCTACTCGTTGAGCCAATTGACCCAAGTTGTCAAATTCTTATCCTAGCAGCTTTTCTTTCCACATTGGCAGCATTCCTTGGACAGCTAAAGCAGCTAGCTGATCATCGGCCAAGCTCAATGAGAAGCACAAGTTCCTAGTCTCTTGGGATCTCTGAAGAAACTCAGTGCCTGATTCATTAGTCCTCTATCTCATGGTTGTCAAATCGGTGATCTTCTTTTCTCCAGTCCCAGTGTAAAAATATGTATGAAACTTCTTCTCTAGGTCAGCCCAATTGGCAATGGAGTTGACCGGCAGTGACGAAAACCAAGTGAAGGCTGGCCCTGACAGGGACAAGGAGAAGAAACAAACTCGATGGGCATCCTCAACTGATGCTTCGCCTAATTGTGTAAGATACCGACTGACATGTTCTATTGTGCTTGTACTGTCTTGACCAGTGAACTTGGCGAACTCTGGGAGCCTGTAATTTGTAGAAAGAGCGACCAAATCATACCATTCTGGATATGGGCATTTGTATGAAAAGGTCAGCCCTTTTGGCTTCAGACTGAACTGATTCTTCATCATCTCGGTCACCTTCAGCAGCAACTCATCAGCTTGTGGATTTAGATTTCTCGATACTTGCTGACCCATTTGTGGATTGAAATCCCATGTGCCTTGATATCCTGGGTTTGGTATCATGTGGAGTGTTATAATCTATGCCATAGTGATACCCTTGTGGAATCTCAATCTATTGGGTCCTTTGTTGGCTTGCTGCTTGAAGTCTCTGATTATAGACATACGGATCTACATCTCTATGGATCCTTTGAATTGATGGTGCTATTTTTTGAGCCGAGGATGGTATATGGCCTGATGTGCCAAAATTAACCATCTGGTTCTGACTTTGCCCCGTCGACTGTTGCACATGCTGTATTGATGGTCCAAGATTATACTGTATTTGATTCGTAGTAGTGCCTAGAGTTTGTTCAGACGAACCTTGAAGTGCCTAGACTGTAACACCCCAGGTGTTTGTCACCAGTTAAGCAATGGGTTGGAGCTTAAATATGACATGTTAAGTGGTGATGACGGTGTCAAGATCAATTCTACAAGAGCGAGCTCCAACTTAAACTTGGGCAACACACCTTTGCTTGCTTATTGGCCCTTTTCGGATATATACCTAAGTAAGGTTGAAGGTGATTCTTTCATGTGCCTCACATCAATTTCCACCCACACGGATGATTGGAAAAGTTTCATAAAGTTTGGAATCAAGAAATCACATGAAATGACAAGTTATGTCCTCGCCTGAATTACTTTATTAGGTGAATAAGAACATGTAATGACAAACAAACATTGCAACCTTGCTCGAACAACTCTACTTACACTTGTGAATAAAAGTTATGAAGGGTTCATGTTGAACAAGTGGCCAGAAAATGCTCCAATAGATCAAAAATGGTAATTTAAGCTTTATCGTGATGCTACTTTGACTTAGTTTGAACTATGGCTTAGAGTATTTACATGGCAGTGGAACCTAAATAAAAGTTGAAGTTTTAGTGGAGTAGAACAAACTTTGTTTTTGGACCAAGAGCTAGATCATCTTGTAAGCAAGTCAAACCGAGGCTCCAACTTTGAATCTACTGCGGTTTTCAGAGTCTGAAAAATTGGCTAAGTCTGGGATACCTGAATTTCACGATTTTAGTTTTCATGTACCCCTCTTCGTAGCCGTGTATCTCTCCAACCAGGCTGAATCAGACTTTGACGCTTTAAGAAAAGTTGTAGATGTCGCGTAGCTCTACAATTTTGATTACTACGGATTGTGCCAAAACTAAGTGGTTTAGAAGTTACGGAGGCACAAAATATGGGTTTCAGTGGTATGTTTGAGGTAGAATTGGAATTTTGAAATTTCTGAGCAGTGTCGTCACCTTGCTGGCTGTTCGCGCCACGTGGCTCGCCTGCGCTGCACTCGCTGCCACCTGTCGTGCCCTCGCTGCCACCTTGCCGTGCTTAAGTCCAGGATCAGCACCCTCCTCTCCACACTCTCGCTCTTCGTCCTCTGTTTCTCTTTCTCCTCTGCCATGGCCGCGTGAGCTAAAGCTCGGCCGCCGCCGCGTCCTGGTGCTCCACCCCTTCTCAGCCCAAGCCAAGCGCTGCCGTCGCATCCGCCTCGACCTCCTCCATCACAGAGCGCTGCTCGCTGTTCCCAGCTCCGCCCTTGCGCTGCTGCGACTACAGGCACCCGCCATGGCCGCCAGCATGCCTGGAGCTCACGGCTGGGCCGCTGCTCGCTGCTGCCGACCGAGCCCGAGGCAAGGCATGGCCACGGCTGGCCACGTTCAAGGCCGGAGGTTCTCTTCCGCCGTCTTAGGTCATCAGCCAGCCGGATTTTCGACGCCCCAAGGCCGGCCCCGGCGGTTCCTCTCCTCTGTTCTCCGTTCAAGAACAGAAGAGGGAGTAAAAATGAGAATAGAAACTCTTTTGCGGGTCCTGATGCCAAACCCTAGACTCATATGAACAGTATCCTTAAGGGCCTTTCGATTATATTTTGTTTTCTAGAAACTGCAGGGCTCCTAATGCAAAAGTATTTTCTTTTTTTCGGATTAATCTTTTCTTTTGCAAATTTCTGTGCTTAACTTTGGAAAATCATAATAATTAGTAGAAAAATCTTAAAATAACAAATGTGGACTTTTTGGAATCCTTGTTAAATTATCTATGCACTAGATCTATAATATGGCATGTTTTAGTTTAAATATTATGCTGTAAAAATAGATCTATGCAGCTAGGTTCTTGATACTTGACATGTCTTGTCTTTTTCATAACTGCAGTTTTTATGCTCAAATAAATGTGACAATTTTGTGGAGTGCTACTAAGGTGATTGTTGTTGTCTGGTAAAAATTTCAGGGGTTTAGGAATTATAGTTTAAGAGTTATAAAAATAACAAATGCCCTGTTTTGATTTGCTCCTATTCTGAACAGTTCTGCATGTTTGAATTAATTGGCTTAGTTAAGTTATGAATCATGATTTGATGACAATACATGAGTTTTATTACTTTTCTTAATCTTTTCAAAAAGATAAATATCATAAATTTTGGTTAAGTAGATCTTGAGTTATAATTGCTTGAATCTCAGTGGCTGTTTCTGCCCAAACCCAGACAGGGTTTCCTTGTTCTTACTGTGGAGCCTTCTTACTAGTAGAATTAGCTTTAGGTGTTTACAACAAAGTTGTTTGGAATTTGCTAAGCTTTCTAAAAAGTCTAGAATCACATTTATTGAACATGTATAACTCCCGTTATAACTATTTAAAGTGGCATGTCAGTTTCTGTCTATGTTTTGGACAGAGGTGCAATTATTGGATTAATTGACCCTTCTAACTGTAGAATCATCTTAATATGAGAATAAGAAAGTTGTAGGTAACTTCCTAAGATTTTCAAAAAAGTTATGGTTCATGTTTGTAGGAGGTCTAGAACTCCAGTTATGCTTCTCTGAAGTTCATATAAGTTTTCTGTCCATAGTTGTGCCTCTGTTGTTTGGGCTGCTTGTGCAGTGTTACTTGCGCAACTAGTTTCATGGTGTAAATGATGTTTACTGTAGTTTTGGTAAATACACAAGTTGTAGATGATTATCTTATCTTGCTTGTGTTAAATTTTCATGATCCTAAGTCTGATAGTGTAGGAGTTACATGACTTTTAAGTCTTCTGTCAGGATTGGATTGTATTCTGAGCATACCTGAAAGATGCTAGTGTTTGATCTAGTTAGGATTTGAATGAGTTTTTGGTGATAATAACAAAGTTGTAGATAATTCATGTATCTAGATTCTGTTAAAATTTTGTGGTATTTGGCCAAGTAGTTTGTGAGTTATGCCTGTTTAAAGTTGGGTTACAGAATTGATTACTCTCTGTCTTGTTTAGACCAGTTTCTGTAAATGGGTATATTTGACTTAGTTAACTTGAGAATCATGCTATGATGGTTACAGATGAAGTGTAGATAATTTCATAATCTTTCCAAAATGTCTTCTTGCAAGTCATTTGGAATTGTGTAACTCCAGTTATAGCTAAATCTTGTAGCTGCTGTTTGCATTCAGAAATTGGCAGATTCAAATTATAGTTGTTTGCTTGTATATTGCTAAGTGTGGCTCATACCTTTGATGATGGTTGAGTTAGAGTACCTGAGATCTTGGGAAACTTGTGTCATGCTTGGTGTTGTCGTCTTCTTTGCCATCTTAGCATGATAGATTGTGTGATGTTTAAGTTAAGCATCGCAAAGTACTTAAGTGTGTTAGTGTAAACTATGCTTGTCTTGCTTGCTATTTTGTGATGTGTCTCATGGTACTCTTCTTCATAATTCATGCACTTGTATATTGCATCTCATCTAGGTACGCTAGATGCACCACGTGAAGGATGCGATGTTAGAGCCAAACCCGAAGACAGCGTTTGATGGACCTATCCCGAAGATGGAAGGACTAAGCAAGTGCCAGGACCGAAGGTGTCATCAAGACGGTGCAAGCTAACTGAACTGACTTGTGTCGGATTCCAGGCAAGCCCCGGAGCATTCTAAGCCTCCCATGTTTTTACAAATATCTTGAGTATCTTTTATTGTTGATGATGCATTAAGTATAGGAATTGGTTGGAACCAATTGTTGCATTATATCCCTACCTTGTCCAGATAAAATCCTGTGAATCCTAATTAAGTGTAGGATCGAATGATGCTTAGCTATGCATAGACCGGTAGAAGTCGGGTGATTTTCTATCACCTGCGATATGTAGGATGAGCTCTGGTCATGATTGGCTATATTTGCTATCGTGGGAAAAGAACCATGTGTTAATAATGAATGGAGACCGGACGGGATGACGGTAGTGCAGCAACAAGGCATGGAGGTCTTGGGTGTGAATCTATCCCCGTCTGTGTCATTTAAGGACCAATTCGCTGTACATCCTCAGGTCATGTTGAACGCAGCCTAACACTTAGCTGGCCGGATAAGTCGTTCCGACCACGAAGCCTAGTAGCTCGACTCAGGCCGGGGACGCGAGCAGTGGCGTGCATTCTAGAGGTAGTAAGGATGTGCGGAGAGCCATTGGCATAAGTCCAAGGCGGGTTAGAGTCCCGAACAACCTTGGCAGAGTGGTTCTCTGAGAATGTCAATCTGTTCGGACTCGCGACTCCTGAATCGTACCAACGGTGACTTGTTTGCGACCCTGACGGGGGAAGCAGGGTTTGTGTTTAGGAATACCCCTCCAGTTGGATAGGAATCGATTCGAATCGCCGTCTCTCCTGGATAGTGAGAACTTGACTTGAGCAGCGGCAACGTAGATTCACTAAATATAAAGATATGGTTAAATGATGATGATGATGATGATGATGATGATAATGACAATGAGCCATGAAATACCCGACATGGTTATTATTGTTTGCAACTTAATCAAGTGATTGATTAGTACAGGTGCTAATATAGATGGTAGGTAATGGCTAAAAGTCACTACTAGTACAGGTGAATAATGCTAATGGTTACTCAAGCTTTTATGCAAAAAGGTCGTCCAGCCAGATCCACTAAATTAAGCTATGCATGATCCTTGGTGTCATTTGTTTTGGTTTCCGACGGGTAAGTCTGGCTGAGTACATTCGAGTACTCAGGGTTTATCCCACCATGTTGCAGGTGGAGTTCTCGGCCTATTGAAGATGGTGGCTAACCGCCGGTGGGCTCGGTGATTCTATAGTTACTTCTCATCTATATGCTTTTGTCGGATGATGTCACTTATGCTAGCAATATATTTGGAACTTATATTAATGTAATCATTTGAAAGCTATGTTGTTTTCACTAAGCGGTTTTGAAACCCAAACTTGTACTTTTATTTGTGAACCCATATGTAATATTATTTCCGCTGCAACCCTGTGTATGTGATGTGTATTTGCTTAATCACGCGATCTTGGTTGTGATGTTGATTTACCGAGGTCTTTCGGGACACTCGGTGGACTACCGGGTTTATATAAGTGAAAGTATGTGTGTGTCAACGTGTTAGCGGGGACAGCCGTACTTGATCTTGTATAAATTGGGCGGTTCTGTTACATAGACGTCACCATTACTAGTTGGTGCTGCTTCTTGATGGCTGGTACCGACTTGATTGGTCCCTTGAGTTGACGGATCTGGAATGTTGTAACAAGTCGATCCAACCTGACCAACTGGAATTCCATGAATCGCCTCTTTCATGGTGTTGTGAAATGCGTCAACGAAAGCTTCATTGTGGCTTGATATGGCATCACGAACAGATTTGTCTATGGCTTCCATAAAGAAATGTCTGTCTTCAGCTTCGACTGTATCTGTCTGCCCATGTAGTAGAACTCTTGGTAGTAGAAATTTCTGAATAATTGTGTTGTCACGTGTTTTGGTGTAGGACAACAAACACTTCTGAAATTCTTCTGTAGCTTTGCTGATGGTATCCTTATCTTCATCAGGTAGGTCGTCATAATGTACCATAAGGATGTTGTCATTGTTGTGAGCCGTCATGACGATTGTGGTGTCCCACCGGGCATGCCGAAAACATGTGTCGATATAGAATTTTTGTCTCCGTGCCGAGGACACACGCAGCAAGCAGAAAGGGTCCGCTCGATGGAGCAGATCCGCCTAGCTTTAGCGCAAGGGTGGTTGATCCTGTGCAATCCTCCCGAGATGTGCCAGTCAATTTGACCCTGCAATTGACAAGGAGAGAGCTCATCAGTAATTAAGGGCGGAATGTTCCGATGTTACCAGACAATCCCGAATGTGTGGCTTTGAGAGCCAACATGAGAGGAGATCGACTAAATAGTCAATTCTAGCATATTCATAAGAATAAATCGATTAAAGCTCATGAGGTTGTATAAGAAGGATCGGTTATCATTCAGGATAAATATTATTTAAGCAAATATTAATCAATGGCAATAAGATATCGATGATGATCGGTTTATACTGAGCCAATGATTACAAGTAACCGAACTCCTTTTTATATAAAGAAACAATTCAACACCACTTAACCATTTAATAAAGATAAATCTAATGAACATGTTAGATCTCATCTATCACCATGACCAGTGGGGCATGAGGCAGAATCATGCAGGTAGAATCCCACAGGCCGTGATAACGGGCCATGAAACAGTTCTCGCTGACCAATAGATCTACTCAAGATCGAACATGCCTTAACCGCACGCTATGCACGATTAAGATTGATATAAAATAGCCAATAAAACATAACTCATCGTTTAAGGTGTAGATTAGATCAACTTTAGATTAGCAAACGATGGGTTAAATAAGATATAAGGCCGATCCAGATCAATCTCAATCGGGCAGAGTGATATTACTGTAATTAGATAAACGATGAAAGCAATAAGCAATATCGATAACTTAATGAATCTACCAAAGACTGCCATCCTAAGGTAGAGTCGATAACTTGACCTTGATCTAATTCAAGCAGTGGGGTGTGAGGCAGAATCACACATGCCATACTTGAATTAGACAAGAGTCAATAACTAGCCTATACCAGAGTCGTAGTGGGGGTTGACCGGATCGATGCAGCCATACGAACAGAGGTATAAACCATGACGGTACTTACAGACAAGCAATGGAGGTCGACCGGATCGATGCAACCGTACTCGCTGAAGAACTTGCCGAGATCTACTCTACTCCTATTCCTAAGGGGTGGCCGGAGCCGAAAAAAGTAATTGACTTGTATTTGATTGATTGTGTCTTCTTTTACAATAGCCAGGGTTTGATATTTATACCCGGAGTCTAAACATGAATCCTACTCGAGCACGATTTGCTACAATCTTTGGCATAAAAATGAAAACATTCCTAATTTAAGATAACTTGGAATCTAATCTTTCCCTTTTTGTAGAGTCCAGCATGTCTCGTCCCAGCGCCGATCATAGCCTCTGTCGTTATCTGCTGGTGCTATCTGAAGAAAGTCAATTCTAGTGTTGTATCTGAATCAGCTGGTTTTGATCCGCACGTGATTGATCCTTTGCTGACATGATTTCGGGAGCTCTCGAGCCTCTGAGATCCTTCTTCCAAATTCTGGTGTAAACAACTGGCCTTTGTCAGCTTTAGCCGCTCCTCCATCGGAGTCACGCATGGCTTGCACTCAGCCATGCCGCTACGCTCCAACAGCTTTGAGGCGTACGCGCTTTGACCAAGCTTGAGCGCCTCCTTCCCCTGTTTCACCTCGATGCCGAGGTAGTAGGCGAGCGTGTCGAGATCGCTCATCCAAAAACAAGCCGCCATCTCATGCTTGAAGCTGTCGATGTCCTCTACACGTGCGTCGGTGACGATCAAGTCGTCCTCATATAGGCCGACGACGAGCTCCTGCTTCCCTCGTCACCGCGTGTAGAGTGCGTGCTCGGTTGCATACCTCGTGAACCCAAGCTCGCCCAGCGTGGCATCAAGCTTGGCGTTCCACGCTCGTGGGGCCTGCCATAGCCCGTACAGTGCCCTGCGTAGTCGAAGCACCCTGTGCTCCGCTCCCTTGACGGTGAAACCCGGTTGCCTAATGAAGGCCGTCTCCGCCAGCTCGCCGTTGAGGAAGGCTGATTTTATGTCTAGGTGATGGACGCGCCAGTCCTTTGCTGCTGCCAAAGCCAGAAGCAGTCGGACAGACTCCATGCGCGCTACCGGCGCAATGACTTCCTCGAAGTTGATGCCCTCACGCTGAACAAAGCCTCGGGCGATGAGGCACGCCTTGTGCTTGACAATGGCGTCGAGCTCGTCCCGCTTGACCTTATACACCCACTTCAGGCTGATCGAACGGCATCTTGGAGGTAGATCGATGAGCTCCCAAGTCTCGTTTTCCTCGATTGCCTTCATCTCCTCCAGCATCGCCCGTCGCCAGTTTGCATCGCGCTCAGCCAGCGCAAACATGGGTGGTTCCTCTGCGCTAACAAGAAGCAGCTCTGGGTCATTGAGCAGCCGACCCGCTAGGCCTAAGGGCCCTGTGCTACCGACGATGTCGTCTAGCCTGCGGAATCGCACCTCCTCACTGTCGTGGAAGGCATCCAAGAAGTCAGTGATGTTGCTTAGAGGTGAGGCGAACTCGATCGGCATCGATGGAGTTCCGTGTTCCGCCGGAGTGGTCTATAGGGCACCTGGATTGCTTGGCACCCCGGCTGCAGTGCTCGGCACTACTCATGGACTGCTCGTCACTACTCCTGGAGTGTTCGGCACCACTGCAGGAGTAATCAGCCCCAGTCTTGGAGTGGTCGGTACCACTGTAAGACTTCTCGGCTCTGCTACGGGAGTGTTCGGCACCTGTCCTAGAGTGGTCAACACCACTGTAGGACCTCTCGGCATCACTCCTGGAGTGCTCGGCGTTGTTGCTAGAATGCTCGGCTCTGTTGCTGGAGTGGTTGGCATCTCCTCTCTAGCATCTCCACCACCGTGGATGACCAAGTGCTCGACGACGAAGGTTTTGGTGAAGCCGCTAGCTTCCCCCGTGCCTGGACTCTTCCAGTCCTAGGCCGCCTTCTTGTCGAACACGACGTCGCGCGAGATAAGCACCTTGCCTCTGCATGGGTCGTAGAGCCGGTACGCCTTGGTACCTTCTGCGTAGCCTAGGAGCGCCATCGGTGTGCTCCTATCCTCTAGCTTGGTGAGGACTGGCTTCGTCTTCCTGATGTGGCCGATGTAGCCGAATGTCCGGAGGAAGGACACGCTCGGCTTGTGCCCATACCAAGCTTCGAATGGCGTTTTGCCCTTCAGGGCCTTGGTGGGCGCGTGGTTGAGGATGAACACTGCCGTGGTCACCGCCTCACCCCAGAACCTTGCTGATATGTCCTTGGCCTTCACCATGGATCGAGCCATGCCGACCACCGTTTGGTTCCACCGCTCCACCACGCCATTCTGCTGTGGCAAGTACGGCATGGTGTGGTGTCGCACCACACCCTAATCTGTGCAATACGCAGCAAACTCCACCGAAGTGAATTTGTCACCGCGATCAGTCCTCAGCACATGTAGCTTCTTGCCGCTCTCCGCCTCCATGTGCGCCTTGAACTTCTTGATCGCCTCCGCCGCACCGTCCTTGCTCATTAGGAGTTGCAGCCACATATAGCGACTGTAATCATCCACGAGCAAGAGGAAGTACTGCCGACCACCGTTTGTGGCTGGCATGATTGGCCCACGGAGATCGTCGTGGATGAGCTTGAGAGCGTCCATCGCGCGATACTTGGCCGCCTTTGGGAACGGCAGCCTCCTCTGCTTCTCAGCCAGGCAGCTGTCACACAGCTCGCCTACGTGCTTGATGTGGGGAAGCCGTTGGACCATCTTCTCCAGTCGACCTAGCACGTCGAAGCTGAGATGGTCGAACCGGGAATGCCACAGCCACGGCTCCTCGGCGTGCCATGTTGCCAGGCACATCGGCTTGAATGCAGCTGCTTCGAGTCCCTGATCCTGAGGACAGCCTCAAGTCGAGCAGGTATAGCCAGTACCGGGACCTCTTCACCTTGGCACACAGCCTCAAGTCGAGCAGGTACAGCCGGTACCGGGACCTCTTCACCTTGGCAACAAGGCGCTGCTCCGAGTCCCTGATCCTAAGGACGTTGTCCTTTATCAGTACCTCGCTACCGCGCTCATCTAGCTAGCCAATGCTGATGATGCTTGAATGCAGCTGCGGGATGTAATATACATCCGTTAGCGCGCGGTGCTCGCCGTTCTAGCACCTAAAGATGATGGTGCCGCGCCCTCGGATCGTCACCCTTGAGCCGTCACCGAACTTCACCATGCCGATCACGTCGTCGTCGAGCTCAGAGATGGCTGCCTTGGAGCACGTCATGTGGTTGCGGGCACCGGAGTCCAGGTACCACCGTTGCTCCTGGGCTTGGGCGCGCGGTTCATCGAGGTAGACAGCTTTCAGAGCCTTCATATGCCCTTTTACCGCCATCACCTCTCCCTTCTCTTTGGCCTCGACGTCATGCAGTGCACAGAACATCGCCATCAGGAGAGTGGCCTCATCATCATCATCGGCCTACGCTAGATGAGCTTCAGCCTTCTTCTCCTGCTTGCGATTTGGGCACTCCTTTGTCCAATGGCCCGTCTTCCCGCAGCGCCGGCAGACGTTTGGGTCAACCTTCTTCTTCTTCTCCGAAGAAGCCTTTTCGCGGCGCTTGCCATCGCCACCGCGGATGGAGGAGGCTTCCCCGGAGTTCCTCCGGGCAGCCTACTCCTCCTCTGTCAGTAGCAGCTTGCCGCTGTCCTTCGTTGTTGTGGCCAGCTCCATGCGCTCGTCCACCGCCCACAGACGGCCTGTCACATCCTCAATGGTGAGAGTGGACAAGTCCAGCATCGTCTCTATAGAAAGAGCGATCTTGATGTACTTCATCGGCATGGAGTGGAGGTACTTGGAGACTGCCTCTTCTTCATCGATGGTGACGCCGTGGCTCTTCAGTTTGCTGATGAGCATCTGCAGGCGGAGGGAGAAGTCCTCCACCGATTCACCATCCTTGAACTTGAGGTTGGAGTACTCCTGCTTCAGAAGCTGGGCCGTCGCCTTCTTTGCGCGGTCGGAACCGACGCGCATCGCCGCAATGGCCTCCCACGCCTCCTTAGCAGAGCTCTTCGCCCCCAACGGCTCCCTGTACTCCACCGGTACAGCTGCGAGGATAGCCTCCAACGCTGACATGTCGTCTTCTTCGTTGTCGGTGCCGTTGTCAACAGCATTCCAGAGCTATCGATGTGACAGCAGGGCTGATTTTGGCATTTGTCCCTGTTGTGGCTACAGTGTAGCAGGAGAGTCATTCGGCGCCTGCTCCTACAGCTGCTACAATATACAACAGGGGGCCCTTTCGACGCCGCATGTCCCTAACATGCGTTCACACAAATTGAGCAGCAGATTACTTAACAAGGTGCTGAATTCACTGAGTGTGTGGCCGTCTACGCAATCACAAAGAACTTGGTCAGCTACCTCACTGGTGTCCTCCACGAGAGCAACGTCGATGCTGCGACAACCGTTTCCACCTGGATCGGCACTGCATTCTTCACACCGCTCATCGGAGCTTTCTTAGCTGACACATTCTGGGACGATATTGGACAGTAGTGGTCTTCCTCTCTGTTTACGCAATTGTAAGTTTAAAACTAGCAATTCCTTCAATTGTAAGTTACAGAAAGCAGTGCAGTTACTTACTGCCAATACCAATGCACACCTACTCCATCTCAAACTCTGAATGAGTCTGATTTGTCAGGGGATGCTCACCCTGACTGCATCAGCGTTTCTCCCACTGCTGATGGGCTCGTCCTACAACCGTGGCATGCATCGTACCACCACATACCTGGGCTTCTCCCTCACCGCTCTCGGCAACGGTGGCATAAAGCCATGTGTTCCTGCCCTTGGTGCCGATCAGTTTGACGCAACCGACCCAGTGGAACGGGTGAAAAAGGGCTCATTCTTCAACTGGTTCTACTTCTCCATCAACATTGGCTCGCTGCTATCGGCGACCGTGATCGTCTGGGTGCAGGACAACATCGGGTGGGGAGTCGGATTCGCGATCCCAGCAGTGCTCATGCTGTCTGGGCTGCCTTGTTCGTCGCCGGTCGGAAGGTTTACAGGTGCTAGAGAGTGGGAGGGAGTCCTCTCACGAGGGTCACCCAGGTGGTTGTTGCAGCTGTGAGGAACTACCGTTTGGAGTTGCCTGAAGACTTCTCTGCTCTGCATGAGGTGCCTGGAAATTGCAAGATTCAGCATACAAGACAGTTCAGGTAATCAAATAAGATCCAAACATGTCTACTCATGATGAATGTCAAACCATGCCACATAGGAGTATAGAAAATAGATGACACTCTCTGATCCTAGATTATAATCATATTATTGTACAATAATTCAGGAGCTCAGCTTAACACACGTGGTTCAGTCAATCATTAGGTAAACGGGCGAGGGTCTCTTCATTTCCATCAATTAGAGAGTCACATGACAATATGTTTTATTGAATCTGTTGGGAAACGAAGATGACACGAGAGAGTTAGCCAGTGGCAATCGACGCCTAGAAAATATATTTGATCCAATTCACCAGGACCAGGTTAATTCATAGATTTGAGTAGACGTCCATTAATTGTGTATCTATGAACCAAGCTATTTGTGGATGTTGTCTTATTTAGTTTTAGTGTTGCTACTATTATTTTTTCCCGCAGGGAACTCCCATATTGGAGGATGGGACGAGACAATTTAATCCCTGTAGAGTTTGATAATTAGTTCCCGTTGGATTTCGCGAGGATGGGAATTAGAAACTGTCCTCGTTCCCTAGTACTCGACCTGCGAAAAGCTCTCACTTAAATTAGACCTTTGGCTTCTTAAAATCTCACAAAAAACTCATCACATAGTCTAGTATAAATAGTAAACTAAACCCTTCACTAGATAAAATATTGCTTGTTTAATTTAAATTTATTGATTTGTCATCATAGATTTACTTTTGCTCTTTAAATACTGTATTTTGTAATGGGGATGGGAACGGGGAAGAAGATCCCCCACGAGCGTTTTGAGGTAAACACGATGGAGAATTTTTCTCCTCATGGGGTCAGGATTGGGGAGCTATCCCTCGATGGGAAATTCTCTGTTGACATCCCTACTACAGTATATCACTATGTTAGATTTTCATATTAGAGATGTGGCTAGACAGATATTAGTGACGCCGAAAAAAACGCGTCACTTATATTGCATCTCTAATGTGGACACATAAGTGACACATAAAAACACGTCATGGCTGACCCTTTACCAGTGATGCGTTTAGTTAAAACGTGCCACTGATGACCCTTTAGCAGCGACACATATAGTTAAAACGCATCACAGATAACCCTTCTACAGTGGCATGTACAGGCAAAACGCGTCTCTGATAAGGATCTCATCAGAGACTCATTTTGGCTTGCCGCGTCACTAATAACAATTTAAAAAACAAAAAAAGAAAAATCTTGAGCACAGTCTTTATATACATCCGACCCTGAACATTAGCAAAATAACAAATAAATTCACACAACATGAAGAAAATGTTTAATATTACTATTTGCTTAACTCATTCAATACGGGATTCACAATTTCAATTCCATCTAAATAGGACAATAGAGTTGTCAAGAAAGAGTACACTGTGCTAGGACTGTGAAGAAATCTCAGTTAAAGCCGTGAAGACTACTCCCATGCCACTGTGAAGCTGCCAGCATCCTTGCCGGAGTCCCAGCCGCTCACCATTACCTGCAAAGTTAAGACAAACATACACTTAAGTATCAAACATAAATGTGAATGAGGAGTCCCAGCAGGTCACCAATACCTGCAAAGTTAAGACAAACATACACTTAAGTTTAAAACAAAAATGTGAATGAGAACTGAAGATCCTAGTACTTGCAGCTAACATTCTTCAGCCTGAGACAAGCTTCTCTGTCCACAGATAAGTAGGTACACTAGTAAGCTCGGAGGCAAGCAAAAAATTACCAAGTAACATCTCATAGCAAATTTTTGAATTTGCCAAAATTACAAGCTATCAGTAGGATCCATACAGGTCAAATTTGCTCCTCCATATTAACATATTCACAAATCACAACAGCAGGAAGCATGCTTGTATAGGCAATCACAACTGAGTACTTTCATATTAATCCTGGCATGAGCATTTGGCACTAAACCAGTCGATCAAAATTTACATTACTACAACTGATTTGATTTTGGACCAAGGGAACTCTCAAGTTATGCCAAATCCATAGCCCCCACTACTATAGACCCCCCTCCCCCATCAAACCCTCCCCCAAAGAAAAACATCCAAAAATGAAGGAATGAAAGGGAGAATACACTTTTCTACCAGCCATATAAATTCACTAAATCCTGTCATATTATCCTACTATAAACACAAAAACATAGAGTGGCACACGTATCACCAGTCTGAACAGGCAAACACAAAAATGTGAAAAAGGAAGTAGCTAGTGACTTGGTTTATTATATTATTGAGTCAAAAAGATCAATCTTGATGAATCCATCGCCGATGCGGAGCTGCAGACAACATGAGTGGCGTTGGCATCGCGGAGCACACCGGCAGCGACCAAGGGACAACAAAGGTGGAGGGCATGCCCCTGAGGGCAGGACAGAGAAGATGCGGGGGAGAAGGAGAGAGAGAGAGAGCGGAGGAGCCAAGGAGGGCTTGAGGGGCCAAGGAGGACAACGGACATGGAGAGACTGAGGGGAAGGGTGACGGGCTGGATTCTGGACTTGAGTCATCCATCAACCGAAATCTATTGTTTTTTCGGTCCGTCTGACACGACTCCTTAGAGATATAGTAGCTCTAGCAGAGACAAGTCTATCATAGACTCATATTCTTGAGCTACGTCACTCGTAAAAGACACATGCGATGCGTTTTAACTAGACTAGTCTATTTTCAGGTCACTAAATTAGATGTCTCCTTTGTGTTTATTTGGCATAGTGTATAACAAATGTTGATCTATCCTCGTGTTTGAACTAAGAGCATCTCTAGTAAATGGAGAAAAAACTCAGTCACATTTCCCCATAACCAATGAACAAGGGGATTTAGTAGAAAAAAATCTAGCTGCGCCGGATCCCATTTCTAAATCTCCTTTCGCTCCAATTTTTCTCAATCCCTCAAAGAAAAAGAGATTATCTTAAAGGCCACTGATTCATCACCTGCCCACACAGGTGGTACTGCTACATCTTTGAGAACCTTACCATATTATCTCCTGTCAAAGTGTCAACTACAACACGTACAGATAGATTATCTTAAAGGTTGTGCAAATGTTTTTTATTGGTACCTTAACAAACTTTCTTCTGGCTCTGCCGTTCAGGACGGAAGTTCAGAATTCACTTGCGATGGGACAGTTGACATTAACAACCAGCGTGCTCCTAAGCGGAGCACGGGGAATTGGAGGGCCTGCTTCTTAATTATAAGTACTCCACATTCTAAAACAAGAATTGCTTACTTTGTGTTCATTCTTTAACAAACATAACTAAGCTGCTGAGTTGAACATGACTTAATCAGGTGCTGAATTCACTGAATGTGTGTCCTCCACGAGAGCAACGTCGATGCTGCGACAACCGTGTCCACCTGGACCGGCACTTCGTTCTTCACACTGCTCATCGGAGCTTTCTTGGCTGACACATTCTGGGGACGATATTGGACAGTAGTGGTCTTCCTCTCTGTTTACGCAGTTGTAAGTTACTCTAAAAACTAGAGCAAGCAATGCACTTACTCCATTTCAAACTCTGAATGTCTCTGATTTGTCAGGGGATGCTCACCCTGACTGTATCAGCGTTTCTCCCACTGCTGATGGGCTCCTCCTACAACCGCGGCATTCATCGTACCACCGCATATCTGGGTCTCTACCTTGCCGCTCTTGGTGACGGCGGCATCAGGCCATGTGTTTCTGCCCTTGCCGATCAGTTTGACGTAGCCGACCCAGTGGAGCGGGTGAAAAAGGGCTCATTCTTCAACTGGTACTGCTTCTCTATCAACATTGGGCAGCTGCTATCGGCGACTGTAATCGTCTGGGTGCAGGACAACATTGGGTGGGGACTCGGGTTTGCAATCTCGGCGGTGTTCATGCTGACTGGGCTGCCCGTGTTCGTCGCCGGTAGGAAGGTTTACAGGTATCAGAAAGTGGGAGGGAGTCCTCTGACTACGGTCTCTCAGGTGGTTGTTGCAGCTGTGAGGAACTACCATTTGGAGTTGCCTGAAGACTGCTCTGCTCTGCATGAGGTGCCTTCCACAACGGAAGGAAATTGCAGGATTCAGCATACAAGTCAGTTCAGGTAATCAAATAGATCCAGATATTTTTGTCTACTGAGTATTGCATTTTTTCATGTAAATAAAAAATCGGTCACCAGTGATACAAAATGAAACTGAAGAGTCCATGCTGTATCCTACTAATATATATAGCTGAATCGGAATTAAAAATATAGAAAATGAGTTCATGCATGTCCAGGTTCTTTGACAAGGCTGCCGTTGTGTAACGATACTACTATGGTACTAATATGAATCTGATTTAGAACTAGATAGTATGGAGTTTACAAGCTCCGGTGGGCAAGGTTGCCGCCGGCCATCTCGAGCCGCAGCTCGCCGCCAACTACTCCGGCAACAACCAAGTCGAGTTTCCCCTCTCCTCTCCCCTCTCTGATATAGCTATTACAGCTGTTAGGAAACACAGCGATTCTCCAGACGCAGCTGGGCGTGTCTTCGTACTCCATTCTGGGCCTGTGACTCTGGTGTTTCGCTTCCTAGGCCTGTTCGTCTTCATGGCTTCTCTCATCTTGGCCTCTACCATGACACATTGTAGCGCCATCCTCCAGCAAGAAAGGCGCAACGACTCCATGGAGGCTTTGCACGGTGTCGCAGGTTGAGGAGCTCAAAATGCTGCTCCGGATGTTCCTCGTGTGGGCGTCCATGGTGCTCTTCTTTGCCGCCAACGCGCTGATGTCGTCCACGTTCATCGAGCAGGGCACAACCATGGACAACCACGTCGGGCCGTTCACCGTTCCGCCCGCGTCCCTCGCCACCTTCGAAGTCATCAGCGTCATGGTCTGCATCCCCCTCTACGACGCCGTGCTGGTGCCTCTAGCCCGGCGGGCCACAGGCAAGGAGCGAGGCCTGTCGCAGCTGCAGCGGCTGGGCATCGGCCTCGGGCTGTCCGTGGCCGGCATGGTATACGCAGCGCTGGTTGAAGGGAGGCGGTTGTCTCTCGCCCGTAGCACGGCAGCGAGGCAGCCGTCGATGAGCATCATGTGGCAGGCGCCGGCATTCGCAGTGCTTGGCGCGGCGCAAGTGTTCACGAACATCGGCATCCTTGAGTTCTTCTACGATCAGTCGCCGGACGGCATGAAGAGCCTTGGCACGGCCATTGCGTACCTAGCTGTCGCGGCCGGCAGCTACTTCAACTCTGCAGTGCTTGCTGCCGTCGCCGCCGTCACGACGCGCAACGGGAAACCAGGGTGGATCCCCGACGACCTCAACAAGGGGCACCTGGACTATTTCTTCTGGTTAATGGCTGTTCTTGGCGTGGTGAACCTGCTGTACTTCCTGCATTGCTCCATTGGGTACAGAGGCAACAAGAACAACACATAACCTTAACAAGCTCCGTGCTTAGTTTATGACATCAGCACCATGTACAAATACCTTGGGATACATAGCCTTGCTCGTTCATATACCGTATTGTAAATAGTTTACATGACCCTCTTCTTTGAAGACGTGCCACACGTGTGTATACATAATTTCCACTCCATTCCCACAACAACAACAACAAAAAAAACCCACTCCACTGCTGTAAATACAAGACTGAATTATCGGGGCAGTCGTCTCAATACTCCACCTGGTCGCCACTCCGTCGTGTGGCCAGTGAGCCCCACTTCGCGTCTCGGGCACCATGCGCACAGCACGCCATTGTTGGTCGCCTGTTCCGCGTCGCAAGCATGGTGTCTGCCCCGCAACCATCCTCCTTGCCAGCGCTGCTTCCTGGCCTCCAAGATGACCTCGCACCTGATTTTGTGCATAGATCGATTGGGGGAAAACGGATCCACCCAGCCCGACAGTGATCTGGTCGAGGAATCACCGGAGCGGTAGCCGGCTAGCAGCCACTTTGGACACTGAGAAAAGAAGGGGAGCGGAGAGGCGGCAAAATGCTTGAAGCACGTCGCACAGTCGCCGGAGCAGCCGCCAACGAGCAATCCAACTGGCATGGAGAAGAGCCAAGAAAGGGCATCAACTCCGCTGCTGCCACCGCGGCGCTGATGCAGGCCGCCTACTGAAACGAGGGCCCCGCACCTGCCGCCAAGGGCCACCGTGCTGAGATGCCGACGATCGGGTTCGCTCGCGCCGGAACCCTTCCCGTGTCGGGCCCACCCGTGCCGGGGCGCCCGTGATCGGGGCCGCCGCGCTGTTGCACTGCCGCGCCGGGGGCCTCCTGCGCTGGTTCGGCGCCATGTCACGAGCAGGGGACGCCATGCTGGGACGCCCGCTCGCGTCAGGGCAGCCAAGCGGGAGGCCTCTTGTGGGCCCGCCCATGCCGGGCCTCCCACGACCAAGGCAACCGTGCCGGGGGCCTCCTGCATCAGTCCACCGTCGCGCCAGGTTGCTCGAGCAAGGGCTGCCGCGCAGGTGCCTCGGCTGCTGCTCTTGAGAGAGAGAAGCAAATGAGCTGTTGTCATTGGCCCGTGGCCCGTTTGTTTCCGCTTATAAGCGGCTTGTTGGTGGAAATAAACGAGATTCCTGCCAAACGGCTTTACTTATTTTCACTGATTCTCGCTTACGTGGTAAGCTGTTTTAGAAATTTGAACTACGAGAAGCGAAAAGCGAGAAGCGAGAAAATCTTCGCTTAGATTATAATCAAGCGTGGCTAGGAGAAGTGGAAACAAACAGGTCCATTGGCCCGAGAGAGAAAGCAGAGAGAATAAACGTGGCAAGCGCAGTGGAACTATTGGACCGGACAAACTCTCTAGGCAATCAGCAGTAGACAACACTGGAGGTGTCAAAAGGTGCAAAAGCGCAGGAACGCCACAAGGAGCGCCGGAAAGTAGATGAGCCGCATGTCGACGCCACAAGGAGCCAACGGCTCTCTTAAGAGTAAATAAATATGCACGGTTGGAGAATTTTACTATTTTAGGGGGTTACTTGGGAAACCCTCAAGAGATATCTTAGATAAATGTGAGATTTTGCAAGGACCTAATCATGAAAACTTTGGAACTCTGCCCTCCAAATAGTTGAGAGAGGAGGAAGAGAGCGCACCGGTCTCTGCCTAGGGAGGGGAGGTCTTCCTTGCCTCCGATGGTCCTTGGGCCTTCGCGAGGCAGTGGAGATCACTGGTCCCTTGCCGGTCGGTGGTAGAGGTCCTAGTGGATCTAGGTTTAGGTTTCCGGCGTTGGCGTCAGCGTCAAGGAATAAGGTCCTCTCGTGCTCTTCCTCGTCTTGGCGGTGCTTTGCTCCGGTGCCGTCGACAAGTGCACAAAGGTGGAGTCTGATTTTGTTGGCTCTTGTACATGAGTCTACACAGTTCGGCATTTCGTTCTCTCGGAGAGGCGGCGGTGTGTAAGTGCATCTAGCCCTTTAGTGGGTTTTGGTGAATTGAATGACAACACCATTAAAGGTTTAACAAGTTTGCTAAGTGTTGAATAGAAAATTTAAGTTTATTGCATACACTTGTGGATGGTGGAATGAGAAATGTATATAGGTTCAACAAGAAGGCAAACTTGGCGATATTCCACATCATGTTCAAATGAAGGCAAAAATTATGTATCGTTGTGTTGGAAGATCATGGAAATAATATAGTTCAAGAAAAAGACAACAATGCAAATGGAGTTTAATGAAATGGCTTATATGTTGTGGGATATCATAGTATCATTAGAAAGCAAGCATATTTCACAAATGGTAAATGAGACATGAGTTGATGATTTTGGAATGGTCATTTGGTCTCAATAATGGCTTGCTTTGCATGAACAAGAAGAGTTTGATAGTGGATTAGCTTTGATCAAGGATTGATGAATGACTCTAGAATGCATAAGTGAAGAAATATCAAGCAAAGGTTAAATGACAAAGGACACAACTCATTTGGATATAAGTCGGTCTCTATGTTGGTTTGCTTGTATGGATAAAGATTTGGAAAATCACTTTACATTGATTTGATCAAGCTAGAAGTACGAAGATAGATATTGAAGTGAGTGTTAAGAGTGTCAAGCCAAAATGAAGAGGACATAAGAAATCATTAATTGGCTTGACCATATTGATATTGATTCATATATCTCAATCTATGTGAATCCAACTAAAGCTTGATTGATCCCAACATTCATATTTAGAAGATATTCAAGCAAGGATCATAATATTGAATAAATGGTTTTTTAATGGATGCTTAATATGATATGACTAGAGTATGGCTCGATAGGGTGAAGATAGCAAGGAAAGGGTTTGAGGGACTAACCGAAGGTGAAGGACAAGCAATGGCTTGAGGACCGAGGTACCATGGCTAAGGTGAAGAAGTGAGTACTTGCATTGAGTCGAGGAACTAATTGAGTTATGAGGAGTCATATTGTGTTGATGATCAAATCATTAGTAGAAGTGACTTGAAGCCATTAGGTGAACTCATATATATGGAAATGGTTTAAGTCACATGCTCAAGGTATGTTTGCTCAAAGAGAGGAGACAAAGTTGATTGCAATCCCTTATAAAGCAATTTGAGAAGAAATGTCATATGAAGACATTGAAGACTCAAGTGGTTGAAATGGTTATATTCTCTTAATCTTGAGTATAGGTATGTCGTACTATTAAGGGAGATACAATACGAATCATAAATAAGTCTCAAGTGCTCAAACTAACCGAACCCAAGTGCTAACATGAGAGAAACGCATTAGCACTGAAAGGATCAAGATGCCCAAGAGGGGGGGTGAATTGGGCTAATTCTAAATTTCTTTCAATAATTAAACCCTACGGTTAGCCCAATTAACCCCTTATGCCTAGAATGTGTTTCTATTGATCTACCGCACAAAAGTTTAGCAACCTAAGTTCCAATCCTACTATAGCATGACAATTCTATGGATGTAAATAACAAGAATTGAATTGCTCAAAGTAAATGCTCAAAGTAAAGAGAGAAGGAGGAACGTGGCGATGTTTTGCCGAGGTATCGGAGAGTCGCCACTCCCAACTAGTCCTCGTTGGAGCACCCGTGCAAGGGTGTAGCTCTCCCTTGATCCGCGCAAGAATCAAGTGCTCTCTACGGGTTGATTCTTTGACACTCCGTCACGGTGAATCACCCACAACCACTCACAACTTGAGTTAGGTCATCCACAAGCTTCGTCGGATGATCACCAAACTCCCAATCACCACCAAGCCATCTAGGTGATGGTAATCACCAAGAGTAACAAGCATGAACTCTCACTTGACCATGACAAGCCTAATGAGAAGGGTGGATGCACACTTTGCTACTCTTGCTTTCACTAATGAGGGCTCTCTTTGAGATTCTCAAATCTCAATCACCTCACTAGGACCTTGCTCTTCTTGGCACTCTCAAAGGTGTTTCTTAGCTGTTGGAATGAGCAAAAGTACCCCCCACACATGAGTGGAGGAAGTATTTATACACCCGACTGAAAAACAAACTATTATATGCCTCTGCGGGGTGACCGGACACTCTGGTCAAGTTGACCGGACGCTCCGGTCAGTTCTCCCCGAAATCCAGTGTTTAAGTTGTGACCGGACGCGTCCGGTCATGATTTTCCCTCTCTAGAACCTTACTGATGTTGACCGGACTCTGGACCCCTAGTGTCCGGTCACTTTGCTACTCAGCGTCCGGTCAGTAGCCGGAACCTGACTAGCGTCCGGTCAGCACTGACTGGATGCGTCCGATCAGGATTCTCCCTCTCTAGGACCTTACTGGAGTCGACCGAACGCTGGCCCTCAGCATCGGGTCACTCACCTCTCAGCGTCCGGTCATACCAGACGACTTCACCTTGATCAAATGGACTGACTAGACTCTGCGCCAGCATCCGGTCACACCAGAACCAGCGTCCGGTCAGCATTTGACCCTCCATTCACTTCCAACTCACAATCATATGTGAATGAAGTTTGCTCTAATTGATCTAAGGGCTTTTTAGGAGCTACCTAGTGCTAGATTTAACAAGTGTACAACACACCTAACTCACTAGACTCACCTAGGTCAAGCTACCCATCCATACCCCCCTTAATAGTATGGCCAAAGGAAAAACAAAGTCCTAAACTACTCTAAGTGTCTCTTCAACACCAAACGACACTTAGAACTAGTCCATCCTTAACCTTGTCGTCCATCCTTTGAAATCCGAAACGATTTATATCATAGGGGCATGACCATCATGATTGCCCAATCAATTGCCATTACCATGACCTAACTTAATTGTCTCTGCAAAACACACGTTAGTCACAGTAATCTCGTATTGTCATTAATCACCAAAACCCAACTAGGGGCCTAGATGCTTTCAATCTCCCATTTTTGGTGATTGATGATAATACCACCTCGAGTATGTGAAAGAGTTGAGGTTTTTAACATGCTTGGTTCATATAAGCTTTTGTCAATAAGAATAAAAGAGTTAGGCAAGCTTATATGTTCATATAAGCTTTTGTCAGTAGGGATGAAAAGAATAAAAGAGTTAGGCAGTCCGGATATTCAACATATATGATCCCAATACTCAAATCACATAATCGACATCTATCATATCCAAAAGATATGAAATAATTCGACTAGAAATGAAAACAAATATAATATCAGTGAAAACTCATTTGCATCAAAGTAATAAAACTCATTTGCATCAGAGTAAAACGCGGAAGCAAAGCAAATGAGCATAACACAAGTGACATGACATATAAATAATTGAAAGTAGAGAGCACATATGTCACATATCACAATCACATTAATATCATGATTACGATCACACTTAAGTAGTTCAATGCATAATAGTAAACATGAATGCATAATGTATCACACATAAAACTCCAAATGTAATAGATAAGCTAATGAGTAAACTAAGCTCCCCCTAGATATGTCGCTCCCCCTAAGACTAACATACTCGATCCCTCTCCCCCTTTGGCGTCAAACACCAAAACCTAAGGGTCGGTCGGCGGGGCTGCAGCAGATGAGCCAGGCGTTGAGGTACGAGGACCGAGCTGGAACTATGTGCCATCATCATCTGATCTTGAGCTCTGAGCTGTCTGACCCTCTATGGCTAGAAGCGACGCTGAAGCAGTCTGGGTCGGATCAACAACTGGTGCGGCCTGAGACTCTATAGGTATAACCGATGTAGGCAGCTCTGATGATGCAACTGAGGAAGGGAGCGTCTCTGTAGTCCCAGTAGTAGGTGCAACTATGGAAGGACCTGGGACATGTAGATATGGCGGAGTAGGCTGCCCTGTCAACTCACTAAATGTCGCTCCAAGGTTCCTAGAGACTGAGGTATCTGGCACTAGCAATGAGGACGTCTGAGCCTGTGTGAAGCCTGTCTGAAGAGGTGTGAACTGTGGGGCTAGCACTGGTGAGGCAAACCACTGGGACACCTGCTCTATAGGTGAAGCAAACTGTGCTGGTGGCTGTCCCTGACTCTGAAGCCCACTAGGCTGTAATGCTGGAGTCATAGAAGCGGTGGCAGGCTGGCCTATCTAGGGTCAAGGTTGTGGTGGTGGAGCCCCAATAGCTGTCACAACATGCTGCATAAACCCAAGTAGCTGCTGCTGATGCATGGCCTGCTGTTGCTGCTGTCTCTAGAACTCATCCTGCCGAGTCTAAAACTATGCAAAGGTAGCAGTGGTCTCCTGAGCCTGGCGAGCCTGATCTTGCCTCATCCACTCAAGTATGGCAAGTAGAGTGGGGTCAGTCTGTGGTGCAGGTGGAGCTGAACTGGAGCTACCAGCCTCAGCATCATGTCGTCGTGGAGACATCTAAGGGATAACCTGGTAGTCATCATCTGAGTTGTCACTGAGGTCGCTCTCTACCATACCATCCTGCTAAGCATCAAGTTGCTGCTCCTCTGTAGCTACAATGCCCTTGATGGTCTCATCCTGCTGGGCTACAGACTCTAGCACATCTAGACAATGGCGCGGCTGGCTAGGTGTCCTCACTACACTATGGCGGATCATCTGAGTCATGTTGTATGCAGGGAACTCTGTAGTAGCACCACTGTACTCTGCTAGCATCTCAGGTGGCCTCACAGTAACTGCCCTGTGGATCATGAATGTAATCCAGTGAGCATATGGCAGCTGCCTGTGTCCCCTGAACCCCTCTACAATAGTATCCTCCATCTCTGATAGAAGGAGATCCCAAATGTCAAACATAGTCTACTGCATCAGAGAGTTCAGTAGCCATAGCTATATGTGAGTCAAGCCCTCTCTATATCCCATCCTCAGAAGCAGTGTCCTCCTCATGATAGCATCAAGCACTCTAGTTGTAGGAGTGAGGTCACTGGGTATCCTGCTCGACCCCTCGCCGAATGGCTCTATGAAGCAATGGCGGACCAAATCAGTAGGAGGCACAAGACCGCCATGTGGACGTCTGGGAGGCGCTGTCTGACCATAGCACACCTCATGTAGCCGGATGGGCTGCTCAAGCTTGAGTATCTCTCTGACCCTAAAGCTCATCAGCCTATAATCTCTGCCTCTAAAAGCAAAGTGAATAAATCTGTGCTGTGGGTCAATCCAAAGTGTAGCATAAAACTCTCGGACCCAAGATGGAACATATAAGCCTGTCCATCCGAGTAAGTCTGTCAGCCCTGGCAGATAAGATAGGTAAGGGCGAATATGCTCTCCAACTGCTGCTACAATGGACTCAATGTTGCACACCCTCTGAGATCTAAATACTATCCCCACTGTTAAGATATGCATTATAAAAGTCTTCCTGCAGTGGTGTGTAGAAGCCCTCTAAAGCACGCTCATCCCGCCTCGGCGGAAACCACTACTCAAAGTCCACAAATCTGAGCTGCTGCGTCTGCTTGGCCGTGGCGGCCCTCAAATCCAAGTGAGTCACTAGAGGCGGACCCTGTGGTCTAGGAGGCGGACGAGAACCCCTCCTCTGTGTCTCGGCCTCGGTGTCACCTGGGTGCGAGTACGACCAGAGTGGCGTAACTATGGCTAAAATGTTGGCTCTGTCTCCTCGGCCTGCTCTCCCTCTTGAGTCTACTCTGCTGGCTGTGGTCTGCTGCTATGACTCCCCCTAAGGCTGACTCTCCTCCAAGACAACTCATCGTCCCTCATGCATGACAGTCCTAGCTGGACCACCATGACGGCGCTCAACCTCCTCAAGTGTAGCCCTCTATGCTAGTGAAAGCTGATCTACAATAACAACACCACTCCTAGCACCTCCTCTCTCAGCACGATTTGTGGCCTCTACAACTGCGGCTGCTCTCGCTGTGTCTGCATCTGGATACATGTGCTTCTTTGTCGCTAGCTTCTTCATCGCCTTGCCTTTTGTATCTATAGGCAGGCGAGGCAGGGGCCTCGGATCCTCATCACCGGGACCACCTCCAACATTCTTGACATGAGCCATCTGATGGATCTGAAAAGAATAACTATCCGCTGACAAAGATCAACCGCTAATTGTCACTTCTGAGGCTTGGCCTCAATCCATACTCACGAGCTTAGGCCCCGAGTTGACTACAACTGCCACTGAGACCTTAGAAACACCGACTCGCTGCACGATGGAATAGATTGGATATATAAATAATTACAATAAATCTAGAGATACGAAACCCTAAGAAGCAAGCATTAGGTATGAAATTAGAACCGAAGGCTTGCTACCTGATGAACCGGTGATCCGAAGAGAAGAGAAACGACACACGGGAAACCACCGAATCGGCTAGGGTTAGTGTTCCGGCTCGACGAAGTTCGGCGACCGAGAAGATGCGGAGGCAGTGGCTAGGTCACCGACGAGGAGCAATGCAGCACGTGCGCGTGACTGGGGTTGCTGGCATGGTGGCGCTGGAGCAGGGCAGGGGCACGGTGGTGCTAGGGCACAGCGTGGGCGAGCTGCGGCGTGGGCGCGGTGGTGCAGTGGGGCGGCTCACTGGCGCGGGGAGGCGCGGCTGTGCGGCGGCGTTGGCACGGGAGCAGGCTGGCGCGGTGGCGCGAGTGTGGGCACAGCGAATCGGGCACAGGATGCACGGCGAGCTCGAGCAGTGGAGGCACGGCGGCGATGTCGACGGATGCGGCTTTAGGTCAAAACACCGGCGCGATTAAATAGTGGCCCCCAACGTGATGGGAAAGGAAACATAGAAGAGTTGGAATCCCACACGATATCTACTGACCGGACGCTCCGGTGGCAACGACCGGATGCTGCCACCTAGCGTCCGGTCGATTCCAGAGAGGTCCAAAACCCCTAGAATCATGACCGGACGCGTCCGGTGAACCCCGACCGGACGCAGCCAGAGTTCGGTCCTCACCGCCTTGTTTGCCTTCGCTTGATCAGACACTGAACCACCATCTGACCGGACACTGAAACGCAGAGTCCGATCACTCCATCGCAGCAGGTTCACCTCCTGTGAACTGACCGGACGCTGGACTTTAGAGTCTGATGCAGCGTCCGGTCACTCCTTTTCCAGCAAATCTTCAAAGTCCTTCATGCTGCCTGTTCCCAATCAAGTCCGACTCCAATAAGATCCAAATAAATACCAATTGGGACTGGTATGAGTGACCTCTCTCAAAACCCTCAAATTTTACAAAATATTTTGCCTTAGCCTAAATTGTTTTTAAGAAAATAAGCAATAAGAGGGCAATTGAAGATAAACGACAAAGCAACATTCATGCCTATGTAATGCAATATTTGAAAGTAAATCTAGTTGCTTGTCAAGTTTGATCCAAGGTTAAGCTTCTTCACACGCTTTATGGCGGTTATCTTAACCATATTAGACAAGCCCTATGTGCATTACTATAAACTAATATGTTGTATATTACAATACAATGCAAGGGATAACACAAGCTCATTTTCTAGAGAAGTTGCTAAAATCAAGAACATTGAGCTCATTCCGTAATCTACAAAATATTGCCTCATCTAGCGGTTTAGTGAAGATATCCGCTAATTGATCCTCGGTTCTTACACCTTCTAATAATATATCATTCTTTGCAACATGATCTTTAAGAAAGTGATGGCGGATATCTATGTGCTTGGTGCGAGAGTGTTGAACTAGATTATTTGCAAGTTTTACCGCACTTTCATTATCGCACAAAAGAGGTACTTTTTCTGGAACTACACCATAGTCTAGCAAAGTTTGTTTCATATAAAGTATTTGTGCACAACAAGCACCCACGGCAATGTATTCGCTTCGACGGTGGACAAAGCCACACTATTTTGTTTCTTGGAGGACCAAGACACAAGTGATCTACCAAGCAAATGGTACCATCCAGATGTATTTTTTCTATCAACTTTGCACCTGGCATAATTCGAATCGGAATAGCCAATTAATTTAAATCTAGCTCCTTTGGGATACCATAGGCCAATGCTTGGTGTGTGCTTAAGATACCTAATGATTCTTTTAACGACAATCAAATGTGTTTTCTTAGGATTAGCTTGAAATCTAGCACACATACACACACTAAACATGATGTTGGGCCTAAATACGGTTAAATATAACAAGCTACCTATCATATAGCGGTAGAGAGTTTGATCAATCGTGTGACCTCCCTCATCTAGGTCGAGATATCCATTAGTTGGCATTGGTGTCTTGATTGGCTTACATTCATCCATCTTGAATCTCTTGAGAAGATCATTTGTATATTTCTCTTGAGAGATGAAAATCCCTTCTCTCATTTGCTTGACTTGAAAACAAAGAAAGAATGTAAGCTCTCCAATGACATCTCAAACTCCTTCGACATCAATTCACTAAACTCTTTGCAAGAATCTTCATTTGATAATCCAAAGATGATATCATCAACATACACTTGACAAATGAAGATATGCCCATCAAACTTCTTGGTGAATAGTGTGGTGTCAACCTTCCTAATGGTGAAGCCCTTCTCAATGAGGAAGTCCCAAAGGCGCACATACCAAGCTCTTGGGGCTTGCTTAAGCCCATATAACGCCTTGGACAACCTATAAATATGATTAGGATATCTAGGGTCTTCAAACCCGGGAGGTTGATCAACATAGACTAGTTCATTAATAAAGTCATTTCAAATGCAATTTTAACATCTATTTGATATAGTTTCATTTCATGGTGTGATGCATATGCAAGGAGGATACGAATGGCTTCTAGTCTTGCAACCGATGCAAAGGTCTCTCCAAAATCCAAATCTTCAACTTGAGAGAACCCCTTTGCTACTAGTCTTGCCTTATTCCTCACAACGACACCTTGATCATCTTGCTTGTTGTGGAACACACACTTTATTCCAATGACTTTTGCACCTTTTGGTCGCTCTTCAAGAGTCCAAACTTCATTGCGGGTGAAGTTGTTCAACTCTTCATGCATGGCGTTTATCCAATCCGGATCTTGAAGAGCTTCTTCTACCTTAATAGGCTCAAAGCAAGAGACAAAAGAGTGATGTGCAATAAATGAAGCAAGCTTTTGTGAGCGAGTCATTACTCCCTTTGATGGACTCCCTATAAAGAGATCTTGTGGATGAGCTTGTAGTAGAGGTGAATTTCTTCTATCAACCACTTGAGGGGGAGGTTGTGGAGCATCAACAACTTGTGCTTGTGTCACCATTTGCTCATGGGAGATATGAGTATCTTTATTTTCTACTCTCCCATCTTTTTCACCATCTTGTGGCACACTTGATGAAGAAGGTGGATTGATCACTTATACATCATCTTCATCATCTTGAGGCTTGATGTCTCCAACTGGAATATTCTTCATAGCCTCCCTCAATGGTTCATCACCTACATCATCAAGATTCTCATGTGCTCCCTGGGAGCTGTTAAATTCATCAAATTCCACATCATATGTTTCTTCAACCAAGCCGGTGGCATGATTAAATACTCTATATGCTTTGGACTTTGATAAGTAACCAACAAGAAAACCAATATCACAACATCTTTGATACTTTCCTAGGTGTTGCCGCTTCTTGTAGATGTAGCATTTGCAACCAAACACCCTAAAGAAGGAGACGTCCGACTTCTTCTCATTGAGCAACTCATAAGGTGTTTTATCAAGAAACTTTTGAAGGAATAGGCGGTTTGATGCATAACATGCGGTGTTGATAGCTTCCGCCCATAGAGCTTTGGGAGTGTTGTACTCATCAAGCATTGTTCTTACTAGTATGATCAATGTCTGGTTCTTTCTCTCAACTACACCATTTTGTTGAGGAGTATATGTTGTGGAAACCTCATGCTTGATCCCAACTTCATCACAATAGGCTTCTATATTTGTGTTGTCAAATTCTTTACCGTTGTCACTTCTAATCTTCTTGAGCTTCACTTCAAATTCATTTTGTGCTCTCTTGGCAAACTTCTTGAAGCATGATGCAACTTCGGATTTGTCATGAAAGAAGAATATCCATGTGTATCTTGAATAGTCATCAACAATCACAAGACAATAAAGATTTCCTCCCAAACTCTTGTATGTTGTTGGTCCAAATAAGTCCATGTGAAGGAGTTCTAGCACTCTTGTGGTTGACATAAAAGCTTTTGTTGGATGAGTATTTGCAACTTGCTTGCCGGCTTGACATGCACTACAAAGCTTGTCCTTCTCAAACTTCACATCCTTCAACCCTCTCACCAAATCATTCTTTATTAGCTTCTTGAGTGAGCTCATCCCAACATGAGCAAGTATTCTATGCCATAGCCACCCAAGTGTTATTTTGGTGAATAGACATGTCTTCAAGTTAGCATCCTCGGAGGTGAAATCAACTAAATATAGGTTGTTGTATCTAAATCCTTTGAATATCACTTGATCATCATCCTTCTTAGATACAACAACTTCCTTCTCGGTAAACAAGCATTGGAAGCCAAGATCACACAATTGTCCAACGGATAGCAAGTTGAAGGTCAATGAAGCAACATATAACACATTTGAGATAGAGTGATCATTTGATATTGTCACTTTACCCAATCATTTAACCTTGCCATTTGAATTATCTCCAAATATGATTCTTTCTTGTCCATCTACTTCTTCATCTAGTGAGGTGAACATACGAGGATCACTGGTCATATGTTGTGTGCAACCACTATCAATTACCCAATGACTTCCACCGATCTTGTAGTTCACCTACACACAAGAGATCAAGCTTTAGGAACCCAAACTTGTTGAGGGCCCTTCACCTTCTCAACAAGTGATTTTTCTACCCAAATTTTCTTAGACCTATTCTTGTTGAGAGGTCCTAAGAACATGACTTTCATCTTTCCACTAGAATCCTTTCTAAGCATGTAATGTGCATTGAAGGCAAAAGGTCTAGCATGCTTGGACAAGGGTTGTGGTGGTGGAGTTTGGCACTCACGGGCAAAGTGACCTTCTTATTCACACTCAAAACATCTCTTTGGCTTTGGCTTTGACTTGTGTTGTTGTTGAGCTTGAGCTTTTTTCTCTTGGTTTGCCAAGTACCCAATGCCACTTCTATCCATCTTTATGACGGTGTTCATTAGTAGCTCACTTTGAAGATGCTTGCCTCTAGTGAACTTGCTCAATCTAATCTTGAGGTGCTCTTTCTCCAACTTGAGCTTCTTGTTCTCTTCCTTGAGTGCATCATTGTTTTTCTCTTTCTTGAGCTTCTTGTTTTCTTCTTTTAGCTTCTTATTCTCAAGAATCAAATCACCATCATGATCAAGAGTTTCTAGCACAATAGTGTTATGGGTTTTGATCTCTTCAAGATCTTTCTTGAGTTTTTTATTGTCATTCTTGAGCTTGACAAACTCATCATAATTATCGACCTCAACCATTTGCTTGCCCTTGCTACTAGAACTTTGCTCAATGCTTTCAATGATCAAATCATCACATGATGTACTATATCAATCTTAACAACATCGTTAGTAGCATCATGTGGCTCATTGGATAAGAATTCTTGAGCAATAATAAGATTATCATGATTGATCTTTAGAGTTGTATATTCTTCTTTTAGCCTGTTGTGGCTAGTGATGAGCTCATTGTGTATCCTCTCAGGTATATCATGTTTATCTTTAAGCTCTTTCTTAGAAGATTTGAGCTCCTTGAGTTTGGATGATATAGCATCATTTGCTTCTCTAAGCTCAACACTAGCATTTTCCGCTATATCACATTTAGCTAAAAGGGAATCATTCTTAGCTTCTACCTTTTCATTCTTAGCTCTACTATTTCTAATGATCTTAGTGTATTGATTTAGCAATTTAACAAGATCATCATAAGAAGGTGATTCATATTCATCATCATCACTATTGCTATCATTATTGCTAGCATGTTCATCACCACTACTATCATCATCATTTGATACCTTGCGTTCACCCTTGGCCATAAGGCATAGGTGTGTAGAGGATGATGGTGGTGGTGGCGGTGAAGATGATGAAGAGTCAATAACAATGGCGGCCACCTTCTCATTGTCACTATCATCATCGGATGAGCCACTAGATGAATCAATGTCCATGAGCCAATCACCGACGATGTATGCCTTCCCACTTTTCTTCTTCTTGTAGAAGTCCTTCTTGCCATCTCTCTTCTTGTATGGCTTGTTTTTCTTCTTCTCATCTTCTTCTTCATTGCTTGAGTCATCTTTCTTGCCCTTGTACTTGTTCTTGAACTTGTCTTTCTTGGGCTTGGTGCATTGGTGTGCTAGATGACCAAGTTCTCCACAATTGTAGCAATCCATCTCGGAGATTGGCTTCCTTCTAGAGCTAGTGAAGAACTTTTTTTTCTTGCCATCAAACTTGATGCCACTCTTGTTAAGCTTCTTTAGCATCTTGGTGGTTCTTCTCACCATGAGAGCAAGACTTGCATCATCAATTTCATCATCACTTGAGCTCTCATACTCAAGCCTTGCTTTGCCCTTCTCTTGGCTAGCTTTAAATGCTAAATCCTTATCTTTCTTCTTAGTAGAGGATAAGCCATCTTGTGATGTGATGTGCATGTACATCTCATGAGCATTGATCTTTCCCAAGATTTGTGTTGGTGTAGTGGTGGAAAGATCACCTTGATGAAGCACGGTCACAATATGCCCATATTTATCAATGGGAAGAACACTCAAGATCTTTCTTACTACATCGGATGGTTGCATTTGAGTGAGTCCAAGCCCATTGACTTCCTTTACAAAAACATTCAAACGTAAGTATGTTTCATTAGCACTCTTTTTTGGAAGCGTCTCAAATGAATTTAGCTTTTTCATAACAAGATGATATCGTTCCTCACGCTCGCTCTTAGTTCCCTCATGGAGCGCACAAATATCCGACCATAGTGCATGGGCGTTCTTGTGGTTCCTCACCCGGTTAAACACATCTTTGCAAAGGCCTCTAAAGATGGTGTTTTGAGCCTTTGCATTCCATTTCTTGTAATTCACCTCATCGCCTTTGTAGGTGTGTAGCATCCCGAGGTTTTGGGAAGCCTTGTGAGGTGGCTCTAAGTATTCCAACATCTAGAGCTTCTAAGTACGCCTCCATGCGGATTTTTCAATAAGAAAAATCATCCCCCTCAAAGATAGGAGGAGGTCCATCCCCGTGAGACATCTTTCTCTAGGCGGTTAAGCCTAAATACGTGAGCACGAGGGTCTGATATCAATTGAAAGGATCAAGATGCCCAAGAGGGGGGTGAATTGGGCTAATTCTAAATTTCTTTCAATAATTAAATCCTACGGGTAGCCCAATTAACCCCTTGTGCCTAGAATGTGTTTCTATTGATCTACCGCACAAAAGTTTAGCAATCTAAGTTCCAATCCTACTCTAGCATGATAATTCTATGGATGTAAATAACAAGAATTGAATTGCTCAAAGTAAAGAGAGAAGGAGGAACACGGTGATGTTTTGCCGAGGTATCGGAGAGTCGCCACTCCCCACTAGTCCTCGTTGGAGCACCCGTGCAAGGGTGTAGCTCCCCCTTGATCCGCGCAAGGATCAAGTGCTATCTATGGGTTGATTCTTTGACACTCCGTCGTGGTGAATCACCCACAACCGCTCATAACTTGAGTTGGGTCATCCACAAGCTCCGCCGGATGATCACCAAACTCCCAATCACTACCAAGCCATCTAGGTGATGGCGATCACCAAGAGTAACAAGCATGAACTCTCACTTGACCATGACAAGCCTAATGAGAAGGGTGGATGCACACTTTGCTACTCTTGCTTTCACTAATGAGGGCTCTCTTTGAGATTCTCAAATCTCAATCACCTCACTAGGACCTTGCTCTTCTTGGCACTCTCAAAGGTGTTTCTTAGCTGTTGGAATGAGCAAAAGTACCCCCACACATGAGTGGAGGAAGTATTTATACACCCGGCTAAAAAATGAATCGTTATGTGCGTCTGCAGGGTGACCGGACGCTCCGGTCAAGTTGACCGGACGCTCCGGTCAGTTCTCCTCGAAATCCAGTGTTTAAGTTGTGACCGGACGCTGGATAGCGTCCGGTCGCACTGATCGAGCGCGTCCGGTCATGATTTTCCCTCTATAGAACCTTACTGATGTTGATCGGACTCTGGACCCCCAGCATCCGGTCGCTTTGCTGCTCAGCGTCCGGTCAGCACTGACCGGATGCGTCCGATTAGGATTCTCCCTCTCTAGGACCTTACTGGAGTCGACCGGACGCTGGCCCTTATTGTTCGGTCACTCACCTCTCAGCGTCCGATCTCACCAGATGACTTCACCTTGATCAAATGAACTGATCGGACTCTGCGCCAGCGTCTGGTCACACCGGAACCAGCGTCCGGTCAGCATTTGACCCTCCTTTCACTTCCAACTCGCAATCATATGTGAATGAAGTTTGCTCCAATTGATCTAATGGCTTTTTAGGAGCTACCTACTGCTAGATTTAACAAGTGTGCACCACACCTAACTCACTAGACTCACCTAGGTCAAGCTACCTGTCCATACCCCCCTTAATAGTACGGCCAAAGGAAAAATAAAGTCCTAAACTACTCTAAGTGTCTCTTCAACACCAAACGACACTTAGAACTAGTCCATCCTTAACCTTGTCGTCCATCCTTTGAAAACCGAAATGATTTCCATCGTAGGGGCATGACCATCATGATTGCCCAATCAATTGCCATTATCGTGACCTAACTTAATTGTCTCTATAAAACACATGTTAGTCACAGTAATCTCGTATTGTCATTAATCACCGAAATCCAACTAAGGGCCTAGATGCTTTCAAGCACAATACTTGCACTTGTTGATCTTGGGGCTTGTTCTTGGCTAGGCTGGATAGCCCTCAAAACATGCCTTGTGAAATGTCCAATATCACTGAAAATGGAATTCAGAGTAAAAAGTTATGGCGTTTTCTGTGAGGTGACCTGTGTTGTTTTCTTAGAGCTGTGCCAATGCCGCGAATTTTCGCAGTAGTGCCACACCCGTAGAGTTCATAGCGGCTAGTTTTTGAACTACAATGGCTAGTTTGTGTGGGGTGGGTATAAATACCCATCACACGCCTCCTGGTGAGACTGCTAATGCTCCAAATATTCCAAACCCTTCCCAAGCCTTGTGAGAGCTCTCTCTAACCTCTCTCTTTGTCAGAGTGAGTGATTAGTGTGTGATTAAGTGTTAGAGAGCTGATTAGAGCAAGCAAAACCTTGATCACTTGTCGAGCTTCATCGATCTTTGTTGTGCATTTGTTACTCTTTGAAGTGAAGCCTCCAAGATGGCTAGGCGTCGCCCGATGAGCTCCCATGCTTGTGGTGAGCTACGGGAAAGTTTGTATTACTTGGAGATCTTAGTGGAAACCTCAAGTTCAACCTTGGCGTTGGACTTGAGAAGAGGATAGGGTTGGAAGAGACCCAAAGCCTTTGTGGCTTCCTCAACAACGTGGACATAGATAAGCTTTGCTGGCGAGCTGAACCACGGGATAAAATTGTATGTCTTCTCTCTTGTGTTGTTTTGTATTATCTGTGTTCCACTCGATCTACTTGGTTGTGTGTGTTTGTGAGTGCAGTTACTTAGTGGACTTGCCACTGAACATCTCCACGCATATCTCTAAGTTTAGGTGCTAGGCGTAGCGGTTGCTGAACTCTCTGCGCAGGCACGACAGTGCTGCATTTTTAGTGAGGTAGTGCGACAGTGCTGCATTTTGAGTGAGGCAGTACTGCAGTGCGGCAGTGCTGCACATTAGAGCAGCAGTACCGCACACTCTACTAATTCGCTGCAAGTTTTATTTGTTGTTAATTTTCAGAAGCGCCTATTCACCCCCCCTCTAAGCGACATCAAGGTCCTTTCAATTGGTATCGGAGCAAGGCTCTCAATTTTGGGCTTAACCGCCTTAAGAAACGATATCGACAAGTGAGGAGGTATCTCTAGAACTTCTACTTTTAGTGTTGGAGATATGCCCTAGAGGCAATCATAGAGATGATGATATTCCATTGTATTCATGTTTCATATTGTGTTCCTTGAATATCCATTAAAGGCTACTTGAATTGATTTGCAATTATGTGAATTGTATGTGAAACTCTTTACTTGTATGGTTATTCTAAAGTTGTCCCTAGTTAGAGTTCATGTGAGGACACACATGAATATTAGACTAGTACATGTATTAGCTGATGACTATGTTTCACAAGCCATGGACATGAAGATGTAAAACTAATAATGTGGGCACGTGTACAGACATGTGCTAGGACCGACCCAACACGAGATATAGTTACATAGTTCTCTTTACACAACATGTACGCTTTATCCTTAGACCTGAGATTGTTGCATGCACTCAAGATGTGAATTGACTTACTTAGGGGCTGTCAAATGCTACTCCATAATTGGGTAGTTATAAAGGTAGCTTTCGGGTTTGTCAGGAAGCATGCTGTGAGGCATGATCAGTCAAGATGGAATTTTCCCCTCTCTACTTGAGAGAGATATCTCTGGCCCCCTTGAGTGATCGAATCCGGAAATGCATGGCCATGCTACGTGAGGTTAAGAGTTAACCTAGAAAGGGATTTTGAATCACAGGATCGAGAAAGAGAGGTCGGCTTGAAGCTAGACCAAATATCATGAGGCAAAGGGAATAGCATGTACATGATGTTGTGATGGTTCGTCTGATATGATCTTCGTGTGCGTATAGGAGTTGGCATGTCTTGCTAGAGGCCGCTACCAACTATTGGCCGAGTAGAAGTACTCATGTCATGTCTATACGTATGTGAACCTATAGGGTTGCACACTTAAGGGGCTAGAAGCCCAATGAGGATCTGATCCGAATTGGACCAAGTTTAGAAGTACTAATAGGCCTCGGACCTAGAAGCCTGTCAGGGACCTCTATATATTGAGGGGTGGGGGCGGCTTAGGGTTTGGACCCTTTTGGCGCAGCAGTTGCTGCTCCATCTTCCACACCCAGCAGCTGTTCATCTCCCAAGCCCTCACCGAGTTGCACTCACAGATCTAGCAGTCTAGCTTGTGATGCTTCCTCCCTGCACGTGTGGATACCTTGGAGGTGTTGCATCTGCAACACTTGGACGAGCCGCTACACGAGGAGGACGCCGCTGAACGTTTGATGTGGAGGCGATCGACTACTCTACTTCGACGTGGTGATCGACTACACTACCCCGACGCGCCTCATCAACTTCCGCATCTGCGCATCTAGTGGTAATCCCGTGATCTATAACAACAGTAGTGTTCCTGTTTTACGCGGTAGAAATATTTTTATGCTAGCGTAGCCTACCTCGTATTCCTACATTTAGATGATTTAAATTATGCATCTTGGTCCGCTAGTGTACCTACTGTTTTTAGGGACATGGGTCCTCATATCGAGCGGATTGTAGATATAAGCATTTCTCCTCCTAGTAATGATTGGGCCATCTTTTCTAAAGAGAAAGTGAAATGCTTACAACACAATGCTCAAGCTACTAATGTCTTATTTAGTGCTTTGAGTGAAGATGTTTTTGATGCCATCATATTTAGAGATGGTGAACCGCTTGATGACGCTCATCTCATTTAGACCACGCTCAAAGAAAGATATGACAAGTCTAAATGTGATGAGAAGTTATCATTGGAGGAATCACTTGAGGAGTGCTCAACTTCACCAACAAATGAAGAGCCTTAAGTGGTTCTCTCAAAAGGTCCCAGGGATCATGCCACATCCACTACCTCATCAACATATGACTTAGTGAAAAGGTAATGAAATGGTTGGTGATGATAATGCTTTTACATGTGGTACTTCTACTTCCTCTAGTTCTTGTGAGACTAACATTTTGAAGAAAGAAGAAGCTTGTGATCGGTGGGAGCCAAATGATGAATCTACCTCACCAAGAAGCTTAACTCTCTATGCCACTTCTCATGTGGGTCTCATGGCAAAGAAAGAGAAGAATGTGGTAAGTGAGAGTGAGAGTGAAAGTGAAAGTGAGAGTTAGAGTGAAAATAAAAGTGATGATGATGAGTTCAATCAACACTTGGCACATCTCAGTAGAAACCTCAAGTTGAACCTCGGCGTTGGACTTGTGGCTTCTTCAACAACGTGGACATAGATAAGCCTTGGTGGCGAGCTGAACCACGGGATAAATCGTGTGTCTTTCTCTCTTATGTTTTTTTGTATTATTTGTGTTCCACTCGATCTACTTGGTTGTGCGTGTTTGTAAGTGCAGGTACTTAGTGGACTTGCCACTAGGCATCTCCACACATATCTCCAAGTTTGGGTTCTAGGCGTAGCTGTTGCTGAGCTCTCTACGCAGGCGCGGTAGTGCTGTATGTTTAGTGAGGCAGTGCTGCAGCATTAGAGCAGCAGTGCCACACACTCTACTAATCCGTTGCAAGGTTTATTTATTATTAATTTTTAGAAGCGCCTATTCATCCCCCTTCTAGGCAACATCAAGGTCCTATCACGGTGCCGCCGCCGATCTATGTCAAGGTCTCAAGGATGCAGCAACGGTTGCGGGCGTTGCAGTTGGATGGAGAGTGGATCGAGCTCGAGTTTCCCTCGACGACTGTCAACGGCGAGCTTTGAGCCATGGTCTGAGGAGCTCGGGGTGCATCCCCAAGCGATGCATTTTCAGCGTTGGCTCCAGCTCGTCCATGGAGATGGGTGTACTATGGCTCGTCTCAAAGCTTCTTTGCGATGGGGCTTTCTTCAGATCTAGGATGATTTGGACACTCTTGGTGACGATGACGACTAGTTGTGGAGTTCTCCATGTGTTTGGTCTGCACGGTGGGCAACGACTTGCTTGTTATTTTTTTTGACGAGCAACGGAGGGTGGGACGAAGAGTCCCCACCTAAAATATAGATCCCAGACAGAGCTTGGTGGGGTCATAGTCCCCAGAGTTCGGTGTGGCGCCAATTACGGTCAACAGGAGAAAAGGAGAGAGTAATTGCATTCAAACAATTGATCTCCAAAAAAAACTACTGAGAATAGAAGAGCTCTAAGAAACACGACATTGCAAGAGGATCGTTGTCGGTATGTTGCAGGCGGGCACAAGACGTTCAACACTAGGGCAGTGTTTTGTGCGGCTTGGGAAGGCTCCGGCTCCGGCACCACCTCCTTGCACACCACGTCCAGTGGTAGAATAGTATCCTGCTTGCTTATTTGTTATTTTTGTTTTTTTCTATGTAGTGCTCTACCTTGTGTGTAAGAGGGTGTTTGGTTGCTCCTCCTAAAATTTAGTCGCTGTGCCATCAGATGTTTGGACACATGCATGGAGTATTAAATATAGACTAATTACGAAACTAATTGCATAGTTTGCGACTAATTTATGAGACGAATCTTTTAAGCCTAATTAGTCTGTGATTCGACAATATTTTGCTACAGTAAATATGTGCTAATGACGAATTAATTAGGCTTAAAAAATTCATCTCGTGTAGTACTGACGGATTATGTAATTTATTTTTTTATTAATATCCAAACACTTCATGCAACATCTTTTCGACACACCTCCTAAATTTTAGTAGCTGGATCTAAACGCCCCCTAAATTTGTCAGGACCGCTGTTTATTTATTGTGTAAGAATGTATCCATATTCGTACGCGTCCTTGCCTTTTACTAGTAAGTATTTTAAGGCTTGTTTAGTGTCAAAAAGTTTCTCAAAAAATGCTATAGTGGCTATTATATCGAATCTTGCGATACGTATATGGAGCATTAAATGTAGACGAAAAAAACTAATTATACAGTTTGGTTGGAAATTACGAGACAAACATTTTAAGTCTAATTAGTCCATAATTAAACACTAATTGTTAAATAAAAACAAAAATACGCCAAATTTGCAAAATTTACTAACTAAACACAGCTTTATAATCAAAAGAAAAAAAATCATGAAAATTTGCAAGTCAACGAGATAACACGAGCATCCAAAGGCGCACTAAGGCGCGGGAGCGGTGGCGGCAAGTCCCTCTCTCGTCTTCTCGCGGGAGCGGTGGCGGCGGCATCCAAGGCGCGGCCGCCGTGCGTGCCTCCGTCCAAGCGACCAGGCGTGGCCGCATCTCGCGCACGAGTCGCGGCGACGGCATCCAAGCGAGGAAAAGAAATAAAGGGAAAAAGTTTAAACGGGTACACAGGAGATCCAGCGAAATGGCGGCGCCGCCGCCGTCATATCCAGCGGCCTTGAAGCCGGAGATCGGCCCTGACGGCCTCGCTCGAGACTCTCCCCTAATTGCCTACACCGAGAAGGTCCGCATCCCGGCACACCCCCTCCCTTCCTCCCTAGACGCGTTCTTGGTTCATCAATGGTTCAGTGTTTGTTGGGTTTCGGGCTTCTTACTAGTGGGGTGGATTGTTCGCAGGTCATTTTGGAGGAGCAGCTGCAGCTGAAGAAGTAAGCCATTCCTCTGTTCCCCTAATTTTAGATTCTGTTGTCCAAAATCGTGGATCTACGTCAGCCCCTTTCATTTATGTGGACAGACATCTTGAGCATTTGCAAATCGATGGGTGTACACCGTACACGAGTTAAATTTGCAGCAGTATCAAGAGGAACCGGGTGATATCTGCGTGTTGCTACAGAAATTTCTAAGATTTTTGTGTTAAATAATACTGATACACAGTCATGTGAAACCAGATTAAAGAAAGAAAAATGGTGACTTGAATTCGGTACATAGGAAGCATGATTGCATGAGAAATAATGATCATGAGAAAATTAGAGGATATAACTGATAGTTTTACACTCCCTTCTAAATCGTATCTAAACATTTAGATACCTTTACCTTGCATTTGAACTACATTAGAAAGGTTAGTCAAAGGTGCTTTTGTAAATAATAGAACCTGCAATTACATCAACAACACCAGGACCTTAATTCTAGCATGGCGCAACTGAATTGATGCATTAAGAAGAGTATCGAACACGTAGTGCCCAGGAATGGAATTATGGATCTCAGACTGAAATTTGTGGCCTGCAGATATGTCCACCTACCATGGTATTTGTGGCGATAAATAAAATGATGGGAGCAGGGACAGAATCACACATATGTAGCATTATAGGCATGAAATAGTGTAACACTTGGGGCACCTGTGTATTGGGCCTTACTGCTAGAGAAGGCTTGGGGTGGATGCCTCTGTATCATGGTAGCTGCAACCAGTTGGTGCCTTGACTGCTCATCTGTGGCTTTCAAAGGGGGGTATATTAATGTATCAATCGACTGTTCAGCTCCCTTGACACTGTGTTGATGACATGGGATAGTGAGAGAAGGAATTAGAATTTGTGGTTGTGGGATATTTCTTGTTTAGTGGACGATGAAATTGTTTGAGCAAAGAGGGTTAAATGAAGGGACATGGTGATTGGGGAAACTGCGTCAAGGGCATTAGTGGCATTCCTGTTACAATAGGAATTAATTAACGCAATCAATAACTGTAACACAGATGGATGATAGAGATTAAGCCAAATGAATAAATCAGATGGTCTAAACTTCTTGGGCAACGTGGCTCATTCTGGTGGAAGCCTTATAGCAATAAAAGATTGCTAGTGGTCTCCATCTATGTAGGTATATAAGATGAATTAATCCAAGTGCACAAGCCTCTGTTGAATTATTTTCTCCTGATGTGACCAATTATATCACACAAATAAGAGTTAATAAGATAAATCAGAAGCATATGCTCCTCAAACCTTTACCATAAAAGGAACATGTGTAGAAGTCCACAATGGGGGCATTGGGAATTAATTAACATGTTGAACTGTTCAAAATACTAAGTGCTATAACTGCCATTACCATGAAGTCGATTAGGCAAAAAATCACAATGGGGGCATTGAAGGACCGTTAATTAGGTTCTCTGTAACAGGCTATTGTCCAATATATGATTTCTTGTAAAATTAGCAGCTCCTTATGGACATCTATTCTCAATTTGTGTTTATTTGCTAATCCTGATATGCAGTTTTGATTCATATATGAGTTCTAGTAGCATTACTTCTACAAACATACATTATACATTTGGTTCAGTAACTTGTCGAACAGTTGCTGATTGAGTTGCAGTTGCAGGTAGTGCAGCTTGCGCAGCCTCTTGTAGTTGAGCCTGTGTATTTGCTACCAGCTTCTTGGTATCATCTGAAAAGGTTGCTTCATCACACAACTTAAACAACAACAAAACCCAAGTCAGTAAATCATACCTTTTGCTTACCAGTCATCAATGTCCAGGGGTAGGTGTTCTCTATATACAGATAATCCTTACGGGTTTCAAAGAAACCATTTCCATGAAGCAAGTGTTTCTACGGTTCTACCTCAACAACGGCCATAGCGATAAGATAGTCATTTGGATCCATACCCACAACTGTCAAAAGCTGGCCTCAATACTTGGACTTAATATGGCACCAATGATGGCACATTATGGGCCTAGAACCAGTCAAAAAACCCCTCTTGCAGGCATCAATAGACATATAGCAGGAACTGAAAAGGTTGCCAGCAAGATTAATGTACAATGAGCTCTCAGGATTACTTCTCCTTATGCCTTAGCTCATGACCATAGTCCCAAAGTTGTACCGCCGCACATCATCTCCATGTACAGTCTTCAAGTTCGGTCTTCTAGCTCTTGCCAACTTGCTCTTGGATGGTGTCAAGTTCTAAACTTTTTGAACTCGCTGGCTATACTCATCATTAGTTCTGAAGGAGTCAATGTATTTAGCAGCCAGCTAATTAGAAGTGCATCTCCTCCATACCCACTCTTTCTGGCATTTGTATACCCCATAATATGTCTTCACCACAAAGCACTTTACCTTGCTATCCATGGAAGCATATAGGCTGTCTTGCATGGATACGTAAGGTCAACCTCATACCCTGTATTGGATATGTATCCACGGATGTGTGGGATACAGCATGGAGTATCCGGAAAAAAAATAAATCAGAGAATTTTTTATACGTGAGTGGAGACTGTATTGAGTCCAGTAGGCCTACTATATAGCACTATCACCACATGCTTCCTTGTGTTGCCCAAACCCTCGACTCAAATGTGCACCACGCACTGGCGAACCAGCAGACACCACAAGCACACCACCACCGCTCACTCAATTTCCTGCTCGCCTACCTGTCCCTCCCTGCGAGGAGATGCAGTGCTGATGGCATGCTCCAGCAAGCAGCAGCTGCGGCGACACATGCCACTCGCAAGGTGTACGACGCCCATTTGCAGACGCCTCACGCACACAGCGCTGCGACGAGCTTCACCACCCTGCCGGTGATAAGTTGGCAGCAAGCCAGTGATGAGTTAGTGGTTATTTCTTCCCTATATCCTCTCCTCTCATGTAGCCTCTTCTTCCCCTGTTCCCCATGTCAAATTAAACTATAGACTCTTTGCTTGAAGCAATGTTGAATTAATCTCGACTTGAACTGGAATTGACAGTGGAAAGGAATCGAATCAGTGGTACTCATCTCCTCCAGGCCTGAAGCCTCACTGTCCAAGTCAATGTTACACGGATACGTCCCTGAAGCCACGTATCACGTATCCGATACGTATCGGATACGGATACGTGTCCGATACGCTCTGGATACGTATCCTCGGAGTATCCGATTTTTTATTATTTTCGCAAATGTTGGATACGCCGCCAGATACGTATCTGGCCTGCCGATACGGCCCAGCCACGAACAGAGTGGAGGCCGTGCAACATGAAGGGGAGCAGAAGGAGATGAGTCCTGCGCGGGCAAGGTTGCTCGCGTGCTCGCGTCGGCCGCCGAGCCGCTGTCGATTCGGGCAATGCCGCCGCCGATTGGAGCACCGCCGCCGCCGGATCGACCCCGCCGCCGTCGATTCGACCTCCGCCGCCGCTGATTGGAGCTCCGGCACCGCGGGATTCGACCTCCGCTGCCGCTGATTTGAGGTCCGCCACCGCTGGATCGACCTCTGTTGCCGTCGATTTGAGCTCCGCGGCCGCCGAATCGACGCTCTGACGCTGCTGGAGCGAGCTGCGAGACGAAGCAAGACATGCAGCGGCAAGGGATCCAAGCAGAGCTTCAATCGCGGGCGAGGCGAGGAGAGGCAAGCGGGTGAGGCGAGGCGACCAGCGGCAAAGGATCCAAGCAGGCTCGAGGTTGCTCACAAGCGGAGCGGAGGTGGTGTGCCATGGAGCAAAGGGCGGACGGGGACGCGGGCGGTGGAGCAGACGGGGATGGGGTGCGGGGAGCGGAAGCTGCTATGCGCCTGTGCGAGAGCTGAACTGGAGACGGATGGGTGGCAATCGATGGAATGGTTTGGTTGTTGGACAGGGCACTGGTAGGACATACTACGTGTCATATATGGTGCTTAGACCGTGGGCTTTTCTAAGACAATGGTCGTCAGACCTGCATTATTATTATTTTTATTTTATTTTTTAAATAGTAAACGTATCCGCGTATCGGGTTTCTTAGAAAATTGCCGTATCCGCGTATCCGTATCCTTCCGATACCGATACGCGTATCCGTATCCGTGCAACTTAGGTCCAAGTTAAAAGTGATGTACTTAGGCCCTGTTTGGATCATAGGATGATTATTGTAATCTGGATTATTCATCTGATTATTATAAGCTGGATTCTGATTATAATAATCAGGAGTGTTTGGATCCTTGGATTATTTGTGGTGGATTATTGTTGAACTGACAATACCTACCATATCCAACCCTTTAGTATTGACCATTATTAGGAGTGGACGGATCTGGTGGAAGGGTACGTTGGTCATTAAGTGCTTATTATTTCCAATTATCTTAGTCTCAGGTGGATTACAGGATTCTTGTATTCTGGTGTTTTGATTATAATAATTCTTCCTATAATCCAACCTGTTTGGATCACAATCAGATGATTTCAGCTGACTATTATAACCCTAATAGGATCCAAACTGGCCTTTAGTTGAATCCTCCCATGATTTGACAAGTTCTACTTCTGCAGTAAGCACTTATATGTTCTCATTTGGATTTTGCAAGTTTGGAAGATTGGATGGGGATGCTTGGTACACCTAGCTGTCGGAGTGTTGGCTAAATGGAAGTGTGGATTTATGGATGAGATGAGCAGGACAGCACAATTGCAAGAATCCAAGGCAATTTCAAGTTCCTGCTAGTGTGTTACTGCTTTTAGATTTTTTTAAAAAGCCTTATTATTTATTTATTAAAAAATACTAAAATGTATCTGCATGTCATTTTCTTTAGAAAAATGTTGTATCCGCGTATTTGTATCCACCCATACCATATGCGTATCCGTATCCATGCTGCATAGCATGCAGGTTCCATGGGCAGCCCTCTGCACAGTTAAACCTGAACCTGGTCTTGTCATTCCTGGGCAGCTTGATCTCAAGTTCTCAACCCTGTTCCTCACACTATAATCAATAATAGCATTTCTATGCTTTTCCACAGTTGGAAACACAAGTCCAATAGAGAAAGTTGGACTATTCAATATTCATATCTTCCCTGACCTAAGCCTACCTTCCTCTTCCGTATCTGATTCAGGAAGTAGAAGACCTTTATCATCTATCTCATCTTCATCATATGCTCGTACTGGTCTGCTTGTTTCAGATGCCTTTTTCTTCCTTTGGCTTCATTGTCCCCTTTGAGCTCTTCTACAGGTATATCCATATTGCCCTCCAACAAATCATCATCTCCATCATCTATCTCATTGTCAATGTCTATAGAATCCTCATCAGCTCCCCTCGCCACTTTTGGGCCTGTTTCTTTGCCTTGCCTGAAACGAATTGCACAAATTTTGTGTTCTTCAAACTAGTGTAAAACACAGGCAACTTCTCACCAGGTTTCCTGTTCGCGTAATGCACTTTCTTGAGGCTAATCACCTTAGGGCACTCAGATACTGGATTGGCAACTATGGCATCCTAGTCAAGACATGCAATCTTGTCCTCATGATCAAAATAAGCTACCAAATTATTAAAATTTTCAAGAACAGAGACCATAATATTTGTATCATGATCAGAAGCAACCTTCAAAATGTTTTCTAGCGCCTTCCCTGGTAACTGATAGTTAAGCCTAGTTGCTTGTATCTTACTTTTATGCATTTACTATTCACTGTCAAGTAGTTTTCAGTTTCCTTGGCTCCCAAGTAGGAATCATGGCATCTGCTTTATGCAGTTAGAATATGCTAAGGAGTAGGTACACCACTTGCCTATATAAGCAGTGGCTAAGCATCTTCTTGTATCTCAAGTTTTGCAATTTCAATACAATCCAAGCGGCCTAGTGGCCAAGCTGTCCTCTGGGCTTTTACCCCAAATCTGAGATCCATTTCAATGTCTGGGCAATAATTGGTATCGGAGCCTAGGGTTCTAGTGAGGGAGAGCCATGTCCACCGAGAGCCAGATCGCCAGAGTGTGTGCCGCCGCCGGAGGAGCTATGATCAACCCTCGGGGCGGCGCAACAGGCGCTGGAGCTAGCGACCGTGCGACGCGCCTTGCTGCCGCAGAGGCGGCGGCGGCCGAGACGGCCCGGCAGGCAGCGGCTGCGGCTCAGGCCGTGGTGGCTGCCGCTGTAGCGCTGCGTGCGGAGATGGAGCGAGAGGAGCCGGAGCCAGCAGGAGGATTGCGCAACCCATGCTGCTGCCAGTCGCCGTCACCAGAGCGGCGTCGTGGTCGTCACGGGCGTTCGCCGGTGCTGCAGACCATCTACCGCGACTTCGGGGCGGGAACGCCATGGCCGATGCTCACCAAATCCAACTACCATGAGTCGAGCCTACTGATGAAGGTCAAGCTTCAGGCACGGCGGCTCTGGGAGGCGGTCCACGTCGGCGGCGTCGACTACGACGACGATCGGCGGGCGTTGGAGGCGTTGTGCCCTGCCGTCCCCACCGAGCTTGGCGCTTCCATCGCCAACAAGGCCATAGCGAAGCTGGCGTGGGAGTCGATCGCCATGGCACGCGTCGGCGGAGATCGCGTACGCCGGGCAACGCTGCAACGCCTCGAGGGGAGTGGGAAGGCCTCGCCTTTCAGCCCGACGAGCAAGTCGAGGATTTTGCCGTGCGGCTGACCAACCTGATGGAGCAGATGGCGTGCAACGGCGACACCGACCTCACGGAGGAGCGCACGATGGAGAAGTTTCTTCGCTGCATGCCGAAGAAGTACGCGCAAATCGTCATGTCGATTGAGATGCTTTTCGACTTCGGGCAGCTCACCGTTGAGGATGTCACCAGGAGGCTTAAGGCGGTGTAGGACCGCGAGCAAGCGCTGGACCTCGAGCCAGGCGCCGTCGGAGGCAAGCTGTTGTACACTGCTGAGCAGTGGCTCGCCTTCGAGGAGGAGGAGGGCGCTGGATCGTCCAAGGACCGTCGTCGTCGTTCCCGTGGCGGCAAGAACAAGCCCAAGGGTGATCGCGACGGCGGCGGCGGACAAGGCAGGCGCCGCCGGCGGTGAACGAAAGGCGAACCGCAACGACACACCTCCAAGCGCAATCGCTTGGCCGGACTTTGGGCCAAGGATTGCCCCATCCTCGGCGCGAAGCGCTTGGCGTGGCGGCATGGCGAATGTCCTGTAAGCGAGAGGAGGCTGCTCTGTTTCTCGCGCACGGGTTCCTGGAGCTGGATGCAGAAGGGAGCAGCGGCAGGGCGCAAGCTTGGCCCTTCTGCACCGAGTCCGCCGTCGACCTCGACATCGAGGAGCCGCGAGCCCGTGTCTTCCTCAACACCGGCTTCGGTGAGGACAAGCTTGACGGCTGGTACCTCGAAAGCGGCGTCAACCACCACATGACCGGCCATCGTGAGCTGTTCACCAACCTCGACTGCAGAGCTAGAGGCACGGTGAAGTTCGGCGACGCGTCGAAGGTGGAGATACAAGGCGTAGGCTCCATCTTCAAGGGGAAGACCGGCAAGCACCGGGTGCTTCACGGCGTTTACTACATCCCGGCGCTCCGCAATTCGATCATGAGCCTCGGCCAGCTGGATGAAGGCGGCTCAAAGGTGGAAATCGACAAGGGCGTGCTGAGGATCTAGGATCAGTGCGGCCGGCTTCTCGTCAAAGTCCGGCGCGGTGCCAATCGCCTCTACGTCCTCCACCTCGAGACGGCCCGGCCGCTCTGCCTCGCCACACGCAAGGATGACGAAGCGTGGCGCTGGCATGAGCGCTACGGCCACCTCCACTTCGCGCTGCACAAGCTCGCCAAGGATGACATGGTGCGTGGGCTGCCGGCGATCAAGCATTTCGGGCAATTCTACGACACCTGCGTCATCACCATACAGCGAAGGGCCTTGTTCCCGGCTGAAGCAGAGTATCGCGTGCAGGAGTTGCTTGAGCTCGTCCACGACGATCTCTGCGGCCCTGTGACGCCGGCGACTCCCGGCGGCAGGCGCTACGTCCTGCTGCTGGTTGACGACGCCACGCGGTACATGTGGGTGTCTCTTCTGACGACCAAGGACGCCGCCGCCGCCGCCATCAAGCATATGCAAGCGTTGGCGAAGAAGGGGAGCGGGCACAAGCTCTGGGTGCTGCGCACCGAAAACGACCGGGAGTTCACCACTGCGGAGTTCGCCGTCTACTGCGCGGATGAAGGCATCCAACGTCATCTCAGCGCCCCCTACTCGCCGCAGTAGAACGGAGTCGTGGAGAGGAGAAACCAGATGGTAGTGGCCATGGCGCGGGCTTTGCTCAATCAGCGCGGAATGCCGGCCAAGTATTGGGGGGAGGCGGTGGTGACTGCAGTCCATCTGCTGAACCGATCGCTGACGAAGAGCTTGCAAGGCAAGACCCCATACGAGGCGTGGCATGGAAGGGCTCCGGCAGTCGCTCACCTGCGCACATTCGGCTGCCTCGCCTTCGCCAAGGAGTTGATCCAGGTGAAGAAACTGGATGACCGCAGCCGGCCCGTTGTGTTCATCGGGTACGCTGACGGCGCCAAGGCGTACCGCGTCCTCGACCCGGAGACCCAACACGTGTGTGCGACGTGCGACGTCGTCTTCGACGAGAGTCGCGGTTTGAACTGGACCAAGGTGGGAGAGAGCTCAGCATCGGCGGCGGAAGAGTTCACCGTCGAGTACCTATGGAGTGGGGGAGCACAAGGTGCGTCTCCATCAGCATCCCCAGCTCCGCCGCGCTCACCATCACCAGCTCCGGGGGAGCCTGGGAGCATGACGGCGACATCTGTCACTCCACCTCCGCTCCAGCCAGTTTCACCAACGGCGCCATCGGCTGCAGCATCCTTTGCTTCACCTGCTTCGCCCATTGCCACACCGCCGCCCGCCGATCATCTCTCAGTCGAGCTCGCCACGCCGCTGGAGGACGACGAGGACCTCCTGGACGCATTCTACGACGACGAACCCCTCCGTTATTGCACGGTGACGAACATCATCGGCGATGAGTCTCCACCAGGGCTGGTGCCGCGCCTCTTCGCCCAGCTGCACCTGACTTATGCCGGCGAGCCAACCAATTACGTTGAAGCGCAAGGCGATCTAGCCTGACAAGCTGCCATGAAGCAGGAGCTCCAGTATGTGGAGAAGAACAAGACATGGGAGCTCGTTGATCTACCTGCTGGTCACCGCCCAATCACTCTTAAGTGAGTCTTCAAGCTGAAGAAGGATGAGAAGGGAGCGGTGACCAAGCACAAGGCGAGGCTGGTAGCACGCGGCTTCGACAAGGAAGAGGGTGTTGACTACGACGATGTGTTCGCTTCAGTGGCGCGCATGGAGTTGGTCCGCGTCTTCCTCGCACTGGCAGCCCAAGAAGGATGGCGGGTGCACCACATGGATGTGAAGTCCGCATTCCTCAACGACAACCTCAAGGAAGAGGTGTACGTGCCTCAGCCGCCTGGCTTCGCCGTCGTCGGGAAGGAAGACAGTGTACCGCCTGCGCAAGGCCCTCTACGGCCTGCGGCAGGCACCACGTGCCTGGAACACAAAGTTGGATGCCACGCTCAAGGTGATGGGCTTCCACCAGAGCGCGCACGAGGCGGCGGTGTACCGGCGGGGCAGCGGGTGCACTGTCCTGCTTGTCGGCGTCTACGTCGATGACCTGATCATCACCGGCGCCAAGGAAGGAGAGGTGGAGAAGTTCAAGGTGCAGATGAAGGAGAAGTTCGACATGAGCGACCTCGGCCTTCTCTGCTTCTACCTCGGTGTCGAAGTGCGCCAGGATGCCAGCGGCATCACCCTTCGTCCGGCTCACTACGCCAAGCGGATCCTCGAGCTCGGTGAGATGGTTGGCTGCAACCCCACCCACACGCCAATGGAGAAGCTGCGGCTCAGTCGTCAGAGCACGGCGGAGGAGGTGGACTCTACGCACTACCGGCGGCTCGTCGACAGCCTCCGGTACCTGGTGCACACCTGGCTGGACTTGGCGTTCGCGGTCTGGTATGTGAGCTTGTTCATGGAGCAGCCCTGCAGGCCGTGAAGCATGTTCTTCGCTATGTGGCCGGGACCTTGGACTACTGTCTGCACTACAGGAGGGCTCCCAGCACGACGTGCTTCATCGACTACTGCGACAGTGACCTCGCCGGCGATATCGACACAAGCAAGAGCACCAGTGGAACAATGTTCTTCCTGGGTGATTGCTTGGTCAGCTGGCAGTCCATCAAGCAGAGGGTTGTGGCATTGTCAAGCTGTGAGGCAGAGTACATTGGCACCACCACTGCAGCAACACAAGCTTTGTGGCTGTCCAGGTTGCTCGGGGAGCTTCTTGGCAGAAAGGTTGATGTGGTGGAGTTGAAGGTGGACAGCAAGTCCGCTCTAGCTCTGGCCAAGAACCCAGTCTTCCATGACAGGAGCAAGCACATTCGGATCAAATACCATTTCATCAGGGATTGCTTGGAAGAAGGGAGCATCAAGGCCAACCACATCACCACCACTGATCAACTAGCAGACATACTCACCAAGTTGCTGGGCAAGGCCAAGTTCCAGGAGATGAGGAGGAGAATTGGTCTGAAGCAGATCACTCAGCATTAGGCTTAGGGGGAGATTGATAGTTAAGCCTAGTTGCTTGTATCTTACTTTTATGCATTTATTATTCACTGTCAAGTAGTTAGAATATGCTGAGTAGGTACACCACTTGCCTATATAAGCAGTGGCTAAGCATCTTCTTGTATCTCAAGTTTTGCAATTTCAATACAATCCAAGCGGCTTAGTGGCCAAGCTGCCCTCTGGGCTTTTACCCCAAATCTGAGATCCATTTCAATGTCTCGGCAACAGTAACAAATAAACCTTCATGCTTGGGTTACTCCCATATCCTAGCTGCTGGGTGAAGTCCTCAAAGCACAGAGGCATCCAAGCATCTGAATTAATCCAATCAAACTAGTCAGTTTTCTCAACCATAAAAGACCTGAGAAACTAACAAAAAATCCTCCATGGTGAATGTCAACTACGATTTCCTCTCTACAAGGACCTACATTATCATGGTGCCAAAACCCTAATAATTCGAACAAGATTGACCAAATTCCACCACCATAGATGCCAAAATCAAGCTTTCCTAGCCCAACCAACACCTATAACTCTAATTTGACTAAAAACCATAGGAATTAACACGGCGAGGGCAAAGATGAACTCACCATACATGGGCACAGGTTCCTTTTTCCCTCACAATCTCGCCACCATCCTTCCAAGTGTCGATGGTGGACTGCTCCAGCTTTGATTGATTCCCTCCGTACTCTTCTCGCACCGACAGGTCTGCAAGCCACTGATCACCACTCATCTCTGTCACCCCACGAGACGATGAAGTCGAAGTGTTGGGATTGACCAAGAACGAGAGACCGGGGGAAGAACGAGTACTTTTGCTATTTTTACAACGAGCTCGGTGTGCCCTTGCCACATATATGCTCCACAGTGGCAAGGCCATGTATGCATGTCGCACACGTCGCCACCTGTTTGTATGACAGTGAGAGCCGAACAGTGATTATGGGCTTAAAAGTCCATTTTGCGAGTTCTTGGGCCAACTTGATGCACCGTGACAAGTTTATGGACTGGCCATGGACTTTACTCACTATATAGGCTAATGCCCAAATTGCTTCTGTACAATCTCTTACTGTGTCTGTGTATTTCTCTATTCAGTTGTGCTTTCCTAGAGAGATTACTAGGGTCTTGGAACATTGGAATTTGAGACATCAGTCTTCAGAGCTGCATCTTTGTTGCAGCCAGGGTCACATGGTTATGTTTCTTGACATTGTAACAATTTCTGGGGCACATTTATTTTTTGAAATCAGGAACTAGTAACTGTAGAATATTGACCGATGTATGATTAGTCATGTATTATATGGTGCATATGCCTGTATTCATCTTTCTTTCTTTAATAAGTTTAAACTTATGTGGTGTATCATCAATTCACCATGATTTTAACTCATTTATAATTTCTCTAATTCTCAGATACATTCAGGAGAACTATTCCAAAATTCGTGACGTAGAAAAGGAGTTAGAGAGTCTTACTTTAGAAATGAAACTGACAGCTGGACCAAAGAAAGCAGGTATGTAACATGTTTTCCAATAGCACATACAGTTCACCTTCTATACACAGAACATTCTTATCTTCAGTACCTTTGATTCACCTACTATAATAATTTATGTAGAGAGTGTTAATGTATATAGGCATATATAGTCTTCTCCACATCGGCATCCTTAGTGGCGCGCCACATCGGCGCCCGGATGTGGTGCAAAATGAGCAAGGGTCTTCACACCTACATCGGCGGGTACGAAGGGTAAGAAAGCTAGTCAAGTCAACTAGGATCCGATCCGTTTAGGTAGCTGGAATGTAGGGTTCCTTATGGGTAAGTCAAGAGAGTGGACACAACGGTTAGGAGGCGTGTAAATATCTTATGCGTCCAAAAGACTAAATGGAAGGGGCAAAAGGCGAAGGAGGTGGACAATACCGGCTTCAAGCTCTGGTACACAGGTACAACTTCAAATAAAAATGGAATAGGAGTTTTGATTGATAAGAGCCTCAAGGATGGTGTGGTGGAGGTGAGAAGGTAAGGAGATAGGATCATCTTAGTTAAACTTGTCATTAGTGATATGGTCTTAAACGTAGTTAGTGCGTATGCCTCCCAGGTAGGCCATGATGAGAGTGTTAAGCGGCTTTTCTGGGAAGACTTATATCGCTTGGTTAGAGCTGTTCCTAGTAGCGAGAAGCTCTTTATAGGAGGTGATCTTAATGGCCATGTAGGTATATCAAGTGCAGGTTTCGAGGCGGTTCATGGGGGTTTCGGATATAGTAGTAGGAATCAGGAGGGAGAGGAAGTCTTAGACTTTGCTATAGCTTTTGATCTGATGATAGCTAACACTTTCTTTCATAAGAGACAGTCCCATTTAGTGATCTTTAGTAGTGGCCAATACTTTAGTCAAATCGACTTTGTTCTTACGAGGAGGGATAAACAAACATGCATGGACTGTAAGGTGATATCTGGAGAATGTGTGGTCACTCAACACAAGCTGGTGGTGGCTGACTTTCGCTTTCTGGTGCAAGCTCATAGGAACAGACAAGCTAGGGTTGCTAGAACGAAGTGGTGGAAATTAGAAGGGGAGGCATTAAAGGTCTTTAAGGAAAAGATCATTGAAGATGGCCCTTAGAAGGATGAAGGCGATGCAAACAACATGTGGGAGAAAATGGCAACATGTATTCGGAAGGTTGCTTCAGAGGTGCTTGGAGTGACCAGAGGGAGCGGATGTGACTCGAAAGACACTTGGTGGTGGAATGAAGATGTGCAAAAGGCTATTAAGGAAAAGGAGTGCTATAAGCGCTTGTATCATGACAGGTGTGCAGACAACATAGGGAAGTACAAGGTGGCAAAGAAGACTGCAAAACGAGCGGTGAGTGAGGCAAAGGAGCGGGCCTATGATGACCTTTACCAATGTTTGAGTACGAAGGAAGAGAGAAGGACATTTATAGGATGGCTAGGGCTCGTGATAGGAAGCCAAGGGACTTCAATCAAGTCAAGTGCATAAATGATAAGAGGGAGCAGCTCTTGGTGAAGGAGGATGAGATCAGACATAGATGGCAAGAGTATTTTGATAAATTGTTCAATGGTGAGAATGAGAACACCACCGTTCAGCTGGATGACTCGTTTGATGACACTAATAGGTGCTTTGTGCGGAGGATTTAAAAATCGGAGGTCAGAGAAGCCTTGAAAAGGATGAAAGGGGGCAAAGCGATGGGCCCTGATGGTATCCCAATCAAGATGTGGAGATGTCTTGGGGATATAGCTATAGTATGGCTAACCAAGATGTTCAATAATATCTTTCGATCGGACAAGATGCTTAAGGTGTGGAGAAGAAGCATATTGGTACCAATCTACAAGAACAAGGGAGATATCCAAAGTTGTACTAATTATCGGGGAATTAAGTTGATGAGCCACACTATGAAGCTATGGGAGAGAGCCATCGAGCCGCGCCTGCGAGGAATGACGCAGATATCAACAAACCAATTTGGTTTCATGCCCGAAAGGTCAACCATAGAAGCAATCTTTTTAATAAGACAAGTTATGGAGCGGTTTAGAGAGTAGAAGGACATCCACATGGTTTTCATTGTCTTGGAGAAGGCTTATGACAAGATACCAAAAAATGTTATGTGGTGGGCTTTGGATAAATATAAAGTCTCATCAAAGTACGTGACCCTGATCGAGGACATGTACAACAATGTTGTGACTAGTGTTCGAACAAACGATGGTAACACAGATTACTTCCCGATTAAAATTGGACTTCATCAAGGATCAGTCTTAAGCCTGTATCTCTTTGCCTTGGTAATGGATGAGGTTACCAGGAACATACAAGAGGATATCCCTTGGTGTATGTTGTTCGCTGATGATGTAGTGTTAGTGGACGAAAGCCAGACGGGAGTAAATAGGAAAATAGAGTTATGGTGGTAGACCCTTGAGTCCAAAGGTTTTAGATTTTGCAGAACTAAAACCGAATACATGAGATGCGACTTTGGCGGAGCTGCACAGGAGGAGGGAGATGTGAGTTTGGAAGGTCAAGTAGTGCCTAAGAAGGATATCTTTCAGTATCTGGGATCGATGCTACAGAGGGATGGAGATATTGATGCGGACGTTAGCCATAAAATCAAAGCAGGGTGGGTCAAGTGGCGACAAGCTTCTAGCATTCTTTGTGACAAGAGGGTACCATAAAAGCTAAAAGGCAAGTTTTATAGAACGGCGATTAGACCGGCTATGTTGTATGGAGCAGAATGTTGGCCTACAAAGATTCGACATGTTCAACAATTGAGTGTTGCAGAAATGCGTATGTTGCGATGGATTTGTGGTCTCACAAGAATGGACAGAGTTCGGAACGACTATATACGTGATCGCCTAGGGGTAGCACCAATTGAAGAAAAGCTTGTCCAACATCTGTTGAGGTGGTTTGGCCATATCCAAAGGAGACCTCCAGAGGCACCAGTGCATTGTGGAGTCCTAAGCCAAGCTAATAATATGAGAAGAGGTAGAGGAAGACCAAAATTGACATGGTGGGAGGCAATAAAAAGAGATTTGAAAGTTTGGGATATACCTAGAGATCTCTGTTTGAATAGGAGTGCTTGGAAAGCAGCTATTGAAGTGCCTGAACCGTGACTTGGGGCTCTTGGTGGGTTTCAACTCTAGTCTACCCCAACTTGCTTGGGACTGGAAGGCTATGCTGTTGTTGTTGTATAGTCTTCTCCTTTTGTGGCCCATGTAGGCCTTATGGCCCTTTTGGCCCATAATCTGTATTCTGTATACTTGTAACCTAGACTGTGTGTAATTGTAGACAAGTCATTCTTCTCTAACATGGTAACAGAGCCAATCAATTCCATCCGCCGTAGCTCATGCCTCACCGCAGAATGTTGCCTCTCCTCGCTGGTGAGCCTGCTACCCTCCCTGACTTCTAATGCGGCGTTGCCCTCCCTTGTGCCATGCGCAGGCTCTTCTTTCTCCACCCATCGCGGCGGCTGGGGGCGACGCCTCTCCTCTGTGTCACTGGTTGAGGCAGCACCCCAGTGCGGTTCTGCATCCTCTGCGTCCCAGGTTGAAGTGGGTGCGGGGCTCCTCCCTCTTTCCTTCTTCCATTCCATCCCACCCAGCACCTGCTGAAGGGGGTGCCCGTGCTGCTGTGCTGCTTGTGTTGCTGTGCCGGTCTGCTATCCATTGCCAGCTTCTTCCATGGCCCACCAACTTCTTCTGGTGGTGTTGTGCCATCACCCAGTTCTGCACCAGTTTCGTTTGGTTTACCTGTCCTGGATGTGAAGCTTACTGGTCGAAATTACAGGGAATGGGCTTTCTCCCTCAAAATGCTGCTTGTTGGCAGCTGCCGGCAGCACTGCACAAGTGATCACTACTCACTCTCACTAGACCTGAGAATGGATGCACATCCAAAATCCAAACATAGGAATCCAGCAAAAGTCCAACTAAACCAACGCCCTGTCCAGTCCAGTCCAGTCCTCATAATTAATAGAATGGGACAACTAGCGCCCGGACGTCTGGCACCAGGATGTGTCCGGACGCAGCCCGGGGCCATCCGATTGGAGGAATAGGAGCCGTCCGATTCATCTGTTATCCCTGCCTGCGTAACGATTCAACAGAGAAACGAGCGCACCTATCTGGCTATCCCTGCCCGCGTAATAGAACAAGAGCGCCCGCCCGCGCCACTTGTGGCAGCCCGTCCCCTGCCCCGCCGCCATCCCACGCCATGACGCCATCCCCTACGCGCCCTGTTGCCCTCCGCGCCCATCCCCAGCGTGCTCCTTCGCCCGAACGTCCGATGGGAAATTTTCCATCGCACGATCCGTTGCAACGTGGAGCAATGCGAGATGCAACATCAGAAGTCATCGTTTGCAACAACGAGAAATATATGATAAGAATAACATCATCTGATCCCATGAGATTCTAAGAAAAACGAATTCTTGCTGGAACAAACGGAGATGTTTCATGCAACATCCGATCGGAATCCCTTTTTTTCCTGTAAGAGGGAGACTTTGCAATTCAGCTATTGAAACATCCGATAATAACTCATGCAACAACAAAAAAAGACTAATGCAACAAAGAAATACTACTTGTTGTAACATCAGAACAAGGCTACTACAACATCAAATTCATCCAGCTGCAACATGAAAGCGTTGTCTTCATGAAGTCAGCCAGCGAGGAAGAAGGATACCCTCATGGCAACACCAATTCCCACCTTAACATCTCAAATCAACCATTGCAACATGCAAAATCAAACATTGAAACATCACAAAATCATATAGAGAGGGGCAAGCAAAAATCAGAATAGAAATCCTAGAAAAGTGAACAAAATCCGCAACAAGAGAAAGGAACAATTGAAACAAATGAAATAAATATACAAAAATCTGGACTTTACTGTTATCACATCCATCTTGAGTGGAAGAATCAGGTTGCCCACGATGGCAGCGGTGGGCGAGGGGCCTGGGCGGCGAAGCAGTACAGGAAGAGCGGCGGTAGGCAGGCATGCGAGGGGGGGGGGGTGGCTTAGCAGGGGCATGGGCGGCTCTGAGCAGGGAGGACCGCATCCCCGACACTGGCAAGCTCGCTCCGAGGAGGGATGGCCGCAGGTGACGATGAGGCTGCGCGTGGCTTGCGGGAGGCAGCTGCGAGCGCCGCCGCGGATGGCGACAAGGCAGCGCGTTGTGGGGAGGGAGCTGCGAGGGGCAAGCACCACCGCCAATGAGGCATCTGCGAGCACCGCCGCAGAGAGAGGGTCGCCTTGGAGAAAGAGAGAGGGGGGTGAGTGGTGTGGGGAGGAAGAGGATAGACGTGTGGGTGGCAAGGCAGGTGGGGCCGCGTGGGCGTGGACGGTGGGCCTGCGGGAGTGTTTCGGCGATTTGTGCTCGCGTCGGACGTAAGACGCGTACCATTATCGTTAATAGAAACGTCCAATCCAGTCCAATCCAACTCCACCCAAGTCCAAATCCATCTAACACAATCCAACTAACTACATGTTTGCCAGAAATGCGTGCACAACCTAGTAGACCTTGGCAGTCCAATACTAATCTGACTCCTCGCTCAAGAGGCAGGTACAGGATTGAACTGTCATACAGGTTCCTCACAGTATGGGGCACGTACGGCAACCCAAAACTGGCAAATGCAGTTAAACGTACCTGGCATTCATCATTCATACATCACATGTCTGCTCACAGTTTGCAAGCAAATACAGCAAAAAACTATAAAGCAACTGATATATCTTTTTTAACTTAATAACTGAAGGTAAAGCTGTATATGCTAATCAATACATATTTTTGAGAAGCAAAGCAGTAGCCATAGTATCTTTAGAACTTAAACAGAAGAATTTGAGCTCTAGATGGTAATTTGTATGTCTTTTGAACTGAAGTGTATCCAACTAATAGAACCTAGAAAACCACTGATGTCATAAAGTGGTAGAACCTCCCAAATCATTCTATAAATTATGCAGTTTTTCCTATTCTCGTCATCACCTTCAGTTTTTCCTATTCTCATCATCACCTTCGGTTGACCTGTTCACAAAAAACATTGTGTGCTTAGATCACATATTCAACATCAATTTCATATACTCAAACTAAATTTGTTTGAATCAGATTCTTCTCAGCCACCTTTAGTTTGAAGAGGGGGGGGGGGTGGGGGGGGGGGTTGTTGTTAATGTATATAGGCACATATAGTCTTCTCCTTTTCTGGCCCATGTAGGCCTTATGGCATCTTTTGGCCCGTACTCTGTAATCTGTATACTTGTAACCTTCTCTTACAGAGAGCAGTCTCATCTTCTTACTTGTTCCTGCTTTTTTTTATGTTCTTATTGTCCAGCACTTGAGCACCTGAGGAAGAAGATTGAAATATCAACAGAGAAAATACGTTTAGCTAAGGTGAAAGAGGAACAGGCAAAAAAGGTTGGATATTTATACTTGAGCTTTGATATTAATGATTTTAATTATTTTTGTGTTATTTGATTCAATTGACTTAGTATCATAAAGACTCCGTTCTTTACCATTTGTATTTACAACTTACCCATGTTTTGAATGTAATAAAGGTGCAGATTTCTTTCCAAGGATATAGGTTAATTTCTCATTGCTGAAATGGCACTTTAAGGCAAAGCCTAATTGTAAGATTAGGCACAAAGATAGTAGATTGATTATTAGGGATATGAGTCAGCTGGACTCCTTTCTTAATATAATGATGCGCAAGTTCTCCTGCATGTTCGATAAAAATTGCTAACCCATGCGATTTCATGGTCTAGTATATAATTTTTAAGGAGCGCTATTTAGTTTTGGGTGCTTATCTAATAAAAACTAAATCATCTCCTTGATCTATATCTTTCTCTCCCAGTCCTACAATAACAAATTGATGCATAAATGCAACATCAAAGGTTGGCTCCTCTAAAATAGGATTTTGTAGCCGAAGAAATTTAAAGTCTGTAGCCAGGCATCTAAAGTTTCCTTTTTAGTTTGCTGTGTTATGGCTTTGAGTATACGTCTTAGGTCCTATTTTCTCCGTCTTTTGCAGATCGGATTGTATTTTTCCATGGCCAGATATTTGTCTTCTATTTTTCCAAATAGGATTGGGACTCCCTATTTGCCAATTTGTTTTGAGAAAAATGATTTTGGAACACACTGTTTCATTGTTTATAATCGTATCGTATTGATATCAGATGTTTATCTTCCTTTTTGTGCAGATAGCTGCAGGACTCCCTATATTCTATTTTTTAGCAAGTCTATTTGCTAATTTATTTCTTGCCAAATTTTTTTTATGTAGATTGTTTTTGGACACACTGCTTCTTTTTGTGATCGAATTAATACTTATTTTTCCTTTACATAGATTGGTTTGGGGACAACTTTTCTTTCTTAAACTGGATTGGTGCTTTTACCAAGTTTGGTTATCTGAAATCTCATGGACTCTTTCTTTTAAACTGTTATCATTCAGTCCAATAAATAGATGGTAGATGTTTTTCTTTCTCGAACATGATAGACGTTTTTCTAAAGTGGATTGATGCTTTTAACAAATTCTTTCACTTTGTTTGGTTACCTGAAATCACATGGACTCTTTCTTAGTTTCTTTTAATCTAGATAATAGATGCCTGTGAAAACACTGAATAATTTGCCATCCTTGTGATATGAATGGTGCATGATTTGCCATTCTAGCCCACTTTCGTGGACTCTGATAATCCGAAATGTCAGTGGCATGTAATTGATACTCCGTAAGAATGGCATAAGAATAATTGCCGAATAATGGGGATAAAGTGTCTTTATGCTCATGTCGCCATATTTGTTTTTCCATTCCTATATCCTATATACTCCCTCCATCCCAAAATGAACGCAGTTCTGGGATGTTTTGGGGAGATCAATGCTACTTAGACATTACGTATATATCCCTATGAACAGTTATTTTTTCTCTCTCGAGCATGCAGGAGAGTTGTGTATCATTATATTAAGAAGAAAATGGCTCAAGAACCCATACAAGAAACCTTACACATGCACAGCACAACCCACTAGGATGGTAAACAGTCGCTCCCTTAACAAGAGTTGGACATGACCACTTCCACAATCAGCCCCTGGGCAAGGAGGTGATTGATGCCTCTTGCCCCCAGCAAAACCCCAAAATGACGCTCCTCACTAGCAAGCAAAAGTGCTCTAGCTAGGTTATGAGGTTCACCATCAATCACACAAGGATTATGAGGATTCCACAATGTCCAGCCCCCTAAGAGGATGATGGAATTGAGACACTTTCTTAAGTGATCAGGCACCCTCCTTGAGCTGCTGTTCCACCAATCATCCAAGGAGATCTCCCTCCTTGAGCTTCTGTCCCACCAATCATCAAAGGAGATCTCATCAGATAGGAGAGTGAGACTGTAAGCCGACTCGGCACAGAAGGAAAAACCAAAATTCTCGTGTGAAGACACGTGTTGAGTGTTGACAGCAAGTGGTTAATATTTTCCACCTCTTGGTCACAAAGGGGGCAATAGGAAGGGTGAGGAAGCCCCCTCCGTGCCAACTGATCAGCTGTCCAACACCTTTCACGGACCACTAGCCACATGAAAAAAGACATTTCCCAGGTGCCCAATTTTTCCAAATCCTCTCATAAGGATTGAAGATTACCGTACCAAGAAACAGGCTTTCATAGAGGCGGATTTTGGTGAATAATGCCCATCACCATAGAACCTCCAAACATGAGTGTCTTCCACCTCTGGCTCTGGTTGTAGTACGACTTGTGAGATGAGAACCCAAAGGGTGAAATACTGTGAAAAATTCAGCAGGGCAGATAAGGTGCCCAGAATATCCCTAACCCAGGTAAGGTCAGCTAAAGCTTCCAGAACTGTTCTCTTGTTCCTTTTCCTTTTGAAACTAATGCCAAGACTTGAGGGGCAAGATCAGCTATGCTCTGGCCGCAAATCCACCTGTCAGTCCAAAACAAAGTTGCAGCCCCTTAACCAATCTCTGAAACCACCGTAATAGAGAAGAATGCTTGGAAACACTTATGGACTGGCACATGAAAATTTGTCCAAGGACGAGTAGGATCTGTTTTCATCATCCACAACCATCTCAACTGAAGAACCCAGCCAAGATTTTGGAGATCAGAAATTCCAAGACCACCAAGCTCTTTGGGGAGGCACACTTTGGTCCATGCCACTAGGCAGTGGCCACCCTTGGCCTCTTTCCTTCCTCTTCGCAAAATTCATCTTCTTAATCTGTCAATAGCCTTGATGGCCCAGGGAGGAAGATCAATGGCCATAACAATATAGACCACCATAGATGTACATGCTGCACCAGTATACGCCACCCTTCTTTTAGTTAACAGGTTGGCCTTCCATCCAGCAGCTGCAGCAATGCTATCAATAAAGGGCTGCAGCTGGGCCTTTGTCAATTTCCTCAAAGAAAGCGGGACTCTGAGGTATTTACAAGGAAAATCCAAGAGCTCGCAAGGCAGATGATCCTGAATAAATGCCATGTCATTCTCTGAACACTGTATGGGGAACACATTACTTTTCTGCACATTTGTTTTCTGACCCGAAGCTTGGCCAAATAAATTGAGGATGTCCAGAGAAAGATTAATATCAGTGGCAAGCGGCTGGAGGAAAAGGACAAATGGAGATTCAATGTTGCAAAGCTCTGGAAGATAGGCGCTGCAGCAAGCTGTTCTCTCCAGCTTTAGAAATCATGTGGCTCAGCACATCCATCACTAGAATAATGAGCATTGATGCGTAATAATTATACTTTGGATATGGAGAAAGTAGTAAAGCTTACTGAAGGTACCTGTCCATGATCTAAAAGTGTATTTATTTTGTAGGACAAATTTAAAATGCTAGTATACACTTATTTCGGGATGGAGGGAGTAATGTCTCGTGTAGATGATCAGACCTCTACTGTTTCCCTATTTTTTCTTTGTAAATACTCGTGTTTCTCTTTCATTCTCATGTCGCTAACAATCGTTAGTTATGTTGTCTGCTATTTTTTACTATGCGTTTGGTATTCTAGGCCTGGGAAGTTGCTGCACAAGTTGTTAAAGACGAAGAGGATGCTAAGCAGAAACTATGTGATGATTTGAACTATCTAGTATGCTTTTAATTTTTCTTTTATGAATATATGCCCATCATTTTACCATATGTTCTTAAGATCTTTTTTCTTTTGTTTAACTAGGTCCAGGAGAGTGCTGCTTCCCAATATGCAAGATTAGAGGAGCTGAAGAAACGTTTAGAATCTCTGAATCCTAGCAGGGATTCTATCAATGCTTCAGTAAGTGAATAGCCCCAAGGCCAAAGATCCATGTTTCGTCTTTGAAATTATTTATTTTCTTACTGTCAGTATTTCTGCTTTAGTGTTAACAGGAACTAGTCTTATTTGATTATATGTTTCCTGTTTATTAGTAGACATTAGTTCTTTTGTTGTTTTCTGGGCAGATAATGTTGGTTTTGGTCTAAACTATGTGTATGCTCCGTATTACTTTTTGTCTCACCATTTCTTATTATATCAGGGTGTTTATACTGCACAGCACGCTACTCTGAATTCAGTACCTCAGCAGCCAACTGCACAAAATCCTGCAGATGTATCTGGCCGTCAGAATATTGCCACAGAGCCTGCTTCTATGCAACAGCGGCCTATACCTGTAGAGTCAGAAAAGAAGAGAAGACCATCGAACTTGGCGAGAGGGAGGGGTGGTGTGATGATCCTTCCGAAGGGAAGAGGGAGTTCTGGGTCAGGATGGACAGGTGCTGGGTTTGATGTAGATAGCGGTACATGACGCCCAGTATTTCAAGTTACACGTACACATTGAAATCAAGCTCTCCTAATTTCACAAGAATTATATTGGTCTCCTGAATTTTTTTTCAGATTTAGCCATTCCAGAGTTCTAATGTGAGGAATGAGGTGTACGTTTGTTCATTTGTTTATCAATTGTATATGAATCATGCACTAAAATATATATATATATATATTCAAAGGCTAAAAATCCTCATCATGACATGAAACATACATCTCTATGATAAGAAATCTGAACCAAACTGTGGGCACCCGCCATGTCGCCCTTGTCAACGTAGGGTGTGTGTGTTTGATTGCTAGATGAGGGCTCTATCATATATCTGGATGAGCGGATGTAGGATGTATGGCAAGTTGAATTGTATTTTAATAAAAGTGTTTGATGAGGATATATGAGTGGATGTAAAAAATACCGAGATGTTATTTGGTTACTTGTATGAGTCAATGCAATTTGTTGTGCTTATGAGACTGAAGCGTGGACCCTACACCACAACACTGCATCCACCAGAACTGGCTAGCAATTAAAGCCGAAATCGATTGCATGATCGGATGAAATGCAGCAATGGGCAAGCAAATATATGGGTGGGTACATGCTGCTATAGTGGTAAAAAAGACGCTCCTGTCCCAACGGCCCTACGGATAGTTTCTTCAGCTTCGATGCTCGTGAAACCTAGGTTTCTGATTAGAAATGGTTTGTTGGTTTCTACATTATAAGAGTGCCATAAGTCTCATGTATAGAGAGACCATGGTCCATGGAGAGCTGGTGGCTAGGGAAATCCATGTACTATTGGATACTGTATGCATGATGCCTGTTGAGTTTCCCAAGATAAAAATAAAACGAGACTGACGGAGATGCATATAGAGCCATAGAGGCTTACATGAAAATAAACAGACCTAACTGACGGAGGAATATGAAGCTAAAGCCATTCTTAGTGAGAGTTTAATCAGAGTTTTATTTGTTTAATAAGCTATTACATAGGTATTTTTGATGACGTGGCAATGTGATGAAGAAGAAAGTGAACAAATGAGTTTCATGAAGATGAAACTTTCTTGACACAATTACCAACTTGTCGACACAAAAATGTGACAAATGCACAGCAAGCCAGGAGAAGCCATGCGGAGCAGATCCCGAGATCTCCCAGGACTTCGGAAACACAAGACCGGATGGTCATGACCTGAGACGTGCTAATCAATTTGACCCTATAATTGACAAGAAGAAAAGATTGATCAGTAATTTAAGGTGGAACATACCGGTGTTGCTCCAGTTCCAAATATGCGATTATAGCCGATAAGATAAGGCTATCGACTAAAGAGTCGATATCTAGCATGCTCATAATGCAAAGTAAATGAAATAGGCATTATCGGCAATTACCAAGTATTAATTACGTAGATTTAATAGCCGATGATCATGAGAACATGCAAAGGTACAAAGAGTGGGTGTGAAAGCATTTATATTAATTGAGAATCAAACTAGCTTTCGACCAAAACGAAAACACGTAAGCATTGAAATAGCTAGTGTATCCTCAAGCTATCGGCTAAATAACCGATTCCAATGATTTTGACGTATAGCATGCAAACACTCATCTATTGGATATGATAAATCTACAGACTAACTAAACTCAATCTATTGTACTGTCAACCGGTCGAATCATCTGATGCAGCATCGACATTAGGACCCTAGATCAAAGACTAGCAATCGATAGATCTACTTATATTTCAATAGAATCATGAAAGCATATTATATGCGTGGAAGCTTAAACTATCGACTAAATAGCCGATAGAAACATAATGAATAAACGACATCATGTTTTCTTAGCAGATAAATCTACTAATCAACAATGTTCGATCCTAATGCACTAACAGGTCGAGTTAGCTGATACAACATTGATAGTGAAGTCAAACCGAAGATTGGTAACCGATAAATCTATCTTCTAACAAAACAAAACCTCGAATACTCACTATGTTCGATCAAGATCAAGACCAATTAGTCGATAAACAGGATGTACCGTCAAAGATTGAATTCAAGTGTGAAATAACCAACAGACGATAGATCAATATAATGAAGACCAACAAATCTTGATCTAGATCGGATAGTTAGTGATATTATATTAAACAGAAAACTATTTAACACAATATCAATAACTTATATCAAAACTTACAAGAGATCAATCAGCTGATGCAGTCTTGTAAATAACAATATCAATCGATAACTAATCTATACCACGACTTATAAGAGATCAATCAGTTGATGCAGCCTTACAAATAACAATATAGATCAATAACTAACTTATAGTACGACTTGCAAGAGATCAATCAACTGATGCAGCCTCACAAGTAATAATATAAGTCGTGATGGTACTTACAAACAAACTGGAGGTCTCGGACGAACCGATGCAACCCTGCTTGCCCGAAGAACTCGCCGAGATCTACTCTATTCCTACTCCTAGGGTTGGCGTAAGCCAAAAAAGTAAAGGTACGGGTTTGTGTTTGATCGATGGATGTCTATTACAATAGCCGTGGTTCAATATTTATACCGAGGCTTGACTACGAGTCCTGGTCGAACAAGACCGGTTACAAACTTGGACTCCAATCTTTCCCTTCTATGAAGTCCGACACGTCTTCTCACTTCAACCGTCGTTATCTCCTCATCGGCAGGATCCATTCTTACCACGATGATGACATCACTATTATTTAGCTGACTCCAATGGCGATTTAGTTAGCTGATTCTTTGAATATTTTGGCTTTCTTCAATAAATCCTAAAATCTAGGGCCTTCGTCGTATCGATCCAAAATTTGGTGTCAACACATGCCCCCCAATTTAAGGATGAAATGATTTTATCCCAAAATTATCTCTTATGACCGTTGTATTGCGCTGCACTTCCAACCTTCAACTCCGAAACCTTCGCGCTATCTCCAACTTTCAGGCCGAGGGTTCATATAAATCTCAAAATTGCCCTAGTCTTCTTTACTCAGCCATTCTGCCTCTGCTCTTCTACTTTGCACTCATCAGCCGTCGAAACTCTCCAAACTTGAATCCCTAGCCAATCCATAACTCCGACGTATTGGAGTGCTTCATCGTTCCTCACGCTTTCCCTGAAGCAGTAGTTTAGTTGGGGGATATGTAACAACAAGATCCACTTGTAGATCTAGATTTAGCCCCTAGGCTCAATGGCGCCCGTCGATCATGTCCCAAAGGTATGAGTCAAAAGCCCTTTTCTCAACTGTGCATGATTCCTCAATTGATTTTCGGCTCCTGGATTTATCCTCTTTTTATTTTCTTAGGAATTCAAAAATGAAATCTTAATCCCATCAGCCAATGTTCCTCATTCTTACTATTTGGGACCCATGGGTAATCCTGACCCTACTGAGATAATCATCCTAGAAACCAGCAGGCTTCTGTTCAAGCAGTCAGTTATGAATCCATCAGCCTAGAATTATACTTTCAGAGCTTGGCCTCAACCTCTCAAAGGGTGGAGGGATTGGTACCACAGAATAGCAGATGCAGAACAGGCCAACTGGGTTCTTTATGATTTGGATCAATGCATTACCTTGTCTTTATCTCCTATGAAAAGAAATGAGCCACTATTGAAAGCTGCATCTTATTTCTAGTCCAATGCTTTTAATGCTTTTATCTTTGGCCATGGTCCAATGACAATTACATTAGCTGATATTTTCATACTGACTGGCCTTAGAATCACTGGTCCTCTCCAACCTTTCAATCTTCTCAACAAACTGTCCCACAAACTATGAAATATGAAAGGAAGGGGATGGACTGGCTATATGGCCAATCATAAGAAACCTGGTGCCGTTAGTGAAAAAGAGCATGTAGCTTTCTTGAACATGTGGCTAGAGAAACATGTTTTTTCTGGGTCATCTTGTGCACCAACCAGCAATAACCTCTACCTAGCAGAGTGTTTGGTGAGTGGTGTTGATTTACCCCTTGGGAAATATCTACTAGGATCTTTCTATCATCTGATGGATCAGGTGTCTAGGAATTTGCTGGAGAACAAACCAATTGGCACAATTAATTGACCCTGGTGGTTATTGAAGCTGTGGCTCAACTTATACATGCACAAGATGGTGGTTGTTGACCTGAGAAACCTGAGCTTCCCTTCCTCCAACTATTCAGAAGATCAGGAGAAATCACTGGACCAAGAACAAAGATTCCGTGGATGCTCATCTTTTGGTGAAGCAGCATCAGTAATCAGCATTCCTCTCGATATCGGTGAATTCTTCAAAAGATTCTACAAGGGGTTTTCTACCGATAGCTTAACTTGGTTCACTTATTCTCCAGTTGATGAATTTATGAATCCTTATAAGTTTAGCTTTGAATCAGCTTGCAGAGATCCATCTTCCATGGCCATTTTTCAATGTTCAATAAAGCCAGGACTACTCCCAACAGAATTTAGGCACGGTCGAGAGAAGCCACTGACTTCCTATGAATTTTACAATCAAGTAGTTGCAGCTTGATAGCTTGGCCTTGGTGAATTGCCCCCGGGCTATTTTTTGCTGACAAATTGAAGCCGAGAGAGGATTTGATGAAGGTCTTGAATTCATACGGATTCTTAAATTTGAAGAAGTTGTACCTCAGACAGATCTGTCCGTATGGAAGTATGGCCCCTTTGCCTCAAACCTGTTCAATGAATGGTGGCAAGAATGGGCTCAACACTTGTTCTATTGATCAACCACTCCCTATTGTCTGACATTGAACCCAAACTTTCCATTTGACGCTGAGGTAAGCAATCTCACATGCTGTCAGTCGATTCTTGCTTCTGGCTAGCATACTCATTCATCTTTACCTTCTTTCGCAGGACATTGATTCTGTCCCCCCAACCATCAACAGGAGCAATCACCCAATTAAATATCTATCTGGTGTCCAAACCCAAGAATAGGATGCAACAATCCTTCATTAAAAACTGTTAAGAGAACACCAGTAGCCCCTATCATATTACAACAAACTTCTTCCTCCAAGCGCAAAACCTATAAAGGTAAGTCATTGAAAATAACCACACGCAAGAAGGCTTGAAAGGATCCTGGAGCATCATCATCGACTCTTCAGGTATTCTTACTATTTTTCCCCAAAATTCATTCACTACACCTGGTAACCCTAAACATCTTTGTAGCCAACCATTGTCAATACTTCATAATAAGTTGTGTGACAAACTTGCTGGCTCAGGCCTTTGGAGCATCAGAAGCTAGTGCATCATCGGATAATGATGAAGAAACAACCGATGGGTGATATCTGTAAATCCTTGCTAATGCCATTATTGGAGTAAGTTTTCTCGCTCCCCATTTGTGAATAACCTTGCTCCAAACTAACTGGTACTTCTTTCTTTCTCTTAGGCCAATTCCACACCAGACATCGATGATGAAGCTGAAGAATGGGTTCCACATACTCCATAATTAGGAGGAACCAAGGTATTTTCAAAACTGGCCATACCATTGTTCAATTAGTAAGATAATCTAACTCATCTCTTTGTAGGTCCTGACTGAGGAACCAAATCATGAACGATATCTATCGACGACTCAGGTATACCAATTTTCTCTGATACCGGATCCACCCAGCCATTTATTGATCACTTCGATATTTGGTTGACTGAGGAGCAGGAAGGGGATGACACTGAGAACGCCAATCCTATCGATTTCCCTACTGAAGAACTTTAAAATACTCACCAAACAACTGATGGTAAACCCCCAATCACACTTTCCGCCTTTCATTCATGGATCTTCTTGATTTCAAATTACCTTCTCTTTCGGATGCCAACCTCGAATCAGGGCCAACTCCTACTGTTACCAATGAACAAGAAACCGGCCGAGGTACTATTGATGGTAGTTAATGTCAATTATAAACCGTCAATATACCTTACATAAATGACTAAAATGGATTACCAACATAGACTTAGGGGTTTTAACTGACAATTTCCATGTGTTTTGGTGAATCTGTGTTTTCAATAGGATTTAATTAGAAAATCACCAAGGAGGACCTATTCATCAAAGGAAATCACGTTTATCCATGATGATACCTACGTGGGAAGACTCTAGAAGACTTCAGAAGGCAAATCACCTAAGTAGGGCATGGGCCACTAACATGTGGGGCCGGCCGGCCATTGGGCCCCACCTAGCAGCCTCTCCTCGCTATGTCGGTTCTTCACTGCCTTAGGGTTTGCATCTACGCTATCCTTTTAAGTCGGTTTGATTCGAGGGTCTAGGATACTTGAAGGCCCCTTTATATACCTACTTATACTCCCCTCTCTAGGGCAATGCATTTGATCCTGAGAGCTTGAAGGCCAGAAACCCTAATTCATATTTCCACCAGGATCAGAGCTAACAATCAAGAGAAGATTAGTCCTTAATAGGATCTAGTCTTATATTAGAGATAGAGAGATAGAGTATGAGGAAGAGTTTGGAGGAAGTGCCAGCTTGTTAGTGCTCTCTCTATGGCTTGTACCCTGGCGAAATCAAGTTCTTTTTGAGCTTGCTTCTGAGATTTCTCTAGTAATCAAACTTCTAATTCAAGTAAGCATCTTGTTCATATTGCTCTTCAAGTTTGCGACTCTTTTGAGTACTTTAATCCTTGTAGCTCCTGGGTTAAAGTAGTATTCATAGTGTAAGCGTGGTGCTTAGATTCGGTTACTCATGGATGTACCCTACTTTCTGGATTGGTGGTAGCTCACGAGGGTGACTCTTATAGCCTTGTTAAATCTTTTGTAGTTCACTTCTCGTTTGTTGGCCTAGCCGGTGTTGATGGTCACTAACACCCCATTTTAGACCGTCCACTATGCCTAAATTGGTGATGTAAATACATAAAATCAATCAAAAAGCAACATTTTATGTTTAGATTTCACTTGGTTCCACTTGTACTTGGAGAATTGTGCTTGTAGGGTAAAACATGGCAAGATTAAGCAAAAGAATGCCTTCTAGAAGCAATCTAAGTGGCTAGGAGGGCCAAGGGCCACCAAGTGGCGTCGCTCGATGCCACATGGCGTCGGCCGACGGCCAACCTGGCCCTTCCACGTCACTGATCCGTGGGACAGCCAGGTGGCACCCCCAAGAGTGCCATCCACCGTTGGTTTGAATCGGTTTGATCCAAAGGTGGAGGTGGAGCTCCCTTGGATCCCTGGTTCCATTGTCATCTACTTGGAGGCCTCCACCGACTTACTTACCACCTTCCTGACCAATGAAACCCACATGCCACTCCTACAACCACCTTGGGAAGCCAACCAAGGCCCTACGATCAAGAAACGATGAAATCTAATGTCGCCCGATGCCATCCCCTGTCGCCTCAAACTTTTGTACATGCAAACTAGCATAGTTTGGAGCACATCCACGCGTTGGTTGTGGTGGTTCAAGGTTAGTTGCATCCAAGGGTAGAGAAGGATGGTCACGTGGATCGCTGACATGGCGCTGGAGTAGCCCCTACTCCACCTCAAGCTATAAATAAGACCCCTCTCCCGCATTTGTAAATGCACCATCTCACTCCATCTCACTCCAAGTGAGAGTAGTAGCTATGCTCTGTAGTCATCTCACTCCAAGTGAGAGTAGTAGCTATGCTCTATAGTTCTACTACTTAGAAGTAGAAGATAGGGAGAGAGTGAGGAGAAGCTCGGAGAAGGGCCAGGGTTGTCGGCATCCTCTCCACTTGTGCTTTGGTGGATGAAGCTCTTCTTCGAGTGAAGTCCGACATCTTCTATGGTAACTCTGTTCTTTTGCATTACTTAAGTACTATTTATATTATTGTGTTTACTGGTTTCACCGCTTGGTTAGAGTGCTCTACTCTCATTTCATCGTGTACAGGATTAGAGTAGTAAGTTTATAGATTAAGTGTGGTGCTTAGGCTATATCTTACCTGTGTTTACAGCTAGGCCCCGGATAGATTATGGTAGTTGGTAGGAGGTGACAGCCCTGTCCATCTTCTGTATTCCAACACGTTAGGCCTAGTTATTAAAACGTAGGGCTCATTGTGCTTTGTGCCTAATCAACCCTTTGGGTGAGGTTAGGGTAGGTATGCCCTATAGTAAACAACCGTGATATAGTATTCTTTAGTCTTGCCTTTATTCATAGGAACCACATATATCCTCTCTACCCATTATTATCTTTACCCTTGTTCTATCCTTGGACAACTTAGTTATTACTCTAGTTCACTTCGTGTTCCCTGTGGAAATTCGATACCTAGGAATACTCCTAGGTGAAAGCTATATTGACATCCGTACGCTTATGGATTTATCTGTTTGCCATACCTAGTGTCAACAGCAGGACCTTGTTACTATAGGAAACATACTCTGCGTGTGTTTTCTTTAGTAATATCCCTAGAATTGAACAATAGAAGACAAAGCTTACCGAAGTTAGAACTAGAAGACCTTTGCGATCTCCTTTATACTCCTGTTATCTAATCCTTGTTGCGAAGTTGAGTTAAGTTAGATTTAGTTATTCTCACACATGTTTCCTTGAGTTTGATATAAAACTAGGATACTTCCGGTGAAGTGCTACATCGGTATAATATCCGTGTGCTTGTGGATTATTCTGTGTGCGTTAATATATACCAATAAGCATTTCTGGTGCCGTTGCTGGGGAAACAGTTGCTAAGTTAACTTCGAACCTAGCTTAACCTTATATCATTATTCTTTTATCTTTTACTTTTCTTTTCTTTTCACTATGGATTTAGAATCCATCCCTATCCACTAATACGCTGCACCTACGAGCGCATGCCTAGAGCCACCAGAATCTTCAAAGCATATACTAACACCTAGCTATGAGCTGCGCCCATGTTTAACCAACATGGTCCGGGATCAATCTTTTTCAGGCAAAGATGATGAAAACCCATACTCCCACTTAAATGAGTTTGAGCAAACCTATGCATGCTTACGCATTGCGGGCATGTCAGATGAAACCTTACGATGGAAGTTTTTTCCTTTCTCTTTGAAGGAAAGAGCTAAACGTTGGTACAAGAAAACCATAGGGAGTAGACAAGGAGATTGGGAAGCTTTGTGTTCTAGATTTTGCTTTCAATTCTTTCCCATCTCTAGAGTAGTAAGCGTTCGTTCAGAGGTTCTAACTTTTAAACAAAAAGAACAAGAATCTCTAGGCATGTCATGGGATCATTTTAATGCTCTCATTAATACTGGCCCTGACCTTGCCATTCAAGACCCCATTCTTCTTCAACACTTATATATGGGTCTTGATAGGAAAACCTTGAGGTATCTTGATACAACTTTAGGAGGATCGTTCTTGCATGTCTCCGCTAATTTGGAGAGAAGCATTCTTACTAAAATCCTAGAGAACACCCCTAAAGAAGTAGAAAACAAGTCGTTAGAGGAGGAACCCTAGATAGCTGAACTAGAACTTCTGCCTAACCCATCACCAACTTCAGCTGTCCCAAATCCTGAACCACTGGAAAAGGAGGAAACTCCAATTTCGGATTTCATGCTTGAATTCGAGGATGAACTATTTGATGAATATGGAAATACCTTAAATTACCATACTATGAGGAGACCCCAGAAGCCTAGGAAATCATCATCTCATGAATAAATCATTGACCTTTCTGAGGAAGCTTTCCTTAAAAAACTATGAAAGAGCTAGTGTCCATTATAAGTAATGAATGGTTAGAAGAATCAGAGCTTTCCTCTGATGTGATTCGTATAGATTCACCTTATATTTCCATTCGCTGCCAAATTAACAAAGCACCTTTCGATGCTCTTTATAATCTAGTTGTGGGTGTTAATATCATGTCTGCATCTTTTGCTCGTGATTTATTGAAAGACATGCCATTAACCCCAACAACAAAGTTGTTGAAAAGTCTTTTATGACACATTCTCCCAAGTTTGGGAATTCTATATGTCCTCCCTATCCAGGTACAAGGAACCATGGTTCATTTGAGCTTTTATATCTATGATATCATAGAGTTCGACCTAGTGATAGGACAACCAATTGAAAAACTTATCCAAGAAGGACAAACTGGGAAACTGAAAATAAGCATCGGGAAAAACTTTAAACTTTCTATACCCATTACTCATTCTCTAAATGCTAAGACTCAGCCAATTCTTGAATAAGACCTAATGGAAGAGGTTAAGGTTGCATCCCTTGATGACTTTATTGAACCCAACCTTGAAGATGATGCCCATTTCTTCATCAAAGAAGAAGATAAAAATCCTACAGAGCCTGAACCTCTAGATGAATTGCTGGAACCACCTAAGCCCTCCATTGAGCTTAAACCCCTGCCTTCTGGTCTTAGGTATGCTTTTCTAAATAATGATCAGGATTCTCCTGTGATCATAAGTGATAAACTCTCTCAGGATGAATCCCTCCGCTTGTTAACTGTCTTAGAAAAGCATCGTTCTGCTTTTGGCTACTCACTCCAAGACCTTAAGGGAATTAGCCCTGCTCTTTGCACCCATCACATTCCTATAGACCTAGATTCTATACCATCTAGGGAGCCACAACATAGGCTAAATAATGTGATGAGAGAGGTTGTTAAGAAAGAGGTTTTGAAACTCCTACATGCCAGGATTATCTACCCCATTCTCGCATGAGCCGAGTGAGTGGGTAAGCCTGGATTCGTTACAAGACAAGTTGTGCCTAAAAAGGAGGCATGATTAATGTTTGTTAAAAATGAAAAAAGAATGAATTAATCCCCAAAGAACCTTCTTGATCTTTGGATGGTGGATGTACATTGTAAACATAGTAGATTAGAACAATACACCAATCAATGAAAACTTAACAAGGCAACAGAGAAAGATCAATTTCCGTTGCCCTTCATTGATGAAATGTTGGAGCGACTAGCAAATCACTCTTTCTTTTGTTTCCTTGATGGGTATTAGACCAAGGTTATCACCATTTGATATAAAAGGAACGTTAAACCGATCCATCCCGATGACCAAAGCAAAACCACCTTTACATGTCTATATGGAACTTATGCTTCAAAGCTATGCTACTGGAGTGGACGTCTCACGATGAGTGTTTATATTTATGGGTATTTCTCATAGTATTTCTAGATTTATTCTCGTAATGAAAACGCCACAAAACATTACGAACATGCAGAGCATTGCACGGTGCTGCCATGCGCCACGGCCGGTGATGGAATGAACAGATAAAAAAATAGAGAGATCCATAGAATGTTTCTTTTGGACTATGTAATGCTCATGTACATAAATATCAAACCTCTTTTCAAAGATGCATGATGTCTATATTTTCTGATATGATTGAAGAAATCTTGGAAGTTTTCATAGATGATTTTTCTATTTATGAAAAAACTTTCGATGATTATCTTGAAAATTTAGATAAGGTTTTGCAAAGATGTGAAGAAAAGCACTTAGTCCTTAATTAGGAAAAATGTCATTTCATGGTTAGAGAAGGTATAGTGCTTGGACACTTGGTGTTCGAACGAGGGATTGAGGTAGATAAGGCTAAAATTGAAGTAATTGAACAGTTACCTCCTCCCGTAAATATCAAAAGGATCTATAGTTTTCTTGGTCATGTGGGGTTTTACCACCACTTTATAAAATATTTTTCATATATTGCTAGACCTTTAACAAATCTTTTGGCCAAGGATGTTCCCTTTGAATTTAATGATACATGTTTAAAATCTTTTGAAATTCTTAAGAAACACTCATCTCTGCACCAATCATTCAACCCCCTGATTGGTCGCTACCTTTGAAATTATGTGTCATGCTAGTGATTATGCTATGGGGGCAGTTTTGGGTCAAACAAAAGATAAGAAGCATCATGCGATTGCTTATGCTAGCAAAACTCTGATAGGGCCTCAACTTAATTATGCAACAAATGAAAAAGAACTCTGGCTGTTGTTTTTGTTGTAGATAAATTTAGATCTTACTTAGTAGGAGCTTAGGTGATTGTGTACATTGATCATGCTGCGTTGAAATACCTGCTCACTAAGAAAGATGCTAAACCATGACTTATAAGATGGATTTTGCTACTCCAAGAAAATTCTGTTGCCGATCACTTGTCTAGAATGCAGTTTGAAAATCCACAGGAATTGCCCACCAACGATTCACTTTGGGACGACATGCTCTTCAAGATCACAAAATCCGACCCCTGGTGCGCGAATATTGTTAATTTTATGGTTGCAGGATATGTACCACTAGGGGAGAACAAAAGGAAGCTCATCTATGAAAGTCATCTCCACATATGGGATGAACCATACCTCTTTAGAGTTTGTTCTGATGGCCTACTCAGAAGATGTGTACCAACAGAAGAAGGCATCAAGATCATTGAACAATGCACTCATCACCATATGGAGGACATTATGGGGCATTCTGCACTCATTCAAAGATTTGGCAAAGTGGATTGTTTTGGCCAACCATGTATGAAGACACAAAAAACTTTGTCCGGAGGTATGGATCGTGTCAGAGGCACGGAAACATCAATTCAAGAGATGCCATGCCACTCACCAACAACCTCTAGATCGAGCTCTTTGATGTTTGGGGAATCAACTACATCGGACCATTTCCAAAATCAAAGAATTGTTAATATATCTTGGCGGCGGTTGACTATGTCTCAAAGTGGGTTAAAGCCATGGCATGTAGAGCTGTTGATGCAAAAAAAATCCAAGAAGATGTTTGAAGAGACAACATTTCCATAATTCAGAGTTCTAAAAATGGTGATTAGTGATGGAGGCACTCATTTCACTAACAAGAACTTTCACAAGTACTTGTTAAGACATGGGATCTATCACAATATCGCTACTCCATATCACCCTCAGACAAGTGGCCAATTAGAAACATCGAACAAACAAATCAAGAATATTCTGCAGAAGACGGTCAACGAGATGGGGACTACATGGAAGGATAGACTACCCGATGCACTATGGGCTTACAGAACAGCCTATAAAACACCACTTGGAATGTCACCATACCAACTCATCTACAGGATGACCTATCATTTACCTATTGAGCAAGAATTCAAAGCTCACTGGGCCATCAAATGATGGAATATGGATTTTGAAGCCGCAGAACCAATAGGAAGATGCAACTCTCTAAGCTCGATGAATGGCGTGAAAAAGCATATCACAACACCAAAATATACAAAGAGAGAACAAAGAGATGGCATGATAAGAGGATCAAGAAAAAGGAGTTCACCCTAGGAGATAGGGTATTACTTTTTAATTCCAGGGTAAAATTATTTGGGCACAGAGCAAATGGAAAGGACCATTCAAGATTATAAGCACCTCGTCGCATAGAGTGGTAACACTTCAAAATGATGAAGGTATGTTATTCTAGGTAAATGGTCACCATCTCAAGATCTTTCTAGAACCTAAAAAACCAACTGAGGATTTGGATGAGGTAGATTTTATTATTTTACCATAGATTTACACCTCTGCCCTCATTATGAGACTTCTAATAGATAGATCTTGACCCATGCTACAAGTACCCCCCTATATAAACAAGCCCCTACCAGCCTCCATAGCCATTCCATCAAAGCCTTCCATCTCCAGCAGCACCCAAGCTCTCCTCCTCTCAAGTTCCAATGGCTGGTAGAGAGATCGTCCCCCATGGAGTTGAAGAAGCCATACCACTAAGCATCATCCCACCGTGAGAAGTAGCTCCTGTTCCCTCCAACCAATCTTACTTCGCCCAAGCCATCCGTCGTCCGGTGATCGCTCTGCCACCGCCGCGTCTACTTCTTCAAGACAAGCCACGCCAGCCGAAGGCACCAAAGATCAAGGTCCCAAAGGAGATCAACCTCCTTCCTCCAAGGGAGAATGAGACACTGACTGTTGGTATTTCTTAACGCATACAGAAATAATCCACAAGCGCACAGAATTACCGTTGTAGCACTTCACCCGGAAGTATTCAGGGTATCATATTTTCATAGGGAACCAATGTACTCTTCTAGCTAGTTCATCTAAGGACAACACAAGGGTAGAGTTAGCAAAGGTTGAAATGGATTCCTATGGTTTTATGGTCTAAGGATAGATAAACATGACTCCTACTTGTTCACTTTGGGCATCGGCTTACTCCTGGTCAGCCAAGCGATACCGGCATGTAGCTCTATGTTGAACCCAGATGTGGGGGAGTACGAAGGATGGACAGGGCTATCATCACCTACCGCCTACCCCTCAACTGTGGGGAGCGAGGCAAATGAAGGTAGCCTCTAGCGTAGATACCACGTCTACACTATCAACTACTACTCTATTACGCATGCAAGGGTTATCCATCTTTATCACGGCCCTTCTGCTAGAGCATCCACCATGGGGATGGACGATGAACCCACAAACAAGTAAGAGTATAGCTTAACTAGTCAAAGATGGGGAATCACGAATACTCACTTAGCGGGAAATCCCGTTGAGGCACAAGTATCTATTGAGGTACAAGGCAGGGAGACACCAACAAGCTCGACTCTTCCTCGAACTCTCCCTCACATCTCTCCCTTGCAACTCTAGCTAGCTACTAGGGCCTAAGCCCTTAGAGTGTTGCTCTAACTCAAGTGAGGAGTGCTCTTCTTCCTTATGGTGGTGTGTTGTGAGGAGGGGGTGCCTCTTATTTATACAAGGAGGAAGACGGTGCTGGGAGCTATTCTTGGTGCGAGGACCGGGCTACACCACCTCAGTATAGAGGCATGCCACCGTCTGAGCAAGGAGATGATGAGCGACGCCAACACAGGGTCCAGCACCCCCTGGGTCAGCCGCCCCTTGACTACCTCCGGTGGCCGCCACCTTTGGTCGATGGGCTCCTGGCTTGACCTGGAGTGCGTCCTCGTGGTGCCTTTGGTCCAGAGTTCGAGTTTGGATGGGCCACTCTATGTTTCTTTGGCCTAGATGTGCATTCTGCTTTCCCTGATTGCGTATTTTGTCATGTTTTTCATAGTTGTGCCCTGCAAAACATGCTTGTACCAAAACTTGTGGAAAGTGTGAGTTCAAAACCCTATTTCTAAGTTTTGGTATTCTTTATTTGTTTGTTTTGTTAAAATGTTGGTAGTAGGAATTATGAGTTAAGTACCACCAACACTGACTGGGGTGAAGACCAACAAGTTTGGAGACATCACATGCACCAAATACAAGTCGGTCATGCCTCACTTAACCATAGATGGTGTTCGTGCTGCTCATGAGGAAGTCAAGGCCATGCCGCAAAAGGAGAAGAAGAAGAGGGTGCCACCCTCTATCCTAAAGAATGAGGAGAAACACCAACAGCCAACCGTTACTATGCTGCAAGACAAGATAAAGACACTCACCAAGTATACCCATGCTCTGCAGCATAGGATCGATAAAGAGCATATCCATCGTAGGAATCTAGAATATGAGTTTACTATACTAAGCCGCTATGTTGTCAATCAGGACAAGTTTAAGAATTAAGGGTTAGGTTGTGGATCGATAGGGCACAATTAGGTTAATGTTTATTTTGTTTAGCTCAATGGTTAGGTTGGTTGAAGTTTGTGCTAGCCAGTTGAAAGTTTTGTGTTTAGGTTGGATTGTGTAATAATGTGCCTTATTAATGGAATTTTGTTATTACTACCTGCTCTCTATTTCTTTTGTGTTTGTCTCCACATGTTGTGCATAACGGTAAATAGAAAACAAGTGTGGGGGAAGCACACCACAACAACAAAACGAGATCCGATCATGAAAATCACGAAATTCAGAAAGCAATGGACCAAATACCATGCTCGCCAAAGTTGGACCGAAACGGGCCCGAGAGTGGGTCGCCCGGCCTCCTACATGGGCTGGCTGGCCTAGCCCAGTACCACCTCACACCAAGCTTTGTCCATGGTCAGGTTTGACTCCTGTATGGTCTATTTTCACCTATCTCACTTTCTGTTTCGAACTGAATTTAAAATCCTTTAATAAAACAACTTTAAAACATAAGGAAAGATTATTTCAGTCATGACTTAAGGATAGACTCACATAACACTTTTCCTAGAAGTCTTGCTACTGTTGGGAACTTATTAATAGGGACCCCATGTTACTTAAGTTGTGGAATGAGATATAGTAGAATAATGAGAGCTTGATTCTTGATGTCTAGTTGATTGGATTCAAAAAGTTAAAAAGAATAGCTACACCTCTCCTTTGTGGTAAACAAAGTCCTACCAGAGCCATATATGATTTGATAGACTAGGAAAACCTTCTACATATATTACTTGCTACTGTATTGAGTTTGGTCAAACCTTGTGACCCTTGTTGAGAAATTTATCATGCTCTCAAGATCGAGATCATGTACACTCCATATATATATATGCTGCTCCTACATTGGGAGTACACAACAACATGTTTTCCATCCACCCAAAAATGTTCTACTCCTACACTGGGAGTAGACACAAAAATATGTTTGTTAGGACAAATGCTCCAAGTTCTTGCAAATGTCTCTCTCGAAAAGTTTCAATTGCAGAAAAAGAGGCATGGATTATGCAAGAGTTATTCATAAAAGAAAAAGAAAAAGAATTGAAAAAAATAGACAAGTGTCCGAGATATTGAAAACAATGGGTAATTAGATGCCCACCTGAAAAAAAAAGAAAGATGAATAAGATAGCCCATGTTCTCTTGAAAGTGTTTCGAAGTTTCAACAAGAGATAGGTTAGCCACCATATACATATCCACACACATGCACATCTTGATCTAAGAGTATGACATTATTCTCCTTGGATCCTTGTTTTGACTTTACAATATATGCAATGCAAGTATGTTCTCATATTTATCCCTACCTGAGCTCCACATAAGCTTTTTAGAAGTAGGTAAAAAGAAGGCAAAAACATCAATGCCTTGGTAAGGATCCAAAAATACTATATATATTGAGTGATTTGAGAGTACTACAAAAGGGAGAAGGTAAGCTATGTTTTTGTTTTCAAAAATCTTAAAATGTTTCTCCAATTGACTTGACTGAAGGAATATGGTGATCTGTTTCAAGCTGTTCCATTCTTCAACCGCCCAAAGTTTCATGGTAGACACTTTGAATCCTGTAGAGCATGTATGATTGGGAATAGTTTTATGTTGATGTCTTGTCCTAAGGTTATGTCTTAAGTAATCCATCCTTTTATCGAGGATGAGTAAAAGCCTAAGTGTGGGAGAGTTTGTTGACGGTAGTTAATGTCAATTATAAACCATCAATATACCTTGCATAAATGACTAAAATGGATCACCAACATAGACTTAGGGGTTTTAATTGACAATTTCCACGAGTTTTGGTGAATCTGTGTTATCAGCAGGATTTAATCAGAAAACCACCAAGGAGGACCTATTTGTCAAAGGAAATCATGTTTATCTGTGATGGTACCTACATGGGAAGACTCTAGAAGACTTCAGAAAGCAAATCACCAAAGCAGGGCATGAACCACTGACATGTGGAGCCGATCGGCCCCACTAATAGGCCAATCGGCCTATGGGCCCCACCTGGCAGCCTCTCCTCGCTACGCCGGTTCTCCGCCGCCTTAGGGTTTGCATCTACACTATCCTTTTAAGTCAATTTGATCCGAGGGTCCAGGATGCTTGAAGGCCCCGATATATACCTGCCTATACCCCCCTCTGTAGGGCAATGCATTTGATCCTGAGAGCCTGAAGGCCAGAAACCCTAATTCATATTTCCACCAGGATCAGAGCTAGCAATCAAGAGAAGATTAATCCTCAATAGGATCTAGTCTTGTATTAGAGATAGAGAGAAAGAGTGTGAGGGAAGAGTTTGGAGGAAGTGTCGCCTTGTCTGTGCTCTCTCTACAGCTTGTAGCCTGGCGGAATCAAGTTCTTGAGTTTGCTTCTAAGATTTCTCTGGTAATCAACTTCTAATTCAAGTAAGCATCTTGTTCATATTGTTCTTTAGGTTTGTGACTCTTTTGAGTACTTTAATCCTTGTAGCACCTAGGTTAAAGTAGTATTCATAGTGTAAGCGTGGTGCTTAGACTCCGTTACTCGTGGATGTACCCTACTTTCTAGATCAATGGTAGCTCGCGAGGGTGACTCTTATGGCCTCGTTGAATCCTTTGTAGTCCTCCTCCCATTTGTAGGCCTAGTAGGATCTTGCTATTATAGGAAACATACTCTACCTGTGTTTTCTTTAGTAATATCCCCAAAATTGAACAATAGAAGACAAAGCTTACCGAAGTTAGAACTAGAAGACCTTTGTGATCTCCTTTATACTCCTGTTATCTAAGCCTTGTTGCGAAGTTGGGTTAAGTTAGATTTAGTTATTCTCACATATGTTTCCTTGAGTTCGATATAAAACTGGGATACTTCCAGTGAAATGCTACATCGGTATAATATCCGTGTGCTTGCGGATTATTCTATGTGCGTTAATATATACCAACATGTACTCATCAAGCAATTGGTGGAGAAGAACACGAAGACACTCCAAGTCCCCAGTCAGCCGATGGTACAATCAAAATACCACTTCTTTCTGTTTAAACCCTTTTGATCGTACTTGAACCAATCTCCAATTTTAACAGAGCCCAAAGAGCCGATTGAAATCTCTGATGTGATATAGGCAAATCATCGGATGTTCCTCCTTCCCCAAAGAAAAAGGTACTTGCTGCTTCACAATAGCCCATGGATCCAACATTTCACCATTTCTTTAATCTGAATGCATTTTGTAGGCACAAAGTCCATCTCTGAGCATCTTCTCCTTCAATATTAAAGATTATATAGAAGAGGGCGAAGGAAGCTCATCTGCCCCCAAGATTCATCAAGAGGGATCTTCTCTGTAAGCTACTACCAAAGATCGGCACAATTGATGCTACCTCATCTAGAAAAAGACATAGCCGATCTAGTCTGTAATGCAAAGCCACTCCATGATATCTTTTTGGCCATTAGGGGAGAACTGAGTCAAGATCTTCTTGCTGTTTTATCACCTGCTACCTTTATTGAGTGTCAGGCTCCTAGAGTCATCTGGGTGAAGCAAAGGCTAGCTGATCGTGAAGCTCAAGACAATCTGGGCGCCCGAGAAGAGGTGAGCAAGCAGGAGATGATAAAGCTAAAAGAGCTAATCAACAACTTAAAAGGTGCTCCTTCCAAAATTTAGGAAGAACTTAATCAGTTGAGAACTGAGCGGGAGCAACTTCTGATGAGGCTAGAAGAAGTTAACTCTTCGATTCAAATCAAAGAAGGAAACCTAGCTCAACTCCCGAGGGTGATGGATGAGAGAAAAAAGAGATGACAACCAAGTATAATGAACTTAAAACCATTCGCAGTCAAAAGAACAAAGTTATCCCTAGATCAGCCACCAAAGATAATCGGCTAATTGCAGAAGCCGACGCCATCCGTTTGATTGCTCTGAATGCAGTTTGAGGTCCTGAATTTGTAATTCTAATGTACTCTTGATTTGTCACACTTGGAGCAAATACTTAGCCGGTATAACTCTTCATTGTGTATAAACTCTTTTTGTCATCATCGGCTGTCATATCAGCGATCAACTTCCGAGTCAACTGTCCTCATCAGCAAGTCTTTAAATTTGGTCCATTATAGCCATTTTAGCCGATCCAACTTTAGTCGATCGATCTTAGCTGACCAATCCTTAGGGCCAACCTCTAGGCCCAAGTGAAAATAGAAAACTACAGTGAATAATTTTCAAGTCCGTGACCCAGAACCGAGTGAAAACGCAAAGTATCCTAGTAAATGAAATTTCACGTCCGTGATCTCTACAACCACTGCTTTTCCATTTGGCCACGTGTGGCTTCCTTGATCTCTGGAACGGCCTCTCGCCTTCCATTAACTGTATTTAATCCAACATGGCTTGAGAAATTCATCGGTGCCTACCTCGGCCATAAATACATCCCCAGGCGATAGCTAAGATTGATCCAACATGTCACATCTGCACTTGCCTTCGCTCTTGCCACTACACAACTTCTCCTCTTCTGTTTCTAGATCTAAACCGTTCCCAACTCAAGTCCATGGACAATAGAAAGCATCCCACCAACGACATTCTAGAGGTGGATCTCCCAATGCACCATCGCCTCTGCCTCTAGAGCCATCTCCCATGCCACTGCTCATCGCCCGGCGGTGGGACATTCCGGCATCACTCAAGATGCCCAGTCGGCGGCACCGGCGGACTCCTCCGATGACTCCTCTGACTCGTACAACGGAGATGACGCTCGTCATTATCTTTGTGAGCGAAACGAGGCGATGGACCGCTATTCGGAGGCGACCCATCAAAATGGGCGTCTAGAGTTCACCTTGAACACCTCGTAGGATGCCCTTGCCATTGCCGAGGGGAAGGCCAACACCATATGGGCACAACTGGCAGAGTCAGATGCTAGGGTTGCCGGTAAGATCTCTCAGTGTCAGATTATTTAGCTCCGACAATGCCTAGCAATGTGATCACATAGATAGATCCAAATGGTAGTACATGAGACACAAGGATTTATACTGGTTTAGGGCACAGTGGCAAGCTAATCCCTACTCCAGTGGTGCTGCTACTCTTGTATTCATATACTCCATTGAAGGGGTTGTTGCTCCTAGCAACAAGGTAGATCAGAACGGTGGATGGTGTCAATCCCAAGCCCGAGGTCCCTACTCTCCTTTATATAGGCAGGAGAGGTAGGGTTACAGAGAGGGCGATCAAGCTAACAGATTGAGTTTCTAGTTTGTTACACGATATGCATAACAGATTGATACTAGCTATCGTTCGATACACCTGCCTTGGTTTGCCTTGATCTCCACATTGGTCGATCACGTCAGCCCTCGCGGGCTTCCTCCTTGGTGGTTGTTGGGCCGATAGCCTGACGATGTTCACATATACGGGCGGTGCGGATACCCCTGGCCCATATATCTGATAGTAGCCCCTGTAGGACTTAATGATAATCTAGCATGTAGTCTTAGTCCTTGGGACATCACAATAACCCCTGCAAGTTATGCATACTATAAGTACCAGTGAGCACCTTCGAGTGCCGAAGTTCTAAGCAGTGCAACTAGAAATACCCAAGCATTTGGGGAGCCAGTATGTTGTCGTTTGAGTACCAAGAGCATTTCTTGGGTAGCGAGAATCTTTTTTAAGCATCAAGTGGGGTGACGGGACGCCGTACATCACGAAATGTAGTTCCCTAGGCATAGCCCATGGGACATTGTCAACGTCACGTTCGGGTGGTGGCACCCGATAACCGAAAGCGTAACTTTCAGGACATCCGTAGGTGCCATGGTAGGGTGGTAGCACCACAGTACTTGGGAAGTCGATTCTAGAGGTATTCTGGTGTGTAATTAGTGGTTGCGCATCACTATGCCAGTTGATTTTTGGATGACCTGATTCGGGTTGTTTGGTTAACAGCACCAAGGGCATCACATTTTTCTTCGAGACCCATTAAGTAACAGATCTCAAATTTTCATTGGCCTCATTAGTGGAAAGTGTGAGGTCATTGTCTTGGAGCCCTGAGGCTAATATAACAGCATCCCAAGCCAGGAATCACTATGGGCGAGTAACGAATGCGTGAGCAGCTATGGGCAGTTGTGCATATTACTCTTCGAGCTGGTAACGAGTAGAACGAGTGAATGTCCACATCCTAATGAATAGGAGTAGTAGGACAAAGCCTGACCAGTGGGGGCACATCATAAACTCTTTTCTAGATTCTAGGAGCTCATACTTTGGTTACAGCCATGGGCCAACTAGTTTTTTGGTTTCCCACAAAGGGGTACACATCCGCTTAAATAAGGTACTTCGAGCTCATCCGGGTATTGGGAGATTTACATGACACAGAGTGTCCAAGGTTTTAGGGTTGGACTGGCAACCCTCCCTAATACCCCCTGACTCTAGTAGGGGCAGGGTCGATAGTGAACGAATAACTACCGCTTACACCTGCTGTGAGGGTGTGGAGAGAGTGGGGTGCTGGGCGGCATAGGGGTGGCACCGGATGGCCCCCTATGACAGGTGGGACCTCCCTCCTTCCTCTAGAAGCTTGGCCCACATGTCATGAGTGGGTGTGGGTGCTTGGAGATGTTTGTCACGTTGGTTGTGCTGCCATGACACATCGGCGATCTGTGTGATGCTCCTTTCAGGCCTTTGATGTTGAACCGACTTGAGATCAGCAGTGGAGAAGCCTTGGAGGATCTCTCCCATGGATCAGTGATGTGGAAAGGGCAGGTGGGGCACCAAACGGTGCCCTTGTGGGGCTGGGCAGTGCCACCAAGTGGCCCATGGTGACCCACCTTGCTCCAATTGCTTCTAGTTGCTTGATTTTTGATGTTTTTGTATAGTTTTCCTGCATGAGCAAAGATCTCCAAGTACAATTGGAAATAGGTGAATTATAAACATAAATCACTACCTATGTTGTTTTATATTGTTGTTTACTCCCATTTTTTGTGCTATGTTGAGGGTCAAAATTGGCATTTAGTGACCGTCAACAAGCTTGCCCACACTAAACCTTTGCTCGTCTCGAGCAAAGCAGGTAAACAAAGATCCAGGTGCAACAAAACTTCAAAATATACAATGCTAACATAAAAGATATACCAAATCATACCTCATACTTTGTGGATTTTGAAGTGTCTACCATGTCACCTTAAGCTGTTGAAAAGTGGAACAACTTTGACACCAAGTCATCACTATCCCCTATGAAGCATACTTGGAGTTTTTATAACTTTTTGCAATTGAAAACTTAGCTCATACTTCTCCTTAAATGGTACTCTCTAATCACTCAATGGTGTATGTATCCTTACCAAGGCATTGATGTTTGCCTTCCTTCCTACTTCTAATAGGCTTATGTGGAGTTTGGGTAGGATAAAAGTAAAGCACACTTGCGTTGCATATAGTGCTAAGTCAAACAATGGATCCATGGAGAAAATTATCATACACTCAGATCAAGGTGTGCATGTGTGTGGAAATGGGATGATCATGATTACTCCAAAGCAATGATTCTTTTCTCCATCCTTTATTTGAGATAAGGCTAGTTTTTTTTGCTCAACTATGCACCAAAATGTGTCCTCACATTTTTTATGGACCTTCATGTGTCCACTTTTTTTTCTTTTTTTCAATACTATAGCCCATGCCTCATTTAGGATAATGATGGAGAAAAATCATACTAGCAAACATGGAGTATTTATTTGGTGGAAATAGAAAGGCATGTTTTTGCTTACTTCCAGTGTAGAAGCATAGCATATATTTGGTGGAGTGTATGTGACCTTGATCTTAAGAGCATGATAAAATTCTCAACAAAGGTCAACAAAGTTTGACAAAGCTCAATACAAAGACAAGCAGCATATGTGGAAGGTTTTCAATATATAGCATGATATTTGGCTTTGGTAGGAAATATCACCATTGAGAAGTGAGGCTATTAATTTTGATGTTTTATCAAAACAGAAATCTCCAAGAGCTTACATAGAAAGATAGGATTTCTTTAGTCTCTACCATATCTCACTTCACAACAACTTAGTTGATATGTTTTCCTAATATAGATATGTCCACAAGTCACAAGTATATGAACTAGGAATAAAGTTTATGTTGACCAATCTTTATAAAGTCATGTTCATAGTTTGGCATGATTCACATTTTAAGTTTGATTTCAGTATATAGCATATTTCTATCATATCAAACTCATAAGTATAAAGCAAGAGTGGGTAGAGGGAGTGCAAACTAGTGTGCCAAAATGGCGGAGGCCTGAGAGGTGGTAGAGAAGAATCAAGCAGCCTCCCCCACACTAGGACTTTTATGTCACTTGACATTAAAAGCCTAGTGTAGATGTTGGGGCATCCCTCAGAGTGTATTCCAATGTTGAATGACCTTTTGCTCAAGTTGTTGTCACCTTGTTGTGTTGACCCTTCATCCTTTTGTGTTCAACCTAAAAGGTTTAGCGACACAAATACCCAATGGATACAAGCTCTACAAGATGCTTTTGTTCTCACTTTGCAAAGTTACTTGTTTTTTTAGGTGAGAACAAAGAGAAAAGACTAAACATGATTTTTTTAGAGTTCTTGGACATGGTACTCCCTTGTTCTTTTTAATCTTAAAATAGTTAGTGAACAAAGATTCCCAAAAGGAGTTTGTCCTAGAAGCATGTTTTCTTCCCTCATTGTTTTTTAAGAGAGGCTTTATTCAAGGAGTGGTTGAAAGCTTATTATGCCAAGAAACAATGCATGTAAATCTTTATTTTATTATTTTTAGTTTTAGTTTTAGTTTTTTAACCTAAGACATGATTATTCTAATTTATTATGCATGAAAGAAAAGAGATTTTATTTAAAGCTAAATATGCAAGAGTTTTAAATTTAAAAGTAATGCGAAAATTAAATACGGGATACATATCGATTTACCTATCGGCGGGGACTTGTTGTGTCAAGTCAATTGATGACTTCCCCATTGAATTTAGCTTGAATTTCTTATTTCTGCCACACCATCTTGATCTTCATTGAGTTCTATTTCCTGCAAAGGTTAGTGGACAACACATACCCGAAGGAATTCTCAAAGAACCAAGGGTGATTGTTGTCATAACGATAGGTTGGCACTCCTGTTTAGTTAGCATGGATAGTTTTTTCCATGTTTTTTAGCTCTTGTTTATTTTCCATTAAGTTCTTGCAAAAAACTTTCACAAAGCACAACAAGATAAAAGAGATTTAAAGTATTTACAATGCACCCTTCAAAGATGAGAGATGGATCTTTTTCATGATGTGCAAAATTTGTTGAAGTGTATCACAAGACCTTATCTCCATTTTTGAATTTATCTTAAAAACTTAGCCATTCATATTTACAATTTTACATGCAACCACTATATACACAAGTAGTTTTAGTTCAATAATTAAACTAGACTCCATGTCTAATTTAATTAAGGAAGGCTACTTAACCTAAGCACCACACTTAATTTAAAAAGCCTATGAAAATATGATTAGTGCATCCAAACCTTAAACTAGGCACCATGCTTAATTTAAAGGTTATAAATGTATGATCAATACTTTGAACTAGAACATACTAGCATAAATGAAAGGAAGCATGAAAGCATTTTAAGATTTATTCAAGAGATGAGAATAATAATGGCAAACCAATTAAACAAGCATGCTATAGAAAGGAAAGCTAACTAAATGAATGCTATGATTTTGAAACAAGAATTCTAACTAAATGAATGCTTAAGCATAAATGTCTAGGCCTTAGCTTTTTCCCGTAGCGTGAACCATCAGCCGATATCATACCAAATGGCGTACTTAGCCAACATATGAATCTGTTGGTCCCTTTTAACTTACGTCTACTACGAAGCTAGACTAAGAACCCAAATAGATAGGTAACAAAGGAAATTTTCCATCTACCTAAACTAGGAACAGTACCCGACTACAGTTCAGAGACTAGGAGCTACCCAGAGAAAGTACTTAACATTTGATGATTTAAGGAAACATGGAATGGTGAGAATAAAATGGAAAGATAGTTCTCACATACCTTGATTGATTTTGTTATCACCCCAAACTTGCAATGGAGTTGTGAGTGATGTAACATCTTTGTTCCGTCACATATGATGATTTTATCTCCTCTTGACGGTGACATTTTCTCCATCTGCACATGGTTAGAATGTATGGACGCACATACCTTTGAGATGGTAGGGTGGAGGTGTTGAAGACATGAATGACCAGGCACCCTAGTCTCTTGATGATTTTCTTGTAGAATTAAGCCAGAAGGTCGAAGGGTTGATGTTGCCCTATTTATTCCACACTCAACAGGACAAGAATAATCCCACAAAAGCTAGTGGTAAACTGGGTTAGTAGATATTAAGGTAACTATCAAAATCTTTACGCCAATTGCTTCCCTGGCAACGGCGCCAGAAATGCTTGTTGACATTTCTTAGCATCGTTACCAGGTCTTGTATCCCTAGCAATGGCACCAGAAATGCTTGTTGATATTTCTTATGCTCAAGTAGATAATTCCACAAGCGCATAGAATATCATTATAGCAGTTCACACGGGAGTATTCCAGGCATCTCTATTTATATTTTACCACTGGGAAGCAATGGTTAAAGATAGTGATAGTTGACCATCATGTATCTACAAACTAGTATACTGACTAGACTAAAGTGGGGGTAAGTGATATGCAATAAAGTGGGGTGGTACACAAGGATCCAATCATGGAAAGTAAATTGGAAATATAACTAAGTAGCAGGACAATAACAAAGAGAGAACTAGAATCCTAAGTTACTTCTATTCAAGCACTACTCTAGCTAGTGACTATGGCTATACTGACAAACCAAGATAGTGCAAGGTAGGATACAATAGCACTTGAGGCATACCTACCCCAAACTCACCCAGAGGGTTGATTGGGCACAAAGCACCATGAGCCATATGATTTAACAACTAGACCTATCGTGGGGGAATACATAGGATGGACAGGGCTGTCACCACCTGCCAACTACCCCGATCTATCCCGAGGCCTAGCCACATTGCAAGGTACCCAATAGTATAAGCACCACGCTTACACTATTTGATACTACCCAAGCCTCATGTTAAGACTAGAGCATCAACTGGTGACGAACAACCCATGCTACTGAGACCTCACTTATCATAGGAATTATAAGCATAACCAAAGTATAACTAGAACACAAGACTAGTACATAAAGTAGAAGACTTGAAATAATACTTGCATAGAAAGTAACATACTAATAAATAAAGTACTTACAAAAGAGAGACAATGCTATACCAAACTCCTAAAGACTGCTCCAGAGCTCCCACCAATACTAGCTACTACTAGAAGAGCTACATCTTGAGAGAGTAGAGAAAGAGCTTCATCTCTTGTGTGTTGGGGTGTGTTACAAGTGAGGGGTGAGGGTCCTATTTATAGTGGGATGTAGAGTAGGGGCTACTCCAGCGCCTTGTCATCAATCCATGTGCTCTCCATCCTCTTCCATTGGTTCAAACTGTCATATTATCAAGGGTAGAGAGCACTTGAGCGTGTGCTTCTTTGCATGGAGGCATGCAATGGCGGTGTGGAGAGAGTGGGGCATTGGGCGGCATAGGGGTGGCACCGGCTAGCCCCCCTATGATAGGTGGGACCTCCCTCCTTCTTATAGAAGCTTGGCCCACATGTCATGAGTGGGTGTGGGTGCTTGGAGATGTTTGTCACGTTGGTTGTGCTGCCATGACACGTCAGTGATCCGTGTGATGCTCCTTTCGGGCCTTTGATGTTGAACCGACTTGAGATCAATGGTGGAGAAGCATTGGAGGACCTCTCCCATAGATCAGTGATGTGACAAGGGTAGGTGGGGCACCGGGCAGCACCCTTATGGGGCATGGTAGCACAACCAAGTGGCCCATGGTGGCCTACCTTGCTCCAATTGCTTCTAGTTGCTTGATTTTTGATGTTTTTGTATAGTTTTCCTGCATGAGCAAAGATCTCCAAGTACAATTAGAAATAGGTGAATTATAAACATAAATCACTACCTATGTTGTTTTATATTGTTGTTTACACCCATTTTTTGTGCAATGTTGAGGGTCAAAATAGGCATTTAGTGACCGTCAACACCATGCACGTCCCCTGTCTATAAAAACATAGGAAGAGGAGAGGATTAGTAAGCTTGTGCTATAGCTTCTGCATTTTTACCTTTCGTAGTTTGCCATAGTTTCCCCCAAGCCTTTGTTCGTCATCCATGGCCGGCAACAAACGTGTGAGGGTAGAAATGGAGGAGGGGACCTCTAGGAAGCATGTGTTTCTAGGCCTCGTTCTTCTCCGTGAGGCGCTGGTGTGCCTCGGGTAAGTGCAGATCTGCCCCTTGAACTTGTTAGGAAGGGGGCGATTTAAGCGAGTCATCTGTTGTAGGGTGATCTCGATGGCCCATCCTGCTCCAAAGCCTCCCCTTGACGGGGATGCTCCATTGTCGTCACAACTTCCATCAAGGCGAGGCAGTGGCGAGGGAGGTGTGCTTGCCATAGTGCAGGAGGCCAACATGACGCATGAAGCCCTTCATGATGTCACTCAAGAGGAGAGGTGGCTGAGGGAGTATATCTCAGTTGCTAGGGCGGTGCTTGCCACTGCAAATGGAGAGGCCGATGAGGCTAAGGCCACGGCGGCGGCAACCCAGGCGGAGCTTGTTGGTCAGTTGGATTTCATTTCTTCGAGATCTATCGGATCTATGTCTTGATGGGGGTGACTCTGATTCCGCCCCTTTTCTTTATAGATGTTAAGGAGCAACTGGTCGCCGTGCAGGCCGAGGTGGTAGGGCGGCGGTAGCACAGCGATGATCTGGACAAGCAGTTGGTGGAGGCTACCCATGGATGGAATGATGCAATCGCCAGGGCACATTCCTCCGCTGCTTTGGTGCGCAGTCCAGCGGTGAGTGCTACTGGGTGCTTCATGATGCCGTTGTTGCCTATGGGTTGATGAGTCCGGATATGTCGGCGTCATCCCACCAATCTTGCTAATTGGGGGTGTCATCGACGTCATCTCGGTTTGTCAGTTCTTGTGGCTGGTGTTCCTCCATAGGAGGTTTGGTGGGTTCCACCACATCCTATGAGAGTGTCTCGCAACAGGTTGTCACCATCTGCCCTAATCTTGCTAAAGATTGGGAAGCAGGACGATGAGTTATTGGTATCGGATCTAAAGTGGAGTCAAGATCTGTGGCTTGGCTAATGTGGAAAGTGGGGACCGGCTCACCTTCTCCCCCATCCTCGACAAAAAGATAGGCGTAACGCTTGAGGTACATTGCGAGGGTGACAGGTCCTGCGTCCATAGCCTCCTCCAGTCTGGCGAAAGCATAGATCTGGAGGGATTGTTCTCCTTCCTTGGCTGGCTCTAGTTCCTGAAGGCACAGGTCCCCGAATTAGTCGGCGATGAAGTCGAGCTTACCGCAGGTGATCCTCTTGCCCAGTTGCTCCTCTTCTGGTTCATCACCAAAGTTGAAGACAATTCCCATCTAAAACACAAGATTAGTCTAAACATGAAAGGCCCCTACCTGGCGCGCCAACTGTCGGATTATTTAGCTCCAGCAATGCCTAGCAACATGATCACGTAAATGGATCCAGATGGTAGTACATGAGACACAAGGATTTATACTGGTTTAGGGCGCGGTGGCGCTAATCCCTACTCCAGTGGTGCTACTGCTCTTATATTCATATACTCAATTACAGGGGTTGTTGCTCCTAGCTACGAGGTAGATTGGAATGGCAGATGGTGTCGATCCTGAGCCCAAGGTCCCTACTCTCCTTTATATAGGTAGGAGAGGTAGGGTTACAGAGGGCGATTGGGCTAACAGATTGAGTTCCTAGTTTGTTACACGATACGCATAATAGATTGATACTAGCTATCGTCTAGATACACCTGCCTTGGTTTACCTTGATCTCCACGTTAGTTGATCGCGTCAGCCCTCGCGAGCTTCCTCCATGGTGGCTGCTAGGCCGATAGCCTGGCGGTGTTCACATATATGGGCGGTCCAGGTACCCCTGGCCCATATATATGACACCAAGAAACCTCATCCTTTTCATGATTTCTCTTTATCAATCTTCTGATGGCTCTTGCAATTCTTGTTTTTAGCCTTGATGGAGTGACTAGAGGCCCTCCAGTTGGCAGCGAACAACACAACTAGTGCCCTGAATGCCGAGGCGACATGCTAGTGTCCCGCCTCTAGGACATCCCCGTATGTGCCAGGTGAAAGCTCTAGTTTGGTTTTGGTGAATTGATGAAACCCTAAGTGCTAACCTAGTTTATCAAGTGATCATGAGATAGGTAGCACATTCCAAGTGGTGAAGCAAATGAAAATCATGACATGATGATAGTGATGCCATGGTGATGATCAAGTGCTTGGACTTGCAAAGAAGAAAGAGAAAAACAAAAGGCTCAAGGCAAAGGTATAAATGATAGGAGCCATTTTGTTTTGGTGATCAAGACACTTAGTGAGTGTGATCACATTTAGGTTTGATAGCTGTACTATTAAGAGGGGTGAAACTCGTATCAGAATGCGGTTATCAAAGTGTCACAAGATGCTCTAACTCATTGCATATGCATTTAGGATCTAGTGGAGTGCTAACACCCTTGAAAATGTTTGTGAAAATATGCTAACACATGTGCACAATGTGATACACTTGGTGGTTGGCACATTTGAGCAAGGGTTAGGAACTTTACCGGTGGAGTGTCCGCCCATAGAGTGCGGACAGTCCGACGGTGCCACTGGTGCCCAAGATAGAAAAGACAGAGGTCACTATAGGTGACCGGACAATGGCCTCGGTTGGACCGGCGCGTCCGGTCAGTAGAAGCATGATGACGCTGGTGTCGGTCTCCGACCGGACACTGGGTCACATAGTGACCGGACATTGGAAGGTTGCGTCTGATCCTACTGATGTGGTAGTGCACAGAAGAGTCACCGTGTGACCGGACGCTGGGTGAGTCCGGTCGAGCATGACCGGACGCGTCTGGTCGTGAAAAGTCATCTCTGGATGCTTACTGGAAATGATCGGACGCTGGGGTTCAGCGTCCGGTCACTTTGAGCTGTTGCGTCCGGTCGTCACTTGACCATTGAGATCGAGTGATCAACATTTGAAGAGAGGGGACACATGGCACGCATCGTGTGACCGGACGTTGAGGTCCAGCGCTCGGTCAATACGACCGGAGCGTCCGGTCACCCCGCGTTGTGCCCAGTGAAGGGGTACAACGGCTCTATTTCATGGGGGCTTCTATTTAAGCCCCATGGCCGGCTCAAGCTCACCCTCTTGGCCATTTGCATTGACATAGCAACCTTGTGAGCTTAGCCAAAGCCCTCCCACTCATCTCCATCATTGATTCATCATCTTTGTGAGATTGGGAGAGAATCCAAGTGCATTGCTTGAATGTTTGCATCTAGAGGCACTTGGTGTTCATGTTTCATTGTGGGATTCACTCGTTACTCTTGGTGGTTGCCTCCACCTAGACGGCTTGGAGCAGCGAGGATCATCGAGTGGAGGTTGGTGATTGTCTCCGCTCCGATCGTGGTGATTGTGAGGGGTTCTTGACCTTTCCTCGGCGGAGAGCCAAAAGGAACTCTAGTGGATTACTCGTGGCTTGTGTGATCCTCATCTTGTGTTGGTTGTGTGGCACCTCATTGAGGGTTTGGCGTGTGATGCCAATTAGCGCGTGAACCTCCAAGTGAGTGAATCACCACAACAAGGAGTAGCTTGACGGCAAGCAAGTGAACCTCGGTAAAAAATCATTGTGTTCATGATTTGATTCCGAGGTGATTGGTCTTCAATGATATTGATTCTTGTGATTGATTGGTTCACTCTTCGACACTGCGGTATAACTATCTTGCTCACTCTCTTTACATTACCGCAAACTAGTTGTCAAGCACTTTAGTGTAGCTAGTTGTGAGAGCTTGTTAGTTTGGTTAGTGTGGCTCTTTAGTTAGCCTTTGAGAGCACACTAACTTAGTGTTGTGACATAGCAATTGTGTGGATAGAAACTATATCAACTAGAATTGTGGTAGATGGCTTGCATTTTAGTAGGCTAGCGCAACACTTGCTTCGCCTCATAATTGTCTAACCGGTTTGCTAAGTGTTATTGTAGAGATTTTTATTAGGCTATTCACCCCCCCCCTCTAGCCATTAGGATCTTTCAAGTGGTATTGGAGCCGAGATCACCGTGATTTGAGGCTTAACAACCTTTGGTGTAAAAATGACTCAAATCAACAACACCAAGAAACCACCCCAATTTGATGGCACAAATTATCCATATTGGAAATCAAAGATGACCACACATATCAAGTCAATCAATAGAAAAGTGTGGAAGGTGGTAGAAACCAAAATTCAGATTGGTGATCCGAAAAATCCCACCACGGGCGAAGAAGTGCTTCTCCAAAATAATGACATTGCTCTAAGTGCCATTCATGATGCAATTGATGAAAGAACATTTGAGCAAATCAAGAGTATTGAGATGGCTCATGAGGCTTGGAAGAAGTTGGAAGAATCATTTGAGGGCACTCAAGCCATGAAGGGTGCAAAGGCATATATTCTCAAAGAGAAGTTTGCAAGCTTCAAGATGAAGGATGATGAGAGTGTGCCGAAGATGTTTCATAGGCTTCAAGTGCTTATCAATAATCTCAAAGCACTTGGAGAAGAAGTGAAGGACAAGGACTTCTCCCACAAGTTCTTGAGATGCTTGCCTTCAAGATTTGGCACATTGGTCACTATTCTAGTGAGAAGTGGTTTGGACACCATGACACCAAACCAAGTGTTAGGAGATATAATGACCGATGATATATATAGAGATGATGATGAGAAGGAAGAAAAGAAGGAGAAAAAAGATGAGAAGAAGGATAAGAAAAAGAAGAGCGTGGCATTCAAGGCCACATCATCCAAGGGCAAGGCAAAGCAAGAAACATCAAGTGAAGATGATGGTTCATGGGATGATGATGATGATGAGAAGATGGCTCTCTTTGTCAAGAAATTTGGCAAGTTCATGATGAAGAAAGGGTACCATGCTAGAAGAAAGAAATCTTCATCCAAGAACAAGGAAGAGTCAAGAAGGTGCTTCAAATGTGGAAGCAAAGATCATCTTGTTGCTCAATGTCCATACAATAGCGACAATGATGATGACAACAAGAAGAACAAGAAGAAGGACAAGAAGGAAAAGAAAGAGAAGAAGGACAAGATGACCTTCAAGAAGAAGAAGGGTGGTTCATATGTGGTCACTTGGGATAGTGATGCTTCCTCAAGTGATGATGATGATAGTGATGATGACAAGACCACCAAGAAGAAGGCACTTGCAAGCATTGCTATCAATGAGAAGCCTTCTCTCTTTGACACTCCATCATGCTTCATGGCTAAGGCCACTAAGGTACAAACTTGTGATGATGGAAGTGATGATGAACATGATAATGAAAATGATAGTGATAGTGATAGTGATGATGATGAACCTACTAAAGATGAATTATATGACATTCTAGAAGATGCTAAAGAACACTTTGACATTAAGAGAAGGGAATGCAAGAGCTTGAATAAGGAGGTAAAAGCCCTTAAGCAAGCCCTTGATGAGCTCAAAGCAACTCATGAGAGGCTAGAGGAAGCCCATGAGAAGCTTGGCAAGGCTCACAAAAAGCTTGAAAAGGCTCATTCCTCTTTGCTTGATGAGCAAAATAAAAAGAAGCATGTTGAAACTTGCAATATAGGCTTAACTTGTGATATAATTGATGAATCATTATCTATGCCTATCATTATTGCTCCTACTAACCCTTCTTATAGTACTTCTACTTCCACCTCATCTAGTAGTGATGGTCTCACTTGTGATGCCTCACTAATGGTTGAGAATGAGAAACTCAAGAAGGAGGTCAACAAGCTCACTCACACCTTGGCTAAGGCCTACGGTGGTGAGGACCGCTTGCTTATGTGCTTGGGTAGCCAAAGAGCTTCTCTCTACAAAGCGGGATTGGGCTATACCTCCAAGAAAGGCAAGGCGGCCTTTGCTCCTCACAAGACTAGTTTTGTGAAGAACAATGGTCGATTTTACACTAGTTGCAAGCAAGTTGGTCATGTAGAGCATGAATGCAAAAATAAGAGCAAAAATGCTAATGTATCCTCCATTAAGCTTGATTCTTTTTATATGCTTACAAAGGGTATAAATGGTGTAAAGGCTAAGTTCATTGGTAAACCATGGATGAGCTCAAAGAAGAAAGCCATTTAGGTACCAAAGAGCTTAGTGACTAACCTTCAAGGACCCAAGCAAGTTTGGGTACCTAAAAAGAATCAATCTTCTTTTGTAGGTTAATTACAAAGACAGAGGAAGGTATTGGGTTCTTGATAGTGGGTGCACTCAACACATGACCGGTGATGCAAGAATGTTTAACTCAATCAACACCAATGGCATTGATGGTTATGATAGTATCACATTTGGTGACAATGGCAATGGCAAGGTCAAAGGGCTTGGTAAGATTGCAATATCCAATGACATGAGCATTTCTAATGTGTTGCTAGTAGAGAGCTTGAACTGCAATTTGCTATCCGTGGCTGAATTGTGTGATCTTGGATTCAAATGCATATTTGAGGTAGATGGTGTAGAGATCATAAGTGTAGATGGCTCTAACTTGATCTTCAAAGGCTTAGATATGAGAATCTATACTTGGTTGATTTCAATACTAATGAAGCTCAATTATCTACATGTTTGTTCACTAAGTCTAGCATGGGTTGGTTAAGGCATAGAAGGCTTGGTCATGTTGGAATGAAACAATTGAATAGATTGGTTAAGCATGACTTGGTTAGAGGCTTGAAAGATGTTGTGTCTGAAAAGGATAAGCTTTGTAGCTCTTATCAAGCCGGCAAACAAGTTGGAAACACCCATCCTAAGAAAAGCATGATGAGCACTAGTAAAGCATTTGAGTTATTGCACATGGACTTGTTTGGGCCAACACAATACACTAGCATTGGTGGTAATAAATATAGCTTTGTGATAGTGGATGACTACACTAGATACACATGGGTATTCTTTCTAGTGGACAAAAGTGATGTGTTTGCAACATTCAAATCATTTGTCAAGGACATTCACAATGAGTTTGAAACAACCATCAAGAGAGTTAGAAGTGACAATGGTAGTGAGTTCAAGAACACTAGAATTGATGAGTTGTGTGATGAATTTGGAATTAGACATCAATTCTTGGCCAAGTATACTCCACAAATGGCCTTGTTGAGAGGAAGAATAGAACACCCATTGATATAGCAAGGTCTATGCTTAGTGAGTACAATGTAAGTCAATCTTTTTGGGCCAAAGCTATCAACATGGCTTGCCATTGTAGCAACCGCCTCTATTGTCACCCATTGAAAGAGAAGACACCATATGAGCTCTTAAATAGTAGAAAGCCCAACATTGCATATTTTTGGGTCTTTGGTTGCAAATGCTATATCTTGAAGAAAGGCACTAGATTGGGCATGTTTGACAAGAAATGTGATGAAGGATTCCTACTTGGTTATTCCACTACAAGCAAAGCATATAGAGTTTGGAATTTGGATAGTGGTACTCTTGAGGAAGTTCATGATGTTGAATTTGATGAAACCAAGGGTTCACAAGAAGAGAATGAGAACTTGGAAGATGTTAGAGGCATTCAACTTTCAAATGCCATGAAGAATATGGATGTTGGTGAATTGAGACCTAGGCAAGTGAATGATGATGAAGATGATCAAGTGCAAGTGCTCTCTAACTCAAATGTGCAAGATGTTACAAATCAAGTTAGTACAAGTGGCTCTCATGACAATGAACAAGATCAAGTGGCTAGTATATCATCTCAACCCAATAATCAAGCAAGTGCAAGTAATCAAGTTCTAATCCTCCAACCAACCAATATTGCAAGGGATCATCCATTAGACACTATCATTGGTGATATTTCAAGTGGTGTGCAAACTAGATCAAGATTGGCTTCATTTTATGAGCACTTCTCATTTGTGTCATCCATTGAACCAAAGAAGATAGATGAAGCCTTGAAGAATGTTGATTGGGTGAATGCTATGCATGAAGAATTGAATAACTTCATAAGAAATCAAGTATGGGAATTAGTAGAGAGACCAAAGGGACACTGTAACAACCTGGCTCAGGGCTTAATAGGATTAATAGGATACTCGTACCAATAAGTTGCAACTTCTTTTCTGGAAGCCCATCTCTTAAGAACTTCAAGGTTAAGCGTGCTTGGCCTGGAGCGATGGGTGACCGACTGGGAAGTTCTTCCCGGGGGTGCATGAGTGAGGACAAAGTGCGTAGAAAAGACAGGTGTTGGTCTGTGAGGGCAGTCTATGTCCTAGGAAAGCTATCAGATGTAAGCGGGCCTGGCCTCGAGGAGGCGGGATGTTACAGACACAATGTTATTGGAACCAAATGGGTCTTTAGAAACAAGCAAGATCAAGATGGGATAGTAGTAAGGAACAAAGCAAGATTGGTAGCATAAGGCTATACACAAGTTGAAGGTCTTGACTTTGGAGAAACATATGCCCCGGTTGCTAGATTGGAAGCAATTAGAATCTTGCTAGCCTATGCTTGTGCCCACAACATCAAGCTCTATCAAATGGATGTTAAGAGGGCATTTCTCAATGGTTACATCAATGAAGAAGTATATGTTGAGCAACCTCCTGGTTTTGAAGATGATAAGATGCCCGACCATGTGTACGAGTTGAAGAAGGCATTGTATGGCTTGAAGCAAGCACCTAGAGCATGGTATGAGAGATTGAGAGACTTCCTACTCTCTAAAGGGTTCATGATGGGCAAGGTTGACACCACTCTTTTCATCAAGAAGATTGGAAAAGACTTATTTGTATTGCAAATCCATGTTGATGACATCATATTTGGATCAACCAATCAAGACTTTTGTGATGAGTTTGGAAAGATGATGGCTAATGAGTTTGAGATGTCCATGATTGGAGAGTTAAGTTACTTCCTTGGTCTTCAAATCAAGCAATTGAAGAATGGTATATTTGTGTGTCAAGGCAAGTATATCAAGGACATGATCAAGAAGTTTGGCATGAGTGATAGTAAAGCCATTAGCACACCAATGGGAACGAATGGCAACTTGGATAGTGATGCAAGTGGAAATATGGTGGATCAAAAATTATATTAGTCTATGATTCGAAGCCTACTCTATGTGACTGCATCAAGGCTGGATGTCATGTTTGGTGTATGCATGTGTGCAAGATTTCAAGCCTCACCAAGAGAAAGTCATTTGAAGGTTACAAAGAGAATATTGAGGTACTTGAAGCATACACCAAATGTTGGTTTGTGGTATCCCAAAGGAGCAAAGTTTGAGCTAGTTGGTTACTCCGACTCGGATTATGCAGGATGCAAGGTTGAAAGGAAGAGCACCTTGGGCACATGTCAATTGTTGGGAAGATCACTTGTTTCATGGTCATCAAAGAAGCAAAATAGTGTTGCATTATCAACCGCCAAAGCCGAATACATATCCGCCGGTAGTTGTTGTGCATAAATACTTTGGATGAAGGCCACTTTGAGTAATTTTGGAATCAAGTTCAAGAAAGTGCCATTGCTATGTGACAATGAGAGTGCAATCAAGTTGACCAACAATCCGGTTCAACATGCAAGAACAAAGCACATTGATGTCCACCACAATTTCATAAGAGATCACCAACAAAAAGGGGACATTTGCATTGAGAGTGTAGGCACCGAAGATCAACTTACCGATATATTCACCAAGCCATTGGATGAGAAAAGGTTTTGCAAGCTAAGGAATGAGTTGAACATATTGGATTTCTCAAATATGTGTTTATGCACCCCCCCCACTTATATGACATGCCTCTCCTTCGAGCAATCTAAGGTAAAACTTGATTGGCATGGCATACATCATTGCTAAGGACTTGTATAGTGCATCTAGACATCTCTCACATTGAATAGGCTCATTCATGAAAATTAAATGATTTTGATGATTGTATGCTACCACTATTGCTTCTATGCTTAACTTGATCTAGTGGTAGCATATGACTTGTTTGTGGGCTTGTTAACCTAGTGTTTGATCTAGAAAATGAGCTCTAAGTGTTTAACTCAACATGGTACAAGATAACCCTTATTTGGAGGTGTGAAGAAGCTTGTCCTTGGATCAAACCGAGTTAAATATCTTTGGTAAATATTCTAGATTGGACCAAATTTGGGAATATGATCCTCACCCCATTGATTGACATTGATAATCTCAACCTATCTATATTTTGAACCTTTGTGGTCATTGATGACAAAGGGGGAGAAAAACAAAGATATTAGTGATATTAGTACATGGGGAGAAAAACAAAGATATTAGTGTACTAAGATAATGCAAAAGACAACAAAGGGGGAGAACTTGACATAGGGGGAGAGATATGACAAAGAAAATGGATCAATTAAAATTTTGAGCACACAAGTAGGGGGAGCAAGCTCATGAACTTGTATGGTGCATTTGAATGTGCATTTCATATGTTTGCTTGCATGGCACAAGTTTTAAATTTCAATATACATGCTTGTGTGGTGTATGCTAGTTGTAGGTTTGAATGATAAAATGAAAATCTAGCATGCATAGGTTATCTAGTAATTTCATTTCCAAGTGTTTCCAAATGGTATCAACCTAACCATGGTGCTAAGGATGGTATAATGGTGCACTCCGATTGGTATCACGCTTCAAAGGTCCATCTTGTATACCTTAGCATCATTTGGTAGACACTGTCTCCTATATTTCCTATCTAAGCATATGTGCAAGCTACAATCCAAACTCTTAGCACATATGTAGGGGGAGCAATTGCTACCATTTAGGGTTCATGAAACTTGTCCATGCCCTTTTACACATGGTAAATATGCTCGGGCAAGCAACATGGATTTAATTGAATTTCAATTCATATCTTTGTGAAAGGGTTGTCATCAATTACCAAAAAGGGGGAGATTGAAAGCTCTAGTTTGGTTTTGGTGAATTGATGAAACCCTAAGTGCTAACCTAGTTTATCAAGTGATCATGAGATAGGTAGCACATTCCAAGTGGTGAAGCAAATGAAGATCATGACATGATGATAGTGATGCCATGGTGATGATCAAGTGCTTGGACTTGAAAAGAAGAAAGAGAAAAACAAAAGGCTCAAGGCAAAGGTATAAATGATAGGAGCCATTTTGTTTTGGTGATCAAGACACTTAGTGAGTGTGATCACATTTAGGTTTGATAGCCGTACTATTAAGAGGGGTGAAACTCGTATCGGAATGTGGTTATCAAAGTGCCACTAGATGCTCTAACTCATTGCATATGCATTTAGGATCTAGTGGAGTGCTAACACGCTTGAAAATATTTGTGAAAATATGCTAACACATGTGCACAAGGTGATACACTTGGTGGTTGGCACATTTGAGCAAGGGTTAGGAACTTCACTGGTGGAGTGTCCGCCCGTATAGTGCTGGGCGAAGTGTGCCACTTGCGTACCCTAGGTGAAAAAGCGCAGAGGTCATCAGAGGTGACAGGACACTGGCCTCGGTTGGACCAGCGTGTCCGGTCAGTAGAAGCATGATGACGCTGGCGTCGGTCTCTGACCGGACGCTGGGTCACTAAGTGACCGGACGCTAGAAGGTTGCGTCCGGTCCTGCTGATGTGGTAGCGCATAGAAGAGTTACCGTGTGACCGGACGCTGGGTGAGTCCGGTCGAGCAGTCATGAAAAGTCGCCTCTGGATGCTTACTGGAAACGACCGGACGCTGGGGTTCAGCGTCCGGTCACTTTGAGCTGCTGCGTCCGGTCATCACTTGACCGTTGGATCGGGCGATCAACATTTGAAGAGAGGGGACACGTGGCACGCATCGCGTGACCGGACGCTGAGGTCCACCGTCCGGTCAATATGACCAGAGCGTCTGGTCACCCCGCGTTGTGCCCAGTGAAGGGGTACAACGGCTCTATTTCATGGGGGCATCTATTTAAGCCCTATGGCCGGCTCAAGCTCACCCTCTTGGCCATTTGCATTGACATAGCAACCTTGTGAGCTTAGCCAAAGCCCTCCCACTCATCTCCATCATTGATTCATCATCTTTGTGAGATTGGGAGAGAATCCAAGTGCATTGCTTGAGTGTTTGCATCTAGAGGCACTTGGTGTTCATGCTTCGCTGCGGGATTTGCTCGTTACCCTTAGTGGTTGCCACCACCTAGATGGCTTGGAGCAGCGAGGATCGTCGAGCGGAGGTTGGTGATTGTCTCCGGCTTCGATCGTGATGATTGTGAGGGGTTCTTGACCTTTCCCCGGCGGAGAGCCAAAAGGAACTCTAGTGGATTGCTCATGGCTTGTGTGATCCTCATCTTGTGTTGGTTGTGCGGCACCCCATTGAGGGTTTGGCGTGTGATGCCAATTAGCGCATGAACCTCCAAGTGAGTGAATCGCCACAACAAGGAGTAGCTTGTCGGCAAGCAAGTGAACATCGCTAAAAAATTATTGTGTTCATCATTTGATTTCGAGGTGATTGATATTCATTGATATTGATTCTTATGATTGATTGGTTCGCTCCTCGACACTGCGGTATGACTATCTTGCTCACTCTCTTTACATTACCGCAAACTAGTTGTCAAGCACTTTAGTGTAGCTAGTTGTGAGAGCTTGTTAGTTTGGTTAGTGTGGCTCTTTAGTTAGCCTTTGAGAGCACACTAACTTAGTGTAGTGACATAGCTATTGTGTGGATAGAAACTATATCAACTAGAATTGTGGTAGGTGGCTTGCATTTTGGTAGGCTAGCGTAACACTTGCTTCGCCTCATAATTGTCTAACCGGTTTGCTAAGTGTTGTTGTAGAGATTTTTATTAGGCTATTCACCCCCCTCTAGCCATTAGGACCTTTAACCAGGGAGGTGGTCCTCCACGGCGTTCACCAAAGAGCCATCGTCGCCTTGGCGATAGCCCAAGTGTGCTCGGGCACGACCTCCGCCCGTTGCAGCCCAGCTTTCCGGATGGTGAAAACCCCGACGACTACAAGGAGCTGGTGGAGGATTTCGAGGGAGTCACCGACGCCGTGGTGAACATAACCTTGGCCGAAGGAGTCGTGAACAATGTCTTCCTCGACCCTTAGTTTGGAACTAGGGTTATGATATGAATAAAAACTATCTTGTTGGCTCATCCATGTTTTATCTCTTGTTTGATATTGTGTGAAATGTCTTTTCTGAGATTGACTTTGCAAACCACTGGTGTTTCTTTAGATCAATTTCACGTGACTTGTATTTTTCTTTTTATTTCTTGCGCTATAGGCGATGCATATCGCATCAGCTTTTGCCCCCTTAGGCTAAATTAGAATTGCTCTTTTATGTTCTACAAGCGATACTCTTTTGGTATCAGCTGTTAGATCCGACGGTAACCCAATCGGCCATTCTCAAGCATCAATCCTAAATATTTGGGCAAAATCTCCTTAAAATGTTTTCCAGAGTAGCCGATGATGACTTAAAAGTTAAATTATTCATCACGAGAACTTTAAAATCATCGATTGTCAAACCTTCTTGAAATACTATGTGTTTAAATCCTATTTTGATTCCCAGGGAAGAATAGTTATATAACCATACATTAACTTATATGGAGAATACTTAGTCGATCCATGATATGTCATCCAAACAATCAGAGAATTCATCAAAACAAACTTTTAGAGCTGATTGCTTGGATCGACTATTGACTTTCACCATTGATCTTGATGACGCCTCATTCCCAGACTTTACCAGAAAAGCACTCTCAATCTTCATACTCCCAACATGCCGGATCAGGTGTTGCTACACTCACAGATGTATTGGCTTGAATCACTTCAACGTTGTCTCCTTGCCACTGGATAAGGCATTGGTGCATTGTTGAAGGAATGCAGCAATTAGCATGGATCTAGTCACGACCAAGGAGCAGACTGTATGTACCTTTACCGTCGATGACGAAGAAAGTAGTAGGCAGAGTCTTACTTTCAATCATCAATTCAACGTTAACTGCCCCCCGGGTCTTAGATGCATTACCACCAAAGTCCTTTAGCATCATGTCAGTTTCAAGCAAATCTCTAGGACCCTTCCCAAGCTTAAGGAATGTGGTATAAAGCATAAGATTGATAGCAGCACCTCCATCGACTAACATCTTAGTCATTGGCTTTCCATCGACAAATCCTTTCATATATAAAGCCTTCAAGTGCCGGTGCTGAGATGGCCTATCAAATATAGCTTGCTGTGATTGGAGGGTTAGTTGTGCAACTGCTTCTTGCAACTCTTCTTCATCATACTCTTCTTGCTCATATCTCGAAGGAGCTCTAGACTCTGCAGGTAGAATGAAGACCATATCAATATTAGCTGATGGCTTACCCTTGTCGGCTGTTTGCTTGGCGTGCCACGCTCGAGGCCTGTTAGATTTCTGAGCTTCTAATTCTCTGCTTCTTAAATGCTGAACTCTTCTTTTCTGACTCCTTGTTAGACCTCCTAGACACCATTGGCCTTCTTGCCAAACATACTCCTTTTCTTCTCCATCCTGATCAGCCCAGTTCTGATCATACTCACGTTTACCTAGCCGATTATGAACTCCTTCATTTTTTACATGCTGATCCATGTCGTTAAATTGATGACTTAGATGCTCATGGATAGATCGGCGGTTGGCTTAAGATTGCCTGAACTCCAAATATTGATTGTTGTACTCAGGGAAGTTGTTTCTCGTAGGAAATTTCAAACCTTCGTTCCAATAATGTCTGAAGAAAGGACAATTCCAATGTAGTTCAGCTTTCTCTCTTTCATATTTTTCTTCCTCACACCAGTGTTCGAATTCTTCTTCTTCAAGCCGATGCTGGTAGTCCTTATCTTTCTGACATTGCCACTTGTTCAACAAAATCCTAGAAGTTACACGAGGAAGTATGGCACCAGCTCTGGAGGTCTCACCCTGCTGATATCGACTCTTTTGCTAATCAAGCTGCTGCCTAACCTCCTTATACTCATTAGCCGATATCTGAACCGTAGGGTTGACTGATCCATCTTCTTTAGCTTTAGATGATGTAAGCACTTTTGTCTTCCCTTTAGCCAACTGGAATTCTACCATATGCACTCATGAAAAAAGATGCCCACCTATATCCATTGCTGACTTCTTGGTTGGTTCGAACTTAATTTTCCCCTACTCAATAGCCCTTTAAATATGCTAGTGAAAAACTCTACACTCATTAGTATTATGGTTAGTATCATTATAAAACTTGCAGTATTTCTTCCCTTTGAGCTCTCCAGCCGAAGGAATCACATGATTTGAGGGTAACTTTAATTGCTTCTTCTCTAGTAGCAAATCAAAGATCTTATTGGCCTTCTTAATGTCAAAATCATAGGCACTTTCTGTCTCCTTTACCCAAGGACAAGATATAGGAACCTTGCCCCATGTCCATTCAACAGTTTTAACTTCTGGATCTTCCTCATCAAAGTTTGCATCATATGGATCAGCTACAGCAGTGGTACCCTTCAAATATTTTTCTTTGCGCATGGTCCGAAGCTGGCCTTCAAAAGCAGACATCCTCTAAACTAAATGAGCTAAATTCTCAAATTCTTGGCCATTGAACTTCTCTCTGAGTATTGGGGACATCCCTTGAAGGGCCAACTCAGCCAATTGACCATCAGACAGATTCAATGAGTAGCAATGACTCCTTACTTCTTTGAATCTTTGGATGAACTCAGAGTCCAACTCATTATTCCTCTGTCTCATGTTTGTCAAATCTAAGATCTTCTTCTCTCCTGTCCCACTGTAGAAGTATGCATGGAACTTATGTTCTAGATTGACTCATCCAGTAATTGAGTTTGGTTCAAGCGATGAAAACCAACTGAAGGCCGGTCCAGACAGAGACAAGGGGAAGAATCGAACTTTATGTGCCTTCTCAACAGACGCTTCTCCAAGCTGAATAAGATAGCAACTGATATGATCCATGGTTGAAATCTCATCCACCCTAGTAAACTTAGAGAAATCGGGGACTTTGTAGCGTGGAGGGAGTTGCACAATATCATACAAGGCTGGATATGGACGTTGGTAAGTTCCAATCTGGTTCTTAGGCTTTAAACCAAACTAGCTCTGCATCATAGTGGTTATCTTGTTGACCAAATCATTAGCATTTATGCCAGCAATTTGTTGTCTGGGCTGACCTTGGACCTGAGCCTGAGAGCCTTGCACCTAAAGTTGTTGTCCTTGAGCCTGAGATTGTTGCCCTTGGGCCTAAAGTTGCTCCACATTATAAGGATTCGATACCCAGGATGCGGTAGGAGTTCATATGTACTGGCATCAGAAACCAGATAATATCCATCTGGGTAGTCGACTTGAGCATTGTGAGATGCATATCCTTGTAAGCGACTACTGAAATAATTTGGACGAACATCCCTGATGATCCTCTGTACCGATGGAGCAATTTTCGGGCTGACTAATGCATTTGGTATGAGGTATTGAATCTCCCCTAAACCGGCCGTTGCACAACCTACTGAGTAGCTGGTGAGGTTGGCTGCTGGACTGAATATACCTGAGTTTGTCCAGTAGTAGGCTGAGTTGTCTATGTAACAGGGGCACCTAGTGGCTGTTGTGATGGTGGCTACCCCCTGTCACCTGACCTTGACCTTGCCCCCTGCTGTTTTGTAACATCCCAGATGTTAAAAAAAATAATTAAGAAGGTGATCATATCATCATTATGCATAATCATCATGCATCAACTCATGAATGCATTTCATGTTTATATTATAGTATGCAAATGTTATTTTATGGAGTGTTTTATATGTTACATGAAATAATGTTAATAATAATGATTAGGAAACTTTGTGAATCTTGATGTGGGAATCTTTTAAACAAGTCAAATTCTTCCTTAATAAAAGTTTTATAATCTTTGTTGCAATGCTTGGTGTGGACCTTGTTTTATGATATGTGTTGACTTGTATGGATGAATCAATTTCAAAACATTTGTGTTTTAATGGATTTCCGAAAACCCGAATTTCCAGCATTTAATTTTACCCTGGAAAACCCATTTCAAAATCGAAGCACATTTTGGGGTTGAGACTTAAAGCAAAAATGTAGAGCTTGTTGAGTTGTACAAAGTTTGTTTTTGAGTTTTCAAAGTTGTTTTATAAAATTTGAAGTAATTTGAAAAGGCATAATTCTTTAAATGTTCCCTTTTTTAATTCAAATTTGCATTTCAAAATATAGACCGAATTAGGGGGTGGTTATAAAAGAAAAGTTGTAGAACTTTAAATCTGGAGCAACTTTTATTTTTGGAGATTTTTGAGTTGTTACATAAATTTGGGAGTAATTTGGATTTTTAAATCGAATGGCAGTTTTGGTAATTTTGATGAACAGTAATCCGCGGAAGCCAACTCACAAATCTCACGATTTTCCTACCTTCCAGACGCTTGACGTGGCCGCCCTTGGCTTCATACCTGGCATGGGAAAGGCTCTGAGTGGCTTCTCCTTGCTTCGAGCCACTCTATAAGGACTTCACCGTCGCCGTTTTTCGCCACTCTCTCTCTCTGTTTTTCTAGTCGCCATCACCGCTGCTCGTAAATGCGCTTTCCGTCGCCGTAGTGCCTCCAACATTTTGGCAAACCTTGTTCCAGCTCCGCCTTTCTTCCTCACAGCCGGCAACCTCACCGTCGTGCTTGCGCCATCGTGGCCAACGCTCTTCGTTTTGTCCACCGCAGTCGCCGGAGCACCGCCACCGTCGACGTTTTGCTCCGCCGTGGTTGCTCGGATCGTCGACCTGCTTCACCATTGCTTCTTCGGCCCCATTCTTTGCTCCATCGAGTTCGGGGTGAGCTACTGGTGCTTCCTGTGCACGTCGAACCACTCATTCATTGTTCTTCTGATCTAGCTTTATGCTCCAATGAGTTCGGGGTGAGCTCCTGGTTCTTTCCGAGTTGTTTATGTGAGCTCCTGGTTCTTTCCGAGTTGTTTATGTGAGCTCCTGGTTCTTTTTGAGTTGTTTGTGTGAGTTCCTGGTTCTTCCGAGTTGTTTGTATGAATTCCTGGTTCTTTCCGAGTTGTTTGTGTGAGTTCCTGGTTTTTTCGAGTTGTTTGTATGAATTCCTGGTTCTTTCCGAGTTGTTTGTGTGAGTTCCTGGTTCTTTCGAGTTGTTTGTGTGAGTTCCTGGTTCTTCCGAGTTGTTTGTGTGATTTCCTGGTTCTTCCGAGTTGTTTGTGTGATTTCCTAGTTCTTCCCGAGTTGTTTGGGTGAGCGGGCGATTTGAAAATAAAATTTTTCCTTTTTCAGAAATGATTGAATAGTGCTATAATTTGTTATTTTTTGCATAGATTTATTTAGAGCTCCAAAATTATGAAAATTTTTGTGTGACCTCTCTGTGATGTATATTATTTAGTAAAAATATGAAATGTTGTTTTTCAGTACTTTTTGAATGTGATAAAAATTGCTCAATTAATTAATAAATGAGTTTTCATGATTTTTCTAGGTTTATTTATGTATCCAAAAATTATGAAAATTATTTTGTCACTTAGTTATCATGTGATGAACATTTACAAAAATTTTGAGGACAATTGGAACAAGTTGATTTATTTCATAATTCTTAATTAATTAATTAATTCATAAAAGCAAATAGTAACCTTTAGTGATTTCAGTTTTGTTTGAATTTTTGATTGAGTGATGTCCTTTGGTCATTAGTTGGTGATGATCCTTGGCAATTGATGTGAGTGTTACGAAAATGGTTTAGTTAGTTTAACTTGTAACTGTACCGCGAAGGAAAGTTGTATTCAAATTGTTAATTTTGCATCCATCATCGAGCATCATGTTTCGTATTCCACATCATGTTAAACATGGCATTGTTACTACGTGTAGTGAACGAAGGTGAACACGTGGTAGTTAATCAAGTGGTTGAGGAGGTTGATCCGTCTGTGGAGGTTGGTGTTAATATCGGTGGAACGTCTCCGGACCCGGACTTTTCCGTCAACGAAGGCAAGCCCCGGATGCATACAACCCTACCTTGTGTTTTACAAATTGATTTCGCTTTTATTTTTCTTTACTGCATTAAGTGATTAGGAGTTAAGTGAAAACCTAATTGATGCATTACCAACCTTGTTATTCCATATTTACCCTGTTACCAGTTTAAATTCGTATATGCCTAGTTTTGCTTAGCTATGCTTAGAACGATGAAAGTTAGGTGATTACCTGTCATCTGCAAGTTTTAAATGGAATTTTGGTTACTTATGTTATCATGTGATATGGGAATATGGAGTAATAAATCTAGACCAGGCGGACTCGGTGTGTGTGAGCCACAAGACATGGAGGTCTTGTGAGCGGGTTCTTTCCGCCTGTGTCGATTAAGGTCCGTCCGTTGTTGAATTGCATGAGGTGAGACTTTGTAGTACTAACCACATACTCAGTAAGCCTTAACTTGGCTATTCTATTACGAGAATGGCTACTCGCAGACCGGGAGTGGAGAGATGGCGGGGAATAGCGTGTACCCACGTGGCAATGTAAATTTGGAGTGTGGAGTATTGTATTTCTCGGTGGCGCGGACCCGTTCTTGTTTTAGAGGATCTGAGGGTAGGTTGATATATGTAAGTCGGGGACCTGCATATGTCGCGTGGTCTGGAATTCCCAGCTGGGTTTAATCGGTTCGAATCGTCGTTGCTCCTCGGTTATGGAGACTCAACTCACTGTTCATCATCGTAGTATTAATAACTGGAACTTGAGGCTGGTTTGAGAAGGTGTTGGGTATGAGTTTCATGATCTCAATGCGGATCATGTCAGCTTTGTATATGATCTTTATGAAGTTTTAAATGTTGATATAAAGAATTTTGTTAAAGTGCTTTTACGCAAAAGAACCTTGATTATTGCTAAAGCCATACCTTGAATCCCATGAGCCTGCATTCCTACGTTCTTTTAAATTCTTATTTCGGTTAAGTCTTATTGAGTACTTTTGTACTCAGGGTTCGTTGACCCTTGTTGCAGGTGAGGCTCATGAGCAGATCTGTTTTGGATCGTGCTGCATGACTGTTGTTCAGTGCGAGGATGATAAGTAGACGTGTGGCTCTTGGGCAGGGCAACCTATTTGTGTGTTCTGTAATATGTTATAATGCCACTCCACTACTTTGTTTTGTATTATTAATCGAACTTAGTTGTATGGTTTGAAACAAATGGTTTGTAAACTATGTTATTGTAAGACTTTCGCTGTTTTTACTCTGATGTATCTATTTGAATAAACTGTTGTAATACTGCAATGACTCTGTAATGTGATCCTGCTCGGAAATCGTGGATGATTCGGGGTTCCCCGAGGACACCCGACAGTCTTCTTAAGTTACCGGGAACGTATGCATCGATGTCAAAGGTCGTTGGACATTGATAGGTGCATGTGGGCCCTATAATTTAGGAGGTTCTGCCACATGTTTGTTGAACTTGAGGATCTTGAACTTGTCTTTCTGAAAGCTGCTGTGCGGGTGGTTGCTAAAATTGTCCACCATTCGGCTGCTGACTAGAATTAGGCACACTGCTCTCAATAACCGAAGAATTATAGCCATTGAAATATGATGGCCTAACTTAATCAATTGCCGGTCCATAGAAGACTTCTTTCAAAATATTGCCAATTGAATTGACCAACACTTGATTGTGATTTGTGAAAGCTTCATGAACAGTTCTGTGGACCAATTGAGCAGCAGCTTGGGCTTTAGCTTCTTCACTAGAATCATTCTGTCCATGTAGGAGAACTCTTGACAATGGGATTTTCTAAACAACTGAGTCATGCTTCTTACTGTAGGACAGCAAACACTTCTCACGGAACTCCTCTATCGCCTTAGTAATGAGTATCTAGTGATCTTCGAGCAATTCTTCGAAATTGACTTTGAGGATCGCTTCGTTGTTCATGTTGATGATTGTGGTCCCACTAGGCGTGCCAAGAAGGTATGTCGACACAAAAATGTGACGAATGTGTTCAACACACAGCAAGCCGGGAGAAGCCGCGCAGGGCAGATCCCAAGATCTCACAGGACTTTAGAAACACAGGACCGGATGGTTGTGACCTAAGGCGTGCCAGTCAATTTGACCCTACAATTGACAAGGATGAAAGATTGATCAGTAATTTAAGGTGGAACATACCGGTGTTGCTCCAGACAGTTCCAAATATGCGGCTAAATAGCCGATGAGATAAGGCTATCGACTAAAGAGTCCATATTCGGCATGTTCATGATGCAAAGTAAATGAAATATGCATTATCAGCAATTATCAAGTATTAATTACGTAGATCTAACAGCCGATGATCACGAGAACATACAAAGATACAAAGAGTGGGTGTGAAAGCATTTATATTAATTAAGAATCAAACTAGCTTTCGACCAAGACAAAAACAAGTACAAGCATTGAAATAGCCAGTGTATCCTCAATAAGCAAGCCGAATCAGCTGATGCAACATTGACAGTAGGACCATAGATCGAGAAACGGCAATCGGTAGATCTACTTATATTTCAATAGAATCGTAAAAGCATATTATACGCGTGGAAGCTTAAACTATCGACTAAATAGCCCGATAGAAACATAATGAATAAATGACGTCATGTTTTCTTAGCAGATAAATCTACTAATCAACAATGTTTGATCCTAATGCACTATCAACAAGTCGAGTCAGCTGATGCAGCATTGATAGTGAAGTCAAACTAAGGATTGGTAACCAATAAACCTATCTTCTAACAAAACAAAACCTCGAATACTCACTATGTTCGATCAAGATCAAGACCAATTAGTCGATAAACAGGATCTACCGTCAAAGATTGAATTCAAGTGTGAAATAGCCAACAGACGATAGATCAATATAATGAAGACCAATAAATCTTGGTCTAGATTGGATAATTGGTGATATTATATTAAACAGTAAACTATTTAACATAATATCGGCAACTTTGATCGATATCAAAACTTACAAGAGATCAATCAGCTGATGGAGCCTTACAAATAACAATATCAATCGATAACTAATCTATACCACGACTTGTAAGAGATCAATTAGCTGATGCAGCCCTACAAATAATAATATAGATCGATAACTAACTTATACTATGACTTGCAAGAGATCAATCAGTTGATGCAGCCTCACAAGTAATAATATAAGTCGTGACGGTACTCACAAACAAACCGGAGGTCGGCCAAACCGATGCAGCCCTGCTTGCCCAAAAAACTTATCGAGATCTACTCTACTCCTACTGTTAGGGTTGACGTAAACCAAAAAAGTAAAGATATGGGTTTGTGTTTGATCGATGGATGTCTATTACAATAGCCGGGGTTCAATATTTATACCCCGAGACTTGATTACGGGTCCTGGTCAAACAAGACTGGTTACAAACTTGGAAAACAAATAAAACATTCTTAATCTAAGATAATTTGGACTCCAATCTTTCCATTTTACGAATTCCGTCACATCTTCTCATTTCAACCGTCGTTATCTCCTCATCCGCAGGATCCATTCTTACCACGATGATGATGTCACTATTATTTAGCCGACTCTGATGGCGATTTAGTTAGTCTATGAGTATTTCGGCTTTCTTCGATAAATCCTGAAATCTAGTGTTTTCCCGTCCAAAATTCGGTGTCAACACAACTATCTATGAGTCATGAAATTAAATATCTATAAAATCATAAAATGATTTTTTTTATTGAGAGTAAGTGTTTTTTCATATTTCATTTATATTCTATATAACGTACCAGTATTGCAAACAACACTATGAAACTCTTTACCGAAGCCTAACGGCACTTAAACGGGGGAGCGGTGCTGCATTTATTTGGCTGGAGTACGAGTACTGAAAAAACAGGAGAAAGAAAGCTAGAACGATTTAGACTTTTGAAAAATTAAATTTTGCTAAGACGTCTTAGACTTTTTTTTTTGACAGAGGGAGTACTTGACTGCATTTCATTAAGATTTGTGGGCACGATTAATTTGATCGGAACGCGCGATTTGTCATAGTCCTCACTGACCAGGCCTGCTGTGCCGTCACATAAAGGCATCCGTCCACCCATTTGCCTTCTTATAATTGGTAGTGGTACTCATCAATCAATCCCTATCGACAATGCAATCCCGTGCCTTAGCCTTGTTTAGTTGTATGAATTTGGATTTTGGAGCTACTGTAACACGTTCGTTTTTATTTGGCAAATAGTATTTAAACATGGACTAATTAGGCTCAAAATGTTCGTCTTGTAATTTCCCACCAAACTATGCAATTAGTTTTTCTTTTCATCTACATTTAATGCTCCATGCACGAGCTACAAACATTCGATGTGACAGGTACTGTAGCAATTTTTTAGAATTTAGGTTCCAACTAAACAAGGGCTTAATCAAATATTTGCAAATGGAATCGTAGGGTCGGTCGTGTCCTCTTGTTTGTACTTGTGCGAGGGGTCCTTATTTCGTGTCTTTTCTTTCGACGTTTCTTCTCTCTTTTGCTTTTGAGCACTTTTGGTGTTAGGTGCGATTAATTCTAATAAATAATACTAGCACTACCTAATAAAAGGCCAAAAAAAAAAAAAAACTCAATTATTGCTGTCCTTGTCCAAATGCAAGTATCGTTGCTACTTCAGGAAACAACTAGCCCCGGAGCCTGTTCGTTTATTGGTTTCAGGCAGCTCAAATCAGCCAGTCAACAATATTTTTCTCTCATAAAAAACTAACATCATCCAGCCCAAACCAGCATCAGCACCAACCAGCGAACAGGCCAGTATCGGTTCCAAATTGAGATTCGGTACTGACACAAAACTGTAGGTATAAACAGAGTTGTTGTCTCGATGTCTTGTTTGTGAGCTCTGTAATTTTATTTTATTCACCGGTAATTAGCATTTGGACGTAATTTCTTGTGCACTATAAGTCTACTGTACTAAATTGTCTTCGTAAAATGTTGGTTTGGGTTCACCGTTCCACGGAGCGTCGTGCATCGATGCGGGAAATACGAGAGCGCATGAGAGCTGGAACTACACGTCATCGAGCTCCTCCTCGGACAGTAACGATGCTCTGCTGAGCTTCTTGACAATGCAGCCGATTTGGCCGTACGACAAGTCGACTATTAGATTAGCTTGTCAGAGAAATACAAACACCCATGTATGTAAAGTTAATGATTAAAACTTGACTGAACTGGCAACCTGTTTACTTAGTCGTATTTGGCTTATGACTTATCAGCCAACGAATCGTATTTTTCTCTCACACCAAATCAGTCAACAGTACTTTCAGCCATGGCTTATAAGTCAAACCAGCCTAAACGAACAGGACGAGGTTCGATCCTAAGCCTAATGATTACAATAGCCTAACCCGTCATATCTTAGATTCGACTCCACATGTAAACGAATATTTTAGAATTTAACGGCTTTGTGTTTCAATGTGTTTACTCTATAACCAAAAAAGAGAAAAAAAAAACAACCTAACCAACACACCAACGCTAGCTGGCTGAAAAAGAGGGAAAAAACGAAAAAAAACAACCAAACCAACACACCAACACTAGCTAGCTGAAAAAGAGGAAAAAACAACCTAACCACGGGATTTGTACAGTTGAGAATGACTGGCGTCTGCTCCATTTTTTAAGATGGCGAATCAAGTGTTAATCACAGGAATAGACGAACTCTTTGTTGGTGCCCTCTACAGCAGAGTCTAGACTCGTTCTGTATTAGCCGCTACAGATCCACAAACTGATGTTGTTAGGGGAGTCCATCCTGTAGGAGTAGTAAAAAAACTACGATAAGAACAAGTATAATAACGAGTTTATAGCAAAGCTAATGCTAACATGGATAACACAAGAGAAAAGAGAGATGAGAGCTTGGCTCTTATGCAAAATGCATTAGTGGCTCAAGTAGAAAGTGTTGTGAGGAGTAATAAGAAAGAGAAACTCTTTTAAGATAAATAGGAAACACCTACCATATAACTTAGCTCTTATAACTTGATCTATAATAAAGTACTTGACTTTATTATTGACCTTGATCTAAGGGATATTCGGGAAAACGGAAAAGCTTGAAAGGAGATTTGTGCGGTTTTTCCCTTTTTATTAGAAGAAAAAATCTGGCTCCTCGATCGTCCCCGATGCAGCTCTGTTTGACGTAGCTCAGATTCACAGGTGAAGCTCGAGCCGCTTTGAAAACAATGTTCGACAAGACAACTTCATCCGAGAAACAAAAGGATAAAAGACCCTAATACCCTTATTTTATCTTTTTTCCTACTCTGTTTCTTCCTGGATTGCTGCTCGCCCCGCCTCGCGTCCCAGTAGCCGTGCCCTGACCCGTGTCGGCGGACACGCCCAGCCCCAAGCCGGCGGCCGTGCCCTAGCTCCGCGCCGGCAGCCGCGCCCAGCCCTGTGCCGGCAGCCGCTCCCTGGCCCCGTGTACCCGCGGCTGCGCCTTGCCCCACGCCGGAGAACGCGCCCGCCCTAGGCTCCGCGACGGCAGCCGCGCCCAGCCCATGCCGGCGGCCGCATCCCAGCCCCGCTTCCTCGCGCCACGCCTTGACACATGTTGGCGGACGCGCCCAGCCCCAAGCCGGCGGTCGTGCCCTGGCTCGCGCCAGCAGCCGCGCCGCGCAATTGCTCCCTGGCCCCGTGTACCCGCGGCTGCGCCTTGCCCCGCCCCGGAGGACGCGCCCGCCCTAGGCTCCGCGACGGCAGCCGCGCCCAGCCCGTGTCGGCGGCTGCGCCCCGGCCCCGCTTCCTCGCAGCCACGCCCTGGCCCTGCGCCTGCGACCGCGACCTGGCCCTGCGATCGTGACCTGACCCTGCGACTCCGGTGAGCCAAGCTCGACGGTCACGTCCCGGCGAGCCATGCTCCGGCGGCCGCACACCGGCGGGCCATGCCTCGGCGAGCCGTGCTCTGGCGGTCGTGTGCCACGGTGGCTGCACCCCTGGCTACCGCGCCCCCCGGTGGGCGCACCCTGGCGAGCAGCGCCCCGACGCCACGCATCCCCGCATGCTCCTTCGCTGAGAGGGGGCACATGCAGTCTTTTAGGGCGAGTTGTCATAAGCTACTTTTCCAGCTCTCTCCTGTCCCATCTTATTTTGAGAGGAGAGAAAAAATAGATTCATCTATGAAGCTATTTTAAAAAAGCGTGTTTCAAAAAAAAAAAACAGCTCACAACCGATAATGAAGTTATGCCAAAAAGACCCTATATATGTATATATATATATTTTTAAATAGTCCCCTGTGTGTGTGCGTGATGTGACGTGATGCAATTCCTGGAGCTCCAAACAGTCCTCCGTCGGAAGCTCCGCTATCGCTTATATAGCTCATCCGTGGCCGTGGTGCTGATTCACTCGCTGCTACCGTGAAGCCTTTGTTCTTGCTCCTGCTACACGAAGACGCTCTCTGCTCCACCGTGACCGTGACCCCCTCCTTCGCTTGGTTCATCCCCTACCGTGAGCACCGCGCGGCCATCATCAGGTCTCTCTCTCTCTGCACGTGCTCTGTGCCTTTTTTTCCCTTTTGCTGGGAGAAACACAAGGTAGTAGCTGCGGGACTGAACTAATAGAGTATTCCCTTGCTCATACTCGAAATGATAGAATTATCGAGAGTGTTTCCACCTTCATTGCTTTGCCGGCAAACAAAGAAAAAAGGGGCAATTCGTTTTTCAGAAGGAATCAGTGTGCAGTTTATGTGGAAATGGATAGTGACTTAACATCCTCTTTGTCCTTTGTTTTTATTTATGTTCTTGTTTTTTACCACCACCCACCAGGCACCAGCGGAGATATTTGAGTTTTGCGGTGTGCTACTGCAAGCTCATCTCCTTCAGTTGGATTGGATTTTCCACCAACGGAGGTATTTGAGCCGGTCCCATGGCCATGGATGCACAAGATGAGGAGAGGCCGCTGATCCATCACCTGCCACTACAGGTGATACATCTTCAAACTACTCCTTACCATATATCAAAAGCGACATAGACTAGTTCCTTGTCAAGATACTTTTAGTTGCTTTTTTTTGGTTTTTGGAAACAAAGGTACTTTTTATTTTCAGGACGAAACTTCTGAATTCACTAGCGACGGGACGGTTGATATTAGCAATCTGCCTGCCCGGAAGCAGAGAACTGGGAATTGGACAGCATGCTTCTGTATTTTAGGTACCACGCTACTACAAGAATTGCTTACTTTGTGTTCCTTATTTAACAAATTTAGTCATCTATCTATGTGGATGCAGAGGCTGGATATATTCCATTTTCTAAAAAAAATTAACAAATTTAGTCATGTCATACCACTAAAGAAACCGAGTCATCTGTGCATTCCTTATTAACTAGGTGCTGAATTCGCTGAATGTGTGGCCTTCTTCGCAATCTCAAAGAACTTGGTCACTTACCTCACGGGTGTTCTCCACGAGAGCAACGTCGATGCTGCGACGACTGTGTCCACCTGGATTGGGACTGCATTCTTCACGCCGCTCATCGGAGCGTTCTTGGCTGACACATTCTGGGGACGATACTGGACAATAGTAATCTTCATCTCGGTATACGTCATTGTAAGTTACATACCATAAGCAATGTACTACTAGTAAGTTGGAAGCAAGCATGCTCCGTTTGTTTGGATCTGAGAAAGACTCTGTCTGTTCTGTTGCCAATGCCAGGGGATGATGATCCTGACTGGTTCAGCTCTTCTTCCACTGCTGATAGACTTGTCCTACAACCGCGGCATTCACCGCCTCGCCGCGTACCTGGGCCTCTACCTTGTTGCTCTCGGTAACGGTGGAATTAAGCCATGCGTCTGTGCCCTTGGTGCCGATCAGTTTGACGCGGCTGACCCAGTGGAGCGGCTGACCAAGGGCTCCTTCTTCAACTGGTACTACTTCTCCGTCAACATCGGCTCCCTGCTGTCCGCGACTGTGGTCGTCTGGGTGCAGGACAACATTGGATGGGGAGTCGGGTTTGCGATCCCGACGGTGCTCATGCTGTCTGGACTTGCCGTGTTCGTCGGCGGTAGGAAGGTTTACAGGTACCAAAGAGTGGAAGGGAGCCCTCTGACAAGAGTCTCGCAGGTGCTTGTTGCTGCTGTCAGGAACTACCATTTTGTCTTGCCGGAAGACAGCTCGGCCCTGCATCAGGTGCCTTCCCCAACTGAAGGAAATCATTGCAAGATCCAGCATACAAGCCAATTCAGGTAATTAAATAAAATTGTTGATCCTGTCAACTACAATTTTTATTATTATTACTATGTCACATGAAACTTATGAAACTGCCAAATGCCTAACATAGATATAAATCACATGAATTCCTGTCCAGGTTCCTTGACAAGGCTGCCATTGTAGCGCCATCCTCTGGCGACGGCGAGAAAGGATCGATAAGCCCATGGAGACTTTGCACGGTGTCCCAGGTTGAGGAGCTGAAGACGGTGCTCCGGATGTTCCCCGTGTGGGTGTCGATGGTGCTCTTCTTCGCGGTCACCGCCCAGATGTCGTCGACCTTCATCGAGCAAGGCCATACCATGGACAACCACGTCGGGCCGTTCACCGTGCCGCCGGCGTCCCTCGCCATCTTTGACATCATCAGCGTCATGTTCTGCGTACCCATCTACGACAGAGTGCTGGTGCCGCTGGCCCGGCGCGCCACGGGCAAGGAGCGAGGCCTGTCACAGCTGCAGCGCCTGGGCGTCGGCCTCGCGCTCTCCGTGGCCGGCATCGTTTACGCGGCGCTGGTCGAGGCCAGGCGGTTGTCGCTCGCCCACGCAGCGCCGGACACGCAGCCGTCGATGAGCATCATGTGGCAGGCGCCGGCGTTCGCGGTGCTCGGGACGGGGGAGGTGTTCGCGGCCATCGGCATCCTTGAGTTCTTCTACGATCAGTCGCCGGACGGCATGAAGAGCCTCGGCACGGCCCTTGCGCAGCTCGCCGTCGCGGCAGGCAACTACTTCAACTCTGCCGTGCTCGCCGCCGTTGCGGCCGTCACGACGCGCAACGGGAAACCAGGGTGGATCCCCGACGACCTGAACAAGGGCCACCTGGACTATTTCTTCTGGTTGATGGCTGTTCTTGGCGTGGTGAACCTGCTGCACTTCCTGCATTGCTCCATCAGGTACAGAAGCAGCAACAGCAGCAGCACATACTCTTGAGTCTTGACTGTTGTAATATTGCAGATATAAGTGACATGCTTTCAACATATTTAAATAAATTAAATAATCTAATTCCGAATATAACAAGCATATTACTCAGAGAAAGACCATACAAAAATGTGATATAAAAGCACAGGAGGTATTCCAAAGCTTGTATAGAATAAATACAGCTACTCAGGGTCACATCAACATTGAACATGGCATGTACAGCTACTCAGGCTCATATCAACATTGAACATGGCATGTAGATGAAGAAGGCAGATTAACAACATAAACATATTTGTTTATTTATATTTGCTCTCAAATTAACGGGTTGCTGCACGAGGCAGCCTTCCAACGCTTGTTGGTGATCTTAGATCCTAGACTAACGTGACAGTCTTTCTTAACAAATTATAGGGTTTATAGATCAAAAATTAAATGCCTAGAAAGACAGCAATATAACCGAGTGCCAAGTTACTGAAGTTTAGTGCAGTACAGAAATATTAGAAGTAACACAGGTTATATGCTCACAGGTTAAACAACTAAATGATCAGCAAGTAATCAGTTCAACAGTAGAGATAAAATTCTAGGCAAGTAATTAGACAATGCTGAAAATAATCAACATTCTAAAACTCTTAGACTGTCACGTTGTCTCACTACACCGCTTTGTATCATCGAGCAATTTAATCCGCCCACGCAAGTGCAATCACACCCAAGTAACACAGTACTAGTAGATTGCACAAATGTAAATATCTGAACTGTAAACCAAGTAAGGCAATGGGTAAACCTGACCAATTCGAAACAAAAATAAAAAGGAACATAGTTCCAATAAAGGGAACCCAGGGACCATATTCTTCTCCAATCTGAGTTTTGCTCAAGTCTGAATAAACTCAAGAACATGTTTGAAGAAATTATGACCATCGGTCGGATGGTTTGTGAATTACGAACAGCTATGATAACTGAACCTAGCAAAATAGTAATTACGACCCAAGAAGTGATGAGTACTTAGGCATGAATTTGGAAACCTCCTATTTGCCAATAGAACGTAGATTGTCTACGTGGGAAGACAAGCTCAAGCGAACACAAGGTTCTGTCCCAGAAAACCAATTCCGCCGCTCACGTCTGAGCTTGCACGGCGGGTGGTAGACGAGATACTAGAGCCGCTGTCAGAGCCGAGGGAGACGTCCACGGCACCAATCCGAGAAGCAGAGGTACACCGCGCAGCAGGGAGCCCAAGAACTAGGCCACAGTTGACAGCAACAGAACAATGCCGCACAACACCACACAGGCGTTCGCACAACAACACCTTGCTGCCGGTGAAAACCAGCAGCACAACACCAGTCAACCACCACCAGACGGCACACAGCACCGTCGAAACGACCACGGCACGCGCGCGGAGACGCTGCCCAGCAAAGGTCGCTCACTACCCGAATCACCACAGCTCACGTCCAGCAGCAGACCACCACTCGAGGTGACAGTCGATGGCGGAAGCAAGTTGACTCGGCACACCACCGCGAGGAGGTCTGCCCACAGTGTCACGAGATTCACGAATCGACTAATCGGACCTCAAGCGCGCAACCGCAGGGCCTCCAATGGAGCAAATCACCGAGATCGAGTGGATTCGAGAGTCAGAGTGGAGGAGGAGAAAGAACCGGTGTTTCTCAGATTAAGAGAAAGGGTTATTTGGACCGGTACCATTACAATTCTCAAAACTTTGAGATATACTATTAAATTCAACTATTTTGAGATTTACCATTATAATTTAATGTTTCACTGAGTTTTGCCATTTTTTACGTCTTTTAGCTGCTTAGGCCCACTTACAGTCGTATGCGTATTGTTCGCTTTTCTGTATGGACGTTTTTGCCCCCGTCCCGAAGCTGAAAGAATCCTGCGCCCGTGGCCCCATCTCTCAGTTTGTTCTCCTCCTCGCACTCACTCTGTCTCTCACTCTCTTGTCCTCCCGACGCGGTGATGGCGGCGGAACCCTAACCCTAGCCACGGGCGCCCTGGAGCCCGCGCGCCCGAGTCAACTGCCGCCGCCGCCCAACTCCACTGCCGCCCGCGCCCGAGCTATCCTCCTGGATCCCGGACGATTGGAGCCTCTCCAGTGACCTCATGATGGTGTTCGAGTGAGCGCAATGGCTGACCCCACGGACATGGAGCACGACGAGCAGAGGTATGGATCTCCAACCTTCAATCTCTTGAGTCTGAGTAGCGATGCGAGTAGGTCGAGGAATTGCGCTGACCCTAGTGTATTTTTTTGTGACTTGTTTGTTTGCTGCTAGGGTTCGGTTGTTCTCCTTAGAGATTAAAGTTGAAGGTTTATGTACTACAGGCAGTAATGGTAGGAAAGCTTACACGAAGGGTAGTGTGATTAAATGGGATGTGGAGGTAGGATTGTTCACTTTTGAGTTGCTGATGCAAAGCTTGACCAATCGGTTCAAATGGTCCCCTACCCAGAGTCCTTGTGTGTGGTTCTTTGACAAAAGGATGTGTGAAGACATCAGACTAGTTAATGACTTCCAGCTGAATGATGTGTTTGAAATGTATAAGGATCAGATGCATTGCCAACTTGTTGTAGGAGTTTTTGAAAGAAAAGTTGCAGATGTTGATGAGTTTGCTAGCCTAGAGCCTCTTTGTGTGATTCCTCCTATTGAGCATTAGAATCCTATTCTAGATCCCAATAGGCATGAGAATCCTATTCCAGATCCTGCTGAGCAGCCTAATCCTCCTGTTAGCCCTACTACCAAGCCTACTACTGAGCCAGATGAAGGACCAGAGTATCCTTTAGAGCCTGACAGGGAGCCAGACATGTTTGATAATGAGGAGTATGTGGGTGTCGATGATGAGGGAATGTATATGCCAGTACCTCCTCATCAGTACACTAACAATGCACAGGCTACTAACAGTTCTCACCCACAACCATGTGCTAATGCTGATGCAAATGATTTTGGTGCTGCTGAAGGAGGTGTTCCTCTTGAGGCAGAGATGATGCAGATCCACAGGAGGTCCATGTGATTCATGATCCAGAAAACCCCAAGATTGTGAAAGGAGGGCTCTTTCCTGATATTGTTGCATTTAGGAAGGCAATTAGGCATCATGCAGTGAAGAGAGGCTTTGAGTTTGCTAATGTGCAAACTGACCAGACTAGGTTTATTGCCAAGTGTAAAGCAGAGGGATGTCCTTGGCGTATACATGCTTCTAGAAATTCTTATGGCAAGACAATAGAGGTAAATTTGTCATTACTGTTGGAGTTGTTTGTTTATTAAATTTGTTATTTATGCAACTAATGTCCTATTGCATTTGTTTGTGTAGATCAAAAGGCCACCTTTTGAACACAACTGTCCTACCACAAAACTCAGAGAAGGGAAGATGGCCACCCAAGGTTGGTGTGCAGATAGGTTGGCAGACTGGCTGAAGAAGAATCCAACCAAAGGTGCAACTGACTGCAGGGACAAATTGGAGGGTGACTATGGCATTAAGTTGAAATACTCCAAGGCATGGTCAGGTATGTAGGTAGCTTTAGAGCAGATCCATGGTAAATATGAGGAGAGTTTTCAGTTGCTTTTTAATTGGGCTACTCAAATTGAGAAAGTATCCCCTAGTAGCTTAGTAGAGATAGAGTTAGAGAAGATTGGCACAAAAAACAGATTCAAGAGGATGTTTATTGCTCTTAGACCATGTGTGGATGGATTCTTATCTGGTTGCAGACCTTTTATTGGGGTAGATGCTTCCTATTTGCATGGTAAATATAGGGGCCAGTTAGCTTCAGCTACTGGTGTGGATGGGCACAATTGGTTGTACCATATAGCTTATGCAATTTTCGAGTCCGAAACTGAAGATAATTGGAAATGGTTTCTGTAGCAGCTGCATAAGGTTGTAGGAGATGTTCCAAATCTGGTTATATGTATAGATTCATGTCAAGGACTAGAGACTGCAGTGGGGTCTGTCTTCCCACAAGCTAAAAATAGGGAGTGCATGAGGCATTTGTATCAGAATTTTTTGAAGAAATATTCTGGTGAGGTGTTCACTGATCGCTTGTACCCTATAGCTAGAAGCTACACACAAGGGCTGTTTCAGTGGCACATGAAGAAATTTGTTGAGTTTGCACCTGAATCCATTGAGTACCTTGAGGAGCACCACAACAGGATATGGTACAAGTGTGCATTTTTAGAAAACAATAAGTGTGACTACTTGACAAATAATGTTTCAGAGAGCTTCAATTCACAAATAAAGAAGTTTAAAGGTCTGCTACTGCATGAATTAGTTGACAGAATCAGAGAGCTGATCATGAAGAAGAGATACACTAGGAAGATGCTTGCTAGGCAGTGGACAGATGGAATACTCCCAAATGTGATGAAGGAGCTCAACTTGATCAGCAATAACCTCAAAGTGGTCAAGGTATCAGTTAGTGATGTTGATATTGCAGAAGTGACCATCTTGGATGAGTGGAACAATCAGAAAAGACAAACAGTTGACTTGCAGAACCATAAATGCTCCTACACGGAGTGGCAGTTGACAGGGAAGCCCTGCAAACATGCTTTGGCATGGATCCTATCCAATAGAGGGGTGAAAATTGAAGATTTTGTCCATGAGTATTACTCAGTGGCTAGGTTCAAGGCAACCTATGAGGACAGAATTGAACCTATCCCAAATAGGTCACAATGTCCTGTTGTGGAACTTGGATTCAAAGTGTATCCACCGTTGCTAGGCAGAGGAGCAGGAAGACCAAAGGTTCAAAGGCAAAGAGGTTGCTTGGAGAAAATGGCATCCAAAAAGAAGGTCAAATGTAGGAGATGTGGATATTTTGGCCACTTTTCAAAAACTTACAAATGGGCAGAGATTGGAGAAGATGGTGAGAGAGCTCCACCAAGGAACAAGGCTAACAAAAGGTATGTTTCTGTGCACTAAATCTATCTCATTGTTTTTCACTTCACAATATGTAATGTCACCTTTAAAATGTAGGAAAGAAGCTCCAATAGATGCAGCTGGTCCCTCCCAAGCCAAGAAACAGAAAGTTCAAAAGAAGAAGAAGAAGGGCACACCAAAGAAGAAGAAGACACCCATCCAGAAAAAGCTCAAGAAGGCTATAGCCAACCCACCTACTACTGTTGTTAGTAGCCTTAGGAGGCTAGTCTATGAAGACTAGAGCTTGTCAGCAGCTTATGATATGCTTTTGTAATAAAAAGAGAACTTGTATGCTGCTACTGGTATGCTTTTGTAAGATCAGCAGTTGAACCTTGTTGTTTGTGTAACATTGTACTTGGAACCTGTAAAGTCTGCTACTGGTATGCTACTGGTATGCTACTTCACAATATGTATGCTGTTATGTTGATTTAAGTGGTTGTGAACCTGTAAAGTCTTGGATTCCTATTGTGTTGTAGTTAGAATGCTTTGATGATGCTATTTGTCTTCACCGTCTATACTGGACACAAATTTGTGGGAGCACTGCATATGTGTATTGACTCGTGTAGCAGGCTGTTGGCATTTTTTGTTAGTACTGTTATCTCTAAAGTGGTCTGCACCTATGAATTGTTTGGAAATTCGAAGTGAACTTCGCGACAATGGGACACCACCTGTGCAACTAAAGAAGGCATCCAGAGGTACTAATCTGTAGCTGTTACCTGTGAATTTTCAATCATATATATTGGTGTGTGAGGTACTGCCATCACCAACTATACCAAAACCATGGGCACCATGTGTTAGTGACATACTCAGTAGCAGTGAGCAAGCAACTCATATATAATGTCAGAGCAGTATGTTTCAGTTTCAGAAATTTCTAGTGTGGTTGCATCAGAAGTTGATTGCCGTGCTCAGGATTAGCATCATCAAGGATTGACAAGTGATTTTGTGGGATCCACGTGGTGCTAAACCCTTGGCCATCAGACTTGTGGTATTTCTCTTGCAGACCTGCAACCCATGCTGGTGGTATAAAAATTCCAATAGATGCTGCATTATAGACAGTTCTAATTTTTGGAGCAGTTGGGTTCTTATACCACGTGAGAACATTGGCAGCGAAACAACTTGCTTCTTGAATGCATCCATCCAACAAATACTCATGCAAGACAATGAAACCATAGTGCAAGGATCTCAATATGGGCAATACCTCTAAATTCTCATGGAGCATAGCAGACCAGCCCTTTAGCACAGCAGAACTGAAACTAAAGAGCGAATTGGAAGCTGTAAAATCATCATATAAAGAGAACCATAGCCAGTTAGAATACAAGATGTCAATTTATTCAACAGAACACATTTCATTTCAATTCAATTCCAGGATAGCATAATGTCAGTGTTTCCAACAAGCACCGGCTAGGAAATTTATAATTATGCGCGTTAGGCTCAGATGGTGTGCTAAAGGACACAAGGTTTATACTGGTTCGGGCTGAATGTCCCTACGTCCAGTCTATTGCTGCTCGTATTATTAGCACTGAAAATTAGTTCGTAGTAGGGGGTATAAACGGTCGAGAGAGGGACTGGTCCTAGGTCTCCGATGGAAGGGTCGAAAAGAGGCCAAGAGCCTAGTGGTGGCTTGGCTGTGTATGTGAGTCGAACTGAACTCTCTATGAGTTCGTCTGTATGTGAGTTGTCCATTGAAAGTCAGTCCCTCTAGTGGGGAGCCCTGTCCTCCCTTTTATAGACCAGGGGGGAGTAGGGGTTACATATGGGAGAAAGAGGAAAATACCAAGGGTATAGAAGGTCCTTCGAAGGATCTGGGTCTTCCTTTTTCCCTGTGCCTACCCTGTATAACATGGCAGACAGTGTTAGAAGTGGCGTGTTTTAGCAAGTGGGTGCATCCCATCCCGCCCCTACAGGCGGCGTGTCGGACATGGTTGCTGAACCCCAACCCTGTAGGGAGCGGATGTCATGGTGACTGCTCGTTTTGCCATTGTAGAGGATGGGAGTCTCTCCTTGGAGCATAGTGGTTGTCGTATGTCCGTGTCGGGTTCTTCGCCTGGTGGTTTGAAGGCGGCGCCTACAACATTGTAGGGCGAAGAGCATGCGCCTACAACACTATTCAGGCTCTGTTACGCCTAGAAGGGTCTAAGCACCCGTCCCGTCATGTCCTGATGGTACTTTCCTGTAGGGGCGCAGGACATGGTCTTTCGGTGCCATGGTTGACCCGAACGTCTTGTCTTACCCTGTGCCTATCATCATGAGGGAGCGGGGTGCGGTTGTCAGGTGAGGCGGGGTCAGTCATTGGACATCGGGCGAGGCGAGGTCCGTCAGGCAAGGCAAAACCTAGCCTCCGGAGGTTGGGCGGGGCGGAGCCCAGCCCTCGGGGGTCGGGCGAGGCAGAGCCGTCCCCCAGCCATCGGGGGAGGCGGAGCTGGCCGATGGGCATTGGGCGAGGCAGAACCAAACTCCCGTCGTTTGGGTAAGAAGCGCAGCGGTGCTCTTGTCCGTTCGGGAGTTTTTAATGTTCGGTGGTTATTAGTTCCACCTCCTTGGGTACCCCGGTATTAGGTTCCCGACAGTAGCCCCCAAGCCCCCGGGTGGTTCGGGTAGAATCGCCCGGGGGGTGTTTTGATTTCATCGGAGTTAGTTCGCTAGAGGGTGCGCGCGAGCGCACCCGATGGGTGTAGCCCCTGAGCCCCCGGGTGATTCAAGTAGAATTGCCTAGGGGGTGTTTCGATTTCATCGAAGTCAATCCGCGAGAGGGTGCGTGCGAGCGCACCCGGTGGGTGTAGCCCCCGAGCCCCCAGGTGATTTGAGTAGAATCGCCCGGGGGGTAGTATCGGGCCCTCCGTGGGTAAGGCCGCAAGACTTGGTTTTTTTGTGTCAACTGGATATTTTTAAGGGAATCGTGGTATCCCGTTCATGGGGAGTTCGTTTAGGGCTGGCCTGATTGGGGCTTGACTACGGATCGAGGCCCTAGCGATGCTTGCGTCCTTGAGTCCTGTTCATTTTGTGGGCCTATCCCTAGTTGGGATGACCCTTGGGCTCCGAGGTCCTAGGTGGGCCGGAGAGAAGAAAAAAACTTTGTGGCCTGTATTCCCTTGGTGGGAAGAGAGTCCTGGTCCGCCTGGGGAAGGCGAACCGCTCGGCGTGACTTTTGCGGGAAGGGATAGGGATCGCGTGCGCATGTCCCGCGACGTGACACGACGGTGCACGTGGCTGGCCCGGAGATCGAGGCGGACTGTTGCCCTTCTCGCATCCGTCGCCCCTATAAAACCATGGGGTTTGCCCCTAGGGTTCTTTATTTTGCCCCCTGGCTTTCGCGTCCGAAACCTCCGCTACCAATCGCCCTAGCCTCCTGCGCCCGCACCACCGCCGTTGTTGGGTTCGCCTCCGCATCGCAGTTGTCGTTAAGCTTGCGCCCGCTCGCAGTTTGTTGTTGAGCTCGCGCCCACCTTTCTTCCCGACGCTTCAATGGAGCTGTGGGGCAGATCCGGCATTACCTCTCAGTGTTTGGAGGGCCTTGTTCACCGCGGCCTTCTCCACCCTCAGTCCGTCATCACGGAGTGGTTGCTGCCTGGTGAGGAGGAGGCACCGGCGCCGCCCGAAGGGTACGTCGTATCTTTTGCTATCTTCCATGAGCGGGGATTTGCCGTACCCATGCATAGATTCCTTCGGGGGTTGCTGGATTATTACCAGGTGGAGTTGCATCATCTTACTCCCAATGGGGTTCAACATATGGCGGCGTTTGTTGCCCTGTGTGAGGGTTTCCTGGGGATCGATCCCCACTTCGATCTATGGCGGCACTTCTTCACCGTCAGTCTATCGAAGAGGCGGGTTGGGGGGAAGGAGGTGAATATGCCGATGGGCTGCGCCAGCATTCATTTGCGCCATACCCAGTCGAGGGACTACCCATTGATGCATCTGTCGACCTCCAACAAGGGGTGGCATTCACAGTGGTTTTACGTCAGGGATGATGTGAGTGCTCCCCTGCCGATGTACACTGGGCGCCTCATTGAAGAGGCTCCACAGTCGTGGTAGTGGGGCGTCCTGACTAGGGAGAAGAAGCACATCACAGACCTTCTCACCGCCCTCCATGCTTTGAAGGAGTGGGGTGTGAAGGGGTTAGGGATTATCGGTGCCTACCATGCGAGGAGGGTTGCACCGCCGATGGCGCGTGCGCTTCCCCTGCACCAGATGGTGCCTGGAGCATCGTTTGAAGGGATGGTGCTTGTCGATGAAGCGCTTCCTCCCTCCGAGGTGGCGCAGCGCATCAAGGAGGTGATGGAGCCTTCAAAGGACACCGCTGGCGCCGCCCTTGACCATGTGTATCTGGTGCCAGGGCATCCTCCAATGCGGCCGGAACTAGGGTTTTTTGAGTTTGTAAGCCTTCTTTCCCCGCGCTCCTCTTCTTACTTGAACTTTTTGACCCTTTGATGCTGACTTCGGGATGTTTGTGGACCAGCCGAGGAGGCTAATCTTCAAGGACAGTCCGGCCCCAATGCCGAGGGATCGGGTGCTGGCGACATCGAATCATATTGTGGCTGAGTGGGACAAGAAGACAAGGGAGCTAAAGAAGTAGGAGAGGCGGCGGAAGCAGGAAGCACGGGATCGAGGAGAGGATGTAAGCAGTGATGATGATGACGACGACGATGATGATGATGATGATGGTGACGAGGTAGCTGGCGACGTGGATTGGGGTGTCCTAGAGGATGAGGGCACGCTGACAAGTGCCCATCCATCCGTGCAGGAACCCCTCGTATTCGCGCAGCGGAGGAAGCGAGTCCGTGAGGTCGGCGGAGGTGGGAGCCGAAGAATTCACCGCTTCGCGTGGGGTGCTGGCGGAGGATCGATGGATGGGGGGAGATGGATCCGAGGCCGTCCCCAAGGTGCAGGTGGAGGTGGCTCGACGCCGCGCCTCGTGAGCTAATGGAGGGGGCGGTTCCGGCGCCGCGCCCCATGAGCCGATGGAGGGGGGCGGCTCTGGCGCCGTGCCCCCGAGGACAAGGGAGACAAGCCCCCCTGCCTTGGAGCAGGGGGCAGGCTTGAAATGGTCCCACCCACATGAGTTGGAGCAGGGGTCCGGGGGTTCATCCCCGAAATGTACCCGCCGCCCGAAAGCGTCAGAGTATGTCACCGTTTCCCTTCGTTTTTCCCTTTATTTTTTTGTTCCGATCTTACGCTTTTTTCCTATTTTGTAGATTCTTGCGACGGGGCCACCCTCTAGGGTCGGCGCCAGGAAGAGCCTTGCCCTTCAGGCGGGGCGGATGATGCTGCCCGACGTCGCCCCTGTTTTGGGCGCCGTGGTTGTGGCCTCGATGGCCGGTCCGGTGGCGTCTGCGGCGGCGCCCGTGCCCTTGGTGGTTTCCGAGCAGGCGGCTGTGACTGCGCCAAGCCAAGAGTAGCCGGACGTAGCCGTGGTGGTGTTCGAGGGGGTGGCACAATCCGAGCCCTCGGCGGCCCAAGTGACGGTGCCCGACGTCGGCCAGGCGGAGTCAGATGCAACCGCGGTGGCGTCCAAGGGAGCAGCGCAGTCTGCGCCACCGGAGGCCCAGACGGAGGCGGCCACGACCACGACAAGACCGGTGGGGTCAGACACTGCCACGAGGGCATCTGAAGGGGCGGCGCAATCCGCTCCACCGACGGTCTAGGCCGCGGCGCCCGGGGTAGGCCGGACAGAGGAGGATATGGTCGGAGGGTCTTCGGGCGTCTTGGCGGTGGTGGAGAGGACCCACAAGAGGTTGCCCCCAGCTCTGTTGTCGAGGGGCACCCGTTCCCCCACGCGGGGCAAGCCACCGCTCTAGTGGATGGATGCTCGGGACCCAACATCGGCTCTGTTCTCGCTTGACGATGTTGCCGAGAGCATGGGGCGGGAGAACCTTGACATCGGGTTCTCGGCCGTGATGAATGCCTTGAACCAGGCCAGGGGAGCCCTACGCAAAATCATTATTCCTTCTAGCCAGGTATCCGCCTTGTTTTCCTCTTTCTTTTCGTATCCTTGTGTTTTTGTATTTTTGATACTGGTCTTCGTTTTAGAGTCTTGTTGCCCGTAGCCGGAACAAATCCCGATTTCTCCATGAGCGAAAGGCGGAGTGGGACCACCTCACCGAGGAGGCCCGACTACGAGGAGATGTGAGTGCGCAGCTTGCTGTCGCCCAACAGCGGGAGGCCGAGGCGCGTCGGGACACGGAGGAGTTCCATGGGATGTTTGAGGATCTGTCAGCGAGGATGAAGGTGGACGAGGAGGCGATCGCCAGGCTTCAAAAGGAGCAGGACGAGCTCCTACAGAAGAATGCCGCGGCCAGTGAGTGGGCCGGCGAGCTCCTGGTGGAGCTACAGACGGAGCAGGACCTCAAGCTGAAGGCTGAGGAGAGGTCCATGACGTTGTAGGAGAAGGCGAACCAAGATGCCATGGTGATCGACCAGGCCATCCGAGAGCGCGACGAAGCATGTCGGGAGGCCAAGGCACGCCGGGCGGATCTTGGAGTCGAGGTGGACCGATGGCTGGATGCCGAGGAAGTTTCTGCCGGTCTGCGCGCCGATCTCGCCGAGGCGCGGGGGCTTCTTCAGGTCGAAAGTGATGAGTATGATCGCCTATCTTCCACCGTCCTGGTGGTCTGTGACGACCTGCAGGTGGCGCAAGAGGAGGGGGCTGGTTCCCTCGTGACTCATGCTGCTGGTATCACGACGAGGGTGGGCCAGCTTGAGGAGAGCTCGTTTTGCCTCAGGATCACCCAAGCCTTCACTGTCGCCCATTCCCATTATGCTCAGGAGATCAACCTGGGGGTGATGAGCCAAGGCTTTGCGCCTGTCTATGAAGACGCTGAGCTAGATGAGATGGACAAGGCGGTGACTCCCCTTGCGCGGAACCTGGCGGACAAGCTGAAAGAAGAGGTTCTCCCTTCATGGAAGTAGTTAGTGGAATTAGTTTGATAAACATTTATCTCTAATAGGTGAACAAGTGTCGGTTTATTCGAGTTCTGGAACAACTTCGTGATTTTGTTTCATAATTTTGTTTTGTTTGTTTTTACCTACTTCCCTTTTAGTGATAAAAGAGATTTAGGCGATCGACCCTTCCGTTTGTTAAGACCGCAGGGCCCGAGGTTTTTTAGGGAAAACCTTGATCGTGTTGGTGGGCAAAAATGTCATAGCTGTCTAGGCGTGGGCTTTTTGTGGTCTTACCGATTTGTTCCCCCGAACCTTGCCGCCAGTCTTGATGCGAGGAATAGGTTAGATGCAATGACTTTTGAAAAAGAAAGGAGGTAGCCGTACCTTTATCAGCCCCCGAGTGCGATCCGACCCCTTGCGGTTTGCTGGGGTTGGATGTTATTGGAGACCGGAGCGAGGGAAGTGAACTTACGTTTGTATTCGCTCGTACCCCTTACTTAGGATCTTTGGCGATCGCTGCGTGACCGTGCGCTCGGTCTTTACCGCTGGCTTGGCCTTCCCCGAGCCCCCACGCGTGGTGAGGATTTGGTCGAGGGCCGGCCTATTTCGTGACGCTTCATCCCGTCCGCAATTCTTCATAATTTGGAGGGGTTGGGGCGGTGTCACCTGCCTCGGTGGCTTGAATGACGTGCCTGATAAGTTCGCCACTCCTTGTCCTGCCTTCTAACAGATTTTCCCTTAATGGGGACCCTATGGGCTCGGCAAGAGGGTGGATTGAGCTTTAGAAGGTTGAGATGACCCTACCAACCTTAATGCGGGTTGGGCGAAGGCCTCTGAGGCTCATCTCTGTTTTCCCCTGGTTCTTGTTTGACGCGAGGCGGCCTCGGACCTTTGGCGGGTCAGCCTTCGAATCTCTGTCTTTGGATCGAGCGGCTCGAGCCCCCGAGCCCTGTTAGGGTCTGATAGGGGTCGGCCGTATTTTGCGCGTTACCCCATCCTCAATTTTCGCAATCGAAGGGGCTGAGTAGATGACACTTGCCTCGACGGCTCGAGTATCGCATTCAATGAGCTCGCTAACGGGTACATTCGTGTGGAATTCGGGTCCATCATTTGCTGACGGGGTCGGCAGAGCCCTCAGGTGGCACTCCACAACTTCTTAACCTGCCTCCTGGTAGATGCCCGAGCCGTTCGATAGGCTCTGTTGGCCCGCTGGCTTCTCCTCGATGGAGATTTTGTGGGTTTAGGTCGGGATTAGAATCAAACGAGAAAAGGTTTGAGATGTCCTAGTCTGCTTCTGAGCAGGGTTGGGCAGGGCCGCTGGGGCTCGTCTCAGTTATTTTTCCCTGGCTCTGTTTGACATGAGGTGGCCTCGAGCCCTTTGCGGGCCGGCCTTCGAACCTCGGCCTGTTGCGGCTCATATCGAGTGAGTTGATTGCTGTTTTGTGACGCGACACGACGCATTGGGATGCAGTGATTTGCATATGCAATGTTTGAATGTGTAATCTTAATCGAAATGAAGGCGGGTCGATACGTTACCATGGTGGTATGAGTGACGGAAAGCTCCTACCAAATGTGTTCGCACGGGGTTCGAGCCCGACGTCTCGTGATGGGGCCGGTGCGACCTGCATGAGTATTTTTTGATTCTATATCTCGGTGGTGATCCGAGCCGTTCGATTGACTTGGGTGACTTGATAGCTTCTCCTTGGGGGAGGTTCTGTAGGCGGACCCCTCGAGCCCTTCTCGAGAAGGTGGATGCCGAGGCTGGGGATGCGGGGGATTATGAGTTCGATTTATTCTGGTGAACCAAAAAACACCGTAGCCCTCGAGGCGTATGGTCTGGTGGTTTGTCCAGTTTTACTCAAAGTTTTACACCCGCGTACCGCGCCTCTGGTTTCACACATACGGAGGGGTTGGGCGAAGAGGGTGTCTAAATAGGTAGACACCCTCGGTAGCCCCCGAGCGATGTCCGTGCCCCTGTCGTTGTCGGGGTCGGAAGCTTGGTAATGAAATTGACGCGCAAAGTGAGTAAACAAGGGTGCTTATCTTTCGGCGGCCGTCGGTTCGTCGTTACGTCTAGGCCATCCAATCGGCCTAGGTGGCTCGTTGGGCCCCCCTGGGTAGGGGTTTCATTGTCGGGTCATTCCGTGGTCCTGTCTGGGGAAGCGGAGGGTCACTAGCACGCGTGTGCGCCTTGATTCCTGCGCCCGGTGCACGGTAGTGGTGGGCCATGCCCTGGCAACGTCTTGTTTGACTGGAGCGCGTTCCGTTAGTCCAGAGCGCGTCCCGTCGGTTCCGGCGCATCCCCTCGGATTCCCATCGACATTTATTTCCCACCTGCATTAGTATTGAATAGGGGGAAGGCAGACGGTTTTTCGTCCCAAACTTTCGCCTTTCCTCAGCCGCTGAGCCCCTCTTCCTTAAATAGGGAGGGGGAGGGGAGTTCTCGTCCCACTTCTTGGCCTGCCTCTGAGCCGCTACCTCTTCTTCTTCTTTCCACCGAATGTGTTCGCGCGTCGCGGTGGTTCCTGAGTGAGGGAGGGTAATGCTAGAGAGAGAGAAACTCACCGATCCGCTCGTGAATCCAGAGTGTGATGTCGAGCTGGAGGTCATCCAACGTAGATGAGATGGTGTGGGTCGCCTTTGGCGTGGAAGTGTTGCTGCCGTTGAAGGAGAAAGGGTACTGGAAGGCGCCAAGCGTTGTTGGCCTCGCCGCCGTCTGTTGCAGCCTTCCTTCGGCGGCAGGCGCCCCCCGTTCAGACGCTGTTGTCGGGGTTGCGGCTGATGACGATGGCGTAGCCCCCGGATGCCCCGGCGGCGAGGTACCACAGTCGCCGGTGTGGTGCTCGACGTTGTAGATGACGGCGCCTTCGAGAATCCTGCGGATCGGTGGGATGTCACCGATGGAGAGCGTGGCACGGCGGCCATAGTAGACGAACTAACCTGTGTACGTGCCAGGATGTTACCGATGGAGAGCTTGGCGCGGCGGCCGCAGTGGTACTTGTAGTAGAGCTAGGGAGAGGTTGTATTTGAATAAGTTTGTGGGGCGGCCCCCGAGTAAACAGTCTTCTGAATTTACGAGTATATTAGTCCTTTTCGTGACAAAATCACTTTGTAAGTGGTGAATTTGTGCGAAGAATGAACAAATTTTCATCTTTTGTTACAGTAAACAGTTTTTTAACTTCCTCTTTTTGTAAAAGAGGTTTTGGTGCCCTCCGACCCTTCCCATGGTTTAGGTCGTAAGAAACTAGGAGTGCGGGCGAATTAATTCTGATCACGCTGGTGGGCAAAGAGGTCATAGCCGCTGGGGCGTGGGTCTCCTGTAGTCCTACCAGTTGTACTCAAAATTTGTTCCTGAAATCTTAGTTCTTAGGACTTGTTTACGAGAAGAACGGAAAACTTAGAGAATGTTCACAAATATAACACAGGAAGTTTTTGCAAGCATAAACGTATTTGTATCATTCATATGAGCCCCCGAGTGAGGTTTGACCCCTCGCAATTTGCAGGGGTCGGGTGTCACTAAAGGATTGGGGTTTTGTAAAGACAAAAACTGATAAGAAGAGTATGTGTTTATTTAAGGGTAAAAACAACGTAGTTGTTCTTTGTTCCAGGCGTTGGTGAAGACCTTGCCGTCGATGGTTTTCAACTTGTAGGCACCTGGATGGAGTACTTTCGCGACGACATATGAACCTTCCCAGGGTGGGGAGAGCTTGTGGCGGTCCTTGTTGCTCTGTACAAGGCGGAGAACAAGGTCCCCAATATTGAAGGCTCGGTCCCACACCCGTCGGCTGTGGTAGCGCCATAGCGCCTGCTGGTACTTGGTCGAACGTAGGAGGGCGACGTCGTGGGCTTCGTCTAGTTGGTCCATGGCATCTTGGTGGGATGCTTCGGCTCCCTGTTCGTCGTATGCCCTGATCCTTGGTGCTCCGTAGTCGAGGTCCGTCGGGAGGACGGCCTCGGCACCGTAGACCATGAAGAAAGGTGTGTAGCGGTGGCCCGGCCGAGAGTTGCTCTAAGGCTCCAGAGTACTACGGGGAGCTCGGCGCCAAACTTGTTCAACCAGTTGAAGATTCTGGGCTTGAGACCCTATAGGAGCATGCCGTTTGCGCGCTCGACCTGCCCGTTCGTCCGGGGGTGCGCGACGGCCGCCCAGTCGATCCGGATGTGTTGTTCATTGCAGAATGAATGAATTTCCTACCGGTGAACTGCGTGCCATTGTCTGTGATGATGGAGTTTGGTACTCCAAAATGATGGATGATGTCGAGGAAGAATAGCACGGCCTACTCGGATTTGATAGTGGAGATCGGCCAAGCTTTGATCCATTTCGTAAACTTGTCTATGGTGACAAGTAGGTGGGTGAAGCCCCCGGGTGCCTTTTTGAATGGCCCAACCTGATCGAGCCCCTAGACCGCGATGGGCCACGTGATGGGGATCATCTAGAGTGCCTAGGCTAGGAGGCGAGTTTGCCGAGCGTAGTATTGATACCCTTCGCAGGTGCGTACGATTTGCTCGGCATTGGCTACTGCAGTGGGCCAGTAAAAGCCCTGTCGGAATGCGTTTCCAACCAAGTTCCTCGGTGCGGCATGGTGACCGCAGACCCCACCGTGGATGTCATTTAGCAGAAGTCTTCCCTGTTCGCCGGGGACATAGAGCTACAGGATCCCGGTGTGGCCTCATTTGTAGAGTTTGCCCTCTACAAGAACGAAGGACTTTGCGCGACGTGCGAGCCGTCGAGCTTCCATCCTGTCTGCTGGTAGTGCGTCATGGAGGAGGTAGTCGATGTAGAGTGTTCTCCAGTCATCCGGAGGGTCGGGCTCCGTTGTTGGATTCACTTCAAGCTCCATGACCTCAGGGTTGGGCAGAGCCATCGGTAGATCGGCCCTCGGGGCCGGATTAGACAGGCCATCGTCGGCCAGTTCTGTCCTTTTGTAGCGTACCGAGGGTTTATGTTGATTGCTGGCGAACACACCCATTAGCACCGGCTCTCGGCCAGACGCGGCTTTTGCAAGTGCGTCGGCCGCCTCGTTGAGGCGCATTGGGATGTGGTTGAGCTCGAGACCGTCGAACTTGTCTTCCAGCCGTCGGTCCTCTTGGTAGTATGCAGCCATCCTGGCGTCGTGGCAGGTTGACTCCTTCATGACTTGGTTGACGACCAGCTGGTAGTCGCCCCTGATGTCGAGGCGTCGGATGCCCAACTCGATGGCGATTCGTAGGCTGTTGATGAGTACTTTATATTCGGCCACATTATTTGATGAGGGAAAATGGAGACAAACCATGTACCTCATGCGGACCCCGAGGGGTGACACGAAGACCAGCCCTACGCCGACGCCCTTTTTCATCAGCGACCCGTTGAAGTACATCGTCCTGTACTCTTGATCGACGACCGCCGGTGGTGTCTGGACCTCGGTCCACTCCGCGATGAAGTCAGCCAACACCTAGGAGTTGATTGCCGTTTGGGGTGCATACGCGATGCCTTGATCCATTAGCTCGAGTGATCATTTTGTGGTTCTCCCCGTGGCGTCCTAGCTATGAATGACCTTGCCGAGGGGGAACGACGTCACGACTGTCACGACGTGTGACTCGAAGTAGTGGCGCAATTTCCTCTTGGTGATGAGTATGATGTATAGGAGTTTCTAGATTTGGGAGTAGCGGGTTTTGGAGTCGGACAATACCTCGCTGATGAAGTACACTGGGTGCTGTACTTTGAAGGCGTGCCCTTCCTCTTCCCACTCTACAACCAGGGCGGTGCTGACCACTTGCGTGGTGGCTGCTATGTATAGTAGGAGGGATACTCCGTCGCTTGGAGGAACCAGGACTGGGGGATTTGTTAGAAGCAGCTTGACCATGTCGAGCGCCTCCTAGGCCTCGGCTGTCCACTCGAAGCGGTCGGCTTTCTTTAGGAGTTGATAAAGGGGGAGTCCTCGTTTGGCGAGGCGTGAGATGAATCGGCTGAGGGCGGCAAGGCACCCTGTGATCTGCTGAACCCCCTTTATGTTCTAGATCGGGCCCATCTTCGTGATGGCTGAAATTTTCTCCGGGTTGGCTTCGATGCCGTGCTCAGAGACAATGAAGCCGAGCAGCATGCCCCTCAAATACCCCGAAAACACATTTCTCGGGATTGAGGTTGATGCCATTTGCCCAGAGTTTAGCAAAGGTTTTTTCAAGATCGGCGACAAGGTGGTCAGCCCGTTTGGACTTAACTACGATGTCGTCGACGTAGGCCTCAACGGTCTGCCCGATGAGGTCCCCGAAGCAGTTGAGCATACAGCGCTGGTAAGTTACCCGGCGTTCTTCAGACCGAACGGCATTGAGATGTAGTAGAACGATCCAAAGGGGGTGATAAAAGACGTCGTGAGCTAGTCGGACTCTCTCATCGCGATTTGGTGGTAGCCGGAGTAGGCGTCAAGGAAGCAGAGGGTTTCACACCCTAAGGTAGAATCAACTATTTGGTCTATGCATGGCAAAGGAAACGGGTCCTTTGGGCATGCCTTGTTGAGACCTGTGTAGTCGACACACATCCTCCATTTCCTGCTCTTCTTTCGTACAAGAACGGGATTTGCTAACCACTCTAGGTGGTGTACTTCCCTGATGAATCCAGCGGCCAACAGTTTTGTTATTTCTTCACCGATGGCCCTGTGTTTTTCCTCGTCGAAGCGGCGCATGCATTGTTTTACCGGCTTGGAGCCTAGGTGGATTTTTAAAGTATGCTCGGCGACCTCCCTCGGGACACCCGGCATATCCGAGGGTTTCCACGCAAAGATATCTTTGTTGTCGCGGAGGAAGTCGACGAGCACGCTTTCCTATTCGAAGGAGAGCATGGTACCAATGCGTACCGTTTTTCCCTCGAAGCTGCTGGGGTCTATGAGGACCTCCTTGGAGCCCTTTGCCGATTCGAATGACCCGGTTGATTTCTTCGCGTCGGGCATTTTTCGGAAGCCTCCTCCCTGAGGGCGACAACCGTGGCGGCGTGGCCGCAGCATTCGACTTCGCACTCGTAAGCGCGTTGGAAGGAGGTGCCAACGGTGATGACACCGTGAGGGCCCGGCATCTTCAGCTTGAGGTATGTATAGTTGGGGGCGGCCATGAACTTCGCGTGAAATGGTCGTCCCAGGATGGCGTGGAAGGTTCTCGGGAATCCCACCACGTCAAAGGTGAGGGTCTCAGTCCTGTAGTTGGATTGATCCCCAAAAGTGACGGGCAGATCGATCTGCCCCAACGGCACGGCCTGTTTGCCAGGCATGATGCCATGGAAAGGCGCTCGGATTGGGCGGAGGTTCGACCGATCGACGCTCATCTCGTCGAGCGTCTTGGCGTACACGATGTTGAGGACGCTGCCCCCGTCCATCAGTACTTTCGTGAGTCGCTTTGGGCCGATGATCGGGTCGACAACAAGCGGGTACCTTTCCGGGTGTGGGATGGCATCCGGATGGTCGGCCCGGTCGAAGGTTATGGCGGATTCAGACCACCGGAGGAAGGCAGGCGTGGCCGGTCCGGCTGTATAGACCTCGCGGCGCGCGACCTTCTGGCGGCGTTTGGAGTCGTAGGCTGTTGATCCTCCAAAGATCATGAGGGCGCCATTCGGTGTTTGAAAGGCGTCGTCCTTCTCCTCGGCATCGTCTGTGGTGGGGGCAGGTTCCTTCCCCTGCTCCCCTTTGTTGAGGCCTCCGGACAAGTATTTGCGCATCAGGCCACAATCCTTGTATAGATGCTTGGCTGGGAAAGCATGGTTTGGGCACGGCCCCTCGAGCATTTTTTTGAAGTGGTTCGGAGTGCCCTCCGTGGGCTTTCGGCCACCCTTGCGGTCGGTAGCGGCCACGAGCAAATCATCGCGCCGTTGCTTCTTATTCTTTCTTTTGGCGGGACGGTTGGAGGCGCCTTCGCCGGCGCCCTCGTCCCGCCTTGCCTTGCCGTCGGAACGGTCGAAGATTCCTCCGACCGCCTCCTCTCCTGAGGCGTGGCTGGTGGCGATGTCTAGGAGTTCCTTGGTGGTCCGTGGGCCCCTTCGTCCCTAGTTTATGGACCAAAGACTCGCAGGTGGTCCCGGATAGGAAGGCTCCTATCACGTCGGCATCGGCGACGTTAGGGAGCTCGTTGCACTGCCGGGAGAAGCGCCGGATGTACCCACGGAGGGTTTCATTGGCCTTCTGGCGGCAGTTCTTGAGGTCCCATGGGTTCCCAGGGCGCTTGTATGTGCCCTGGAAGTTTCCCACAAAGATCTCCCTCAAGTCCGCCCAACTCTGAATAGCGTTGGATGGTAGGTGCTCCAACCATGCTCGCGCCGAATCGGCCAAGAATAGTGGGAGATTGCGAATAATGAAATCATCATCATTCGCGCCACTGGCTTGGCAGGCAAGCCGATAGTCTTCGAGCCAAAGCCCGGGGTTTGTTTCTCTAGAATATATTAGGGATGTTGGTAGGCGATCGGTACCTTGGCGGGAAAGCAGCGTTGAGGATGTGCCAGCCGAAGGCCTGAGGGCTCGGTAGGCCAGGGCTCGGGCTCCGGTCCTCGCCGCTGTCGTAGCGTCCACCGCACCGAGGATGGTAGCCGCGTTTGGCTCCTTCTCTTGTGTCGTTGTAGGCTGCGTCTGTGGGCGTCTATGGTGCTGCGTGCATCGCGGTTGTGGCCGAGACGTTGATGCACCAGAACAGGGGTGTGCTGCCTACCGTCTGGCGGTGTCTGGTGAACCGACGCGTCCTTGGCGGGATGCACTGAGGGCGTGCACTGGCTGGTGTCGAGCTCGCATCGCCGAGACAACGAGCTTTCCGCCTGCTGCGCCGCCGCACGCTCGAGTAACATGCGAATTTCTTGGTGGGCCCAGTGATCCTCGGACGTCGTGGACCTCTAGAAGGCCATGAAGCAAGGCCATCACAGCGGCGATGTTCTGGCTTGCCCGAGCAAAATGAGGGAGGGTCCCGTCATCGGTGAGGATCCTCTGGTGTACATCACGGGCCGTGGCGCGTGCGTGCCCACCGTCTCTCGCGACGCTTGATTTCCTCATCGATCTTACGATACTCCCGAACTAGCTGTTGTCCGGCGTCATCGATCTCTAGCTTCCGTGCTCTCAGCTGCTCCATCCTTACGTGAGGTGGGGCCACCACCTCCACTCCGGTCCTGGCGTCGGGGTTGCGTGTCGGGGTAGCCTCCCCCTCGGAGACGCTTTCAACATGCCCCTCGGAGGTTTCCGCCATGAAGCATTCTTTGGAAGGGTGATGGCTCCCCCTACTAGAGTCAGAGCTAGAGGATGATTCTAGCTCCTCGGTGAGGAGTTTGTGGATGGACTCCATGTCGTGTTCAATTACCCCCATGAACTCGCTGTCCGCGGGCGGTTGAACCATGCGTAGTGCCACAAGGTGGCGAGCGGTCGCCGTGGCATTGCGGAGACCGAATGGAAATGCCGTCGGGGTGCTCCGTACGTGGGGCTCGGAGAGAGGTGCCCCTCTCCGGAAGGTCGTGCCACGTCGTTGTTGTTGGAAAGGGCAAGGCGACGCTGGTTCTCCCTGGACTGCTGGGGTCCAAGGGAGATGCCGAGCTGGTGCCCAGACCTCTTGTGGTCTAGGACGATGGAGGGGAGAGATTGGATGGCGGTCTGTGCCCGTACCAACTCTCCCCCCATCGTGAGGGCAAAATCTAGGCTCCCGAAGCGCATGTGTGCGCCTGGGACCCAGCTGATGTTGTGGTTAGCCATCCGAGGCCTAGTTTGGAACGCGCAAAGGCCCCTACCTGGCGCGTCAACTGTCAGTGTTTCGAACAAGCAACGATTAGTAAATTTATAATTATGCGCGTTAGGCCCGGATGGTGTGCTAAAGGACACAAGGTTTATACTAGTTCGGGCTGCATGTCCCTACGCCCATTCTGTTGCTGCTCGTGTTATTAGCACTGAAAGCGGTTCGTAGTAGGGGGTACAAACGGTCGAGAGAGGGACTGGTCCCAGGTCTCTGATGGAAGGGTCGAAAAGAGGCCAAGAGCCTGGTGGTGGCTTGGATGTGTATGTGAGTCGAATTGAACTCTCTATGAGTTCGTCTTATGTGAGTTGTCCGTTGAAAGTCGGTCCCTCTAGTGGGGAGCCCTGTCCTCCCTTTTATAGACTAAGGGGGGAGCAGGGGTTATAGATGGGAGAAAGAGAAAAATACCAAGGGTATAGAAGGTCCTTCGAAGGATCCGGGTCTTCCTTTTTCCCTGCGTCTGCCCTGTATAACATGGCAGATAGTGTCAGAAGTGGCGTGTTCATTGTTCTTTGTAGGCCATGCCCTGGCCTCTTTTAGCAAGTGGGTGCGTCCCATCCCGCCCCTACAGGCGGCATGTCGGACAGGGTTGCTGAACCCCGACCCCGTAGGGAGCGGATGTCGTGGTGACTGCTCGTTTTGCCATTGTAGAAGACAGGAGTCTCTCCTTGGAGCGTAGTGGTTGTCGTATGTCCGTGTCGGGTTCTTCGCCTGGTGGTTTGAAGGCGGCGCCTACAACACTGTAGGGCGAAGAGCACGCGCCTGCAACACTATTCAGGCTCTGTTACGCCTGGAAGGGTTTAAGCACCCGTCCCGTCATGTCCTGATGGTACTTTCCTGTAGGGGCGCAGGACATGGTCTTTCGGTGCCATGGTTGACCCGAATGTCTTGTCTTACCCTGTGCCTATCATCATGAGGGAGCGGGATGCGGTTGTCAGGTGAGGCGGGGTCAGTCGTTGGACATCGGGCGAGGCGAGGTCCGTCAGGCGAGGCGGAACCTAGCCTCTGGAGGTTGGGTGGGGCGGAGCCCAGCCCTCGGAGGTCGGGTGAGGCGGAGCTTAGCCCTCAGCCCTCGGGCGAGGCAGAGCCGTCCCCCAGTTGTCGGGGGAGGCGGAGCTGGCTGACGGGCATTGGGCGAGGCGGAACCAAACTCCCGTCGTTCGGGTAAGAAGCACAGCGTTGCTCTTGTCCGTTCGGGAGTTTTTAACGTTCGATAGTTATTAGTTCCACCTCCTTAGGTACCCCGGTATTAGGTTCCTGACACATACAGACACACAGTCACACATTAGCTAACCCACACTTACATTAGCTGACTAACACACATTCTAGCTATTCACTTCCACATAACAGCAACAACAAATGCACCAATCAGGACACCTACAAAGCCAAAAAAACTGGCGATACAACTGAACAATCAAGCACAATATGACATTTCTTCGTATCTAGCTCAGGCTTCAACTTTCAGGTTGGACCTTAGTTTCCACAGATCAGTTACAATACTATCCATAGTTTGCTTCAACTCTTGCAATTCTTCCTTCAACTCGACATAACAGTCAGCTGATGTCTCCTTACCAGTCTGCAACCGACGTTCCTTTGCTTCCAAGGCCTCAATCTGCATCTCAGAGCAGATGAAGCCGTAGGTTGTATGATCATCCTGCACACAAAAACGCATCAATCAGAGTAGCATCAAGAGACACAGTGAGGTCAACAATGTCGAGAATCCTAACCTTAGTGTTGTACGGGCACGTGAGAAACCACTTATCCTTTGTCGCCGGCTGCTTGCTCTGGATCCGGACCAAAGGAACATGGCAACAAGGGCACTCCCTTCTGCCGCTGGCCGTCGCGCTTGAGCCCGTCGAAGGTACCTTCATCGGGCTTCCAATCCACTGGCCGGCTATGGCTTCAAAACCTTGGCGCAGCCACGGAGCAGAGCCTACAGACCAAGAGATGGGGCCACGGGAGGACAGCTCGGGCACAGGCGGCGGTGGAGTTGGGCTGCGGCGGCAGTTGACTCGGGCGCGGGTGCGGGCTCCAGGATGCCGGCAGCTAGGGTTAGGGTTGCACCGCCGTCGCCGCGTCAGGAGGACGAGAGAGTGAGAGACAGAGTGAGCACGAGGAGGAAACAGACTGAGAGATGGGGCCACGGGCGCAGGGCTCTTTCAGCTTCGGGACGGGGGCAAAAACGTCCATACAGAAAAGCGAACAGTACGCATACGACTGCCAGTGGGCCCAAGCAGCTAGAAGACGTAAAAAATGGCAAAACTCGGTGAAACATTAAATTATAATGGTAAATCTCAAAATAGTTGAATTTTAATGATACATCTTAAAGTTCCAAGAATTATAATGGTATCAGTCGAATAACCCTAAGAGAAAAGGGAGAAGAGGCGCACCCCTTTGAGGAGTGGAGGAGCGTCGCAGTCGTCCCAGACGACCGCGTCCTGCGGCTGGACATGCGTTGAACGTCGCCGCTGCCAGGGGTTGTCCGCCCGTCGCTCCCTCCGTGCGACTCGGTCGAGAGGACCATTCCCTCTGTTCTCCCGACTCCCGTACGTGTTCAGGTGAGGAGGCAAAAGTGCTTGCTGGGCTGGGCTGCTCGGCCAACAGGCCTTGAAGTGGCCCAGTCCGGTCATTCACTTTTTATTTTCTTCATTTCTTTATTTAAAAAAAACAAGAAAATAAAAGGGAAAAACCCCTTTAATGAACAACATTGACATGATCTGTGCCCAGCAGTATATGACAAAGATGACAATAAAGAAAGATATGGACAAGGATTTGTTCACTGAGACACAGCAGGAGGACTACATTTATTAGACGTCATTCGTGGCGTCCCAACAATAATAAGGAGTTTCTCCCCACAAATACAAAATACCTTTGGGAGGATATTGAGGCTGCTCGTGCCTGTTGGCACGCGAAACTGATCTGTGTAACAACACGATAACTATCGTACTTTCGCAACGACGAGCGACTTGTTTTCAGGACAAACTAGCAAAGGAGTTTCTCGTTTTCGTGGAGGAGAGCCGACCGTTTTTCAGCGCAAAACAGCAAAGATTACAAATCCCTAATGGAGATTAGGGTTTGGCATGTACTACTGTCCTAAGGTAAAACAAAGAAAAAATAACAATAAAAATAGTAGATGTATTATGTTGATTGGCTAGAGAGAGACCAAAACAATAGGCCAGTCACCCTTTATAGGGCGCACTAGTCTACGGTGTACGTACAAAGGTCCAACTATACAATGTTAAACGTATCTTCTAAAACATCCAATCGGCCGTATATTAGAAACCTAGCCGAATACGTAGTTTATTCTAAATAGGAAACTTTCCCACGTAACTGAATTGAGTCCAAACCAAACACGTACATCCACATGTTTCCTTGATGAGAATTTCTCTCCCTAGATTCATTCCTGATCACGCACGTCATGCATGTAGTAGTAGATAATATATAATTTTGTTCCTGCAGCTTCTTCAGAAGAAATCCACGTCCTTTCTTCTCATGCCTCTAGCAGCCTGCTGAGCGTGCATTATCTACTACAAATCCTCGTGACGTGCACCACACCAAACATGTATGTCACTCCTATCTAATCTGGCTCTTCAAGATGCAAAACCTCACATAAGCATGCATGTTTGACCTGCGGGTAAAAATAATCTGGCCACCTGATGATCTCCACCATTGATATGCATCTTGCGCCACGCATCAGCCAAGCTTGCTTCTAACCTGTCAAAATTCTTAAGCAATGTGTGTTTTTGTTGATTGACATGACTACTATTAGTTGAAGCAATTTGGCTGACCAGATAAACTAACTTGCCAAATCACATTGTCAACGTATGGCCCCCTGTTTTTGGTATAATTCTATTTACCAAATACACTAGACAGGTACCATTTTTATTAACAAATTCGGTCAACATCTTGCTATACACAATGCTCACAAAACCTCTAGAATGACTAAAAGACCGAATTTTATGTATCTCTATAATCAAAAACTTATCCAAGCTGGTAGAAATATTTTTTACCATTCTTATGAAAGGACACAAGTGCGTCACCCTCCTTATAAAATTAGTAGCCACATCTCATCATTTCAAAAATCTTAGCCATGATGACTAACACATCGGCTATATTGTTGTTATTTTATTTAGAGCGATATTCCATCGTATATCGGCCAAAATTTGTTATAAAGGCGGTGTAAACTCATGACCCACATTTCTTTCTAGGGCAACGATGAACTAGTATCGGCCATATATATGTATGTGTAGACAAATATCTCAGCAAACATATGTATTCAATCATCCTGTCAATAACACCAATATTTTATATTATTATTATTCGGCTAAAACAACTTATCATGTAGCAAGCAGCCGAATAACCATCTTGTATATCATAGAGATATTGCATTTACCAAACACACAAGACACATAAACTCTTACTCACAAATTCGGTCACCGTCTAGCTACCATAATGTTTAATAGACGACTTTGGCAAAATCTAAAAGACTGAATTTTAAGCTGTATGCAAAAAAAAAAAAAACTCACCTGAGCCAGCTCAAATAATTATTTATTATTACTTCTTCTGAACCAGCACAAGCATGATACCCACTTGCAATCCTTCATAGAAGATTTATCCGATGCATCAAAATCTGAAAGCCATGACGACTAACGCAACGGCTATGCTATTTTTCTTTTCTCAGAACATGCTTACATGGCACAATAGACGAATCTTGTATTTAATTCTTTTTTACCCAGGTCAATATTCAATTATATATCGGCCAAAATTTGCTGGAGAGACAATGATGAACCATGACCCCGTATTTTCACTCCAGAGGCAACGATGAACCATCGGCCATATATATATATATATATATATATATATATATATATATATATATATATATATATATATATATATATATATATATATATATATATATATATATATACACACAATAATATCTCATGGGTCTGTCAATGGCTGGAATGGTTCCAAGTGCCCTATTGGTCATAGCTCTAATATTTATTGTTATTCGGCAAAATGAACTATCAGGTATCAACTTGCTTTAAGAAGTAGCCGAATAACCACCTCATATATCATATAGTTCGGTCATCCATAATTTTCAAGTAAAACAAAGCAAACTAATAACTATCCCTAACCGAACTCTTGGTCCTTATAATGTTTACCTATTGTAAGGGCAATAGTAATAATGTTAGTTGCATACTTTAATTCTAAGGGCGATAAATAAATTACCAGCCATGTATTTGTTCTTGGGGCGATGAAAAAGTAACCATCAGCCTTGCATATATTTCTTTTCAATACACGACAGCAACCGAAATATAATTCTAGCAGATCCTAATAATACATACCTTATATCTCAATCAAGTATTTCGGTTTAATAATGAACAGATCACATACATTAATCTTCACTTGGTTTTACAGATCAAACCAATTAATTAGCAAGTAATGATCTAATCCGGTCAAAATAATGTTAACTACTTGCACTAGCTAATGGACCGATTAATCATCAACTTGTCAGTGTAATTCAGCCTAAACTATATATTTCATATTTATCAATACAAATTAATACGATTACAAGCAATCTAATATTTTAGCTTCCTCGGGACGATGATAAATAAAGCATCGGCCTTAATTAGGTGTTCATATAGTTTCGCTCACAACAAAACATATCCATACCTTTTCGATGCGGAGTACCATGCTAGTTCGACAATGAACCTCCATCAACCAAGCTTCTATTTTCATCATCGCCAGCCAACACCTTCACTTGTTTTGACCTCCACACCTTCTTAATGGACACCACAGATTGTCAAATCCCAAATCTCACAATTTTAGTTTTTCCTTAATTTCTATGGCTCGAAGTCGTTGTACCCATCGCTTTTGTGTATGTGTGAGACCAGCCGGGCACCACTGTGGTTTCGGTTTAGTTCCTGGAACAACGGACCCGATCCTGTTGCCCCCCAAATTTCTTGGTCTGTTCTGAAACACTGCTGCTCTCAGCCTAGACACAGTGCTTCTAGAATGAAAATCGTTCTGCTGCTTAAAATTTTGAATATGCAGTCTTCTATTCGCATTGGGCACTACATCTCTGTCGCCATCACTTGCTGAATTGCAATACTGATACATGACTTTAGAAGACTCTGCACTGCTACTTTGCATGTCCAGCATCAAAGACTGTCGATTAGTAGTACTAGCAGCCACAAGAGTTATCTTCTCTGAATTTTTCTGCACGTCACGTTCTGAACCATGAAAACTGCCCTTTTCTGCAATATTATTCTTTTCCAATGCATTAGTCCCCTGCTGACACTGCGGTGTATTACTACCCGGCTCCCTTGGACCAATGACTTCCTTCTGATCTGAATCAGAGCTCAATTTGACAACAGTTCTCTGAGGATGAATAGCATCCGCAGCTGATTCAGATTTATCAGCCATGATGATTTCGCCTATTTTCAGACCACGAGCAGCACCTGGCCCAACTGAACATGTCATAGGTTGATTAGGTCCATCCATGTCACGTGATTCTGAATCCTTTGTGTGACACCTAGGTTTGACTGGCACCCACTTAAATTTTTGCTTGTCGATTCGAATCAGCCCATCAACATTTTGTGTGATCATCCCATCAGCATCATATGCCCCGTGATCGGCATCTTGAATAAGCTACGTCCTCCTAGCACCTAGAATATGATTGCTCATTTCTAGATTTCCAATGGCACTATCACCGCCTGAACTAAAAGGTTCATTGACCAGAATCTCTTCTCCACCATGAACAAATATTGTATCTCTTGGCCGGTAACCTTGATCTGAAAACCGTCGAGTGCCTTGCTGTTGTAACCAGCTCCTTTTCCTGTGTACTTGCTGCCCAAACAGCTGCCCTGCAGGTTGCCAACCATGATGGAGGAGGTGTGCATTTTCTAGGAAGCCTAGCCTCCACTGATTAAATCACCATGATGGATAAGACCTTGGCATATTAAATGGATAGCCCCAGTACGTTTGCTCCATTGGAAAATATGGCTGTTGTGTATACATATCCTTTTGCGATAAACCGAGTGGGCATCTCGACCGTGATTCTCTTGTGAACTGCAGTAATTCATCCTTGACTTTGGGCACTTTAAGCTTATTTTGCTCAGATTTGACATCTAGATTATTAGTACCTAATTGCTTCATCTATTCGCTAATGGTAGCTGAAGTTTCCAACACATTAATCGGCTTTTCATTATTTGAATCTAGAACTGAACTTTTATCTTTGTGGCCATCCTTTTTCACGCGATAAAGTTGTTTGACTACCTTCTTATTCACCCGAGCTCCAGACCGAGTCTTTTCCTTAAAACGGTCATTAGCATGTGACTGTCTTTCAAATGTTGATTCTCTTGGAGCTGCGTACTCTAAGTGGTATGGTCTAAAATATGATGGAACATGCATCCATGGATCATACCATCCGTATGATGAATAAGGAGAACAAGCAAAATATGGTTCATATGACATTGGCATTTTAGGTGGACATTCCCGGTACATATACTCCATTGAAAAATATGGCATTTGCGTGTACTCATTTTCTTGCCAATGCTTGTAATCCTCAAAATGTTGCCTAGAAAAAGATTTAGTATGCCTGAAATAATTAGACCAATTAGAACCTTTGTCGGCCTTTTCTTTTTCATACTTAGCCAGAAGTTGTTGGAACGTCACCTTCGGCTTTTTTGATTTTGTAGTGCTAGGGGCAGATATTTGGGACTCACTCTTAATATCTTTGCTAATTTTAGGGACCCAAACCATTTTCTTCTTTTGGCTCATAACTTTGCTAGGCTTTTCATCTTATCATGAAAAAGGTCACTGTTGATTTCACTAGACAACACTACTTTCCTGCCTTTTGTTGAAACTGCCTGTTCTGACTAAATCAACACCTTTTTTATCCTCCAAATTAATTACAATGTTGGTGTTAGGTTTTTCAATTGACATGTGCCCCCCAATCCCTTGAGGTTCTATAGAATCCAGCCGACCTTTGACGACCTTTGATAATAGCTGATTGAACATTGTCCGATGTTTTAGAATTACATCCTTTCACCGTAACATCGGTCTTTCTATCTTTACTAATTTTCAGATTTTTATGACTACTTTTAACACCGCTCAAATTACTCTCTAATTCGGCTATCTAAACCTTGCTTGAACTTGCATTATTTGATAACTCAGAAGTGTATTCGATCCTACTAAAATCAGACTCTTTTATTTTATCAATTATCAATTTCATATTTCTAGTAGCAAAACTGTCATAAAACATGTCGCTTAATTGTGAGAAAGCATATATTGACTTTGGAACATATAAGGTGGAGTTCACAAAAAAATTATTGCCTAGGACATATAACTGAGAACTCCTAGGATAATCAACGGATTTATCTAATATAAAGACTTGATTAAATTGAGAAATAGGCAATGTATTTGTGATCCGTACCTCTTTGAATTTGGTGAAGGAAAGTGATTTACTTACCTCGGTGCTAGGTGAAGCAGAGTGGTCTGATGCAGGTACCTTTGTGACGACGATGTTCCTTGTCTTCTGATGGCCTACTAATTTTCTCTGTAGACTCTCCTGCCTCTCCCTCGAGCTCCCGTTCAATTTTCCGCCGTCTATCTTCAGATAGATCGTCGAGTGTGACGGCGATGGCATTGTCGGGGTCGATTGCAGCCGCCTCGCTCTCTTCTTCATGTTCTTGCATAGCCAGATGTGTGTCTTCTAATATAATAGAATCAGAACAAGTATTGTTTTCTTCGGCTCTTTCAATAACCGAATTATCATTTATATCCAAATCAATTTTATTTTCTTTTAAACTTGCATGAGATTTGAAACCACATTCTACAAAATTGAGATGGCTCTAGAGAATTAGGTTGTGGCACAGATACAACATAGGTATATAATTGTAACTCCGGCAAAGAGGGTTGAGCATGCAACGTATGCTACGGAGATACATTGGAATACTCATTTGGAACCGGCTCACACAGAACCCCGGTACCTATAGGTGGCGAAGGTGGTATGCTACATGCTACTCTTTGATAAAAAGGTTGCTGGATATTAGAACTAAAGCCAATGGTCATACGTGCCGAAATTTTGTGAAACCGAAGTTAAAATAGTAGAATTATTAGTGTTAGGTACAAAACAATTGGCCGAATAAGCATTATTATACTGGCCATCATGATGATACAACGGCATATGGGTTTGTGGTGACATAGGTGTCATAAGAACTGCCGATGTACTAGAATTGAAAAATTCATGTTGTATATTGCTTACATGATTAAAACTCGTATTATGCATAGGCTCTGTATAATTCTGAACTTGATAAACTGGGTAGCTAAAATAACCATTAGCCGATGCAACAGGTCTATGAACATGCCTTGCAACATTATTATATGAATCCATCGTAACTGCGATAAGATAAAATATCTTACTTACAGATTACACCGACGCGGATGATATTGCTCAGCTGGAACCAGCGACTGCAGTTTTCTGTTATGGAAGAAAGTGCTGGTTTCTCAGCTGTCCACTTCCACGCTTAAAAATAAAACAAGAGCAGCAACTCTGTTGCTTTGGCTTGCTTCTTGAAAATCGATGTGTTGAATATTAGCCAAACCAAACTTGGACGTCGGCCTTTGACGGAATTGCTGGTGGCGTCTTGATAGATGGCCGAATGAATCAACGGTAGTATCGGCCTCGTGCTTCTTCTTGATAAAGATTTTTCTTCCCCAGCGGAGTCGCCAATTGTGTTGGCACGCGAAACTGATCCGCGTAACAACACAATAACTATTGTACTTTTGCGACAACGAGCGACTAGTTTTCAGGACAAACTAGCAAAGGAGTTCCTCGCTTTCGTGGAGGAGAGCCGACCGTTTTTCAGCGCAAAACGGCAAAGATTACCAATCCCTAATGGAGATTAGGGTTCGGCATGTACTACTGTCCTAAGGTAGAAGAAAGAACAAATAACGATAAAAATAGTAGATGTATTATGTCGATTGGCTAGAGAGACCAAAACAATCAGCCAATCACCTTTATAGGGTGCATCAGGTCTGCGGTGTACGTACTGAGGTCCAACTATACAATGTTAAACGTATCTTCGGAGACATCCAATCGGCCGTATATTGGAAACCTGGCCGAATACGTAGTTTATTCTAAATAGGAAACCTTCCCACGTAACTGAATTGAGTCCAAACCAAACACTTACATGGTCCACATGTTTCCTTCTTGATGAGAATTTCTCTCCCCAGATTCATTCCTGATCACGCACGTCAGGCATGTAGTAGTAGATAATATATAATTTTGTCCCTGCAGCGTCTTCAGAAGAAATCCATGTCCTTTCCTTCTCATGCCTCTAGCAGCGTGCTGAGACTCCATTATCTACTACAAATCCTCGCGACGAGCACCACTTCAAATATGCATGTCACTCCTATCTGATCTGGCTCTTCAAGATGCAAAACCTCACACAAGCATGCACGCTTGACTTGCTGGTAAAAATAATCTGGCCACCTAACGATCTCAACCATTGATATGCATCCTACGCTATGCATCAGCCAAGCCTGCTTCTAACCTGTCAAAATTCTTAAGCAATGTGTGTTTCTGCTGATTGACATGACTACTATTAGTTGAAGCAATTTGGCTGACAAGATAAACTAACCTGCCAAATCACATTGTCAACAGTGCCTACCCGGTATTACAAATGGTTTACCTAATCCCTACTAAATGTTATAACCAGTCATTAGTACATCGAGATTCTAGAAATGCACAGCGGGTTGCGACACAAGTCCAATTCGAATGCAGCCACTAAGAGCACCTCCAAGAGTTTCCAGAACCCATTCAAAATCTTGATTTGTTAGTAAGATTGAAAAAACGCTCTCCAACAACTCAGTGTCTCAACTTCCAATCTTTTGGCACTTGAGAAAATCGATCTGGCCGTGCGAAAATATAAACGTGTGTATCTGTCCACCAATCTAGAGGTGAAGGGACATGTGGAGGAATAAGGAGAAGGACAGGATTTCCAATGCAAATATACAAGAGAGAAAGATGTCATACGCCTGATTAGAGGCCCCCAAACTAGAGTTAGTGGGCCTAGGGAGTCCCAAAGGAGGGCGCTGGCTGGCTTCAACCAGTTCCAGCGCACCACAGGGAGGGCGTGCATGCCAGGAGGGGCGGCATCGGTGCCCTCGCAACCTCCTTCGCCCAGAAGGAATTAATAATAAATAAGAAATTAAAATGGGAGATTGGATTGAGGAATAATATTAGATTCATTAAGATAGGAGTTTGGTTCATTTAGGAAAGGAGGATCCAATCTATAAGGATATCTCTCATAGCTTGCTTTGAATACAAGTCCTATAGGGACTATAAATATAGAAAAGATGTAATCATTCTAATCTAAGAAAAAATAGAGCAATTGCTCCTTCCTCTATCTCCCTCTCCTCTCTGCCGCCGCCCTCCCTCTCCTTGTGTCGTCCCCCTCCCGCACGCCATCAACCCTAGCCACCACTCCCCTTCCCTAGGACTCTTACACCTGGTATCTGGAGACCAGACGCATCCATGGGCGACAACAACACCACTACAGCCATGAACGCCATGATCTATGGCCTTGTCACAGACCTCAACAAGCAATTTGAGGCCGTGAAGGAACAGTTTGTCAACATTGACAACCGGCTAAAGAACATCGAACAAGGAGGACAAACTGAAGAAGCCGCCACAGCAGATCGGCCATAGCGCGAGCGCGAGGCCGCTACCACCACCTTGGAGGTAGATGCCAAGTGTGCCATGGAGGCCGTTGGCTGAGCCTTCCTTAAGGAGCAGGAGACAGCAACATCATCCGCTATCCCTGAGATTGTGGATGAGTTGGAGAGCAAGCTATTTGACGCCACAAACAAGGAGGCGCCCAAAATGACGCTTCCACCGCCGTACCCATACCATGAGACACCACCAGGCTCCTTCCCTGACCTGACGCCATGCATCCACAAGCTATCATTCCCTATGTTCGATGGCAAGGAGGACCTGTTACCATGGTTTAATCGTTGTGAGCAATTCTTCGGGGGCCAAAAGACCCCTGAAACTGAGCAAGTCTGGTATTCATCTTATCATCTGATAGGTGGCGCCTAACAGTGGTACATGCGCCTCACATAGGATAAGGTGGTGATCGATTGGGCCTACTTCACCCGTTGCATCAACGAGCGGTTCGACCCTCCTACCCAGCGCCATCCATTGGTCAAGCTCGCATCCCTGTGCAAAACTGGCACCATCGATGACTGCACGGAGCGCTTCCTGGCACACGTGGCATGAGCAGGAGCCCTAGATGAGCAACAACAGGTGAACATTTACACAACAGGGTTGCTCGAACCGCTAAAGACCGACATCGAGCTCTAGAACCCGTAGGACATGGAGATGGCCATGTCCCTTGCCTAGGCATACGAGTGGCAAGCAGCGGTGATCGCCGATGCCAACAAGTCAACGGCGTTAAAGCTGCCTAACTAGGCGTTGCCTCTGAAGGCACCTCCCTCAACATCACTGACACCGCCATCTGTAGCCGCGCCACTAGCTACACCACTGCTCCCCTTCAAGCGTCTCACCGCCGAGGAGATGGTAGAACGTTGCTAGTCGAGACTATGCTTCAACTGTGACAAGCCCTTCACCCGTGGCCACAAGTGCAAGCTCCTCTTCGACATCACGACCATCAACGACTATGATGCTGATGACGTCGACAACAGCCTCCTCATGATGATTGGCACTACACAGTCAGCTATACGCGGCTGCCACCCCATGTACCTTGTAGGAGCGATCTTGGGCACAGGCGCCCACATGCTGGTAGACACAGGCACAACCCACAACATCATTGACAACAACTTCACATGTCTCATCGGCCTCCTTAAGCAGCACATCAACACCACCATCCTCGTTGGCAGCGACAACGAGGTCACATGCCGGGGGGCATGCTTCAATGTCCCTCTATGCATTGATGCGGAGATGTTCTAGATCGACGCCTTCCTTCTCGACATTGGCAACGACATCGACATCATCCTGGGCATGCCTTGGTTGGTAGACCTTGGACGCATCACGTGGGACTTCTCCGCCATGGCGATACAATACCACCGTGATGGCCACACCATCTCCTTCACTACCGTCCTACCTCGATGTTCTCTATAGACCATCCTCGCTCTACCAGCACCACCACCGATCACGCTGGCACCACGTGAGCAAACAACACTGCCATGCTCACTGGCACCACCGTCGCCACCTCGCGGCATCATGAACCGAGCGACCCGGTCCCGATGTCCAAACACCCTCAACCACATTAGCAACAACAGCGCCGTCTTTGGCCATCTTCGCCAAGCCGTGCTCCAACAGTAGGAACTATGCCACATCGCTCTCGCCATCGACAATGGCGCTGCCGCGCCGGCTTGGTATCTTGACAAGTGCTTTCTCTTCTTCGACAAGCACTTCTACATCCCAGCTACCCTGCCACTACTACTGGACATGTTGGAGGCGCTCTTGAAAGCATCTAGGCCCCTAGTTGGGTTTCGGTGATTAATGACTACACGAGATTGCCGTGACTAATGTGTGTTTTGTAGAAGCGTTATAAGTTAGGTCATGGTAATGGTGATTGATTGGGCACTTATGGTATTCATGCCCCTAATGATGGAATTCATTTTGGTTTTCAAAGGATGGACAACAAGGTTAAGGACGGACTAGTTCTAAGTGCCATTTGGTGTTGAGAGACACTTATATTAGTTGTAGGACTTTGTTTTTCCTTTGGCCATACTATAAAGGGGGGCATGGATGGGTAGCTTGACTTAGGTGAGTCTAGTGAGAGGAATGTGGTGCACATTTGTTTAATCTAGCACTAGGTAGTTCAGATGAAGCTCAAGTTCATTGGAAGTCAGAAACCATTTCGAATTGGGACATGAAACGGAGGGCAGCGCTGGGGGTGGCACCGGACATGGCGGTGGACACATCCTATGGTGTGATGGTGCACCACCTAGGGGGTGGTGGTGCCATCGCCCTTTTTCTCCTAAGACTGCCTGTTTGGGAAATTGTCTTGGCGGTCACTGGATAGGGCACCGCCCTAGCGGTGGCGGTGCCACCGCCGTAATTTTCCCAAGGCTAGTTGTTTTGGTACTTTGCACTAAGTGGCACCGGACAGGGCACCACCCCCTAGGGTGGTGGTGGCACCACCATTTTATTCTAGAGAGGAGGGAAACTAGGGCTTGGTCACTGCCCCTGGTGTGGCGGTGCCAGCCCAGTAACGGCTAGTTGGAATATAGCCGTTGGAGTGGCACCGAACAGGGGGGTGGCGGTGTGCCACCTTGCTGTCCGGTGACCCCGACTTTGCTGAGTTGGAGGGTAATGGCTAGTTTCTTGGCTTGGGACTATTTATACCCCCTCCATCTCGTGCATTGAGGTTCTCTTGCCCATTTGTTCAGCTAAGGAAACCATTTGGTGTGCAAGGGAGAGCAAGAGCCTAGTGGGGTGATTGAGATTTGCTAATCCATGATTAAGGACCTCATTAGTGCATAGAGAGTAGCAAGTGTGCATCCACTCTTCTCATTAGTCTTGGTTGGGTCAAGTGAGACTTCATGCTTGTTACTCTTGGTGATCGCCATCACCTAGATAGCTCGGTGGTGATTGGAAGCTTGGTGATCATCCGACGAAGCTTGTGGATGACCCAAGTCATGGTGTGAGCAGTTGTGGGCGATTCACCGCGACGGAGTGTCAAAGAATCAGCCTGTAGAGAGCACTTGATCTTTGCGCGGATCAAGGGGGAGGTACACCATTGCGTGGGTGCTCCAACGAGGACTAGTAGGGAGTGGCGACTCTCCGATACCTCAGAAAAACATCACTGCGTTCCTCTCCCTCTCTTTACTTTGAGCATTTACATTTGAGCAATTTAATTCATGTCTTTACATTCTTAGAATTGCCATGCTAGAGTAGGATTGGAACCTAGGGTGCAAAACTTTTATGCGGTAGATCATAGTGAACACTTTTAGGCACAAGGGAGTGAAATGGGCTAAGTGTAGGGTTTAATTATTGCAAGAAATTTAGAATTAGCCCAATTCACCCCCTCTTGGGTATCCTGATCCTTTCAATTGGTATCAGAGTCTCGTGCTCCTTAAATTAGGCTTAACCGCCTAGAGCAAGATGTCCTACGGGGATGGACCCCCTCCCATCTTTGAGGGAGACGATTTTCCTTATTGGAAAATTCACTTGGAGGCTTACCTAGAGGCTTTAGATGTTGGAGTGCTTAAAGCCGCCTCACAAGGCTTCCTAAAACCTAAGGATCTCTCCAACCTTCAAGGTGATGAGGTCCACTACGAGAAGTGGAATGCAAAGGATAGAAATACCCTTTTTAGAGGCCTTTGGAAGGATGTCTTTAACTGTGTGCGAAACCACAAAGGCGCTCATTCACTATGGTGGGACATTTATGCGCTCCATGAGGGAACCAAGAGTGAGCATGAGGAACGCTATCACCTTGTGATGAAGAAGCTTAATTCATTTGAAATGCTTCCTAGTGAAAGTGCTAATGAAATGTATTCTCGCTTGAATGTTATTGTAGAGGAGGTAAATGGGCTTGGACTCACTCAAATGCAACCATCCGATGTTGTGAGAAAGATCTTGAGTGTCCTCCCTATTGACAAGTATGGGCATATTGTGACGGTGCTTCATCAAGGTGATCTTTCCACCGCTAGGCCAACTCAAATATTGGGGAAGATCAATGCACATGAGATGTACATGCACATCACTCCACAAGATGCCTCTTCTTCCACCAAGAAGAAAGATTTGGCATTCAAGGCTAGCCAAGATAGAAGGGCAAAGTGAAAGTTGATCATGATAGCTCAAGTGATGATGAGATTGATGATGCAAGCCTTGCTCTCATGGTGAGAAGAATCGCAAAGATGCTCAAAAAGCTCAACAAGAATGGGGTCAAGTTTGATGGAAAGAAGAAGGAATTCTTCACTAGTAGCAAGAGGAAGCCCATCTCCAAAATGGATTGCTACAATTGTGGACAACTTGGTCATCTAGCTCATCAATGCCCCAAGCCCAAGAAAGACAAGTACAAGAAGAAGTACAAGGTCAAGAAAGATGACTCAAGTGATGATGATGATGAGAATAAGAAAAACAAGCCATACAAGAAAGGATGGCAAGAAGAAAGAATATCACAAGAAGAAGAATGGCAAGGCTTACATCATGGGTGATTGGCTCATGGACATTGAATCATCAAGTTGCTCATCCAGTGATAATGAGAAGGAGAAGGTGGCCGCTCTTGTGATTGGGACTTCACTACCTCCACCACCACCACCGCCATCATCATCTACACACCTATGCCTTATGGCCAAGGGTGATCGAAAGGTGAACTACAAGACCGGTGGAAGTCATTGGGTTATTAATAGTGGTTGCACTCAACATATGACCGGTGATCCTCGTATGTTCACCTCACTAGATGATGATATGGACGGTCAATAAAGAATTACATTTGGAGACAATTCAAAGGGCAAAGTACAAGGGTTGGGCAAAGTTGTAATATCAAATGATCACTCAATATCAAATGTGCTCTATGTTGCTTCATTGAGCTTTAACTTGCTATCCGTTGGTCAATTGTGTGATCTTGGCTTTCAATGTTTATTCACCGAGAAGGAAGTGGTTGTGTCAAAGAAAGATGATGATCAAGTTATATTCAAGGGCTTTAGATACAACAACCTATATCTAGTGGACTTCCTCCGAAGATGCAAACTTGAAGACATGCTTATTCACCAAAACATCACTTGGGTGGCTTTGGCATAGAAGACTTGCACATATTGGGATGAGTTCACTCAAGAAGTTAATGAAGAATGAGTTGGTGAGAGGTTTGAAGGATGTGAAGTTTGAGAAGGACAAGCTTTGTAGTGCATGTCAAGCCAGCAAGCAAGTTGCTAACACTCATCCTACCAAAGCTTACATGTCAACAATAAGAGTGCTAGAGCTTCTCCATATGGATCTATTTGGACCAACAACTTACAAGAGTTTGGGACGCAACCTCTATTGTCTTGTGATAGTTGATGACTACTCTAGATACACTTGGGTGTTCTTCCTTCATGATAAGACTAAAGTGACCGCATGCTTCAAGAAGTTTGCCAAGAGAGCACAAAATGAATTTGAAGTGAAGCTCAAGAAGATAAGAAGTGACAATAGGAAAGAATTTGACAACACAAACATTGAAGCATATTGTGATGAAGTTGGGATCAAGGATGAGGTCTCCGCAAGCTACACTCCTCAACAAAAATGGTGTAGTAGAGAGAAAGAATCGGACACTACTCACTCTTGCAAGAACAATGTTTGATGAGTACAATACACCTCAAGATTTATGAGCAGAAGCTATCAACACCGCATGCTATGCATCCAACTGCCTATTTCTTCAAAAGTTTCTTGGCAAGACCTCTTGTGAGTTGCTCAATGGGAAGAAGCCGGATGTCTCATTCTTCTGGGTGTTTGGTTGCAAATGCAACATCTACAAGAAGCAGCAACACCTAGGAAAGTTCCAAAGATATTGTGATATTGGTTTCTTGTTGGTTACTCATCAAAGTCCAAAGCATATCGAGTATTTAATCATGCCACCAGCTTGGTTGAAGAAACATATGATGTGGAATTTGATGAATCAACGGCTCCCAAGGAGCTCATGAGAATCTTGATGATGTAGGTGATGAACCATTGAGGGAGGCCATGAAGAACATTCCGATTGAAGACATCAAGCCTAAAGATGATGAACATGAAGTACAAGTGAGTGATCCACCTTCTTCATTGAATGTGCCACAAGATGATGACGAAGATGGAAGAGTAGAAAATGAAGATACTCATGTTTCCCATGATCAAATGGTGGAACAAGCTCAAGATGTTGATACTCCACAACCTCCTCCTCAAGTGGTTGATAGAAGAAATTCGCCTCTACTTCAAGCACATCCACAAGATCTTATCATAGGGAGTCCTTCAAAGGGTGTAATGACCCGCTCTCAAAAACTTGCTTCATTTATTGAACATCACTCATTTGTTTCTTGCAGTGAGCCTAAGAATGTAGAAGAAGCTCTTCAAGATCCGGATTGGATAAATGCCATGCATGAAGAATTGAACAACTTCACTCGCAATGAAGTTTGGACACTTGAAGAGCGACCATAAGATGCAAGAATCATTGGAACAAAGTGGGAGTTCCACAACAAGCAAGATGATCAAGGCATTGTTGTGAGGAACAAGGCAAGGCTAGTTGCAAAGGGGTTCTCTCAAGTTGAAGGTTTAGATTTTGGAGAGACCTTTGCACTGGTTGCAAGACTTGAAACCATCCGTATCCTCCTTACATATGCATCGCATCATGAAATGAAATTATATCAAATGGATGTTAAAAGTGCATTTTTAAATGGTTTCATAAATGAACTAGTCTATGTTGATCAACCTCTCGGGTATGAAGACCCTAGATATCCTAATCATGTTTATAGGTTGTTTAAGACGCTATATGGGCTAAAGCAAGTCCCAAGAGCTTGGTATGAGCGCCTTCAGGATTTTTTCATTGAGAAGGGTTTCCATTGGGAAGGTCGACACCACACTAGTCACCAAGAAGCTTGAAGGAGAGATCTTTATTTGTCAAGTATATGTTGATGATATCATATTTGGTTCAACAAATGAAGACTATTGCAAAGAGTTTGGTGAATTAATGTCAAAGGAGTTCGAGATGTCTATGATTGGAGAGCTTACATTCTTTCTTGGTTTTCAAGTTAAGCAAATAAGAGAAGGGATTTTCATCTCTCAAGAAAAGTATACCAAGGATCTTCTCAAGAGGTTCAAAATGAATGAATATAAGCCAATCAAGACACCAATGCCATCTAATGGACATCTCGACCTAGATGAGGGAGGTAAATCGGTTGATCAAACTCTCTACCGTTCTATGATTGGTAGCTTGTTATATTTGACCGCATCTAGGCCCGACATCATGTTTAGTGTGTGTATGTGTGCTAGATTTCAAGCTAGTCCTAAGGAAGCTCACTTAGTTATCGTTAAAAGAATCCTTATGTATCTTAAGTACACACCAAGCATTGACCTTTGGTATCCTAAAGGAGCTAGATTCTAACTAGTTGGCTATTTCGATTCGGATTATGCCAGTTGCAAAATTGATAGAAAAAGCACATCTAGAGGGTGCCACTTGCTTGGTAGATCACTTGTGCCTTGGACCTCTAAGAAGCAAAATAGTGTGGCCTTGTCCACCGCCGAGGCGGAGTACATTGCCGTGGGTGCTTGTTGTGCACAAATCCTTTACATGAAGCAAACTCTTCTAGACTATGGTGTAGTTCTAGAAAAGGTACCTCTTTTGTGTGACAATGAGAGCGCGGTAAAACTTGCTAATAACCTGGTTCAACACTCTCGCACCAAGCACATAGATATCCGTCATCACTTTCTTAGAGATCATGTTGCTAAAAATGATATATCATAAGAAGGTGTAAGGACCGAGGAACAATTGGCGGATATCTTCACTAAACTACAAGATAAGGCTATGTTTTGTTGGTTGAGGAATGAGCTCAATGTGCTTGACCTAAGTAACTTCACTAAAAAATGAGCTTGTGTTGTCCCTTGCATTGCATTGTAATATAAAATATGTTTAATTTTTAGTAATGCACTTAGGGCTTGTCTAACATGGTTAAGATAACCGCCGTAAAGCGTGTGAAAAAGCTTAACCTTGGATCAAACTTGACAAGCAACTAGATTTACTTTCTTGTATTGCATTGCATATGCATGTGTGTTGCTTTTGTCGTTTCTTTTCGGTTAAGTTTGAGCATCCGCTGTGTTCGTCCACCGATAGGGGGAGCATTTGATGCTTCTAATGGTTATGACCCCTATGTGGTGGCCACATGATGTCTCTTTAGTCTTTTATTGCCTATTTTCTTAAAAATTAAGTAAGCCTATGGCAACATTATTTTGTAAATGAGAGCTTGAGTGAGGATGACTCATACCAGTCCCAACTGGTGTTTAGTTGCTTCTCTTTGTGGTTGGGACTTGGTTGGGTGTAGGTTCGGCGAAGACAAATTTCAGATTTGAAGACTGGAGTGCACCGGATAGGTCACTGGACAGGTACTATTCGTGCGCCGGTGCCAACTCAAACAAGGTAAAAATTCACTATGATCACCGCCACTACTGGTGTACACCAGACAAGGCCTGGCGGTGCACTGCCCCTGTCACCGCCTCTTGCATAGTGTCTGTCCGGTGCCAATTTGAAATGGGCGGTAACTTATTCTATCATGTGGGTCCCGGTCGTCAGTCGCCTCCTTCCTTCTTGTTTTCACTCCATGCCCGTGCCCGACTCCAAATCCGCCGGCGCCCGCCTCTGTACGCCGACGCCCTGCTCTTCAACCCTAGCTGTCGTGCGCCCGCATTCTCTTCAACGCTGTGCCTCACTCCCCCATCCGCTCGCTCGCACGCGTGTGCTCCCGTTTCCTCGCCACTGCTGCCCCTACAACCCTAACCTTCACCGCATGCTTGCCATCTCCGGCCGCTGTTCTTCTTCCTCGCCTGTGTGGCATTCTCTCGCCCAAGTGGCGCTGTGCGCCCATGCCCTCGCCTACTTTCCTGCGTGCATCGCCCACAAGGGGCACTGCCTATCCATGCGCCCCAAGAGGCCATGCTCATCGCCTTTGCTTGAACCTCGCTGGAGCTCTCTACTTAATCTTCTCCGGCGACTGTGTGCAGTGCCTCTATGTGTGTGCTTGCCATTAGACATTTTCTGCGACCAGCAGCAGAGCATCCTTGGTGAGCACCTTCCTCGCCTTGTAGGTGTCCGATAAAATGCCTCAATGAAATCTTATTGTTGTTTTGCTCATTCTCCTCTATCTTTCTCTTGGTAGTTGATGTGTGCGGCCCTCGTGACTCCTTCCCTTTGCTGATTGGTCACTGGATTGACATGTGTCAGGTAGCAAAGCCCCTCAGTTCATTTTCTTATCCTTTATGCTTTGGTTCCAATAGGACACTCTTCCCTCTAGAATTGTATATGCTTATATATTTCTCTCTATCCTACGTACAACAGTGTCAGTTGCTTGAGGCAGTGTGGTCCGTGGTCAGTGGTAGTGAACTCGAGGCCAAGCCCATGAGTATGGAACAGAGGCCAAGCCTCTTAAGTGATAGTTGGGCAGGATGACTTGAGTCAAGGGGAGCTCTATTGGTTGACAGTGGTTTTCTAGCAGTTGTGTATTGTGTAAGTTGATCTTGCAGAGATTTAGGGGTAGTTTCTTAGTGGTAGCTATGGTGCGCTCTAAGCGCACCGGTCCTGTGCACCCTACTGGTGGGGGTGGTGATGGTCAGGACCCTCATCGTCCACCGAGGGACAAGGGTAGGGAGAAGGTGATTGAGCAGACAAAGAAATGGAAGAGGCAGCACCAAGAGGTTGAGCAGGCACTAGCAACAGCAGCAACTTATGATAGAGGTGTGAGGGTGGCTACGGTGGCTCTTTGTGCATTGGTCCTAGAGCTTTGAGACTCAGTAGTTAGAGCAGCAGACAGAGATGCCTTAGCCTCATTGGTCGTCTCGTGCACGCACCACTATGCACCCGACAACGAGTCAGCATTAGCAGGAGCAGCCTGAGGACCTTGAGGAAGACTTGCCTCCAGTACCACCCAGACAACGCTTCAGAGAGCATGACAAGAAGTGTCTTGAGTAGGTTTAGGATGACCCTCGCCTGATTGAGCTTCGTACAGCCACAACCGGATGTGTCCGTCATTTCTGAAATGTCTTGCTTGAGGAGTGGCTACCTGCACAAAGAGAGGAGCATGCCTCAACACCGTTCAGCACGACTATACAGGAGTTGTTCTACAGAGCATAGAGGCTTGAGCGAGTTGGTTTGAGGCCCCACAGAGTCTTGGACTTGGCCTATTTGAGGAGAGCAGCAGGCACTCATGAGATTTCACAGTGTATCACTTACTTGTAAGGACTATAGAAGCTGATGTGTAGATCAGGTCTATACATGGATGGGTGGGTCAGAGTCTTCTATGCCATAGTTTGGGTTGACCCGAGCCATGAGTTTATTCAGTTCCATTTCGAGGGTGAGACCTACAAGATCTTAGCTTTTGAGATCAGAGAGCTGTATAGTTTTCCAGAGACACCAGTGAGACTACATAGTTTGTGCTATGGTGCAGCTGACCCTCCTCAACACCCTCACATCAGGACGTAGCCACCGGCTTCTCACGTGGCAGCGATCCTTCATCTAGCGTTTGACGAGGGGTCTAGATGAGGTCCAAGGGATATGACCCGTCTAGCTTAGGTGCTTGAGACAGCGATGAGGAAGACCTTGCTACCATGAGTTGGTTTTAGAGAGGCCTTGACACACCTGCAGTAGTGGTTTCTTGGTGCACTTGTTTCTCACACTGTGTTCAACGTGGTTGACTTCCTTTTGTGTGAGATTGAGGATACAGTGATGGATGGATGCAGAGCTCGTCATCAGCTTCCCTATGCTCACTACATGTCACATATGATTGAGAGGCTGATCCACCACCCTCAGCATGTCATGACTCGTGACACTCACACCAGAGCTTTTGGGACTTATAGGCTAGTTGCCCTTGGGACATATGAGTGACACAGATAGATTGAGCCTATTGAGCAGCCCAGGACAGTGGACCCTCAGGATGAGTCAGTCCATGACACTGAGCAGGAGTATGGTGGAGCTTCTGATGATGACTTTGATGATGATGATGATGATGATGAGGACAAGCCACCAGAGCGACATGAGCACCTCCACCTCCTCAACCCCATGACCGCGAGGCTAGTGGTTCTCGCTCTGCTCCACCAGTTCCTCTAGTGACAGACCCCACTCTGGCAGCTCTAATTTAGTAAGTGATCTCTGAGTAGCAGAGATAGGCTGCCGAGATTCATAGGATAGTAGCCAAGCAGGCACGACGTGAGGCAGAGGCACGTACCAAGCAGGCTAGGCTAGACCAGTAGATGTTCACCTTGTTTGAAAATATCCAGGCTCGACAGGATTCATTCTAGGAGTGGATGATTGCTAGTGAGGCATGACACTTTCACTACTTCGAGCACATTTTGCAGCAGACAGGCATCTCACCTCCACCACCTCCAGTCCAGATGGCAGCTCCTACACCAGTTCACCAGGTTTCTCTAGCCCCCGCTATACAATACAGTGTACTTTAGGGCTAGATCTTCCCCCAGGTGTCTCCAATCCACCCCCACTACACTCAACTTCTCCTCTCCAGCAGCTCAGGGTGTGGATATGAGGATTACCAGCGTGTCTCAGACTCTTTCGCTTACAGCTACTCAGACACCATCGGTGATCGTGGTGACTACATCAGCTTAGACTTCTTAGATAGTCTCCGCCACACACAGCTAGGTCATATGAGAGTCTTCACAGGCAGTGCTGTCCACTCTAGCTCCTGTGCTACCTACAGCTCCACCTTAGATAGGCACTGACGACACTCTTCCTTCCTCAGTTGCCTCGTCTAATCTGCAGCAGCAGGTAGTCCTAGTGAGTTAGCCTCCTCCACCTGCTACTTTAGAGGCTCCAGTGACAGTTGCAACTACAGCGCCCGTCGGTCAGCCAGAGAGACAGAGTTCAGGTTTAGACTTTGACTATGACCAGTTCATGCTTACACCACGCACCTCTACACCTGGCACTACTGCACCTACCCCACCTCATGACCCTTAGGATTTGGTGCTTGATGCCAAAGGGGGAGAGGGGGAGAGTATGTGAGATAGGGGGAGAGCTTGTGAGAAGGATTTAATATCTTTGTGTGCTACTCCCATATTTTGTTGCATGCATGTTTACATTTCCGCTATGCATTGTATTATATGTGTGCTTGCATGTGTGGTACTTTGTGAGACATGTTGATTTCTTGTTATATTTTTATATCATGTCTCTTTGTTGCTCGTTTATTATGCTTCCGCCATACTCCGATGTTAAACGAGCACTTACTTTCTTGTACTCGTGCTTAGTTCTTATATATTGAGTACATGTTGTGGAGTTGGTATGCATTAACTTGGTCTAACCCCTTTGCTCTTATTGCCACATGTTCATACAAACCAAGCGGTTGAAAACCTCAAATCTCTCTTTTACACATACTTGAGTTAGCCTTCCAAGCACCACACTTGGTTTACCTACAAAAGGTGGCACGCCCCTACACTAGGGAGAAGTGACATCTCTCCAAAGAACCATTCTTGACACTCACTTGAAATATCTTGATTGATTGATCTAAGTGATGAACTTAACTTGATGATTAACCTTGAATCCTTCTTTATGTCCTTTTCTTTCTCCTTGTTTAAGTCCTTTTCTTTCTACCAAATGATCTTCAACAAGCACTAGAACTTAAACTTCATCTTCATCTTGAGCTTGGTCTTGATCTTCAATTGAGTACCAATTGTGTGCCAAGTACACTCCACAATCAAATGGCCTTGTACTCTTTGCTTGCCATGCTTCTAGATCATCTCAAAACCAAACTTAGGTGCCTCAATCACGTATAAACATGTTTTCAACTTGAGAGTCTTTCAATCAAAGTGACTCTTGATCAATCCAATAGATGTCACTTTTCTGGCAGATTCTGTACTCTTCAAAGAAAACTCTATATCTCTCAATCTACAGATCCAAATACCACGACATTTGGTTAAGATGTGGTTCACTAAGTCATCTAACATCTGTAAAAAATTGGGCTTCATTTGACTTCTAGATTGCTACCAGATTTTAATTCTTCCACCACTGCTATATGATGAAAACTGCTGCACTATAGCTGACAAGATCTACTCCAAAACCAAATCATCTCTTATCCAATTCTCATGAAATTTGTACAGAATCTTATACCATAAGTCTAGAGCATGCATGCCAAATTTCAAGCCAATCCAAATAGATTGGATCACTCAAACTCAGACTTGATCACAACTAGCTCACTTTTTCAATTATTGGACAGATTTTAACCAATTGAGCTATAATTCTTCAATTTGAATCAAACTTAAAATCAACTTGTTTGAATACTTTCAAAAGACCTATATCTATTCAATCCACTTATTAAAAGTCATCTCATGAACTTATCCAACTCAAATCAATCCAAACTTGATTACTAATCAATTTATCCATTCAATCATCTCATAGCAAGCAACATATGCATATATTTTCAATTCAACCAACTCATATGCACCCAAATGAAATGATCAACAAGAGATATACCTTGGTTAGCTCTTGATCATCCAATTAGCAAGCTTCAACTCAAATAATTGCAAACCATCAATTATTCCAATAAATCACCAACAACTTGACACAATGCACTTGTATGTTGATAGCACTTGGACTTCACTAACTTATCATAGCATTAGGGTAATGATTATTGCTTTTTAATACTTGGCTCAATCATGTGATCAACAAAATAAATTTCACTTGAACCAAGTCTCTAATGCCAATGGTACCTACACACAATCATCCACTTTTTGATGGTACCCAAACTAGTTTGGGTCCTCTCAAGTTTGGTGCAGCATACTTAGGCATTGCCTTAGTATGAATAGAGGGATGTTTTACAATAGCCACCAATGAGGTACCATTACCATCATTCCTAAGCAAAGAATCATCATTAATTGAAATAAGCTTAGGAGTATTACCTAGGTGACATGAGTTGGCCATGTGTCCCCTTTCTTGGCATGAGTAGCAAACTCTCTTTGAATGAGCCTTTTCTTCCTTGCTCATGTGTTGCTTCTCATTGCCTTGCCTATCATGAGTTGCTTGAGCCTTCTTCTCAACTTGGTAGGATACTTCGAGGCAAAGTGTCCCATATCTCCACACTTGAAGCACTTGATGTGAGCATAATCTTTCTTCTCATCTTGAGTCTTGCTTATCATCTTGGCATCTTGAATAAGCATTGGATGCCTTGCTCTTCCACCCCTTCTTGTTTTCTTCCTCTTCATCATCAAGTCACCACCATCTTCATTATTGATCTTGATTTGCTCTTGAGGTATCTTTTCTTGCTCAACTTGTGACTTTGGTTGAGGCTCTTCTTGTTGCTTCACCACTTGCTTGGTTGGGCACATACAGGTAAGATGACCCCATGTGCGGCACTTGAAGCACTTGACATGCTTGAGCCTTTCTTCTTCTTTCTTCAACTTGAGCTTCTCAAGGTTGGGGCAACCCTTTTCAAGATGTCCCATTTCATGGCATTTGTAGCACATGGAATGAGAGAGCTTCTTTTGTATAACTTCTTCATCTTTCTTTCTTTTTTTCTCTCACCCTTTGGCATGCTCTTGTCGAAGCCAAGGCCACTTTTGTCACCATACTTTCTTTGATTTGTCAATATGTGCTCGAAGGTGACTTTGGTGTTGTAGAACCTCTCTAACTTGTTGCTCAATTTCTTCACTTCTTGTTTGAGCTCATTGTTTTCCTTCAAAATGTTAGTCTCACAAGACATAGAAGTAGAACAAGCATCTATTTGTGAAGAACATGGCATATCTAATAAATCATCACAAGAGGTGGATACATGCTTCTTCCCTACATCACAAGGGTTAGTAACAAGATGTGATTGATCAATTGATCCATGTGATCAGCTCTCATTATTTGTAAGTTTCTTTATAAATACTTTAATGAGAGAAGCATGTTGTTCTAATAATTCTTCATGAGATGCAAGAAGTTTCTCATGAGTCAATTTTAGCTCACCATGTGAAGATTTAAGAACATCAAGTAAGTGCTTATGTTCTTCACATGAGTTCTTTAGAAATGAGTTTTCATTTTCCAATTTTAATGTTTTAGCTTTCTCATTTTCTAAATACATGGTCATGTTAGCAAGTCTACTAACAAGCTCATCATATGAATCAACATGATCAACCACATTAGAATTAGATACCTTATTGTCACCTTGTGACATGAAGCAATGTGGTGATGTTGGAGAGCAGAAGCATCACTCTCATATCCCGCAGCATGAGCCACCATCATCATCAAGTGTGCAAGGAGTAGAATCATCAAGTGCATCACTTGTGGCATCATCATCAATCTTGTCAAGTGAACTTCAGGTAGAATCATCATCACCATCACTTGACCATGAGGTGGAGCAATCTTCCACAATCACCAAATTGTGGTCATGCTCGACACACTCATGCACCTCCTCCTTAGGCTCCTCCTTCTTGAACTTGCCATCATCCCATGTGGAGGAATCACCAAAGGTGTACTTGATTGATTTCCATATCTCACAAGTGGTTACCACATAGTTTATCCTTTTCATCAAATCAAAGCTCAAAGCATCCATTAGATAACAACAAGCATGTGCATCAAGTTCAAAGAGAACCTTTTGAGCTTCGGTTAGATTTCTATGGTACAAGACATGAGTGAGACCACTAGTGACAATCCACCAAAACTTATGTCCCTTTGCACAAAAATGATCAAGCATGTGATTTTTCCAAAGTGCAAAGTTTGTGCCATCAAAAATGTATGTGTCACAATCATCTAGCCCACTAGTTGCCATCCTCTCGGGTCGGTGAAGACCACAAATGAGAGACCTACTCTGATACCACGTGTAGGGTCAAGATGGTGGACTAGAGGGGGTGAATAGTCCTTTCTAAAATTAATCACGTCGGCTAACCGAGATAAATGTGGAATTAAAACTATCAGTCTAGCCAAGACTACACCCCTCTATCTAAGTTCACTAGCACCTTATAAAGATCCTAATTAGGCAACAAAGGTGCCAGGCTAGTTAGAGCTCACCTAATCAATTCTAGAGCAAGGTCACACAAACCTATGCACTAGTACTCAAGCAACCGGTGGAGCTCCTCCACAACTAGTGATGCACAAGCACAAAGCTCCTAAGCTCACTAGCAATGCTCAGTAACAAGGTTACACAAGCCAAATTAGAGAGCGCAAAACACTTAGCTACACAAACTAAGCAATGTGACTAACAAGGTTACTAAAACCAAATTAGACACGCAAGGGAGCTACTTCTATGCTACACAAGCAAGAAGGTAACTAGCAAGCTACACAAGCTAATTAATTACAAGAACAACTACACAAGCACAATGTATATGAAAGTAATTACAAGCTTGTGTGAAGGGGATGCAAACCAACAGGAAGACAAGGATGACACGATGATTTTTATCCCAAGGTTCATGTGCTTGCCAACACGCTAGTCCCCGTTGTGTCAACCGCTCACTTGGTGGTTCAGCGGCTAACTAGCATCACCCGCCAAGCCCGCATGTCGGGCACCGCAAGAACCTACCCACAAGTGAGGGTAGCTCAATGACACGCTCTACTAGAGTTTCTCTTTGCGGCTCCCATGGGGTGATCACAATCCCCCTCACAAATCACTTCTCTAGAGCACTGCACAATCTTCTTTGCATGCTTCGACGGAGACCACCACCAAGCCATCTAGGAGGTGGCAACCTCCAAGAGTAACAAGCACCACCGGCTTGCAACATGATCATCTAGTGCCACTCGATGCAACTTCACGATGCAATCGCACTAGAATCACTTTCTCACACAATCGGACGAACACTATCAAGCATATGTGAGATGGAGGGCTCTAAAGCACACCTACAGAAGCCACCAAGGCTCAAGGGTGCTCAGCAACCAGCCCAAGGTTGGCCAATGCTTGGTTTTATAGTCCCTAAGAAAATAGAGCCGTTGTACCTCTTCACCGGGCACTTTTCAAACTGGCCGGACTCGCGTGTTGAGCTGACCGGACACGCAGGTCAGATGTTGTAGTAGCGTATGGTCAATGTTTCAATAGCATCTGAGGAAAGTTGCAATAGCATCCGGTCGCTGTTGCAGCGTCCGGTCACAGAGTCTAGTCCTCAGATCAATGCCACAGGTCCCTAGCGTTCGAAGCCAACCGTTGGACTCCAATGGCTACTTCACTCGTGCTTCATCTCCTAATGACCGGACTCCCCATTCACCCATGACCGGAGTCGACTTTCCCAGAGTCCGGTCACTTCCAGAGAGTTTCCAGAGAGCTCTTTTGATGACCGTACATATCAGGTCATCACTGACCGAACTCACTGAGCGTCAGGTCACCCAACCGCATGTGTTGCCTGTCTATGAACAGTTGCATAGGTTCGTCCGATTGCATGTTTTAGTAGCGTCCGATTACTGTTTCAGTAGCATCCGGTCACTATTGCGTTAGCGTCCAGTCACTGTTGTAGCGTCCGGTTACACCTGAAATCCTCCTTTTCAACTCAAACTTCTTCTCCTTTGCAAATGTGCCAACAGCACCAAGTGTACACCACCATGTACATGTGTGTTAGCATTTCACAAATGTTTTCCAAAGGATTAGTCACTTAATTCACCACGCCACTTGATCCTAGCAATGATGCAAAGTTAGATCACTCGAGTGGCACTAGATGACCGATATGCAAGCAAGTTTGCCCCTCTTGATTGTACGGCCATCTATCCTAAACCCGGTCATCAACTTCTCTACTCATGTATGACCAGTGAAACGAAATGCCCTATGGTTATACCTTTGCCTTGCGCATTCCATTCCATCTCCTCCGATGTTGATGCAACACATGCACCAACCATATCACAAATGATATGATCCACTTCATATGATCACGTGACCTTGTTGGTTCATCGATCTTGACCTCAATTGCTCTTCACCATTGCTTTGGTCTATCGGCGCTAAATCATCACTCAACTTGCCCTTCACACTTGCAACTGGTCCATCAAGCCAAGTCTTGTCTTGATCTTCTCCACCTTAGTCACATGACTCCATGTCATGTCTCATATGCAATGAGCTCCTTCATCACATGTGTGATCCTTGCAACATATCCAAGCCATCTTCACTGTCATGGCATGAGTTTCTCACACAAGTGTACCTGTGGACTAATTACCTGTGTATCTCACATAAACACATATTAGTCCACCTAGGTTGTCACTTAATTACCAAAACCAAACAAGGACCTTTCAGAGCTACACCCTTGCGCGGGTGCTCCAACAAGGACTAGTGGAGAGTGGTGACTCTCTGATACCTTGGAAAAACATCGCCGCGTTCCTCTCCCTCTCTTTACTTTGAGCATTTACATTTGAGAAATTCAATTCATGTCTTTACATTCTTAGAATTGCCATGTTAGAGTAGGATTGGAACCTAGGGTGCAAAACTTTTGTGTGGTAGATCATAGCGAACACTTTTAGGCACAAGGGAGTGAAATAGGCTAAGTGTAGGGTTTAATTATTGTAAGAAATTTAGAATTAGCCCAATTCACCCCCCTCTTAAGCATCTTGATCCTTTCAGCTCCTACTCAGAGGTCCAGCACATATGTGATACCTGGCGCTCGGCTACCACCCACCTCCAATGGTGCCACACCACAATGCCGCCCAATTGGGCATTCTACTAGGGCACCTGTGGCCACAGGGCATGGTGTCCTCCACCACGGTGATCTTTGTGGACATCTTGGGCCACCAACTCCTCGGCATTGACAATGTCTACATTGGCCTGTGACCCAACTCCGACCTACCACGACTATCCTCGGACGAGTTCAACGGGGGCAACTTCATGTTTGGCACCATGCTAGACTTGATAACGACGCCACCTACAAGCTCCACCTCTACCATCTGGCATCGGATGCCTACCTACATCCTCCCCAACTCACCAACATGGTCCATGACTTTGTTGCACCACCACGAGAGATGCTCCACTTCTCCATCAATGCCGCTATCCACTGTCCTTTGCTCATGGCAGCCCGCTAGGCAATGGGATCACTGGGAGGTCCCAGACCGTACAACTACACAACTTCTACGGCTACATCGGTAATCTACTCTACTACCTCGAGTTCGCCATTGACCGCACGAGGGACAATATGATTTGAGCCGACCCAGTTTGTTGTCACCTCCTAGATAGTCTGAATCGAAGCTATTCTACCAGGCCAAGCTTTCCCACACGATGGTGTCAATAGCTAGGTCTTGCTTCAACATGAGGACATGCTAAGTGGAGACGGGGGGAGGTGTCATATGCCTAATTAGAGGCCCCCAAACTAGAGTTAGCGGGCCCTAGTGAGGCCCAAAGGAGGGCGTTGGCTGGCTTCAACTAGTTCCAAAGCACCACAGGGAGGGAGCACACGCCAGGAGGGGCGGCATCGGCGCCCTTGAAGCCTTCTTTGCCTAGAAGGAATTAAGAATAAATAAGGAATTAAAATAGGAGATTGGATTGAGGAATTGTTGGTATTTATTAACTTGTCACTTGTTTAGAAGCCACCTATTATAAACCTAAATCTCCTAACATTACTTTACTAGGTTGTCATCCATAGTGATGATGCCAGAGATGCTTGTTGGTACTACATGGCATGACTACTAGAATAATACTAAGTAGTTCTTTATTAATTTATGTGACTAGGAAGAATATATAAATATATGAATGAAAAGGATCTGCAAGCGCATAGATAATTATACCATTGTAGCACTTCAAGCGGGAGTATTCCAGGTATCGTTATTTATATTTTTACCACAGGGAAGGTCTAGCATGGACATGTATTGATAACTTATACTATTGATGGAGAAGTAAACCATAACCAATATTCTACTCATAACAGGGGTAAGTCATAGGATAATATATATATATATATATATATATGTGATAAGTATTGATCATTCATAATGATAAATCACTCAGAGTACTCCTTTCTATGGCATTAGCATGGTTTAGTAGAATATTAGAGGAATAATTCCTAAGTCATTCTTAATTATAAGTCTAAGCATATAATGATTAGTGCAATTACACCTAGTAGTCATGGCTAAGGTTATCTTTATACCTACACATAAGGGATATTAATAAGGAAGATTAAGAACAGAGCTTGTTCTTCCTTCATAACTGGACCCTACTTACACCTATATTCGGGGAGTGGACTATAAAGGACTCAACGGGAGTGTCACATCCATGATCTACCACATGACCTAGAATATAGGGTGTATCCGCAGGTAAACAACGTATAAGCACCATGCTTACACAATGTCGACCACTCACCCCGTGTACTTTAGAGTCAGTGCTATACGACCTTATGCATAAACATAATGATAAACTAGCTATACTAAGTATATAATCAAAGTAGATGTTGAACATTATAACGAATAACATGAATAAGTTGAATACTAATATTGTCATAACAATTGTAACTAGCATATAAAAATAATGGAGGTATAAAAGAGAGGGGGTACAAAGATTATACCAAACCACGCTCTTGACATGATCAGGAATCCAAGCGAAGCCTGCTTGCCTCCCTCTAGACCTAGCCTAACTAGCTATGCCCTAAAATGTAGTGGAGCTCTGAGGACGATTAGGGTTTCTGTCTTCTCAAATGACTTATGCCATATGCCTCAGGGGGGTGGCAGGGGCTATTATATATGGGCCAAAGCGTCCAACGTGAGACCTTGGATCAAACTGACTTAAAGGATGGTGTAGATGTAACCTAGGAGGCATTGGAGAACCAACATAACAATGGGGTGCTGACAGGTGGGCCCTAGGGGCTGGGCCCCACCTGACAGCGTCTCGCCCTCCGCTTTGGTGTGGAGTCCTCTCGAGTCTTCTAGAACCTTCTGGTGTCCATTTCACTACAGATAAGCATAATTAAATCTAACATCTTAGTCCACCTTGATAGTTTTTTGAATAAACCCTATAGAAAATACAGATTCACCAAAACTTGTGGAATTTGTTAGTTTAAACCCCTAGACCTTCGTTGGTGATTATATTTATGCCCTTATATATGTTATATTGACAGTTTATAATGGTTGTTAACTACTGTCAACAAACTCCCCCAAGCTTAACGTTTGCTAGTCCCTTAGCAAAGCTAAACTTAGTAAATGGATCAGGAGTTGCATCGATGCTTTCACTCCTCAAGAGTACACATGTGTTCAAACAAGAATTCTCCTCTGGACTGGAATAAACCGATCTGACTTTCAAATTTACCCATATTACTTTCAACCATGGGGCTTCTTCACCTTCACTTGGGTCTTGAGCAATTGAAAGATAAAACGATCAAGTCAAGCACTATGTCTCAAGTTCTTTGCTCAACCATTATTCTAAAGTTTTTTTATAGATTTTTAAAATAAAACTCAGAGCTTCCTTTGTATGACACTCTCAAGTCTCTCAAAATATGTGGTATTTGTGGATCCTCACCAAGGCAAAAGTGATGTTATGCCTTTCTCTTCCTACAACTAAGGCTTATGTGGGGCTCATAGGAGTGGAAAAAGCATGAAAGAGCATACTTGCAATACATATATTGTAAAGTGAAACCTCGGATCCAAAGAGAGTTGAGTCATACAATCAAATCATGATGTGCATGTATGTGGATTTATGGTGGATATATTTGGTGGCTAACCTAATTCTACTATGCTCCTTGAAAACATATCTCTCTTTTGAAACTTGAAAACAACTTTGCAAGAAAACATGGGCTATCTTATTCATCTTTTCTTCTTTTTTTCCGGGCAGGCATCTAAGTACCCATTATTTTAAATATCTCGGACACTTGTCCATTTTTTCTCATCTTTCTCTTTTTTATGAATAACTTTTGTATAACCACATGCTTCTTTTCTGCTACAGAACTTTTGAGAGATAGCAACAAGAACTTTGGAGCATTTATTTGGTGCATATCCTATCAAGAATATTTTTGGTGTTTACTCCCAGTGTAGGAGTAAAACATTTTTGGGTGGATCTAGATGGAATGGCATGTTGTTGCGCCTACCCCCATTGTAGGAGTAGTGCATATTTAGGTGGTGTGTATGTGATCTTGATTTTAAGAGCATGACAAACCTCTCATAAGGGTCAACAAAGCTTGACTAAACTCAATGCAATGCAAGCAGCATATATGAGTGGAAGTTTCCCTAATCTAAATATCATATATGGTTCTGGTAGGAATTCAAGCTTTGTCATACAGGAGCTCATCATGTAGGATTTTTATGTTTTTCAAAAGATAAACAACAGCTCAGACTTTCTCATATCATATCCATGAATTACCTATACTTAGATCAAGCATATGCTACCCACGAGTTTCAAGTTTAGAGTAAATTCTTATATCAAAACAGTCATATCCAAAACTCTAGAGAATTCAAGGCTGAAAACTAGGTACTTGAAAGGAATTATGACAGAGCAACTATTCATCATTTCCATTGCAAGAGATTATTCTGAGAGTCCTTTTATTTAGCTCTTAGAAATCAAACTTAAAGAAAACTTAACACACCTTTTATTTTGTTTTCCAAATTTAAGATCACACCTTAATATATATAACTAGCTAAGATAAATTTTTATTTTGCTTTTAGTTTGTTATGCATCTTTTTATTTCTTTAGCAAATATGAAGCAAACTTAAAAATAGTAAAACCAAAAGAGAAAGAAATACTTAGCTAAATACATGAGGATGCTCCTCCCCCAAGCTAGATGTTGTCGTGGTCTTTCTTAGAGTGAGTCTACTAGCAGAAGTCTTTCTCATCCGTCCAAAAGTTGTGTTCCTCGTGCAGCGAGTGTAGCGATAGATTGGGGAAAATGTACTTCAGATAGATGGCTTTACTCTTGATCATCCTGCAAAATACTCCAACAAGAACACCAAAACTCGTGCACATATTAGGATATGGGGTTAGCGGTCAGCCATTCAGAGATTTGTTGTCCTTAGGGGTTTAGACAGATTTCCTAATTGGCAAAGTTCTAGCAGGATGTCTAGTTAATTTTTTTGGATTTTCTTATTTATATAATGCAAAAAGAAAATATGCATGCATGATATATATTTTTTATGCCACCACAGTGAATACTCCCTTGGGCTTTTACACACCGAGAAAATTTTTCACATGGGGCTTAGGCTTTATGATGCAATGACGTAATGCAGTCATGAAACTTTTTATCTTCCTTTTCTAAATGCAATGCTAATGCAGAAAAATGAATATGCTAAAGTGAAAAGTAATTCATGCAATACTAAAAAGTAAATATGGATAACTACCGATGTTACCTCACGGCCATGATTCAGATTTTTAAGTCATTCGGACAGGACTTGGTTGGAGAAAAGTTCTTCACTCTTTGGGTACATCATCTGGTCTCAACGATGGAGACCCAGATGGCTACACATCTTGTGACGGTGTCTCTGATAGTGATGTCACCTTCTCTTTCCATACTTGCTTGGTCTGTGGGCTTGACTTAGGCGGAGTAGGTTCATCTTTCACAACTTCTTCAGGTTCTTCATCTTATTTCCATTCATTCTTTGGAGGTTGATTCTTCCAGCGTTGGGACGATTGACGTCTCCTAGAGCGGGTCTTCTCGGGCTATTCATAAGTGGTATAACTATTGAAATAATATCGTACCTTTTCTCCAGGGAATTGGAAGTAGACTTGTCTAGATCCGACGTAGATGATTGTGTTGGCTGTGTTGAGGAATGGTCTTCCCAATATAATAGGTGTATCATCTTCTTCTTCACCCATGTCTAGAACCATGAAGTCGGCAGGGGCAAACTGAGCGTGTATTCTTACCATGACATCTTTTGCTATTCCTTCCAGAAATCGGATTGATTAGTCCACCATCTGCAATTACATATATGTAGGGAACAAAGGTTCATCACCGAATACGTATTCATACATTACCTTGGACATTATATTGACACCCAACCCAATGTCGCAGAAGGTCTTGTGAAAAATTCTTTGTCCAATGGTACACTCGATCGTGGGTACGCCTAGGTCATCCATCTTAGCAAGGAATGGTGAAGCGAGGAGGTGGTCGTACTCTGATCGAAGTGTGTTGATCATGTTAACTGATTCTTCTTGAGGCTGCCTGGCCTTGTTCTTCCTCCTTTTCCTGTTATTCTTCTTCTTGGTCACTGTTGTCTCTTCGGGCAGGTATGGCATTTGCAGATGTCTAGGAGATTGCAGGATGCGGTTCTTGAAAGAAAAGTTCTCCTTTCTATCCTTGATTGTGAAGCAGATCTTGGCATTGTCCGCGTAGATGATGGCTTTTGCGGTGCTTAGGAAAGGTTGGCCCAAAATAATGGGTGCCCTTACATCTCCACATGTTTCCAAAACCATAAAGTCTATGGGAACATATGATTGTCCCACTCGAACAATGTTATCTTCAAGAATTCCCTTGGGGTAACAGAGTGACTAATCTGCAAGCTGCAAACGCATGTTTGTGTACAACAAAGTATCTCCATTAATTTGATCATAAATTACCTTAGGCATGATGTTGACACTTGCTCTGAAGTAACAGATAGCTTTTTAAAAAATGTGAGCTCTAATGGCGATGGGGATGACATGTTTCCCTAGATCGCTCTTCTTTTTAGGCAAGATACAGTCTATCCACCTTCCCATCAATGGTTGTATATAATAATATGTTGTATTGTGAATATTGATAAGATTTGCAATTTCTAGATCTTCCGGTTGCCCTAGAATATTACCTTTGTTGGACGGAGGAACAGCAGCTACCAGCTGAGTTATTTGTGATTCTACCATTTTATTAAAGCTATGCTAGTTCTTAATGGCAGAAGCAAAGCTATCCATTCTATTATTTATGTTCTCTAGAATTTTATCATTGGTAACTACCTTTCTAGATAATCCCTTCATAAGTTTGGATTGGCCAGCAATTAATTCTCTCAAGGGTGGTTGATTGAAATTATTAAAATTATTACCTTGATAGTTACCTTTGTAATTACCTTGGTAGTTCGATCTCTGTTGCTGGTTCCATCCTTGATTCTGTTGAAGACGAAAGTAGTTGCTATTGTTGAGAAAGTTCACATCCTCTTGGGTTTCAGGACAGCTGTTGCCTGAATGCCTAGTATTTCCACACTCTTCACATGTCATGCAAGAATCATGAATGTGTATGACTTCTTGCTTCTCATTGGTTCGATCTTCAAGCTTCTTCATCAGTAGGTCCATCATGGCAGACATCATGTCTATCTCCTTGAGTTGATGCATACCTCCACCTCTCTTGTGGGTCTGAAGACGTTCTTTATTCCAACCTTGGTTGGAGGCCATCTTCTCCACAAGAGCTGTTGCAACTGGTATGGTGAGTCACAGGAATGCACCTCTAGCAGCAGCATCCATAGTCTCACGGGTACTATTGGTCAACTCATGGTAGAAAGTCTACATGAGTAGCCAATTCTCCATCCCATGATGAGGATATTCTGCAATGTAATCTTGAAAGCGTTCCCATGCCTCAAGGATAGATTCATCATGTTGTTGCTAAAATCTTGAAATTCTCCCACGTAGAGCATTGGTCTTGCCTGTGGGAAAGAACTTTGCTAGGAAGGCAGTGGAGCATTTATCCCATGTAGTATTTCTATCTTTGTTGGCGTAGAACCATTGCTTTGCCTTCCCCAAGAGTGAGAATGGGAAGAGGGAAGTAATATGGCATCTTGGGTTACTTCTTTGATGGTGAAAGTGCTACAGATCTCCAGGAAGTGTTGGAGATGTGCACTCGCATCTTCATGTGCCTTTCCACAAAACTGGCTTGCTTTCACCATGTTGATGAGGGTTGGCTTGAGCTCGAATCCATTATCTCCGACATTGATTGTTGGTCTAGTACGGATGGTGGCCGTAGTTGGAGCAGAGAATTCACGGAGAGTCCTGTTAGCCATAGCTTCAAATTCAGGTGTTAAGCTTCGCCTTATCTGGTTGTCTTCCAACTCTAAAGCTAGAACTTTCTTGAGTTTAGCTCTAGTCCTCCAAATTAATGCTTCTAGATCTTCAACGTAGTTTGTCAGAAGGTCAAAACCAGTCATACATTACCCTGCATAAGATACACAAGTAGACAAAACAAGGGTGAGCCTATTTTAGCAGAGGTCAATGGTTTTCCTCGATCACATCAATAAGTATAAGTTTATCAATACTTCCTTTGCCTAGCTACCTTCCCTAGCAATGGCACCAGAAATGTTTGTTGGTATTTATTAACTTGTCACTTGTTTAGTAGCCACCTATTATAAACCTAAATCTCCTAACATTACTTTACTAGGTTGTCATCCATAGTGATGATGCCAGAGATGCTTGTTGGTACTACATGGCATGACTACTAGAATAATACTAAGTAGTTCTTTATTAATTTATGTGACTAGGAAGAATATATAAATATATGAATGAAAAGGATCTGCAAGCGCACAGATAATTATACCATTGTAGCACTTCACCTGGGAGTATTCTAGGTATCGTTATTTATATTTTTTCCACAGGGAAGGTCTAGCATGGACATGCATTGATAACTTATACTATTGATGGAGAAGTAAACCATAACTAATATTCTACTCATAATAGGGGTAAGTCATAGGATAATATATATATATGATAAGTATTGATCATTAATAATGATAAATCACTCATAGTACTCCTTTTCTATGGCATTAGCATGGTCAGGTTGAATATTAGAGGAATAATTCCTAAGTCATTCTTAATTACAAGTCTAAGCATACAATGATTAGTGCAATTACACCTAGTAGTCATGGCTAAGGTTATCTTTATACTTACACATAAGGGATATTATTAAGGAAGATTAAGAACAAAGCTTGTTCTTCCTTCGTAACCGGACCCTACTTGCACCTATATTCGGGGAGTGGACTACAAAGGGCTCAACGGGAGTGTCACATCCGTGATCTACCACATGACCCAGAATATAGGGTGTATCCATAGGTAAACAACGTATAAGCACCATGCTTACACAATGTTGACCACCCACCCCATGTACTTTAGAGTCAGTGCTATACGAACTTATGCATAAACATAATGATAAACTAGCTATACTAAGTATATAATCAAAGTAGACGTTGAACATTATAATGAATAACATGAATAAGATGAATACTAATAATGTCATAACAATTGTAACTAGCATATAAAAATAATGGAGGTATAAAAGAGAGGTGGTACGAAGATTATACCAAACCACGTTCTTGACACGATCGGGAATCCAAGCGAAGCCTGCTTGCCTCCCTCTAGACCTAGCCTAACTAGATATACCCTAGAATATAGTGGAGCTCTGAGGATGATTAGGGTTTCTGTCTTCTCAAATGACTTATGCCATATGCCTCAAGGGGTGGCAGGGGCTTGTATATATAGGCCGGTGCATCCAACGTGAGCCCTTAGATCAAACTGACTTAAAGGATGCTGTAGGTGCAACCTAGGAGGTGGTGGAGAACCGACATAACAATGGGGGGCTGATAGGCGGGCCCCAAGGGCTGGTCACTGTAGGTGGGGCGGTGTCTCGCCCTCCGCTTTGGTGTGGAGTCCTCTCGAGTCTTCTGGAACCTTCTGGTGTCCGTTTTGCTACCGATAAGCGCAATTAAATCTGACATCTTTGTCCTCCTTGACGGTTTTCTGGATAAACCCTGTAGAAAATACAGATTCACCAAAACTTGTGGTTTGTTAGTTTAAACCCCTAGACCTTCGTTGGTGATTATATTTATGCCCTTATGTATGTTATATTGACGGTTTATATTGGTTGTTAACTACCATCAATAGGAATAAGATTAGATTCATTAAGATAGGAGTTTGGTTTGTTTAAGAAAGGAGGATCCAATCTATAAGGATATCTCTCGTAGCTTGCTTGGAATACAAGTCCTATATGAACTATAAATATAGGGAAGATGTAGTCATTCTAATTTAAGCAAGAATAGAGCAATTGCTCCTTCCCCTATCTCCTCTCTCTATGCTACCGACCTCCCTCTCCCTATGCTGTCCCCCTCCCTCAGGCCATCAACCCTACCCGCCATCCCCCTTTCCAAGGAGGACTGTTACAAAAGAAAGTATAAAAGTGGTTGATGTTATTTAAAAATAGTTTGGGATTCCAGATGCAAAATTGACTTGTATATTTTAGGAGCGAGATTTTAAAAACTGTTGAAGGAACTCAACAAATATGCTCCCAACTTTTTTTAGCCACTTGAAAAACTCATTGATTTACGAACTATTTTTTAGGAACAAAGTTAGCCACATATGATCTAAGGCCTAACAAATCCATGTGATCTTAATATAACTAATCCTTTGTCGTTAGCCTTGCAAAAACAAAGTTAGCCACATATACTCTGTCAACCACCAAAACCTAAACTAGGACTTGCGATATGTTCAATGGTAATGGGAGCAATTGTTAAGAAAATATAAATTTGTTACCTCTGAGACTGGAACTCTTAAAAAGTGGCAGCTAGTAGCGAACGGAGAGGGGATGGAGAGGGGGAAGGGCAAGCAACCCCCAGCCTCCGAAATGCTCCATTATATAATTCATCAATTAGCTAATAATAAATGATGAAATAACTACTATTTACCATTTATTTGTTTGTCCTCACTTCTTTGTGTTCATTTTTAATGGTATTTATATGATTTATGACTAATATTTATGTTATCTTCGCCATTTACTTTGTTCTTGTTATTATTGATGTGGTTTTTTCCTACACAACATTCTAGTTGGTCTACATAGTATGCGTCCAGTTAGCTAGTTATTATGTTAATTAGTGATTGTCTTCTTATTTATCCCTCACTATTAATGTCTATTGGCATCTATATGCTTAAAGATTATCCTTCCCCTCCCTTTTATTCTAGTTATTATAGTGATTTTTTTGCCGATGAATGAGATTAGTTAGTTGGAGAGTAGAGACTTAGGGTTATTTAAATTTTCTTCATTTCTCTATAATTTTTAGTATCATTTTAGACATTTAAGTTTCTTGTATCACAAAACAAATATTGATTTGGTTATTATCTATAATCTTGCCAACTAAATATACATATATGCACATGGGCATGTGTGTATTTCATGTGTGTTTATCATTGGTATTGCCAAAACAGCACCCTCCCCACCCCCCACAATGGTCAAATCTTGGCTCCACCCCTAGTGGCAGTGGAACCTACATGGATGAATTAGTTGTAATGGTCTCATTTGTAGTTACCCAAAAACATGTGGCGACTCAAGAAGAAGTTACAAGACGCCCACTAGCAGAGCCATGAGTGTCCCCTCCACCTCGATCCACTCCCCAGTACTCTGGCACCATGGCCCTGAGTAAACATCTTCCTCTTGCATCTCCTTCTCCTAGCTTTGTTCGTCCATTCTTCCTTGTCTATGGAGCTCCTTGTTATTTCATATGTGTTGGGGCTCAATGTTAAGGTGGAAGTTTGGCAAAAACATGGCTTGCTCGAAGCATTGTGTGAGCTCTTTCACCAATGTTGTTACTCTTAGTTGTTGTAAGTTCCATCTTTTAGATTTCTCTATTGGCCTCCTTCAGGCCACCATCGGAGGCTATGCTGCTGATTTTCATGTCTTGCTTCTCAATGATCAGGTTTTCAAGTTCTCTGTTTCTTCGAAGCTAGTGGGGTTCTTTATGAACAAACTCAACTCTTTCAATTTGAGGTCTACGACACCTTTCACCTTTGGGGCTCTATTGGCCCTAATGGGCTCTAGGAGTTTAAACTCTATTCTAAGAAACAACATGTTTCTTGGTTCTAAATTGCTCTAAAATGTCCACTCGCAAAACATTCACGGATGTTGTCCATGCAACCCCCTCTTTCAGGAGCTAGCCTCATTCCTTTGGGATCTTCCTATTTGGAGACCCCTCAAAAATTGGTTTTTGATTATCTTGTCTTCCCTAGAGTATGTCTCTGATCATTTGGAGCCCCGTCCTTAGGCACTTCCTATCCCTTTAGGTGTCCCTCTTTAATTGCATTAGTATTTTGCCTCCTTTGGAAAACACGGTGTGAGTCCGACTGTTTTGGATTCGAATTTGAATTCTCTCTTTAATTCAAAGTCACTTGCTGCCCTTAATTGTTCTCATTTTCTTTTCTTGAATAACTCTAGAAAGTCTTGTAAGTGTCGAATTATATTCCATGCATGCCTTAATTGGGGACATGTGGTAGTTGCATCATGTTTTTTGCATATCAATGGTGTCTCTCAATAGGTTACTAACAATAGTAAAGGGAAGGGTGTTGTCATTGAAGTCAGGCTAGTTTTGCCATGATCGTGGATCTCCCTGTGGGCCTAGCTTCTTCATGCTGCCGATCTTCAAATCATTTGGAGATTTGGCTTGGGCCCTTTCATCTTTTGAACTGTGTGCTCCATGAAGATTTGAGCCTGTGATTAATGTCCCTTGAATATACATGTGGCCTCTCTAAGCACTAGGACAAATTACTTCATGTAACTTTTTGACTGAGAACCAATCACCGAACTCGAGCCAAACTCTTGATCCTTTGATTTTTGGTGTCAGTGTCGATCCTTGGTTTTCCAAACCTCGGTCCATGGCTTTAGCTTTGGATTTCAACATGAGTACACCAAACAATTAAATCTCATCGATGTAGCATCTGTTACTCACTTGTATCTCTACCTTATCCCATTAACACCCAACATAGGTGGCCCAATATCTGCATGCCCAAATGGACACACCCAATCATGTAAGGATCTCTAGATGGCTAAAGGTGGTTGAATAGCCTAATTAATACTTTCTATAAGGCACAACACTAACAAAACTTGTTAGACAATAATATGGCCCAAATAAGCACTAATCAAGCTAAGTCAACAAGATCACCCCTACATAGTTCTAGTAGCAAAAATTATAGCTAAGCTAACAAACTAGGATTGAACAACTAACAAGAACACTAATTAAGAGTAAGTACACAAGGAAAATGAGCCAATGAGTAAGACAAGCAATCTACTCTATGAATTGAAAGTTTGAATGTAAAGCACAAGTGTAGAGATGGCAAACCACACAATAGGAGACACAAGATTCATACTCGTGGTTCGATAGCTTGCTAGCTACATATGTCCTCATTGAGGGAGGTCAAAGGATCATTGTTCCTCCACTACCTCAAATACCCCTCAAGGTAGGCTCCGACGTGAGGACAGTGATGATGGTAGGTGCCCACAATACTACCGCCATATCAACAGCCGACCCGGGGGGAGAGTACGGATGTTACTAAGCCTTGTTGCCCACGTCAATGAGGATAGTGATGATGGTAGGCGCCCATAATACTGTTGATGTCACTGTAGAATGTCAGGTGCACATGGGAGGTTGCGTTGTCTTCTTCAGGAAGGGTAGATGTCAGTACCTGCAAAAAATACTATTGGTATGTGAGGAGCCCCACCACATTACCAGGTATGGTGAATCCTGGCGCCCACAGTACTATCGATGCCCAGAGGCATGTGGGGGGGGGGGTTTGCCGTATGGGAGTCCAACGGCGCCTACAATACTGTAGACACAAATGTCGGCGCCTACAATACTGTTTGTGTCAGGGCGGTTGTGGAGCACTATTCCCGCAAGCGTATAGGGTATGGTCCTGGTATCGTGGTATGACTTGTGCACTACCATCTCCGTTCGGCCCTGGTCCCCTCCGAGAGGGCGTCCCCGGTCAGATGGCCCTAGTCGGCCCTGGCCGTGCTAGTCGGAGAAGAGCGGTAAGCAGGCTTCCTACGGGGTTCCTGGTCGGAGACGCGGGGTCAGAGTAGGAAGCAGCATTTTGGGCCAGGCCTTCCGATCGGAGAGTTCGCCCGGAGGCGGTGGGTGTCCGAAGCGAGTGCTTCGGTCGGAGAGGTGGGCCGAAGAAGTTGACGAGCGTGTGTTTGTTCCTTTGGGTAGACCTTCCGGTCGACGACCGGACTATCCTTCTGACCCGTTGTGTTTTAGACTCTTGGGCCGACCCATGAACTACATGCTGTTTTCTTGGGCCGAGCCCTGGCGTGGAAGCCGGTCCCCGAGGGACCCCGGGTTTATGAACCCGACAGGAACCCCCGAGCCCCCGGGCGATTTGAGTAGAATCGTCCAGGGGATTTTTTTGTCTTGCCGGTGGGTGCGCGCGAGCTCACCCGCGGGTGTAGCCCCCGAGCCCCTAGGTGGTTCGGGCAGAACCGTCTAGGGGGTGTTATTTCAGCGGGCGTGCGTGTTTTTAGTTTGAGATGGAATTTTGTTAACCACGGCATCGTTGCGCAGCCAAGGCGGTTTTTAGGTGCGGGGATGAGACAGTACTTACTGATCCCGGCGTCGGTGTGTGCCGTGATCGGGTGAGAAGGTTAGTTCGGGACAAACCCTGGTGTCGGTGCGCGCCAGGGATGGAGATAGCTCGGTTCGGATGCGACAGTGCTCATTGATCTTTAGCATCGATGCGCGCCATGGGATCGGCCGAGGCGGAGTCGTGAGCGGACCTAGGCGTCGGTGCGCGCCGTGGATCGAAAGTTAGTTTAGGAATTGGTTGAGCCGGAGCTTCATAGCCGTATGATGTGAGTTCGGGGTCGCGGTCCCAGAAGTCTGGAGCGCAGTTGGGAGTGAAGCCATTACGCGAATTTAGAGTCACAGTCCCAGGGTTATTGGAGCGTAGTCGGAAGTGAAGCCGTTACGAGTTTGGAGTCATGGTCCCAGGATTTATTGGAGCTTGATCGGAAGTGAAGTATTACGCAAGTTGAGTCACGGTCCTGGATTTATTGCGGTGCGTGATCGGAAGTGAAGCCGTTACGAGTTCGAGTCGTGGTCCTAGGATTTATTGGGCCTTGATCGGAAGTGAAGCCGTTACGCTTGAGTTTGAAGTCGCGGTCCCGAAATTGGGCGCTTGATCGGAAGTGAAGCCGTTCTGTGAGTTTGAGTCGCGGTCCCAGGATTATTGGAGCGCAGTCGGAAGTGAAGCCATTTTGAAGCCGAAGCGTAGTTAGTTGGTTAAAGATCGGACGAGGCGATGCTCGTGGATCCTGGCGTCGGTGCGCGCCGCGGGACCGGGCGAGTCAGGGTCGTGGATCTGGCGAGTTCGAGGTCGCTGTCCTTGGCGTTCGTCTTGAGCCCCCAAGCCCTATCGGGCCTTCGTAGGGGTCGATGTGAGTTGTGTGCGTTACCCCATCCTTGGTTCCTCACATACTAGAGGGGCTGAGTTTCATCGCCTGTCCCGATCTCTCGGGCTCGAAGACTAGCTCGGTGATTTCGCTAATGGGTGTGATCAAGTGAAATCCGGGTCCGTCGTTCATGACGGGGTCGGCATAGCCCTCTTGTGACATTCCACTACTCCTTTACCTGCAACTAGGCAGATGCCTAGGTCATTCTAGAGACCGACCTGGGTGGCCTAACGGCCTCCCCTCAATGGAGATTCTGTGGGCCTGGCGAGAGGTTCAGGATCGAACGAGAAGGTTGAGATGACTCGGTCTACCGGACCGGCGAGGGCCGGACGGGGCTCATCTACGATTTTCTCCCCTGGCTCTGTTGGTTGCCCATGTCAGAATGAGGCAACTGTCGCTTCGTGACACAACACGGAGCGTTCTGGTGCATCTTCGCTGCACGTGCGATGCTTAGTTCCTGAGCCCCCGGGTGGTTCAGGGCCCGAATAGTCCGAGAGGCACGGGCATATGAAATGAATGCGTGTATGGATGTATGAATGATTTATAAAGAAAATAGAGGGGGTTTTGGTAGTGTTTACCTTGACGACTGGAGTGATGGGGCTCAGAGGGCTTCAATCGGAAACGTCCGACCGGGACCCGTGCTCATCGTTTATGACGGAGTTGGCATGGCCTACATGGGGTGTCCCTTCGCTTCCTACCTGTGTCTCAGTGTTTATCCTGAGCGATTCGATCGGCTCAGAGGATCGGTTGGTCTCCCAGTGTAAATTTTGTTTTTGGTCTCCCTAGGCCTGTCCTGGGGAAGTGGGGAGCCGCCCGTGTGCGGTGGCGCTTCGGTTCCTATGCCCGTCATGTGGTAGTGGTTGATCGTGCGGTAGTGGTGGGCCATGGCCAGGCCACATCCTGTCTGATCAGGAGCCGTTCCATCGAGCAGGGTGCGTCTCCTCAGTTCAGGGCACATCTCATCTGCATTAAATGGAAAAGAGAGAAATTCTCGCTCCGCCGTTCTGCCTTCCCTGATCGGCGCGTCCTTCTTTAACCGCTGTTCCCTTTTCTTTAAGTAGGAGCAGGGAGAGGGTGTTAGTTCTGTTCTTTTGCCTGTTCTTCATCTGCCGCCGCCTTCTCTCTTCCTTTTTTGCCGTGAGCGTTCTTGAGAGTCGCGGAGGTTTCTAGGAAAGAAGGCGGAGAGAGCGAGGGAGAAGAGAGGAACTCACTGATCCTTTTGCGATCTGGAGCAAAGATGTCGGACTGAAGGTCGTCCAATGTGAGGAAGTTGGTACTGGAGGCCTTCGTCAAGAAGGGGTTTCTGCCACTATAGGAGGTGATGCACTGGACGGTCCCCGGAAGGGAGTTCCCGCAACCTCATCCCGACGAGGTGGTTTCTTTCCTTACCTTCCATGAGAACGGATTAGGATACCCCGTGCACTGGTTCCTACGTGGGCTCCTCAACGAGTGGGGTCTAGAGCTGCAGCATCTCAATCCAATGGGGGTGCTGCACATCGCTGGTTTGATCACCGTCTGCGAGGCTTTCCTCGGGATGGAGCCGCACGCGGATGTCTTCCGGCTTTTCTTCTCCGGGAGAGCTATGACGGACTGGAGTTCAGCCGAGACCGCACCGGTGGGAGGTTTCACCCTGCAGTGGAAGCCGAGCGCTGGAGGCTCGTATCCCGCATTCACCCCATGTGACTCCAACCGGGGATGGCATGGGGAGTGGTTCTATATTAGGAATCCGGCGGAGGCACCATTTCCAACGTTCACCGGCGGGAGGCCGGAGAAGCAGAAAAGTTGGTCGTGGGCTTGCACCCGCCCGGAGAGGCACAAGGTGGAGGTCATCGAGGAGGAGCTATGGAAGCTCGTAAGGAGCGGCCTTGACGGGGTGCGGGTGTTCCACACCCATTACCGCCGCCGAGTTGCGCCATTGGCGGAGGGGACGCACCCGATGTGGATGTACGGCGACCGGTTGGACCCGGACCGCGCGTCGCCGGAGGAGCTGCTAGACGACGAGATCTAGAGTCGCATTGGCCGAGTGCTGCAGCTGAGCCCGGAGAGATGGTCGTGGGAAAACCCATACCGTTCAATGCCTCGATCGTGCCCACACTAGTATGCTCCCTTATTTTGTTCATGCTTTTCTCTGCTTTTTCCCATTTCTTTGATTTTGGTTTATTCGTTCCGTAGGGGCTTAGGAGGTACAAGTCCCAGATGCACCTTCCTAAGGGATCAAAGGGCCGGGCCCGGCAGGCCACCCAGAAGGAGGCGGCAGACGCCCGAAAGAAGAAAAGAACCAAGGAGGTTTAGCGGAAGGGAGAGAAGAAGAAGGAGGTCGCCCGGCGCTTGAGGGCCGGGGAACGTAGGAGCGACGTCGAGTCAGGAGGTCGTTGTGACCTCGGCGGAGCATCACGGCCCTGCGACGACGTCCGCTGGTGATGAATAGGAGGCCACGCGGCGTGCGGTAGTTCTCGCGTCGAGGAAGCGCGCAGCAAGCTCGGACGTTGTTGGCGAGCGAGCGGCGAAGCGAACACAGTCACCGCACCCCTCAACAGCGTCACTGGTTCCGTCCCTGCCTATTGTGGATGTGGTGGAACAGGGCGGGCGGTCCGAGGATCGGATTGGCACCCGTTCGTCGCCGGGGTCAGTGACGGCGCACGACTTGTAGCTAGGGACACCCCTGCCCGCCGTGGACGTAGTCGAGCAAGACGGTCAGTCCAAGGAGCAGATTGGTGCCCGTGCACCGTGTGACTTGTAGTCGGCGAACGTTCCGCCTGTTGCTCCGGTCGAGGAGTCCCGAGCCAGGGGTCGTGGCGACCCGCAGGTCGGGTAGGAGCCGGTAGGAATGACTCTACCCCCGGCTGAAGTAAGGGAGCGGGTCACAGTCTGGGAGCGGTCCTCGCCGTACAGGCCCATTGACATCGGGATCTGCCTTTAGGGTTGTGCCGCTCGCCTCCCGGTACATCTTTCTCCATTTCCTTTCGGTCTTTTGTTGGCTGAGTTTTTGTTGGAGTGTGACTTACCCGAACCTTCCGCTAGTGGCCTAGGAATGCCGGGGCTGAGCATCGCCCCAACTCCAGTGCAGGAGACTTGGAAGCCCATCCTGCAGCGTGTTGCAGCGAGCGAGGGGGGCAGTCAGGGTGGCGGCAGCAAAGCCTTCCCTTCTCGGGGGTGCTGCCCCCTGGGTCAGCTGTTGATATGGCGGTAGTGGCGGTGTGGGTGTTGGCGGCGATCCCAGCGCCGATGAAGGGGTCGCGTCGGAGGTAACTCTCATGGTCCCTCCTCCATTGGTCACGGTGGAAGAGACAAGGGAGGGCGAGCTCTCTATCTCGCCGGGTGGAGGGTCGCACGGCTCATTCTTACCGTCGGAGCTGAAGGTGCCGGGCGAAGTGTGGTCGGGATGGAGTCGGGACGCTTGGCGGCGGTCGTGCGCAACCGATGAGGTGGAGATCCCATCTGACGATGAGGCGGAAGTCATGGCGGACCCGCCGGCGTACTCGTGGGAGCTGGTGGTGGTTCAGCCGGAGGCTGGGTCGTCTGGCGGGCCGCCGGAGGGTGACCTAGAGTGGCTCTGCCTTGAGGACCTAGCGAAGGCGCGGTTCATCCTCTAGGATTCCTGGGAGTGTTAGTTCTGGGATATCTTTGGGGGGCAAGGGCATACCGTGGTGTTCGAAGTCACCAAGCTGTCCGTGAAGCTCGAGAACGCCCGGAAGCAGGCTCAGTTCGCTCGGTAGTTGGTTGAGGTAGACCTACAGCTCGCCGCGGAGGTGAGTTTCTAGTACTTGTCCTTGCCCTTTGAATCTTTCGTCGGTTGTTTTTAGCAGGCTTGTTTTCACAGGAAATAAGGAAGATGTCATCCTGCAAGTCTTACTTCCTCCGGATGGAACATGCTCGGATGGCTGAGCTTGAGCATCAGGTGGAGTCCGCTTGCCGCAAGTCCCAGGTCTGAGCGGCCGAGGCGGCTGCGGCGTTGGCAGAGGGGTAGCGTGCGGCGGAGCGGGCGACTACTACCAAGCAAGGGCTCGAGGCGACAATGGTCTGCCAGGAGGAGACTAAGGCGGGGCTGCGGGCGTCCCTGGCGAACACCGAGGCGGCGCTTCAAGAGGCGGGGTTGCAGGCCGCCCTAGAGTCGGCATAGAAGGCCCTAGAGGCAGAGCAGAGGGCTCGGTCAGAGGCGGATCAGGAGGTGCTCGCGCTCCGGGGCTAGGTGATGGGGACGGAGGACGCGAGTGCCTGGCTACGCGAGCAGGTGGCTCGACAGGCAGAGGATCTCTCCACCCTTGAGGCCTCTCGCATTGATGTGTACCTTTTTTGTTTTCTCGTGGTGTTGATTTTTCCCTCAGCCTGTTTCTGAGCTTGTCACCCTTCTTCCAGAGCTGGGTGAAAAGGTGAAGGCGCTGGAGCGAGACCTGGAGATGACCAAAGTGAGCTTCAGCCGAAATGCCGAGGAGCTGGTCAAGTCCCATGAAGAGCGATGTGCCCTCGAAGGGGATCTTGACCAGATCCGCAACGTTGTCTAGCTCGTCATCTCGGAAGTCTTCAGGTCGGCGCCAAGTATCAGCGCGCCCACGGTCCAGCTGGCGGAGGTTCCGGATGTGGTTCGGGACCTTGTCAGGAGCAGGCTGTTCTACGGAGCGTCGGGGGTGCTGACCTCGGTGGCGATGCACTACCCGAACCTGGACTTCGCCGCTATCTGCAGTGGGTATGCTGAAGGTCTGAGCATGGAGGACATCTAATCAATCAGGGAGAGCTTGCTACCGCACGCGCGGTTGGTGTCAGAGCAAGTCTCCGCCGAGTGGGTGATGGACATTCGCCGTGAAGACATGGCCCGAAGCATGCGTGGAGAGGATGCTTCCGAGCCTGCGGATAGCCCGGAGCCTGGTTTGGGGGGGAATGTCGCCTCGGCCTCGATTGAGCCAAACATCATGCCGCCGGGGAGTGAGCAGCATGCGCCTTCATCGGTCGCGCCGCCAGCAGATGCCACCGGGCCGGTTTAATAGCTTGCAGAATATAAGTAGTTAGTAAACGTAAAAAGTTTAAGTTCATGGGGGAGCCCCTGTGTAAAACGTTCGTGTGTGTTTTAATGACTACAATCGGTTTTTGTTTTTGTGATGGAGTTGTTCCATTCGGGGAAGCTTGTTCCCTTTCGTTCCTTAGTTTTCCCTTAGCATAATTTTGTTTTTTATTTCTTTCTTTTTCGTACCAGCCCGTTTGTCCCGTAGGCCGCAACCTTGTGAGCCCGGGGCGTGGCCCGCGAGGCTTGTCTGCTCGTAACCATAGGAAAAGGCAGGGTGCGATCAGTCAGAATGTTTTAAAGCAAAGCTACGTAAGGCAAATCAAAAGAACGAACTGCCCTTCTGTTCGGGTAGGAAGGAGTTTTCTCCATATGAAAGTAAAAGAGTACTCAAAGTAAAAACAAAACATAGGGGTAGTAGAGCCCCCTAGTGGAGCCCCTGAGCGCCCCGAGCCGAAAAGTGTTTGGGTCGGGGTGCTCTTACAGGAGCGTACGCTAAGTAAATAATGGTAAGACTGAAACTTAGGGGAAGAAAAAATGACATAGCTGTTCCAAGGTGCTTGGAGAGAGCATCGTTGTTGTTGTCCTTCAGTTGGTAGGCGTCCGGTCAGGTCAATTTATCCTCAGTCATCTGGATCCTTTCCCGTCGCGCCCCCTTCTTCGATTGCTGCCTCTTCGCCTTTTTCTTTCCTTGGCCAGCCAGTCTACCTCAGCAGGCGCTTGAGGAGTTGGCAGTCCTTGTAACACCCTAGGTGTTAGCCTTGCATAACTTGACTTGCATAGAATGAGCATGATCATCAAGCATTCATATATATGCATTTACACTTGAAACATTCAATTGAAACATGTGCAACATTTCTTAGTATTTCATGCTTTCATATGAATATGCATATGATTATGAGTGTATACATGTGATTGGTTGATATGAGTCACAAAAACATGTTAGCAACACTTAGGTTAGCAAATGGAACATAGTTCATGAATGTCACTTCCCATCATCAAGCCCTTCAGTCATGTTTCAAGTGATTACACTAAATAGCTCTATGAGTGACTAATACATGAAATGATTGTATGACCTTGCAATTAGCCTAAACAAGTTTAGAGTACCATTATGAACAACTTTGATATTCATGGTTAGGGGTAATTAGGTCATTAAGCCATGCTTTAAAGTGTATCATCATTTAAATGTGACATGTTTGACCAAATTTGAACTAGGTGTTAGAGACCTTGCATGGAGGTGGTCACTAAAGCAAAGTTGTAGTATTTGGTATAAGGAACAACTTTTATGTTTGGGTCATAGACTGGTTTACCTCCTAACATGCTTGAATTAGGCTCACAAGAATCACCAATTCCTTGTTTTCAACACTTAGCCAATTCTGCTAAGTCTTGTACCCTAACCGTGCTGACAGCCGATCTTTGGGATGGCCTAACTCGAGATTGGTTGAGAGTTTGGGCGTGAGTTCTAAACAAGAAATGAAGACAGTACATCGGTCTACAAGTTCCATTTAGATGGTTTACACAATAGAGCTACGGTTTAGCAGTTAAATCATTGTCAAAACACGCTGTCAGGCATCACATTGCGAGTCTGAACTAACTGAATTGGCCGATCGTTCAGTCGTCAGTGGCCGACCGGCTCAGAGATGAGCCGCCGCGTGGCGCGGGAATTGGCCGCGCGTCGCCGGCGCCTAGCCCAGCGCGGCAGTGATGAGCCAGAGCGCGGCTTTAACACCGCCAGCACCCGCCCGATCCATCCCGCACCCCATTTTTTCATTTCCTCGGCTCCTCCTTCGTCCTTGCGCGCAGCTGCCGAGCTTCCGCAGCACCAAGAGCCTCCGCCGTCGCGATAGCCAACGCCAGCTCACCCTCGTCAGTTCTCCACCACTGCAACGCTTCCACCAGAGCCCCCACGACTCACTGCCTCCACCCACGCTCGCTGACCGCGCTTGGTAAGCCACAGCAACGCGCACGAGCTCGCCAAAAGCTCCGCCGCCAAGTTCGTCACCGTGGTTGGAAGGCCACCGTCCACCTCTTGCTGCAAATGCTTGTGCGCTAGGTTCGCCTGAGTCCGTAGAAGCTCGTCAGCGCTCGAGCTTGCTTCGCCATGGCCTCCACCGGCATAGCGCCGTCGTCCCTCGCCACCGCTCCACCATGGTCGCCGCCGTAGTCGCTAGCTCCGACGAGAGGTCCCACTGAGTAGCTTAATCGATGCGCTAGGTCACGTAGGTCATGCAGTGATGATGTCACCGCCGGCAACACCGCCGTCGGCGAGCTCCACCGTTCCCGCATCGATTCCGCGCCGTTGCTCTATTCTGTTTCATTGACATGTGGGGTCCCCTGACCAGTGGGTCCCGCTTGTCAGCGACTCCAACTTAAAAGCTAGTTCATTTAAATCCAGATCTGGTGCTGTTTTGTGATTTTTATATCTCCAGTTTGATAGTTTCAAAAATTGTGAAACAAATTTTGTAGTGTTCCTTAGGAAGTGAACTATTTAAGAAAAATATGATCTTGACACTTACAGTAGAAATTTTGGAAGATTTAAATGGAGATTTGAAATGTGTTTTTGAATGCATGCAAACTTGTTTATTTTATATCTAGAGTTCCGGTGCTCCAAAAATTATGAAATTTTTGTGGTAATCTATTCTTGTCATACAAGAGCTCTGGTAAAAATTTGAGGATCAGTGCATATGTATATTTGTAGTTATAGATTTTTCTTTTATAAATAGTGAATCCTTGTATGAATTTTTATAAATTAATAATGAATCCAAAATTCATGAAATTTGTTGGGGGTAATCCTAGTACCATAAGGATGCTAAGAAAAATAGGAAATCTGTTGCTTGATACTTTTCACTAAGGTTTTCTATTTATGCTAATTCAAGCCTTGCTGCCTTGTCATTTTTGTATAGGATGTTTTACTTGGTAAAATGGCATGAAACTTTTACAGTAGTCTGTTGGTAGCACTAGTAAGCCACTGTAATGTTCTGAGAAATTATGATGCACATTTGGTATATGTTTATTATTTAACCTATGTATCTAAATAAAATAATAAAGGCATATAAATAAATAGTTTGGGCTTCACCATTATATTTTCTTGGATGTATTTGGTATGCTTAAACTGTTGGTAGACTTTGGGTCATAAAAATTTGAATACTTATATGAAGTAGAAGTATTGTTACATTGTAATGCGAATTAGAATAGTTTCCGGACAGATTCTGGAGTTTGATAAGTTGCATGATAAAAATGATGTTTGCTGTAAAAATAGTTAATAACAAAGTTGTAGATAACTTCATCATATGTCTTGGGTTAAAATTTCAGGACCATAGGTCAAACGGTTTAGGAGTTACAGCTGTTTAAAGTTAGCCTTTCCGAATTCGCTTGTTCTCAGGGATTTCTGGACAGCGCTAGATTGATTGTCTATTTTGGTTAATATAAAGTGTGAATTAGCTTTTGGTGATTAAATAAGAGTTGTAGACAATTTTATAAGCTTTCCAGAAAGTCTAATATCATAGCATTTGGATAAGTAGAACTTCAGTTATGAGTAAACCAAGCAGCTGCTGTTTTGTGTGTAGTGAATGAATTGTAAATGTGTTTGATTAAGTAATTAAGAGAGATATGCACCTACTCGGTAAAATATGATGCATTTGTTAACACCATGCTGTTAAGAATACTTATACGAATGCATTCATCCTGTGTCATCATTTTATACTTGTATGCATGTATGCATTCGCAATATCTTATGCCATATTCATGCATCTAGGATCAGAGGAAGAAATAACGTTGCTAGAATTCGACGAAGTAGAGGAAGGGGACCAGCAGGAGAATCCTCAAGTCGCAGCTCCCAAAGGCGAGCAGCAGAATCCTAAAGAGCTTCCGGAGTGTTCTAATCACCGCCCTACTTCCTTTCTGCGAGGCAAGCCCCGGAGCATTCTAAGTCTCCCAGTATTTTACAAATGATTACTTAAGTACTTATGATTGATGCATTAGGTTATAAGAGTTGAATGGAACCACTTGATGCATATAAATTCCTTGTCTAGCTATTACACCTTTAACCGGTATAGGTCTAGGATCGAATATATGCTTAGCCAGGCTTAGACCGGTAGAAGTCGGGTGATTTCCTGTCACCTGCGAGATATAGGTGGATACCGGAGCACGGTTGGCTATATTTGCTATCGTGGAAAAGAACTATGGGTAATGTAAATGGAGACCGGGCGGGATGTTGATAGGGAAGCAACAAGACATGGAGGTCTTGTGTGTGGATCTATCCCCATCTGTGTCGATTAAGGACCGTACCGTTGTTGGTGCTTCTGACAAGATTGAACGCATGCCTATCACTTAGCTGGCCGGATAACTTGTTCCGACCGTGAAGCCGAGTAGCTCAACTCAGGCCGGGACCCGTTCTATTGTGCGCTCCTTGCGGGGGGCGATCAGACTGAGCCCAAGGGCAGGCTAGGCCTGAACGCCCTGGCATCTGGTGTCCCAGATTGTGCGGCGCGGTACGGACCCACGAAATGTGTACCTGAGTTGTACCAAAGGTGACCTAAGGCTGCCTTCGCGCGGTATGCCTGGGTTTGTGTTAGGAATAAATTCCTAGCTAGTTGAAATCGATTTGAATCACCGTCTCTCCCGGATAGTGAGAAACTTGGCTAGTCCCAACATCGTAGTAACTGTGTTATGGAACATGATGGTTCGGATGAATATGGAATTGCAATACCTGCTATAGTTACTATTGTATGCTTTCAAATGGATATACCACATGTTTGGCACAGGATAGTTGCTAATCTAGAGATGGATAGTATAATTAACCTGATATTGGAACCATAATTGTGTAGCTAAGTTAATCGCTTTTATGCAAAATGTTGTCAAGCTATCCCCACTTATACAGCCTTGCATAATCCTTGGAGTCATTTTATTTCTGGTTTATGACGGGTAAGTCTAGCTGAGTACCTTCTTGTACTCAGGGTTTTATTTCCCATGTTGCAGATGGCACTGTGTATCATGGTTATTGCAAGAGTTGCTTCTATCCCGCTGTGGATGAGGAGTAAGCCTTGGGCAGGCTTCTTATTAATCCTTCTACATGCTTTTGTGGACCGTGATCGTATCTTGGCACTGTATCAAACTATGTTGGAAACTTTACTTTCGAACTTAATTGCTTTCGCTTTATCTATCAAGCTCGGTTTGTAATAACTGGTTTCATACTCTGATGATGAAAATGTATCTGTAAACTTTATTTAATATGTGGCATGTATGTTGAATCATGTATGATCTTGGTTGTTGTAAATCATTTATCGAGACCCGTCGTGGTACTCGACGGACTACCAGGTTTATATGGGTTCAAGTATGACAGTGCGACCGCTTGCAGGACGCCATTGTACTTGTACTCTTATAAATTGGTCGGTTCTACGACAGCTGGCATCAGAGCAAGATTCAACGTTAATTGTCACATGTGTATTTAAAACAAAAGTTTTTGTTTTCCAAAAACCCTTCTCTAGCAACTGATAGCTATATAATAGGTATTTGAAATCTAAAGTGTGCCAATGATCACTTTCCTTGTGCCCAAATTAAGGACTATTAGGTGGCTATTTAAGTACTAACATGGGGGTTTTTACTTCGTCATCCATACGGCGTGCTATTGTATGGATGTCATTCACTTGAATGGTAATGTATGGATCAAATGCCTCTACGCCAAGGTAAGATGATGAGTGACATGACCGCAAGATGTGAGCGTGTGGTCGGAGAGAGTTAGCTTTGGTACGGCTATGTATGCATGCTTGCATGTGTATATGGGACGTATTTAATTGTGGGTTTAAATTATTATCGGGTAGTTTGATACGGAAGTATATGTATGGGTATACATATATGGAAGTATTTAGATTTACATTCTGCATATTTCATTATGGGTTTGGGCTGAAATGAAATTCTTATGCAGGTACACTAACAACGAAACATGTAGCTCGACTAGTTACGCTATATATGAGAGAACGTATGTATGCCACCGTGTCTACCGCTAGAAACAAATTTTTCCTAAGTTTGTGAGGACGTACGGAACGAGTATGCATCATGATAATTATCATTCACATAATTAAATTGTTCCTCCCCTTATAAAAATTCTTACTCGGTTATGTAACTCTTATCCATTATGGCCTTGTCTCACTAAGTGTACATGTTGATGGTACCGATGGCAGCACCAGTTGGAGTGAGAATTTCCTGATGGTTTTCGGAACACCTACCCTATTGTGAGAGTTTTGCACTTTGCGGGGTACCATGAACCGCCCCTCTATCAGTGGAATGAAGTATACCTAGAAAGAAGTGGAGCCAGAGAATGAGGATGATCCTATCTCCGACCTCGACAGCGATCTTAATGAAGATTAGAGTCACCTAGTGACTAGTATGTTAACATGGTGCGAGTCCGATAAGTGATAAAATTGGTGGTGTCATGTTGCGAGAATGAATTGTTATGCCTCTGTTTTTATTAAGAATTTGAGAATTTTCTCTAGTAATTTCAGTTTGGCATGATTATAAATTCCTCTGCAATCTTGTGGCATCAACCAATAATCGCTTATTGTTGCAACTTCGTAGATGACGCGCACCCGAGCAGGAGCTAGTAGCAGTCATGATGGCAATGGTGATGACTTACCACCACCACCACCGCCGTCTGCTTAGGAGTTCTTTGCTTAGTTCTTGGGGAGCCAAAGGACAATGGAAGAAGCTCTGCGCCTCATTGCGCAGAACACCGCTCGTGGCCACCCACAGCAACCAGGGGCCGAGCCAAATCAACACAGTACATTCAAGGAATTTCTGGATACAAAGCCTCCTATCTTCAAGGTGGCTGAGGAACCACTACAGGCTAACGAATGGCTCAACACCATTGAGCAGAAGTTTCTCTTGCTAAGAGTCACCGAGCATCTGAAAGCTGAGTATGCTTCTCATCAGCTGCAAGGACTAGCAGGGATCTGGTGGGCACATTTCTTGTCATCACTACCTGCTAATGCGTGAGTGACATGGGAACAGTTCAAGCTGGCTTTTAGGGGACATCACATTCCCCCAGGCCTAATGCGCATGAAAGCGGCTGAATTTATGAGGCTCACTCAAGGAACGAAGACTCTCACAGAATACACGCACGCATTCAACAACCTATCCAGATATGCTCCAGGTTTTGTGGATACTGAGGAGAAAAAGATAGAGAGTTTCAAGCGGGGCCTGGGTACCAAACTGATGAAGACCATGGCCAATTCTAGGTGTGCCACATACAACGAGTTTATTAGTGATGCTCTGACCCAGGAGAACCACAATAATATGCATGCAACTGCTAAGAGTCGCAAGAGGGCATTCGAGGCAGGTGCCTCCGGATCTTCACATGCAAGAGCGCCTATCACAGCTAGGCCACAATTCCGTCCACCTGCATCCAAGTTTAGGCCACCACCACCTAAAGCTCAGAATGGCAGGCCACAGAAACCATTCCGTAAGGCATTCACTATTGCCTTACCAAAAGGGACTGGCAGTCAAGGGAGCTCCACAGGACCTAGGAATAATCAGCCATGTTTCAACTGCAACCAAATGGGTCATTGGGCCAAGGAATGCCCCCACCCCAAGAAGAATGGCAACCCAAATTAGAACAATCAGAGACAGGCGAACACAAGGGCACGTACGGGATACATGCATTATACCGCGGTTGAGGAAGTGCCCGCTAGAGAAGTTGTCATGGCTGTTATGTTTCTCATCAACAAGCATCCCGCTGTTGTTTTATTTGATTCGAGAGCTTCTCATTCCTTTATGAGTCAAGCATTCGCATCTAGGCATGATCAGGAAATAATTGAAGTAAGCAAAGGGGGTTATTATATAAGTTCAGTAGGGGGTACTATTTCTACCAAAAAGATAGTCAAAAACGTGCTCATCTCTATACAAGGGAGGGAGTATACAACGGATTTGATAATATTGCCCGGGTTATCGATAAGTGTAATCTTAGGCATGAATTGGATGAAGGATCATGGTGTTCTCATTGACACCAGCACCCGTACTATTATGTTGAGAGAACCCACGGGAGGGAATGCTTTTCTAGTACCACTCTCCCACAATTTTGAACTCCAACATTTAGCCTGTGCTATCCAAACCACCACACTTTGTGATATCCTAGTGGTTTGTGAGTTTCCGGATGTATTTCTAGAGGAATTACCAGGCTTACCACCTGATAGGGAGGTGGAATTTAAGATTGAGTTAGTGCCAGGTACGACACCCATATCCAGAAGGCCCTATAGAATGCCACCCAATGAGTTAGCAAAACTTAAGGTTTAATTACAAGATCTATTGGACAAGGGTCTTATCCAACCTAGATCATCTCCGTGGGGATGTCCAACATTGTTTGTGAAAAAGAAGGACAAGTCACTGAGAATGTGTGTAGATTACAGACCACTCAATGTTGTGACCATCAAGAACAAATACCCGTTGCCTCGCATTGACATATTGTTCGATTAGCTAGCGAAGACAAAGGTATTCTCCAAAATTGACTTGAGGTCAGGCTACCATCAAATAAAGATCAGGCCAGAGGACATACCCAAAACTGCTTTTTCCACTAGGTACGGCTTATATGAGTATTTGGTTATGTCTTTCGGACTAACGAATGCTCCAGCCTACTTCATGTACCTGATGATTTCGGTATTCATGCCTGAACTTGACAAGTTCGTGGTCGTGTTTATCGATGATATATTGATTTATTTAGAAAATGAGTCAGATCATGAAGAGCATCTAAGGATTGTCCTATCCAGATTGAGGGAGCATAAGTTATATGCAAAGTTTAGTAAGTGTGAATTTTGGTTGAGCAAGGTACCTTTCTTAGGTCACATCTTATCAAGAGATGGAATCTCTGTAGACCCATCAAAAGTACAAGAGGTCATGGATTGGAAAGCACCAACTTTGGTTCATGAAGTTCGTGGTTTTCTAGGGTTAGCAGGATATTATCGCCGTTTCATTCCAGATTTCTCAAAGATAGCTAAGCCAATGACCAGACTACTTCAGAAAGATGAGAAGTACAAATGGACACCAGGATGTGAAGCAGCTTTTCACACCCTCAGAACTCTATTGACTACAGCACCTGTGCTAGCACAGCCAGACATTGAAAAGCCTTTCGATGTATTTTGTGATGCATCGGGAATAGGTTTGGGTTGTGTGCTTATGCAAGAAGGAAGAGTTATTGCATATGCTTCTCGGCAGTTGAGAAAGCATGAAGTCAACTACCCCACTCATGATTTAGAACTTGCAGCAGTGGTTCACGCATTAAAGATATGGAGACATTACTTGTTGGGCAATGTATGTCATATATATACTGACCACAAAAGTCTCAAGTATATCTTTACCCAACCAGAGCTGAACATGAGACAACAAAGATGGTTAGAGCTAATTAAGGATTACAATTTGGAAGTGCACTACCATCCAGGAAAAGCTAATGTAGTAGCAGATGCACTCAGTCAAAAGTCTCATTGCAACACTATGGAAGCATTATTGGAAGATGGATTCAACTTGTTACACCCTGCTGTACTACATAATATCACGATCAGTTGTTCACTTGAGAGCAAAATCATAGAGTTGCAGCAGACAGATGTAGGAATAAGTCACATCAAGAGAAAAATGCAAGAGCAAGAGACTAGGCATTTCAGATTGGATGAAAGAGGTGTGTTATGGTCTGAGGACCGACTTGTGGTACCAAAAGACCGTGAGCTAAGGAACCAAATTTTAGATGAAGCTCACTCGTCCAAATTGTCTATCCATCCGGGTAGTAGTAAGATGTATCAAGATTTGAAAACCCATTTTTGGTGGACTAAGATGAAGAAAGAGATCGCAGCCTATGTTGCTAGGTGTGATAACTTCAGTAGAGTAAAAGCTATCCATATGAAAACTGCCGGATTACTTCAGCCATTGCCTATCCCAGGTTGGAAATGGGAAGAAATTAGTATGGACTTTATCACAGGCCTTCCAATGACACCACAAGGTCACGATTCAATATGGGTTATTGTCGATCGTCTCACCAAGTCAGCACATTTTATACCCGTGAACACACGGTATATAGTTGGGAAATACGCTAAGATATATGTTTCCCAGATCGTGAGACTACATGGAGTACCCAAGACTATAATCTCGGATCGAGGACCACAGTTCATAGCTCGTTTCTGGGAGCACTTACACTAGGCTTTGGGAACCAAGCTAATCAGAAGTTCTGCATATCATCCACAAACTTCAGGACAAATGGAGCGAGTGAACCAAATCCTAGAAGATTTGCTTAGAGCTTGTGTTATATCTTTAAAAGGTTCATGGAAGAAATGGTTACCTTTAGCTAAGTTCTCCTATAACAACAGTTATCAAGCAAGTATCAAGATGGCTCCATTTGAAGCCTTGTATGGCCAAAAATGTAGAACTCCGTTGAATTGGATTGAGCCCGGTGAAAGGAGATACTTTGGTATTGACTTTGTCAATGAAGCTGAAGAGCAAGTACGTGTCATCCAACAGCATATGAAGGCAGCTCAATCGAGACAAAAGAGTTATGCTGATAGAAGAAGAAGACCACTGACTTTTGAAGTGGGTGACTATGTATACTTGAAGGTATCACCCATGAAAGGGGTGAAGAGATTTGGGATGAAAAAGAAGCTTTCACCAAGATATGTGGGACCATACAAGATTGTGGAATGAAAAGGAAATGTCGCTTATAAGTTACAACTTCCACCAGAGATGAGTGCAATATTTGATGTTTTCCATGTTTCTCAGTTGAAGAAATGTCTTCGAGTACCTGAAGAAGCTATTGCACCCACCAACGTGCAGCTTCAATCGGATTTAACCTATGAAGAAAAGCCAATTAGAGTATTAGAGGAGTTGGAAAGAGTAACACGGAGTAAGATTATTAAGTTCTATAAGGTGGTGTGGAACAATCATAGTGAACAAGATGCTACGTGGGAAAGAGAAGATTATTTATGAGAAGTTTATCCCGCCTTTTTCCAAGAATGGTAGGTCTTGCAAATCTTGGGACGAGATTTTTATAAGGGGGAGGGGCTGTAACACCCTAGGTATTAGCCTTGCATAACTTGACTTGCATAGCATGAGCATGATCATCAAGCATTCATATATATGCATTTACACTTGAAACATTCAATTGAAACATGTGCAACATTTCTTAGTATTTCATGCTTTCATATGAATATGCATATGATTATGAGTGTATACATGTGATTGGTTGATATGAGTCACAAAAACATGTTAGCAACACTTAGGTTAGCAAATGGAACATAGTTCATGAATGTCACTTCCCATGATCAAGCCCTTAAGTCATGTTTCATGTGATTACACTAAATAGCTCTATGAGTGACTAATACATGAAATGATTGTATGAACTTGCAATTAGCCTAAACATGTTTAGAGTACCATTATGAACAACTTTGATATTCATGGTCAGGGGTAATTAGGTCATTAAGCCATGCTTTAAAGTGTATCATCATTTAAATGTGACATGTTTGACCAAATTTGAACTAGGTGTTAGAGACCTTGCATGGAGGTGGTCACTAAAGCAAAGTTGTAGTATTTGGTATAAGGAACAACTTTTATGTTTGGGTCATAGACTGGTTTAGCTCCTAACATGATTGAATTAGGCTCACAAGAATCACCAATTCCCTGTTTTCAACACTTTGCCAATTCTGCTAAGTCTTGTACCCTAACCGTGCTGACAGCCGATCTTTGGGATGGCCTAACTTGAGATTGGTTGAGAGTTTGGGCATGAGTTCTAAACAAGAAATGAAGACGGTACATCGGTCTACAAGTTCCATTTAGATGGTTTACAAAATAGAGCTACGGTTTAGCAGTTAAATCGTTGTCAAAACACGCTGTCAGGCATCACATTGCGAGTCTGAACTAACTAACTCGGCCGATCGTTCAGTCGTCAGTGGCCGACTAGCTTAGAGCCGAGCCGCAGCGTGGCGCGGGAATTGTCCGCGCGTCGCCGGCGCCCTACCCAGTGCGGCAGTGACGAGCCAGAGCGTGGCTTTAACACCGCCAGCGCCCGCCCGATTCATCCCGCGCCCCATTTTTTCATTTCCTTGGCTCCTCCTTCGTCCTTGCGCGCAGCTGCCGAGCTTCCACAGCACCGAGAGCCTCCGGCGTCGCCATAGCCAACGCCAGCTTGCCCTCGTCGCTTCTCCACCACTGCAACGCCTCCACCAGAGCCCCCGTGACTCACCGCCTCCACCCGTGCTCGCTGACCGCGCTTGGTAAGCCACAGCAACGCGCACGAGCTCGCCGGAGCTCCGCCACCAAGTTCATCACCGTGGCTGGAAGGCCACCGTCCACCTCTTGCTGCAAATGCTTGTGCGCTAGGTTCGCCTGAGTCTGTAGAAGCTCGTCAGTGCTCGAGCTTGCTTCGTCGTGGCCTCCACCGGCGTAGCGCCGTCGTCCCGCGCCACCGCTCCGCCATGGTCGCCGCCGTAGTCGCTAGCTCCGACGAGAGGTCCCACCGAGTAGCTCAATCGATGCGCTAGGTCACGTAGGTCATGCAGTGATGATGTCACCACCGGCAACCCCGATGTCGGCGAGCTCCGCCGTTCCCGTGTCGATTCCGCGCCATTGCTCTGTTCTGTTTCATTGACATGTGGGGTCCCCTGACCAGTGGGTTCCGCTTGTCAGCGACTCCAACTTAAAAGCTAGTTCATTTAAATCCAGATCTGGTGCTGTTTTGTGATTTTTATATCTCCAGTTTGATAGTTTCAAAAATTGTGAAACAAATTTTGTAGTGTTTCTTAGGAAGTGAACTATTTAAGAAAAATATGATCTTGACACTTACAGTAGAAATTTTGGAAGATTTAAATGGAGATTTGAAATGTGTTTTTGAATGCATGCAAACTTGTTTATTTTATATCTAGAGTTCAGGTGCTCCAAAAATTATAAAATTTTTGTGGTAATCTATTCTTGTCATATATGAGCTCTGGTAAAAATTTGAGGAGCAGTGCATGTGTATATTTGTAGTTATAGATTTTTCTTTTATAAATAGTGAATCCTTGTATGAATTTGTATAAATTAATAATGAATCCAAAATTCATGAAATTTATTGGGGGTAATCCTAGTACCATAAGGATGCTAAGAAAAATAGGAAATCTATTGCTTGACACTTTTCACTAAGGTTTTCTATTTATGCTAATTCAAGCCTTGCTGCCTTGTCATTTTTGTATAGGATGTTTTACTTGGTAAAATGGCATAAAACTTTTACAGTATTCTATTGGTAGCACTAGTAAGCCACTGTAATTTTCTGAGAAATTATGATGCACATTTGTTATATGTTTATTATTTAACCTATGTATCTAAATAAAATAAAAAAGGCATATAAATAAATAGTTTGGGCTTCACCATTATATTTTCTTGGATGTATTTGGTATGCTTAAACTGTTGGTAGACTTTGGGTTGTAAAAATTTGAATACTTATATGAAGTAGAAGTATTGTTACATTGTAATGCGAATTAGAATAGTTTCCGGACAGATTCTGGAGTTTGATAAGTTGCATGATAAAAATGATGTTTGCTGTGAAAATAGTTAATAACAAAGTTGTAGATAACTTCATCATATGTCTTGGGTTAAAATTTCAGGACCATAGGTCAAACGGTTTAGGAGTTATAGCTGTTTAAAGTTAGCCTTTCCGAATTTGCTTGTTCTCGGGGATTTCTGGACAGCGCTGGATTGATTGTCTGTTTTGGTTAAGATAAAGTGTGAATTAGCTTTTGGTAATTAAATAAGAGTTGTAGACAATTTTATAAGCTTTCCAGAAAGTCTAATATCACAGCATTTGGATAAGTAGAACTTTAGTTATGAGTAAACCAAGCAGCTGCTGTTTTGTGTGTAGTGAATGAATTGTAAATGTGTTTGATTAAGTAATTAAGAGAGATATGCACCTACTCGGTAAAATATGATGCATTTGTTAACACCATGCTGTTAAGAATACTTATACGAATGCATTCATCCTGTGTCATCATTTTATACTTGTACGCATGTATGCATTCGCAATATCTTATGCCATATTCATGCATCTAGGATCGGAGGAAGAAATAACGTTGCTGGAATTCGACGAAGTAGAGGAAGGGGACCAGCAGGAGAATCCTCAAGTCGTAGCTCCCGAAGGTGAGGAGCAGAATCCTAAAGAGCTTCCGAAGTGTCCTAATCACCGCCCTACTTCCTTTCTGCGAGGCAAGCCCCGGAGCATTCTAAGTCTCCCAGTATTTTACAAATGATTACTTAAGTAATTATGATTGATGCATTAGGTTATAAGAGTTGAATGGAACCACTTGATGCATATAAATTCCTTGTCCAGCTATTACACCTTTAACCGGTATAGGTCCAGGATCGAATGTATGCTTAGCCAGGCTTAGACCGGTAGAAGTCGGGTGATTTCCTATCACCTGCGAGATATAGGTGGATACCGGAGCACGGTTGGCTATATTTGCTATCGTGGAAAAGAACCATGGGTAATGTAAATGGAGATCGGGCGGGATGTCGATAGGGAAGCAACAAGACATGGAGGTCTTGGGTGTGGATCTATCCCTGTCTGTGTCGATTAAGGACTGTACCGTTGTTGGTGCTTCTGACAAGATTGAACGCATGCCTATCAGTTAGCTGTCTGGATAACTCATTCCGACCGCGAAGCCGAGTAGCTCAACTCAGGCCAGGACCCATTCTGTTGTGTGCTCCTTGCGGGGGGCGATCAGACTAAGCCCAAGGGCAGGCTAGGCCTGAACGCCCTGGCATCTGGTGTCCCAGATTGTGCGGCGCGGTACGGACCCACGAAATGTGTACCTGAGTTGTACCAAAGGTGACCTAAGGCTGCCTTCGCGCGGTATGCCTGGGTTTGTGTTAGGAATAAATTTTCAGCTGGTTGAAATCGATTTGAATCACCGTCTCTCCCGGATAGTGAGAAACTTGGCTAGTCCTAACATCGTAGTAACTGTGTTATGGAACATGATGGTTCGGATGAATATGGAATTGCAATACCTGCTATGGTTACTATTGTATGCTTTCAAATGGATATACCACATGTTTGGCATAGGATAGTTGCTAATCTAGAGATGGATAGTATAATTAACCTAATATTGGAACCATAATTGTATAGCTAAGTTAATCGCTTTTATGCAAAATGTTGTCAAGCTATCCCCACTTATACAGCCTTGCATAATCCTTGGAGTCATTTTATTTATGGTTTATGACGGGTAAGTCTAGCTGAGTACCTTCTTGTACTCAGGGTTTTATTTCCCATGTTGCAGATGGCACTGTGTATCATGGTTATTGCAAGAGTTGCTTCGATCCCAGCAGGCGAGGGTACGGGAGATTCCAGCGAGCCAAAGCGAGTCATATCGCCCGAGCCCGCCCCAGCGGGGGTGGCAGAAAAATGGGCCATCCGATGACCAAAAAATGTTGAACGTACAGCGTCTTCCCCACGGACAGCACCAACTGTCGGTACAGAAAGTGACCAACTAGTGAATATTTGTAGTTTTGCTGTACGTTGTGATCGGAGGTGGCCTAGCACTCAATGACACAAGATTTATACTGGTTCAGGCAACGTGCCCTACGTCCAGTTTGGGTAGGTCGGTGACTTTATTTCTGAGCCCAGGTGCTCAAAGTCTGTAGTGGGGTTACAAACAAGAAGGAGAAAGGTGGGGTGTACGAGAGACCCGGTCGGGTCCGACCGGAAGGGCCAAGAGCGACCGGAACTCCGCTATGAGCTAGGTGTTTAAGCGTGTGGTTGAGGGGTTGTGAGCTATCAATCTAGTGAATCTCAACTTGAAGAAGTCAACCTCCTCGTTGGAGGGAGCGCATCCCCTTTTATAGATGAAGGGGATGGCTTTACAGGTGAGAGGGAGAGAGTACGGATATTACTAAGCCTTGTTGCCCACGCCGATGAGGATAGTGACGATGGTAGGAGCCCACAGTACTGTTGATGTCACTGTAGAATGTCAGGTGCACATGGGAGGTTGCGTTGTCTTCTTTAGGAAGGGTAGATGTCGGTACCTACAAAATACTGTTGGTATGTGAGGAGCCCCACCACATGTGCCAGGTATGGTGAATCCTGGCGCCCACAGTACTATCGATGCCCAGAGGCATGTGGGGGGCTTTTTGCCGTACGGGAGTCCAACGGCGCCTACAATACTATAAACACAAATGTCGGTGCCTACAATACTATTTGTGTTAGGGTGGTTGTGGAGCACTGTTCCCGCAGGCGTACAGGGTATGGTCCTAGTATCATGGTTTGACTTGTGCGCTGCCTTCTCTGTTCGCCCCTGGTCCCTTCTGAGCAGGCGTCCCCAGTCGGATGGCCCCAGTTGGCCCTGGCCGCATCAGTCGGAGAAGAGCGGTAAGCAGGCTTCCTATGGGATCCTCGGTCGGAGACGCGGGGTCGGAGTAGGAAGCAGCATTCTAGGCCAGGCCTTCCGATCGGAGAGACCGCCCGGAGGCGGCTGGTGTCCGAAGCGAGTGCTCTGGTCGGAGAGGTGGGCCGAAGAAGTTGACGAGCGGGTGTTTGTTCCTTTGGGTAGACCTTCCAGTCGACGACCATACTGTCCTTCCGGCCCGTTGTGTTTTAAACTCTTGGGCTGGTCCATGAACTACATGCTGTTTTCTTAGGCCAAGCCCTGGCATGGAAGCCGGTCCCCAAGGGACCCCGGGTTTATGAACCCGACAACTAGACTATGAGTCGGCTTGATTATGAGGTACACCAACAACATCAAATCCACTAAAGTTGCTCTTCGTCATCATCGACAAGGGTAAGCACAAGAGCCCCTCACAATCAATGTCCTCAGCACCTTACAATCTCTAGTTGAGTGCTTCACGGGATGACCACTACTCCAAGCCATCTTGGTGGTTACAACCACTAAGAGTAAAAAGAAAACCGTAGCAAACATAAGCCAATAGTGCCATTAGAAAATGCACTAGATCAACTCCAATCTCACCCAAATGCAATTTCAACTAAGCAAATGTGAGTGAATAGATTTCATGAGCTCTAATGTGTGTGGATATCAGCCAATAGGTCTAAGAGAGCTTAAAAGCATGGCCAAACCTTCTATTTATAAGCCTAATCAAGAAACTAGTGGTTGCCCACTTATTGCACTAGCTGCGACACCACCAGAATTCTTCGGTGGGGGTCACCACAACCTTCCAATGAATACCCCAATGGCTAGTTTAAACAAGTCATAACATAACCCATTCTCTAGTGGCAACAAAGCTTTTCGATGGCTTTAACTGCACAGTTGTTTTCTCTCATTACTCCTATGCCTAGCGCTGAATAAATCCGATGCTTAAAACATCTATGCAGTACTGAATTTGGGGCTCTAGAACCCTCTAGCGGTCCCCACCAGATTCTCCGATGATCGTTTACCCCTTTGAATCTCCCGCACACCGCACCTCGTTGATCACTGCAGCCACGAGTCCATGCCCTTTTCTATGGTGCCCTTACTCTGGTGGGCATCGGAAGAATAGATCCTCATAGTTAGATCACTGTGCTAGGCTATAGATCCTAAGCCCCAATGGTCTTTCTCTAGTGACTGGACACCAATACATAAAGACGATTGGACCGTCCTGAATAGGGGTGCGTAAGCCTAGTGGCACTTCATCAATGATCATTGGACATATCCAATGAGTGTAAAAGCACTCCACCAAGAGCCCTTCTCAAACCTTTTTCAAATGGCTAACTCCAAATTAGTTTCCCATAGGACAACCACACCTTCAACACTAAGTTAGCATTTTCAAAACATTTTGCAACGGTTCTCACTCACGTCCTCACCATGTAACTAGATCTAACACATTTTGCAAAGGTATTAGACAAAGAATTTCCCACTTTATAGAATGGCTATCTATTCTAAACCCATTCATTCACTTCTCTACACACCTTGGCCTAGTGAAACAAATATATATAGGTTATACCTTTACCTTTGAGCATTTTTTTCCATATCCAACCATTCATCATCTCTGTTGACGGCCATTAACATCAATCATAAACCATCAACATATTCTGCATATGTACTTAATTCCATCACCAAACATAGGTCTAGGGGTTTAAATTAATAAATTCCATGAGTTTTGGTGAATCTTTGAATGCAGGAGGATTTAATCAGAAAACCATCACAGAGGACATATTCGTCAAAGCAAATCACGTTTATCCACGATGGTACCGACCTGGGAAGACTCTAGAACACTCCAGAAGACTCTCCACCAAAGATGGGGCCCACCTGTCATAGACATAGTCCGGCCAGCCCCACCTGTAGGTCGGCCAGCCTAGTGGGGCCACATGTCAGTCTCTCCTTCGTACGTCGGTATCCCATTGCCTTAAAGATCAAATCTATGCCATTGTTTCAAGTCGGTTTGATCTAAGGGCTCAGAATTGATGGTTCCCCCTATATATAGCAGCCCCTACCCCCTCTCTGAGTCCATCCTAAAACCCTAATTCATATCCTCCTCATCAGGATTAGAGCTAGCTCTCAAGAGAAGATTAGTCCTCTATAGGATCTAGTCTTGTAAATATAAATAGTGAGCTAGAGAGTGAGGAAGAGTTTGGAGGAAGTACTGGCCTGTCGGTGCTACCTCTACACTTGAACTTTGGTGGATCTAGGCTTCTTCAAGTCTGCATCTGAGATACTTTTGGTAATTGATTTCTATTTAAAGTAAGCACTGTGCTCTTTTATTCATGGGTTAACAGTTCTTTTGAGTACTCTAGTTCTTGCTAGCTGCATTATAGTAGTAATCGTTAGCATAAGCATGGTGCTTAGGCTATCGGCTACCTATGTTTGCTCCCTGCTCCCTGGTTTCATGGTAGTAGTGGGTGGTGACAACCCCATCTATCCTATGTAGTCCACTTCAAATTGAGCAGGTTCTTAAATTAGTAGGACCATAGTCGCGTCGGTAGAGTTATCTATTAGCGGTGATTTACCATCTAAGCGGCGTCTCCAAGTGAACATTAGAATCATAAGCCTTGCTTTGCATAGGGTCATAACCATAGGAATCCTCTCTACTCATACCTTATACCTTAATTGCTATCCCTAGACAAACCATAAATAGACAACACACACACGTTTCCCCGTGGATACGATACTCAATAATACTCCAGGTGAAAACTACTTTGATACCCATGCGCTTGCGGATTTTGTCTCTGTGTGCCACCATAGGTGTCAACACTCATAATCGCACAAGCAATAGCTCTCGTGAAGAAGATGTCCTCCAACCAAGGTTGGAATGAAGAACATCTTCAAACCCGCAAGAGAGGTGGAGGTATGCATCAACTCAAGGTGGTAGACATGTTGTGTGCCAAGATGGACCTACTGATAAAAAAGCTTGAAGATCGAGCCAATAAAAAGAAAGAAGTCATGCAAATTCATGATTCCTGCATGACGTATGAGGAATGTGGAAACACTAGGCATTCACGGAACAACTGTCCTAAAACCCACGAGGATGTCAACTTCGTCAACAACAACTATCGCCCTCAACATAATCAAGGATGGAATCAGCAACAGAGGCCAAACTACCAAGGTAACTATTAAGATAATAATTACAATAATTATAATAACCAACCATCTTTAAGAGATTTAGTCTCTGGCCAAGCTAAAATTATGGAGAGCTTATCTAGAAAACTAGTTTCCAATGAAAAAATGTTAGAAAACATAAATAATAGAATGGATAACTTCTCCTCAGCCATTAAAAACCAGCATAGCTTTAATAAAAATGAGAGTTTGAGCAAACTTGTGCATGCTTGCATATCGTAGGCATGTCACATGAAACTTTAAAGTGGAAGCTATTTTCGTTCTCTTTGATGACAAGAGCTAAACACTGGTATACCCGAACCGTAGGGAGTGTACAAGGAGATTGGGAAGTCTTATGCTCTAGCTTTTGCTTATCTTTCTTTCCCATCTCTAGAGTGGTTAGCCTTTGAAGAGAGGTTCTATCTTTCAAACAGAAAGAAAAAGAATCTCTTGGTGCGGTATGGTCACATTTTAATGACCTAGTCAACTCTGGCCCTGACCTTGCCATTCAAGACCCTATGCTTTTACAACACTTTTATATCGGTCTTAGTGGGGAGGCCGCATAGTTTCTTAATATAGCTTTTGGAGGTGCTTTCTTACATTGTGCCACTAGTGAAGGGAGAAAAATCCTTGGAAAAATCTTAGATAACACCCCCTACACCAGCGTTCATGACAAAATCCCAGAAGACGTAGTCAAGAAAACTCCTGAAGTAGAACATGTGATAGTTGAGCCTGAACCTTTAGCTACCACACTTGAAGTCTCAACTGTCCTCCAAGTTCTCGAAGTACCAAAGAAGGAAGAAATTCCGCCTTTGGAAAATATGTTTGAATTCGAGGAAGATCTTTTCTTCGACTTTGGAAACACCTTGAATTATTATGCAATAAGGAAATCTTTAGCACCATCAGCACCTAACCAACATCTTCCTGACCCAACCAAAGAAAAGTTCCTTAAAAAGATAGTGAAGGAGTTGATGACGATTGTAAGCAATGAGTGGTTGAGAGAATCCAAGCTTTCTCTTGAAGTTATTCGTTTAGATTCTCCTTCTACCTCCATTCGTTGTCAGATTCGTAAAACCTCCTTCGATGCTTTTTACAATCTAGTTGTAGGAGTAAATCTTATGTCTAAATATTTTGCGCATACCCTCTCTAAAAATATGCAATTAACTCCAACAACCAAACTCTTAAAAAGTCTCTCAGGGCAAATCCTTCCTAGTGAAGGAATTTTTCACCTCATCCCTATCAAAGTAGATGACACCAAGGTTTATCTTAGTTTTTGTGTTTTTGATATTTGGGATTTCGATCTTCTAATAGGGCATCCAGTAGAGAGACTCCTCCATGAAGGAAGAAAGGGGAGTATAAATGTAAGTCTTGGGAAAAGCATAAACCTTTCTATTCCCATCTAAAAGGTCCTTATTTGGTTTTGGTAATTGAATGACAACCTAGGTGAACTAATTGTGTTTAATGTGTGATACACATGTGATTAGTCTACAGGTACATCATGTGTGAGCAACTATGCCATGACGGTAAAATAGCTTGGATATGTTGCAAAGCTCACACATGTGATAAAGGAGCTCATTGCATATGAGACATGACATTGAGTCATGTGATCAAGGTGGAGAAGATCAAGACAAGACTTGGCTCGATGGACCGGTTGCAAGTGTGAAGGGCAAGTTGAGTAATGACTTGGTGCCGATGGACCGAAGCATTGGAGAAGAGCAAGTGAAGTCAAGATCAATGAACCAATACAGTCACATGATGATATGAAGTGGATCATATCATTTGGTGGTTGGTTGGTGCATGTGTTGTATCAATGATGGAGGAGATGGAATGGAATGTGCAAGGCAAAGGTATATTTGTAGGGCATTTCATTTCATCGGTCAAAGGTTGTGTAGAGAAGTGTATGACCGGGTTTAGGATAGATGGCCGTAACTATTAAGAGGAGCAAACTTGTTTGCATATCGGTCATCTAGTGCCACTTGAGTGATCTAACTTTGCATACGTGTTAGGATCGAGTGGCGTGGTAAATTGAGTGACTCATCCTTTGGAAGAATGTTTGTGAAAAGCTAACACATGTGCACAAGGTGGTGATCACTTAGTGGTGTTAGCACATTTGTAAAGGTGAAGAAGTTGGTAAAGAAGAGGAGGCAAAACTGGGCTCGGGCTGCTGCCCTGGGGGCACTGCCCATATCTGTCCGGTGCACCACCACCTCGGTGGTGGTGGCCGGATGGACAAGGCCGAGAGCAGCATGTTAGGGGCTGGCACCACCGTGCATTGTCCGTGGCACCGCCACCCCTAGGGCGGTGCTCACCTAGACTTGGCCGAGCACAGCAGGAGCCAGGGAGGTCACTGAAAGTGGCAGTGCACACCGCCAGGTGTAGTCCGGTGCCACCGCCTCTTTTCAATAGAGAGCGAGGGATTAGGGCTGGTCACCGACATGGTCACCGCCATGGTGATGGCGGTGCACCGCCCTAAATTTCTAGAGAGTGAGTGTTTTGGGGGCTTGACTGGTGGTCACCGCCACCCCTAGGGCGGTGCCACCGCCACCCATGTCTAGTGCCCATGACTAGTCAACCTTGCCGCTATGTGACCATTGAAGGGGCACCGCCATGTCCGGTGCCCTCGTAGAAAAGGGATCTTTGCTCCAACGGCTCTATTTGGCTTGGGGGCTATAAATAGAGGTGGAGCTCAGGCATTTGGCTGGTTGAGCACCCTTGGGACTAAGTGTCCAAGCTTGGGGAGTGCTTGGGAGCTCTCAAACTCACTTGTGCTTGATAGTGATCATCCGATCGAGTGAGTGAGTGATTCGAGTGCGATTGCATCGAGTGGCACTAGGTGATCGTGTTACAAGCTAGTGGTGCTTGTTACTCTTGGAGGTTGCCACATCCTAGATGGCTTGGTGGCTTGTGACTCTATTGAAGCATGCAAGAAGATTGTGTGGTGCTCCAGAGGAGGATTTGTGTGGGGATTGTGCTCACCCCATGGGGATTGTGAAGAGCAACTCTAGTTGAGCGTGTCATTGAGCTACCCTCACTTTTGGGGTAGGTTCTTCCGATGCCCGACGTGCGGGCTTGGTAGGTGATGCCAAATAGCTACCGAACCACCAAGTGAGTGGTTGACACAATGGGGACTAGCGTGTTGGCAAGCACGTGAACCTTGGGATAAAATCATTGTGTCATCCTTGTCTTCCCATTGGTTTGCAATCCCTTTACACAAGCTTGTAATTACTTTCATATTCATTGTGCTTGTGTAGTTGCTCTTGTAATTAGTTAGCTTGTGTAGCTTGCTAGTTACCTTCTTGCTTGTGTATCATAGAAGTATCTCCCTTGCGCAACTAATTTGACTTGAGTAGCCTTGTCAGTTGCATTGCTTAGTTTGTGTAGCTAAGTAATTTGCGCTCTCTAATTTGGCTTGTGTAGCCTTGTTATTGAGCATTGCTAGTGAGCTTAGGAGCTTTGTTCGCTTTGCATCACTAGTTGTGTAGGAGCTCCTCCGGTTGCTTGAAGTACTAGTTGCATAGGTTTGTGTGACCTTGCAAGCTAGAATTGTTAGGTGAGCTCAAGCTAGCCCGATGAAAGGTCCTAATTGGCTAGAGGGGGTGAATAGCCTAATTTAAAAACTACAAACCACTAGACAAATTTGTTAGATAACTAAAAGGCTATATAGCTTTTTGCACTAGCTCTAACAAGTGTTGCAAGCCTCCTATCCTAACAATTCTAGTTGTTATAATCTCTAAGACAATCAATTGCTAAGTCACTAAGAGCTCTCAAAAGCTAGCTACACTAAAGAGCTCAACTAAGTGAGAAGCTTAACTAGCAAAGGTAGTACAAGCTCTCAAAACTAATTACACTAAATAACTTATTACAACTAGTTTGCACAAAGTAAAGAGAGGATGGAGAAGTTTATACCGCCGTGTAGAGGTGATGAACCAATCAGCACAATATGAACACTGGGAGAAATCCAATGGCAAGAGACAATCAATTTTTCTTCCGAGTGTGCTTGCTGGCACACTAGTCCCCGTTGTGTCGACCAACACTTGGTGGTTCGACGGCTAAGAGGTGCTGCACGAACCTCGTCCACATAATTGGACACCATAAGAACCTACCCACAAGTGAGGTAGCTCAATGAAATGAGCAATGTACTAGAGTTGCCTTTGGCACTCCGTCGGGGAAGGCACAAGACCCCTCACAAGCAACTGATCGAGGCCGGAGACAATCACCAACTCCGCTCGACGATCCTCCAATCACCGGGCCATCTAGGTGTCGGCAAACACCAAGAGTAACAAGCTCACAACCAGCCCAAATCACCCAACTAGTGCCACAAGATGATGCAACTCAATGCAATGCCCTAGAGGCTCTCTAATCTCACTCAAGAAGATGAAATCAAGTGAACAAGTGAGTGGAGTGTGTTTCTCAGCTTCCAAAGGGAGTGCACAAGTGTATGAGGTGCCAAGAGAGTGGCCAAGGCTGGCCACAACCTCTATTTATAGCCACACAAGCAAATAGAGCCATTATACCCCGTGGAGCTATTTCAATGAGGTCACCGGACAGGGCGGTGCCTGGCACCGGACATGGCGATGACCTGCCCAACGGTTGAATTTTAACGGTCACAAACTAGCCATTGGGGCACCGAACAGGGTGGCGGTGGCACTGCCCTAGGGGTAGTGGTGACCACCCAGCCGTGCCCCTGAGAGACCAATTCTCTAGATGTTTATGCAAAAATTTAGAAGAAGAGTCACAGGGACTCGAAAGCTCCCAAGATCATGCCATCAAGGAATCAATTGCATGCAGACCGGAACCTGCTGATTCGAATGCAGCACTGGAATCGGCTTTCTTCGGGACAAGACATGTTGGACTCTACAAAAAGGGAAAGATTAGAGTCCAAGTTATCTTAAATTAGGAATGTTTTATCTTAGGGCCAAAGATTGTGATGAGTCGTGCTTAGATAGGAGTCATGTGTAGGTCCCAGGTATAAATATCAAACCCTAACTATTGTAAAAAACACACAATCAATCAAACACACAATCGGTGAGTTCTTTAGCAAGTACGGTTGCATCGATCCGGTCGGCCTCCACTACTTGTTTGTAAGTACCGTCATGGCTTATACCTCTGTTCGTACGGCTGCATCGATCCAGTCGATCTCCACTGCGACTCTGGTATAAGTTAGTTATCGACTCTTGTCTAGTTCAAGTATAGCTACATCGATCCGGTCAACCTCCACTGCTCAAACTAGATTAAGGTCAAGTTATCGGCTCTATCTAAGGATGGCGCTGCTTCAGACAAATTCATTAAGTTATCGATATTGCTTATTGTTTCCATTATTTATTTAATTACAACAATATCACTTCGCCCGATTGGGATTGATCTAGATCGGCCTTATATTTTTTTAACCCATCGTTTGTTAATCTAAACTGATCTAATCTGCACTTTAAACGATGAGTTATGTTTTATCGGCTGTTTTACATCAATCTTGATCGTGCATAGCGTGCGGCTAAGGCATGTTTGATCTTGAGTAGATCTATTAGCTAGCGAAAACCATTCCATGGCCTATTATCACGGCCTGTGTGATTCTGCCTCACACCCCACTATTAGCACCATGGAGTGGAGATCATTATTTGGTAGATCTATTCCTGAGAGGGCATGACCTTAACTGTGCATTATGCCTGAATCGACTGTTTTAGCCAATATCGAGTGCTTTCACGAACAGTTCACGTCATGAGACCATTGAAGTAGCGATAGGTTGAAAGATGTGTTAGCCCCATGATCTTATTATTGTATTATAGCTTGCATGATTCTGCCTCATGCCCCACTGATATTAGTAATAAGTTAGGGTCGTCGAGTCTATTGTTGTTTCTACGGCCTGCATGATTCTGCCTCATGCCCCACTAGTCATAGCGATAGATGAGATCTAATATGTTCATTAGATTTATCTCTATTAAATGGTTGAATGATGATGAACTGTTTCTTTTACATAAAAGGGGTTCAGTTACTTGCAGTCATTGGCTTAGTATGAACTAATTATTGTTGATATCCTTTTGCTAGTGACCAATATTTGTCTAATGAATGATATTCATCCTGAATGATAACTGATTCTTCTTACACAACCCCATAAGCTTTAACCGATTTATTCTTATGAATATGCAGGAATCGACTATTTAGTCGATCTCCTTTCATATTGGCTCTCAGAGCCACACATTCGGGACTGTCTGGCAATACCGGCATGTTCCGCCCTTAATTACTGATAAACTTTCTCTCCTTGTCAATTGTAGGGTCAAAGGGTCGGGAATTGAAGCTAGGCGGATGCTCTCGGCGGAGGAGCTTGTCGTGTGGATCGACACGGGACAAAAATTCCATGTCGACACTAGAATAAAATGGCGGTGCACCGCCGTCCTAGTGGTGGTCCCATGGCGGTGACCACCCCTGCGCTGAAGCTAGGCGGATCTCCAGCTCCATCGAGCGGACCCTTCCGGCTTGCTCATGTGTCCTCAGCATGGGACGAAAATTCCATGTCGACACATGTTTCTGGCACGCCCGGTGGGACACCATAATCGTCATGGCGGTTCACAACAACAACGACGTCCTTATGATACATTATGAAGATCTACCTGGTGGAGATAAAGATGTCATCGATAAAGCTATAGAAGAGTTTTAGAGTAAATGTTTGTTGTCCTACACCAAAACACGTGACAACACAATTGTTCAGAAATTTCCACTACCAAGAGTTCTATTACATGGGCAGACAGATACAACTAAAGTTGAAGACCGGCGTTTCTTTATGGAAGTTGTAGACAAATCTGTTCGTGATGCTATATCAAGCCAAAATGAAGCTTTCTTGGACACATTCCACAACGCCATGAAAGAAGCGATTCATGGGTTTCTAGTTGGTCAAGTTGGGCCGGCTTATTACAACATTCTAGATCCGTCAACCCAAGGGACTAACCAAGTCGGTACCAGCTATCAAGAAGTAGCACCAGCTGGTAATGGTGATGTCCAGGTAGTTCAGGGTTCATCTGAACAAGCTCAAGGTACTACTATGAATCAGATATAGTATAACCCTAGACCATCAGTACAGCATGTGCAACAGCCGGCGGGGCAAGGTTAGAACCAGGTCATCATTTTTTGTACAACAGGCCACATACTGTCGTCGGCTCAAAAAATAGCACCCTCAATTCAAAGGATCCATAGAGATATAGATCCTTATATCTATAATTAGACACTTCAAGCAGCAAGCCAGCAAAGGACCCAATAGATAGAGATTCCACAGGGTTATCGCTATGGCACATATTATAACACCCTTCACATGATTCCAAATCTAGGGTATCAAGGCACATGGGATTTCAATCCATAGATGGGTCAGCAGGCACAGAGAAATCTAAATTCAAATGCTGATGAGTTGTTGCATAGGGAGACCGAGATGATGAAGAATCAATTTGGTCTGAAGCCAAAAGGGCTAACCTTCTCGTACAAATGCCCATATCCAGAATGGTATGATTTGGTCGCTCTTCCTACAAATTACAGGCTCCCAGAGTTCGCTAAGTTCACTGGCCAAGATAGTATAACCACGATAGAACATGTCAGTCGGTATCTTACATAATTGGGCGAAGCATCAGTTGAGGATGCCCATCGAGTTTGTTTCTTCTCTTTGTCCCTATTAGGGCCAGCCTTCACTTAGTTTTCATCATTGCCAGTCAATTCCATTGCCAATTGGGCTGACCTAGAGAAGAAGTTTCATACATATTTTTACACTGGGACTGGAGAAAAGAAGATAACCGAATTGACAACTATAAGGCAGAAGACTAATGAATCGGGCACTGAGTTTCTTCAGAGGTTCTGAGAGACTAGGAACTTGTGCTTCTCATTAAACTTGGCTGATGATCAACTAGCTGCTTTAGTTGTTTAAGGAATGCTGCCAATGTGGAAAGAAAAGCTACTGGGACAAGAATTTGATAACTTGGGTCAATTGGCTCAACGAGTGGCAGCGCTCAATAGCCAATTCTAGAGTATGCATAGAGATACCCAATTTCAGAAGAGTACCACAGTAGCCGAAGCTTATAATCCATACTCAGTCGATGATGGCTATGAAGATGAAGAGGAAGAGGTTGCTGTGGCTAAATGGAATTGGGGAAAAAAGACAGTAATGGTGCCGAATCCTTGGGAAGAGGAGTCGAGGAGAGCTATGACTTTGATGTCACCAAATCAGACAAGCTTGTCACAGAACAGACCAATTTATAAGAGCACAAGTACAAAAACAATCGCCGAAACGATCAAATTCTTGAACTTGAGCCCATATAAACCCGGTAGTCAACTGAAATCTCGAAGGATTTCAAACCAACTTGCATACAACCAAGATCACAGTAATTCAACATAACATATCGTACGTTACAACATTTCATAGACATTCGCAAATGGATTACATCATCACAGAGTCATCGTTATTACAAAACCAGTCTTGTAAAACATGCGGAAGCAAATAGTTTAACTTACACACCCGAGTTCAAATACACATACTGGTTCGCTGATCACAGCCCACAAAAGCATTTAGATAAGAGAACAAAGATCATGCCCATGATCTAGTCTTCGTCACCCACCGGGTGGAGACAATACTTACAGAATCCCTGATATAGAAGGTCATCTGCAACAAGAGGGAATAAACCCTAAGTACGGGAATGTACTCAGCTAGACTTACCCGTTGAAAACCAAAATATATGACACCAAGGATTATGCATAGCTTAATGTAGTGGATCTGGCTGACACTTTCTTTTTGCAGAAAAGCGTAAGTAATAATGATCAACTCTTAGCCTGACTAGCAGTGACTTTTTAGCCATTAACATGTCATCTATATTAGCACCTATACTAAGCAATCATTTTATTAGGGTGCAAACATTAATAACCATATCAGGTATTCATTGTGGCAACCTTATCATCATTATCCATTTAACCATATCGTTAAATTAATTGAATCTACGTTGTCGCTGCTCAAGTCAAGTTCTCACTATATGGGAGAGACGGCGATTCGAATCGATTCCTATCCAGCTGGAGGGGTATTCCTAAACACAAACCCTGCTTCCCCCGTCAGGGTCGCAAACAAGTCACCTTTGGTATGATTCAGGAGTCATGAGTCCGAACAGATCGACATTCTCAGAGAACCACTCTGCCAAGGTTGTTCGGGACTCTAACCCGCCTTGGACTTATGCCAATGGCTCTCCGCACATCCTTACTACCTCCAGAATGCACGCCACTACTCGCGTCCCTGGCCTGAGTTGAGCTACTAGGCTTCGCGATCAGAACGACTTATCCGGCCAGCTAAGTGTTAGGCTGCGTTCAACATGACATGAGGACGTACAGCATATCGGTCCTTAAACGACTCAGACGGAGTCACTATGTTCAAACCTACACAAGACCTCGCCCGTTCTTAATTCATTATTCACATGGTTCTTTTACACGATAGCAAATATAGCCAACCGTGATCCACCTCACCCTAAAGCTCGCAGGTGATAGGAAATCACCTGACTTCTACCGCACTAAGCATGGCTAAGCATTTAACCCATTCCTGAACTTAAATAGGATTCCAGTGCGATATCTGGACAATGAAGGATATATATAATGCAGCAATTGGTTCCAACCAATTCCTATACTTAATGCATCATCAACAATAAAAGGTACTCAATGTATTTGTAAAAACATGGGAGGCTTAATATGCTCCGGGGCTTGCCTTTCAGGAACGAGGAAGGCTGGTGGTCAGGGCACTCGGGCAATTCCTCCGCGGCGACTGCTTCGTCGGCTTCCTGCACCTTGGGCTCCTCCTCTTGGTTGGCTCCCTCGAACTCCAGCAACGTCACTCCCTCTGGCACACCTATTGCATGAATGTGCAAGATAAATATCATGGATGCACATGAACGAATGTTAGGGATGGTCGGGGAATGCGCATGTTCGCTGTAGTTTGCATATTCCAACTTAAGCCCTATTCAAATCACTTTACTTACCAAGTTTATACAACCTAATGTATAATTGCTCATCTTCAGTTAATGACCTAGCACCTGCACCTAAGCATATTCTCAAGTTAGGCTAACCCCTAACAATCAACGGAAATATTGCATCAAGCATACACTCAAGCATTTGTATTTCAGCAAAATGAAGACTATGTAGCGGTGCAGTAAAATAGCCATAACTGGAGATTTATAAATCCAAATGACATGCAACAAGACAATATGGAAAGCTTATGAAATTGTATACAATTGATTTTTAGACCTCAAAGCATGATTCAACACTTTACCAAGTCGAGTTCATAAATCAACAGAACTCTGTCCTCACAAGGCAGAGAGTAAGCAAAACTGGAACCTAACTTTAAACAGCTGTAATTTCTAAACTACTGGGCCAAATGCCCTCAAATTTTGACAGGAGCTAGATACATAAATTATCTACAACTTTTGTATTCATCACATTCACAGCAAATCAAAATATCACAGGGAACTTTCCAAAGTCCCCAGATCTGTCCAGAAGGACATAATGCAAACAAATAATTATTAACTTATGATATAAACACATAATTGGACAAAACCAACTTTACTACCTCATCACACATATCACAAGAACACCATAAAGTAGTGTGTTCCTCACCAAAACATTTCTTTTAATACCTTTCTTAATTTATTTAATTAATTAGAGGAAATAGTAAACATATATGAAAACTACACGATTAAATCTACAAAAATTACAGTAGATGCTACATGCTCTAAGTAGAGTACCATAAAAATTTCACACCATTTGAGTAAGCATAACAGCCTACACAAAAATGATAAGGCATAATGACTTAAAATGGCATAATTAGGAAACCCTAATGAAAAGTGTCAACTAATAGATTTTATATTTTTCTTAGCATCCTTAAGGTACTAAGATACTACCTACCAAGTTTCATGGCCATAGGATTCCTAGATAATTTACAAAAATTCACACAAGGATCATTTAATGATAAAAGTAAAATCTATAACTCAAAAATCATACATGCAATGACTCTCAAATTTTAACCAGAGCTTCTACTAAGCAATACTAGCTTACCCACAAAATTTCATAATTTTTGGATCACAGAAACTCAAGATATGATTTAAACAAGTTTGCATGCATTCAAAAACACATTTCAAGTTTCAATTTAATTCATGCAAATTTTCCACTACAAGTGTTCATGTCATATTTTTCCTAAATACTAGACTTCACTATGATCCTAACAAAATTGGAACCACCCAATTTGGATCTACAAAACTGGAGATACAAATTTTACAAAACAACATCCAAATCTAAAAATTTGAACTAGCTTTTGAATACACAGTCACTGTCACGCGGGATCCACACGTCAGCTGGGCCCGCATGGCAGTGAGACAGAAACAGGGGACACGGCTCGCTCGACGGGAACCCGGCGGAGCTCGCCGACGGCGAGGATTCTGGTGAGATGGTCGGCACCTACATGATCTACGTGATGTGCCACGTCGAATGATGCTACCGGCAAGACCTAGAGCTAACCGGAGATAGCTTGTCGCCGATCAAGGCGGCACGGCGAAGCTCCGGTGCGGTGTACTAACGACGGCGAGCCCCCAATGCCTCTTCCGAGCTCGGTATGAGTTTCACGAGGTCACCACGGAGCTAACAAAGAAGAAATAGGAGGACGAGAGGACCCCGGTGGTGGTTGGCCGCGGTGAGCTCCACTCCGGCGAGGTACGGCCATGGCGACGGCTTCGGAAAAATGGCCAATGGCCCTCACCTACGGCACGTCTGGCTCAGCTAGAAGGGCGACGAGGTAGAGGAGGACATGGCAGAGCTTTGGGCTAGATGGAGGCATCGATTTTGCGGCGGCGAGTGAGCTAGGCGATGGCAAAGCTTGCTTGGCAGCAATGGCGGGGCGTTGCTGCGCTTCGGCTACGGTGGGAAGCGAAGGAAAAAGCAAGAAATGGAAATGTGGCGCTAGGAGGCTCACGGGCGCACGCTGCGGCTTGTGCGGGCGCGCTCTGGCCCGACATGGCCTAAGTAGGCAGGCGTCCAGCGATGCGCGGCACCACGCGGCGGTGAACTTCTGTAACAATCGGACTACTGTAGCTTGCCATCAGTTAAGCAATCACCGTCTGTCAGCCCAAATTGTTGACGCTTGATACCTTAAACCGTTGATGATTAGTGAAATCCATATTAATGAAAGTTGTAGACCTACATATAGTCTACAATTTATATTAAAAGACCAAGACCAATTTCTCAAAGAATCATGAGTAAAATCATCCCCAATGTCGAGCCAATGAAACTAAAAACTGGTTTTTGACTTAGAAATTTTCTGAGTTTCCAAATAGACCTCAAAACTGACTTGTGGGCCATTTTTGAGCATGTTCTGCACATTTTCATGAGATGGTCATAAAATAACTTTTGTTCCTTATATAATTTGCTACAACTTTGTTTTAGGTTGCTCAGACATGGAAACATCCTAAGATACACTTTTTAAACAGTCAAACAAAAGGGTTTAGGGGTCAAAATTGGTCAAACCATGACTTGGGAACTTAATTAGTCAAAGTGACCAACATGAACAATGTTCCAAATGACATCCTAGGTGTAACTAAGTTACTTACAAGAATTTTTAGCCACACCATACATTGGTCACACAAGAATCAAGCAAGGTATGTACTGAAACAATGAAAAACACACGAAATGTTACAATTGTTTCATAGTCATGTTTCACATGTTTTAGGATCTTGTTGCATAATATTAACTAACCTTGTTTCACTAAGTGAGTGGCACATGTTGCACTTAAGTGTTGCACAATTTTCATTTCATAAAGGAAACAACACACATGAAACATAATGATACGTTGCAATGTTTCAAAAACATGTTTCATGTGATATAAGCTTGTGAATGGATGCATGATTCTCATGTTCATGAAATGCAAGTGCAAATGTGGAAGCGAAACACCGGGGTGTTACAGCCCTCCCCCCTTATAAAAATCTCGTCCCGAGATTTGAAAAGTGTACCATTGTTGATAGAATTCCTTATAACCATCCCTCAAATAATCTTCCCTTTCCCACGTTGCATCGCGTTCACTACCCTGATTACTCCACATGACTTTGTAGAACTTGACCACCCGACTCCGAGTCACTCGCTCATGAGTGTCAATCACTCGAACTAGCTTTTCTTCAAAGGTCAAATCAGATTTTAACTCGATATCCCCCAATGGAACTCTCTCTTCAGGGACGCCAAGACATTTCTTCAATTGGGATACATGAAAGACATTGAAGATAGCACTCATCTCTGGGGGTAATTGAATCTTGTACGCCACCTTACCACTTGTCCAATGATTTCAAATGGACCAACATATCTCGGCGCAAGCTTTCGCTTCACACCAAAGAGTTGGACACTCTTCATGGGTGAGACTTTCAGATAAACGAAGTCTCCAACTTCGAACTCAATAGGTTTTCTACGTCGATCAGCATAACTTTTCTGCCTAGCTTGAGCTGCGGCCATGTGAGTTTGGATAGTACGGACTTGTTCTTCGGCTTCTTGAACAAAATCAATTCCATAATATCTCCTTTCACCGGCTTCTACCCAGTTCAACGGGGTTCTACACTTCCGGCCATACAAAGCTTCAAACGGTGCCATCTTGATACTCTCTTGATAACTGTTATCGTACGAGAATTCAGCTAGGGGCAACCATTTTTCCCATGAGCCCTTAGCCGAGATGACACATGCTCTCAACATATCTTCTAAGATTTGATTCACTCGCTCAGTTTGCCCATTGGTTTGCGGATGATAAGCAGAACTTCTTACTAGCTTAGTTCCTAATAATCCGTGTAAGTGCTCCCAAAAGCGAGCAGTGAACGGTGGTCCTCTATCCGAGACAATAGTACGAGGGATCCCATGAAGTCGGACTATCTGATTGAAGTACAACTCCGCATAGTCGGTGGGACGAAAGTCTATGTGGACAGGAATGAAGTGTGCTAACTTGGTCAAATGGTCTACAATCACCCAAATGGAGTTAAAATTCCTCTGAGTGGTAGGGAGTCCAACAATAAAATCCATACTTATCTCCTCCCATTTCCAACCTGGAACAGAGAGTGGCTGAAGTAATCCAGCTTTCATGTGCACAGCCTTGACTCGACAACAAGTGTCACACCTAGCCACATAAGTGGCTATCTCTTTCTTCATTTTGGTCCACCAAAATCGAGGCTTCAAATCGTGATACATTTTACTACTACCAGAATGAATAGATAATTTAGAGGAATGAGCTTCGGATATGATTTGATTTCTAAGCTCTCTATCCTTCGGAACTACCAACCTATCCTTGAACCATAACACGCCTTCCTCATCAACTCGAAAAATGTTTGGTTTCTTGCTCTTTCATCTTGCGCTTGATGTGAAACACACCGGCATCTGTCTTCTGTAGCTCGATAATTTGACTCTGTAGAGTACAACTGACAGTGATGTTGTGAAGTACTGCAGGATGAAGGAGCTTTGACAAATGGACATTACTCTCAATCAATGAGTGGCAATGAGACTTCCTGCTTAAGGCATCTGCTACGATGTTTGCCTTGCTAGGGTGATAGTGCACTTGGTGGTTATAATCCTTGATCAACTCGAGCCATCTTCTCTAACGCATATTCAACTCAGGTTGAGTGAAGATGTACTTGAGACTTTTATGATCAGTGTAGATGTTGCACACATTGCCAAGTAAATAATGTCTCCAGGCCTTCAAAGCATGAACAACAACAGCGAGTTCCAAGTCATGCGTTGGATAATTCACTTCATGCTTTCGAAGTTGGCGAGAGGTATAAGCAATGACTCTACCCTCTTGCATAAGAACACCTCCTAACCCAATACCTGATGCATCACAGAATACATCAAACGGTTTCTCGATATCCGGTTGTGCCAAAATCGAAGCCGAAGTTAGAAGAGTTCGCAGGGTATGGAAAGCCGCATCACACTCAGGAGTCCAGACAAACTTCATGTCTTTTTGCAGCAACCGAGTCATAGGCTTGGCTATTTTAGAGAAATCCAGGATGAAGCGACGATAATAGCCAGCCAACCCCAGAAAACTCCGAACCTCGTGTACCGAGATGGGAGCCTTCCAGTTCAATACTTCTTGCACCTTGGTGGGATCAACCATAATTCCACCATCGGACAACACGTGTCCAAGAAAAGGTACCTCACGAAGCCAGAATTCACATTTGCTGAACTTTGCATACAACTGGTGTTCTCGCAATCTAGTGAGAACCACCCGTAAATGTTCAACATGATCTTCTTCATTCTAGAATAGACTAGGATATCATCTATAAATACCACCACAAATTTGTCCAACTCGGGCATAAACACTAAATTCATCAGATACATAAAATGTGCGGGGGCATTGGTCAATCCAAAAGATATAACCAGGTACTCATATAGACCATATCTTGTAGAGAATGTGGTTTTTGGGACATCCTCAGGCCGAATTTTGATTTGATGATACCCAGATCTCAAATCAATCTTGGAAAAGACATTTTCCTTAGACAACTGATCAAATAAGATATCTATGCGTGGCAGAGGGTACTTATTCTTGATTGTAACTGCATTCAAGGGTCTATAATCTACACACATGCGTAGGGATTGATCCTTCTTCTTCACAAAGATAGCTGGGCACCCCCACGGAGATGAACTAGGACGGATAAGGCCTTTCTTTAGAAGTTCATTCAACTGGGTCTTAAGTTCAGCTAGTTCATTGGGAGGCATTCTATATGGCCTTCTAGAGATAGGAGCTGTGCTAGGAAGCAATTCTATCTTGAACTCCACTTCTCGATCCGGGGGCAATCTAGGCAAATCATCGGGAAAAACATCCGGAAAGTCACACACTACAGGGATATCTGCAATAGCCTTTGCTTGCACCGCATTAGCCGCACAAGAAAGATTGATGTCCCTAGGTAGTTGCACCAGAAAACCTTCCTGATTACTAGGATCTCTGAGCATGACTACTCTAGTCGATGTATCAATAAGCACCCCGTGACTGCTCATCCAATTCATTCCCAATATCACATCGATACCCAGCCCCGATAAAACTACCAGATCAACCTAATAACTTCGCCCTCTATCTGAAATTGTACGTCCCCAACTACAAGCTTGGTTGGGATAATACCACTGGCAGCCCTAATACAATAACCCTCACCCTCAATAGTATATGTTTTCTACATAAACTTGGATGCAAATGCTAGACTAATAAAGGAATGCGAAGCACTGAATCAAATAGTACAACTGTGGGGTGTTGATCAATCGAGAAACTTACCAGCAGTCACTACCTCTCTGAAGGAATCTCGTAGTAATATTAGTGTGGTTCACCTGCCCTAATGGCCACCTTAGTAGTTATTCTTCTTAGGGTAAGGGCACTCCCTTGCCCGAGTGGTCTGTCTTGTTGCAGTTCCAGCATGGCATGTTGCTTGGAGGAGCCTCTAGAACTGCCCTAACTGGTAGTGCCCTTGGGAAGAGCAATCTGTAAATGCCTTGCGAAACCCAGTCTTGGCGGGATTCTTCTTCTGCCTGCGGTGGCGAAACTTAGCGGCTAATTTGGAGGGACGGAATGGAGCCCTCGTGTGATGGGAGCCTTGGATTGTGAGGCACCCACCTCATAGGCCCCTCTTACGACTTTTTGAAGCAAAGATATACACAGCATTGTTGTTCTCTTGCGATAAAGCATCACTCACAAACTCATTAAAATGAGCACACTTGCAATTTCCCATGGTCTTCATAAGTTTGGGGCTAAGTCCCCGCTTGAAGCTAGCAATCTTCTTGGCATCGGTGTCCACAAACTCGGTAGCATACCTTGCAAGGTTGTTGAAAGCTTGCAGGTATTCATTCAGGCTCTTGTTCCCCTGGGTCAGCTTCATGAACTCTGTATGCTTGATCGCCATGAGACCAAGAGGAATATAATTTCCCCTAAAAGCAGACTTGAACTGATCCCAAGTGATTTGGGCATTAGCGGGCATAGTGGACCGATGATGACTCCACCAAATGCCAGCTGGCCCATGCAGTTGGTGAGATGCGTACTTAGTCTTCAGCACCTCAGTCAAGCGGAGCAGATGGAACTTCTGCTCGAGAGTATTCAACCACTCATCAGCTTGTACAGGCTCCTCAGCCTCCTTGAAGATCGGGGGTTTCGTGTCAAGGAAATCCTTGAAATCACTGTATTGATTTGGTTCCGGCCCTTGGCGTGGACCACGACCATCCCGATTTGCAATCGTACGGAGGGCCTCGGCCATAGTGCGCTATCCTTCCGCAAGCATTGCTATCATTTCCATTGGTGTGGGTGGTGGTGGGGGTGGAAGATCATCATCATCATCACCCGCATCGGCGGAATGAGTACGAGGCATCTGCACAATGCGCAACCAGTAATTATTGATGATGTCAGCACAATGGAGAGGAACAATGTAACTGTGCCAAACTGAATTTACTGACGAGAATGAAAACTTCATACAATAAACAGAGGCAATAATTCATTCTCCAATCACCACATCATCAAGTAGATTACTAGGGCCATACGCAGTGCATTCCAACATGACAAGTTTTAAACTTAACCATTACGATACGCATCCCGAAGGGAGCAAATTAAAGTACATTACATGCCAAGTTCGAATTAAAAAGGTACATCCAACATCAGTCATCGTACTTAAGTCCATTACATCAATGACTGCAAAAGCTAAACTAGTGAGACTTGTTAACGAACTACTCGTCAAAGTGATCGCTGTCCACATCGGAGACACCTTGGACTTCTTCTGGGTCTTCCTCTTCTTCTTAATCTGCCGGCTTAGCTGCATTGTCAACCATCTGCACGCCCTCTTCTTCCTCATCGGCCTCAATCACTTGAGGTCCACCCACATTTGGATACCTTGGTATGGGGCGAGGAATAGGAAATAAATGGTTGTGCAATTGATGGTGCTCAACCTGAAGCTCTTCAAGCTGTTCTTGTAGTGCTTGCTCCCTTTGAAAGGCGTTGTGGTTGGCCAAAATCCAACCTCGACGTCTTTCTTCTGCTAACTCTAAAGCTGCATCCTGGTGACGTGTCACACGATCCAACTCTTGTGCAGCCTCATTCTCTCAATAGTGAGGTTCATCAGCTGGTTATGAAGCTCGTCTCTCTCGCGTGCGGTTTGACCCCACTGTTGCAGACGATAATTTGCAATACCGCGAATCTCCTCAACCTCTTGCTGAGCTCTCCCACATGCATTCGCCTTACGGCGATACTTGTGGGCACGCAACCTGAACTTGTGCTGAGCTTCCATTGCCTTGCCGGCTTCATCAAGCACACTGGAAAGGGTGTTTTGCCTGACTCGACAAAGCTTCAAGACTACCATCATAGCACTCATTCTAGCATTGTCGCTCTGCACCCGTTCGCCACGTCCTCGAACCAAGGCCTGACCAACGTCCTGAGTCCACTCAGCCTCAGTAGGAGACACTTAGGGAATGGATGAAGTAGGTCCACCCACTAACTCATCCTCGAAGCTCTGTGCTATATCCATTAGCACATCCAGGGCAGCAACCTGAGTGGCTTCCCATGGGCTTCGTCCATCAGTCTCAATGCTCCACCCATGCCACAGTGGTCTTGTGGGGTTTTGCGGCACTACAAAGGTCACGACGTACCATGGTACATCTCCCAATGGTACTGCCTGCCTCCACGTGTAGCTGGGTGCCTCCGGGTACCCAACTGAACTGAGCACCCTCCAGAGCAAGGTGGGAGTACCGAAATTGTCCAAAAAGGTGCTGCTACCAGTAGGAAACACGAGCGCGGCCATCTGTATCAAAAAGGGATGCAATTCCCGTGAGAGGATTACTTTGCTGAGAGATTGCACTTTACACTTGGGATAAGCAATTATAAGGGAGGGGGTAATGCAATATGAATGACATGAGTGAATATGATGCATGCGCGTTCCGTACGTCCTCACAAACCTATGAAAATTTAAGCTTTAGCGGAATATACGGTGGCATACATATGTTCTCCGAATTAGTGGTAACCAGTCGATCTACACGGTGCGTTGTTAGCGTACCTACAGAAAACTTCATTGCAGCCCAACCCAACAAGATATAATGCTAATTACACAAGCAGTAACTAAGATACTCTCCATATATACATCCCCCGATATATATACTTCGATATCCAAACTACCCGACAAATGTACCCACAATTAAGTACCTTCATATATACATGTATGCAACATGTAAATACTCCAATAACCACAATTAGCTCTCCCCTAGACCGACGGTTGGACGGTCATGCTCTCACAACTCACACTTACCTTAGCGTAGAGGCAATTGATCCATACATTACCATTCAAACGAATGGCATCCATGCAATATCACGCCACATGGAAGACGAAATAGAAACAATCAATTCCCCCAAGTTAGTAATTATATATAAGCCACCTAGAAGTCCTTAAGTGGGCTATAAAGGATGTGATCACCAGTATACCATAAAAATTTGATTTTTGAACACTTATATATAACTATAAGTTGGAAAACCGTTTTTACAACAAAAGCTTTTGTTTTAAATAGCCGAAAGACATGTTTAATGTCGAATCTAGCTCTGATGCCAGCTGTCACAGAACCGACCAATTTATAAGAGCACAAGTACAAAAACAATCGCCGAAACGATCAAATTCTCGAACTTGAGCCCATATAAACCCGGTAGTCAACTGAAATCTCGAAGGATTTCAAACCAACTTGCATACAACCAAGATCACAGTAATTCAACATAACATATCGTACGTTACAACATTTCATAGACGTTCGCAAATGGATTACATCATCACAGAGTCATCGTTATTACAAAACCAGTCTTGTAAAACATGCGGAAGCAAATAGTTTAACTTACACACCCGAGTTCAAATACACATACTGGTTCGCTGGTCACAGCCAGCAAAAGCATTCAGATAAGAGAACAAAGATCATGCCCATGATCTAGTCTTCGTCACCCACCGGGTGGAGACAATACTTACAGAATCCCTGATATAGAAGGTCATCTACAACAAGAGGGAATAAACCCTGAGTACGGGAATGTACTCAGCTAGACTTACCCGTTGAAAACCAAAATAAATGACACCAAGGATTATGCATAACTTAATGTAGTGGATCTGGCTGACACTTTCTTTTTGCAGAAAAGCGTAAGTAATAATGATCAACTCTTAGCCTGACTAGCAGTGACTTTTTAGCCACTAACATGTCATCTATATTAGCACCTATACTAAGCAATCATTTTATTAGGGTGCAAACATTAATAACCATATCAGGTATTCATTGTGCCAACCTTATCATCATTATCCATTTAACCATATCGTTAAATTAATTGAATCTACGTTGCCGCTGCTCAAGTCAAGTTCTCACTATCCGGGAGAGACGGCGATTCGAATCGATTCCTATCCAGCTGGAGGGGTATTCCTAAACACAAACCCTGCTTCCCCCGTCAGGGTCGCAAACAAGTCACCTTTGGTACGATTCAGGAGTCGCGAGTCCGAACAGATCGACATTCTCAGAGAACCACTCTGCCAAGGTTGTTCGGGACTCTAACCCGCCTTGGACTTATGCCAATGGCTCTCCGCACATCCTTACTACCTCCAGAATGCACGCCACTACTCGCGTCCCCGGCCTGAGTCGAGCTACTAGGCTTCACGGTCAGAACGACTTATCCGGCCAACTAAGTGTTAAGCTACGTTCAACATGACATGAGGACGTACAGCATATCGGTCCTTAAACGACTCAGACGGAGTCACTATGTTCAAACCTACACAAGACCTCGCCCGTTCTTAATTCATTATTCACATGGTTCTTTTACACGATAGAAAATATAGCCAACCGTGATCCTCCTCACCCTAAAGCTCGCAGGTGATAGGAAATCACCTGACTTCTACCGCACTAAGCATGGCTAAGCATTTAACCCATTCCTGAACTTAAATAGGATTCCAGTGCGATATCTGGACAATGAAGGATATATATAATGCAGCAATTGGTTCCAACCAATTCCTATACTTAATGCATCATCAACAATAAAAGGTACTCAATGTATTTGTAAAAACATGGGAGGCTTAATATGCTCTGGGGCTTGCCTTTCAGGAACGAGGAAGGCTGGTGGTCAGGGCACTCGGGCAATTCCTCCGCGGCGACTGCTTCGTCGGCTTCCTGCACCTTGGGCTCCTCCTCTTGGTTGGCTCCCTCGAACTCCAGCAATGTCACTCCCTCTGGCACACCTATTGCATGAATGTGCAAGATAAATATCATGGATGCACATGAACGAATGTTAGGGATGGTCGGGGAATGCGCATGTTCACTGTAGTTTGCATATTCCAACTTAAGCCCTATTCAAATCACTTTACTTACCAAGTTTATACAACCTAATGTATAATTGCTCATCTTCAGTTAATGACCTAGCACCTGCACCTAAGCATATTCTCAAGTTAGGCTAACCCCTAACAATCAACGGAAATATTGCATCAAGCATACACTCAAGCATTTGTATTTCAGCAAAATAAAGACTATATAGCGGTGCAGTAAACTAGCCATAACTGGAGATTTATAAATCCAACTGACATGCAACAAGACAATATGGAAAGCTTATGAAATTGTCTACAATTGATTTTTAGACCTCAAAGCATGATTCAATACTTTACCAAGTCGAGTTCATAAATCAACAGAACTCTGTCCTCACAAGGCAGAGAGTAAGCAAAACTGGAACCTAACTTTAAACAGCTGTAATTTCTAAACTACTGGGCCAAATGTCCTCAAATTTTCACAGGAGCTAGATACATAAATTATCTACAACTTTTGTATTCATCACATTCACAGCAAATCAAAATATCACGGGGAACTTTCCAAAGTCCCCAGATCTGTCCAGAAGGACATAATGCAAACAAATAATTATTAACTTATGATATAAACACATAATTGGACAAAACCAACTTTACTACCTCATCACACATATCACAAGAACACCATAAAGTAGGGTGTTCCTCACCAAAACATTTCTTTTAATACCTTTCTTAATTTATTTAATTAATTAGAGGAAATAGCAAACATATATGAAAACTACACCATTAAATCTACAAAAATTACAGTAGATGCTACATGCTCTAAGTAGAGTACCATAAAAATTTCACACCATTTGAGTAAGCATAACAGCCTACACAAAAATGATAAGGCATAATGACTTAAAATGGCATAATTAGGAAACCCTAATGAAAAGTGTCAACTAATAGATTTTATATTTTTCTTAGCATCCTTAAGGTACTAAGATACTACCTACCAAGTTTCATGGCCATAGGACTCCTAGATAATTTACAAAAATTCACACAAGGATCATTCAATGATAAAAGGAAAATCTATAACTCAAAAATCATACATGCAATGACTCTCAAATTTTAACCAGAGCTTCTACTAAGCAATACTAGCTTACCCACAAAATTTCATAATTTTTGGATCACAGAAACTCAAGATATGATTTAAACAAGTTTGCATGCATTCAAAAACACATTTCAAGTTTCAATTTAATTCATGCAAATTTTCCACTACAAGTGTTCATGTCATATTTTTCCTAAATACTAGACTTCACTATGATCCTAACAAAATTGGAACCACCCAATTTGGATCTACAAAACTGGAGATACAAATTTTACAAAACAACATCCAAATCTAAAAATTTGAACTAGCTTTTGAATACACAGTCACTGTCACGCGGGATCCACACATCAGCTGGGCCCGCATGGCGAGTGAGAGGAAACAGGGGACACGGCTCGCTCGATGGGAACCCGGCGGAGCTCGCCGACGGCGAGGATTCTGGTGAGATGGTCGGCACCTACATGATCTACATGATGTGCCACGTCGAATGATGCTACCGGCAAGACCTAGAGCTAACCGGAGATAGCTCGTCGCCGATCAAGGCGGCACGGCGGAGTTTCGGTGCAGTGTACTAACGACGGCGAGCCCCCAAAGCCTCTTCCGAGCTCGGTATGAGTTTCACCAGGTCACCACGGAGCTAACAAAGAAGAAACTGGAGGACGAGAGGACCCTGGTGGTGGTTGGCCGCGGTGAGCTCCACTCCGGCGAGGTACGGCCATGGCGACGGCTTCAGAAAAATGGCCAATGGCCCTCACCTACGGCACGTCTGGCTCAGCTAGAAGGGCGACGAGGTAGAGGAGGACATGGCGGAGCTTTGGGCTAGATGGAGGCATCGATTTTGCGGCGGCGAGTGAGCTAGGCGACGGCGAAGCTTGCTCAGTAGCAATGGCGGGGCGTTGCTGCGCTTCGGCTGCGGTGGGAAGCGAAGGAAAAAGCAAGAAATGGAAATGTGGCGCTGGGAGGCTCACGGGCGCATGCTGCGGCTTGTGCTGGCGCGCTCTGGCCTGATGTGGCCTGAGTAGGCAGGCGGCCGGTGATGCGTGGTGCCACGCGGCGGTGAACTTCTGTAACCGGTTGGACTACTGTAGCTTGCCATCAGTTAAGCAATCACCGTCTGTCAGCCCAAATTGATGACGCTTGATACCTTAAACCGTTGATGATTAGTGAAATCCATATTAATGAAAGTTGTAGACCTACATATAGTCTACAATTTATATTAAAAGACCAAGACCAATTTCTCAAAGAATCATGAGTAAAATCATCCCCAATGTCGAGCCAATGAAACTGAAAATTGGTTTTTGACTTAGAAATTTTCTGAGTTTCCAAATAGACCTCAAAACTGACTTGTGGGCCATTTTTGAGCATGTTCTGCACATTTTCATGAGATGGTCATAAAATAACTTTTGTTCCTTATATAATTTGTTACAACTTTGTTTTAGGTTGCTCAGACATGCAAACATCCTAAGATACACTTTTTAAATAGTCAAACAAAAGGGTTTAGGGGTCAAAATTGGTCAAACCATGACTTGGGAACTTAATTAGTCAAAGTGACCAACATGAACAATGTTCCAAATGACATCCTAGGTGTAACTAACTTACTTACAAGAATATTTTAGCCACACCATACATTGGTCACACAAGAATCAAGCAAGGTATGTACTGAAACGATGAAAAACACACGAAATGTTACAATTATTTCATAGTCATGTTTCACATGTTTTAGGATCTTGTTGCATAATATTAACTAACCTTGTTTCACTAAGTGAGTGACACATGTTGCACTTAAGTGTTGCACACTTTTCATTTCATAAAGGAAACAACACACATGAAACATAATGATACGTTGCAATGTTTCAAAAACATGTTTCATGTGATATAAGCTTGTGAATGGATGCTTGATGCTCATGTTCGTGAAATGCAAGTGCAAATGTGGAAGCCAAACACCGGGGTGTTACAAAGCTCTTCGATTTCTTGCTTGAGAAGGGGCAGATCAAGTTGCCCGATGGTCATGTTATGTTGCCCCCTGATCAGTTGAAAAATAAGAAGTTCTACAAATTCTATAACGCTACCTCTCATTCCACTAATGAATGCACAATCTTCCGGCAGCATATACAGAGGGCTATTCAACAAGAAAGGCTCAAATTTGACACGCCTCGGAAAATGAAAGTTGATGACAATCCTTTCCTAGGAGATCAAGACATGGTTGATGCTAGGCTACTCAAAGAAAAACTAAGGTCCTAACATCGATCAAATCAAGAGAAGCTGGAGCAATTGATCCCGAGATGCAAATATCGGCTGATGAGTACAGAGAGATTAGAAGACATCGCGACAAGCAAAAGAGCCAATATGAGCAGAGGGAAACGTCAAAAGATGGGGCAACAAAGCCGCGAGTTACATCTCGGATTTTGTTGAATAAGTGGCAGCGATAGAAGGAAAAGGATTATCAGCGTTGGTTAAAGGATCAAGAATTCCAGGGTCAATTAGAAAGAGAGAGGTATGAAAGGAAACAAGCCAAATCACATTGGAAATGTCCTTTCTTCAGACATTGCTAGAATGAAAGTTTGAAGTTGCCTACCAGACATGACTGTCCAGAATGCAGCAATCAATATTAGGAGTTTAGGTAATCTCAAACCAACTGCCAGTCTATCCATCCTCAAGATGCATATCATCATAATAACATGGATCGGCGCTTAAAAAATAAAAGTGTTCATGATCGGCTTGGAAAACAAGTTGTTGACCAAGACTGGACTGGTTTGAAGAAGAAGGCAACGAAAGAAAATATGTTTGGCAGGAAGGCCAATGGTGTCCAGGAGGTTTGACAAGAAGCCAGAAGAGAAGGGTGCAATGCCTAAGGAATAAAGAGTTGGAACAGGCTCAGGCATCCAGTAAACCTCAAGTGTGGCGTACTAAGCAAACAGCCGATAGAAAGCAACCATCGGCTAATATCCAAATGGCTTTTCTGTTGTCATCAGAATTCAGAGCTCCGGTGGATCAATAAGTGTATTCGGATTTTGATGAATCGGAGTATGAAGAAATAGTTGCCAAGTTGACGGTTGTACAACAAGCAATATTTGATAAACCAATCAAGCATCGACACTTAAAGGCTTTATATATGAAAGGTTTTGTTGATGGGAAGCTGATGAACAAGATGTTGGTGGACGGAAGTGCTTCTGTCAATCTCATGCCTTACACCACTTTTTGTAAACTTGGCAAGGGACCAGAAGATCTGATGGAGACTGACATGATACTTAAGGATTTTGGAGGTAATGCATCTAAGACCCGGGGGGCAATAAATGTCGAATTGACAATTGGAAGTAAGACTTTGCTCACCACATTCTTCGTCATCGATGGGAAAGGGTCATACAGTTTGCTCCTTGGTCGTGATTGGATTCATGCGAACTATTGTGTTCCATCGACCATGCATCAGTGTTTGATTCAATGGTATGGAGATGATGTTGAACTGGTTCACGCTGATGAGTCTGTGAGCATCGTAACAGCCGATCCAGTCTTCTGGGAACTAGGAGACTTCGAATGCTTTTCTAGCAAGTTATGGGAAGGAGGTTTCATTAAGATCAGCAATGAAAGCCAACAACCGATGCAAGTGATCGGCTCTGAGAGTTTGTCTTAGTGAATAGTCATGGCTTCACGTCGGCCATTGGAATAAAGGAAAATAAGCATTAGTTCTGAGTATGGGTTTAGGCCGACGTATGTGAACGCTAAGTCAAATCATAAGTAATGGATCCATTAAAGGGAGTTCTGTTTCGCTTAATGGGATGCTTGACCTAGGTTGATTAATCGTTTGACCTTTGGTATGAAAAGTTCTGCAGCAAAATATTTAAGGAAATGTCATCCTAGAATTAGATTAACACTTGATAGCCGATTCGATTAACCATCGGCTCTAATAGCTGGTACTAAAAGGGTATCGCCTCTAGTTCAAAAAACAAACCTGAAGACATAAAAGCCGATACGATATGTATCACCTATAGAGCAAAAACAAAAAACAAAAACAGTCATACACAAGGGCATTGCACTAAGACACATTCATGAAAGAACAGGGGTCTTTGTTCATCGGATTACCCTCAGTACAAACTAATCGAAGACCTTGTTCACTACATCCTGAGCGGATGTAATGTCCACAACAGCCTCCATGGCAACGATGAATTCTTCGAGCAGGTCCTCATGTCCCTCAGGGACATCGCCAATCGAGAAGCCAACCTCCATGGCGTGGAGGTCATGCTCGGTCTGGACCTACGTCGTGGTCAGCACCATCGACGCGCCGTGACGAACGCCGTGGAGGGCGATCTCCCGAACGCGGGCCAGGATATCTTAGAGACGAGCATCAATGAGGGAACCCGAGCATTGACGGCATCCACGGCCGCGTTAGCCGCCAGTTGGAGAGATTCCAACTGCATCGCAGGGCTGACAACCACGGAAGACTATCAAGATAAAGACGGCGGAAACCAGAATAGAAGCACTCATGGAAATCATCTTACCTGCCACCGCGGCGTCCGACTCAGCCAGCCATGCTCGAATGGCGCTGGCCTCCTCCTCAGCCGCATTGCGGGCCGCTTGGAAGACCCCTAGACGGATCTCAAGCTGGCCGTTTTTTCGAATCGCCTCGGAATAACGGTCCTCGATGCCCTCTATTCTCGGAAGAAGCACCGGGCATCATCACCGTTATACGAGTTGGAAGAATCCGACGACAAAGCCGGTGTAGAAGATGTAGCATCAGAGGGCTTGCCGACCTAGGGAGAGGACGAAGACTGTTGTAACAGAACCGACCAATTTATAAGAGCACAAGTACGAAAGCAATCACGGAGTGATCAAACCGTCATACTTGAACCCATATAAACCCGGTAGTCAACTGAAACCACGAAGGATTTCAAACCAACTTGCATACAACCAAGATCACAGTAATTCAACATAACAAGCCACATGTTACATCCATTTCACAAGTAGTTTGCAAGTACCTCATACATTAGAGTACACATAGTTATTACAAAATGAGTTCACAAATAGCGGAAGCAAAGTAGTTTGAGACCATCACACACACTTAGTTCAAATACAAGCCAAAGACCATAGTCATATCCAAAGAAAAGCGGTAAGATAAGATAACATAGATGATCATGCCCATGATCTAGTCTTCATCCCCAAAGTAGGTGGAGACAATACTTGCGATGAGCCGTTATAGAGCACGTCATCCGCAACAAGAGGAATAAACCCCGAGTACGAGAATGTACTCACTAGACTTACCCGCCATAAACCAAAAATAAATGACACCAAGGAGTATGCAAGGCTTTATTAGTGGATCTTGCTGGACAACCTTTTTGTATAAAAGCTTGAGTAACCATTAGCATTATTCACCTGTACTAGCAGTGACTTTTAGCCATTTCCTACCATCTATATTAGCACCTGTACTAATCAATCATTTGATTTAGTTGCAAACAATAATAACCATATCAGGTATTTCATGGCTCATCATTATCATCCTCCTCATGATCATCATCATTTAACCATATCTTTACATTTGGTGAATCTACGTTGCCGCTGCTTAGTCAAGTTCTCACTATCCGGGAGAGACGGCAATTCAAATCGATTCCTATCCAGCTGGAGGGGTATTCCTAACACAAGCCCAGGCATACCACGCGAAGGCAGCCTTAGGTCACCTTTGGTACATCTCAGGAATCGTGGCTCCGAGCAGTGCCGCACCCTTAGGGAGTCCACTCTGCCAGGTGGTCAATCTCACCTCGGACTTACGCCAATAGCTCCCCGCACATCCTTACTACCGCCAGGGTGCGCACTTTCACTTCTCGGTCTTCCGGCCTGAGTTGAGCTACTCGGCTTCGTGGTCAAAACGAGTTATCCGGCCAACTAAGTGATAGGCATGCGTTCAACATGACATGAGGACGTACAGCGAATCGGTCCTTAAACGACACAGATGGGGATAGATTCACACCCAAGACCTCCATGCCTTGTTGCTGCACTACCATCATCCCGTCCGGTCTCTTTTCAATATTAACACATGGTTCTTTTTCATGATGGCAAAAATATAGTCAACCGTGACCAGAGCTCATCCTACATCTCGCAGGTGACAAGAAATCACCCGACTTCTACTGGTCTAAGCATAGCTAAGCATCATTCGATCCTACTACTTAATTAGGATTCATAGGATTTTATCTAGACAAGGTAAGGATATAATGCAACAATTGGTTCCAACCAAATTCCTATACTTAATGCATCATCAACAATAAAAGATACTCAAGATATTTGTAAAAACATGGGAGAATTAGAATGCTCGGGGCTTGCCTTCGAGAAAAGAGGAAGGTTGGTGATCGGGGCACTCAAGAACTTCTTCGCAGCTCCTTCTTGGGTGTCTACACCTCCCGCTCCCCGAGCTTGTCGCTTTGCTCCTCCGAAATCTTGGCTCGAAGTCCAGAAGCGTTACTCCTCCGGAACACCTATTGCATGCATATGCATAGTATAAGAATCATGCATGCACAAGAGATGGAAGATGATGATGAAATGTACAGCCATGTATGAATGGACGCATGAAAGACACAATGATACAAGATTAACATCGACTTTTACCGAGTAGGTGCATATCTTTATTAGAAAACAAGAACGGCACACTCACCAAGTTCTAATAACCTAAGATAAAGTTGTTCATCTTCAGTAAGAGGTCTAGCACCTGCAACTAACAATTTATCTTAATTAGCCTAGCATCTAAATCATCACGTCAACTCATATAAAGCAAACAAGTCAGTCACTGCACTCAACAGTTTTCAGGCTGCAAATAGTAGCTACAAGTTTGATCCATAACTGGAGTTCTACAGATCCAAATACCATGATTTAAGACTTTCTGGAAAGCTTATAAAATTGTCTACAACTTTGTTATTGACCACTTTCCCAGCAAACTAATTTATCATGGAGAACTTTATAAAGTTCCTAGAATTATCCAGAAGGACACAACGCAAGAAATAATTATTAACTTACATTGTAAACATACAAACGGACAAGACCAACTTTACTAACTCATCATACATGTTGAAAGAACACCAGAAAACATAGTGTCCATTCCTAAATAAATTATTCTCATGCCTTTAATAATTTATTTAGATACTTAGGTTAAATAATAAACACCTATCCAAAGTGTATAGAAAATTCTACAAAAATTACAGTAGCTTATACATGTCTCAAATAGGCTATTGTATAAATTTCACATCATTTCAACAAACATAACATCCTACACAAAAATGACAAAACCGTAGGGCTTAAAATAGCATAAATAGAAAACCATTGTGATAAGTGTCAAGCAACAGATTTTATATTTTTCTTAGGTTCATCATAACACCATAACACTATACAAAAAGTTTCATGCTCACTGGATACATATTTATACCATGAAAAATAGATCAAGAATCTCCTAATTATAAAAGGGAAATTAATAACTCAAAACCTATCCATGCAATGACTGTCAAATTTTTACCACAGCTTATAATCATCAATAATAGCTCACCCACAAAATTTCATAATTTTTGGAGCACAGGAACTCAAGATATAAATTAAACAAGTTTGCATTCATTTAAAAACACATTTCAAGTTTCAATTTAAATCTTCCAAAAATTCCACTACAAGTGCTCATGTTATATTTTTCCTAAATACTACACTTCACTGTGATTCTACCAAAATTAACATCACTCATTTGGATCTACCAAACTCTACATATAGATTTTACAAAATAGCATAACAAAACTGCATTTAAAATCAATTCAAAAATTCTATGAGCTATTGACAGGTGGGTCCCGCGGGGTCAATGGACCCACCGGCCAGTCGCAGCCGAAGCAGGGGAGGTCGTTGACCGGCCACCGCTCGACGACGGCGAGGAGTCCGGTGAAGGGGGTGGCACCAACGTGCTCAGCACGTTGTCCCGCACCGACGGGAGTAGAAAACGGACCCCCTATCTACCGAGGAGGAGGTCGCCAGCGGCAATGGTGGTTGCGGCGGCGCTGCGCGAGGTACGCCGGCCAACTCAGGCCATGGCGGTCCGACCTAAGCCTAGCGTGAGCATTAGGAGTTCGCAGGGAAACTGAGGGAAGGGAGAGAAAGGAGGGAGAGAGCTCCGGTGGTGGTTGGCCACGGCGGGCTCACCTCCGACTCCGGCGGCAATGGAGGAGCGCTACGGAGAAGAAGAAGAACGGCGACTACCTCGACTCTCAGGCTCAGAGGTGAGGTGGACAATCTCGAGAGGAAGAAGATGGAGTCGTGGGCTAGCTGGAAGCGGTGTTTTCATGGCGGCGAAAGAGCTGGGCGACGGCGCGGCTTGCTCGGCAACGGCGGAGGCGCTGCGCTCGGTTCTGGCGAACGAGCGAGGCGAGACGCGGCGCAGGCGAAGCAAATAGGCCAGCCAGCAGGCGCGTGGCATCGTCGTGTCCACGATGGCCTGACCCGTGGGGCCAACGCCGGCGTACGGCCTCCACTTGGCGCGCTCGGCTAGACGGCGGTCGGACACGACTTGAACGGCCGAAGCACTGTAGCTCCGATTCAGTCGCTTCACCAACGTCTGACAGCGCGATTTGGAGCTGATTGATTTCTGAATCCTTAGGTCATTAGCGCAAACCTCCTAAACGAAAGTTGAAGTACTATGTACCAGCTACCAAACTCCTTTAGAGATCAAAGCCTAATTCACAATGGATAGAGAGTAAAATCAAGCCAAAGTCGAGCCTGCAAAACTGGAAATCAGCCCTTGGACTTAGAAAATTTCTAAGTGTAGAATTCAACCCCAAATCTGACTTGTGGGACCTTTTTGATCATGTTGTGCACATTTTCATGAGTTGGTCATAAAACAACTTTTGTTCCTTATAAAATTTGCTACAACTTTGCTTTAGGTTGCTCAGACATGCAAACACTCTAAGTTGTACTTTTTAAACAGTCAAAGATAAGAGCTCTAGGGTCAACACAAGTCAAGCTATTACTTGGAAGTGTAATTTAGGCAATATGGTCAACATGAACATTGTTGCTAATGACATTCTAAGTGTAGCTAAGTTGTTTAAGAGGACATTTGACACACATTTGCATAGACCACACATGAGCACACACAATTGCTAGCATAAAACCAAGCAGTTCAAATAGAAACACACATGAAATGATAACATTCATAATGGTATGATGCTTATGAATGAGATGATGATGCTCATGCTCATGTGATGCAAGTGTTTTAGTGCAACCATAACACTGGGGTGTTACAACTGTCATTTATAACAAACCTATAGGCAAGTCAGAATAGTTCATCGTCATAAATAAGTAATGTCAATCTCACCTCATGCATCGAAGACGCTGGTTCATCGGCATGGTCTCCTCTAGGATCTCCTCCACCGCGCGCTTGCCTCGGTTGTCCTCGCTGGCCATGAAGAATGATTGGATCTATGGAAGGGAGAGAGAAAACCGATATAGGGTTTTGGCAGGCGGAGGAAAGCAAAGGAATAGTTGCGGATGGAGATGTGTTTGAGGTCGAAGCCCTCGGCTGGTATTTGAAGACATGAGATGAAGAGACGGACGCCTCGGGACACACGAAAGGCAACCGCAGTTAATAGAAGGTGAAGCACCACTTCACCAATGCCGAAGAGAATACGGCGCTAAGCAATTAACGGTAGAAGATCGAGGGATTCGCTTAATGAAGGCCATGTTTTCAGACTTAATTGGATTAAGATTAGAAGTCTAGGATCGGCTATATCAAATTGGCTCTTTAGCCAAAACAAGAAGCGTAATTAAATAATGGAGAGTATGATCGATTCTACACAAGATACGTGTTGACATGCAGATTTCAAGTATGGAACATCATGTATCGCTCTCAACATTTCTAGCCGAATAGCATCAGCTCCCGCGATCTATTGTTTGCCTTCTTCGGCTGAACTAGGAATGCCCTCGAGGATGTACTTATGAAGATCAATGGCAATAAGACTCCAGAGAAAACTGGGGATGGATTACCCTTGATGGCCAAGAGCAAGAGAGCCGTATGGTCGCCTAATTGAGAGAGACCTTATCGGATCAAACGTTGTGCGCCTGGTAATACTTACATTTTGGAGACACTAAGAGGAGAAGAGGAATTCAGCAGAGCAATCAAATGGGGAATATTTGAAGGAATGGTACCCTAGCGTTTGGATTAATACTTGGCAACCAATTTGTTCGGTTGTCGGCTCTAACAGCCGATACCAGAAGGGTATTGCCTCTAGTGCGAAAGTAAACCCGAAGGGGTAAAAGCCGGTACAATGTATATTGCCTACAGGAGCAAAAGCAAACATGGATGAAGTGATGTCTATAATGTGGAATACGAAACAAAAGGAAAATCACTCAAGATGGAGACATTGTTTGCTAATATCACCTATTACAAACTATGGGCCGAAAAACACTTTGGCTACTATATCATCGGCCTGGGAGATAAAGGCTACGGAGTTAGCAGCACTAAAGAAAATCCTCAATTAGACGTTCATAATCCCCAGGGTGAGCCATGGCTGGAAAACCATGGAGAAGAAACCAAAGTTCATGGCCAGAATGGGCTTGCGTAGAAGCCAACACCATTATGGCACCATGGCGAACGCCATGCAAAGTGACCTCCCTGACATGGTTTGGGATGTCATGTAGGCGAACCACTGGGATGGCGCCTCTGGCATTGACGAATCCCACCGCGTGCTCCGCAGCCAATCGGAGGCTCTCCAGTTGTGCAGACAAATCTAAAAGATTCAAAGGGGAGATGATCAGAATCCTGAGGATGAAATTGAAAGGAAGCAAAGGTTATGACAGATGTCTCACCCGTGATTCTGGCCTTGGCCTTGGCCAACCTATCCTCCACCGAATCGGTCTCGGGAGGTGATCGACATCGAACCATGGCCAGAGTCGATTCTGCAAGAGAGAGACATTCAGTGAGACCCTGGCCATGCCGATCAATGGAGGCAAGCGGATAGTCATTGTCAATCCGCCTCCTTTGATAACAAGGGAGCTGACGACGAGCTATTGACGAAGAGGACCCTAAAGGCCTAACGGAGTCGGCCCTATCCCCCAAGGCCGTGGGGGCATCACGAGTTGTACCCTCCTGACGATGAAGGCGCTGACACGATGATGCAGGTCCATTGAGGGCCTTCTCAGCAAACCTCTTGCTGTTCTCCATGACCTCAAACCTATAGAAAAGTAGGAACTATGCTAAGGACGTGGAAGGTTTGAGACGAAGCGAGCTATTTTTCAATCCCCAACCGTGGCCCGTATATATAGCCCGGGAAGGCGAAGAGATAGATTTCACCGGGGGTGTGAAATTGAAATCAGATACGGAAACGGATCGATGCTCCGGGAATTCAGGGGACAGATAGCAAAGAGATAACAAATTCGAACTTATTGCTTCCCCAAGTTACAGAATATCGTGGGATGGATACAAAAGATTTACATTGGCCAGCAATCAGCCCACCAAGGTTTCTTTGGATTGAAGGAAGTTCGAATCCCCATAGGGCCAAAAGTCATCATAAAACAAGTCACATTGGCCCATTAATAAAATTATGACAGAGAAGGGGAGAAGTCGCTTGCCTAACAGATGCCCAGCTGATTTCTTGGCGACTAGGAAACCACTGGAAAGAAGCTTGTGGCTTTCCCGATGGGCATTTGGAGGAACAAACAAGGGGAAGGTGTCCACACATTTTAGCCCCTGCGAACAGCTTTGCAAGCATGGAGAGAAGACTCAGGTGATATCACAAGAATTCTTCTAACCGCAATAGCTGGTCTTCTTGCTCAACGAGGCGCTAAAATAAGCGACACAATCACCCTATGCACAAGAATTCTTCTAACCACTCAAGATCCTTATAGCAAAAGGATAGACCATGGAGGGTCCGGCGGAGTCGGAAGCACTCGAGGAGGCAGATAGAAGAGAAACAAGGCTAAATTGTTGAGTTGCTTTCGCCAGGGTCGGATAGACATTTTATAGCCGGCCTGGAAGGATGAATACAAGTGTCCGTGAAGCAATGATGCTCGTAAAAGTTTTGAAGCATGGGCACATGAGTTGACATAGATAGCGACAAACAGTAGACCCCATATCAAGATTCTTTACCCATGACTGCGGACCTATCGGGGGCACAGACGTGATAATTTTGGAATAAAATTACTTTTATCCCAAAATTGGGGGGCATGTGCTTACACCAAAATTTGGAAGAAGAGTCATAGGGACTCGAAAGCTCCCAAGATCATGCCATCAAGGAATCAATTGCGTGCAGACCGGAACCAGCTGATTCGAATGCAGCACTGGAATCGGCTTTCTTCAGACAACGCCAGCAGATAACGATAAAGGCTACGATTGACGCCAGGACAAGACATGTTGGACTCTACAAAAAGGGAAAGATTAGAGTCCAAGTTATCTCAAATTATAAATGTTTTATCTTAGGGCCAAAGATTGTGATGAGTCGTGCTTAGATAGGAGTCATGCGTAGGTCCCGGGTATAAATATCAAACCCCGGCTATTGTAAAAACACACTATCAATCAAATACCAGTTATTTACTTTTTTTGGCTTCGGCCACCCCTTAGGAGTAGGAGTAGAGTAGATCTTGGTGAGTTCTTCAGCAAGTATGGCTGCATCGATCCGATCGACCTCCACTGCTTGTCTGTAAGTATCGTCATGGCTTATACCTCTGTTCGTGCGGCTGCATCGATCCGGTAGACCTCCACTGTGACTCTGGTATAAGTTAGTTATCGACTCTTGTCTAGTTCAAGTACGGCTGCATCGATCCGGTCGACCTCCACAACTCAAACTAGATTAAGGTCAAGTTATTGGCTCTATCTAAGGGTGGCGTTCCTTCGGATAGATTCATTAAGTTACCGATATTACTTATTGCTTCCATTATTTATTTATTACAGCAATATCACTTCGCCCGATTGGGATTGATCTAGATCGGCCTTATATTTTTTTAACCCATCGTTTGTTAAACTAAACTGATCTAATCTGCACTTTAAATGATGAGTTATGTTTTATCGGCTATTTTACATCAATCTTGATCGTGCATAGTGCGCGGCTAAGGCATGTTTGATCTTGAGTAGATATATTGGCAAGCGAAAACCGTTCCATGGCCCGTTATCATGGCCTGTGTGATTTTGCCTCACACCCCACTGTTAGCACCATGGAGTGGGGATCGTTATTTGGTAGATCTGTTCCTGAGAGGGCGTGACCTTAACTATGCGTTATGCCTGAATCGATTGTTTTAGCCGATAGCGAGTGCTTTCACGAACAGTTCACGTCACAAGACCATTGAAGTAGCGATAGGTTAAAAGATGTGTTAGCCCTATGATCTTATTATTGTATTACGGCCTACATGATTCTGCCTCATGCCCCACTGATATTAGTAATAAGTTAGGGTCGTCGAGTCTATTGTTGTTTCTTTGGCCTGCATGATTCTGCCTCATGCCCCACTGGTCATAGCAATAGATGAGATATAATATGTTCATTAGATTTATCTCTATTAAATGGTTGAATGACGATGAACTGTTTCTTACTTGCAGTCATTGGCTTAGTATGAACTAATTACTGTTGATATCCTTTTGCCAGTGACCAATATTTGTCTAAAGAATGATATTCATCCTGAATGATAATCGATTCTTCTTATACAACCCATGAGCTTTAACCGATTTATTCTTTTGAATATGCTGGAATCAACTATTTAGTCGATCTCCTTTCATATCGGCTCTCAGAGCCAAACATTCGGGACTGTCTAGCAACATTGGCACGTTCCACCCTTAATTACTGATAAACTTTCTCTCATTGTCAATTGCAGGGTCAAATTGACTGGCATGTCTCGAGAGGAGTGCGCAGGATTGACCACCCCTACGCTGAAGCTAGGCGGATCTTTAGCTCCATCGAGCGGACCCTTCTGGCTTGCTCGTGTGTCCTCGGCACGGGACAAAAATTCCATGTCGACACTAGAATAAAATGGCGGTGCACCGCCGTCCTAGTGGTGGTCCCATGGCGGTGACCAAAGCCAGAACCCTTGCTCTCTTGAATAAAACGGTGGTGGCACCGGACAGCCCATGGTGGTGACCAGGCGGTTCACCACCTCGCCCATGGCGGTGTACACTGGTGTGTTCGGTGACCACCCCAAACCAGCCACTCTTGGCCCTTCTTTGCCAGATCCAGGTGGGCACCGCCCTAGGGGTGACGGTGCCACCAAACAAGGGGTGGTGGTGCCATGCAGGCACCAAACCCCTTCCCCAAGTTGCAAATTCTTTTGCGTCTTGTTCCACGGCAACTTAGAGCAACTTTCCGCAAGCGATGCTAACTCTCAAAGTGTTTTCTCAAAACATGTTAGAGCCAAGTTAGCATTTCTCAAATCATTTTTGATAAATATTTTTGCTTGCTCTCCAATGTGTACTAGGCCTAAATGCAATGCATGAAGTCCAACACGTAGTGGCACTAGATGACCAAATTGTCTAATTAAGAACCCCTCTTAATAGTACGACCATCTATCCTAAATATGATCGCACTTTCTATAGTGTCTTGATCACTAGAATAAAATCCCTAATTATACCTTTGCCTTGATCTCCATAGGGTTTTGTTTTTCTCTTTCTTCTTTTCCAAGTTGAGCACTTGATCATCATCACATGTGGCCATCTCATCATTTCATGTAATCAACATCACCATTTGAGTGCCACCATGCTCCTCACTTGGATTGCACCAACCTAGCTCATATCATCACTCATGACAAAGGTTAGTGCTTAGGTTTCATCAATTATCCAAAACTAAAATAGGGCTTTCAATCTCTTCCTTTTTAGTAGTTGATGACAACCTATTTACAAAGATATTTAATAAAATCTTTTTGGATTCATGTTGCTTGCCCAAGCATATTACCATGTGTAAAGGTTATGGACAAGTTTCATAAACCCAAAATTGGTAGTATTAGCTCCCCCTATATATGTGCTAAGAGTTTAGATTTGAAAGCTTGCACATATGCATGGATAGAAAGTTTGGGAGAGTAATAGCTACCAAATGATGCTAATGTGTAAAGAATGGTCCTTTGAAGCGTGATACCAATTGGAGTTGCCAATATACACCATCCTTAGCACCATTAGTACCACTCGTAAATGATCAAGGTATATCTAGCTATCCTATGCATGCTAGTTTTTCATCTCATCAATCATTTTCTATAATCTAGCATACAGCACACAAGCATGGATATAGAATTTAAAACTTGTGCCATGCAAGCAAACATATGTAAATGCACATACAAATGCTACATACAAGTTTATGAGCTTGCTCCCCCTACTTGTGTGCTTCAAGTTTTAATTGATCCCCTTCTTTTCACCTATCTTACTATCTTTGGTTTCTCTCCCCCTTTTGCTTATCTTTGGAAATTACTTTTCCCCCTTTGTCATCAATGGCCACAAAAGGTGAGCTTAAATTTTAGATAGGTTGTGTGAAACCATGATAAGTAAGGACCATTTTCTCAATTTGGTTCAATCTAGATCATTTGCAAAAGATATTTAACTCGGTTTGATCCAAGGGCAAGCTTCTTCACACCTCCAAATAAGGGTTATCATGCACCATGTTGAGTTAAACACTTATAGCTTATTTTCTAGATTAAACACTAAGTTCACAAGCCCACAAACATACAAGCAATAGTGGTACCATACAAGCATCAAATTCATTTGTTTTTCATGAATGAGCCTAAGACATGATAGGAATGACTAGATGCACTAAACAAGTCCTTAGCAATGGATGAATGACATGTCAATCAACTTTACCTTGCTTAGCTTGAAGGAGAGGCATGTCATATATGGGGGTGCATCAAAACATATTTGAGAAGTCAAGTATGTTCAATTCATTCCTTAGCTTGCAAAACCTCTTCTCATCAAGTGGCTTGGTGAAGATATCGGCAAGTTGATCATCGATTCCCACACTCTTAATGCATATGTCCCCTTTTTGTTGGTGATCTCTTATGAAATGATGGCGAACATCTATATGCTTTGTTCTTAAATGTTGGACCGGATTGTTGGTGAGCTTCATGGCACTCTCATTGTCACATAGCAATGGCACTTGTTTGAACTTGATTCCAAAATCACTCAAAGTAGCGTTCATCCATGTAACACCCAAAAATTTTAGTCTTTTAAAATAAGTAAAATTCGATTTAATTATGTTATTATGTGTGCATCCAAAATATAGGAAATTAATAAATTCATGAAATTAAAATCAAATATAAGGTTAGTAACCTCTTGATGCATACATGCTGCTGCACTTTTATTTTTGTAATGATTGGTTTTGATCAAATTTGAATTGAATACAAAATCAATTAGAAATGGAATTGGAAAATTTATTTGGAAAAAGAAAAGGAAATACTTTTTCCCTTCCCTTCCCTTCTCCAATTTTTTCGGCCCGCAGGCCCTTTCTCCCGTCGGCCCTCATGCCTCCCTCCTTTCCCCTCCCCTCTTCCCTTCCTGGGCTGGCCCACCTCGGCCAGGAGGCCATTGCCGCGCTTCCTCCTTCTTCAGCCGCCGACGCCTGGGCCCGCACGTCAGTGCCTTCCCCAACCTCCAGCACCCGCGCCGGTCAAGACCGCAATCGCTCCACGCCCACGTCTTCGGTAGTGGGAGCATCCTCCCCCGTGACTGGCCTCTTCAAAAGGCAGTCCCTGAGCCCATCACCGCACCCTTCCTATCTCCCCACTCACTTTCGCATTCGCTAAGCGCACGGGAGCCAAAACCTCCGCACAGAGGAGCGCCGAGGTCCACCGTTCGTCCTCCACGCGATTCGCCATCCTCGAGCCGCCTCCGTCCTCGTTTTTCCCCACGGTGAGAACCCCCTTGCTCCTCTCTTTCACCCCGTGCCGTTATTTTCTTGTTTCACGGCTTCTAGTGCCCTAGCCGCGTGCGCCGGGAAGCTCCGCATCGCCGGCAATGGCGACCGCCGCCTCGGCTCTCTCCTCCGGCCGCCTTCTCGGCCTGGACGAGGTCGCATGAACCCCCACTATTCCCTAGTGCCCTCGGTTCTTTGAACCATGGCCCAAAGGTCGAGTTTCGCATGCACCGGTGACCCTCTCGCCGCCGGCCATGGCTGAGCCACCGCGGCTGCCACTGTTCCGGCCGCTGCCTTCTCTCTCTCCTCCCCAGATCTAATCCGAGCCGTCCGTTCTTGATCGAACGGCTCACATAAGCCGATACCCCTTCGTGGGTCAAATTTCTAAAGAGGCCCTTGGCTCTCAGCAAATTGCGCCCGCCATCCTCCATCGATTCAAATCTAAATTTCTTTTTAAATTTATTAAATCGAAAATGAGTTATAACTATTTACAGAATTGCCACTACACCGTTTTGCTTATAAAATCATCGTTTTAGCTCCAAATCGATCCGTTCAAATTGCGTTAGTTTTGTAATTTTATAATCTACGTGTTAGTACCACTGTTAATAATGTTTGCAACTTTTAAATTTCATGGTTAGGTTTACTTAATTAATTTGATATAGGAAACCCCGTTTAAATCATAACTTTCGCGTTTTAGCTCTGATTTTTGTGAACTTCGCGTTGACGTGATCGTAGCGAGACGTAGATTCTTTTCATAAACATTTTATCTTGTTTTCTATACTGCTGATGTACTGTTCTAATAATAGGATTGTTTGTTTTGCATGAATGCATTTGGAATGTTGTATGTTGCCGTGTTGGTCGCGTTCAGATGGTGAGGAGAACCTTGGAGACCAAGAGTTCTTCGACGACCAGCCAGACCAGCAGGAGTTTGCTAACCAAGGAAAGTATAGCATGGGATCTACCTTGATGCCTATTCACCTTTATTAATTACTCATTTGCATGTGTCTAATTTTGATACCCGTAAGGACATCCTAGTGATTGATTATCATGTTCCTTGTTCTCCTATGGGTTATATGCATATGGGTAGTTTGCTAGTGCTCAATATAACTGTACATGATCTACATATTGAACAATGATTCTATGGAAAGAAAAGGTAAAAGTTGCTTTTAAACAACTGAATTATAGGACGAAGGAGCGAATGACTTTCGATCATGATGCTCTCGGCCCTCCGTAAGGACTTATCTATCGGCAAAAGCTGGGACTGACAGTGCAACCGTGAGGGTCATATGGCTCTGACTTTAGCTCAGTAATAGGACCTTTTCTAGCTTGTTAGAGGTTACCTTTATGGCGCAAAAGGGGCTTGCCACGTTGGGTATAGGACTGCCTCTGTTCCTATGTGTATAGCCGCGATGGATATGTGCCATAGGAAAGGGGGGTTCCTACATCTGCCTGCCAAGGAAACCTAGCGGCCCTAACTTGTTAGAGAAACCTATGAAATGGCTTCATAGTGTACCCTGCCCGCTCACCTTGGCAGTGATATGGGAGTCATTAACCTGGGCATATGGGAATCACGACTCGCGGTGAATGTGCACAACCTCTGTAGAGGGTTACAAACTGTTATAATAGCCGTGCTCATGGTCACGAGCGGCCCGGAAAACTCACAGAATAATTGGTTACTTATTGTTATTCATTCATGATGTTATACGATGATAATATGATCCAAATGATTCTGATATCTGATTATGTGGGTTTAAATGGGAGCTTAAGCATAACTTGACAATAACTGATGATAAAATCTTGAGTTACTAAAAGTACTAACAGCAGTAAACCAGTGTCATCCTTTTTGAGCCTCATGAACCCCATGTTATCTTGTTAAGTATGGGAAGTACTTACGCTTGTTTACTTTTATTATTTGGATAAAAATCCCGGATGGGTAACAGATGACAACGTGTATGAGGAGTTTCCTGAGGACTATTAGGCTTGTGGTCAACCAGTTGACCGTCCCTGTGTTGGAGGTTCCATGAGAGAGCTGTCTTTTATTTTCCGCTGTGTTGTGTAAGACTAAGTTATGTTATTAATCGTGATGTAAGATACACTGTGGTGATACTTTATATAATTTGTCAGCTTGTGTGTGTGACTGATCCCTAGGCACACATGAGTTTAGTGCATTCAATTTTATCCTTAAAATTGGGTATGACAAATTGGTATCAAAGCCGTGTTGACTGTGGGACGCAAGCCTAGTAGAAACTGGTCGTTTTAAGGTTTAGATGTTGCTACAAAAACCCTTGCTCTATGAACCTTGATATTTTCTTCTCTACTATATCTCTACCTTTGCTATTCATCTCTACCTTGGTGCTTATTTTAAAGTATTTGTTCTCATCTTCACTCCTTGGTTTGATATGCTTTTAGAATTGTTCCTCATCACCTTCTTGCGTAATCTGAAGACGAGTCTTTAGGATTGTTACCCCTAGAACAAAAACACCGATAGTATCGCAAGTTGAGTTAATGATTGAATTGTGCATCTTTATTGTTTGTTGAGTTGTCATTATGCTTCTGATTGTTTCAAATCTTTGTAATGATTGCAATGATCTTGTTGGGTGTTCCCACAATTTCATTTAGTTATAGGCCTAAGGCATAAGGATTAATAAAATAAAAAGTCGGATTTTGGTTTTCTTCTGTTTTCCCTATCCTGTCTTTTTGGAGCAGTCTGCACTCTTTGGCTTATATCTCTATTCTTGGACAACCAAACATCATGAGAAAATTCTGGACAATAGTAGACTTCAATATCTTTCTCTGAGCGTAAGAATCACCTTGATAGCTATTTTGGTTATGGAGATACGAAAATCAGAAGGTGATGCATCTGTGCTGTTTGGAATCTAGAATAGTTTCTGTTGTGCACTGTTTTCGACCAAGAAAACTGAGGAATTTGGAAAAATGTTCTATAATAAAGTTGTGGATAATTTTATAAGCTTTTGAACGGTATAAGCTACAACTTCATTGGATTAACAGAATGAGAGTTACAGCCATTTTACGACGCTGCTGTTTTTCTACTCGCGAAGAATTCTAGATTTCTTGTTCTTGCCTATATACAAGAGTATCAATGTGATGACAGAACGTCTTGATATTAGTTAGCTCATCTAGAAGGAGATGCAAGCTATACTTTGGTGTCCCCTGGTTTATCTTTTCTTAAGGGGGGTAGCCAAGTTGAAGAATTTGTAAGATGAAGTATCATACGTTCTAGTTTGCGCAGCAGAAGCGTGGTGGTACCCAAAAATGTGAAAGCAGTTTAGAGTCTCAATGAGGTTTGATTAAAGATTCAAGGGAAGTTTATCCAAGATCATCAAGATTTTGGTAGAGCTACCGGAAGAGTTTTCAAGTTAGTTTGGATCAAGAAACTTCAGCTAAGTGTTTGAAGGAGTCCAAGAAGAGGTTGAAGTAAAAGCTAAGTATTAGCTTGGTCAGATCCGGATGAGAGCTTCATATCTACAAGGATGCACCTTGTCAAGGTGTGGGATGTGTCCTTATGCAAAAAGAAAAATGTAGTACATTGTTCATTAAGTCAATTAAGGAAGCGTGAGTTGAACTACCTAACAAGTTATCTGAAGTTACCCATTGTGGAGCATGAAAGTACTATCTTCTTGCAAGTACAAGTGACATCTAGGAGGATCACAAGAATCTACAGGACATCTACACCAAGTTGGTCTTGAGCTTGTGATATCTTTGTTGGGATCAAAATTGAATATGACTTGGAAAATCGATATCACCTGGAGAAGCAAAAGTCATTGTCGATGTCCTTAACAAGAGAGAGTTATGCTAAGAAGATTCGAACAACACCAAGGACTAAGAATTGTACTCCAAGTTTGAGCAACTTAACCGGAATCATTCATGTTTTGAAGATTGGTGGAAGAATTTCCTTCTGACCAATTCTGACCAATAAAGTAAGGAATTTTCGTCGGAAGGTGGGTATTTTAAGAAAAAGAATTGGTATTGTGGACTCAAAAGGAAAGGTGGCCCAGTGATTGGAGTTATCGGAGTATCATTTGGAGTATCAATCAGAACCTTAGAATTAGTTGGACAAGATACTTGGAGTAAGATCAACAGATATGCAAGGTAAAGTGGGATCCTTATCAAGACGATTGGACTACACGAGGAAGTAAAGGAGAATCTAAAGACAGAGTATCCCTATCTTAGTCGACGTTGTCCGAATCTCGAGGACGAGATTCATCTTAAGGGGGGTAGAATTGTAACACCCAAAAATTTCAGTCTTTTAAAATAAGTAAAATTTGATTTAATTATGTTATTATGTGTGCATCCAAAATATAGGAAATTAATAAATTCATGAAATTAAAATCAAATATAAGGTCAGTAACCTCTTGATGCATACATGCTGCTGCACTTTTATTTTTGTAATGATTGGTTTTGATCAAATTTGAATTGAATACAAAATCAATTAGAAATGGAATTGGAAAATTTATTTGGAAAAAGAAAAGGAAATACTTTTTCCCTTCCCTTCCCTTCTCCAATTTTCGGCCCGCAAGCCCTTTCTCCCGTCGGCCTTCATGCCTCCCTCCTTTCCCCTCCCCTCTTCCCTTCCTGGGCCGGCCCACCTCGGCTAGGAGGCCATTGCCATGCCCCTTCCTCCTTCTTCAGCCACTGACGCCTAGGCCCGCACGTCAGTGCCTTCCCCAACCTCCAGCACCCACGCCGGTCAAGACCGCAACCGCTCCGCGCCCACATCTTCGGTCGTGGGAGCATCCTCCCCCGCGCCTAGCCTCTTCAAAAGGCGGTCCCGAGCCCGTCACCGCACCCCTGCTGTCTCCCCGCTCACTTTCGCATTCGCTGAGCGCACGGGAGCCAAAACCGCCACACAGAGGAGCATCGAGGTCCGCCGTTCATCCTCCACGCGGTCCAGCCGTCCTCGAGCCGCCTCCTTCCTCGTTTTCCCCCACGGTGAGAACCCCCTTGCTCCTCTCTTTCTCCCTATGCTGTTATTTTCTTGTTCCACGGCTTCTAGTGCCCTAGCCACGTGCGCCGGGAAGCTCCACATCGCCGGCAATGGCGACCGCCGCCTCGGCTCTCTCCTCCGGCCGCCTTCTCGGCCTGGACGAGGTCGCGTGAACCCCCGCTATTCCCTAGTGCCCTCGGATCTTTGAACCATGGCCCAAAGGCCGAGTTTCGCACGCGCCGGTGACCCTCTCACCGCCGGCCATGGCTGAGCCGCCGCGGCTGCCACTGTTCCGGCCGCTGCCTTCTCTCTCTCCTTCCCCAGATCTAATCCGAGCCGTCCGTTCTTGATCCAACGGCTCACATAAGCCAATACCCCTTCGCGGGTCAAATTTCTAAAGAGACCCTCGGCTCTCAGCAAATTGGTATCGCCGTCCTCCATCAGATTCAAATCTAAATTTCTTTTTAAATTTATTAAATTGAAAATGAGTTCTAACTATTTACAGAATTGCCACTGCACTATTTCGCTTATAAAATTGTCGTTTTACCTCCGAATCGACCCGTTCAAATTGTGTTAGTTTTGTAATTTCATAATCTACGTGTTACTACCACTGTTAATCATGTTTGCAACTTTTAAATTTCATGGTTAGGTTTACTTAATTAATTTGATATAGGAAACCCCGTTTAAATCATAACTTTCACGTTTTAGCTCCGATTTTCGTGAACTTCGCATTGACGTGATCGTAGCGAGACGTAGATTCTTTTCATTAACATTTTATCTTGTTTTCTATACTGCTGGTGTACTGTTCTAATAATAGGATTGTTTGTTTTGCATGAATGCCTCTGGAATGTTGTATGTTGTCGTGTTGGTCGTGTTTAGACGGTGAGGAGAACGTTGGAGACCAAGAGTTCTTCAACGACCAGCCGGACCAGCAGGAGTTTGCTAACCAAGGCAAGTATAGCATGGGATCTACCTTGATGCCTATTCACCTTTATTAATTACTCATTTGCATGTGTCTAATTTTGATACCCGTAAGGACATCCTAGTGATTGATTATCCTATTCCTTGTTCTCCTACGGGTTATATGTATATGGGTAGTTTGCTAGTGCTCAATATAACTGTACATGATCTACATATTGAACAATGATTCTATGGAAAGAAAAGGTAAAAGTTGCTTTTAAACAACTGAATTATAGGGCGAAGGAGAGAATGACTTTTGATCATGATGCTCTCAGCCCTCCGTAAGGACTTATTTGTCAGCAAAAGCTGGGACTGACAGTGCAACCGTGAGGGTCATATGGCTCTGACTTTAGCTCAGTAATAGGACCTTTTCTAGCTTGTTAGAGGTTACCTTTATGGCGCAAAAGGGGCTAGCCACGTTGGGTATAGGACTGCCTCTATTCCTATGTGTATAGCCGCGATGGATATGTGTCATAGGAAAGGGGGGTTCCTACATCTGCCTGCCAAGGAAACCTAGCGGCCCTAACTTGTTAAAGAAACCTATGAAATGGCTTCATAGTGTACCCTGCCCGCTCACCTTGCCAGTAATATGGGAGTCATTAACCCAGGCATATGGGAATCATGACTCGCGATGAAAGTGCACAACCTCTGCAGAGGGTTACAAACTGTTATAACAGCCATGCTCATAGTCATGAGCGGCCCAAAAAACTCACATAGTAATTGGTTACTTATTGTTGTTCATTCATTATGTTATACGATGATAATATGATCCAAATGATTCTGATATCTGATTATGTGGGTTTAAATGGGAGCTTAAGCATAACTTGACAATAACTGATGATAAAATCTTGACTTACTAAAAGTGCTAACAGCAGTAAACCAGTGTCATCCTTTTTGAGCCTCATGAACCCCATGTTATCTTGTTAAGTACGGGAAGTACTTACGCTTGTTTACTTTCATTATTTGGATAAAAATCCCGGATGGGTAACAGATGACAACATGTATGAGGAGTTTCCTGAGGACTATTAGGCTTGTGGTCAACCAGTTGACCGTCCCTGTGTTGGAGCTTCCACGAGAGAGCTGTCTTTTATTTTCCGCTGTGTTGTGTAAGACTAAGTTATGTTATTAATCGTGATGTAAGATACACTGTGATGATACTTTATATAATTTGTCAGCTTGTGTGTGTGACTGATCCCTGGGCACACATGAGTTTAGTGCATTCAATTTTATCCTTAAAATTGGGTGTGACAATCCAAAGTAATTGAGCACAACAACTACCAACCAAAATGTATTCCGCTTCGGCGGTTGAAAGTGCTACACTATTTTGCTTCTTTGACAACCAAGACACAATGATCTTCCCAATAGTTGACATGTGCCCGATGTGCTTTTCCTCTCAACTTTGCATTCCGCATAATTAGAGTCCGAATATTCAATCAACTCAAATCTTGCTCCTTTGGGATATCAGAATCCAACATTCTCTTGGTTGCCTTTAAATGACTCTCTTGGTGAGGCTTGAAATCTAGCACACATGCATACATGAAACATCACATCTGGCCTTGATGCGGTCACATAGAGTAGTCTTCCAATCATAGACCGATACATCTTTTGATCCACCATGTTGCCACTAGCATCACTATCCAAGTTTTCATTTGTCCCTATTGGTGTACTAACTGCTTTAGCATCATCTATTCCAAACTTCTTGAGCATTTCTTTGATGTACTTGCCTTGACTCACAAATGTGCTATTCTTCATTTACTTGATTTGAAGACCAAGGAAGTAACTAAGCTCTTCAATCATGGAAATCACAAACTCACTTGCCATCATCTTGCCAAAACTCATAAAAATCTTGATTAGTTGATCCAAATATGATATCATCAACATAGATTTGCAACACAAACAAGTCATTGCCAAGCTTACTTGGTGAAGAGAGTGGTGTCAACCTTTCCAATCTTGAACCCCTTAGAGAGTAGGAAACCCTCAATCTCTCATACCATGCTCTAGGTGCTTGTTTCAATCCATACAAAGTCTTTTTCAACTTGTAGACATAGTTGGGCTTCTTCACATCTTCAAACTAGGAGGTTGCTCAACATACACAATATCATTGATGTATCCATTTAGAAATGCACTCTTCACATCCATTTCGTACAAATTGATGTCATGGGCACAAGCATAGGCTAACAAGATCCTAATAGCTTCCAATCTTGCAACCGGGACATATGTTTCTCCAAAGTTAAGACCTTCAACTCGAGTGTAACCTTGAGCCACTAATCTTGCTTTATTCCTTACAACTATCCCATCTTGATCTTGCTTGTTGCGAAAGATCTATTTGGTTCCTATCACATTATGTTCCTTAGGCCTCTCAACTAACTCATATACTTGATTTCTTATGAAGTTGTTTAGCTCTTCATGCATAGCATTCACCCAATCAACATCTAGCAAAGCTTCATCTATCTTCTTAGGTTCAATGGAAGACACAAATGAGAAGTGTTCATAAAATGATGTCAATCTTGATCTTGTTTATACACCTCTTGAGATATCACCAATGATAGAATCCAATGGATGATCTCTTGCAACATTGGTTGGTTGGAGCACTTGCACTTGATTGCTTGTATTTGATTGATCACTTGGTTGAGATGATGAACTAGCCACTTGTTGTTGATCTTCACTTTGTCATCACTAGCACTTGCTTGATTTTGATCATGAGAACCACTAGCTTGCACCTTTGAGTTAGAGAGTACTTGATTCTTGTCATCTTCAACATCAATCACTTCTCTAGGCCTTATGTCACCAATGTCCGTGTTCTTCATTGCATTGACCAATTGAGTGCCTCTCACATCATCTAGATTCTCATCTTTCTCTTGGGAACCATTGGTTTCACCAAATTCCACATCACGAACCTCCTCAAGAGTACCACTAGCTAAATTCCAAACTCTATAAGCCTTGCTAGTAGTGGAGTAACCAAGCAAGAAACCTTCATCACATTTCTTCTCAAACTTGCTCAATCTAGTGCCTTTCTTCAATATGTAGCATTTGCATCCAAAAACCCAAAAGTATGCAATATTAGGCTTTTTCCATTCAAGAGCTCATATGGTGTCTTCTCCATCATGGGATGATAATAGAGTCGGTTGCTATAGTAGCAAGCCGTGTTGATTGCTTCGGCCCAAAATGAATGACTCATATTGTACTCACTCAACATTGATCTTGCTATGTCAATCAATGTTCTATTCTTTCTCTCAACTAGGCCATTTGATTGAGGAGTGTACTTGGCTGAGAATTGATGCCTAATTCTAAACTCATCACAAAGCTCAACAATTCTTGTATTCTTGAACTCACTTCCATTGTCACTTCTCACTTTCTTGATGGTTATTTCAAACTCATTGTGAATTCCTTTGATGAAAGTTTTGAAGGTTGCAAACACATCACTCTTGTCAACAAGAAAGAACACCCAAGTGTATCTAGTGAAATCATTCATAATCACAAATCCATATTTATTTCCACCAATGCTAGTGTAAGTGGTTGGTCCAAACAAATCCATGTGCAACAACTCAAATGCCTTAGATGTACTCATCATGCTCTTCTTAGGATGTGTGTTGCCAACTTGCTTTTCGACTTGACATGCACTACAAAGCTTATCCTTCTCAAATGTGACATCTTTCAAGCCTCTAACTAGATCATGCTTAATCAACTTGTTCAATTGTTTCATTCCAACATGACCAAGCCTTCTATGCCATAACCAACCCATGCTAGACTTAGTGAGCAAACATATTGACAATTGAGCTTCTCTAGCATTGAAGTCAACCAAGTATAGATTTTCATATCTAAATCCCATGAATATCAAGTTAGAACCATCTACACTTAATGATCTCTACATCATCCACACTAAATATGCACTTGAAACCAAGATCACATAATTGAGCTATCAACAATAGGTTGAAGTTCAAGCTCTCTACTAGTAGCACATTGGAAATGCTCAAGTCATTGGATATTGCAATCTTACAAAGCCCTTTGACCTTGCCTTTGCCATTGTTATCGAATGTGATACTATCATAACCATTGCTATCATTTGTGTTGATTGAATTGAACATTCTTGAATCATCGGTCATGTGTTGTGTGCACCCACTATCAAGTACCCAATACCTTCCTCCAACTTTATAATTGACCTACAAAAGAAGATCAATTCTTTTTAGGTATCCAAACTTGCTTGGATCCTTGAAGGTTAGTTACTAAGGTCTTTAGTACCCAAATGTCCTTCTTCTTTGGGCCCACAATTGGTGTACCAATGAACTTAGCCTTCACACCATTGGCATCCTTGACAAGCATATAACAAGAATCAAATCTAATTGAGGATACATTAGGTTGCTTGTTCTTGTTAATCTTGCAATATTGCTCTATATGCCCAACTTGCTTGCATCTATTACAAAACCGACCATTGCCCTTCACAAAGCTAGCTTTGGGAGTGACAAAGGACGTCTTGCCTTTCTTGAGGGTATAGCCTAATCCCTCTTTGTTGAGAGAAAATCTTTGGCTACCCAAGCACTTTAGCAAGTGGGCATCTCCACCATAGGCGTTGCCTAAGGCACAAGTGAGCTCATTCACCTCCATCTTGAGGGTCTCATTTTCCACCATTAGTGAGGCATCACAAGTGAAACCATCACTCAAAGGTGAAGTAGTAGTGGTGGTGCTACAAGAAGGGTTAGTGGGAGCAACAACAATTGGTTTGTAAAAAAGATTCATCAAGAATATCACATGTTAGTCCCACATCATATGATACAATCACTTGCTTCTTCTTGGCTTCTTCCTCCTTGACTTGCTTGAGGAGAGAGGAGTGAGCCTTTAAAAGCTTAGAATGAGCTTTGCCAAGCATCTCATGGTCTTCCCTTAGACTCTCATGAGAGGCATTTAGCTCATCAAAGGATTGCTCAAGAGATTTGATCTTCTTGTGCAATTCTTTGCACTCCTTTATCTTCATCTCAAAGCAAGTATGCACTTGCTCACACATGTCCATGAGCTCCTCCTTAGTGTACTCCTCCTCATCATCACTCCTACAATCATCAATTTCACAATCATCATCACTTACATCATATTTTACCTTGGTAGGCTTTGTCATGAGGCATGTCGATTGAGTGTCGAAGATGGAAGGCTTGTTATTGATGGCGATGCTTGCTAGTGCTTTCTTGATATATTTCTTGCCATCACTAGAGCCATCACTATCCAAAGATCCATCACTGTCCCAAGTGATCCATTGTCCTCCCTACAAGAAGTTCCATCATTCCATGCCCTCCCCAGAGTAAAAGACATGTTTATTTTTTATTTATTTTTTTGGTTGGCAAATACAATCGTGTAGATCACACAAAGCACCTCTTCTGTACCTGGTGCTATCCAAGCTACCCTTTTCTCACCTTATGACTGACAGGAGAATCCAGAGGATGCATGGAAGAAGCAAGAGACAGATGGACAGAAAAGTCTCTTTTCTTTCATGACTGGGTTGCTCTTTCTTATTTTCTCGTTGCCCTATCACAGATGAGAGTTCTTACCTGTCTCCTCTATCTATCCGTCTCTCCTAGTGTTTCTACTACCTAACTACCTAACTGACGTGTCATGCTTGATGCATCACCTTGGATTAACGGAGCCCTCTCTGTTTCTTGCTCTCAGGTAACAGGCACCACCCTCTGCAATTGTTCGTTAATGTTATATGTGGAATTCAAAAATGAGTATCAACAATATTTGCCTATGTGCAATGCAATCTTTGCACTCATTGTCTTCATGTCGATCTAAACAAAGTCCATGCCCATATTTTCAGAAATGCTTCTTCCCTTGAGATGTAAAGATATCAACACCGGTTCCGGTTGGGTGAAAGCAGAAGGTGAGACTCGCTGCATTACCCTACTGTTGGAACGTGGATTACTGCACATGTAGTAGCTGACACTACGTAAAAACCGTTTTTTAGAGGGGCTCGTAACCCTTTGCAGGGGCGGTTTTGCCAGCCGCCCCTACGAAGGGGTGGCTACAAATCATGCATTTGTAGGGGCGGTTCCCAGACCATCTCTACAAATCGATTTGTGTAGGGCGGCTACAGTACCAGCCCCCTACAGTGCATTTCTCCACAAAAAAAATAAATTACCAACACGTGCTCCCCCAAATCATCAGTAAAATACATGATCAAATATCCTGGCAAACTTGACTGTAATATTGTGGCTCAAACAAGATTGTTTAGCCAAAAGTTTCTAAACATCTTCTATAGTACAAGAATCACAATAATAACAAATAGACTCATATTATGACAACAAAACATATATCTATATCACAAAAAGACCAAGCAAGCACTCAAGTGCTAACAAAACAAAAAGGCCTTGTTGTTCCAGATACACTGGGAATGTCAGACAGAAGGGGTTCAGCAATAGATACCAATTCATCATGATCAACACCTGATGCAGCTAGAACAATTCGGGGAGCAGTGTAGTTCTCCTGATACCCATGCAACAAAAAGTACAAATAACACGTCAACAAGGATACCAGGACATAAAGAATACTAAATAAATTCTGGAGATGAATCTCACAATTATAAATTGCTCCAGGACATCTGCATTCAATTTGCTAATTGCATATTCTGACGCAATTAGTGGGTTTGCTAAAGCACCAGAATAGCCAGTAGAATGAAGAGCCTCCAAAAGGAATTTTTCAGGATTACTTGATGATTTCGCAATCTCTGCCTTTAGCCTCAAAATCTGAAAAGGAAACATGTCACTATGTCAGCAAAGAACATGATACATTAAACTAAAACAGACATGTGGAAGGGGATGACACCAAGATGAAATACCTATTCCTTGACCTCCCAATCAAGAAAAGCAGGGTTGCGTACGCAATCAATAAGCACCTCAACCATTTTAGGCATGTAAGTCTTCAGGGCCCCGTAAGTGTAGTTCATCATCTCATGGCCAGCAGATGCTTTGGCACTACCACCTATTGCCTCAATTTCACGCACAACCCGCAATTCGCTCCTGTTGGCAGTGGTTGCGAAGGCCATCGTCTTCAACAGTTGACTGGCACCTGTTGTTTCAGGTGCTTTGTATACAGAACCACAATCAACATAAACTCCAACAGAGCAAGATGATCCCTGAATAGGAAATAGAGAACACCCTATTATTATCGGCTGCTGATGAGGGCATGGATGGAATGAGTAACCATATAAACACAAAGACGACATACTGCAGATGTCTTAGAGGCTATTTTAACACCATTGGGAAGTGTTGTGACTCTTGTCTTGCCAGCCTCCACATGATCAGGTAGCGTAGGAGGAATAGTCATGCCCGGAAGTGTGAAATCTGGAGGAGGTATTTCATTTGAGCGCGCACCAGTCAACCAGGTCCAGAAGCCACCAGACGACCCCTGTGCAACACTTGTGCTGGCACACCTGATTGCAACATTCATCATTTGAGCATCTGCCCCATGCCTCTAAAATAAAAGGAAAGAACCTATATTATAGTTCAGTGGTCAAAGCCGTAAAGCTTCATATGATCAGGGATCAAGCAACTAACTCGACCCTTGAGAACAAATGATCAGCGCGGACTTAGCATAACTCACCACCCTACGCAAGTTTTCGTGCCATCACAAACATCCGCAGAAGCACAGATTCCACTTGCCCCCCAAAGCCCACATTCACATAGCGATTCTACAAACAAGCTAAAGGCCACTCAACATCGCATCTCAAACAAACCATGTCCCCAATTCAACAGACAATAGGATAGGACAAACATTCAAACAACGATCAGCGCTTGCAACGCCAGAAATGCCCCTCAGCTCCCAGGCTCACATATCAAGCCCGCGCGCGTTCGGACGACGGACAGGTCACCGACAAGAAGGATCCACCGCCTCGCGACGCGACCACAAGTGACGCCACTGTGGATCGGCGAATCGTGCCTAGATCTACCGGAAATGGAAGGAGCCAAGGAGGTCAAGACGGGGTAGGGTTCCAGGTGTGGGCGGCTCACCTTAAGGGCGCCCAGATCTACCGGAAATGGAAGGAGCCAAGGAGTCCATGCCCGGACGCCCTCCGCACAGCTCAGGCCACCAATCCCACGGATCCAGCCTCTAGGACCTCAGATCCGGTCGCCACCGCGCGGATCGAGCCACCACCGCGCTTGTAGGACCGTAGTCCGGTCGTCACCGCGCGGAGGGGAGGCGAGCCCGGACCAGCCACCACTGGATCCGGCCGACGAGCATGCGGATCCGGCCACCCCTGCACTGTCGCCGCACGCCAAGAACTAGCCGCCGTCGCCACGGCTGCCCCGGAATCCCGCCGGCGTTGCGGCTCGCGCACCTAGATCCAGCCGCCGCAGCCACCCGCGCGCCGGAATGCCGCCGCCACCGCGGCCCGCGTGCAGGGAGGCACAGATCTGGCGCAGATAGCAAATAGCTTATGTTAGGGTTGGGGAGCTTGGTTTCGCGCAGCGGGAAAGGGAAGGCAGGCAGGGGCGGACGAACCTGGTGAGTGATCGTCGTGAGATCTCGCTCGTCGTTGGCGAGCGGCCAAGGGCCCGGCGAAGCCCCTCAGCACCTGGCGTAGCGTGGGGGCGGCGAGAGAGTGTGAGAGCGCACGGGGGCAGCAGACGTCTGGGGGCGGGGGGGCGAACCTGGTACTTCGGATAAACGGCTACAATTCGCATAGTAGGGGTGGTTGGTGATTGAGCCACCCCTACAAATAGCAACACCAGGGGCGGCTGGTGAGTGAGCCGCCCCTATAAATCCGACCCATTTGTAGGGGCGGCTCGTATCACCAGCCGCCCCCGTTGTTCCATTTGTAGGGGTGGCTAGTCTCGTGGCTCTCGAACACGCCATTGTAGGGGCGGCTCCATCACCAGCCGCCCCTACAAAAAAAATGTCCCGTTGCTACAAACCGTTTTTCACGTAGTGTGAATGAGGTGGGAAGCCAGGGTTTTGGTTTCGGGCGGCGGCATGGCTGGGACTCTGTGCTGTTGCCACAGAGATCTAATCAATCTCTAGCTTAGCCTTTCATTAACCAAAGAGTTCAGGCTTTATAGCCAAATCCTAACAACTTGCGACTAATCAAAATAATTCCACTAATTGAAATCATAAAGAATAGGATGACCGGCGTCGGTGGGCGTGGTGACCTCGTGCTAGCACTCAGCCACGGCTGCGCTTCCTGCACTGGTATTGGTCCACCATGATACCTACCCTTTAACGGTATGAGCATCCGTTTGTTGCATAATTCTGAAGTATAAATTGATGAAGTGTAAGCAATTTTTAAGCACACATTGCACCATATACAAGCATTTGAGCATTTGATCAATATCAAATGTTTGTGTGGTCCAACAAGAAATATTCAATAATCAGGTCAGCACTGGCGCACAGCTTAGAATATGTACCTTTGACTTTTTCTACTTATTTATTAAGTCCTTCCTTTTGCTATAATGTTGTTCTAGATATCCTAACATTCCTATGTTACTGTGTCAATTATGTTGCAACAATCTCAGGGTGTAGCTCAATTCCTATTTTTTCTAATTTAGGTGGCAGACACTTTCATTTAACAAATAATTCCTATTTCGTCATCAGTCCACCAAGTGTATAGTGGTTATCCTGTCATATCATTGCTGTCAAAGTGTTGTAGCCTTGAGGAAAGAAGATGGGTGTCACTAAGACTGCATTGCTTTTTTAGATAAAGGAAATAATATCCGGCTTCATCCTCTTACTATAGGAATTAGACAAAGCTTATTACAAGGTTTACCATACAAAAGAACACAAAGTTCTCAAACATCTTTAATTAAGACCAAGCCTAAAAGTAAAGGGCCATCCATGGAAAGCAAAGAAGGCCATCGCTGCAGACTCCAACTTGCCACATGCATGTATGATGCCATCTTTTCCTTGTCACTTTGCTGCAATTGGGCTTAATTGTGTAACCAACGTGTTCCACTGAACAGAACCTGCAAATACGTTTTAGGTTGAGAGTTACCAAAGACCATGTCATTCCTTGTTAGCCATATTGACCAACAAAAAGCCACAGCACCGGTCAGTAATAGTGAATTGTACTTATTGCCTCCGTGTTTATGCCAACCACAGAATAAATTTTCCACACTCACAGGAGGCACTAAACCAAACACAATATGTAAAGCACGCCATAGAAATCTAGCATGGTAACATTCAAAGAAGAGGTGATGGATGGATTCAGTATTACTACAGAAGCAACATAATTTACTACCATTCCAATTCCTTCTAGCTAAATTATCTTTAGTAAGGATGGCCCTCTTCTTCAGGAACCATAAGAAGACCTTAATTTTCAAAGGTAATTTTGTTCGCCAAATTTCTTGTGTGACCTTAATACCATTACTGACTAGGACCCAATATAGAGACTTCACAGTGAAGGTACCATTTTTGTTCAAAGGCCATAAAATTGAATCACTACCAGCTTGTAATCTAACATTCGCAATGCGTGCAACCAGATTATGCCATTCCTGTAATTGGTTTAAGACTGCATTGCTATCATGTTGAGGTTACATTATCCTTAATTATCTCCCAATATCGCTCTTGCTACCCATCAAATTATCCTGTAATGATGGCTGATCCAATTAAACATACTTGGGTGCATAAAGTATGAAAGGCTTCTGGTGAACATCTGCAGAAATGCTATCAGTGCAGCTTTGCTGACTTTGGCTATCGCCTATCAGTGTAGCAGTGCCTTTAAAGTTGTTAGATTTTGGTTCCCTTGATTATGAAGACCGGCCACTAGATCTGGTTTTGGAATCATCATAGTACATTTCAATAGGACAACAGTTGTATTTGATTTACAACTCCAGCGACTGCTGTTGATGCATAATTGTTTCCTCTAAACAATTGCAATGGCTTTCATAGTTACTTAATTCTATATCTGATTAACCTGAAGCATGTTAATCTCGATCGATCTGTCTTCTCTTCCTTAATATTTTGTTTTAAATGCAAGAATCTGCATTTTCACTTAGAAAATAACATAAATGTATTTGTGCTACATGCAGTGCATTGGGGATACATAAGCACATGGTCTATTAAACATGAACTTAACAGTGGAGGGATTGGTACAGCTATGGAGTAACTCAGCTTCACCATGCAAATCTTCCTATTCTTTGGTGGCGGTATTAGACGGTACAACACAAACACCCTTCTTAGGGTTTCCATCTGGTTAGCCTATGTAGGGGCAGACATGGTTGCAGTCTATGCCCTTGGACTCATATCCAAGAATGATCAGAATGCCACAACATTAGTTGGATTCCATGGAACTAATAATCCAAATCATTTTGACTTAAATCACAACCAGCTAGCTTTCTTCTGGGTGCCATTCCTTCTCATCCATCTTGGTGGGCAAGACACCCTGACTACTTTCTCTATGGAGGACAACAACTTGTGGCTGAGGCACCTGATGAACCTGTCCATTCAAGTCTTGTTGGCCTTATACGCCTTTTGGAAGTCGACAGGTCGGCACAACTTGAAGATTTTAGCTCCAGCCATACTTGCTTTTTGTTGAGCTATGATCCAAATTCAAGCTTGGGCCGAAGTGAAGCGGCCCATTAGCGTTAAGAGGGACTACACCATCTATTAGTTCCATATTGTTAATAGACGAGGGTGTCGGGTTTTTCCTCCCTATATATATGGACCACCTCCCTCATGTAAAAGATGCATCATAGACTTCTATACGGGAAGGCCCCTCAGGTTAGGGTATCCCCAAGTTGTAAATCTCCGACATTTGTAACCTCACCGGATATAGTGAAGATTTGCTAGCTGGTGCCCGTGGTTTTTTCCCTTCCACCATGGGAGGGTTTTCCACATTTAAATCTCGTGTCCTCTGTGCTTGATCTACTATTCTTCGTCGTTTATATTGCCTATTGTTTATAACAAGTGGTATCAGAGCTTGGTTTGACCTTAGGGTTTCGCGATGGCATCGATGAAGTTTGATCTACCGTTGCTGGATTACAAGATGAGATTTGCACTGTGGCAAGTCAAGATGCGGGCGATTCTGGCATAATCTTCGGATCTTGATGAGGTGCTGGATGGTTTCGGAGGAAAAGGGCAGAAGTCATGGACCATTGAAGAGAAGCGGAAGGATCGTAAGGCTTTGTCTCTGATTCAACTTTATCTACATAATGATATTTTGCAAGAAGTGCTACAGGAGAAAACTGCCGTAGAACTTTGGCTCAAGCTAGAATCAATCTGCATGTCCAAGGATCTAAACAGTAAGATGCACGTGAAGATGAAGTTGTTCACGCACAAGCTGCAAGAAGGTGGTTCGATGATGAACCACTTATCGATCTTTAAGGAGATCATTACCGACCTAGTGTCAATGGAGGTAAAATATGATGATGATGATTTAGCTCTTCTACTATTATGCTCACTGCCTACTTTGTTTGCAAATTTCTGAGATAGCATACTATTAAGCCGTGATGAACTAACCCTTACGGAAGTGTATGAGGCCCTCCAGACGAGGGAAAAGATAAAAGGTATGGTTCAGTCCGATATGTCCTCCTCCAAGGGCGAAGTGTTGCAGGTTAGAGGCAGGCCCGAGCAGAAAACCTACAACAACAACAATAATCGAGACAAGAGCAAGAACGTTAAAGGCCGTTCGAAGTCCAGAGGCAGAGATAAGTTCTGCAGGTATTGTAAGAAAGATACCCATATCATTGAGGATTGTTAGAAGCTGCAGAATAAGGAGAAAAGAAACGGTACGTATAAACCGAAAAATAAATCCGATGGTGATGGTAAGGCCTCTGTTGTCTCCGCTGTTGATAATTCTGATTCAGGAGATGTTCTTGTTGTTTTTGCTGGTTGTGTTGCTGGTCGTGATGAATGGATACTTGATTCTGCATGCTCGTTTTATATATGCTCTAAAAGAGATTGATTCAGTTCTTATAAGTCTGTGTAGAGTGGAGATGTCGTGCGTATGGGAGATAACAACCCACGTGAGATTGTGGGCATTGGCTCCGTTCAGATCAAGATGCATGATGGCATGATACGCACACTGAAAGATGTGAGACACATACCAGGGATGGTCAGAAATCTCATCTCCCTCAGCACACTTGATGCCGAGGGGTACAGACACTCCGGTTCAGGTGGAGTGTGTAAGGTATCAAAAGGCTCTCTCATTCATATGATAGATGATATGAATTCTACATAGTTATATGTTCTTAGAGGAAGTACTTTACATGGTTCCGTCACTGTTGCTACTGTTTCTAATGATGAACCAAGTAAAACTAATCTCAGGCATATGTGTCTTGGGCATATGAGTGAACTTGGTATGGCAGAATTGATCAAGAGAGACCTGTTGGATGGCTGCACTGTGGGTAAGATGAAGTTCTGTGAGCACTGTGTTTTTGGTAAGCACAAGAGGGTAAAATTCAATGCATCTGTTCATACCACCAAAGGTACACTTGATTATGTACATGCTGATTTGTGGGGGCCGTCTCGTAAGCCCTCTTATGGTGGTGCTCGTTACATGCTTACCATTATTGATGATTACTCTAGAAAAGTGTGGCCTTACTTTCTGAAAAATAAAGATGATACTTTTGCTGCTTTTAAAGGGTGGAAAGTTATGATAGAAAGGCAAACTAAAAAGAAGGTAAAATTGCTTCGTACTGACAACGGCGATGAATTCTGTTCGGATGCTTTTAATGATTACTACAGGGAAGAAGGCATTGTCAGGCACCACACCATCCCATACACTCCTCAGCAGAATGGTGTGGCTGAGCGCATGAACCGAACCATCATCTCGAGGGCTCGTTGCATGTTGTCCAATGCTCGTATGAACAGGCGCTTTTGGGCTGAGGCTGCTAACACCACATGTTACTTGATCAACCGGTCACCTTCTATCCCACTTAATAAGAAAACTCCCATTGAGGTATGGTCTGGTATGCCTGCTGATTATTCACAGTTGAGAGTTTTCGGTTGCACTGCTTATGCTCATGTTGATAATGGAAAGCTAGAACTTAGAGCCATTAAGTGTCTGTTTCTTGGTTATGGTTTTGGAGTTAAAGGATATAAGTTATGGAATCCTGAAACTAAAAAGACTTTCATGAGCAGGAACGTTGTTTTCAATGAATTTGTTATGTTTAATGACATCTTGTCCACAGATGTTTCACCAGTTGGTTCTGATGAGGAGCAGAAACATGTTAGCGTGCAGGTGGAGCACGTAGAAGATCAGGAAACTGAAATTGTTGATAACAATGTTCATGATATTGTTCAGCACTCACTTCCTATTTTGCAGCCTCAAAATCAGTCTATTGCAGATCGTAGAACAAAGAAAAATTGTGGACCTCGTTCACGTTTAATTGAGGAATGTGATATTATTCATTATGCCTTTAGTTGTGCTGAATAGGTTGAGAACATTCATGAGCCGGCTACATACATTGAAGCTGTTGTTTCTGGTGATCGCGAGAAGTGGATTTCCGCTATGCAAGAAGAGATGCAGTCACTTGAGAAAAATGGCACATGGGATGTTGTGTGCTTGCCTAAACACAAGAAGGTCATTCGTTGCAAATGGATCTTCAAAAGAAAGGAGAGTTTGTCTCCTAGTGAGCCTCCAAGATTTAAGGCAAGGTTAGTAGCAAAAGGTTTTAGTCAGATTCCTAGCGTTGATTATAATGATGTGTTCTCTCCAGTTCTAAAGTATAGTTTAATTCGTACATTTTTCGGTATTGTTACTATGCGAGATCTTGAGCTTGAGCAGTTAGATGTAAAGACTGCGTTTCTACATGGAGAGCTCGAGGAGGAGATATACATGGACCAGCCAGAAGGGTTCATAGTACCTGGTAAGGAGGATCATGTTTGCAAATTAAAGAGGTCCTTATATGGTTTGAAACAGTCTCCTCGTCAATGGTATAAAATGTTAGATTTTTTTATGATGTCACATGGTTTTAAGAGGTCTGAATTTGATAGATGTGTGTATATTAAATTTATTGATGGATCACCTATATATATTGCTGTTATATATTGATGATATATTGATTGCTGCCAAGAGCAAGAAAGAAATCACTACGTTGAAGAAACTGTTGAGTAGTGAGTTTGAGATGAAGGATCTTGGTGCTGCTAAGAAGATTCTAGGTATGGAAATTATAAGAGACAGAAATTCTGATTTGTTATTTCTTAGTCAGCAAAGTTACATTAAGAAAGTTCTTCATCGTTTCAACATGCATGATGCAAAGTCTGTTAGTACTCCTATTGCTCCTCATTTTAAATTATTAGCTTTACAATGTGCTAGTACGGATGAGGATTTTGAGTACATGTCAAGAGTTCCATATTCTAGTGTTGTTGGTTCTTTGATGTATGCCATGGTTTGCTCTCATCCTGATTTATCATATGCTATGAGTTTAATTAGTAGATACATGGCTAATCCTGGTAAAGAACATTGAAAGGCTGTTCAGTGGATTTTCAGGTACCTTCGTAGCACAACAAATACTTGTTTGAAGTTTGGCAGGACTAATAAGGGACTCACTGGCTACGTGGATTCAGATTTTGCTACTGATTTAGATAAGAGGAGATCTTTCACAGGTTATGTGTTCACTATTGGTGGTTGTGCTGTGAGTTGGAGGGCAACATTGCAGCCCGTTGTTGCCCTGTCTACCACTGAAGCAGAATACATGGCTATTGCTGAAGCATGTAAAGAAGTTGAAAGGTTTGTTTGCTGAGCTTTGTGGAGATGATTCTTGCATTAATTTATTTTATGACAGTCAAAGTGCTATATGTCTCACTAAAGATCAGATATTCCATGAGAGAACGAAGCACATTAATGTCAAATACCATTATGTTCGCGATGTGGTCGCGCAAGGTAAGCTGAAGGTATGCAAGATAAGCACACATGATAATCCTGCTGATATGTTGACAAAGCCAGTTCCTGTTGCTAAGTTTGAGCTTTGCTCAAGTTTAGTTGGTATAACTGTTTAGCCCAAGAGGTTATTTGGCACCGGAAGTATTTCTTTGTTGTTTCAGGGTGAAGGTTCATTTTATGCTATAAGAAAGAATTTGTCTCAAGGTGGAGTTTGTTGAGCTATGATCCAAATTGAAGCTTAGACCGAAGCGAAGCGGCCCATTAGCGTTAAGATGGACTACACCATCTATTAGTTCCGTATTGCTAATAGACGAGGGTGTAAAATTTTTCCTCCCTATATATATGGACCACTTCCCTCATGGAAAAGATGTATCATAGACTTTCAGATTAGGGTATCCCCAAGTTGTAATCTCTCCGACGTTTGTAACCTCACCCGATATAGTGAAGATTTGCTGGCTGGTGCCTGTGGTTTTTTCTCTTCCACCTTGGGAGGGTTTCTACGTTAAAATCTCATGTCCTCTATACTTGATCTACTGTTCTTCGTCGTTTATATTGCCTATCGTTTATAACACTTTTCTTGTTGGAATCATGAGGTATGTGGAGAGGACATGGGCTCTTAAGTGCAGCAGCCGAAATGGCCTTAGGGAAACAAGGTGGCAATTGCATAAACTGGGTGTTGAAGCTGATAAGGGCAGCTATGTGAGTACAGTCTTGTATGTCTTGAGCTCAATGCCAGGAGTCCGAGATCTCTTCTCTGGACGCACCGTCTCCCAGATGAAAGTGCGTGAGGTATTCAAGTTCCAAGCAAACAGCAGACCCCTGGATCAAGTGCTAAAACTGCTGGAGGTAGAGCTTGCCATGATGTACGATGATCTGTACACCAAGGCCATGGTGCTTCGTACAAGGACTGGAGTCATACTCCGGTGCATCAGCCAGGTGTTGATGACATGTGCCTTTTTGATATTCGTAGTTGCAAACAGCAGACAATATTACAGTAGAGCTGATGTTGCAATCACCTATGTGTTATTCATTGGCTTCTTTACTATTGAAGTTTGTGCATTCATTTTGATAGTCATGTCACGATGGACCTGGGCATTCTTCAAATCCCGAAAGTGTGAAATGCTTGTCCATGTTACCTGGCTTCTTCTCTCGAGTAGTATTGGTTGGCCGGAGAAGAGAATATTGTGGTCAAAATCAATGGGGCAGTATAACTTCCTGAGCTCCTGTATAGGCCGTCATCGATCAAGAACATCCTCCAAACTACTCATCTACATCAGGAAGGCGTTAAGTGCTGTTGAAAGCAAGTATTTAGTCAGAAAGCTCCGCCACACCAAGCATGTCACAGTAAACAAGGACATCATGGAGGACGTTGTCACATGGGTTGGACGTGTTGCTCGAGAGGAATTTACAAGAATAACTGAACAGCAACACTGGGTACATCTTCGTCCAATTATCAAGGCTACACTGAACTCTAGTGTCAACTCTTTCGGTGACAACATCATCCTTTTGCATACATATACAGAGCTGCACCTAAGGAAATGCCCCAACGACGACGAGGTCATCGGCATGAACGAGACAATATCAAGTGTCAATACTATCATGCACACATGCACCAAGATATCAAATTACATGGTGTACCTCTTAGTTGTGCAGCCTTCAATGTTGCCATTCAGTGGCAGTGCAGAGGATACAATGGCAAACTTTTATGAGAAGATAACCAAGAATAGTTACAGCAACGAGCAGGGTGTTCTGGACACTGCTTATCAGATATTGGAGAATGTGCTGGAGTTTGGCGACGAGGAATGCCTGAAAGAACAGGAGGAACCCGGGCCATGGCTTGAGACGCTGATGGAGATCAGAGATATGTGGATGAGGCTACTTATTTATGCGGCCGGGAAGTGCCTAGGGGATCTGCACGCCCAACAGCTAGGGAGAGGAGGGGAGCTTCTCACCTTCGTATGGTTACTCATGGCGCATAGTGGAATTGGAGATGTCGATCATCAGGTTGACCTGATAAGTAATAATGATGTTTTGTCAGGGCAGTTTTGTGCATTCCATTTTCCTAGTAAAGCTGAACAATCTAGTGTATAAATAGCTTATGGAATGGAAGGTGGCTTCTGAAAGAGAAAACCTGTGCTTGTAGTAACATAGACGATCGCAATACAAGTGATGATAAAAGTACTTCCTGTTTGAATCCAATACCTCTAGTTATGTGTAGCAACCTCGAATATTTGACAGGATATTGCGAGTACGACACAAACGTGTGCCGTATTAAGAACGACGTAGACGAATTTCGGAGAAGACCATAGACGAGCATGCTAAAGTAACCATGACAAGAGATTAAAATTTATCGAAGCCAATCATAAATTCTATAAGCACACCTCCAAAAAGAGTATAATAAAAGTGACTCTTATAATTCTACTTGACCCTTTAGGACCCATTGTTTCTTACCCTGTACAAAAATCTATGCAGTATAATTGTCTAGAAAAAAATCCTTTGAAGCGATCCTAACTACTTTTAAGTAATGGATGAGACTCTTGGTTTGGTTGATGTCTATGCCTACACCCCCTGTTTATATATTCCCCTAAGGCCCTCGTATATGCAAGTAGAAGTCCTAGTCATAATAGGATTCTACGCTCAAGTGCAAATAGAATTAAAAGTCATAATAGTATACATTTCTTAATTTCTAGTTCAAATAGGATTTGAGTCACAGTACAACACTTCCTTTTTTTTTGAGGAATCAGGAGCTACTGTGATTAAATTAAAATAGAGAAAAACATAAAGTGTCAATTACAAACAAGAAAGGGAACAGGAGCAGCAGCCGCAGCAGCAGAGGGGATCAGGGTACAAAGAAAGAGAGGAAAAAAAGCCAGAGAATTACAAATTTGAATTGATCCATGATTCTAACAAGGGAGTAATTCTAGCTTTTGTTCTATGTAAGAGCAAGAGTGCTTCCATTGTCACATAACTTCTGCAATCATCCACTGATGGATTTTTGTTTCTGAAAATAACATCATTCCGTACCATCCAAATTGCCCAGAAAAAGAGAATGAAAATGTCCAGGAAAACTTGACCTTCAACATTGATTTCCAGGCTTGAAAAAATTGAGGGATTAAGAGATGATCAGCAAAGTAAAAGTTCACCAGGCCCCAGCAATCCTTTGCAAAAGGGCAGTAGAAGAGTAAGTGCATAACTGTTTCTTCTGTAGAATGCTGACAAAGGACACACTGATAATCTTCTAGGAACATTCCTCTTCTTCTAATCATGTTTCTGGTACTTAATCTATCTCTGAGAGCAAGCCAGAAGAATATTTTGTGCTTACCCTGACAAGAAGTCTTCCAAAGCCATCTAAAAATTGGTTCAGCTTGAGAATGTCCTGTCAAAGTTTTGTATGCTTTGGAAGATGAAAACTGTGAAGAGCCCCAGATATATGTCCAAGTATCATTCAAATCATTATGCACTAAAGATGAGAATTCAAGCTGAAGTTCTTGCAACTGTGTGTATGCTTCTATTGACACTGGCAAGTTGAAAAGATCATGGAAGACAGCAGTGCTATGGGCCTTGTTCAGACTTATTGTCTTGTTTTTTTGTAAAAGAGTATAGTTCTGGAAATTGCAGTTTTCTTACTTGGCCATTCCAAAGATCCTCCCAGAGGAGACATGTCTGCCCACAGGCCACCGTCACACTTGCCATACCTTTATATTTGTTTAATAACTTCAGGGCATCCCTCCACCAGAAAGAGCCCTTTGGGACACTAGAGCTTGGCAATCTCCCATTTATGTAGTGTTTATCCCAAATTAGCTCCACCCATGGCAGATTACATCTATTGAAAAATTTGTGAAGATGCTTTAGTATTAGGGCTTCATTGTGAGTTTGGAGGTTGAGAACACCTAGTCCACCTTCTTCTTTAGGGATGCAGTCTATTGGCCATGCTGCTTTTGCAACTTTCTTTGCATTTGTTTCTGCTCCTCTCCGAAGGCAGTGTCTCCTAAACTTGTCAATTTGTTTTATCACTGTTTTGGGCAAGACAATAGAGCACATTGTGTAGGTTGGAAGGGCTGACAAAACTGAGTTTGTGAGCTCAAGTCTGCCAGCTTGACTAAGAAAAGGAGAGATGTAGTTCAATCTTCTCTAACACTTGCTTATGAGAGGAAGAAAATCATTCACCTTAGGTCTAGTTAAGCCCAAGGGCAGCCCCAGGTAAGTAAAGGGGAAGGAACTAGTTTGACAGCCAAAGGTTCTAGCTAAATGACATAGCTTATCACCGTTCAGATTGATGGGAACCATCATTGATTTGGAAAAGTTGATTTTCAGCCCAGTTGAATCACTGAAAGATTGAAGGACACCTTTTAGGAAGAAGAGTTGCGTGGCTGAGGCTTCAAGCACAATTAATGTGTCATCTGCATATTGAATGATAGGGAAGTCCAAACTTGGAGCTGGAATTGGCAGTCTAAAAAGACTAAGCTGGGCTGCTTTGTTCAAGATGGATTGGAGCAGATCAGCAGCCAGAACAAAGAGCAGAGGGGAGAGAGGGTCCCCTTGTTTAACACCTCTTTTGCAATGGAAAGTTTTACCAGGAACTCTATTTTACAACACATCCGAAGTACCAGAACTGAGAATTGCTTCAATCCATGATCTCCATTTCATGCCAAATCCCATGTGTCATGACATCCAGGATGACCTTATGCTCTATTCTATCAAAGTCCTTTTCAAAATCTAATTTTAGGGCCACAATTTCCTTTTTTGAATGATGGCAGAGATGGAGATACTCAAAAGACCAAGCAAGACAGTCTTGGATGGTTCTTGATCTAATGAAGCCATAATGATTTTGGTGCACTAACTGAAGGATTACAGTCTACAGCCTATTTGCTAGAAGTTTTGTGATCAGCTTGATAGAGCAGTTCAGTAGAGATATTGGCCTGAAGTCACCAACCTGCTGAGCCCCATCAATTTTGGGGATAAGTGTGATGTATGAGTCATTTATGCTCTGGAGGCAGACTGAATTATCTTGGAAAGCAAAACACAGATCATAGAAGTCCTCTTCGATGAAGTGCCAGCACCTTTTGATAAATTCATTGTTGAAGCCATCAGGACCTAGGGCTTTATCATTAGGTAAATTTCTCACTACTGAATCAATCTCCTCTTTTGTGAAAGGGTCTTCAAGCCATGTCAGCTCTGAATTGATTTCCAAAAAGTAACTCAGATTGAAAGCCATAGATGTGAAATCTGACTGGCCCAATCTATCCTTCAAAGCTTCCTAGAGAACCTTTTCTTCCTCAGCATGATTAAGCACTATTTCCCCATTACCTTTCTGCAGCTGTGCTATCAGGTTATTCCTATGTTTGAGAGTTGCATTTGCATGAAAGAGTTTGGTCCCAGCATCTCCGTCTTTGACCCACTTGATCTTACTTCTTTGTTTCCAATATATTCTCTGTTGCTCTAGTAATTGATTCAGCTTTGCATTAAGTGCTTCTTTGAAATTCCATTCAATGATTGTCAGATCCCTAAACTTCTCTATTATTTCCAGGAGAGATAAAACTACTTTGACATTATTCAGATTTTTTTTGAGACCAGATAGTTTCTGCTTCCAGTTTCTTAGTATCTTTCTCAGACTTTTGAATTTGGCAGTGATTGCCTTTGCCTTATCAGTTTGACTGATGCTTTCCTCCCAACCTTGCTGTGCAGTTTGCAGAAAAGATGGATGCTGGAACCAGTAGTTTTCAAACCTGAAAATTTGTCCCTTTGGAATGGAAGTTGAAATAGTTATGTTGCATGGACAATGATCTGATGTTTGCATCACAAGAGTACTGATAGAAGAATCAGGATAGTTAGTGGTCCAAGCACTTGATGTGAAGAACCAGTCTAACCTTTCCATCAGAGGAGATGGCTGCTTGTTTGTCCAGGTATACTTTCTTCCATACAAAGGTAACTCAATCAAACCCAGAGAACTTATAGCATCATTGAACATCAACATTTCATTAACATCCCCACCAGGCTTGTTTCTGTTTTCGGGTTTTCTCATTAAATTGAAATCTCCAACTATTAGCCAATCATCATCATCATTTATTGTGTAATGTTTGAGCCACTGAATGAAACTTCTTTTGCCATCATTGGTACAAGGACTACACACATTAGTTAGAAACCAGGAATTACTATTGTGCCTTGTAGTAAGCCTCACAGTGATGGCAAAGCTATTTTGGAAAATCAACTGACCACTGAAGACACTATTTTTCCATCCAATGATGAGCCCTCCTGAAGCACAGATGGAGGGAAGGAATTCAAAAGCGCCAAAGCCTGGAGGGCTAAATTTCCTGAAGAATTGAGGATCAAAAGTTTGCCTCTTTGTTTCTTGAAAGCAGTAGATATCACAGCCAGCCTCAGTGATTGTATCCCTGATTGGGTTCCATTTTTCATCAGAATTAATACCCCTAACATTCCAACAGAGGACTTTCTAGTTTCTTTGAGCTTGATTGTTCATTGGTTATAACTTTGAGGATCATAATCAGACATCCCAAGGATGTTAGAACAAGAAAGCTTAGAGGAGACATGAGGCAATGAAGCATTTAACAACAGATAAACATAGCCAGTACCAAACCAACCACTTGAGCACTAAAGAGTTTAACACTGACTGGAAACATGACCAACACCAGACCAACACAGAGTTTAACACAAACTGAACCCACTTAACATCCACAAGTTTCCTACTAGACCAAATCAACAAGATAAGCTGCACATTTAGTGCAGAAATGACTAAGAGAAAAAAGGAGAGGCCAGCTGCCCAGCACCCAAAACTGCAGTTGCCAATCCTTGTCTCTGTGCAACTCTAAGAGCTTCATTTCTTTGATTTCTTCTTTGGTGCATCTTCCCCTGCAAGTGAAGGGTTAGCACCATCTTGGTCTTGAAGGTCACGATCAGCATCATCGGGCTTCTTGTTCTCCTTCAGTTGCTTCTTTGCCACAGTCTTTTTAGCCATCTTCTTCTTCTGGAGTATGATTCCTTCTTCAGCTTGAGTATCAGGTTGTAGCTTCAGCAGTCTTCATGTTTTCTTTTAGTGGCACTTTAGCAGATTTACTAGATTTTTTCTTCTTCTGGTTCAGGGAGCTTTCAGAGAGATGGTTTTCTTCTATCTGGCAGAGGCTTGTTCCCAAATTCTTGATCATATCAAGAGAGAGGTCTGGTGGGTTTGGTGTACAAGCTAGGCATTTCTTGCTAGTACAAGTACCAGGTTTGAAACATTTATTGGCTTCTTTAAGCCTCAGGCTTCTCCTCACTTCACTTTCAACCAAAGGGTTTCTCTTCTTTTTATCTTTTTTAAGGAGGGTTTCCATTCAACTGATTGATACCTGCTCAGGTAGCAGGGAGGGCTGCTGTGATCATTACTAATGCAGGGTAGCTTTTGTGCTGGACAGTGATCATGAACTTTAATGAGAGTGGAGTTCAAGGATTTGTTGAAAAAAGCCCAGGCTTCAGATTCAATGAAGCTTTTGGCCCATTTGAAGTTCCCAGGTGAGAGGAGCAATGAAGTAAAGAAGGGTGCCCATTGGGCTGAAACCTTTACTTTCCTACCAGGGATATTCTCTGAAGCAGTCATCCAGAACTCACTATAATCATCTCTGAAATTGCTCTGCCTTTGCAAAAAAACAGGATCAGCTGATGATTCCCCTCTTATCAAAACGGTGCCCACATTCAGAATATTATTTGCTGCATTATCCATCTGCTGATCCACTTCTTGGTCCTCTTCTTGGTCCAACTCATTACCATCCATCAACATGTGTAAAGGTATTTCATCATCTATCATTGGTTCAATTGGTAGATTAGAAAATTGCATTTCTTCAGCAAACTGAAACTGCTCCTGGTTAGCAGGAGGAACATTCTCTTGGTTAACAGGCAGATTATTCAGATCAAAACTAGGGTTTTGCCCAACCACTTGTATGACTTCTTCCTCAACATCATGCATGAAATCATTCAGGTCTAAAAAGTCACCATTCAGGGCATCAGGAGCTGCCACAGGGTTGATGATTAGGTAGAGCATTGTTCAGATCAATTTCCATGTTCTCCAAGTTCTGAGTAGGGGGTTGAGGTGGCCATTCATCCCACGCTACATTTGGGGCATTCTGAGCTGCTAAGAGATCCCATTGAGCATTGGGGTTGATTTCCTCTTCTTCTTGATTCTCTTCTTCAAGTTGATCAGCTTGGCCTTGATTGTTTCCCAAGTTTCCCTGACCGACCTAAAAATGTTGATTGTTTTGCTGCACTGCATTCACAGGACCTGCACCTGGTTGGCCTAGCCCAAAAAAATCAAAAGGAGCCAGGTGATCCAAATGGTGTGGTGCAGGATCTTCAGGAGGAGGACCCCCACCAACAAATTCATGGCTCACTATCTCGCACTGGATAGTCCAAGAGTCCAGATCGTTTCCAATGTCATCAGAAAAAACAATCCACTGCGGGACACTTTGGAGATCAGCTACTCTAGCTCTAACAAGCAATCTGGTAAGTCTTCTTCTATTGTTTATCCAGTTATCTACTCTACCAAAAAAGCAAATAGCATCTTGAATATAATCTGTCTCCCAATAATCTATCGGAAAACCCATCAACATCAGCCAGCATTCATGGTTAAAATTCACCCTTCTCCAATTTCTACCTTGATTATGTCTAGTAGAACATCTCCCATTGGCATAGGACTGCTTATGATTAAAGCATCTCTATGATTCGGAGAATTGAAACAAACAAGAGCTTGCCCAAGATGACTAGGCTGAATATCAGTGAATGCAACATGCCTTTCTTCAAAGAACTCTTGTAGGACCTCTCTAACAGCAGGAAAGTGAAGAGCATTACCAAGCAGTGGATTGATTGTGACGATGGCCACCGTCTCATTCCTTCGTTGGGGCCTTGATCTTGCAACAGCACGCACCATGGGAACCCTTCCAGGCACGTTCAAGCGAAGCATCCCATTGGGAACAAAGGGTGCAGGATCAGCACGTTGATAGGCCATTTCAGGATTAAAAAGCTTGCTAAGGCTGGTTGGAGAGAATGCGGAGAGGGGTTCGACACCGCGGGTGGATTGGGGTTTTCCTGGTGATCAAGTGCAGGTTCTGGGTTTATAACAGGCGCACTTGGAGCTGAGAAGACCCCCCCCCCCACCAGAGAGAACGCAAGAAACAGGTCTCGCCTCCGATCCCACTTCAGAAGACGAGGGGTCATTCCTTTATAATGAGAGAATTTCCGTGAGCCATTAAAAAAGATCGTAATCCTCTGTGAGCTACTGGAAAAGTTCAGCGGTCTTCAGCGCCACTGCTCTAATTTTTTTTTTTCCTCCATGCCACTACCGTCAGATTGGGCTCTAACGGTGTTAAACCGCAGGTGTAAAAAGTCGAAAATATCCTTAAATCTAAATATGTCATTAATTTTTTTTGAGAATCTTAACGACTTCAAATGAAAAAAAATCAAAACTAAAAAGTTGTAGATCTCATCGAGATCTATAATTTTTATATAAAAAATATTTTTTTTAATACCGCAAAAAAGAAGATAATTTGATATGATTAATATATATCTTAGAAAAATTAATCATATCTTTTTTCGGTATTAAAAAAAGATAATTTTTATATGAAAATTATAGATCTTGATAAAATCTATAACTTTCTAGTTTTGAGTTTTTTCATTTAAAGTCGTTAAGATGCTCAAAAAAATTAATGACATATTTAGATTTAAGGGTATTTTTGACTTTTCATATGTGCAGTTTGACACCGTTAGAGCTCAATCTGACGGCAGTGGCATGGAGAAAAAAAAAGTTTGACCCCGGGCTGCATCGGAACCGAGGGCTGGCCAAGCGTTTTCACAACCATTGAATCAACAGAATCAACAAAGGACTCAAAGATTGGGGGCCTGCTTGAGGAAGGCCCATTGGGCTGCCCTGGAATCGAGCGAAACCAGGAAGAGTGAGGGGACACGGCCACCAACTCATTTGAAGCATCCATTGGTGCCTTGCCTTTGGAATTAAATTCCTAGGAACACGTTGCCGCCACATGTCCCCATCCATGTAAGGATGAAAACGGTCGAACTCGTTCGAAAAACTCCCCAACCGTTTTCTACTTTTATATTTGAAATACGAAAGCGAAAGCGAAAACGGACAAGCCGGACATGAAAACGAACACGAACTTACGGAATATCTAGAATTTCGGAAACGAACCAATTCGAGCGGAATTATGTCGAACACGGTCGATATGCGAAAATTCAATACGAAATACCGACCCACAGTGCAGAGCATTAAACAAGTGCACGACCAAATACATAACAAGTTCACAACTAACAAGTGCATGATCTAGTTCAAGTGCATAGTATTAAACAAGTGCATGACCAAATACATAATAAGAGAGATGAGGCTGGGCGCCGTCTATAAGAGAGGGCAGATAGCCACCAGTAGAAAGAACGCAGCTGTGTGGTGAGCAGCCTGTAATTGGGCTTTATGACCTGTGCAGTTGGCCAAATTCGGTTTAAACCGAATTTTGAATTCGGAATATTTCAAATTAAAAATAGAAAAGTAGAAAACGGTCGAAAAATGTGTAAACCGTTTTCTACTTTTACATTTGAAATACGAAACATCTCGGATGCGAAAGCGAAAACGGTAAAGTCGGACAAAAAAATACGGATTCGATCGGATTAAATATAGAAAACAATGCGGTTCGGTTCGGGATATTTCCGTTCTGTTTTCGTTCCATGACAGGCAAAGCACTTAATGGCGTTGTTACATTTGCTTCTTGGGTGAGACGAAGCCAAGCAGCTTGAGCACCGCACTTGATTGGAGCCAAGGGCGGTTTGCACACGAACCAAGGAGGAATCTCCAGGTTTAGGACCCCTTTGATTAAATTGAAAACGATAAAAAACTGAGACTCTGGGAAAAACGATTCTATCATGAACAGACTTTCTGAAGGAGGATCTCTGATCCTGCAGCAGGGAGATCGAATTGGCACCAGAAAGAGGTGGTTTTCTGACTGCATCAGCAAAGGAAAATCCCTGACGAGCTTTAGCATTGCTCTGAACCGCAGAATTAACATAAGACCAGGAGGCTTCCTCTTCCTTGAGAAAAGCAGCAAACTCATTGCGCCAATTTGGCCCTCCACCTCCGCAGAGGTGAAAAATAAAGCTTGAAGGAGCTACACTCAAAAGAAATCAGCCGACGGATGAAGAAGCCCACAGGCTGAGAGCTGACAAGAAACTTGAACACCCGGGGAGAAAGCTGAGAAACATGGAAACGCGCGGCCACCCCTCCAATGGTTGCTTGAAGCATCAAACCCACGGAAACTTCCGATAAACAGAATTTGCACCGCCCAAATGCGACAACGAGAGCAAAAGAGCCATTAGCGGGGTTAGAGCAAGAGATCGAAAAACCAAAACGCTCCCAAACCTCGGTCTGGATCTTGAGATCGGGTGAAAAAGAAAGGCCGGGGAGCTCCATGAAGAAGAACAAGAACACCAGCAATAGAGAGGAAGCCTAACCTCCAGACGTCAATCAAAAAGAATCATCCAGATGAATCCACGTTCAGGTGCAGCCACCAGCCATGGCTAGAGGCAAAACGTCGAATACCTTGAGGACCGAACACCAGCAACACTTCCGAAAACAGCACCCGAAGCAAGCACCGACGAGCAGCCGTGCTTGGCCAGTAGAGCGACAGCGACCCGGCACTCACTTGGGGAAGGAGTGACGGTCACTGAAGCTTGGGGAGAAAACGGTGGTGGTCGCCATAGCAGGGAATACTAGTGAAACGCCACGGCCAGGAAGACCGCCGGCGGGTGGCCGAGGGAGGGGAACGCTCTTAGGTGGAAGCCGCGGCCAGGATGGCTGCAGGTGGGCGATCGGAAGAAAACCTTAGTCTGTCCTCTAAAACACTATGGGTCTAATCGGTTGTTCGCACTGTGGTAGCCAGCATAAGATCTAGTATTAGATATCTAATCCAGCATAGTACTATGCTTTCAAGGAGTGTGTTGGTTGTCTTGTGTTACCATTTTGCATGACTTAAAGCTCTGTTTGGTTGATACCGCAATGCATAGTTGCCTGTGTTTGGTTGGTTGCATTGATCCTCGCCGTCTCTCCCTCTCGTAATGTCTTCGTCCTCCCTCTAATCTCTCCCATCGTGGTGGTGGTGGTGCCGCCGCCGAGGTTTTTATTTTAGAAATTAAAATTTATTGGAGATCATAGATAAAGAGGTAAACATGATATATCGAAAATATTGAATCAAATTCAAATAAAATTTAATTTGAATTTAAGTAAATTTAAACAAAACTTATACGAAAAAGATAGATATTTCTTTATAAGACGGATAAAGAGGATATATCGAAAATATCATGAGATTTCGGCCGATATTGGAAACCATGAATGCTGCTGCTTTGGTGGCGGCAAGCGCAGCAAGGCCCGCAAGGACAAGAAGGGTGGCGCGCCGACGGCGGCGAGGAGCCGCGCCTAGGCCTGCTCGGCTTCTACAGGCTGGTTCAAGCGGGAGGAGATCGAGGAGGGGCTGGAGGGGTACGACGAGCCGGAGCGCTCCTCGCTCATGTCGCAGAAGACCATCGAGAAGCGGTTCGGCCAGTCGCCCGTGTTCATCGCCTCCACGCTCGTCGAGGACGGCGGCCTGCCGCAGGGAGCCGCTGCTGACCCCGCCGCGCTTATCAAGGAGGCCATCCACGTCATCAGCTGCGGCTACGAGGAGAAGACCAAGTGGGGAAAGGAGGTAATTGATTGATTCTGCGCCTCCACGCCAGCACCAGGTCTTGACGGCTGAGGTCGAAGCCGCGCGTCACCGTTGGGTGGACACGCCGCCGCAACCATGCCCGATGCCACAACGGTGAAGTCTAGAGCAGGGGTGCTGTGGTTGAGGTCGCGGTCTGTGGGACCGAGAAGACGCGGTGGAGAGGTGGGCAGAGTGGGGGCGTGGACGCGCAGTGACCCGTGAAAACGCGGTGCAGAGCGGGTGCGGGGAGGGGCAAAGCCGATGCAGCGCTTCTGCACAGCGGATGCAATGCAATCCTTGACAGTGGACACGGCTAATTTCGAGGGAAAGGAGTGGGATGCAGGCCTGAGCTGCTTTAGGGATAGCGCTAACCTGCATAAGGCTATATTCACCTAACCAAACAAGTCTAACTTGCATTACAGGGGCTGGAGAAGGAGTTATATACGCAACCAACCAGGCCCTATGCTTTCACCGCCTATGGAATTGACATTGGTATAAAAGTGTTTCTGGATTAAATGCAATGATTATAAATTCGTATGGTATATAATCTACAAATCCGAAGACTAATTAAGTATATATATATATATGAAAGATGGCCTGAATCTTGATGAGCTTCTTTTTTTGAAAAAAAAAACCCATATTAGTCATGTTTGTATTTTCGGTTGTCTGTGCTATCTTAACATTATTATGCTATCCTAATAACCATACTATATATTACTACAGCCAAATATAGGCGCCCTCCTTGCTCGACTGCAAGTGCAGCCATGCAGTTATCCATCCTCCTATAAAATCTTCCATTGCTGGTCTGCCTACCACGTTCTACCTTTTTCTATGTTAGAGTCCACTCTAACATACATGAGTTGAGATACAATAGAGCGAAAAATAAACTAACGTTTACTCTAATCTCTTGTAAACTATGTGGATTGAGATTGATTTGAGTGTAACCAAATAAACCCTGATCTTTTGCAAGTCTCCCCACACGTGCTGGTTCCTTCCGGCGGTGACGTTGAGAAAGCGCACAACGCCCATTGTAGCTCCATTCCTCTGGGACAAGAAGAGCCAGAGCACCCTCCTGCTGACCTGCTCCTCGGACGTGCGGGCCCTGGCCAATCCTGGACGATGATCTTCCATTGCAGGCAGAGGCAGTCAGGCAGAGCACATAACAGAGCAAAACAGAGTATCTTCTAAACATGGAGTGCAGGGTATTTGTCTTTGATATCAGGAGACGAGAGGAGGAGGAGCTACGCGTACGCGGATCTACTCTATGAACTCGTTACGGACCATCCGATCCGACCAACCCGACACAATCTAATTGGAAACAACTTAACCCAATCTGTCAGTACGTCAAATTAGACTTAGATTAAAAACTTTAATGTAATACTTTTCTTGGTTTAACTCAATCCTATCGGACCCGACTTGATCAGGTCAGGTCTACCCACTTCCACGGTTCCAAGTTCCAACCACCTGCTCCATCCGTGGACTCTCAAGCTACCAGTGTACCAGCGGAGAGACAACGAAGACACGTGAGACCTCAAGCTTCCAAATCTAGAGCATGTTCGTTTGGTCATAAACGATCGTAAATTTCCAGTTAGAATAATAGTTTTCTCTCACACCAAATCAACCAGCAGTAAATAATCTATAATCGTTTATAGCCTCCGAACAGGCTCCTAGAGGCCGTAAAAGTAGGTGTATAGTACTTTCATGCATGCATGAATTTATTATTATTTATTATGACACCTATGTGTAGGCTTCTCCGTGTGCTATCGTCCCTTCAATTTTTATCATGCGTGCTCACTCAGACATTTTCGTTTCATCCCTGAAGCACAGGGATTGAGAGGTTAATCCTCCTCGATCCCTTCCAACTGGTTTTGGTTTTTGAGAGAAAACGAAAAGGGCCTCAACGGGCCACCGTCCCAAACACATTTACACATATAGAGTGGTATATCATCCGTGCGAGAAATAAAGGGAGTGTTCGGCTGTTACTATAAGTCGGCTTATAAATCATGGTACATTATTTTTTCTCTCCCAACAAATCAGCAGTACAAATCAGCACAAGTGGTTTTACGAGCAGTCGAACAAAGCCAAACTTAAAAAAAACGGTGAGACACATGATGTCAAATGGGCTGGTAGAACGTGATTTTTTTTGTTTTAACACTTTTTAAAATAATGCTGCTGAAAGTAACCCCACTTGTTTTTTTATTTCAATCCCCTTAACTGTGTCAAATCTTATTGCCTGCCGAAATCACTTTGCCACATCACATGCATCGGTACGGCAAGATGCTGCATGTTGGAGTTGTCTTTTCTCTAGTCGGTGCTACTCATCACTTCGTAACAAATTTAAATCATACTCATTCCAAATATACATGTCATTTTAACTTTGTATTGAGTCAAACTACACAAATGTTGACTAAGTTTTAGAATAAAACATATAGACGTGTATAAGTTTAAATAAGTACAATAACAAAAATAAATATTTGATCCAAATTTATGAAAGTAACTGGATGCCATAGGTATTATACTTTTCTATAAATTTGATCAAGACTAGAAAAAATTACCCAACCATATATGCCACCTAGTTCAGATCGAAGAACTGGACTTCGAATGTATACATACAGAGTTAAGCATAGATCTTGCCGAGACATAAAATTTTATAAATTTTTCCTCTATTTGATTCATACAAAAAATACATAATTTTTCTAAATTAACAAGATCAGTGAGTGCTTAATAAGCTAAATGCGGCGAGGGATACGATTGAAAAGATTGATAGTACGAGATTTTTTTATCTTTTAAACTCTTTTTAAATCATATCTGGTGTGGCAAAAAAGAGCTGCCGCACCATATGCATTTGCATAACAAGGTTTGCCAAGTTCTTTAACATATTATATATCTTTTTAAGATAGATGGATATACAGGCCGTCAGGGTCGAAGCTAGCTTAAAATGCATGGTGGTGCGCAATCTTCATAGCCATGTACAAATATATCTAATTTTAACTGATGATTTATATGTTAAAAATAGACTAAGTAGTAATTTTTTTTTCTGGTGCCAGTGCACCACCCAGAGATGATGCGACGTCGCCCCTGGTTATCATGTCGTCAGTTCGAATGGTGAGGCAAAATAGAACCACCACGCTAACGCGAATGACGTGACATGTTTCTACATCAAATATATACTAGTACACCCCTCCTGCGCAGTCAAATGAGGCATACCTTATCGTGCCAATACATATGGTGGCATAACACATTGATTTTGCTATAGTGCGCCACCTAGTGCAGTCAAAGGATGGAAATGGATCGTATGCGCATTGAATCAGATCCGGATATCATCTTTTACCATATTTTAATTCGAATCCAAATATGGAAATTGATATTTTTGAAAATGAATACAAAACACACGTCTCAGATTTAGATTTCTATTCGGGTATTTACTCAATTCATTGCATATTGTTAAATTCAACATGCATGAGTAGAATTTTACTACTAAGTTCATTGGTAATCAAAGAGAAATAGAATAAAAAAACACTTCTAATAATCTCCAATATCTAAGTAAACTAAAATTAATGAATAATAATAATTAATAAAATGATAGGTCAACTGAAGAAAGAGATTAAAAGTATGTGGTATATAGCATAGACAAGGATAGCTCACTAAAAATAATATACTTATTAATAAAATATTTAATAACTAAATATATTAATTAATCATTCATTATTTATAAAATATTTATAAATTATATATATCAATAAATAAGTAAAATAAATCATTAAAATGATTTAATTAATCAACAAATATATTAGGTTTAAACTAAACTAGACAAATACTAAAACTAATTTAATCTTTATGTGTCAATATTGATATTAAATTAATATTAAAAGGTATTTATAGATATAATATTAAATAGTTTCAATGCATTATTTGTAACATTAAAAATTAAATAACTGGTCACTAGTCATCAAGATTAAACTTTTAAACAAATTGATTATACATTATTCTTCGCGGATACAGATAAAAGTAGATATTTCATATTTTTGTTGAATGCAGATCTAGAAATCAGATAAAGAAAAATATAGAAAGACAAATTCGGGTACATCCATTTAGTATTCACATTAGAAATGGATATGAATACCGATACGAGATACCCATGTTACAAATTTTAGCAGATACAAATATTTTATAATTCGGATACCAATTTTCATTTTTCATCCCTAGTGCAGTCAAGAGTGTTAGAAATGAAAATAAAACAGAGTAAGGTTACTTTTAAAATATAATTTAAAAAGGATTATTATATAAAAATAAGAAAAAGGAGGAAGTCGGCAGAAAACATGGAAGTTTTCGTCCATGCGAAGGCATGGGAGCATGGAAGTTTTCGCTTGTTTATTCGACCCATACGATGACAAAGGCTGCATCCATAGCAGTGCACTGCATGTGCTCGTGCCCGCGCCGCGACGTTCCATACTTCCATTGGCACTTTTGCCGATTTATACTCTTGATGACATCGCGCCTCCGTCTGCCCTCTCACTCTCGATGCCTTCGTGCTCAGCGTCGCGGCCGAACGGACGGCACATGGCAGAGGGAGAGGAGCAATGGCGCCAGCCTTGCACAAGCCAATGTACCGGCGACTCCGTAGCTTTCTTGGTGTCAGGCGGTAGCGAGGACATGCCGTCGACCGGAGCACCATTGTCTGCCAGCTCGCCGCCGCAAGTGATCGCCAACAAAGCCGACAGTGTGCAGGCTGCAGCCCACTCCAGTGCTTTCACCGCTAGCCGTCCGGTAATCTCTGTTCCTACTCCCTTCAAAGTTCTGTCGGGGACTACTAGTAGTATTGGAGGGTAATGTCTTTATCTAAGAAAGTAGCATACAAATGTTAACATGACCCCTTATTTGTTCATGGAGTTCAGGAATATGAACTATGTACCAGCAATGGCTCTGTTGATATCAAAGGCAATCCAGCATCGAAAAAGCATACTGGGAAATGGAGAGCCTGTTACTCAATTCTTGGTAATCAGACACTGTTACCTATATTTTGCTTTCAAAGTGCAATGCAACCAACCTTTGTTACCTCATCATGTATTCTTGTCTTGAAAATTTTGCCGATGCCTTTTTCTCTCTTTGATTTTTTTTTCTTCTGTGAATCCATGTTCTTGGAAGGTGGTGAATTTTGTGGTTCTTTGGCGTACTATGGTGTTGGGACCAACCTGGTCAGTTACCTAACAAAGGTGCGGAAGCAGAGCAGTGTCACTGCGGCGAGCAATATAGCTTCATGGCAGGGAACCTGCTACCTGACTCCCCTTCTCGGAGCATTCTTGGCAGATTCATATTGGGGAAGACGCCGCACAATCGTTGTTTCCCTGACCATCTTTACCATTGTAACTCACGATCGGCACTCCACTCTTTTCTTTGTCAAATCTGCATCTGCATGTTCAGTTCAGATTGTTCCACAAATGAAATGCACAATCACTAGTGCTTATGCCTCAACTTTTGTCTGCAGGCAATGGTTCTATTGACACTTGCAGCAGTAATTCCAGCAAGCATTCATACATTGGACATCTCTCCTCAGGCCTTCTCTTGGCCTTTTCTTGACTGCCCTAGGCCTAGGTGGCATCTGGCCATGTGTCCCCACATTTGGGGCCAATCAATTCGATGACACTGATGGAACAGAGAAGATGCAGAAGGGGCTCTACTACAACTGGTACCACTTCGCTGTCAATGGCGGCTTCTTCTTTGCGAGCACACTCCTCGTGTATGTTCAGGACAGCTGGGGATGGGGATGGGGATTCGGGATCCCTACACTGTTTTCAGTGATTGGAATAGCCGGATTTCTTGCCTGTATGAAGCTTTACAGGTACCAGAAACCAGCAGGAAGCGCACTCACTAGGATTTGCCAGGTTGTGGTTGCAGCTGTTCGGAAGGTCCATGTGGATGTGCCAAATGACAGCTCTCTTCTTTATGAATTGCCAGGCAAGGAGGCAGCAATTGTAGGAAGCAGGAAGCTGATGCATACGGAAGGACTAAGGTATGGTGCCAAGTTCTACAAATTTGTTACTATGCCTTTTCTTTGTGTCTACTTTCAGTAATAGGTTACAAGTTCTACAAATTTTTTACTATGTCTTTTCTGAATAAAAAAATGATCGCATTTAGGTTCTTTGATCGAGCTGCCACCATTTCCTCCCCTGACGAAACATCGTCTGCTGATGTGCCTAGTCCATGGAAGCTTTGTACGGTGACACAGGTGGAGGAGCTGAAGATCTTGGCAAGAATGTTGCCTGTCCTACTAGCTGGCATAATTTTCAACATGGCTGAAGCTTTCTTCCCGCTCTTCATCGAACAAGGAGAGGTCATGGACAACTACATATATGGCTTTTCAATACCTCCAGCCTCTTTGACGACCTTCAACTGCCTCTGTATCCTCATCCTGGCCCCTTGTTACAACAAGGTTATCATGCCAATGCTGAGCATGATCACTGGCATGAAGAGAGGCTTGTCTGAACTTCAACGCATCGGTGTCGGTCTGGTTTTCGCTATGCTTTCTTTGGTTTCAGCTGCGCTGGTCGAGATGGTGCGCCTTAGAATAGTGGACCAAAGAGGCCTAGTGCACCGTAACGCTGCAGCCCCAATGAATATCCTGTGGCAGGCACCACAGTACTTCTTCGTTGGTGTAGCAAAAGTATTCACCGTTGTTGGTTTCATCGAATTTGCATACGAGCAGTCGCCTGATGCCATGAGGAGTCTGTGTCAGGCTTGCTCTCTGATCATGATAACCCTTGGAAGCTACCTTGTCTCTGTGATGTTAAAGTTCGTGGATTCAGCAACAGTGGGAAGAGGGCGACATGGCTGGATCCCTGATAATCTCAATGAAGGTCATCTTGATCATTTATTCTGGTTGATGGCAGGATTGCAGCTTCTGAACCTTCTCACATTTGCATATTGTGCCACGAGATACAAGGGCAAACTGGCTACTACTTGAGTTTGTTCTCGTTTGTGCCAAGGAGTGCTTATATAGTGATGTTTGCTGTAGAGTTACATCTATTTTACATGCTATGTGTCCTCAAAATTTTGACTTACATTGTAATTTTTTATGGAAGGACCGCAAGGTTTTGGATATTAGTACTAGTACCACTTCATCAAAGATATGACAGTCCAGTAATAGTGTATTTTTTAATAAATGAAAAGAATCTGCTTCATCCCTTACAAAGCAAAGAATCATAACAATTATTGCAAACCCTTAACTCCACACAAAGAAAATCCAACTTAAAACTCAATCCTAACATTATTTTGCCATTCAAAGAAAGCAAAGAAATGTATAGCCTCTATTTCTAGCGCTAGACACACTTAGCTGATATGTTCCTCGTTGTCTTGACACCATTGCAATGTGCCTAATGGTGTAGCTAGTATGTTCCCCTAAACAAGAACTACAGAAAATTTTTAACTTGACATCTATGAAACAAAAATTTCTTCATACCAGCACATATATATAGAGAGAGTTGTGAAATAATTGGAGCGCTACCCAAACCAAGAAGTGAGCTTTGAGGGTGAAAGGTCCTAAATGGCTAGAGGGGACGTGAACAGCCTAATTAAAAATTCTACAAAACACTAGAACAAGAGGTTAGACAACTAAATGGCGATAAATCGGTTTTGCTCTAGCTCTACTTGAAAAGGCAAGCCACCTACTAATTTCTAGTTTGCTATTATCTCTATGGCAAACAATTGAGCTATGTCACTAATACTAACTAGAGTGCTAGCTGGCACAAAGAGAACAACTAATTACTTCTAGCTACTCAACTAGTAAAGCAAGCAACTACTCACTAGAGATGAATATCAAAGAATGTAAATACAAGTGGAGTAGAGGATGATATACCGAACCGGGCAAGAGATAAATCAATCAAACGAATAACAAGATGACACAATGATTTATCCCGTGGTTCGGTTGCTTGCTAGCAACTTAGTCCACGTTGTGACGACACACTCACTTGGTGGCTTACGCGCTAATAGGCATTACACGTCTAGCCCTACATAAGGGTGCCGTAAGAACCAACACAAGGTGAGGGTACACAAGTCACGAGCAATCCACTAGAGTGGCCTTTTATGATTCTCCCGCAGGGAAGGCACAAGAACCCCTCACAATCGAATGATAGGAGCTGACAACAATCACCAATAGCCGCTCAACGATCCCACAAGCTTTGGGCCGGTCAGGTGATGGCAATCACCAAGAGTAACAAGAAATCTACCAGCCCAACTCGCCCTTCCTAGTGCCACAAGATGCAAGAACTAGATGCAATGCACTAGAGGTTCTCAATCTCACTCAAAAATGTGATCTCAAGTGATGCAATGGAGTGGATTGTGTTCTTTTGCTCCCAATGTGTTTTCTCAGCAGTTTAGGGGTCCAAGAGGGTGGCCATGGCTGGCCAAGGGGTTATTTAACCCCCACCACAAAATAGAGCCGTTACCCCTTTGGAGCAGATTTTCTGCGTCCAGTGACCCCAACGGTCATATTCCAACGGCTAGTTTGAACTAGCTGTTGGCTTCCAGTGGCACTGGACACCCTATCTAGTGCACCAGACAGCCCATCCGGTGGCCCAAACTCGTGACTTTCCTGTTTTCCTCCCTCTTTGGAATTTTTTGGTGATGCACCGGACGCCTTGTCCGGTGATCCCTTTTCACATAGTCCCCGAAAGTGCAAGCCTCTAGAAAAAAGAGGTGGTGCCCCTGGCGGTGCACTGGACAGGCTGTCCGGTGCCCTATCCAGTGCAAACCGGATGACACTGTGCCAGCCCGAGATTCGCTCGCGCTGCAGTAGCACTTGGACCCTGTCCGGACCCACCAGACAAGCAGTCCAGTGCCACCTAGATGGCAGCACAAAGTGCCCGAAAAGCGCCCCAAGCAAGCGTTGCTAACTCTCAAATATTTTCACAAACATATTTAGAGTCAAGTTGGCATTTGTAAAATATTTTTCATAAACATTTTCTTCCTTGTTCTCCATTGTGCTCTAGGCCTATATGCAATGCATAGTATTCCAATACCTAGTGGCACTAGATGACTGAATTGTCCGATAAGAGCTCCCCTCTTAATAGTACGGCCATCTATCCTAATTCTAATCACGCATTCTATTGCGTCTTGATTGGCAAAATAAAATCCCTATTTATATCTTTGGCTTGATCTCCATAGGGTTTTGTTTCTCTTTCTTCTTTTCCAAGTTGGAGCATTTGATAACCATCTTTAAGCCATCTCCATCACTTGAGTGCCATTTAGCTCCATCACTTGACCAACCTATATCATAATCACCCTTGGACATAGGGTTAGTCCAATAGGTTTCATCAATTAGCCAAAACCAAACTAGGGCTTTCAGAGGGTTAGCCTTGAGTGCAACCATTGTTCTAGGTTGGGTTTCCTGAATTGACGGCTTGAAGACTTATTACTCTTGGTGTTTGCCAACACCTAGACAACCTAGAGTAGGACCTAGTGACCTAGTCAGTGGAGCAACTCTGAGAAGGCTCCAAGACACGTGTACATGCTATTGAAATCCACCATGTCTAAGTGGTGAACGGGTATTCACTTGTGACATGGAGCTTAATCAAGTCTTGGTGCCTTAGGTGTTCTAACGTGGATTAGGGGATTGTGGCAACAACCTTAGACCATGTGGAAAAATCTGTTAGTCTCTTTTCCTTGCTCTTACATTCCTACATTACTTTCAATGTTTGCAAGTCTTGTTGAGTGAAAACTAGGTTGCATGCTAGTGTCTGCTTATCATAGCTATCCTTTTGTACCCTAAGGACCCTAATCTTAGTGTGAGCCTTGCTGAGGACATGTTTAGCTTATTGGCCACAAGGACACACTAGCTTGCTTTGTAGAAGAACTTAGGGTGAACAAGCTTATTGGGGGGGGGTTAGGCTATGCACAGGCTAAGGTTTGCTGCTTAAATTTTAGATCCCAATTCATGCCTCCCCCTCTTGGGACATTTGGTCCTTATAAAGGGGAGAAAATGTATGAAAAAAGAAAGGTAAATGATGAAATCAAGGATCAAGGGGGAGTGCATATCAATACGTCCAAAGGTGGGGGAAATTTGAGATTTAATGATCCCATGGGCATAAGGGGAGCATAATCTAGTCCGAAAGTCCAAGTGTTTCAATTGAATTGGTTTTAGTGGTCAAATTTAGTATGCGATGAGGCAATATTTTGGACAAAGTGAATGGTTGGTAAGGCATCCAAGCAAGCTTGTGGCAAGCCTAAAGCATATGTACTTCATTTGTTTACATTGTAGGCAATTTTATGCTTACCTTGCTTTTGTTGTCAACAATCACCAAAAAGGGAAAGATTGTAACATAACTCTAGGATTAACACATGTATTAATGATGTATTGGATAGATCATAATAGATACTAGGGATTCAAGAAAAGAAATAGCACGATGACTGGTAAAGAAACATAGCAAACAAGACTAAGTGTGTAGACGAAGCACTCAGTAGATGGTTCAGTGGCTAAGGACCACAACACATCAAACAATCGTTTGGTCAGTCTGGTGATACTTGGTCCCAAGACATTATGAAGATCAACAAACATATAGTCCAACTAGAAGGAGTTAGCGTCAGACAATTGAGGACAGAAATGCCAAGGGGACTATTCCCCACTAGAGCAAGCACCAGAGCATGCGCCGAATGGTCTTTTGTGAAGGCACAAGGGAGGCATAAAATCTGATAGTGTCTAGGAGATACACAACTATGTAATACTATGTGACAGCGTGTGCTAGACGATCCGATGATGAGAAGTGCACAACAACACATCATCTAGTGCACATCAAATGCATGGCCACTTCCTATAGACCTACAATGAATAGTCCAGCGGTAGAAGGGAACAAGAGCATTAGACTGTCTAGCGACTAGAAGAAGGTAACGACTAGTTTCACCATATGATTCAGAGTGGTATCTTCAGTAGCGACGGATCATCTAGTGCAACATATAATATCTAGTAGATTTTGTTCAGTGGCTATTTGATGGGGATGGGGATGTATATATATGTTGAATCTTTTATCATGCATATACTAGGTATATCTTATGGTAGGCTTGCTCGGTATCACTCTTACCCTTGGAGCAAACCTACATGGTTTAAATTGCTTAGGAGCATGACACATAGCTTGTTTTTACAATTGTTTATCTAGTATGTGCCAAAGTCTAAATTGTAGATAATGTCCCCCAAATACCATTTTTGAAAATGATTCTCACATTCATGTGATGTCATCTTTCAAGTGGTGTTTTGATCTTCAAAAATCAATGTGCATGTCTCCTACAAGTATTCTATGCTTGTATGCACAAATTTAGGGGGAGGTTATTCTATAAGTTGGATGGTTTGAGACTAACACTCTTTTCAAGATTATTATGTGTAGTAGTCTCATTGCAAGGAAAATGGAGTCCCCAGAGTTAAGCATCATGCTTCAAATATCTACCACCCATTGTAGGTGGTATAAATCAAATTGATTTCCACATGTGGTATTTCTAAACCGATATCATCATGTTGATTTCACTTTGGTATTTATATGCTTTCTCCATGTATTATATAGATTAAACTCCTTTGAGCATTAATTTGCCAATTATGCATATACTACATCCTCCATCATATGTATGCATATATTTAGGGGGAGCTTAGTCTATGTAATGTGAGAGTCAAATTTTGTGACCTATTCCAATCCACATACAAAGGATCACAAAGTTTGACCCTCACTTGTGCTACTAATGTCATCATTTTTGGTGTTTGATTCCAAAGGGGGAGAATTTGTAGGACCAAAAGCAAGCCCTACCATAATAATTTACATGTGGTAATGGTCCAAGATAGGTAGAATAGTGGATTATGGAGTTAGGGGAGGCTTAAATCCATAATGCCGCATGGGAACATTTGCAAGAGCAAGATAAGTTTTCAAAGTTTTCACAAGTGGTATCTATTTACATCATATAAACTTACCTTTGCATTGCACCCTAGCAAGTAGATAGTTTTTAAAATTTTGCATCTAGTATTATTTGCTTGCTTTGGTCGTGTTGTCATCAATCACCAAAAAGGTGGAGATTATAAGGAAAATGGACCCTAGGCCCATTTACTTTGGATTTTGGTGTTTGATGACCAACACAACCAAATTAGACTAATGAATTTGCAAGTAATTATTTTATAGTTCAATAGGTTACAAGACGTGACTTGGACAATGGAGACATGATGATCCGACGATCAATACCTTAAGCAAGACCCTAGAAGCACAAGAGAAGACCCAAGATATCAAACAAAGTCCAAGCACGAAGATGGAAACCAAGCTGGACGCAAGATCGCGAAGAAACAAGCCAAACACTAATGACCGGACGCGGCCCTTGCAAGGACTGGACATGTCAGATGTGCCATCTAGACAGCGGCAAGCATCAACATGCGACCGGATGCTGATGAAGATGATGACCGAACGCTGGAGATGCAGGTGACTAGACGCAGAGGTGTTACTGTTCATCACACGGCAACAACTCAGTGAGGACCGAACACAGTGGCAGTGGATGACCGGCTGCACAAGGTGCAGCGTCTGATCGAATCCAGAGAGGTTCTAGAACCGCACTACAGCGACCAGACACGCCCAGTCATTAGTGACCGAACTCAGGGGAAAGTCCGATCTATACGCGAATGCTTCAATGGTCGAGATGACCGGACTCATTCGATCAGGATGACCTACGCGTCCGGTCAATGGTAGAAAGTTGGGTTTCATCCCCAACGGTTAGTTTCTCCATGGGACTTATAAATAGATCCCCAACCAACCATTTGAGTTGAGGAGACTTGAGGAAACATACTAAGGGTGGTGATACACCATTTTAGTGATCTCCACTTGCATAGTGCTTAGTGATTCATTAGGTGATTAGCATATGTGCTTTTGTGAAGTGCTTAGGTTGATTAGACCACTGCTTATGCGCTTGCTCTAGGTTTAGGCCTAGTGTTTAGTGAGGTTTGCACACCCCTTACCACTCGGTGCTTGCACGCACCATTGGTGTACATTGGAGAGGCTTGTAGTCTTGCAAGACCACACCAATCGCGTTTGTGTTGTGGCTGCCACAGTGTACTAAAGGGAACAAGGCCCACGGCAGTTCGGCTGAAAGCTTGATAGTAAAGACAGCAGGGAGCAGTCCAGGACATGCTTGCTAGATGGCACACCGGAGACCCACTTGCGCATGGGAAAGGCCTAGGGCTATCCATAGAGTTACCCAACCGGGATCTTGGCCCTTGCGAGGGATTCCTTGTGAGGGGCTCCAATAAGGACTAGGGGGAAACTTGAGCGCTTCTCGATACCTCGGTAAAAATACTGGAGTCATCGATGGGAGTTTACATCTCTACCTCATCTTTACCTACCGCATTTACTTTGCTACCTTTGTTGTCTTCTTTACTTTCCTAGCTTAGTTAATTGGCTAGTTGATAGGATTGGAACCTAGGTTGCATAACTCTTTTACGGTAGAGATAGCATCACACCTAGCAAAACCGTAGTTGCACATTTAGATAGATTACTTTCTTAGATAGGTTTTGACTAGGTGGAAATAGAGGCCATAGTTTAGAGTAGATTTTTAAGTTGCCTAATTCACCCCCCTCTTAGGCATCACGGTCCCTTACACCATCCTCTCCCCTTCTATGTCCACATTAGATGTCTCATCTGAACCCATCTTTCAACCCATCCTTGACCTTGATGATCCCTCTTATATTCTCTCTCCTAAGTCTCATGATGACCCTAGAAATCCACTAAGACAACCAAAGCATAGGAATCATGAAGGCCACAAGGATGACCAAAAAGAGAAATGACAATGGCTGAAATGTATTAAGAACTTGTATGTCGTTGCTAAAGAATGGATGGACAAGGATGAATCCTTATGGGTAGAATCCAAACTTGGCTTAGATTCAAACTGTGAGCTTAAATCAATCTCTTTAATAAACAAGACTCATCCAAGTTTGGAGGAGGCCTTAGACGAGATCAACCCAAGAGCCACCAATCCAAGGGGAAACTTGGACAATAAAACATCCAATGAATGTCATAGACATGGAATGATGGAGACAATGTTTCTGCCTATAGACATTCATGAAGAAACACCCCTAGAGCTTGAAAAGAAAGATGACATCGACGAGCATGGAAGTTATTTCATGAACACCTCATTAAATCCATGCTCGCATGAGAAATCTCCTGAATTAATTGGTCTCTCCAACATTACCACACACAAGATCTTCAACCCCCTCATTCTCCTTGTTCATAAAGACTTTGAAAGGGTTGTTGTAGATGCATATGTTTATCATAAATATTACAGATCTCGTTGTGTGAATCTTGAGATAGGTACACAAAGGTTGATATTGGTGGGAAAATCACTTCATCAACTTGAGTGCAATTAGAAGGTTTCCCAAGGACGAGCTTTTGTCCTAAAGCAAGCACTTTCGGGAGATAACATGAGCTTTCACTTTTTGCTGTAATCCCCTTGTGAAGTGAGCATAGAAACATAATTGTGAAAATATTCCTTCGGGTATTTTTATCACTAACCATTCTAGGTTTGAAGCAAAAAGAATGAAGGATGATGACTCAAGGTATGTCCAACCAATCATCATGCAACACTAAATCACATCCATCCAAACTTGACTTTGCTTTACAAAATTCAAGCCTAGGGGATGGGCTTCTTTGAAAAATCTTATGCCATGTTGCTTATTCATCTTGGTTGTCTGTACCTTTAAATCATGCTCAATAACAATCATGCTCTTTCATCTCCAATTGAATAAATCTCTATAATGCTTTCATGCTACCTTTTTTTACTATAGTATGTTCGAGGTTTGGAATATGTTCATACATCTTTTAAATTATGCATGGAGCTTAGTTTAGGGGTGTTGATCGTAATTCCAAAGGCTTTTAAATTAAGCATGGTGCTTAGGTTAAAATGCCTTCCTGAATCAAATTAGACGTGGTGTCTAGGTTTATTTTTGAACCAAGAATATGCTATAGTAGATACTGGTCATTTTGTTAGACTAACCCTATGTAGAAAATTTTTAATTCAATATTAGTAAGTCAAGAGATGAATTCAAATCGGAGATGAAGCAAGACACAACTCATTCATTATGGATGTAAGAACTACATACCTCGTTCAACATGGATGAAAGAACTGTAAGTACCAAAGTTCATTCACTTTGTCTTTTGCTGCAAGTTACCTTTGTCTTGAGCCATGCTTGTATAAAACATGATCTCTATACTAATGTAATCCCAAAACCATCTTTTTCATTAACATAGAGTGAAATTACAAAATTCTGGACAAACAACCCATGTTTCAAAACTGTATATTCCTTCGGGTATGTGTTGTCCACTAATCCTTTGCAGGAATCAAACAATGAGTGAGGCAAAAGGTCTAACAAAGTGTCAAAAGATCGAAGAGCAAAAAGATAGCATGACAAAAGGATGAAAAAGAAATGGTGTGAACTAGGAAACAAGAAGATAATGAATAGCTCAAGCTGCGAGACTAGCCGAACAAGGAAAACTTCAAGTAAAAGGGAAGGACCATCACGAGTCATCTACCCTTCGTCATATGGTGACATTACGCTCCAATGACAAAGGTAACATCCTAAGGTAAATGGTCATTATTTAAAAAGTTTTTCCTTGATTCTAGTAGGCACATAAATAAGAAACAAAATATGTTTGAGTTACAATTTACCTGATCTAACCGATTAGCTCAACATGTCTTGATCTTTAAGCTTGTTCCTAGCACCACTTTCTTGGTCCCATAGTCTTAACCAAATAAGTTGAATAGTGAACATCCTAATTTTGGAAGATGATAGTCATAATCATGGAAAGATTAATACCTTATGGACAATCCTTCCATAGGTTAAGCAGCTAAATCTGTTGATCTTATCACCCATGACATAAGTGAACAAAACACATAACATCAACTTCATCTTGTTCAATGTGCCTAAAATTAGAGAAGAATAAGTAAAGTTTTGGTTCTGTTGGTGTTTTCCCACTAATAGAGCCCATGCACTTGATCTCTACCTTGTCTTATGAGCAGGACCATTCAAGCAAGGTGTGGGAGAAGACAGTCGACTTCCCAATTTCTATAAGTAAAGGTTCTGAACCTGTTAAACTAAAATCAAAACTCAAAACTAAGATGGGTTTGGCGGAAAAAGGTGACATCACCATTAGAGGCACCACCACAAGCATGCTCATCTTCAGAGCGAACCGAGTACTTGATCAATGAACTTCACAAGAAGTCCAGTTCAAAGGACTTAAAACACCAAACCCTCAGCGAAAGAGCTAACTTGGGGGAGAAGCACTCCCGTGTATCCAGGTAAGTCTGCTTTCCCTTTGTTCTAGTTTTAGTTTCTTTTAAATAGTTAAGAAAATGGTGAATTGAAAACAAAATAAAAAGGTGTGTCTAGTTTGCTTTAATTTATTTTTAAGGGTTGAATAAAATAAAGAGGACTCAGAATAATCTCTTAAATGGAAATGATGAATAGTTGATCTGTTATAATTCCTTTCAAGTACCTAGTTTTCATCCTTGAATTCTCCCAAGTTTTGGATACAACTGGTTTGATATGAAGATTTACTCTGAACTTGAAACTTGTGGGTAGCAAATGCTTGATCTAAGTCTTGGTAATTGACGGATATGATATGAGAAGGTCTGAATTACTATTTGTCTTGTTCCAAGTGACACTAAAGTTCTAGAGATTTATCTTTTAAAAAACACAAAAATGCTACATGATGAGTTCTTGTATGACAAAGCTTGAATTCCCACTAGAGCCATACATGTTATTTAGGCTAGGAAAACCTCCACATATATGTTGCTTGCTTTTGCATTGAGTTTTGTCAAGCTTTGTTGACCCTTATGAGAGGTTTGTCATGCTCTTAAAATCAATATCACATACACACCACATATACCTACTGCTCCTACACTGGGAGTACGCAAAACATGCCTTCCATCTAGATCCACCAAAAAAAATGTTTTACTCCTACACTGGGAGTGAACAGAAAACATGCTTGATAGGTTTTTCATCCACCAAATAAATGCTCTAAGTTCTTGTTGCTATCTCTCAAAGTTTTGTTGTAGAAAAGAGACATTAGGCTATGCAGAAGTTTTTCATAAAAAAAGAAGAAAAAAAGAGATGAGAAAAAATGGACATGTGTTCGAGATATTTAAAATAATGGGTACTTAGATGCCCTCCTAAAAAAAGAGAAGAGAAAGAGAGATGAATAAGATAGTCCCTGCTCTCTAGCAAATGTTTCTAAGTTTCAAAGGAGAGATATGTTTTCAAAGAGCATGGTAGAATTAGGTTAGCCACCATATACCCACACACATGCACATCTTGATTTGATTGTATGACTCAACTCTCTTTGGATCCATTGTTTGATTTTACCATATATGCATTGCAAGTATGCTCTAGCTTTCTCCCTACCTATGAACTCCACATAACCTTTAGTTGTAGGAAGAGAAAAAAAGGCATAACATCTTTACTGCCTTTGGTGAGGATCCACAAATACCACATATATTAAGAGACTTGAGAGTGTCATACAATGGAATCTTTGAGTTTTATTTTGAAAACTTATAAAAACTCCAGAACAATGATGGAACAAAGAACTTGAGACATAGTGCTTGACTTGATCGTTCTGTCTTTCAATTGCTTAAGACCTAAGTGAAGGTTAACAAGTCCCATGGTTGAAGGTAATATAGGTAAGTTTGAAAGTCATATCAGTTTATTCTAATCCGTAGGAGAATTTTTGATTGAATGCATGTGTACTTTTGAGGCATGAAAACATTGTAACAACTCCTAATCCATTGCTAAATTTAGCTTTGCTTAGGGACTATCAAAGGTTAAGCTTGGGGGAACTTATTGATGGTCACTAACATCAATTATAAACCGTCAACATAACCTGATTTATACTTAATTCCATCACCAAACATAGGTATAGGGGTTTAAACTAATAAATTCCACGAGTTTTGGCGAACCTGTGTTTTCAACAGGATTTATCCAGAAAACCGTCAAGGGGAACCTATTCGTCAAAGGAAATTATGGAATTCCACCGCGTAAACAGCGTGGAAAGATTCTAGGAGACTCTAGGAGGCTCTCCACCAAAGCAGACCCCGAGGGAATGCCATGTGGGGCCGACCGGCCCGACCTGCAGGCCGCCTAGCCCTTGGCCCACCTACCAGCCTCTGCGTCGCAATGTCGGTTCTCCACCACCTCTTAGGTTGCATGTACGCCATCCTTTAATTCAGTTTGATCCAAGGGCTCACATTGGACGCTTTGACCTATATATATCAGCCCCTGCCACCCTCCCTAGAGCCATCCTAAAACCTAAATTCATATCATGAAGATTAGAGCTTGCTATCAAGAGAAGATTAGTCCTCCATAGGATCTAGTCTTGTAAATAATAGTGAGATAGAGAGTGAGGGAAGAGTTTGGAGGAGGTGCCGGCCTATTGGTGCTCTCTCTATCGCTTGTACCTTAGCGGATCCAAGTTCTACTTGAGCTTGCCTTCGAGATTTCTCTGGTAATCAACTTCTAATTCAAGTAAGTAATTGTTTATATTGTTCATTAGGATCACTACTCTCTTTTGAGTGCTTTAATCTATAGACACTTTAGGTTAAAGTATTAATCATAAGTGTAAGCATGGTGCTTAGACTTAGGTTAATCATGGATGCACCCTACATTCCGGATGGTGGTAGATCGTGTGTGTGACATCAATTCTATATAGCCTGTACTATATAGCTTCGTTGATCCTTTGTAGTCCACCTCCCATCTATAGGCACAAGTAGGACACAGTTACGAAGGAAAGCATCCTCTGCTGGTATCTTTCTCTAGTAATGTCCTTAGTTGAATAGTAGAAGATATAGCTTATCCAAGTCAGAACTAGAGAACCATGTCTTGGGGGCCATACCCCCACAGTTAGTCCCCGAGCCTGACAGTAGGTGATGCAGTCACGTGGTGCCAGGCTCATAAAGTAGAAGACCAGCCGAGCAGGCAGCTAGTCCCCGGGCGTAGCCTCGAGATGAGAACAAGCACATTCACCGCAAGGTGAAGTGTGCCCACTTAGTCCCCGAGCCTGCTGGAAGATGAAGAATGAATCTTGTAGCAGGGTCAAAGAAGTCTGAAAGCTTGCTGACGTCGTCTGACATGCGCATATCAAGACCCCAGACGTGCTGTCTAAGATCAGCACCCTGATCCGAATAGCGTGGAGCAGCCTGATAGCACACCGATGAGACATAGCAAGATCCGAGCAGCATGGGAGTCCCCAGCGTCGCTGGCGATGTCCGAGCACCGAGGAGCGAGGAATCTCCAGCGTCGCTGGTGATGTCCGAGCACCGAGGAGCGAGGAGTCCCCGGCGTCGCTGGCGATGACCGAGCACCGAGGAGCGAGGAGTCCCCGGCGTCGCTGGCGATGTCCGAGCACCGAGGAGCGAGGAGTCCCCGGCGTCGCTGGTGATGTCCAAGCACCGAGGAGTGAGGAGTTCCCGGCGTCGCTAGCGATTCCGAGCACCGAGGAGTCCCTGGCGTAGGTGGCGATGTCCGAGCATAGAGGAGCGAGGAGTCCCCAGCGTCGCTGGCGATGACCGAGCACCGAGGAGCGAGGAGTCCCCGGCGTCGCTGGCGATGTCCAAGCACCGAGGAGTGAGGAGTTCCCGACGTCGCTAGCGATTCCGAGCACCGAGGAGCGAGGAGTCCCTGGCGTAGGCGGCGATGTCCGAGCATAGAGGAGCGAGGAGTCCCCGGCATCGCTGGCGATGACCGAGCACCGAGGAGCGAGGAGTCCCCGGCGTCGCTGGCGATGTCCAAGCACCGAGGAGTGAGGAGTTCCCGACGTCGCTGGAGATTCCAAGCACCGAGGAGCGAGGAGTCCCCGGCGTCGCTGGCGATGACCGAGCACCGAGGAGTGAGGAGTCCCCGGCGTCGCTCGCGATGATCGAGCACCGAGGAGCGAGGAGTCCCCGGCGTCGCTGGCGATGTCCAAGCACCAAGGAGTGAGGAGTTCCCGATGTCGCTGGCGATTCCGAGCACCGAGGAGCGAGGAGTCCCCGGCATCGCTGGCGATGACCGAGCACCGAGGAGCAAGGAGTCCCCGGCGTTGCTGGCGATGTCCAAGCACCGAGGAGTGAGGAGTTCCCGATGTCGCTGGCAATTCCGAGGACCGAGGAGCGAGGAGTCCCTGGCGTAGGCGGCGATGTCCGAGCACAGAGGAGCGAGGAGTCCCCGGCATCGCTGGCGATGACCGAGCACCGAGGAGTGAGGAGTCCCCGGCGTCAGCTGGCGATGACCGAGCACCGAGGAGCGAGGAGTACCCAGCGTAGGCGGCGAGGTTCGAGCACCGAGGAGTCCCCAGCGTAGGCGGCGATGTCCGAGCACCGAGGAGTCCTTGGCGTAGGTGGCGAGGTCCGAGCACCGAGGAGTCCCCGGCATAGGCGGCGAGGTCCGAGCACCGACGTAGCTGACGACGTCCGTGCAGTGAAGTGTGCCCACTTAGTCCTCGAGCACGAAGAATCCGAGGGCCGAGGAGTAACCGACGTAACTGGCGATGAAGCACAAGCGACGAACATTCTGGTCGACTGGTCGGCGGCGAAGTGAACATTGAGTAGAAGCGACCGGCGAGCAGTCCGATCAACTGGTCGGCGACGGAGTCCATGAACCAAGCAGTCCGACCAGTTGATCGGTGGAGAAGCCCAAGCACCAGGTGGTCCGATCACCTAGACGACGATCCTGCAATACAAATATGTAGAACGGGTAGTACACGATGTACAAATAAAGAAACTCAGGAGAAAAATCAGCAATGGTGATGAAACGGCGTATGCAGTTCAGCGATTAGTTGGCATGAAAATATATTTATGTTTAATATAAACCGCTCGAACAGTTAGTGTGTAGCTGAGTCTTCAGCCCTAGCTAGCCCATAGTCCATAACGTCGAGCGCGGAGCCCGTGCACGTGTAGGATGAACAGGCGTGACCAAGGAGCCGCTGCCGACCACCCATAACGCAGAGCGCGGAGCCCGTAGCACGTGTTGGGAGGAGCCGGAGATAGGGCCATCTCTGAAGGCGTCCGAGCATCAACGTGACTGTTCTATGGTTCGAAAAATTGTTTGAAGAGCAAATATGGAGAAAACAGTTCGGAGAAACATTATGACAATATACGGAGATTGAAGAATATTTAGAAGAATATTAAAACGTGACTTAGCTTTAGATAGAAAGTCTGGTCAGTGACGTATGGCGTTATCTGGTCGGCGACGCGGGCAGCTCGCTTGCAGCTCGACGGCGACAAGGGATGTCGGTGAGGGCCGCCGACCGGTGACGACGAGACAACAGCGAGGGGCATCGGCGAAGGATGTCGGCGAAGGCTGCCGAGCGGTGATGACGAGTCGATGGTGAGAGACGTCGACGAACGATGTCGGCGAAGGCCGCCGAGCGGTGACGATGAGTCGACAGCGAGGGACATCGACAAAAGATGTCGGCGAAGGCCGCCGAGTGGTGACTACGAGTCGACGGCGAGGGACGTCGGCGAAAGATGTCGGCGAAGGCCGCCGAGGGCAGCGGCGGCGAGTCATCACCGAGCGGTGACGACGAGTCGACGGCGAGTGACATCGATGAAAGATGTCGGCGAAGGCCGCCGAGCAGTGACGACGAGTCGACAGCGAGGGACGTCGACGAAAGATGTCGGCGAAGGCCACCGAGGGCAGCGGCGGTGAGTCATCGCTGAGCGGTGACGACGAGTCGACGGCGAGTGACGTCGATGAAAGATGTCGGCGAAGGCCGCCGAGCGGTGACGACAAGTCGACGGCGAGGGACGTCGATGAAAGATGTCGGCGAAGGCCGCCGAGTGGTGACGACAAGTCGACGGCGTGGGACGTCGACAAAAGATGTCGGTGAAGGCCGTCGAGGGCAACGGCGGTGAGTCATCGCCGAGCGGTAACGACGAGTCGACGGCGAGGGCTGACGAGAGCATCGGCGGTGAGTTGTTGGTTCCGAGATCGGATCTGCTGTTGTAGGGGCTGGTGTAGCAGCGATGAATCGTCATCGTGGACCGGGATGGATCTCCACGAGATTGACGACGAGAACGCATTGTTGATTTGAGATCCATCTGGCTCGCCATGGATCAAGCGCACACCCCTACCTGGCGTGCCAACTGTCGACAGAATATGCTCGGCAGTCCACCGAGGGGTATCCCGCGATGGTAGATTTATCGGTGGGGATGCGCGTAATCAGGAACCAGATGGTGACACAAGGCGCAGAGACAGCGATTTAGACAGGTTCGAGCCGTCTGATCGACGTAATACCCTACGTCCTGTGTCTTTGGTGTATTGTATTGAATACATGATGATGTTAAGTAGAGGACCCCTGCCTCTCCTTATATACTCTGGAGGGGCAGGGTTACATGTAAAGTATCCTATTTGGTACTATACAATGTCTTGCGGTGCACGCCGAGCAGCGCCGTGCACGCCTTGATCTTGTGGGCCGAGCCACCTCCGATGGTGTGGCCCATGTCTTGGGGGCTATACCCCCACACTTAGTTTTCCTCTCTACGCTCCTATTTATCTCAACCTTGTTGCTACCCCTAGTTAAGTTAGATCATAGTTAGTCTCACACATTTCCCTACGGATACAATACTTGGAATACTTTTGGGTGAAAGCTACAGTGGTATCTATGCGCTTGCGGATTTATCTGTGTGCGTTAAATATACCAACAATCATCTTCAACATCAATATACTTTTTGGCAACTCCGCTGGAGAAAGCGAAGCGATCCAAGGTTCAATCCAAAATCGGCATGGGAAGCAAGGGTGATGATGCAGGTTAGAAGGACAATAGGACTAACGTCCCCCATGGTGGTAACATCAACCATCCTGAGACCGTTGAAGAGCTTCCCGAGGAGCTGAAGCAACAAGTGGAGGCCAAGTTCAATGCCGTTCTGAAGGCTTTTCTTTAGAGTTGCACTAAAGATCGACGAGACAAGGTCACCCAATTCAAGGAGCCAGATTTCAGTGAGTTGATCACTTCTACATCAACCGCACACGCTGCACCTGAGGTAAGGACCACCAACAAACCTAAGTATGTCGATGATTCATATGTTGATCCTTATCGTACGCATGCCAATTATGCTACTATGATGGATGATCATAAAAAAGTAATTGATAATAATCTTTTAGCTGTAGTAAATATGATCATGGCTCGTTTTGATAAGTTAGAGGGGAAAACGACCGATGGCAATCAATCGGGTGTTGCTTCTTTTTCTAAACAACCTGAGTTTGGCATGCCTTTAAATTTTTATGAGAACCAAGGATTATATGCAGTAGCAAACAAAGGCAAATCAGCCCCTTCGGCATTTGAAACTGATAAGGCCGGTTTTGTCGGTGTTACTCGATCTTCACAATTGGTTATCTATGATCGAAATTTAGCTCGAAACACACAAACCAATCAAAGATCAGTAACAAACCGAGCTTCGGTGGGGCAAAACACGGTTCTTCCTAACCCACCAAAGTCACCAAGTCAAATCCCTATGCTTGATAATACACCTACTGCTCCTACTACCAATTTTAATGAAACTTTGAATTGGTTTAGAGAGGAATTGTCTAAATCACTTGAGGAGAGTTTGGATGTGCAAATCAAGCCTGGTAGGAATACATATCGCAAATTGTACCCTTTGCATTTTGATTTCATGAAAGCACCTGATGGGTGGAGGGTACCTGATTTTAATAAATTTAGTGGTGATGATAGTAAGTCAACCATAGAGTATATTAGCATGTTTCTTGCACAATTAGGTGAAGCTAGTGATTATGATTTCATGAAAGTTCATAATTTTCCATTGTCTCTTACTAGCATAGCTTTTTCATGGTTCACTTCGTTTCCATCATGTCCTATTGGTTCATGGGATGAAATAGAAGAAAAAATTCATAATTATTTTTATAATGGTGCTCATGAAACTAGATTGTCTCATGTTGCATCGGTTCGTCAAGGGCATGATGAGTAAGTGCTTGATTTTTTCAAATGGTTTAGAGAAATCAAGAACTGATGTTTTCATTTTATGATTTCAGAAAGAGACTCAACTAATTTATGTTTTTCTGGTTTGCGTCCTAGTATTAGGGAGAAACTTGAGCATTATGAATTTGTTAATGTAAATCAATTGTTACAAAAGGCCGTTTTGGTTGAATCGCGCCTTAAAGAGTCTCGTGATGCTTACAAGTCTCATCGTCAGCATGTGCATGTTATTGATGTTTGTTCTAATTGATCTGATGATGATAACAAAGAATTTTTAGCTACTGAAATTAAATGGCCAGCAGAAAATAAATTGGTTACTTGCCCTACTCTTAAACCGATTCATAAGAATCAGAATGAGGAAGTGAAATTTACTTTTGATTTTTCTAAATGTGACTGAATATTCGATGAATTGCTTAAATTTGGTTATATTAGAATTAATTATATAATGCCTTCAGCGGATGAGTTAAAGAGACAGGCTTATTGCAAATATCATAACTCTTTTTCTCGTGCCACTAATGATCGCAATGTTTTTCGTCGGCAGGTAGTCTCACTGAGATGCAAGTTGATAAGTCCCCATTTCCAATGCATATGGTTGAAGCAGGGGCTCCCGCTATTTTGATTTGTCCAGAGCAAGCCGATAAAGCTAAAGGCAAGAATGTGATTATCGACGAACCACGTGCAGCACCGAATGTCGAAAAGAATTCATGGTGCAAGGTTGTTCTTGAGAAGGATGATGAAGGCAAGAATAAGTTGAAGATCACCGCTGGATCAACACAATATTTGAGAAGGCAGCGGTGGTACAAAATAGCGACGGCACAACAGAGGCCGGCTAGGCCGAGTCCACCAGTCAGCCAAGCTGACTCCACCATAGAGCCAGCCAAGTCGGCTGAGCCAATTGCCCTAGTCGGCTTAGCCGACTCCCCTGGTTCCAGCAGCCCGAGTTATTCCGGTGTTCGTGTTTTGCGCACGTTTGTTCCACAGAGGCCTGAGATTGGCACTTGGAAGACAAATGAGAAGAAGAACTAGGGAGAGTTCGTGAAGAAGCAATGCACTTGTGATAGGCTCATGACCAAATACAAGCAACAAAAGGCTGATTCCTAGAATCGGCCGTGAAAAAAAGAGAGTCTACTCCACCTAATTGAGAAGATGACAAGTCCAAGCAATTGGCAGTGGTGCAACCAGCAGCTCCACCTCAGAGAGTTGCTCCTCGTGTATCTCGCTGGGGTCCCCCGATTCCACCTCTCATTATGTCGCAATGGGGTCCCTCTGGAGTTTGGGTGCTATATCCTTCGGCGGCGCCTATGCATAGTCAACAAAGGTGGGGAGAGCCTGCTGGTCAAATCCCAAGAACCTCTGTGTTTAACCGATTGAACAGCGGTCAATCGTGCTCCGGTGGTGCAAGTCACGACCGTGTGATCACCTCTAGGACTTTGACTCCACAAGAATCAAGAAAGACACCGATGTAGCAAGTCTATGTGCCTAAGAAGGTTGAGGCTCCTATCATTTCCCCACCAAGAGATAGTCCTCAATCGGTAATCACAATTGGCTCCATGGAAGCTCCCGTCACTAATCATGATGGGCCGATTGTAATTGAAGATTCTCCAGCATCTAAATAAGATGAAGCTACTAAATAAGTTGCTGGAGTTGAAGAGAAGAAATGTGTCGAAGGAGATTCCAAGTATAGGCAACCCATATGGTGTCCTCGTGGGTTGAATAAAACTCAGCAGCGCAAATTGCAGCATGCCTGCCACAAGCAACAGAAGAGAGAGAAGCTTGCCAAGATGGAGGCTAAAATCTTCAACTTTGAAACCCCTCTAAAAAGCCCGAAGGTCGCCGTTGCTGCTGCCCAGTCGGCTCAACCGACTTCAGAGTCGGCTAAGCCAATTGCTACTGCTCCTGCTGCTCTAGAAAATCTAGAGTCAGCTAAGTTGACTTCAAAGTTGGCTGAGCCGACTCCCACCATCCCGAGTGCCTCCGAGGTGGCCTCCGATGACTTTGCTTCCTCCGTCGCTGCCTTGGTTGGCATGAAGGTCCCTAAGGTTCCAAATGATGAGATGGTTGATTATTAGGCCACTCCAGAGAGGGCGGAGGTCAATGTAGTCTATATGTTCGTCGATTACTACGTTCTCGAAGATGATTTGGCGGCGGCGGAGTTTAACTTCATGATGGAGAGTGCTATATTTCAGAAGCCAGATGACTCTGTCAACCATCTCAAAGCCTTTGCATGTGAAGGGCCATATCAATGGCACTCTAGTTCATAATATGTTGGTGGACAGTGGGGCAATTGTGAACTTGATGCCGTATTCACTTTACAAGAACCTCGGTGGCACTGATGACGAGCCAATCAAGACCAACATGACCATTAGTGGTGTTGGAGGAGGTGCTCCCATCCTAGCCAGAGGAGTTGCTAACATGGAGCTCACCATTGGAAGCAAGACTTTGGCCACGGCGTTCTTTGTCGCCGCCGTGCAAGGTAGCTATAACTTGATACTTGGGCGTGATTGGATCCATGCTAATCGTTGTGTACCATCTTGCTTGCACCAATTTCTCATCCAATGGGTGGGAGATGCTGTTGAGGTTGTGCATTCGGATTCATCGACTGGCATTGCTACAACTGATGGTCCTACACTCGGGGGGCACGATGCTATTGCATGCTTATCTGGTAGTGACCTTTCTAGCTTTGAATTTATTAGTGTTACCAAGCAAGGCTTTGTTCCTGTATCTTTGAAGCCGATTGATAATCAACTGAATATCATCATGTAATCAATTTTTTGTAATGGATGCCAACATTGAATGATTTAAACATCATGTTGAACTGTATCGGGCTAGTAAGACCGATGCCTGTGAAGCTATTGATGATTTTGATGAGCTCGATAAGTTGGGCTAAGGTTTTACGTTGGCCAACCCTTTGGAACAAGTTGATATTGGGGATGGCTCTGTGCCCCGGTTGACGTTTATAAATCAAAACTTGGAAGCTGATTACAAAGTTGAGTTAATCACGCTTCTCAAGGAATATGTTGATTGTTTTGTATGGAATTATACAAAGATGCCTGGATTGAGCTGAGAGCTTGTTGAGCATCGGCTCCCCATCAAGAAAGGATTCAGGCCTTTCAAACAACACCCCCGCCGCTTTAACTCTACAATCTATGACCGAATTAAAAAGAGATTAATTGGTTGATGTAAGCGGGGTTTATTCAGCCATGCAGGTATGTGAAGTGGGTCTCTAATATTGTGCCTATTGAGAAGAAAGATTATGAGAAGATCAGAGTTTGTATTGATTTTAGAGATCTATATAGAGCTACTCCAAAAGATGAATATCCTATGCCAATAGCCGATATGTTTATCAATGATGCTTCTAGACACCGGGTTATTAGCTTTCTTGATGGTAATGCCGGTTATAATCAGATTTTCAAGGCCAAAGAAGATATGTCTAAGACGGCCTTCATATGTCCTGGGTTTGTTGGTCTCTTTGAGTGGGTTGTGACAACATTTGGGCTGAAGAATACGGGTGCTACTTATCAAAGAGCTATGAATTTGATTTTCCATGATCTAATTGGGGTGATTATGGAGGTATACATTGATGATATTGTGATTAAATTGGCTACCCATAAATCTCATATGGCCGATTTACATCTTGATTTTGAGAGGATGCGCCGCTATGGATGGAAGATGAACCCACTCAAATGTGCTTTTGGAGTATCGGCTAGGAAATTCTAGGGCTCCATTATTCATGATAAAGGATAGAGGTTGATTCCAAGAGGATAGAGAAGATCAAGAAAGTTCAGGCACCGACATGCAAGAAGGACTTACAAAAGTTTTTTGGAAAGGTGAACTACTACTGGGAAGGTTCATTGCTAACTTGTTCGAGAAAATTATTCCTTTCACCCCCATATTGAAGCTGAAGGATGAATCTGAATTTACTTGGGGGGCAAAGCTACAAGAAGCATTTGAGAAGACAAAGGAATATTTGTCAACACGACCGGTTCTTCATGCACCTAGAAGAGGAGTTCCTTTCAAATTATATATTGTTGCCGAAGAGAAGATAATCGGGGATGTTTTGACTCAAGAAGACGAAGGTAAAGAATATGTGATTGCTTATCTTGGTCGCTGTCTTCTTGATCCCTAGACAAGGTATGCCCATATGGAAAAATTATGCTTATCACTGTACTATGCTTGTGCTAAGATGAGACATTATCTTTTGTCTAGTACTGGTGTTGTTGCTTGCCAGGCAGATGTGATAAAGCACATGTTATATCGGTCAATTCTTCGTGGAAGGATAGGCAAATGGGTATATGCACTAATTGAATATGACTTGACTTTTGAACCATTGAAAACATTGAAAATTCAAGTTCTTGTTGATTGTATTGTTGAGCATGGTATTCATTTAGATGATGATATCAATTACCTTACTTTTACCCCATGGAAACTTTACTTTGATGGATCGGTTTGTAAAGATGGCCAAGGTGTTGGTATTATTCTTATTTCTCTCAATGGTGCTCAACTTAGAATGTCAAGCCGATTAGATTTCTTTTGTACCAACAATCAAACCGAATATGAGGCTCTCTTATTTGGGTTGATTATGTTGCGTTCCATGGAGGTAACACATGTTGAAGCCTATGGTGATTCCTGTAACACCCTAAAATTTGCTCTTTTCAAAAAAGATATAAATTGATTTAATTTTTTATTTTGTGCTCATGAAATATAGGAAAAAGAATATTTTTCATTAAATTAAAATTCATTATAAGGAGTAGCAACATGGTTGTGCATACATGCCGGAGCATTTGACTTATTTGGTTGAGTGGTTTTGATAAAAATTTAAATGGTTTAAATTGCTTTTGGAAATGAATTTGAAAATGGCTTTGAAATAATAGAAAAGAAAAAAAAGAGAACTTGAAAAAAATAAAAAGGGTTTCAAAAGTTTGCAAAAGTTTAGTTTTGGAAACCTCCCAAAAGTGCTCATTTTGAAAAGTATATTTGAAACAATGTTTTAATTTGTTTTGGTTACATTTGAATTTGGGAAATAGAACAAGATTTGGAAATTGGAAAAAATGCTTTCTCCTCAATTTGGCCTACTCGGTCTTGTTTCCCCGGTGGCCCATCTCCTCTCCCTCCTCACAGTCCAGCAGCCACGTAGGCCGTGTTGCCCGCTTCTGTTCCTAGCGGCCTATTTCCCTCTTCTTCTTTCACATTGCCCGCCCCAGCCGCACACCCCGGCCCAGTGGGTCCAGCAGCCACGCCGCGCAGCCCAAGCTCCCCTCTCTTCTCTCACTGCCACCTTGGCCCCACCTGTCAGCTCCATCCCCCTCCACCAGCTCGTGACCCGCTCGGACTCTACCACCGCCGCTAGGAGTCCGCGCTGCCCCCTGTCCCATGCCGTTGCCGTGCGCCCTACGCCGCTACCTTCTTAAATACCGAGCTCTCACACTCCGCTGCCTCCCTACTGAACCCTAGCTCGCGTTGCCTCACCTCAAGCCACACCGCCGCAGAACCCTAGCCGTCGTCGCCATCTGCTCCGCCGTGACCCGTGCTCTTCTGTGCCTCACCATCGACGATAATCTCCAAGGTGAGTCCGCCGTGCTCCGCTCTCTCTCCCGTGTCTCCCCCGTGTCGTAGCATGGCCCATAGGTGTTTTCCCATGCACGCTGACGAGCTTCTCAACGCCGGCCATGGTGCCACTGTCTTCTCTCCCTGTTCCCGCCGGCCGCCGCCTCACTCACTCCCTCCTTTTTAATCTCCGCCGTTCATCTCAGATCTAGCGGCCGAGATCGATCGATACCCCTTTGTCATGGCATTTTTGCATAAGAGCCCCTAGGTTTCTTTAAAATTCTAGCCGTAGTCCTCGTCCCGATTCAAAACACACTTTCGCCTGCAACTTTGCTAAAGAGCCCCTACAGTTTCACGTAATCAACCCGCCGTTCTGGGTAGTTCAAAAGTAATTAAAAATATGCCCCTATTTTTTATGTTTTGACCCCTGTGTTTTTCCAAAAATGATGCCCGGTCTACAGGACTGATTTAATTCAGTTTTTAATTATTTTTAATACGAAATTGATTTCAAAATATTTACAAAACTACCATTGGTCTTATTTCATGCGTAGTTTCTCCGTTTTAACTCCGATTTGACCCGTTCAACTTGTGTTAGGTTCATAATTTTATAATCTACATGTTCATGCTACTGTTAGATATGTATTCAACTTATAAAATTTAAGGTTAGATTTAATCTATTATTTTATTAAAGAAAATCTTGTATAATTCATATCTTCTATGTTTTAGCTCTGATTTGACCTGTTCAAGTTGCGTTGGATTCATTACAATGAGATCTGCGCATTAGTAACAATGTTTATAATGTCACTATTTCTAGAATTTCATGGTTTAAACTCTGATTTGGAATAATGATTTTGCAACTGGATTCTATAAATAAAATATGATTTGTTTTACTTTAGTTTTATAATTCAAATCTAAATTCAACTTAAATCAATTTATATAAGCTTTTATATAGTTAAAACATGTGAAGCTTATAGTTTTATATTTTCTCTTATCAGTAGATCTTTTGGTAGTTGTTTCTTTCAAACCGTAGCTTCGATTAGCGTGCCTCTCACAACTGTGTGTTCGTAGCGATGCGTAGAATCGTGTTTCAAACTCTTTTACTTATTTTTCTATGATTGGTGTATTGTTCTAATGTAGATGTAATTGTATGCTATACTTGTATGTGTATGAATGTTTGTGTGGTGTTCTACGATTACGTCCAGTCGGTGAGATATACGTGGTGATCAAGAAGAAGAAGAAGAAGAACGTTGAAGATTAAATCTTACCGAAGGATCGTTGTTTTAAGGCAAGTATAGCATGGGATCATCCTTGTTGTCCTATTCACCTTAATATTATTTTAATCATATGCATGTGTCTACCTTGGCAACCATAGTAATTTTCCTAGCTATTTGATATCCTGGAATCCGTGTTACCTATGGGGTATTGCATTGGGTAGTATGATGCTAGTGCTCAAACTAAAGCATGATCTTGTAACTTGACTAATGGATTATGCAATAAACACTAAAAGATGCTTTTTATAAACATGGAACAAGGGGGCTAGAGCATTGGGCTATTTTATGGTGCTCTAGATTCCTCTCCCTAAGAACTTATCTGTAAGCGAACATCCAGGACTTACAATACAACTATGAGGGCTACATGGCTATGGGTTTAGCTTAGTATGAGGACATTTTCTAGCTTGTTAGTGGTTACCTTTATTGATGTAAGAATGGCTTGCCAAATCGGGTATAGTGCGGCCTCTGTCTCCTTGTGTATAGGCTGCGCGTCATTGTGCCATTGGGAAGGGGGGCTCTACATCTGTTTGCCGAGTGAATCTAATGGCCCTAACTTGTTAGATGAACCTTTGAAAGGCTTCATAGTGAACCCTGTCGACCTTCCTTGGTAGTGGGTCAAGAGGCTGATCACCTAGGGTGAAAGGGTAAATCACGACTCACAGTGAAAGTGTACAACCTCTGCAGAGTGTAAAACTAGTATATCAGCTGTGCTCACGGTCACAAGCGGCCTTGGACCCTTACGGAATAGATGATGAACACTGATGATACTGATGATAAAGATGCTTACTAATGATTATTGTTTATGCTATTCATTATTCATGATTACCTGATCATGTGTTTATATGTGCTTATGAATAAACTTGTTGCCACCCAATTGCTAAAAGATGACTCATTTGTAGTTAAACCAGTGTCAGCCTTTTGAGCCTCATGAACCCCATGTTATATTTATTGAGTACGACATGTACTTACGCTTGCTTTACTTTTTAAATCTTTGGAAAAATCCTAGATGAGTACCAGATTGCTAGAGTTTAGAGGAATTAGGCTTGTGATCAACTAGTTAGTTGTCCCTGTGGAATTGGAGTCTTCACCCAAAGATCGGAGTTGTCTTTCTGCTGCTTGCTGTCTAAGGTTATATCCTTTATACTAAGTACGTTATATATTGAGCATTGTCTTTTGATATTACCCTTATTTGTAGCTATATGTGAGATTTGACTTCCTGGGCTCACATATGGTGTGTATCTGGTTTTGTTCTTAAAACCCGGTGCTACAATTCCTTGCTGGTGGTACAACAAGTTGCTGGTGAAATGTTTAGATGGATCACTAAGAACTTGTCTTGATGCTTGCCTTGAAATTAATGACTATTTTGCTGAATTCTGAATTCGGCATATTGTGAGGCATGAAAATAAAAAAGCCAACATGTTAGCTCAAGAAGCATCTAGCTATAATGTCAGTGGGCATAATTTTCATATTCAAGAACAGACGATTCATAAAAATTTGAATTTTTTTCATGCAGGTACAGACTAGTCGGCTAGGCCAACTGATCAAGTCGACTCAGTCGACTCCCTCGCTGTTGTGGCCAAGTTGGCTTGGCCGACTGCCCTAGTCGGCCAAGCTAACTCCTCCAAGTTGGCTCAGCCGACTCCCCTATAACCAGCCCGCTCAATTCACCCGAGAAGCTCCCAAATTGGCCCGATGTGACTTCTAGTGATGTTGGGGCCAATTTAGAAGATTGGAGGACTCCCTTGTTGAGATATCTACGTGATCCAAGTGCTAAAATTGATAAAAATGTTTGACGGAGTGCTTTCAAGTATGTGTTTCATAATGATGAGCTCTATCAAAGAACCACCGAGATTTATTGCTTATGTGCTTGGGATCAGATCAAGAAAGAGTGGCTATGGAAGAAGTCCATGAAGGCATTTGTGGTATGCATCAATTGGCTCTGAAGATGAAGTGGTTATTGCATAGAGCCGGTTTTTATTGGCCTACTATAGTGGCCGATTGCTTTTGTTACTACAAAGGATGCGAAGAGTGCCAGAAGTTTGGAAATATTCAGCTTATGCCTGCTGTTATGCTTCATCTTATCATCTAACCATGGCCTTTTTGTGGTTGGGGGCTAGATTTTATTGGCCAAATTCATCCCCCATCTTCAAAGGGAGATCGTTTTATTTTGGTTGCTATGGATTACTTTACAAAGTGGACCGAGGCAGTTCCTTTGAAGAATATGACACACAAGGAGGTAATTGAGTTCATCAGTGAGCATATTATCCATAGATTCGGCATCCCTCAAACATTAACTACAGATCAAGGGACATCATTTATGTTTAAGAAGGTGAGGGAATTTGCCAAATTATATAAAATCAAGTTACTCAATTCATCTCCATATTATGCTCAAGCTAATGGTCAAGCTGAGTCTAGTAATAAGATTTTGATCAAGCTTATCAAAAAGAAGATTGAGAAAAATCTAAGGAGGTGGCATGAAGTTTTGTCTAAAGCTCTATGGGCACATCGCATTTTAAGGCATGGTGCCACAAAAGTTACTCCTTTTGAGTTGGTATATGGTAAAGAGGCCGTATTGCCTGTTGAAGTAAATTTAGATGCATACTGGCTTGCTAAACAAAATGATTTATCTGCTATTATGTATCATGATTTGATGATGGATAATATCGATTAGGTGACTGATGTAAGATTAAAAGCTCTCAAAGAAATAGAGAAAGACAAATGGTCAAGTTGCCAAGGTGTGGGGGGAACGACACCGGATACCCATGGTAGACCACATGGGCTGCGCCCCTAGGGGCAGCCCAGCCCACAAGATGAAGCCTTGCGGGGCATGACTCTGCTCGACGCCTCCCGCAAGACACCGGGAAGATATCCTGAAGATACTACGAGATCTATTAGGATATGTATGATCCCATGATTCTTGTGATCTATTATTACTTCCGGTTATCTCTCAGATCTAACCGACTTGTAACCCTACCCCCAAGACTATATAAGGCGAGCAGGGACCCCTTCCAAACACATGTAATATCATACGATAGCCAATACAAACCAACAGACCACAGGTGTAGGGTATTACGTCATACTGATTGCCTGAACCTGTCTAACTCGTGTGTCTCTGTTGCCTTCTTGTTCTTGATTACACGCCTCTCTACCGATCAATCTACCTTCGTGGGATACCTCTTAGAGGACTGCCGATGATATTCAGTCGACAATTGGCACGCCAGGTAGGGGTGTGCATGCTGTTTCTATATCAAACAAGATGGTACGTTCTGTAGGCTCTTCGTCCCTCCCACAGCCCAGCCAGATCTTCATGGTTGGATCGATCTCGTGGATCATCAACGCTGATGGAGTCGGAGAGCTCATCGAGCCGGTGCAGATCGATTCTTTGCTGATCACCCCAACACCTATGACTATAGATCTGATCTCAGAATTGCCTCCAAGGTTGCCTTCATCGACAACTCGCCGCCCGCTTCCTCGCTACCAGAGGAGGCAGATCAACAATGACGATCTAATCGCATCCATCGATCAGGTTGGTCAGAAGCTTGCCAATTGCCTCTCCATAGCCGAATCGGCTCTAGACACTCTAGTTCAGTGCCGACCATCCTCCGATCTAGATCTGACGGAGGCTGCTCGAAAAACTCCAGGGGTTACGGCCCTACCCTTTGGGCTCACCAACGTCGCCGCCACCTACCAAGATGCCCTAAGGGGCAAATTCACCGACCAAGTTGGAGATGTCCAACCTTCCACCGACCAGATCGCTGGCCAGCCTCCGCCGGCTGTCCACATGCTACACGTCGGCCGATGCCCCGAAGCAACTCTCCAAACCATCCTAGAGGAGAATCTGGGCTCTGAGTCCTAGGGCTCTACGGAGACCGTCACCGAAACTACCACCGAACTACTTCCTCTCCCTCCTTTCTGTGGCGGCACGATCTTCAACGTCAGTGTTGATAGCCCCGCATGGAAAGGGGAAACCGAGGAGGACCGCGCCGCCCATGTCAACAAGAACGCCAACCGTGCGCAGCGCCAAGCAAACGAGGCTGCCCTTGCGATGGCCGAGCAACAGCTTGACTCACAAGGAAGACCACGCTAACTCCAATGCAACCTCGATGATGAGTTTGTTCGCGTTGACGGCCACGACGTCTACAAGACCCCAAGCGCCAACCTGGCGGTGGCCGCCAATGAGTTTGCCTGGCTCCCGCAGACACCGGGGGTCACTAAGGTCGCCGCCATGCTTAAAATGGTGCACTGCAAGCTTAATGAGATCCACCAGGATCAGAGACCTTCATTCTCCACAAGCTCGATTCGTTGATCAGCCGTGCCAAGATCTGATTGCCGCCCAAGTCGCTTCACCGACCAGCACCACGACGACAGGCAACCCCTCCACGGCGGAGCTAGGGGCAACCGCATTGAACATCACTGCCAACATGACCAGGAGGACAAATAGGACGTCTGAGTGCACCTCAACAATCTCTAAGATGCGCGACGACATATTGACGAATGCCGCTTCGGTCGCCATGAAGAAGAAGTACGCCGCCGCCAGGAGTATGAGCAGGAGTACGGTAACCCAGACTCAGCTCTTGAGCCGCTCAATGCTGGCAACGCTGCAGATGTCGGCGCCGACAACCCCAAAGCCCCCCCAGCATTCACGAGGGCGCTCCGAACACTTCAGTGGCCCCAAGGTTTTAAAATCACTAGGGTCGAGCCCTACGAGGGAAGGATGAACCCAACACAGTGGCTATAGGCTTATGCCACTACTATCCACGCCGCTGGAGGAGACACCAGTGTCATGGCAAACTATCTTCCCATCATGCTCATGCTAACCGCCATGAACTAGTTCACAAGCCTTGCCCCAGACTCCATCGGATCCTGGGAAGAGCTGGAAAAAGTCTTCACCGACAATTATATGGCTACGTGTACTCGGTCGGGCACCAAGCATGATCTCAACCGTATCTACCAGAAGCCGTCTGAGCTCCTCCATAGCTACATCAGATGCTTTTCTGAGATGAGGAATTCTATTCCCAACATCACGTAAGCCGAGGTCATCCCGCCTTCATCCGAGGACTCCATCACCGCGAGCTTCGCTCCAAGTTCAACCGCAAGCCACCCACAGGGATTGGCGAGATGATCACGATTGCCAACTAGTACACCGACGCCGAGGAAGCCGAGGTGCGCTTCAACAAGGATTGGGGCATTCATCGCCCAACTCACCGCAGCAACGACCGCCTCGACGACTGACACCACAGTGACCGTTGCTATGATGACCGCAGTTACCATCGGGACAGCGGCTGTGATTGGCTAGAAGGATCCAAGTCTGCTCAAAATCACCACTGCCGGCCAGACCACATCGTCGCCACCGTTAATGAACCTCGCGCCAACCGCAACTATGATGAGCAGTACAAGAAGATCCTCGACGGCCCGTGCCCTCTCCACAAGAATGCCAAGCATAAGATGAAGGACTGCCTCGGCTTGGCTATAGAGTTCTAGGACAAAAAGCCAGATGACGACAACAACAATGGAGTGAGAGGCCGCCGACCACATGTGGGCAACAACAACGCCTTCCAGGATCATGACAAGGTGGTCGCCACCATCTTTGGGGGCCTCACCTCCATCGAGAGCAGAAGAGAACAAAAGCTCACCACCTGACGGGTGCACGCCGTCACTACGGAAGATGCAACCGCCAACCCCAGCTATCACCCTTGGTCTGAGGTCCCCATCACCTTTAGCAGGGCTGACCAGTGGGCGGACATCAACTACATAGGGCGTTTTCCCCTCGTCTTCGATGCAACCATCCAGAAAGTGCTTTTAAGAAAAGTGCTCGTCGACGGTGGGAGCGCTCTGAATCTTCTCATCGCCGGAGCCCTAAAGGAGTTGGGCCTCAAGATAACAGATCTCACACCCTTAGACTCCTCCTTCTGGGGTGTGGTACCTGGCAGGGCATCCAAACCGTTTGGAGAGATCACCCTACCAGTACAGTTCGACACGGCAAGCAACTACCGCGTCGAGCACATCAACTTCTACGTCGCCGACTTCGACACCGCCTATCACGCCATACTTGGTCGGCCAGCTCTGGCCAAGTTCATGGCTGTAGCTGTGGCAGAACCTCCTAAATTATAGGGCCCACATGCACCTGTCAATGTCCAACGACCTTAGACATCTATGCATACGTTCCCGGTAACTTAAGAAGACTGTCGGGTGTCCTCGGGGAACCCCGAATCATCCACGATTTCCGAGCAGGATCACATTACAGAGTCATTGCAGTATTACAACAGTTTATTCAAATAGATACATCAGAGTAAAAACAGCGGAAGTCTTACAATAACATAGTTTACAAACCATTTGTTTCAAACCATACAACTAAGTTCGATTAATAAAACAAAACAAAGTAGTGGAGTGGCATTATAATATATATTACAAAACACACAATTAAAGCTGTCCTGCCCAAGGACCACACATCTACTTATCATCATCGCAATGAACAACAGTCATGCAGCACGATCCAAAACAGATCTACTCATGAGCCTCACCTGCAACAAGGGTCAACGAACCCTGAGTACAAAAGTACTCAACAAGACTTAACCGCAATAAGAATTTAAAAGAACGTAGGAATGCAGGCTCATGGGATTCAAGGTATGGCTTTAGCAATAATCAAGGTTCTTTTGCGTAAAAGCACTTTAACAAAATTCTTTATATCAATATTTAAAACTTCATAAAGATCATATACAAAGCTGACATGATCCGCATTGAGATCATGCAACTTCATATCCAACACTTTCTCAAACCATCCTCAAGTTCTAGTTATTACACTACGATGATGAACAGTGAGTTGAGTCTCCATAACCGAGGAGCAACGACGATTCGAACCGATTAAAAACCCAGCTGGGAATTCCAGACCACATGACATCTGCAGGTCCCCGACCTACATATACCAACCTACCCTCAGATCCTCTAAAACAAGAACGGGTCCACGCCACCCGAGAATACAGTACTCCACCAATCCAGCCCATTGCCACATGGGTACACGCTATTCTAGCCATCTCTCCACTCCCAGTGCGCGAGTAGCCATTCTCATAATAGAATAGCCAAGTTAAGGCTTACCGGAGTATGTGGTTAGTACTACAAAGTCTCACCTCATGCAATTCAACAACGGACGGACCTTAATCGACATAGGCGGAAAGATCCCGCTCACAAGACCTCCATGTCTTGTGGCTCTCACACACCGAGATCGCCCCGTCTAGATTTATTACTCCACATTCCCATATCACATGTTAACATAATTAACCACAGTTCCATTTGAAACTTGCAGGTGACAGGTAATCACCCGACCTTCATCGTTCTAAGCATAGCTAAGCAAAACTAAGCATATACGAATTTAAAACTAGTAATATGGTAAATATGGAATAACAAGGTTGGTAATGTACCAATGTGATTTTCACTTGACTCCTAATCACTTAATGCAGTAAAAAGAAGCAAAAGCGAAATCAATTTGTAAAATACAAGGTAGGGTTATATGCATCCGGGGCTTGCCTTCGTTGACGGAAAAGTCTGGGTCCGGAGTCGTTCCACCGATATCAATACCAACCTCCACAGACGGATCAACCTCCTCAACTACTTGATTAACTACAATGTGTTCACCTTCATTCACTACACGTAGCAACAATGCCATGTTTAACATGATGCGGAATACGAAATATGATGCTCGATGATGGATGCAAAATTAACAACTTAAATATAACTTTCCTTCGCGGTACAGTTACAAGTTAAACTAACTAAACCATTTTCGCAACACTCACAACAATTGCCAAGGATCATCACCAACTAATGACACAAGAACATCACTTAATCAAAAACTCAAACAAAACCTAAATCACTAAAGGTTACTATTTGCTTTTATGAATTAATTAATTAATTAATAATTATGAAATAAATGAACTTGTTCCAATTGAGCTCAAAATTTTTGTAAATGTTCATCTCATGAAAACTAAGTGACAAAACAATTTTCATAATTTTTGGATACATAAATAAGCCTAGAAAAATCCTGGAAACTCATTTATTAAATAATTGAGCAATTTGTATCACATTCAAAAAGTACTGAAAATCAACATTTCATATTTTTCCTAAATAATACACATCACAGAGAAGTCACACAAAAATTTTCAGAATTTTTGGAGCTCTAAATAAATCTACACAAAAATAACAAAAACAGATACTATTCATTCAATTCTGAAAATAGAAAATTCCAATTTGAACGTTGTGCCACTGACATCAGGTCCCACCTATCATCCCTAACCTCATGCGTTTGACCACGACGGCGATGGCGCTGACCGACATAAACTCGTCGACGGTGAGTCCAACGGCGACGGCCAAAGTACCAAAACAATCATCAAGACCAAGCGCATCGATTGACGTCCCTATGAGTACTGATTACGGCCCTATACTAGCTCGACGTCGGCCATGGCAGACGCGGTGGTACGGCAGCGCTACGCCGGCGACGTTAAACCGGTAGAGCTCAAACAAAGGATCCATGAAGCACCAGTAGCTCACCCCGAACGCGTTGAAGCAAGGAGCGAGGTCGGAGAAGCAACGGAGAGGCGTGACGACGACCACGGTGATCACGGCGGAGCAAAGATCGTCGGTGAGGAAGAACCGGTGAATGCAGTGATCAAAACGAGCAAGCAACACAGGATTAAGCACCACAGCATCGAGACGAAGCCGTAGGTACACCGATCAAGGCCAACGGCTCACTGGAGTAGGCTGGCCGCGGTGAAACAGAATGTCGGGTGAGGTTGCCGGCCGCGAGGAAGAAAGCGATGAACGGCGAACTCACGGCGAAATCAATCGACCAGAGCTAGCTGGCTGGGTGCGCAAGGAGTAGGCGAATCTATCTAGCGCTATGCCGCGATGGCGCAGGCGCTGGTTCGACAGCAAGGACTCAACGGAGCAGCGGCGGCGGTGACTGGAAAAACAGAGGAGAAGAGAAAGCGAAGAACGGCGACGGTGGCTGGCTTATAACGCGACCAAGGAAGCGCAAAGAAGCCACGCGGAAGCCTTCACCGTGCCAACGCGACGCCCAGACGGCCACATGCGCGACTGGAAGCAAACCGAAGGTCACCGGCGGTGTAGCTTAAGCGGTGAACACTGTTCATCGAAATTACAGAATTGCCATTCGCCAAATTTCACAAATTACTCCCAAATTTTCATAACAACTCAAAAATCTCCAAAAACAAAAGTTGTTCAAAATAAAAAGTTCTACAACTTTTATTTTGAAACCATACCCAAATTCGGCCTACATTTTGAAATGAACTTTTAAATTCAAAGCGGGGATATTTAAGGAATTTCGCCTTTTTAAATAACTTCAAATTTTACTAAACAACTTGAAAAACTCCAAAAACAAACCTTGTACAACTCGACAAGGTCTACAACTTTGTTTTAAGACTCAACCCCAAAATGTGCTTCGATTTTGAAATGGATTTTCAGGGTCGGATTTAAATATTGAAAATCAGGGTTTTCGGAATTTCAAATCAATACAAAGATTTCAAACTTGATTCAAACAATACCAAGGAATACTTATAACATAAATGTAAACTTGTTTTAGTGAATGCATATCAAAGTTTACAATATGACCAATGTCTTGCAATGCATATGATGATATGTCCAGTTTTTAATACTTAAACACTCGGGGTGTTACAATCCTTCCCCCTAAAAGAAATCTCGCCCCGAGATTCAAAGCCATAGGGTAAGTAATGGAAAAGGAAATGTGTCAATCCAAAAACATCCAATTCTCATCCACAAAACAACTGAGGTTCCTTTACAAAACACAATTTGTAACAACTGAGCTTAACTAACAGTACTCTATTCATTCTATAATGACGCAAGAAACTCTGGAAACTTTTCTAACAAGTAATCTTCTGATTCACAAGTAGCTTCCTCTTCTGAATGTTGATTCCATTATATCTTGTAGAACTTTATTGTCCTCCTTCGAGTAACACGATCTTTCTGATCCAACACTCGGATAGGATATTCTGAATAAGTTAGATCTGGTTCAAGTTCCACTCCTTCAACTTCAACATTCTGCTCAGGCACTCAGAGACACTTCTTCAACTAAGACACATGGAACACATCATGTACAGCTGATAAATGTTCTGGTAATTTCAAGCGATAGGCCACTTTTCCATATCTCTCCAAAATTTGAAAAGGTCCAATATATCGAGGTGCCAACTTGCCTTTAACACCAAAATAGGTAACTCCCTTCATTGGTGATACTTTCAGATATACAAAATCTCCTTTGTTAAACACCAATTGTCTCCATCATCTATCCGCATAACTCTTTTGGCGGGACTGAGCTATCTTCAAATTACTCTGTATTTGCCTAACCTTGTCTTCGGTTTCTTTCACAAGGTCAACTCCAAAGAATCTTCTTTCTCCGGGCTCAGACCAACTTAACGATGTTCTGCATCTACGACCATAGAGTGCTTCAAATGGAGCCATTCTAATGCTTTCCTGATAACTATTGTTATATGAGAACTCAGCCAAAGGTAAGCATTCGTCCCACTTGTTGGAATAATTAAGGACACAACACCTTAACATATCTTCAAGCACTTGATTGACTCTTTCAGTCTGTCCATCAGTCTGCGGATGATAAGCTGTACTATACAGGAGCTTGGTACCCAATGAAGAATGCAATTGTTTCCAAAAACTAGAGACAAACTGTGTACCCCTATCGGACACTATGGTCTTTGGTATTCTATGGAGACTCATAATTCTTGCTAAATATATCTTGGCATATTGGACAGTGGGATATATAGTCTTGACAGGAAGAAAATGTGCTGACTTAGTGAGTCAATCTACAATAATCCATATTGAGTCAAATCCCTTTGATGTCTTGGGTAGACCAACAATAAAGTCTATACTTATGTCCTCCCACTTCCAAGCTGGAATAGGCAATGGTTGTAATTCTCCAGTAGACCTCAAATGTATAGCTTTCACTTTCTGACAAGTATCACACTGTGCTATATATCTTGCAATTTCTATCTTCATTTTGGTCCACCAAAACCTTTGTTTTAAGTCATGGTACATCTTGTTGCTTCCCGGATGGATAGATAACCTAGTAGCATGTGTTTCTTCAAGAATTGACTGCCGCAACTCAAGAACCTTTGGTACTACCAGACGATCCTTGAACCATAGCACACCTTCATTATCTATGCTGAAACATTCCGCCTTCCCATCCCTGACTCTTTCCTTGATATGGGCTACACCCTTGTTTTCCTTCTGAGCAGCAATAACTTGATCTCGAATAGTGGCTTCAACAATTAAATTGGTTAAACTTCCTTGTTGAATTACCTCCACATTCAACTTCTCCATCTCTTGACATAAGGTCAAACCCATTGTTCTTACTGTCAAGCAATTGCAATAACTTTTGCGACTGAGGGCATCTGCCACCACATTTGCTTTACCGGGGTGATAATGTACTTCCAAGTCATAATCTTTAATCAGCTCTAACCATCTTCTTTGTCGCATATTCAACTCTGAATGAGTAAAGATATACTTTAAGCTCTTGTGGTCTGTATAAATATGGCACATATTACCAAGTAGGTAATGCCGCCAAATCTTCAGAGCATGGACCACAGCTGCTAACTCTAGATCATGAGTCGGATAGTGTTCTTCATGTTGCTTAAGTTGCCTGGATGCATAAGCAATGACTCGGCCTTCTTGCATCAATACACATCCAATACCAATACCTGAAGCATCACAATAAACATCAAACGGCTTCTCGATATCAGGTTGGGCTAATACTGGTGCAGTAGTCAACAGTCTCTTCAAAGTCTGGAAAACCTCTTCACAATCAGATGACCAGACAAATTTGACTTGGTTCTTCAGTAACTCAGTTATGGACTTTGATACCTTAGAGAAATCTGGAATAAACCGACGGTAATACCCCACCAATCCTAGAAAACTCCGAACTTGATGAACTGTGGTTGGTGGTTTCCAATCAAGCACATCCTTCACTATGCTTGGATCAACAGCAACTCCTTCCGCTGACAAGATATGTCCAAGAAATTATACTTCCTTAAGCCAAAAATCACACTTGCTGAACTTGGCATATAGTTGATGTTCCCTCAAGCGAGTCAGAACAATTCTGAGGTGTTTCGCATGTTCTTCCTTATTCTTGGAATATACTAGAATATCATCAATAAACACCACTACAAATTTGTCTAGCTCAGGCATGAATACCGAATTCATCAAATACATGAAATGAGCTGGAGCATTGGTCAAACCAAAAGACATTACCAAATATTCATATAATACATATCTTGTGGTAAATGCCGTTTTGGGAATATCTTCAGGCTTTATCTTGATTTGATGATATCCTGACCTCAACTCTATCTTAGAGAAAACTTTGGCTTCGGCCAGTTGATCAAAAAGCAAATCTATCCGAGGTAATGGATACTTATTCTTGATGGTCACTTCATTCAACGGACGATAGTCGACACATAACCTCAGAGTCGTATCTTTCTTTTTCACAAAAATTGCCGGACACCCCCAAGGCGATGAACTAGGTTGTATAAACCCCTTCTCAATCAATTCTTGCAACTGAGTTTTCAACTCGACTAACTCCTTAGGTGGCATCCTATAAGCTCTCCGAGAAATCAGAGCTGTTCCAGGTTGCAATTCTATGTTAAACTGGACATCCCTATCAGGTGGTAGACCGGGTAAATCCTCAGGAAACACATCAGGAAATTCACATACTACCGGGATATCTCTAATCTCTTTGACGGCAGTTGCACAAACTTTGCCCACTGATCTTCTTAAGGTTGGAAGTTGGATGAGAAGTTGAGAAGTTCTATCTGGCAAACTCACCCTTATAGTTCTATTCAAAGCATCTATAACAGCCTTTTGCTGATACATCCAATTCATTCCTAAGATTACATCTATATCCTGATCCTTAAGGATAATCATGGTAGTGGGAAAAATATGCCCACCCAGGTTTATGGACACCTGGTATACCATTTCCTTAGTACATAGACGTCCCCCGGGCAACTGTACAAAGAAATTTTCCTTTGTTGCCCCAATTGAAATTTCATACTTCACCACAAATGTTCTATTGATGAATGAATGTGATGCGTCCGAATCAAAAAGTATAACTGCAGGATGGTTGGCGACAGGAAACATACCCATCATCACTGGCTCTCCTTCAGGAATCTCCCCAGCTTGAATATAGAACACCCATCCTATCTTCCTTTCATCTTTGCCTTTCTAAACATTCTGATTGTTTCCCTTATTCTGTGCCTGACCCTGTTGTTGATTTGCAGGGGCCTTCTAATAATTGGGATTAGACTACCTTGGATACGGACATTCTCTCGAGAAATGACCAGGCTTGCCACAATTGAAATAGGGATACTTGTGACCCTGGGGTGTTGAAGCAGAAACCCCAGAAGCATTTGTCAATTGTGGATTCTGATAAGTTGTAGCAGGGCGGACATTTGATTGCTGACCGGCTTGAAACTGCGGCGGACGATAAGGAGGACGATTATGATTAACTAGATGATAAATCACCCTCTGCCTTTTTGGATTTCCCCCATAAGGTCCAGATGGTATACTCTTTTTCTTCTTGAGCTCCTTATGTTGCCGATACTTTGCCTCCGAAGCAATTGCAATATTCACTGCCTCATGATAAGTGACATTGGTACAAGTTGTCATCATAGTCTGTAATTTGGTATTCAGACCTCTCATGAACCATTTCTTTTTCTTGGCATCAGTATTGACATGTTCAGGTGCATATTGTGACAGGTGATTGAATCTTCCCACATACTGCATCATGGTTTGGTCCCCTTGCCTCAAAGCAAGAAATTCATCCAGCTTCATAGCCATAACTCCCTCTGGGATATAATGGGCACTGAAAGCAGTACGAAACTCCATCCAAGTTAACAGAAACACCTGCGGGTTGCATGGCCATAAGATTTGCATACCAAGCACCGGCTGCACCACTAAGTTGCTGAGCAGCAAAGACTGGTTTCTAAAACTCTGTGCATGGTATAAGATCAAATTTCTGCTCCATGGTCCTAAGCCAATCGTCAGCCTCCAATGGTTCATCTGCCTTAGTGAACACTGGGGGTTTTGTATTTGTGAAGTCCACATATGTAGCCTCCTGCCTATTATGATGGCGACCATGGTTTCTATGCATCTGATTCTGATTACTTTGAGCCATCTCATGAAGCAAACGAGAATTTTCAACCGTCACATTGACAAGTGCGGCTATAGCATCCGCTAGATTTGTTGGAACTGGTGGCAGATCTGGAATATCATTCTCATTTTGTGAAGTACCAGGAATATACGAACCCCGCGTACGACGCATCTGTTCACAACAAACCAAACTTTACTCACAAGCCTTTATTGATTGATAAAAGAGCGGACTTCAACTCATTACACTAGTTTCACTTATTTAAACACAAAACCACATTTAAACAAGACTACTTAACTTAAACTAGAACCAACTATTTCACAACTCTACTCCTTTTTGCGATTACATCAAACTTCAGGCTCGGTATCCATTCTGGAAATATTACCGCCTTCATTGTCATTTTCATCGATCATTACTAATTCTTCGGGATCTTCTTCTTCTTCTTCTGATTCACTACCATCAGCAAGGATAACACCGGGATCCATTGCATCAGCTTGGGGTTCATGATTTGGATCTAGGAGATTGCTCAGCCTATGAACTTCCTCATGCAGATATGTATTATGCTCTTCTAAGTCTTCTACATAAAATTCTAACTCATGAGTTGTAGCTCTAGCTACATTTTCCCTATGCCAAGCTTCATTCCTTCCTTCCACCGTATGAACTAACATACGTTCGTAGTTCCTGTGAGCGGTGGTGAGACGTCTTAATTGCTCCTATAATCTGCCCACTTGGATGGCGTCCATAGCCCTATCTCTAGTAGCTTGGGCTAACTCTGTAGAAATCCTCTGTATCTCCGCCTAAGAATTAGGCCTAGAAATGCTACTGCTAGCACCGTCATTCCTAGGGGAAAGTTGATGGCGAGGAACACCTTTGGGCCCAGTGGACTTACGGGGTGTCTTCTTGGTACGAGCCATACTATACGAGCAGGATTAATCCAAGTAAAACAATCTGACAATAGTCTCAAGAGCAGTAAGGATGGACTACACAACTCAACCCATACACACTACCCACCCCAGACTCAGAGACGAAGGAAGTAACAAGTGAATTAATTATGATGCATGAATCATTCTTACGAACAAAACCACCAAAACTTAAAACGAATATAAACAACATTTGTTTTTATATAGGGCATAGTAAGATTACTACTCCACCACACAAAACCTTTTTAATCAAATAAGGAATGGTGAGAAGGAAATAAGACAAGTCAGAAGCAATTTGCACCAAATTAATAAGTTAAATATAATCATCCCAAATCATTCTAAAGTTTTCAAAAACCAATACAACAAAAACCTTGTAACGATCGCTCTGATATCATTCTATGGCAGAACCTCCTAAATTATAGGGCCCACATGCACCTATCAATGTCCAACGACCTTAGACATCTATGCATACGTTCCCGGTAACTTAAGAAGATTGTCGGGTGTCCTCGGGGAACCCCGAATCATCCATGATTTCTGAGCAGGATCACATTATAGAGTCATTGCAGTATTACAACAGTTTATTCAAATAGATACATCAGAGTAAAAACAGCGGAAGTCTTACAGTAACATAGTTTACAAACCATTTGTTTCAACCATACAACTAAGTTCGATTAATAAAACAAAACAAAGTAGTGGAGTGGCATTATAATATATATTACAAAACACACAATTAAAGTTGTCCTGCCTAAGGACCACACATCTACTTATCATCATCGCAATGAACAACAGTCATGCAGCATGATCCAAAACAGATCGGCTCATGAGCCTCACCTGCAACAAGGGTCAATGAACCCTGAGTACAAAAGTACTCAACAAGACTTAACTGAAATAAGAATTTAAAAGAACGTAGGAATGCAGGCTCATGGGATTCAAGGTATGGCTTTAGCAATAATCAAGGTTCTTTTGCGTAAAAGCACTTTAACTAAATTCTTTATATCAACATTTAAAACTTCATAAAGATCATATACAAAGCTGACATGATCCGCATTGAGATCATGAAACTTCATATCCAACACCTTCTCAAACCATCCTCAAGTTCCAGTTATTACACTACGATGATGAACAGTGAGTTCAGTCTCCATAACCGAGGAGCAACGACGATTCGAACCGATTAAAAACCCAGCTGGGAATTCCAGACCACACGACATATGCAGGTCCCCGACCTACATATACCAACCTACCCTCGGATCCTCTAAAACAAGAATGGGTCCGCGCCACCCGAGAATACAGTACTCCACCAATCCAGCCCATTGCCACGTGGGTACATGCTATTCCCGCCATCTCTCCACTCCCAGTGTGCGAGTAGCCATTCTCATAATAGAATAGCCAAGTTAAGGCTTACCAGAGTATGTGGTTTGTACTACAAAGTCTCACCTCAAGCAATTCAACAACGGACGGACCTTAATCGACATAGGCGGAAAGATCCCGCTCATAAGACCTCCATGTCTTATGGCTCTCACACACCGAGTCCGCCCGGTCTAGATTTATTACTCCACATTCCCATATCACATGTTAACATAATTAACCACAGTTCCATTTGAAACTTGCAGGTGACAGGTAATCACCCGACCTTCATCGTTCTAAGCATAGCTAAGCAAAACTAAACATATACGAATTTAAAACTAGTAATATGGTAAATATGGGATAACTAGGTTGGTAATATACCAATGTGATTTTCACTTGACTCCTAATCACTTAATGCAGTAAAAAGAAGCAAAAGCGAAATCAATTTGTAAAATACAAGGTAGGGTTGTATGCATCCGGGGCTTGCCTTCGTTGACGGAAAAGTCTGGGTCCGGAGTCGTTCCACCGATATCAATACCAACCTCCACAGACGGATCAACCTCCTCAACTACTTGATTAACTACAATGTGTTCACCTTCATTCACTACACGTAGCAACAATGCCATGTTTAACATGATGCGGAATACGAAATATGATGCTCGATGATGGATGCAAAATTAACAACTTGAATATAACTTTCCTTCGCGGTACAGTTACAAGTTAAACTAACTAAACCATTTTCGCAACACTCACAACAATTGCCAAGGATCATCACCAACTAATGACCCAAGGACATCACTTAATCAAAAACTCAAACAAAACCTAAATCACTAAAGGTTACTATTTGCTTTTATGAATTAATTAATTAATTAATAATTATGAAATAAATGAACTTGTTCCAATTGAGCTCAAAATTTTTGTAAACGTTCATCTCATGAAAACTAAGTGACAAGACAATTTTCATAATTTTTGGATACATAAATAAGCCTAGAAAAATCCTGGAAACTCATTTATTAATTAATCGAGCAATTTTTATCACATTAAAAAGTACTGAAAATCAACATTTCATATTTTTCCTAAATAATACACATCACAGAGAAGTCACACAAAAATTTTCAGAATTTTTGGAGCTCTAAATAAATCTACACAAAAATAACAAAAATAGATACTATTCATTCAATTCTGAAAATAGAAAAATCCAATTTGAACGCTGTGCCACTGACATCGGGTCCCACCTGTCATCCCTAACCTCGCGCGTTTGACCACGACGGCGACGGCGCTGACCGACATAAACTCGTCGACGGTGAGTCCAACAGCGACGGCCAAAGTACCAAAACGATCACCAAGACTAGGCGCATCGATTGACGTCCCTATGAGTACTGATTACGGCCCTATACTAGCTCGATGTCGGCCATGGCGGACGCGGTGGCACGGCAGCGCTACGCCGGTGACGTGAAACTGGTAGAGCTCAAACAAAGGATCCATGAAGCACCAGTAGCTCACCCCGAACGCGTTGAAACAAGGAGTGAGGTCGGAGAAGCAACGGAGAGGCATGACGACGACCACGGTGATCACGGCAGAGCAAAGATCGTCGGTGAGGAAGAACCGGCGACTGCAGTGATCAAAACGAGCAAGCAACACAGGATTAAGCACCACAGCATCGAGACGAAGCCATAGGTACACCGATCAAGGCCAACGGCTCACCGGAGTAGGTTGGCCGCGGTGAAACGGAATCTCGGGTGAGGTTGCCGGCCATGAGGAAGAAAGCGACGAACGGCGAACTCATGGTGAAATCAATTGACCAGAGCTAGCTGGCTGGGTGCGCAAGGAGTAGGCGAATCTATCTAGCGCTATGCCGCGACGGCGCAGGCGCTGGTTCGACGGCGAGGACTCAACGGAGCAACGGCGGCGGTGACTGAAAAAACAGAGAGAAGAGAAAGCGAAGAACGGCGACGGTGGTTGGCTTATAACGCGATGAAGGAAGCGCAAAGAAGCCACGCGGAAGCCTTCACCACACCAACGTGACGCCCAGATGGCCACACGCGTGACTAGAAGCAAACCGAAGCTCGCCGGCGGTGTAGCTTAAGCGGTGAACACTGTTCATCGAAATTACAGAATTGCCATTCGCCAAATTTCACAAGTTACTTCTAAATTTTCATAACAACTCAAAAATCTCCAAAAATAAAAGTTGTTCAAAATCAAAAGTTCTACAACTTTGCTTTTGAAACCATACCCAAATTCATCCTACATTTTGAAATGAACTTTTAAATTCAAAGCGGGGATATTTAAGGAATTTCGCCTTTTTAAATAACTTCAAATTTTACTAAACAACTTGAAAAACTCCAAAAACAAACTTTGTACAACTCGACAAGCTCTACAACTTTGTTTTAAGACTCAACCCCAAAATGTGCTTCGATTTCAAATGGATTTTCAGGGTCGGATTTAAATATTGAAAATCAGGGTTTTCATAATTTCAAATCAATACAAAGATTTCAAACTTGATTCAAACAATACCAAACAATACTTATAACATAAATGTAAACTTGTTTTAGTGAATGCATATCAAAGTTTTCAATATGACCAATGCCTTGCAATGCATATGATGATATGTCCAGTTTTTAATACTTAAACACCCGGGGTGTTACAGTACCGCACTACGCTTATCTGGTGCTGAAGTTGCTTTCGCCTGTAGGAGTCCTTGCCTTGTGGGACAACCTCTCCATTGCCTACGCCTGTGAGATAGAGAGTCTCGCCCTCACCGAAGCCACCAACCTCTTCATCCAGATGGCCAGTGTGGTCACCGACGCCAAGACGGTGCCCGCCGATGACCTAGAGATCCCATCGCTGGAGCCTCCTCGCGCCTCCGCTAAGTCTAAGGAAACCAAGGTCGGCCTTGGCCTCGATGACCCTTCCAAGACCCTGAAGATTGGGGCCCACCTCGACCCCAAATAGGAAAGTGCGTTCATCTCCTTCCTACATGCCAACACCGATGTGTTTGCTTGGAAACCTATAGACATGTCGGGGGTACCACGGGAGAAGATCAAGCACTCCTTGAATGTCTCACCGACCGCCAAACCGATCAAGCAGAAACTCCAATGATTCGCGCCAGACAAGAAGGAGACTATGAGGGTAGAAATAAAGCAGCTCCTAGCTGCCGGATTCATAAAAGAAGTGTATCATCCTAAGTGGTTAGCAAACCCTATTCTCGTTCAAAAAAGAATAAAGAATGGAGAATATGTGTGGATTACACTGATCTTAACAAACACTTCCCTAAAGATCCCTTTGGCCTACCTCAGATAGATGAGGTTGTAGACTCCACCGCCGGCTACGAACTGCTCTCCTTCCTTGACTGTTACTCTGGCTATCACCAGATCTCTCTCAAGGAAGAAGACCAGATCAAGACATCGTTCATCATGCCCTTCAGTGCGTACTGCTACACCACCATGTCCTTTGGGCTCAAGAACGTCGGGGAGACCAATCAAAGGGCCATCCAGATGTGCCTCGATCAACAGATCGGCCGCAACATTGAAGCTTACATCGACGATGTGGTCGTCAAGTCTAAGACCGCTGACAATCTTATCGCCGACCTCAAGGAAACATTCGCCAACCTAAAAAGGTACCGATGGAAGTTGAACCCTTCAAAGTGCATCTTTGGAGTTCCATCCGGTATACTCCTAGGCTACATCATCAGCGCATGTGGCATCAAACCCAACCCCGACAAGGTCGCCGCCTTCACCAACATGAAACGGCCAACATGCGTCAAGGATATATAGAAGCTAACAGGCAGCATGACTGCTTTAAGCCACTTCATATCGCGCCTTGGCAAAAAGGGACTATCGTTCTTCAAACTCCTCAAGGCATCCAAGTGCTTTTCCTGGTCAGAGGAGGCAAATATAGCTTTTGAGCAGCTCAAGTTATTCCTAACAAAGCCTCCGATCATGACGGTGCCATAGCCAGACGAAACTCTCCTGATCTACATCGCTGCCACTTCTCGCGTTGTTAGCAAAGCTATCATCGTCGAACGCGAGGAGGCTGGGCACGCCTATAAGGTGCAACGTCCGGTCTATTTCATCAGCGAGGTCCTTAATGAGCCCAAAACTCGTTATCCTCAGGTCCAAAAGCTGCTATACGCCATTTTGATTACATCGCGCAAGCTCCGCCACTACAACGAGTATTACAAGATCGCCGTGGTCAGAGTTCCCTCTAGGGGACATTCTCCACAACAAAGAGGCCAACGGCCGCATCATCAACTGGGCTATCGAGCTCGACACTTGCTCCATCGAATTCAGAAGCAGACCTACCATCAAGTCTTAGGGGCTTGCTGATTTCGTCGCTGAGTGGATCGAGATTCAAGAGCCCATCGCCGCTACTTGCCCCGAGCACTGGGTGATGTACTTCGACGGCGCTCTCAACAACAACGGTGCTGGTGCGGGCATTCTATTCATCACGCCGACCAAGGATAAGCTTCGATATGTTCTCTAAATACATTTTTCGGCCTCCAACAACACCACCAAATACGAAGCGTGTCTCCACGGACTCCGTATAGCCGTTGAGCTCAGCTTCAAACGCCTCATGGTATACATGGACTCCACACTGGTCATCAACCAGCTCAACAAAGACTGGTCCTGCTCCTGTGACAAGATGGATGCATATTGCACTGAAATCAGGAAGCTTGAAGGAAAATTCTATGGTATCGAGTACCACTACGTGGTACGAGATCAAAATCAGCTCGCCGACCACCTATCCAAGTTAGGCTCCTCTCACGACGTGATTTCACCGGGGGTCTTCGTTCTAGATCTTTTGGCGCCATCCATTAAGGAAGAGAAGGAAGTTCAATAAGTTTCCCCTACCGAGCAGCTGGTACTTACAGTACCTTCGCCGGTCGCCGATTGGAGGGAACAGTTCATCAAGTACCTCACTAGTGCTGAAGTACCCACCGACAAGACTTAAACCAAACGCCTAATCTGTTGAAGCAAGCATTTCGTGCTGGTGGATGGCAACTTGATGAGGAAAAGTGCCAAGGAAGGGATACTGCAAAAATGCATCACCCAAGAAGAGGGAGTGAAATTACTTCTCGAAATTCATTCTAGTTCTTGCGGCAATCACGCGGCCTCGAGAAACCTGGTAGGCAAAGCTTTCTGAGCTAGTTTTTACTAGCCCACGGCCATCTCTGATGCAGAAGACCTCGTCCGACGTTGTGAAGGATGTCAATTTTTCACCAAGCAAATACATGTGCCAGCACAAGAACTGTAGACCATCCCAGCTTCCTGGCCTTTCGCATGCTGGGGACTGGGCATGATCGGGCCTTTCAAGCCAGCGCCAAGTGGTTTTCGGTACGTGTACGTCGTCATCGACAAGTTCTCCAAGTGGATCAAGTATAAACCGCTTGCCTCGGTTACTGCAAAGAAAGCAGTCGAGCTCTTCAAAGATATCATCCACAGATTCGGTCTCCCGAACAGCATCATCACCGACCACGGAACCAAATTCATTGGTCATCATTTTGGGGACTTCTGCAAAGATCGATGCATCTCCGTTAAATACATCTCTGTTGCCCATCCCAGAGCCAATGGCCAGGTCAAATGGGCGAACGACATGATCCTTTATGCCCTCAAAAAGAGGCTATATCAGAAAGAAGAAAAGCATCCAGGTAGATGGCTCAAAGAGCTACCAGCTGTGATCTGGGGACTGTGCACTCAAGCTAGTCGCAACACCGGTGTGTCTCCATATTTCTTGGTCTACGGCTCAGAAGCCATACTACCAGCGGACATTGCCTTCCGAGCACCTAGAGTGGAAAATTATGATGAAGAGCAAGCCACAGCTATTCAGACAGAGGACGTCGACAGGGTCGAGGAAGAACGCCTAATCACCTGCGTCCGCATAGCCAAATACCTAGAAGGCTTGCGGAGGTACTACAACCACAACATCAAAGGTCGTTCATTTGCTGTTGGCGACCTCGTTCTCCGCAGAAAATAAAAAACTAAAGGGATGCACAAGCTCTCCTCCCCATGGGAAGGGCCTTACATCGTCAAAGAGGTTACCCGACCAGGGTCTTATCACCTACGTGACTTGGATGGAATTGATATCCCCAACTCATGGCACATTGAGCACCTTATACGTTTCTATCCTTGAAACACTCTAGATATGTATTCTCCACTTCATGATGAATAAAGTTTTGGTCACCATAATTTGTCTCCATTACAATTTGATCTCCACTTACGGTCGCCGAGCTCTAAGCTACTCCTTAACGAACTCCAATACGAGATCGCCATAACTGCTCTGCCACGTTTCTCCATATCTCCAACATGTGATCGCCATAAACACTCCACCGCATTTCTCCATATCTCCAACATGTGATCTCCATAAACACTCCACCGCGTTTCTCCATATCTCTGAAATGTTTCGCCGAGCACCGAGCAGCACACGTTCTGTTCTGTGCTCTATCGAGAAGACCTAGTCTCCGATCTCTCCCTACACATGCTACGGGCTCCGCGCTCTGTGTTACGGGTGGTCGGCTGCGGTTTCTTGGTCACGCCTATTCCTCCTACACGTGCACGGGCTCCGCGCTTGACGTTATGTACTATGGGCTAGCCAAGGCCAAGAGCTCAGTGAAGAACTAACTGCTCAGACACCACTTATACTACGTTCATTTACAAGTTATGTTGCCAACCACCAAGCAGCACACATTATATTCTGTGCTCTATGGAGAAGACCTAGTCTCTGATCTCTCCCTACACGTGCTATAGGTTCCGCGCTCTGCGTTATGGGTGGTCGGCTGTGGTTCCTTGGTCACGCCTATTCCTCCTACATGTGCACGGGCTCCACGCTCAATGTTATGGACTATGGGCTAGACAAGGCCGAGAGCTCAGTGAAGAACTAACTTCTCGGACACCACTTATACTATGTTTATTTCCAAGTTATGTCGCCAACCACCGAGCAGCACATGTTCCGCTCTGTTCTCTATGGAGAAGACCCAGTCTCTGATATCTCCCTACATGTGCTACAAGCTCCGCGCTCTATGTTATGGGTGGTCAGCTGTGGTTCCTTAGTCACGCCTGTTCCTCCTACACGTGCACGGGCTCCACGCTCGATGTTATGGACTATGGGCTAGCTAAGGCCAAAGATTTCAGTAACGAACTAACTCTCGGACGCTACTTATACTGCGTATAATTGCGTTAGGGTTAATACTACAACGATTTCTTCACCGCAACACTACAAAATGCATAAACATGCACATGTCAACATTTATACATACACATAAATGTCTGTATGCGCCCTTGCGCGTTTTTAACTACTCTATTCAGTTATTACAGCATACTCTCCGAGCAGATCACCGAGCTTTGTCATCGACGTCTGTTTCACTGAACATGTCGATGTCACGGCCAGCTTCTTCGCCGTGCCTCCACCTCATCCTCCAGTTGCTGGTGCTCCACCTCGCCCATCCCTTCGGCGAATCCGGCCCCTATCGCCTGAAGGTCAACGGCTGGGTAGTGGGACCGGACCACCGTAAGGGCATAAGTAATGGCGGTAACAATGGCGTCGTGGTTGAAGCTCTTGAAGTTCTCCCACGCCGCCTTATACCTCTCGATGATGGTGTCTGAATGTGGCAGTCTGCCGTCGGGCTGAGGAGCCACCTCCAGGTCGACGTAGTCGAGCATCGGTTTGACTCCGGTGACTACGTCATCGAACTTGTCCCTTTGGGTCCTGGCCTCCTGCACCAGCACATCAAATTGTGGCTTGACCCTTTGACGGTAGTCTACAAGCATTACAAGGTTCCATCAAGCAAGGAAACTACTTCAATAGTAACTCTGACCAGGAAGTACTTACCCTTCAGCTCCTCGGGTAGTTTGTCTGCTCGCCCTGACTCCTTCGCCTTCTCCTTTTGGAGTTGCTCAACGACTTGGCGCAGCTAGCAGAGCTCTGCATCTTTCTCTACAAGCACAACAGTCATCACCAAAAATATGGCTGTTCAACAAGACAAAGCACATTCGCCGATATGCCATACCTGCTTTTTGCTCGGATACGTTCCTGAGCTGCTCAGACTTCCGCTCTAGCTACTCAGAAGCACTCGATAGCTGCTTGGATATAGTGGCCAGCTGCTCAGACTTGCCATGTAGCTACTCGGACACGGTCGCCAGCTGCTCGGATAGGACACCCTTCTGGTACTCCAGGTCCCGCGCATTGGACTCAGCAAAGTCTCGCTCGTGCTGGGCCCTCTAGATGTTCTTCTCCATAAGTTTCATCGCCTCTTTGAGTTTTTCATTCTCCTCGGTGAGGGGCTCCATCCTCTTTATCAGCTGGCACCGTTGCTCGGTAGTTCGAGTTACCCCCTACAAAAACGCCAAGATTATGAAGAAGAACAATCTCCAATGTCAAAGATAAACATTACAGATGCAGTACTGACCTTGATTTGTTTCATCACTTCGGCAAGGGCGGACTCTAGTCTCCTCAGCTCCCTGGTGGTGTCCTCCTCCTCAACAACCACCACCTCGTCGCCACGTCTATGGAGGATTCGGACAGCTTGGGGTCAAGATTCCTCACGTTCGATCTCTTCCACCTCGTCCTCCTCCACCGCGGCTAGAGGCACCACTGGGGGGCTCCGTGGTCGGACAGTGGGTCTGACCACACCCTGCGATGCCTCAGGGGGTGCTATTTGCTCCTCGGGCACCACTGGCTTCGCCGCCCCAAACTCAGGCGTGGCACCGGCATCTCCTGCATTCACCGCTGAAGACCCAGCGGTTTCCGCCGTTGCCCCAGGCATCGTCGCCGACCTGTCTACCATCGGCGCCACCTGTTCGCCGCCACCAAGTCTGCCAGCAGTGGCGGTTGACCCCTCCACAGGCTGCCGAGCACCCGGGGACTCTGGGATGGGGTCCACTGGCATCTCCTCCACCCCAGGACCAACTTTCGGTTGCTCGTCAGTCTAGACGGGTGAGGTCAGATCCTCCGTACGCCTCACTCTACATCAGATCAGCTCATCAATCGCCAAAAAAAGGATAAGGATATGACAACCAAATAACTCCAAGACAAGGGTACTTACATAGCGGCTTTCCGGTAGATTTTTCTAAACCGGCGCTGCCTACCCGAGCCACCAGCCGCGGCCTTCGGGTCGATGCCTGCGTCTTGGGGTGGAGGTCTCACGGTCTCCACCGTCGGCCTCTCCTCCGCCCACCGCTCTGGAACTCCCCTTGCTTGCTGCTTGGGGACTCCCTTCTCTTGCTGCTCGGGGACTCCCGTTGCCTGCTGTTGGGGGACTCCCTCCTTTTCCTTCGATTGTTCCTCCGCGCGCGTGCTGCACGGAGGCGCCTTCATGCTCGCTGGAGGAGCCACTAGAACTTCATCGTCATCCGACCACTCGGACATCGCGGTACTCCACGTCCGAGTGGTCTAGTCACCACCAAGTGAGATACCGCCTAGCTTGAGGGCAGCAGCACCCTCCATCTTTCTCTTCTTCGGGCGGTCGTCTGCCATTGCCCTCTTCCCCCAGACTTTCTCTGACACCGGGGATGGACTCTCTGACGAGATGCTGACGGCTCTCTCCTTAGGCTGCGTCGATGGCCGAGCATCTACTACCTACGTCTAATCGCCCCTCGGCACGCCCGAGAAGTACACCGCTCTTTCCTGCGAGTGGATCTTCGCATAAGTGAATCAGTCCACTGTTCGGCAACGACAAAAGATAAAAAGCATCAGGAACACACAATTGAGATATTTACCTAAGGAGGTAGATTCTGGCAGTGAAAGGGTATCATCTGCCCTGGGAAGTTGAACGAGACAAGTGGAGCGAATAACTCTATGGCCCGCTCCTGCACAACAACCCTCAACAGCATCTCTGTCCTCTCCCGGGTACCATCGGTCTCCCCTTTGAAATCAAAGGCTGCGTGGGCCCTCTCCTTGCAGGGCTGGACGCGGCGCACTATAAAGCTCACTACCACTAGTCCACCGTTGGTTTTCACGCCCTTTATTAAGCCAAGGAGCTCTTTCACTTGCTCCATGTCAGCACTACTTGGTTTTTTTGACTAGCTCTTTTGGCTCTCTGGGATGTAGTCGACGTCGCAGCGGATTGCAATGTGGCTCTGCTTCATGTAGAACCACCTAGCGTTCCACCCCTTCAGCGAAGTATTCAGTGGTATAGTGATGTACTCGCTCGCCATCCCATCCCAGAGTTGTAGATATATGCCGCCGACCACCTTGGAACCACTACCGCCTTTGTTCTTCAACCAGAACAGGTGTCTAAAGAGGTTGAAGTGCAGAACAATCCCAAGATACGCTTCGTAGAAGTGGATAAAGATCGAGATGTGCAAGATGGTGTTTGGGTGGAGATTGCAAAGACTAAGTGCCCAGAACTCCAACAGATCCCTCAAAAAGGATGAATAGGAAATCCCAACCCTCACCAGAAATAATCTTCAAACACCAGTACTTCATCAGTATGAGGTATTGAGAAGGGCTCACCACTGGCTGGCCGCCATCCAGTGGTGACGCGGTCAGGAAGAACACCCGCCTCCACCAATCTGTTGAGCTCTACCTCTCCCGTGCGCGATGGCACCCACTCTTCGTCATGGCTGGCTCTGACGCTCGCCTTTTTTGGACTCGCCTTCTTTGGGTTCACAGCTCCCCTCTTAGGCGCCATCTCTCGGATCCGAATGGAGACTGACGGCGGAAGCGCGCGTGGATGTGAATCTAGAAATGAGAGGGCTGAGGAGGAAGATGAAATGGCAAAGTGACAAAGGTGGGAGCGTGGGGTGCGGCGGCGCAGTTATAAAGCACTCCCCCACCTCTTCGCATTCGAGGGTTTTTGGGAAACCGCTCCCACAATTTGCGCCTCTCCGAATTCTCCGCAACAGCAAGGTGGCCCGTTACCTAGGCTTTCGCGCAACCGTGGCCCGTATCGCTGATTTATCTCCGCAATTTGTTATGGCTCGCCGAATATTCGCCGACTTCTCCTCCAACCGCTATGGCTCAGTAATTACTACTGTACAACCATTACTCTGGTATTTTCTCCGCGATTTGTTTTCTCTAAGATTTCCTCTTGTGGCTCGGGATTGCGTCAGCATTACGTCTCGGTTCCTCACCACATTGGGGATTTTTCTTCAGTTGACTACTGTTTCTGACCCTGGCACCACGTGACCACGTCACCTACTGTCAGGCTCAGGGACTAAGTGGGCACACTTCACCTTGCGGTGAATGTGCTTTTTTCATTTCGGGCTTACGCCCGGGGACTGGCTGCCTGCTCGGCTGGTCTTTTACTTTTCTTCTGCTTTGGACCCTGGCACCACATGACTACGTCATCTACTGTCAGGCTTGGGGACTAAGTGGGCACACTTCACCTTGCGGTGAGTGTGTTTGCTTTAATCTGGAAGACTCCGCGCCTCTTGAAGCTGAAGAAGACTATCTTCCTTTCTCATGGTCGGACTCTAAGTGGGCACACTTGGTCCACTGCGAAGAAATTTTTGATTCTGAACTTGAGCTCCTTACACCCTTATTGCAAGCCATACTTGGGTTACACTGCTCGGCGATGGTTCACACTACTCGGCGATGGCTCACGCTGCTCGACGACGGTTCGCACTGCTCGGCGATGGTTCACGCTGCTCGGCAACTGCTCACAACTACTCGACAACTCATCATGATGGTCGGACCATGAGCTTGACTGCTCGGCTTTGTTCGCACCTGCTCGGACAAGCTCAAGATGGCGTTGCACAACGGGTACAAGGTGATCGGGGACTAGCTATGGGGGGAACGACCCTAGATACCCATGACAGACCACATGAGCTGCGCCCCCAGGGGCGGCCCAGCCCACAAGACGAAGCCTTGCGGGGCACGACTCTGCTCGGCGCCTCCCGCAAGACACCGAGAAGATATCCTGAAGATACTACGAGATCTGTTAGGATATGTATGATCCCATGATTCATGTGATCTGTTATTACTTTCTGGTTATCTCTCAGATCTAACCGACTTATAACCCTGCCCACCAGACTATATAAGCCAGGCAGGGACCCCCTCCAAACACACGTAATATCATACGATAGCCAATACAAACCAACAAACCACAGGAGTAGGGTATTACGTCATACTGACGGCCTAAACCTATCTAACTCGTGTGTCTGTTGCCTTCTTGTTCTTGATTGCACGCCTCTCTGCCGATCAATCTACCTTCGTGGGATACCCCTCGGAGGACACAAGGCATACAACAAGAAAGTCAAGAGTAAATCCTTCCAAGTGGGAGAATTAGTGTGGAAAACCATACTACCAATTGGATCGAAGAGCAATCAGTTTAGCAAGTGGTCACCAAATTAGGAGGGTCCTTACAAAGTGATCAAAGTCATATTCGGAAATTCTTATATGCTAAAGACATTGCAAGGTGAACGTCTCACAAGAGCAATCAATGGGAAGTATTTGAAAAAGTACTTTCCAAGTGTTTGGCAAGAAGCCTAAGTGCTCTCCAACCAATGGACGATACATGTGTCGCTCTTAGAATAAAAATGGCCGATGTATACATCGTGCTTAGTCACTGAGCAACCAATGAGATGGGTATCGTCGCTGTTCGGTTTTGTTTGATTAAGTGTTTTTAGGTTCATACATTATTCACTTGAAAACAGGGGGCATATATTGGCAACCAAAATTGTCCATTTTGTGAAGTTGGCAAAATATGAAATAGACTTCATCATTACGTTCCTCTCGTCGAGATGGTCAAAAAAACATACATGGAACGTCTAATTCGGAGTCTGGATGAAGGAGTTATGCCCCCGGAAAGATGCTCCGTTGTCGGCAGTTTCGACCCAAGTTGGAAGTTTCGATAGTTGTCGGTACTTCCAGGAAGCCTGAAAAAACCTGCTTGGGTGCCCAGGGTTATCCCTACGTCGTGAGTTCCGATAAATGTCGAAACTTCCGATGGACCTAATAAAAAGCTCAGTTCGGATCTGATCTTTTGGATTCCGATCTGAACTATTCCAAACTCGTGGGAAACTTATAAAATAAGTTTTGGTGAGGTTTTCTACTGGGATAAGACCACCCCCTCTATATATATAAGAGGATCATGGCCGATTGAGTTCACATCTATCCAATCGTCAAAAACACAACATACCAACTCCTTTTGCCCTAATTCCCCTCTCTCGACCCCTACTGCTGTTCGTTGAGTTTTCTGGCGAGATTCAGCGGCATCCTAGGCGGCCTTGCTGGTTTTATGAGATCCTCCACATACTTTTCCCCGACAGGTCTTCCTGGGAGAAGTTCGGAAGCGTTTTTAGCCAAGAACAGGTTGTACATCAACCACGGTCTCTAGATCGGTTTGGTCGATTACGCTACGTTTTTACTGCGTTGTAGGTTGATCTACATCCTCTTGAGGCGTCTAAGGCCCTACTGGTGTATTGGCTTGGGTCATCTTTAACATCAAAAAACAGTTAAATCTCTCTCGCCCCTTAACATAATTTGTGCCGAATCCTTGACAAACCAAATTATTTTTGCTCCACGAACCTTTTTTCTAGAGTAAACAGCAAAAATTTGCTCCACAATTAAGAACTAGTCAAGCGAACCTCAGCCCCATCCCTTTTCTGCACGTGTCTCATCGGCCTAATGACACAGGTTCCTATGTCGAACCATCTACCGATCTGTTGTGAATTTCACTTAGGCCAGTTTTAGATTGCAAATTTTTTCACTCTTTTTCTATCACATCAAATCTTTAGACACATGTATGGAGTATTAAATGTAGATAAAAAATAACTAATTACATAGTTTGATTGTAAATTACGAGACGAATCTTTTAAGCCTAGTTAGACCATAATTGAATAATAATTATCAAATACAAACGAAAATATTATAATATTAAATATTGATTCATAACCACAGTCTAAAGAAGGCCTTACAAATCACGCCTCTGCCTTGAGGCGGAGGCTGGGACCTGCTCGCAGTCACATCGGCTTTCCGCTTTCACGTGCAAACAGCGCAGGGAGAAAGCACGGGCGAGAAAGTGGCAGCCGATCCAATCATTCCATTTGGGGCGAGTCCACTGATTTTTTTTTTCACCGAAAGCGGGTAGCAAGGAGTATATTTCTTTTTACGCTCCGTCCTTGAGTTCCCTTTGTTACTAGGTCAGTGGGCGAGAAAGTGGCTGCCGATCCAAACATTCCAATTGGAGCAAGCACTCTGTTTTGTTGGACAGAGTACTGAATCTGAAATATTTGCAGTGACCTTTTGTTTCAGAACAAATGGCCTTATCTATGCGACTAACAGTGATCTAGTTGCGCGCCTAGTCAATGAATAGAATCCAAACACTAACTGATCATCGGTGATCGATTGATAGCATAAAAGTTGGAGGCTAAGGCTACGGCAGCTAGGGATTCAGTGAGATTTACTGCAACGCTCGCAGCCAGCCGCTTCCGCTTTCTTATGCAAATGGCAATGGGGGAACAACATGATTGAATCATTGTGTTTGGGGCCAGTAACACGAGCAGCAGCGATGAACTGGACGTAGGGACTTTCTGTCAGAACCAGTATAAACCTGGTGTCCTCTAAGCACACAATCCGAGCCAAACACGCAATAATATAAATTTACTCGTCGGTGGTAACTCGAAACACCGTTAGCTCGCTAACCGACCCACTAGGCACTTGCTCTCTCCCTGTGCACACAGCTTTCGGACGTTAGCACCCGGATCGGACATCCGGGTGCTAGCAAGTCCGTTTAATATGTCATCACTGCAACGAACCGGAAACGTTGCAATGATTCAGTCACTTATTAGATGGATCCATCGTATCAGTTGGTGAAACAGTCTGGACGCATGCAGTGTGTAATGCATGGAAGCCAGTTTATTTGCAGCAATGTGTCCGGTGCACCGTTGAGTCATTGAGTGCAACCATGCATGCAACTATTTGAATCCTCCAATAGTATTTGCGGAACAACATGAGCTGGCTATTTAATATTGTTGGATAGACGTCTAAGTCAAACTTTTGTCACTCGTGTCAATTTCCCTATGGGTTTGAAAAAATATTATAAATTGATATGCTGAATAAAATCACTCGTGCTGCCGTGTACCAAGCACATGCATCCATTGAACACTTCCCAGAAGGGTGCCCCATGAAAGAGACTGCAAAACCATTAAACCACACAGACACCCATCTCGACGTGTTTTTCCATATACTGCATATATAGACTCTACTAGCTTGTTACTATATCCAACACAACACCAATGTATAAGAGTTCGTCATATATACTTACCTCCTCTGGCGAAGCTGTACTACTTGTCCAGACAGAATGCGAGGAAGTTGAGCCAGGAATTCTATGCACTTCTTGTTTCTTTTTGTGTGTGTGAAATATAATATATACTGTAGTGCATATGGTATATAGTACTAGAGTCCAACGAGTATTCATTTACCAATGTTGTTACGAAGACAATCATTTATGCATGTGAACCAGCTTTGTAGTGGTTGTTTGTTAGGTATACATGCAATACAAAAATTATTGTATGAGATTTGAGATATATGGACCACTCTCTACTCTCTGCCCTCATATCGGCACACATCGAGAAACATAGGAATCTGGGTAGAAGCATGGGCCTGTTCGCTTGAACTTATCAGCCGGCTTATCAGTTAGAATCTACAATATTTTTCTCTCACAACGAAACAGCTTTAATACCAGCCAGCTTATCAGCTGGTATGTCTGTATCTCACAGCAGCATTGCAACAATATGGATCAACATCCCATTTAATGTTCTGGTATGATATTATGAGTCATTGTCAAAACACTACACAACATATACATATAGGACCTACATTTAATACTAAGATTCAAATAAAACAAACCCAGTCTATTTTAGTCTAAGTCGTTTATATGTTACATATTAGTTACTCCATTCTAATACAACTTTTTTTTGGATAAATGGAGGATTTTATTAATTCACAATAAACACATTGAGTTGATACAAAAATTGTGAACCACTCCCGACTTCTGCAAAAAGCACACACAGCCTGAACATAAACAAAAGGATACAACTAACAAGTGAGTAAACTATATGGTCAGTGCAGGACAAAGGATATAGATGTTCTGTGGCTTGCCTTGATCCTATTGTTGTTGAAACTTATCCGGATCTGCAGTTGGATCAGCAGACACTTCTCCACCACATAGGCCTCAGATGGATGGACATGGACCCTCGTAAGCACACCCACATTCTCGGTTGCCACACGAGATGGTATGACAAACGCTCATAATGAATGCAAACATGCATTAGTGCTCAAATGTTGAAGAATTATTTAGGTTGAGCACAACTATCCATGTTGACCTAGTTTTTTTTCATTTAAAAGCCCTTTATTTGATTTAATAATAGCACATATGACAACTTATTTGTTTTAGTGGCAGTTTAATTTATATATAACATGTAACACCCTAAAATTTGCATAATTTTGAAATAGGAGAAAATCATTAATTATGTATTTTTGTGGGCATTTGAATTTAGAAAAATAATGAATTTTATCAAATTAAAATCAAATATAGGTTTACAACCATGTGTGTGCATTCATGCTGCTGCATAGTAATTTTTGAATGGTTTGATTTGAAATTAAATTTGAACTTGATTTGAATTTTGCCTTCAAAATTGGTTTGAGAAATAGAAAAGGATTTCTTTCTTCCTTCCTTGCTTTCGGCCCAGTCAGCCTGCCTCTCTCTTTTCCACCGCGCGGCCTGTTTCTTCCCCGTGGCCCAACTTTGCCGGCCCATTTTTCCTCTCCGCGCTTCCGTGCTCTCTCTCCGCTCTTGGGACGCACCGGCGCGCTCTCCCTCTCTCTTCCCGCAGCGGCCCAGCTCCGCATAACCGAGCTGGGTGTCTTCATCCTCTCGACGTAACCGAGCTGGACACCGCTTCCGTCCAACTCCGTCCCCGCCACGGGTCCTCGCGGTGACGTGCCTCCCAAGTTCCAGCGCCTCTTAAATAGCCGGCCGAGCCCACGCCTCCACCCTATACCGCCTCAGAGCCAGCTATTGCCCTGCCTCCAAGGCGTAGTCGCCGAAGGAGATCCACCGTCCGCCTCGTGGAGTACCACGGCCGCCCTGTTCCCTCTCCGCTGCCGAGGTAACTCTAGGTGAGTTCGTCGTTGCCCCTCTCTCTCCTGGACTTTTTCGTTCATCGAACCGAGCACCATAGGCCCTAAACCGAGAGCTTCGGTGAGCCATCCATGGCGCCGCCGCGGTCAACCCGCCACCGGTCCTGTTCCGGCCATGCTCTCTCTCTCTTCCGCCCGAACAAATCTCAGCCATCCAATTCTAATCCGACGGTCCCAGATCAAAGTTACCCCTTCGCTGTTAGATTTACAAAAAGCCCCTTACAAATATTTGGTTCTTAACCCGCGGTCCATAGCGCCTTTTCATATTCTGTTTTCTTCTTTTGAAAGCGTATTTTTCTTCAAGTAGATCTAAAATACGTTTTCAGCTATTTACAGTTTTGCCACTAGATTTGTTTTAGCCATAAAATCTCCGTTTTAACTCGGATTTGATTCGTTAAAGTTGCGTTGGGTTCATAATTAAGTAATCTACATGTTCATACTACTGTTATGTAGGTTTTCAACTTTTAAAATTCGATGTTAGATTTAATCTATTATTTTAATAAAGGAAAACATGTTTAATTCATAACTTCTTCGTTTTAGCTTCGATTTTTGTGATCTTCGCGTCTGTATGTTCGTAGTGAGATATAGATTCATTTTCTAAACTTTTAATCTTGATCTTATGCTATTGGTATACTGTTCTAATCTATAACTTTTGTTTGCTATGCATGGTTGCTCCTGGATGCTTGTATGTTGCTGTGGTTATCGAGTATAGACAGTGAGCAATTCGTGGGAGATCAAGGGTATTACTTTGACGAGCAGGATCGACAGGAGTACTTTGCTCAAGGCAAGTATAGCATGGGATCATCCTTGTTTCCTATTCACTTGAATTCATTAAATTCATGTTGCATGTGTCACCTTGATAGGGATTCCCTAAAATTAAAATTTTACCTTGTCACCTACGGGTTATGCATTTGGTAGCTTTGCTAGTGCTCAATTAAACCATGATCTTGTAATTTGACTAATGGTATATGCAATAAACATTAAAACATGACTTTTTAGCAACTTGGAAACAGGGGGCTGGAGTATTTAGCTAATTTCTAAATGCATCAGATTTCTCTCCCTAAGGACTTATCTGTAAGTGATCATCTGGGACTTACAGTACAGCTATGAGGGCTACATGGCTCTGGCTTTAGCTCAGTATGAGGACCTTTTCTAGCTTGTTAGTGGTTTACCTTTATTGGCATAAGAATGGCTTGCCGAATCAGATATAGGATAGCCTCTACTCTTATGTGTATAGCCGCGATGGAATTATGCCATTCGATAGGGGTCCCTATATCTGTTTACCGAGTGAATCTAATGGCCCTAACTTGTTAAACAAACCTTTGAAAGGCTTCATAGTAACCCTTGTCTGCTCACCTTGGAAGTATTTTGGTAGTAATTAACCCGGACATATGGGTATCATGACTCACAGTGAAAATGTACAACCTCTGCAGAGTGTAAAACTGGTATATCAGCCGTGCTCACGGTCATGAGCGGCCTTGAACCCTTATGGAATAGATGAACACTAAGAACTATCTATTTATGCTATTCATTACTCATGTTTACATTGATCATGTGTTCTACATTGGGAATTGAAATAACTTGTTGCTACTCTTAAGCTAAAATTGTGACAACTAAAAGCTGAATGTTGTTAAACCTGTGTCAAGTCTTTTGAGCCTCATGAACCCCATGTTACACTTGTTGAGTACGACATGTACTTACGCTTGTTTATTTTCATTATTTAGATAAAAATCCCGGATAGGTAACAGATGGCTATGGGTATGATGATTTTTCTGAGGACTTCTAGACTTATGGTCAACCAGTCGACGTCCCTATGATATGGAGCTTCCACGAGAGATCTTTTCTTACTTCCGCTACATTTATGTGAAAACTCTGTCTTATTCGTGATGTAATAAACACTTGTGATGATACTATTCATAATTTGTCGGCTTATGTGTGTGACTGATCTCTGGGCGCACATAAGATTTTGCATCCCATTTTATCCTTAAATCGGGTGTGACATAACAATAGAGTGTTCATATTTAATTTTCATGGACCACGTTGAACTAGTACAGTTTAGGAAAAATAAGGATTTCATCATTAAGAGCATTTAACCACTTATTGTGCAGTTAATAATGATAAGCACAAATAAAAATCCATGACAAAAGCTATAAATGGTCTGAAACTTTTTAGCAAAGCATATACAGATAAAAATAACTTATGCCAAAATTTTCAAGATTATTAGACAAATATCAGCCTATAAAAATTGAATAACATATACTAAATATTGCTTTTTCCATAGAGCAGATATGTTAGTTTTTGTAGTTTCTGATTTTTATCGTGTAGATCTTAGCAAGACAAGAATAACAAAACTACTTTTGTCATTTTTGGGGTTTTCAACATTTAGTTATGTATTTTACGAGATATGCAACAATTATACTATTTTCTAAAATTCATATATCGTTTACATGGGCCAAATACTCTTTTGAACCAATCAAACCTAGCCACAGTCTATGATAGGTGGGGCCACAGTCAACAACACAGTGCATAGGCGTGCACCCATGCCTGTGATATTGGTCAATCGCGATTTCTTGTTGTTGGTGACGTCGTCGGTGATGAGGTCACCACCGACGAGCTCCTCGTGAATTTGCATACGATTAATGGGTTCTTGACGAGGATTAGGGTGGCTAGCGAGCTCGGCCATGACATGGAAGCGTGGAGTATGATGGCGAAGCGATGTTCCATCATCTCCTATATCAACCACACAAAGAGGGACATTGTATGAGCATCATAGAATCAATAGTAGTTGAATGGTATGGAAACTGGTGAAAGAGATCAAGCATGATGGGCTGGCCACAATGATGGAGTTGCTCACAGTGTTCATCAAAGAAGGCGATATTTTCGGGTATAACTCTCGATGAGAGCTATCCAAGGAGGCTCCACAACCTTCATGTGAACTCGTGGGGCAAGAGAAATTGGAAGAGGGTAGTGTGAATGTGTGATAACGATCATCCATGAGCGGATCAAGCACGATCGGTGGTGGTCTAAAATAGGCAGGACTGGCGCAGGAGGGGCTCTAGCTTGTGCTGCTTAAGCTTGCCAGGCAGGCAACTACGTGTAGGAGTGTGCAAGAGCGGTGGGAGGGGCTTCTCCCTTCATGGGTCGCAGGCTTCGGTACCTCGACCAGGGCACCTCGAACCAAAGACTAGACATGCATGCATGTCATAGCCTTCGACGACCTTTGAATGTCCATAAGGAAGCCTGGTCCTACAAAGACTCACCGCACCCTTCAAGGAGAAGGCTTTGTCTCCCGAACCTCCCTCCTCCCCGACCCACCGACCACCCTAGGCTCCCTTATTGACCTTTGGCTGCCTGCTCTACTCGAAGGCTAGCTCTCTCGCCCCTCAACCTTCGGAGGGGTGCTCTGATCCACAGCTAGCATGAAAGTGCAACACATACATACAGAAGAGTTAGCCTCAGGAAACCCTCGGGGCTAGGGCTCCGCTGCCAACAGATAAGTAGCGCGATATAATACCTACTAAACTTTAATGCTTAAATGCACCATGGTAAAGGCAACACTTGGTATAAAATTGTGTTTATAATAGAATATTCATATTTGTATATTGTAAAGATATGATTTAATCTAGCTTTTTGAATTATGATGGAATAGGATTAGTTAGGGTATATGAAGGGATATAATTTCCACGACCATGGTGAGGAATTGAATACTTTCGTAATATATATAGGAAAAATTCTTTACCGATCAAAATCACGGCCAACAAACTCGAGCAACAAAAACTTATGTTTCGGTGTCTATATGTTCCCTTTATTTTTTCTCTGTCTATTAATTATTTTTTCTCTGTCTATTAATTATTACATCTGGAGAACAGCGGGGAGGTGCTGCCGAAATTCTGTCTCGGCTCGGAGTAGACCATGGAAACTAACCTCGTCTACGCATCCGCGGGTGGGATTAGGACCTATCCTCACCTATTAGATAGTAGGAACACCACGTAGATGCAGTTGATGGTAACGTTACTCGTTGATATCTATTTTAGAGGATGGATGACCATGAGTGGATGTACACGGGATACAGAAGTCAGAGTGATTTCAGCACTGAATGGGGGCAGAAGACCGAGGCTTTCTTGGACCGTGCATTCGGCAGGGGTGCGAATAGAGCACATCTAATGAAGTGTCCCTGCAGCATGTGTGCAAACAGAAAATGGCAAAAGAAGGACAACATGGGTATACATCTTCAGAAGCATGGCTTTATGCCGGACTATACCCGGTGGATCCACCATGGTGAAGCCCATCGGATGAGAGAGGAAGTGGTGAGACCACGCCTCGAGCATGTTGATGATGATGGCGGGGTTGCAGACATGTTAGATGACTATCAACAAGCATAGATCCCTGATGGATGTGCGGAGGAGACAGAGGCATCCGCAAAGGCGTTCTATGACATGATGTCTTCGGCACAGAAACCCCTTCATGATCGGACAACGGTTTGTCAACTAGATGCCATTGGACGCGTGATGGGGTTCAAGGCCGAGATCAACATGGGTCGACAACACTTTGATGGTATGTTGGCCTTGATTGCTAGCATGCTTCTGGAGGGCCATGTTCTGCCAAAGAGCCTGTACGAGTGCCAGAAACTCCTTGATGGACTCAAGATGCCTTACGAGCAGATACATGCTTGTCCAAATGGGTGTGTCCTCTTTAGGAAAGAACATGAGCATGAAAAGTAATGTCCAAAGTGCAAATCCTCTAGGTACCTGGAGGTAGACTCTGGGGATGGCCACAAGAAGCAGCTTACCTTCCCGATGAAAATCTTACGGTACCTCCCGTTCGTGCCAAGGATCCAATGGCTATACATGAGCGAGGAATTCGCTAAGCAGATGACGTGGCACAAATAGGGCACCCGATACAATCCTGACAAGATGGTACATCCGTCCGATGGTGAAGCATGGAACCACTTTGATGGCATTCATCATGAGAAAGCATCAGAGCCTCGTAACGTACGTGTTGCGCTGGCAACATATGGGTTCAATCCTTATGGTTTGATGGCTGCCCCCTACACATGTTGGCCCGTGTTCGTCATCCCCCTCAATCTCCCCCCCGGCATCGCCTTTGAACGTCAGAACGTATTCTTGTCATTGATAATTCCTAGACACCCAGGGAAGAAGATGGGTGTCTTCATGGAGCCTCTGACTGATGAATTGGTCAGTGCTTGGGAGGATGGGGTATGGACATACGACAGAGCTACAAAGACACCCTTCAAAATGCACGTTTGGTACCAATACTCCATGCATGACTTCCTAGCGTATGGGATATTCTTCGGTTGGTGTGTCCACGGGAAGTTCCCATGTCCATTATGCAAGGATCGTCTGAGGTTCATCTGGCTCAAGAAGGGTGGCAAGTATTCGTCGTTCGACAAACATCATCAATTCCTCCCTCCCGAGCATCCGTTCAGGCAAGACACCAAGAACTTTACGAAAGGTGTCGTAGTGACAGAACCTGCACCACAGATGATGACTGGTGCCAAGGTTCATGCTCAGATAGATGCTCTCGTGGAGAATCAAGAAGGTGATGGCTTCATGGGATACATCGAGGAACACATGTGGACTCATAAGTCGGGCTTGACGAGGCTCCCCTATTTTGATGACCTTCTTATGCCACATTACATTGATGTCATGCACACAGAAAAGAATGTCGCCGAGGCACTCTGGGGAACAATCATGGAAACTGAAAAGTCATGGAAACTGACCGTCCAATTTAGCCCTGATTTGTTGTTGCTCGTACGTCCGATTAATATAACGATGTATCCTGCTTGAGCTTGCAGGCCCGAACCGATGCGTCTATCAGTGCCGAGTTGAGACAGGATGCCAACGGCTGTGACCAAAGGGTCAAGTCATCGGACGCCTACGACGTGAATGGATATCGATTTCACACAGGAAGCTATGAGCGGAGGCGGCCCAATCGAAGATCCACAAATAGCGGGGTTTTTACGCCCGGCACTGATGGCGTAGACTATTATGGAAGAATTGAAGAAATATATGAACTTTCATTCCGTGGTAGCACAAATCTTTATCCTGTCATATTTAGATGCCATTGGTTTGATCCGGGAGTAACGAGGAAGACCCCTCATCTTGGTCTAGTCGAAATTCGATAAGATTCCGTCTATCCAAGAGATGATGTGTACATTGTGGCGCAACAGGCCACATAGGTTTATTATACGTCATATGCTTGCAAGACTAGGCCGGATCTTAGTGGTTGGTTTGTTGTGCACAAGGTCTCACCACACGGCCGACTACCTGTCCCAAACGATGAAGATTACAACTTCAACCCAAGCACGTATGACGGAGAGTTCTATCAAGAAGATGGGCTACAAGGGAGGTTTGAGATAGACTTAACCGGCGAGATAGGAATGGATGTAGACAATGTAAGGGTTGATGATGATGACGATGGAGATGAAGTGCGAAATGCAAAGGACTTACAAATGTTTGAGCGATTACGTGTAGGCAATGACAACGAAGACAACATTCCTCCATCGGATAGTGTTGATTATTTCGACATGGTTGATAGTGATGATGAGACTTATGATCCAGCTAATCCCGATCATGAAGATTATTTGTAACATACATGTAATACTTTGTAATTTTGTAATTTTGTTTTGTTTTGTTTATTTTGCATCTATTTCTAATTACTTCTTTCTTCTTTTTAATTGCAGGTGACTGAACAAAAATGCCGGGCGGCCAGCAGAGGAACTTGAGCTCGTTCTACCATGGAGCCTCCGGTGTAGGAGCCTCCAACGGAGGGGGCGAGGAGGAGCAGGGGACGTCTTCGACGAGGCGGAAGAGCATGAGGACCACGACCAGGAGGAACAGGAGGACCATGCCCGTGGTCCAGCAGCAGCAGCAGCAGGAGGAGGAGGAGGAGTGTGGCAGAACCTCCTAAATTATAGGACCCACATACATTTGTCACTATCCAAAGACCTTTGACAACAATACATATGTTCCTGGTAACTTAAGAAGTCTGTCGGGTGTCCTCGGGGAACCCCGAATCATCCACGATTTCCGAGCAGGATCACGTTACAGAGTCATTGTAGTATTACAACAGTTTATTCAAATAGACACATCAGAGTAAAAGTAGCGGAAGACTTACAATAACATAGTTTACAAACCATTTGTTTCAAACCGTACAACTAAGTTCGATATTAATACAAACCAAAGTAGTGGAGCGGCATTATAATATAATACAAAACACACAATAAGGCTGCCCTGCCCAAGGGCCACACAATTACTTCTCAACGCCATCGCAAGGTACAACTGTCATGCAGCACGATCCAAAACAGATATGCTCATGAGGCTCACCTGCAACAAGGGTCAACGAACCCTGAGTACAAAAGTACTCAACAAGACTTAACCGAAATAAGAACTGATAACTCAGGAATGCAGGCTCAGGGATTCAAGGTATGGTTTTAGCAATAATCAAAGTTATTTTGCGTAAAAGCTCTTTGACAAAATTCTTTGTTTCAACAGTTTAAACTTCATAAAATCATATACAAAGATGACATGATCCGTAATGAGATCATGAAACTTCATATCCAACACCTTCATCAACCATTCTCAAGTTCCAGTTATTAATTCTACGATGATGAACAGTGAGTTGAGTCTCCATAACCGAGGAGCAACGACGATTCGAACCGATTATAAACCTAGCTGGGGATTCCAGACCACACGACATATGCAGGTCCCTGACCTACATATACCAACCTATTCTCGGATCCTCTAAAACAAGAATGGGTCCGCGCCACCCGAGAATACAGAACTCCACCAATCCAGCCCATTGCCATGTGGGTACATGCTATTCCGCCATCTCTCCACTCCAAAGTCTTGTGAGTAGCCATTCTCGTAATAGAATTGCCAAGTTCAGGCTTACGGAGTATGTGGTTAGTACTACAAATTCTCACCTCATGCAATTCAACAACGGACGTGCCTTAATCGAATAAAGTAGGAAAGATCCCGCTCACAAGACCTCCATGTCTTGTGGCTCACACACACCGAGTCCGCCGGTCTAGATTTATTACTCCACATTCCCATATCACATGCTAACATAATTAACCAATGTTCCATTTAAAACTTGCAGGTGGCGGGTAATCACCGACTTCATCGTTCTCACGATAGCTAAGCAAAACTAGGCATATCTGAGTTCAAAAGCTGGTAATATGGTAAATATGGAATAACAAGGGTGGTAATGCACCAATTAGGCTCTTACTTAACTCTTAATCACTTAATGCAGTAACGGAAAGCAAAAGCAAAATTAATTTGTAAAACACAAGGTAGGGTTGTATGCATCCGGGGCTTGCCTTCGTTGACGGAAAAGTCCGGCTCCTGCGACGTTTCACAAGTCTTCGATCCGACCTCAACAGACAGATCAACCTCCTCCGCAACTTGATTAACTACCACGTGTTCACCTTCGTTTACTACACGTAGTAACATTGCCATGTTTAACATGATGCGGAATATGAAACATGATGCTCGATGATAGATGCAAAAATTAATAAATTGGATACAATTTTTCCTTCGCAGTACAGTTACAAACCAAACTAACCAAACCATATTCGTAACTGATGTGATCACGCCAGCACCGATCACTTTGGTGAACTCTCCGACCACTATGGTGAACTATCCGACCACTATGGTGAACTATCCGACCACTACGGTGAACTATCCGACCACTACGGTGAACTATCCGACCACTACGGTGAACTATGCGGAGCAAAGATCGTCGGTGAGGGAGAACCGACGACTGCAGTGATCAAAATGAGTAAACAACAACTGACTAAAGACTACAGCATCGAAACGAAGCCATAAGTACACTGATTACAGGCAACGGCTCACCGAAGGGCTCTGGCCACGATGACACGCCCGCAGCGGTGAAGTTGCTGACCTCGAGGAAGAAAGACGTGGACAGCGAGTTCTCGGTAATTTCAGGCGACCAATGTGAGCTGGTTGGATTCGCAAGGAAAAGATGGAACTAGGACGGCCTTTACCGAGATGGCAACAATATTTGGGGAGACGATGCGAGCTTGTTGGAGGCGATGACAACGGCGGTGGTGAAAACAAAGGAAAAAGAAAAAGCAGCGATGACGACGTCTTGGTACTTATATAGCGCAGAGAAGCTCAAGGAAGCCACGACGGAGCTGTTTCGTGCGGTAGCGACATCAAGGACGGCCCACGACGCTACCGAACGCGAAGAAGGTCCGACGGCAATGTAGCTTAGGCGGTGAACAACATTCACGAAATTACAAAATTGCCGGACGCCAAAATTCACAAATTACTCTCAAATTTTCATAACAACTCAAAAATCTCCAAAAACAAAAGTTGTTCAAAATCGAAAGTTCTACAACTTTGCTTCTATAACCATCTCCTAATTCGGTCTAGATTTTGAAATGGATTTTCAGGGTAGGATTTAAATGCTGAAAAGCGGGGTTTTCTCGAAAAAATTCAAAAATCCAAACAAACTTTGAATTTAAGTCAAACAATACAATTCAACACATACCACATGAATATAAACTTGTTTTAGTGTATGCATCTCAAAGTTTTCACCAAATGCCAAATGCTTTGCAATGCATATGATGACATGTCAGGTTTTAGTATTTTAAACACCCGAGGTGTTACAAGGAGGAGCAGGTGCAGCAGGAGGCGGGCGAGGAGGAGGAGACACCGGTCCAGGAGGATGCGGATGAGGACGAGGACGGGGGCGGGATGGGAGCTACCGCTTCCTCTAGTTCGTCAGGTGTCTACTTGCGAGGACCCTCCACCCTCCCTGACCGACCGCATACTCGTCTACGCCCAGTGATTCGCCTAGAGGGGCAAAGGTAAGTGCCTTTGCATGTTATCACTTTTACTTCATATGCTATGTTCGATATCGAAATAGAGACTAATATGTTTTCTTAATCACTTCTGCAGGGTGTGGGAGATTGTGTCGGGGAACACTGCCTCCCGCCATGTCAATGGCATCCTAGGTCTCCTGTGTAGGAGACACTTCCCTAGCATGGTCATGCATGTCGGGAACCATGAGCCCGCCTTCACGTTTGCCCACTACGAGTCCGCCCCCCACGTGGAAGCAGGCACCGTGGCGCTCGCTCGTCATTCGGGAGTTCTGGGTAAGTCTTCCTCGCACTACATGGCTCAATACAACACACTCATTGGACTCTACTTGAAATAACTAATGCATACATCGTGTATGTATATGCAGGAGTACTTCAAACTTGATGACGGATTCGAGGGCACGGCGGAGGCAGTGGCTAAGCGAGCTTGCAGGAAACGCGTCATCGATGTCCATCATGAGGTGCGACTCCAGGCCATCATAGATTACTATGGGACGAAGCTCGGACAGAAGGTCACCAAGAAGGACATCCGAGAACAAGACTTGACGCTGACCAAACCCCAGTTCCTTGAGGTAGCTAAAGAACATTAAAATTGGTTCCTTTTGAGATTAAGTACGAATCACTTGTTTTTCTAATATGTCAACTACTTGATGACGTGTAGGTGATTCCTTGGTGGTGCAACGGGTGCCCCGTGGCTTGGGCGAAGATGGTGGACATGTGGTTAAGCGCGGAGTGGGCCGCTCAGCACGCGGCTGCCCAGTAGCGGTGTTTGTTCATGCCAGGTGTATCACACCATCAAGGCAACCGCAACCTCTCCGGATACACCCGAGCATGGGTACGTGGTCATGTTTCTATTCTTCTTGCTTTCGTTGAACTCAGCAAAGAATTCTAATCATCTTGTTTTTGTTCTTGCAGTCGGTGGCACATCAAGGCCAAGAGTGCTCCAACTTCGCCGCATTTGCCATGGCACACAAGGGCAAGGCGTCGTCCGACGTCTCCTTCAACCCGGACGACCCGGCCGAGGCGTACACAAACTCGAGCGCCTACGAGAAAATCACGGAGTACACGGTGACGGCAAGGTCGATCCATGGGCTAGAGTACGATCCACGGACTGACAACATTGATGCAAACACCGTCATGAGGATTGGACAAGGCAAGAAGCATGGCCGCTACTGGATTGGCGACAGCGTGATCGACACGGCCTCTACTCCCACTCTCTCCCAGATCCGAGCATAGAGCATGACCGCCTCCTCACTCCCGGCGATACGCTCACGGCCGAGCATTTCACAGCACCGGGTCGACACACTCCAGGTTATTCATGTTTTACTCGTCGTACATTGATCTTTACACAACTCTATTTCCTTTGCATTATTGTAACATTAGCTTTGCAACAATTTGTAGGCCCAGGTGGAAGAAGCAAACAGGAGGGCCCAGGAGCTGGAGCTAGGGTTGGCGACCGAGCGGGCCGCGCGGGAGGCCGACAAACTCGCCCAGGAGAAAAGGATGGCGGACATTATTGCCTGGATGCAAACTATGACGGGTGCTTCTATGCCTCCTGGGTTAATGGGTCCACCTCAGCCTCCTCACTCCACTACTCCAGTGAGTAATGTCACACATGCAAGGAATTGCTACAATCGCTATTCAACTAATCTTGTCTCATGCAGTCTCTTCTCCTGTGTGCAGCCTCAGTCGGCGGGTTCGAACAACCCAGCTTAGGGCACTCCGAACGACCATATGTTTCCTTCCCCGTCGTCAGCAGGATGGCCACATCAAGGGCCGCTTCAGTGAGTAGCGCTTGTAGTTTCATGTCTTGTTCTCTTCGCAATGGATTTCTGTCCGAGACAATGTTGTTGTCATGCATGTGTTATTGTGACATGTGGTGATGGATTTGAACTACTTGTTGAATGATGTGGAATCCTGTCGAATAATGGATGAAATTACTGTGACATGTGGTGAACGGATGTGATTCATGTGGTATGTGTGATGGATTGTGACATATAAGGTGCTGGATGTGGTATATATGTGATGGATGTGATATATATGCCATATGTTGTGTTTGCAGTGATCGAAAGCAAAAAACAAAAAAAAAACAAAAAATTTTGGTCACTTTGCCGAGTGTAACACTCGGCAAAGAGCCTTTGCCGAGTGCCTTTTGCCCTGGCACTCGGCAAAGCTGCCAAAAAATGCGCTACCAGGTCTCTTTGCTGTGTACACTACCATGTGTTTCCCAGCTTTGCCGAGTGCCAGGACTCTGACACTCGGCAAAGAATTTTCCAAAAAAAAATATTTTTTCTTTACCGAGTGCCGTCTCAGCTAGGCACTCGGCAAAGGATTTTTCAAAAAAAAAAATTATCTACCGAGTGCCGGGTCAGGAAGGCACTCGGCAAAGGATTTTTCAAAAAAAAAATATTTTTTTCTTTGCCGAGTGCCGGGTCAGGAAGGCACTCGGCAAAGAATTTTTCAAAAAAAAAGAGAAAAGCTTTGCCGAGTGCATTCCTGACCCGGCACTCGGCAAAGACGCCGTCAACGGCTGACGGCCAATTTTCTTTGCCGAGTGCCGTACGGCACTCGGCAAAGAACCCTTCGCCGGATGCGGCTTTGCCGTTTGCTCTTTGCCGAGTGTGGCACTCGGCAAAGCCTTTGCCGAGTGCAATAGGGCCTTTGCCGAGTGCCCCAGGCACTCGGCAAGGCACTCGGCAAGAGCGCGTCTCCAGTAGTGAATGACTAGTACATTTCATGAAGAGCGGGACAAGAACTGAGCCATTTTACCGTCTTTGGAAGGTTTAGGGAGCTACCACACTCCAAATTGATGTGTTGGCTGGTTATGATGCATAGTTACATAATAAATACCAAATTTTGATAAACTCCATATACAGGGCAATGTAAGGCCCATAATATCAATTAGTATATATACACTGTACCGGTACACCACTCAACGTGTATATATGTGTACACATTTCGATCGGTTGCACTATTGTTGTTTGCATATATCCATCATATGGATGTGCAGCTCAACAGTAGAATACAAGACGTGTGATCATCATAAAGACTCCCAGCAGGCAGCAAAGGACGAAGCTACTTGGAGCTAGTAGCCAATTTGACATGTCTTGACAAAGCATGCATCGCGTCCATGAGTGGTCAAGCATTGTGGACATTACTTGACCTGTTTCTATCTACATCAATATCTAGCTTTTTTTTAGATAATACATCAATATCTAGCTAGCTGTCTGTCCTCAATCCTCATCCATCCATCCGTCCCAGCAGTAAGCAAAGCAGCAGGCAACTTCATCAAGATTAACCGACAATCATAGGCTCATAGCTCCCTCATGGAGCTACGTACAGTGCTCGCCCCTTCGTTAGACGCCTATATATTACAAGGGCCGGGCGCGTGTGCCTGCCACTCACCGAGCGAGCTCGTGGATCTTTTGATATATATTTTTGTACGGACGTATACATACACATATACATACATACCTGCATTGAGATGGCTGCTGCCTCTAGTCCCCATCGTGCGGCGACCACCGTCCTCGCCGGCGTGCTGCTGGTGGCGGCGGCCGCCCTGTGCTCCCGCGGCTCCATGGCGCAGCTGACAGCGGACTACTACGACTGCACATGCCCTGACGCCTACAACATCGTCAAGAACGTTCTCATCGAGGCGCACAAGTCCGACGTGCGCATCTACGCCAGCCTCACCCGCCTCCATTTCCACGACTGCTTCGTCCAGGTACCTACCATCAACGAACGATGGCCGCCATGGCACATGTCATGCCCCGTGGACGCATCAGCTAGTAAAACCTTAGCTTTTGCCGTATCTGTATGTCATATCGATCTCTAGGGCTGCGACGGCTCGGTGCTGCTGGACGCCTTGCCGGGGGTGGCCAACTCTAGTGAGAAGCAGGCGCCGGCCAACAACAACTCGGCGCGGGGGTTCCCGGTGGTGGACAAAGCCAAGGCGGCGCTGGAGGACGCCTGCCCCGGCGTCGTCTCCTGCGCCGACATCCTCGCCCTCGCGGCAGAGATCTCCGTGGAGCTGGTACGTAATAGGTGTCGGTGATCCTACTAAACTATTCACTAATCATGAAGATGTGACGTCCATTCACGATGGATGGATGCATGGCACGCATATGACTGGTAGGTTATCCGTAGTTTTCAACGGGCAACGGGCATGCACAATTGCACATGCATGCTGGTAGGGGTTGAAAGTATGCCCATAACTCCGTTAGCACCTAAGTTAATCCTTATGCAATACTCCTATCACTATCAGTACTATAGTTTGGATTTTGGACATCATCAGTTACTAGTAATCAGTGCGCCAACAAAAGGGTAAAAAAGTTACTATCGATTTCCTATTTATTTGTCTATCGATGTAATAACACCTGCAAATATACAGGAACATATCACACTGCTTGTCCAGCTAAGCCTATATATAGTTTTTTTAAGCCTATAGTGGTTCTACACACAGTAGGAACACGTACGCATATCATACCGACACAGAGATGCCAACAAAAGAGTTTATCGTGCTGCAAGACACAGGGCCCCATATGGTCATATGCGCCTACCTTGAACAGGCAATGCATGGATCGAATCGATTATTGATCTAATAATACGACAACATACTACTGGTAATTCAGTGCTCATGCTTGCTAGATAGCAGTAATTAATTTCATTCTCGTTTCAATATATCTATACTTACAGTCCGGAGGCCCAAAGTGGAGCGTGCTTCTTGGGAGGCTAGACAGCAAGAAGGCCAGCTTCAAGGGCGCAGAGAACCTGCCGTCGCCCTTCGACAACCTCACCGTGCTGGAACAAAAGTTCACGGCCGTCGGCCTTCAAACCGTCGACCTCGTCGCCCTCTCAGGTGCCGATCGATCCACATCACACTACCTATTTGTCACTGCTGCCGATTCACCAGCCATCAAACTTACCTCGTCTCTGTCTGCATGCAATGCACACATACACTGCAGGGGCTCACACATTTGGCCGGGTTCAGTGCCAGTTCGTCACGAGCCGGCTGTACAACTTCAGCGGCACCAACCGGCCGGACCCCACGCTCAACGGCGGCTACCGGGTTTTCCTGTCCCAGAGGTGCCCGCAGAACGGCAACGGTTCAGCCCTGAACGACCTGGATCCCACGACGCCCGACCTCTTCGACAACCACTACTACACCAACCTCGAGGTGAACCGGGGGTTCCTCAACTCCGATCAGGAGCTCAAGTCCTCGCCGCAGGCGCAGGGCGTCACGGCGCCCATCGTCGACCAGTTCGCCACCAGCCAGGACGCCTTCTTCAACAACTTCGCGCAGTCCATGATCAACATGGGCAACATTCAGCCACTGACGGACCCCTCCAAGGGAGAAGTCCGCTGCAACTGCCGAGTGGCTAATTGACGACGATACATACTTAGAAATGAGTAGACCACGTGGATGCATGTGCATGTGCCCGCTAATTAGTACATCAGCATGAGTACTGATGATATGGACTATATATGATGCACATCAGCACCTCATTTCGCATTACTACGTACTGTCAACTTCAGTTCATATATAAATGTGCAAAGAGGAACCCAATTTCTCTTGTTACCTTTTTTTTCCCTCCTGCAAAAAATATTACCGCATCGTCGGTTGCATTATTGCAACATCTATATATACGTTTTCTTTTTATTAGCAGCAATTTCTCCTTCCATATCACATCAGTTAGTATGCATGGGCAACACAGTTCCGTGGCAGGGTCCATGGCGTGTCTGCTTGTGTTTGTTCATGTAGTACAAGTATGCAACCAAAGAGTTTCGTCGTATCCTGGCAAGTGGCAATTATTATGACGACTAAAGCACGTTAGGATTTTCAACTTATATTCTGCGTGTCACCTATATCCCCAAACTATTAATTCGCAAATTTGGTTCGATAAATTTATTTAGGCCTTATTTGGATGTGCATGTATTCATCTCAATCCACATATGTTGAAGTGGATTGGTGTGGGGCCTTGGTACAAAACTCTCTCTAACTAGTGTGTTCATCCACTTACCACTACATCATCATCTCACTTAGATTTATCATCTATTTTTCTATCAACGTTGGTCACAGATCGTAGTCAAATACAAAAATGGATCCACATGTCATCCCCTAACATCTTTTTTCGCGACTGTTAGTACTTCTTAGCATCACTAATAGTAATGATACTTAAGAAGTACTTTGGTATTTAATTGTGACTCAAAAAGAATATATGTATAAAGAGTTCTGCAACCGCACAGATAATATACCAATGTCATAACACTTCACACAGGAGTATTCTAGGTATCGTTATTTATATTTTTACTTCAGGGAATGACTGGCGAAGAAAATATATTGATAACTTATACTTATGATAGACGAATAAACTAGCCAACCTTCTACTCTAAACAGGGGCAAATCAAGAGATAGGTTAATGATAAATGATAGTTGATCAATGAACACTCAGAGTACTCCTTATGATAGCAATAGCAAGACTAAGTAGATACAATTGAGAGACTAATTCCTATGCCATTCTTAATTACAAGTCAAAGTATATATTTATTAGTGTAATTATACTTAATAATCATGGTAAGAGATTAAGTTCATATCTACACATAAGGGATATCACTAGGAAAGATCAAGAATAGAACCTGACTTCCTTCGCAACTAGATCCTACTTGACCTATACTCGGGGAGTGGACTACAAAGGACTCAACGAGAGTGTCACACTTGCGATCTACCACATGGTCCGGAATATAGAGTGTATCCGTAGGTAAACAACATATAAGCATCATGCTTACACAATGTTGACCACTCACCCCGTGTAATTTAGAGCGAGCGTTATATGAACTTATGCGTAAACATAATGATAATCTAGCTATACTAAGTATATAATCAAAGTAGACGATGAACATGATAACTAAGAACATGAATAATATTGGAAACAATGTCATAGTAATGTAGCAAACATATGAATTATGAAAGATATAAAGGAGGATACAAAATGCTATACCAAGCCACGCTCTTGACAAGATCAGGAATCCAAACGAAGTTTGCCTCCCTCTAGATCTAGCTTATCTAGATATGCCTAAATATTTATGGAGCCCTGAGGTTCTTCTCTTCTGATGATGATCTCTCTTGATGATGGAGGAGGATGCCCTAGTAGGATAGGGGCTAATATATATAGGGGACAGCGCCAATCCTGGACCCTTGGATCAAACCGATCATGAGCAATGGCGTAGATTTGATCTATAAGGCGGTGGAGAACCGATATACGAAGGAGAGGCTGACGCGTAAGGCCCACAGGCTAGCCGGCTTTTAGGTGGGGCCGGTCGGCCCCACATGTCAGCGTCTCGTGCTCTGTTGCGGTGGTTTACCTTCTGGAGTGTTCTAGAGTCTTCCTAAGTCAGTTTCATCGTGGATAAACATGATTTAATCTGACAATTGGGTCCACATTAGGAGTTGCTACGATGCTTTCACTCCTCAAAAGTACACATGCATTCAAACAAAAATTCTCCTTCGGATTAGAATAAACTAATCTAACTTTCAAACTTATTCATATTACCTTCAATCATGAGGCTTGTTAGCCTTTACTTGAGTCTTGAGCAATTGAAAGACAGAACGATCAAGTCAAGCATTGTGTCTCAAATTATCTGCTCAACCATTATTCCAGAGTTTTTATAGGTTTTTAAAATAAAAACTCAGAGCTTCCATTGTATTACACTCTTAAGTCTCTCAACATATATGGTATTTGTGGATCCTCACCAAAGCAATAATAATTTTATGCCTTTCTCTTCCTACAACTAAAGCTTATGTGAGGCTCATAGGAGTGGAAATAGCATGAAAGAGCATACTTGCAATACATATATTTTAAAGTCAAACCTTGGATCCAAAGAGAGTTGAGTCGTATAATCAAATCAAGATGTGCATGTGTGTGGATATATGGTGGCTAACCTAATTCTAATATGCTCCTTAAAAACATATCTTTCTTTTAAAACTTGGAAGTATTTTTGTGAGAAAACATAGGCTATCTTATTCATCTTTCTCTTTTTTAGGCGGACATCTAAGTACCCATTGTTTTATATATCTCAGACACTTGTCTATTTTTTCTCAACTCTTTTTCTTTCTTCTTTCTCTCTTTTTTTATGAATAACTTTTGCATAGCCCATGCCTCTTTTCTGCAACAAAACTTTTGAGAGATAGCAACAAGAACTTGGAGCATTTAATTGGTGGATGAAAAAACTATCAAGAATGTCCTAGTGTAGGAGTAAAATATTTTTGGATAGATCTAAATAGAATGGCATGTTTTTGCGCCTACCCCAGTGTAGGAGTAGTGCATATATGTGGGTGGTGTGTACGTGATCTTGATTTTAAGAGCATGATAAACCTCTTATTTGGGTCAACAAAGCTTGACAAAACTTAATGCAAAATAAGCAGCATATAAATAGAAGTTTTCCAAGTCCAAATAACATGTATGTCTCTGGTAGAAATTTAAGCTTTGTCATACAAGAACTCATCATGTAGCATTTTTGTGTTTTTTAAAAGATAAATCTTCAGAACCTTAGTATCACTTAGAACAAGATATACAGCAGTTCAGACCTTCTCATGTCATATCCGTTAATTACCTAGACTTAGATCAAGTATAGGCTACCCACGAGTTTCAAGTTCAGAGTAAATTCTTATATCAAAATAATCTTATCCAAAACTCAAAAGAATTGAAGGCTGAAATCTAGGTACTTGAAAGGAATTACAACAGAGCAACTATTCATCATTTTTATTTAAGAGATTATGTTAAGAGTCCTTAATTTTATTCAGCTCTTAAAAATCAAACTGAAAGAATGTAACACCCTAAAATTTGCTTTTCTTCAAATAGAATTAAATTCATTTAATTATGATTTTTTGTGTACATTTAAACCTAGGGAAAATAATAATCTTTATTGAAATTAAAATTCATCATAAGTTTAGCAACATGGTTGTGCATTCAGGTTATTGCATAGTATTTCATTTGTATTATGTGTTTTGAAACTAAACTTCAAAGTGTTTCAAATGGATTTGAATATGTATTTGAAAAACACTTGAGATAAAAAGAAAATGGAATTTTCCCCCTCTCTCTTGGCCTTGGCCCACCAAGCAAAGAAGATCGGCCTGCTCTTTCCCGTGGTGACTCCTTCCTCTTCTTTCATGGCCCGCTCCAACCACTCCCACGCTGCAGCCCAAGTAGCAGCGTCGTTTCCCTTTCTCAGGCCAGCCGGCCTAGCTGAGCCATAGCCCGATAGTGAAGGGTCGAGATGGCGGACTAGAGGGGGTGAATAGTCCTTTAAAACTTAATCACGTCGGCTAACCGATATAAATGCGGAATTAAAACAATCGGTCTAGCCAAGACTACACCCTCTATATATGTTCACTAGCACCATGCAAAGATACTAATAAAGCAACTAAGGTGCCGGGCTAGCTAGAGCTCTCCTAAACAATTCTAGGAGCAAGGTCACACAAACCTATGCCACTAGTACTTTAAGTAACAAGGAGCTCCTACACATGCTAGTAAGCAAAAGCACAAAGCTAACTAAGCTCACTAGCAATGCTCAATAACAAGGCAACCAACGCCTAATTAGAGAGCGCAAATACTTAGCTACACAAACTAAGCAATGTGACTAACAAGGTTACTAAAACCAAATTAGCCACATAAGGGAGCTACTTCTATGCTACACAAGCAAGAAGGTAACTAGTAAGCTACACAAGCTAACTAATTACAAGAGCAACTACACAAGCTTAAGATATATAAAAGTAATTGCAAGCTTGTGTAATGGGGATGCAAACCAACGGGAAGAACAAGGTTGACACGATGATTTTTCTCCCGAGGTTCACGTGTTTGCCAACACGCTAGTCCCCGTTGTGTCGACCGCTCACTTGGTGGTTGTTGGCTAATTAGCATCACCCGCTAAGCCCGCACGTCGGGCACCGCAAGAACCTACCCCCTTGAGTGAGGGTAGCTCGGTGACACGCTTTACTAGAGTTGCTCTTGGCGGCTCCATGGGCGAGCACAATGCCCCTCACAAGCACTTCTCCGGAGCACCGCACAAGCTTCTTTGCGCTTCGGACGGAGACCACCACTAAGCCGTCTAGGAGGTGGCAACCTCCAAGAGTAACAAGCACCACCGCTCGCAACTTCGATCACCTAGTGCCACTCGATGCAACCTCACGATGCAATCGCACTAGAATCGCTCACTCACACAATCGAATGATCGCTATCAAGTATGTGTGTGATGGAGGCTCCCAAGCACTCACAAGCATGGACACTAAGTCCCTTGAGGTGCTCAACACCAGCCATGGCCGAGGGCCACTTCTATTTATAGCCCCAAGGGCTAAACTAGCCGTTACCCCTTCACTGGGCAACGGTCGGGACGACCGGACGCTCCGGTCCGATCGACCGGACGCTGGACCACAGCGTCCGGTCACGCGGATACTCGCCACGTGTCCCCTGCGTTCAACGGTCATCTTCCGATCCCAACGGTCATCTGCCGACCGGACGCAGCACTTCAACTGACCGGACGCAGAACCCCAGCGTCCGGTCGTTTTCGAGAAGCTCCGAGCATGACCGGACCGTCGGTCGAACGCGATCGACGCGCAACGGCGTCCGGTCACTCTCCAGCTCTTGCTACACTCCACGTCGGTTGCGACCGGACGCAGCTTTGCCCGGCGTCCGGTGCATTCAGATCAGCGTCCGGTCGGTTGACCGACGCCAAAGATCTTCGCGACCAACTCGTTCTCACTTCTAACTTCTTCACCCTTGCTCCAATGTGCTAACCACCAAGAATTTGCATCCGGCGCAATAGAAAATAGGCATTCCATTTTCCGAAAGTGCGAATCCCGCCATAAGCTTCGGCGGGAGGGAGAGAGGGACCCAAACCCATCTCACCCCTGCAAACATCACCTCCTTTGTAAATGTGCCAACACCACCAAGTGTACACCACCATGTGTATGTGTGTTAGCATTTTCACAATCATTTCCCAAAGGATGTTAGCCACTCAACTTGCCACGCCCACTCGATCCTAGCGACAATGCAAAGTTAGATCACTCGAGTGGCACTAGATGACCGATATGCAAACAAGTTTGCCCCTCTTGATAATCTGGCCATCTATCCTAAACCCAGTCATAAACTTCTCTACACACCTATGACCGGTGAAATGAAATGCCCTAGGTTATACCTTTGCCTTGCGCATTCCATTCCATCTCCTCCAATGTTGATGCAACACATGCACCAACACGATCAACAATGATATGATCCACTTCATATCATCACGTGATCATATTGGTTCATCGATCTTGACTTCACTTGCCCTTCACCGTTGCCATCGTCCATCGGGCGCCAAGTCTTGCTCAAGCTTCACCGCCACGCTGGTCCATCACTCAAAGCCTTCGACTTGCCCTTCACGCTTTAACCGGTCCATCAAGCCAAGTCTTGTCTTGATCTTCTCCACCTTGATCACATGACTCAATGTCATGTCTCATGTGCAATAAGCTCCATCATCATCACGTGTGTGAGCTTTGCAACATCTCTAAGCCATTTTCACCTTCATGGCATATGTTGCTCACACACATGTACTGTGGACTAATCACTGTGTATCTCACATAAACACAATTAGTTCACCTAGGTTGTCACTCAATTACCAAAACCAACAAGGACCTTTCAATCTCCCCCTTTTTGGTAATTGATGACAACTCTACAAAGATATGGAAATTAAGCTCTTTTGGATTCATGTTGCTTGCCCAAGCAATTTTACCATGTGAAAATGATTTTGGACAAGTACCACAAACCCGAAATGGTAGTATTAGCTCCCCCTACATATGTGCTAGTGTATTTAATTTGAAGCTTGCACATATGCATAGATTGAAATTGTGGGAGAGTAAATACTACAAAATGATGCTAAGGTGTATGGAATAAACCTTTGAAGCGTGTACCAATCAGAAGTTGCACCTTTAAGTTCATCCTTAGCACCATGGTTAGCTAGATATCACTTGGAAATAAAAGCACTAGATACCTCATGAGATCAACATTAAAATCAAGGTACTAGCATTACTTAAAGAATATACCAAGTGTCTAGCTATCATCCTATGCATGCTAGTTATCAAATCATCATCCAAGTTCTACAACTAGCATACACCACACAAGCATGCATATTGAATTTAAAACTTATGCAATGCAAGCAAGCACATGAATATGCACATATCAAATGCAATCAATCAAAGTTCATGAGCTTGCTCCCCTACTTGTGTGCTTCTCTTGTCCAAGTCTTGTGATCCATTCTTTTCTCCAATGTTGCTCCCTCTTTGTCCATATCCATGTCCAACCTTTTTCATATCTTATCTTCTTATCTCTCCCCTTTGTACAATCTCTCCCCAAGCTTCATATCTTTGTACAATCTCTCCCCTTTGTCATCAATTTCCATAAAAGGTGTGTTTCTTATTGATGCAAAGGTATGCTCTTTGGGGTAGATGGTTGAGACTTGCATTTTGATGGACATTACTTGAATATCGGAATGACACCACAAATAGATATCATTTCGAACTTGTAACTTGTATTACATGTATCTTATCATTCTATGCATGGGTCATCCATTTGATACACTTGAACTCTTGTAGTTGAGGGATGCATTCTTCATTTGATGATCACTTAAAGTTGAGGATCGCTTGTGGAACCATCATCTTGCATGATTGATACTATGTATAGATACCACTTGTAGGAAGTGAATACCATTTGAAAGAATCTTCTAGTATGGAACCACTTATTTGATTTATCAATAAAGACCATTTCTTGAACGTTTGCTATCTTCATGAGTACCACTTATAGGATATCACTTGTGAGTTGATCTAGACATTATTTGTGAAATCATGATGAACTACTTGAGTCTAGATACCACTTTGAAATATATAAACTAGATATCCATTTGCATTGTTGTCTTGTGCTTGTACTCTTATCCTTATCATGAGCTTTTAAGTTGACTTGAACTAAATTGATTTGCCTAAGCATCCAAGTCCGGTTTGAACCAATGACAAGCTTCTTCACACCTCTTTTAAGGGTTATCTTGTCAATGTTGTACTTGTTACTTGTTTAGCAATCCAAATTAAATCAAGTACTTGGGTTTACTAGCTCATGAACAAATTCATATACTAACCACTAGATCAAGTAATCATTCAAGCAATAGCGGTAAGCTATGACTTTAAATATTTCATTTGTTATGCATGATCCTATGAAGCATGTACTATATGCACTAACCGCATACTAGTAAGGGATGAAATGATCATGCACATTACAATGATACCTTTGCTATGTTGGAGTAGAGGATAGTCACATAGATTCCAATTCATTACTCCAATAGCGATGTGAAGTCAATTATAAGCTTGGTGAAGACCGATAGATACCAATTTGAATCTCATTCTTCACCCATATGAAATGAATACCACTTATGATCAAGTGCACTTTCTTGTTGTGGTTGACTTGCTTCATCTTTTGATCTTAGCTTGCATGAGAGCATCAATTTTGAATACCACTTGAAATATCATGACTAGCTCTCTTTTGGGTGTTGCTTGCTTTTCTTGATCAACCCTTTTGATTGCTTCAACTAAGCATCTTAAATGTCCCTCGGATCACCACTTCCATGTTAGCCTTCCAAGTACCACACTTGGTTTACCTACTCATAGGCGGCAAGCCCCTACACTAGGGAGAAGTGACCTCTCTCCAAGAACCATTGTTGACACTCACTTGAAATAACTTGATTGATTGATCCAAGTGATGGACTTAACTTGATGAGTAATCTTAATTCTTTCTTTAAGTCCTTTTCTTTCTACTTGTTTAAGTCCTTTTCTTTCTACCAAATGATTTCCAATCATATCTAGAACTTAAACTTCATCTTCATCTTGAGTTTGATCTTGATCTTCTAATTTGAGTACCAAAAGTGTGCAAAGTACACTCCACAATCAAATAGCCTTGTACTCTTTACTTGTCATGCTTCTAGATTATATCAAAACCAGACTTAGGTACCTCAAACACTTATAGACATGTTTCCAACTTGAGGACCTTTCAATTAAAGTGACTCTAAATCAATCCAATATTTGTCACTTTTCTAGCAGATTTTGTACTCTCCAAAGAAATAAGCATATCTCCCAAAGTACAAATCCAAATACCATGAAATTTGGTGGAGATGTGCATTACTAAATTTTCTATCAGCTGTAAAAATTTGAGCTTCATTTGACTTATATATTGCTGCCAAATTGCAATTCTTCCACCACTGCTATATGCTGAAAACTGCTGCACTATAGCTGACAAGAACCACTCCAAAACCAAAGCATTTCTTATCCAATTTCCATGAAATTTCTACAGCATCTCATACTATATGTCTAGAGCATGTATACCAATTTTCAAGCCAATCCAATAAGATTTGATCACTCAAACATGGCTATGATCACAGCTAGCTCAGATTTTGAATATAGGACAGATTTCAAGCAATTGAGCTATACTTCATCAAATATGAATCAAACTTGAAACTAACTTGTTTGAATACTTTCATAAGACATATATCCATTCAAAACACTTACTAAATGTCATCTTATGAACTTATCCAATCACAAATCAATCCAAACTTGATTACTAAGCAATTATCCATTCAAACATCTCATAGCAAGCAACATTGCATATTTATCCAATTCAATCAACTCATATGCACCCAAATGAAATGATCAACAAGAGATATACCTTAGTTAGCTCATGATCATCCAACTAGCAAGCTTCAACTCAATTATTTGCAAGTCATCAAATATTCCAATAAATCACCACAACTTGAATATGACACTTGTAAGTTGTAGCACATTTGGACTTCATTCAATTTGTCATGGCATTGGGATAATGATCATCACTTAGCAATACTTGGTTCAACTACATGATCAACAAGATGAACATCATTTGAACCAAGCCTCCAATGCCGATGGTACCTACAATCAATCATCCACTTTTTGATGGTACCCAAACAAGTTTAGGTCCTCTCAAGTTAGGAGCAACATACTTAGGCGACGCCTTAGTATGAGTAGCGGGATGTTTTGCAATTGCAACCAATGAGGTACCATTGCCATCCTTTCTAAGCATATCATGATCATCAATTGAAATAGGCTTAGAAATTTTACCTAGGGACATGAATGTGCTATGTGTCCCTTTCCCGGCATGAGTAGCACTTTCTTTTTTGCTTGAGCCTTTTCTTCCTTGCTCATGTTGTGCTTCTCATTGCCTTGCCTCTCATGGGTTGCTTGAGCCTTCTTCTCAAGCTTGGTAGGACACTTAGAGGCAAAGTGTCCTATACTTTCACACTTGAAGCACTTGATGTGAGCATAGACTTTCTTCTCATCTTCATTCTTGCTCATCATCTTGGCATCTTGGATTTGCATTGGATGCCTTGCCTTTCCACCCCTTCTTGTTTTCTTCTTCTTTATCATCAAGTTATCACCATCTTCATGGTTGATCTTGATTTGCTCTTGGGGTGTCTTCTTTTGCTCAACTTGTGGCTTTGGTTGAGGCTTCACTTGTTGCTTCACCAATTCCTTGGTTGGGCACATTGAGGTAAGATGACCCCAAGTGCGGCACTTGAAGCACTTCACATTCTTGAGCCTCTTTTCTTCTTTTATCTTCTTGAGCTTCTCAATGTTAGGGCAACCATTTGCAAGGTGTCCCGCTTCATGACACCGGTAGCACATGGTGTGAGAGAGTTTTCTTTGTTGAATCTTCTTCATCTTTCTTTCTCTCTTTCTTTCGCCCTTTGTCATCTTCTTCTCGAAGCCAAGGCCACACTTGTCACCATAGATTCTTTGAGTCTTCAATATGTGCTCAAAGGTGACTTTTGAGTTGTAGCACCTCTCTAACTTATTTCTCAATTTCTTCACTTCATTTTTGAGCTCATTGTTCTCCTTCAAAATGTTAGTCATACAAGACATAGAAGTAGAACAAGCATCTATATGTGAAGAGCATGGCATATCTAATAAATCATCACAAGAGGTGGATACATGCTTCTTACCTACATCACAAGGGTTAGCAACAACATGTGATTGATCATTTGACCCATGTGATGAGTTCTCATTATTTTTAAGTTTTTTTGTAAACACTTTAATGAGAGAAGCTTGTTTTTCTAATAATTCATCATGAGATGCAAGAAGTGTCTCATGATTCAATTTAAGCTCATTAAGTGAAGATTTATAAGCATTAAGCAATTTCTTATGTTCTTCACAAGAGTTCTTTAGAAATGAGTTTTCATTTTCTAATTTCAATGTTTTAGCTTTCTCATTTTCTAAAGACATGGTCATGCTAGCAAGTTTACTAACAAGCTCATCATATGACTCAACATGATCAACCACATTACCATTTGATACCTTGGTGTCACCTTGTGACATGAAGCAAAGTGGTGTAGTGGATGGGCTTGTAGTAGGATCATCATCTTGGCTTGAGCATGAGCCATTATCATCACGATCACCATCAAGTGTGCTTGGGGTACCATCATCACTTGCAACACTTGTGGCATCATCATCAACCTTGTCAAGTGAACTTGTAGTTGATCGATCATCATCATCACTTGACCATGAGGTGGAGCAATCTTCCACAATCACCGAATTGTGGTTATGCTCAACACACTCATGTGCCTTCTTCTTAGGCTCATCCTCCTTCTTGAATTTGCCATCATCCCATGTGGAGGAATCACCGTAGAAGGCTTGGAGTGCTAGCCACATATCATGTGCATTCTCCAAGTCCCACACACGTCTAAAAACATCATCATGTAAAGCACATATTAGATAATAAAGAGCACGATGATCAAGTTGTAAGCAATCCTCTTGTGCTTGGGTTAGGTTGTCCTTATCCAAAGCATCACGAGAAAAACCAACAACAATGATCCACCATGCCTTGGGACCCAATTCACGGAAATGATCAAGCATATGACGTTTCCACCGTGCATAGTTTGTGCCATCAAAAATGTGTGTGTCACAAACAACTTCTAGCCCAAAGTTCGCCATCCTCTCGGGTCGGTGAAGACCACAAATGAGAGACCGGGCTCTGATACCAATTGAAGGGTCGAGATGGCGGACTAGAGGGGGGGTGAATAGTCCTTTTAAAACTTAATCACGTCGGCTAACCGATATAAATGCGGAATTAAAACAATCGGTCTAGCCAAGACTACACCCCTCTATATATGTTCACTAGCACCATGCAAAGATACTAATAAAGCAACTAAGGTGCCGGGCTAGCTAGAGCTCTCCTAAACAATTCTAGGAGCAAGGTCACACAAACCTATGCCACTAGTACTTTAAGTAACAAGGGAGCTCCTACACATGCTAGTAAGCAAAAGCACAAAGCTAACTAAGCTCACTAGCAATGCTCAATAACAAGGCAACCAACGCCTAATTAGAGAGCGCAAATACTTAGCTACACAAACTAAGCAATGTGACTAACAAGGTTACTAAAACCAAATTAGCCACGCAAGGGAGCTACTTCTATGCTACACAAGCAAGAAGGTAACTAGTAAGCTACACAAGCTAACTAATTACAAGAGCAACTACACAAGCTTAAGATATATAAAAGTAATTGCAAGCTTGTGTAATGGGGATGCAAACCAACGGGAAGAACAAGGTTGACACGATGATTTTTCTCCCGAGGTTCACGTGTTTGCCAACACGCTAGTCCCCGTTGTGTCGACCGCTCACTTGGTGGTTCGGGTGCTAATTAGCATCACCCGCTAAAGCCCGCACGCCGGGCACCGCAAGAACCTACCCCTTGAGTGAGGGTAGCTCGGTGACACGCTTTACTAGAGTTGCTCTTGGCGGCTCCATGGGGCGAGCACAATGCCCCTCACAAGCACACTTCTCGGAGCACCGCACAAGCTTCTTCTTGGCGCTCGACGGAGACCACCACTAAGTTGCGTCTAGGAGGTGGCAACCTCCAAGAGTAACAAGCACCACCGGCTCGCAACTCGATCACCTAGTGCCACTCGATGCAACCTCACGATGCAATCGCACTAGAATCGCTCACTCACACAATCGAATGATCGCTATCAAGTATGTGTGTGATGGAGGGCTCCCAAGCACTCACAAGCATGGACACTAAGTCCCTTGAGGTGCTCAGCACCAGCCATGGCCGAGGGCCACTTCTATTTATAGCCCCAAGGGCTAAACTAGCCGTTACCCCTTCACTGGGCAACGGTCGGGCCTACCGGACGCTGGACCACAGCGTCCGGTCACGCGATACTCGCCACGTGTCCCCTGCGTTCAACGGTCATCTTCCGATCCCAACGGTCATCTGCCGACCGGACGCAGCACTTCAACTGACCGGACGCAGAACCCCCAGCGTCCGGTCGTTTCCAGTAAGCTCCCGAGCATGACCGGACGCGTCCGGTCGAACGCGATCGGACGCAGCCAGCGTCCGGTCACTCTCCAGCTACTGCTACACTCCACGTCAGCGCGACCGGACGCAGCCTGCCAGCGTCCGGTGCATTCAGATCCAGCGTCCGGTCAGTTGACCGACGCCAGCATCTTCGCGACCAACTCGTTCTCACTTCTAACTTCTTCACCCTTGCTCCAATGTGCTAACCACCAAGAATTTGCATCCGGCGCAATAGAAAATAGGCATTCCATTTTCCCGAAAGTGCCGAATCCCGCCTCGCAAGCTCGGCGGGAGGGAGAGAGGGACCCAAACCCATCTCACCCCTGCAAACATCACCTCCTTTGTAAATGTGCCAACACCACCAAGTGTACACCACCATGTGTATGTGTGTTAGCATTTTCACAATCATTTCCCAAAGGATGTTAGCCACTCAACTTGCCACGCCACTCGATCCTAGCGACAATGCAAAGTTAGATCACTCGAGTGGCACTAGATGACCGATATGCAAACAAGTTTGCCCCTCTTGATAGTACGGCCATCTATCCTAAACCCGGTCATAAACTTCTCTACACACCTATGACCGGTGAAATGAAATGCCCTAGGTTATACCTTTGCCTTGCGCATTCCATTCCATCTCCTCCAATGTTGATGCAACACATGCACCAACACGATCAACAATGATATGATCCACTTCATATCATCACGTGATCATATTGGTTCATCGATCTTGACTTCACTTGCCCTTCACCGTTGCCATCGTCCATCGGCGCCAAGTCTTGCTCAAGCTTCACCGCCACGCGGTCCATCACTCCAAAGCCTTCGACTTGCCCTTCACGCTTGCAACCGGTCCATCAAGCCAAGTCTTGTCTTGATCTTCTCCACCTTGATCACATGACTCAATGTCATGTCTCATGTGCAATAAGCTCCTTCATCATCACGTGTGTGAGCTTTGCAACATCTCTAAGCCATTTTCACCTTCATGGCATATGTTGCTCACACACATGTACCTGTGGACTAATCACCTGTGTATCTCACATAAACACAATTAGTCCACCTAGGTTGTCACTCAATTACCAAAACCAACAAGGACCTTTCAAGTAGGCCAAAACCGCGCAGCCGCCCGCATTTCCCTCTCTCGCTATGTCTGCCAGGAGGGCCCAGCTCGTCAGCGCAGCTCATCTTCCTCCTCCTGTCGTGATGACGGACTCTGCCGCCGCCGAGACCGCCTTCGCCAAGCCGCGCTTGGCTTGTTTCCCACACCGCCCGCCCCATAAATAGCAAGCCCAGGTGTCACCGCCCTCCCTTGACCCTAATGCAGCGCCGTCCGAGCCCTAGCCTCACCATCCCACGCTCAATGGATCTCACCGAGCTCGACGACATCCGCCGTCGCCGCTGGATGCCTCCCCGCCATCAAGCTCCGCCTTTCGCTCTCCGCATAGAGGTACAAAGCCGCAGGCTCTGTTTTCCCTCTCTCTTGCTCTCTGTGTTGATCACCTTCATCGCCGAACTCTTGCAGGACGTGGCCGTCCTCCGAATCGAGCCCCACGCCGTCCTCATTCGTCCCCCGTCGCTGAGATCACTCGCAGTGAGCTTGCAAACACTCCCTCTTTCTCCCGGTTCTCTTTTCAATATGTTTCGTGGCCTCTAGGGCCCTTGTCATGCGCACCAGCGAGTTTTCCGCCACCGGCAATGGAGTCCACCGCACCGGCGCCACTGTTCCGCCCGGACATCCCCCTCCACCTCACCACGGCCATCCGATCTTGATCCAACCGCCTAGATTATCTCGTACCCTTTCGCTGTGAGATTTGCAAAAAGACCCTTACAACTATTTAAGTCTTAACCCGTAGTCCCTGTCTTTCTTTCAAAAGAGACCCTTGGATTCTTGTTTATAAAACCCACAGTCCATAGCACTTTTTCTAGAGTACGTTTTCTTCTTTGGAAAGCGTAGCTTCGTCGGTTTAGATCCAAAATACGTTTTCACCTATTTACAGTTTTGCCACTAATCTTGTTTTAGCCATAAAATATTCGTTTTAACTCTGATTTGATCCGTTCAACTTGCGTTAGGTTCATAATTCCATAATCTACATGTTCATACTACTGTTATGTAGGTTTTCAACTTTTAAAATTTGAGGTTAGATTTAATCTATTATTTTACTAAAGAAAATCTTGTTTAATTCATAACTTCGTTTTAGCTTTGAATTTTGTGATCTTCGCGTCTGTGTGATCGTAGCGAGACGTAGATTCATTTTACAAACTTTTCATCTTGATTTTATGATGATTGGTGTACTGTTCTAATCTATAGTTTTTGTTTGCTATGCATGATTGTATGGATGCATGTGTGGTGTTGTTTGATCTCGAGTAGACTGAGTTTTGTGTTGGTGATCTAGAGCAACTCTTTGAAGATCAAGACCAGCAGTGATACTTTGAATTAAGGCAAGTATAATACGAGGCTCCTTGTTACCTATTCACTTTAATGCAATCTCAATTCATGTGCATATGTTAATGAACAGCTTGGAGTCTACCTACCTTGATATTGATTATCATGTCCTTGATTTACCTATGGGCTTTGCATGTGGGTAGTATGCTCAGTTTGCTCCAACTCATATTGATTAAATAATACAATTAAAGATATATGCAACATGGTATTAAAAGATGCTTTTTAGCAACATGGAACCAAGGGGGCTAGAGCATTGGGCCTTTTCTTATGGTGCTCTAGTTTCTCTACATAAGGACTCATCTTTAAGTGATAACCCAGGACTTACACTACAACCATGAGGACCACATGGCTCTGGTCTTAGTCTAGTACCTTGCTCTTTCTAGTTTGAAGCAGTTTACCAAAAGGGCAAGAGGGGCATACCAGGCTAGGTATGGGCCTCATCCCCAGGGTGTGTACTATGCTGCGTGTATCAGTGCCACTTTTGGAGATGACTCCATAACACTTGGGAGATGGAATCCTTAGCGGCTGCTCCTTATTAGAACGACTGGGGAAAAGCTTTGTAGTGTACCCTACCTGCTCACCTTGAAAGTGTTTTGGGAGTAATTAACCTGGACATATGGGTAAGACGACTCGTGGTAAAAGTGTACAACCTCTGCAGAGTGTAAAACTGATATATCAGCCGTGCTCACGGTCACGAGCGGCCTGGACCCTTACTGAATAGTTGGTTACTTGGATGGTTTGGGTTATGATTAAAATTGTTGATATATCTAATTATTCATATTTGGGAGCCTAAGCATAACTTAGCAACTTATGATTAATAATAAAACATGACCAACTATAAGTGCTTACCGCAATTCAGCCGTGTCAAGCCTTTTGAGCCTACATCCCCTCATGTTATGCTTGCTAAACGATAGTAGCTTACGCTTGTTTTATTTCAATACTTTGGCAAAATCTCGGATGGGTACCAGATGGAGGTTCTTTAGTGGAGTTATCCAAGAGGTGTTAGGCTTGTGATCAACCAGTTGACGATTCCTGTGGTGTTGGAGGCTTCGCCAGAAGATTAGAGTTATAGTATATACTATAATGTGAGACTATGTCTTTCGTATCAAATATTTATGCGCTATGTAATAAAGGCATTGTCTTTGATATTACCCCTTCACTTGTAGCTATATGTGTGAATTGAATTCCTGGGCACACATATGGTGTGTATCTGGTTTTGTACACACATCTTTATTTTGTTTTCATTTTTAGATCACGCATTATTACTATATATAGTTAATAATTCTTATTTTTTTTTAGTCATGCATCTTTTTTTAACTAATATAAAGCAAATTTCAAATAAAATAAAAGGGAAAGAAATACTTATCTTAGATACATGGGGAATGCCCTTCCCCCATGCTGGTTGTTGGCATGGTTGAGTGTTGAAGTTGTGTGATCCTTCTTAGAGCGGTTCTGCCAGTCGATGTCCTTCTCATCCATTAGGAAGTTGGGTCCTTCTAGGTGCAGTGGCCCCAGCGGTTGGTTTATCAATTTTTTATATCGGAGCCGGCTCGGGAGGAGTGTCCTCTTGGTGGAGCGAGATGAAGACAATCGGGTGAACTTACTCTTGATCTTGTGCATCATCCTACAAAACATCAACAAGAACAACAAAACTTGTAGAACAGATTAGAATAAAAGAGGTTAGCGATCAGCCATCAAGGGGTTAGTCGTTCTTGGAGCTAGAAATATCCCAAAATTGGTAGAATTTTAGCAGGAAGTCTTTCTTAATATTTTTTTGGATTTTATGATATAATGGAATATAACTAAATGTATGCATGGCATTTTTATTATTTTTATGCCATCATGGTAAATATTCTTGCAGGTTTTTACAAACCGTAAAAATATTCACATGGGGCTTAGGATGCAATGATGAGATTTTTATTTTCTTTTCTATATGCAAAGTAAATGCAGAAAATATAAATATGCTAAAGTAAAAACTTATGCATTATGAAAAAGTAAATATGGATAACTACCGATTTTACCTCCCGGCGAGGGTTCGGTGTGTTGAGTCCTCCAAACAGGACTCCTCCTGTCTTGTTCATTCTTTCGGTGCATCAATCGGTCCTAGAGATGTAGACCTTGATGGTTGCACCTCTTGTGATGGTGACTCTTATGATGATGCCATCTTTTCCTTTCAAACCTGTCTAGTTTGTGGACTTGATTTTGGCGTAGAAGGTCTGTTATTGTCATCTTCTCCTTCTTCATTCTTTGGGAGTTGATTCCTCCAGCGTTGGGATGATCGACGTCTCCTCTTGGGATAGATCTTCTTTGGCTGTTCATAAGTTGTATAACTAATGAAATAGCATCATACCTTTTGTCCTGGAAATTGGAAGTGGATTTGTCCTGATCCGATGTAGATGATCACGTTGGTAGTGTTGAGGAATGGTCTTCTAAGAATGATAGGTACATCTTCTTCTTCTTATCCCATATCATGAATCATGAAGTCGGTAGGGACATAGTATTCTTGTATTTTCACCATGATGTCTTTTGCTATTCCCTCCGGAAATCGAACTGTTTGGTCTACCATCTATAATTGCATATATGTAGAAAACAAAGGTTCATCACCAAACAAATAGTCATATGTTACCTTGGACATTATGTTGCACCCAATCCAATATCGCAGAAGGTATTATGAAAGATTCTTTGTCCAATCGGGCACTCGATCGTTGGTACGCCTGGATCTTCTTTCTTGGTAAGGAATGGTGAAGTGAGGAGGTGGTCGTACTCCGATTGAAGTGTGTTGCATCTTGACTAATTCTTCTCTTGGTTGCCTGGCCTGTTCTTTCTTGCTCTTCTATTGTTTTTCTTCTTGCTCCCTGTGTCTTCTGTCGGAGTCTGTACCTACGGATGACTAGGAGAGTGCAGTATACGATTCTTGAAAGTAAATTTCTCCTTTCTATCCTTAATAGTGAAATAGATTTTGGCACTGTCCACATAGGTGATGGCTTTTGCGGTGCTTAGGAAAGGTCGTCGCAAAATAATGGGTGCCCTTATATCTCCACCTGTGTCCAAAACCACAAAGTCTATGGGCACATATGAGGATCCAACAAATACACAAATGTCTTCAAGAATTCCCTTGGATCAACTACTACAGAAAAGGTTTGTAGTAACAGCTCAATTTTTTTGTAGGGGCGGCTAGTGATGGAGACGCCCCTACAATAGGCATGCTCGAGACCCATGAGACCAGCCGCCCCTACAAATGGCATAGTAGGGACGGCTGGTACGAGCCGCCCCTACAAATGGGTCAATTTGTAGGGGCAGCTCACTCACCAGCCACCCTACTATTCAATATCTTCAAGAATTCCCTTGGGATAGCAGAGTGATTGATCTGTAAGCTGCAAATGCATGGTTGTATATAGCAAAGGATCTCCATGAGTTTTCTCATAAATTACCTTTGGCATAATGTTAAAACTTGCTCTGAAATCGCAAACAGCTTCTTCGAACACATGAGGTCCAATGGCTACGTGGATGACAGGTCTTCCTCGATCACCTTTCTTGATAGGTAAGAAATAATCCTCCCATCCTCCACTAGATGGTTCTTTGTAGAATCATGCATTGTGAATCTCAAGAAGATTTGCAGTTTTGAGATCTTTTGGTTGCCCTAGAATCTTACCTTTGTCGATCGAAGAAACAACAACCGCCAACTGAGCTATTTGTGATTCTATCATTTTATTAAAGCTATGCTAGTTTTTAATAGCCGAGGAGAAGCTATCCATTCTATTATTTATATTTTCTAAGATTTTGTCATTGAAAGCTAGTTTTCTATAGAATCCTTCCATCATTCTAGCTTGACCAGAGATTAAATCTCTCAAAGATGAGATGGTTGGTTATTGAAATTATTACCTTGATAGTTACCTTTGTAGTTTGGCCTCTGTTGCTGATTCCATCCTTGATTCTATTGAGGATGATAGTTGTTGTTGTTGATGAAGTCCACATCCTCGTGGGTTTCAGGACAGTTGTTCCCTGAATGCCCAGTGTTTCCACATTCTTCACACGTCATGCGTGAATCATGTATGTGCATGACTTCTTGCTTTTCATTGGCTTAGTCTTCATGCCTCTTCATCAGTAGATCCATCTTGGCAGACAACATGTCTACCTCCTTGAGTTGATGCATACCTCCACCTCTCTGTGGGGTTGAAGATGTTCTTTATTCCATCCTTGGTTGGAAGCCATCTTCTCTATGAGAGCTATTGCTTGTATGATTGTGAGTGGTAAAAATGCACCTCCAACAGTAGCATCCACATTCTCATGGGTGCTATTTGTCAACCCATGATAGGAAGTCTGCATAAGTAGCCAATTCTCCATCCCATGATGAGGACATTCTGATATATAATCTTAAAAGCGTTCCCATGCCTCAGGGACAGATTCATCATGTTGCTGCTAAAAGCTTAAAATTTTTCCACGTAGAGCAGTTTTCCCATGTGGTATTCTTGTCTTTGTTAGTGTAGAACCATTGCTTCACTTTCCCCAAAAGTGAGAATGGGAAGAGGCGAAATAAAATGGCATCTCTGGTAACTCGTTTGATGGTAAAAGTGCCGCAAATCTCTAGAAAGTGTTGAAAATGAGCACTCGCATCTTCATGTGCCTTTCCACAAAACTGGCTAGCTTGCACCATGTTAATGAGAGTTGGCTTGAGCTCAAAAACATTTTCTCCAATGTCAATTGCTGGTCCAGTATGGATGTTGGCCATAGTTAGAGCAGAGAATTTACGGAGAGTCTTGTTAGCCATGGCTTCAAAAACTGGTGTTAAGCTATGCCTTTTTTGGTTGTCTTCCGATTCTAAAACTAGAACTTTCTTGAGTTTAGCTCTGGTCCTCCTAATTAATGCTTCTGGATCTTCAACGTGGTTTGTTAGAAGGTCAAAACCAGTCATACATTACCCTACATAAGATATGAAAGTAGACAGAACAAGGGTAAGCCTGTTTGAGTAGAGGTAAATGGTTTTCCGATCTCATCTATAAGTAGAAGTTTATCAATATTCCTTTTCATTGCCCAGCTACCTTCCCCGACAACGGCGCTAGAAATGTTTGTTGATACTTCTTAGCATCACTAATAGTAATGATACTTAAGAAGTACTTTCATATTTAGTTGTGACTCAGAAAGAATATATGTATAAAGAATCCTGTAAGCGCACAGATAATATACCATTGTAGCATTGCACCTAGGAGTATTCTAGGTATCGTTACTGATATTTTTACCCTCAGTGAAGGACTGGCGAAGGAAATATATTGATAACTTATACTTCTGATGGACGAATAAACTAGCCAACCTTCTACTCTAAACAGGGGTAAATCAAGAGATAGGATAATGATAAATGATAGTTGATCAATGAACACTCAGAGTATGCCTTATGATAGCAATAGCAAGACTAAGTAGATACAATAGACAGACTAATTCCAATGTCATTCATAATTACAAGTCAAAGTATATATTGATTAGTGCAATTATACTTAATAATCATGGTAAGAGATTAACTTCATATCTACACATAAGGGATATTACTAAGGAAGATCAAGAACAGAGCCTGACTTCCTTCGTAGCTAGATCATACTTGATCTATATTCGGAGAGTGGACTACAAAGGACTGAACGAGAGTGTCACACTCATGATCTACCACATGGCCTGGAACGTAGGGTGTATCTGCAGGTAAACAACATATAAGCACCACGCTTACACAATGTCGACCACTCACCAGTGTACTTTGGAGCGAGCGCTATACGAACTCATGCATAAACATAATGATAATCTAGCTATACTAGGTATATAATCAAAGTAGATGAACATGATAACTAAGAACATGAATAATATTGGGAACAATGACATAGCAATGTAGCAAACATATGAATTTTGAAAGATACAAAGGAGGATACAAAAGGCCATACCAAGCCACGCTGTTGACGAGATTAGGAATCCAAGCGAAGCTTGCCTCTCTCTAGATCTAACTTATCTAGCTATGCCTAAATATTTATGGAGCTCTAAGGTTCTTCTCTTCTGATGATGATCTCTCTTGATGATGGAGGAGGATGCCTAGGGGTGTAGGGGATATATATATATATATATAGGGTGCAGCGCCAATCCTAGACCCTCGGATCAAACCAACCTTGAGCAACGGCGTAGATTTAATCTATAAGGCGGTGGAGAACCGACATACGAAGGAGATGCTGATGTGCAGGGCCCATAGGTCGGCCAGCCTGTAGGTGGGGACGGCTGGCCCCACATGTTAGGGTCTCATGCTCTGTTGAGGTGGTTTGCCTTCTGGAGTGCTCTAGAGTCTTCCTAAGTCGGTTTCGTCGTGGATAAACGTGATTTAATCTTATGATTGTGTCCACCTTGCTCATTTTCTTATTAAATCCTGCTGAAAGCACAGATTCACAAAAATTCATGGAATTTATCAGTTTAAACCCCTAAACCTATGTTGGTGATCATATTCATGCATTTATATAAGTTATATTGACGGTTTATGATGGGTGTTAACTACCGTCAACAGCGACCATGCCATTATGACACATATTTCATTTTTAAGAGGAGGTAAAAAGTTAAGTACAAGCTTTTGTTATTGTAACTCAAATATTTCATGAAGAGGAGGTATAAAGTTAAGTACAAGCTTTTGTCATGGTAATTTGTGGGTTACCAGTGATGGCATCCAGGTACATAGTGATTAATTATCACTGCAGGTCATAAGCCTACAATCCAGAAACTTGGCGAGAAGCTATTCACCTAGTAGTGATGGCATCTATTAATATCGGCTTAAAACCACCACCTGACAGCGATATTTCACTGTCGGTTTCAAGCTACAAGGCGGCAGTGATAGCTATGGTATCACTATCGGCTCATGCTATGACCCAAAATTGATATATCACTGCGGGGTCAAGCCAGCACCCAATAGTTATATTTTCATATCACTGTCTGGTTTTGTACTGACTCGTCAATATTCTTTTCGGTCTTTGGATCCACCTAACTATCAGTTCATTGATTCTCCACCGTTGATCCGTCCCTGCTACAACAAATTTCTTCCGGTTATAAAACATGCATCCGGATGCCATCCATGGACAGAGGATGTAGCTTAATTAAGTCCCCTGCATGTGTGTGTGCCAACTGAAGGAACCGTGACTCCTAAGAGGGGGTTGAATTAGGTTTCTAAAAATCTACTTTCAACTATGGCCTTGAATTTCCACTTATCGAAACCTATACAATAAAGTAATCTACGTGCAACTAAGGTTTTGCTAAGTGTGTTGTTATCTCTATGCAACCTATGTTCCAATCCTATCACCACTACTACAGAAAGGATGATCACCGCTAGTTATGTGATGTGAGAACCGGCAGTGATACATTTCACCGTTGGTTCATAGGATCAAGTGGCGCAGAGATGGATGAATTTACCGACCGTTATGAATGTTTCCACCGCCAGTTCTACATATGAGACGACGGTAAAAATAGTGTCGGTCCTCTCTGCCGTATCATACGTCGAACTGGTGGTGAACACATTTAGCACTGCTGGTTAGTAACCCAATGCACGACGCACTTACAAACCGGCAGTGATAGGAAGTTTCACAGCTGGTCTAAAGTGGAAGGCCATGGTACCAATTAGAGACCGTGATGAAAATCTCTATAACCGTCAGTTCGCTATATGATACGGCGGTGGAAATCGCAACGGTTCCAACCGTCGCATCATTCGCCGAGATCCAGGTGATAAGAAGTTTCACCATCAGTTTATGCAAGTATGGATAGCCCATGGGGATAAGAAGTTGCATCGTCCACCGAGCCGGCTAGCCCATGGGGATCATCGCTTCTGAATTTTTTCATACATACATGGGTTTTCCCCACATGCATGGGACTAAGGGAAATGGATTGACATAGGATGTCTTAATTATTTAACTTAAATCCAATGTAAACAAAGTTGCCAACACATCCTAGCCTAATTTGAACTGAGCCCTTGGTGGCCAAAGTTTGTGGATTGATGTGAGATCATGGAGGTTTCACCTTACTACTTAAGGGCAGTAGGTTAGACAACATGCCAACCATGGGCGGACCTGGTGTTGTGCCCGGGTATTCCAGGGCATACCCAACATTTTGCCGCAAAAATTAGTAGATATAAGTATACACATATGTATGATATAGTTAAGCTTTAATATTGTAGTTCTCTTCATCTTATTTATCAAAAAACAGCCAGACTGATTCTAGTCCATTCTCCACCCTCGGTCTAGCAACTGGCAAGGCAGAGCGCAAGAGCCGCGAGCCCAATGGACGCTACCATGAGATGAAATCCTAGCGCCTGCCAAGGAAAGATGTCGGCCACCCCCTGACTACCTTAAAACCCCAGCGCGGTGTTGCCCTAAGACGCACAGTGTTGCCGTGGATGTACCACTATTGCGGCTTGAGCACTCGGCAAGCAGGTAGGCATAGTTCAACCGTGGGTCGCCTCACACCCCGCTAGATACCAGCGGGTAGGAGGGCACGCTGGTCACCAGCACAGGCGCACACCACTGGAGGCGTTTGGAAGTGCAGACAGATCTTGATTCGGTATCTTTGTTAACCAAATTCTGAGGCAACAACTCAAGTTCTTCTTTGATCTTGGCTCAATTTGTAATATATTTTCTTTAGCTTGGGGCTTGGGCATACCCAAGTTTGAAATCTTGGGTCCGCCACTGATGCCAACATATAACGTTATTATAGTCCATGTCACTAACCCTGGTTTAACTCATTAACATAATAAAGCAAGAACGAGAATTTTTTTTTGAGCAAAAAGAGTTGTCGTTTCATTATTGTAGTAGCAAAGTATGTACAGGTTTCAGAGATTCAGTCAAACAGAAGGAAAAATAAAAGCAGGATAAAAACAAACAGCGACGCCAGACTGAAAACTAGAGCCCTGTCCAGCCCAGCCAATTGCTGAATTGCCGCCTTCTAGCTGTCTTCCTGAGCATTTTCATGCGCCTGTTGTAGCTGCTGCAAGTCTTCCCTTATTATTTGCAGCAGTTGTTGTGTGGATTGCGCCCTATTGTCTAAAACCAGATGGTATTCCAGACCTTGCATACTATATATGATCGTTAGCCTGTGGCAATTTGTCTGTTGATCTTGAGTCAGCAGCTTCCACCGTGTTTTGATGTTGTTCGTGTCTTGGTTTAGGACCAACCCTTGCTGCTGGAACCAAGTTTCCACCAAACTATACAGCTCTTTACCATTAATAAGTGCATTTTACCACCATGTGTGTGTACGATTATTGTCGAATAAAACACATCTTGCATAGAGGGCTTGGGATGAAAATGGTACGGAAATATCCCGTACCGAACCGCATCGTTTTTTACATTTAATCCGATCAAATTCGTATTTTCGAACAAATTCGAATTCGGTTCAAAATTCGGAACATCAAATTCGAAATCGGAACGAAAACGGTTTTGACTTTTTTTTGACCGTTTTCTACTTTTCTACTTTTAATTCGGAATATCCCGAATTTGAAATTCGGTCTAAACCAAATTTGGCCCACTAGAAGTCTAGCCTTAGAAAAATTGTATCTTTTTCATATGATCTCGGACGAAGATGATTTTTATATTAAAATTATAGCTCTCGACAAGATCTACAACTTTCTAGTTTTTAGTTTTTTCATTTGAGGTCGTTAAGATGATCAAAAAAATTAAACAAAGTTTCAACAGTATATTAATTGCGTACAGGCGCTCGTTGTCTTAGAAAAATCATATATTTCTTACGTGGTGTCGAATGGAGATACTTTTTAAGAAAGTTGTAGGACTTGTTAATTATTATTCACTTGTTAATTGTTATGCACTTGGTCTTACGGGTCAATATTCCGTATTGATTTTTCGTATACCGCCCGTGTTCGACATAATTCCGCTCGAATTAGTTCGTTTTCGAAATTCTCGATATTCCGTAAGTTCGTGTTCGTGTTCGTGTCCGGCTTTACCGCTTTCGCTTTCATTTTCGTATTCAAATATAGAAGTAGAAAACGGTTGAGGTTTTCCGACCATTTTCATTTGCAGCGGTAGCAAAAGGAAGAATCTGCACTTTGGCTCAGCCTTAAGTTTCCAGACCTTGTTCGAATTGTTATCTGGCAAGGAACCTATAATATATATGGGTTATTGAGAGTGTGTGGTCGACCTATCCTGTAGTTTGAATTTTTGACCCATCATGTAGTTTGAATTTTTGGGATGTACCGGTCGTTACTACAATGGTGTTTGTTGTGCTGAAGGGTTTGATTTTCTTACTATGTTGATGAAGAAAATTATAATATACAAGAATGTAAAAACCTTTCACCTCACTATGGTGCTTAAATTTGGGATTGTATAAGGATATCATAGTTTTGACCTCAGTCCCATATACACTGTAACATGGTCGAGGATCATATCATCGATAAACTTCGTTCGAGAGGGAATGCAAGATTCATTGTGGCAAATTCTGCATTGATTTCTTGTTATGTATTTGTTTGTCACGAAGATATTCTCATTATGAAGATGCGTGGCAGTTATAGCTATGTCATTAAAGTTGATGTAAGGAATAATATATCACCTTGTATCTTATGGTACATGTATATTGAAACATTGTTTGTGGTCCTGTTCATTTAAGCTGCTTATCTTCAGGATAAGTTTAACAATACTAGTTATTTGGTCACAAACCGTTACCTAGAAAATAAGAAGTACACTAGTTAGTATCAGAAACAACAAAAAGAGAACAAACGTTAGGTACACTAGCCAACAAGAATACATGTGCAGCTAGTACACAGGAATGTAGTAGAGTAGTCATAGTGACAGCGCGATGAGAGCCACCAGAAGGTTTGACAAATCTTGACCATCATGCATACATGATTGGCCGGCCATGCATATTTTATACCATACATCAAGCTAACTTGCATAATTATCTTTTTTTCTTTGGCCCTGCAAATAAATAAACCCATTTTATATCATTATATCTATCTGTTTATGCATCTTTGTCAATGTTGATAATTGTTAAATTCGGTTGCGAGTAGAGATGGAGAATCATCAAACCACCATGCATGAATGCGTTGCGATGACTATCTTCTACGCTGCTACAGTTCATAATGAACAGAATATAAAGGAAGTAGCTAGTATTAGTTACACACATTGGCACATGTCGTCGATCCCATTGTTGTTTGTATCCATGCATCCATATGAAAGCCGCAAACATACAAGACACATGTGTGGTTGATAGTTGGTACGTACCCTCGGGGAAGGGCCAGCTGGAGTTGCAAGTTGAGCAATCAGCAATTCAGATCGAATCCGTAGATACATGACCAGTAAGGTCAACGCAAGCATTTTAGATCATTACCGAAATACATCAATGCATATATATCGTATTCCTATATCTGTCAACTTTGGTTCTATACAGAGCAAAGAAAAAATAAGTACTTTCCCACATACTGAAGAATGGCTAGAGAATCTTAGATAACTTTTATGATTTTCTTTATTTCTTACCCCGTAGCTGCTACAAAATAACTTATTCTGTAGTCACTTTGAGTTACGATAATTACTATGTTAATTTACGAGATTATAGTAACTCCTTACTAAGTGATTTACTATAGCATTATGGTAAATATCCCTATGTGTTATAATAACCCAACTATCGTAAATATGTATTAACCTTATCATAAATTAGTATATAAAATTATCGTAAATAGAGGTGGCTACAGAATAACTTATTTTGTAGCTGGCCACTGAATATACTCTCCTATATATATATATATATATATATATATATATATATATATATATATATATATATGCAAATTAAAGGCAACTTGCCAATTTCTTTTTTGAATCACATTAAAACTTCGGATTGAGTATAATACATGCACATCATATCATGTGGACCTGTGAACTTAACTATCGAGGGCTATTTTTGACCCCTCTCAGCCATCGCCCAAGGAATAATTAATATTCCATCCGTTTCAAATTATAAGATGTTTTGGCTTTTCTAGCTATATTACTTTTACTATGTATCTAGAAATAGTGTAGTGCATAGCAAAATCTATATATCTAGAAAACCCTAAACTTCTTATAATTTGAAAAAGAGAGAGCATTACTATGCCATTTCTCGCAAGTGAAAAATACTTATTAGAATTTGGTGAGGCCCTTGGGTGTGATGCCTCAGAGCAAATCCCCGAGATGAAGACCAAGTTCGAGTTTCAGCGGTAAAGACAAAGAAGAACTATTTCAGCCCCACAATGTTCTAAGTAATTAATATGGGTCTTGAGCTCGTGCAGGCATGATGTAAGTGAACATGCGCAAAGGTTCTATTGTACTTGAGGTCTCAATATATACAGCGTTATTTAGGAGTGTTTGGGACGTCTCCACTCCATATTTTTCAGCTCCGCTCCATATTTTTTAGCCAAATGGGTTCAGGTCCATATACAACTCTGCTAAAAAAAATGTGTAGTTGTGAGAGCACCTAAAAGGATGCTCTACAAAATTCAGTTTTTTTTTGGAGCTGTTCTACGGTAGACTTTGTGGAGCAGTCTCAAACATCTTCAATCCTTTATATATACATGGGCTATATATATTCGCATTTTTTTAAAATTTCTGGTCTTCGTTCACATTTCACTTGCTACACATTATTGCTCAAGAGGTAGTTACGTTTTCCTTGGCCAAGCTTGAAGTTCCATGTGGAGAATGCGCGCCGGAGCTAGCAGCTAGCCCTCCATCACTAACAACCTCAATCATTCATATCAAGCCTGCTGCAGCCAAAGTACAGGTATTGAGGTGTATCAGCCTATAAATACGGGAGACGTGACAGGCTAATGCACCACAGTGCTCGCATCGTGTCTCGGCTCACATTTGACGACGATGGATTCCTCATTGTCATCTCGTTCCGCCACCGCCGTCGTACTCCTAGTCGCGGCCCTGATGACGTGCTTCCATGGCGCGACGGCGCAGCTGTGCGAGGACTACTATGACAGCAGCTGTCCGGACGCCTACGACATCGTGAAGCAGGTGCTCATCGGCACGCACCAGTCGGACGCCCGCATCTTCGCCAGCCTCATCCGCCTCCACTTCCACGACTGCTTCGTCCAGGTGTTCCTTCATTCAGTTCGATCAAAATTCGTCAGAGTTCGTTGCGTATATATGTATAGACACACTTGATTTATTTGTGACAACGTAGTACAAACCTTACTAGCTAACCTGTTGTTGCTTACAATGTACTACTATCATCATAGGGCTGCGACGCCTCGCTTCTGCTTGACAGCGTCCCGGGAATGCCGTCGGAGAAGACTTCGGCGCCCAACAACGGCTCAGCGCGCGGGTTCGAGGTGGTGGACGCCGCCAAGGCAGCGCTGGAGAGCGCCTGCCCCGGTGTTGTCTCCTGCGCCGACATCCTCGCCATCGCCGCTGAGATCTCAGTCGAGCTGGTACCGTACCCTATATATATACGTTCCTGCGTGCCTGGCTACTTGAATTTGCTGGTGACTTATTACACGTACTACTACACACTATATATTGTGATCGGTCCATTTGACAGTCAATAGGTCAGCAGCATTTCCTACAATCACTTTCATCACTACCTTCTGGTTTTATGATGGAACTATATATATATTCGACGATATGATCGAGCCTGTCGGTGCGTCAGTGCGTGCATGGAAAGTACAACCTACTCGTCTCGTGGATTATGTTTCGCGTACTAGACATTTGCATCTGCTAGTATAAAAGTTTGGTGAACATAGATAGAGTTGTATATATTTTGTTAGACGAAGCAGGTACCTAGCAGCAGCTTATTAATCAAGGACAGATCATCAGCTGATTATTTAGAATACAATATATAAGTGTGGATCGGAGCAAAGAACTTGTCAAATGTTTTGACACCCAATCATTAGGCAGAAACAAACAAAAAAAGAATCTGCAACAGGAGGGTAGATATGAGTCACAACATCGATCGCAAAACGACGCTGCAGTGGACACGCGGACCAATTGATGAGATTTACATGCATGCTAATGCTAATGCTAATCCTAATCCTAATATATTGCGCACGCCCATACTTCACATCACATGCAGTCGGGAGGCCCTAGCTGGGGTGTGCTTCTGGGAAGGCTGGACAGCAAGACCTCCGACTTCAACGGCTCCCTGAACCTGCCAGCGCCCACCGACAACCTCACCGTACTTCAGCAGAAGTTCAGCAACCTCAGCCTCACCGATGTCGACCTGGTCGCCCTTTCAGGTACCTACATAAACCTCGATCGTCCATCGATCTATCCCACAACATTATACTAACTGTATTTATCTTGTATTTTCACCAATGCAATGCAACAAAGGGGGGCACACGTTCGGCCGTGTTCAATGCAAGTTCATCACAGACCGGCTCTACAACTTCAGCGGGACAAACATGCCTGACCCGACCCTAGACGCGTCTTACCGAGCGTTCCTGACACAGAGGTGCCCCCAGAACGGCGACGCGACAGCCTTGAACGACCTCGACCCGACGACGCCAGACACCTTCGACAACAACTACTACACCAACATCGAGGTGAACCGGGGGATCCTCAACTCCGACCAGGAGCTGAAATCGTCGCCCCAAGCGCAGGGCACCACGGCGCCCATCGTCGACCTGTTCGCAGGCAGCCAGGACGCCTTCTTCGCGAGGTTCGCGCAGTCCATGATCAACATGGGCAACCTTATGCCGCTCACGGATCCGTCCCGAGGAGAAGTCCGCACCAACTGCAGAAGGGTCAACTGAAGTTACTGGTTGATATGATGTCTTTGATTAATTTGGCTCCTCATCAAGTGTGAAGTTTCTAATCTATGTGCAGCATGTTTCTTGCATTGTTTTCCAACAATCCAACTTGATAATTTGCCAACCATTATTATATATATTGTAGTTTGTTCTCAAAGTCCGTCAGAGATGTGCAATAAAATGCATGGAACTTAGTTTGCCTGTGCTAGGTTGCTAGCATGTATATATATTACATTTTTTGTCATAACAAAAACTGATAATGATCCACTCCGTCCAGCGCCTGGACAACGGTGGCCTCACGTGGATCACATATTTTTTTCCACTACATGAATATCTACTGCCGTCAGGCGTCTAGACTTATCATCTCCAGTTTCATCTCCTCTCTCTCTCTCCATTCAAAGCAACAGGGAGAGGAAGGATGTGTGCAGCCTGTGATTCTCCTCCCCGTCTCGAACTCGTGTGCTTGACAGTCAGGGCGTGCTCGCCGCGCAGCAGGTGGTGCTCGTGCTCGCCAGCTGCTGGCCAGCTAGTGCTCGCTAGGCGCAGGGGGTGCTTGTTGGCTGCTGTCCGCTCGCCATGCGTGCTTCAAGGGGTGCTCGCCGAGTAGACCGTCGTGCTCGCCAGTTACTCTCCTTGCACATGTGCTCGCCTAGCGCCGCTCTCGCGGCCTCGCGCAGGTGCTTGCCCAGCGCAGTGCCTCCACTAGGGCACCGGCGAGCTCCATGTGCCGCTACTGACCTCCGTGCCGGTGTTGAGCTCCACAACGATGAGCCACCATTCGTCAATGCAGCAAGGTGATATTACACTGAAAACGTATGTTGCAAGAGTATATTTCAATTGTTTTAGATGTTTCAGAGGTATGTTGCAAATATTGTATATCGATGTTGCAAAAGTAGATCAGGATGTTACACATGTTGTGATGGCTATACACGTATGTTTCAAGTGTATGTCCTAAATGTTTTATCTGTTCCAGACTAATGTTGCAAGTGTATATCTAGATGTTGCATATACAATGCATGTTGCAAGCATATGTTTTCAGGTGTTTCATACGTATATTTGCAAATGTTTCATCTGGATGTTGCATATGTTTGCAATGAAATGTTTTTCAGGCGTTTTCGCAAGTGTTTTAGATGCTTAATTGTTTCAAGTGTTTTATTTATCTTTTTTGTATGTTACAACTATTGTATCTGGATATTTCAAAAGTAGATCGGATGTTGCACATAGGATGCGCGTGGGAAGCGGCTGGTCGACACAATGTACTCGCAAGACATACCCGACTAGTGGGAATAGTTTTCACACTCCAAGGAGTATGATAGGCACTATGGGTTTATTGTTTTCTTTTTGTTTGTGAAAAGTATTACTAATAGTTCGTCCTTACAGTCAAGTTTTATTAGCAGTCATGATTACTTCATTAGCTAACCATTCTAGGTAAGCACATGTTCTACTTTTAAGCAAGGGATGAGCCATCAGAACCATTTTACCATCTTTCATCTTCTAGTTCTTACTACGGTGCTAGACCATAACCAAATCATACCATCTCACGGAAACGGCGATTCGCGAACCAATGTATCCTAGCTAGGTACCCTAAAACACACGTCCCGTTTGTACCCCAGGTACAAACAAGACCAACCCATTCCACTCCTGTCATGGGGTCTAGGTCTCCGTCCAAACTTGGACTCCAAGCCCCCACACTTGAGACCCGGTCTTAGTATGGTGCTTAGACCTCCATCTTTCCCCGCCTCCAATCAGTCGGTCTGGAAAGAGCCGGAACCCACGATAAGAGCGTAACGAGCATTCCCGCTCCCATAAGCAAGTATGTGCTCAGGATAATAAGTCTGTGACCTGACTACCATCCATAGCAACGGACGATCCTTAATCGACACGAACAGGAAAAATAGTGTAACCAAGCTAAGCCCCGTTGGCCGCGGGACACAGCCTACTACACCCATCAATATCAATACCATATCCCTGCCCTATCTCTATTTTTCCTTTCATTATTTTATCATGAGAGTAATTATAATAATCACCTATTGTGAGTAACGGTAGGTTACACACGCTACTGAAAATCTAAGCATAGCAGCTACTCGAACCTGTACTAGTATGACTCATAGGACAATTATATCTATGCATGTGGTTTTCATAAAATTCATGTAACGTAAATGCACATCGTGTATATATATATATATATATATATATATACAATTATATCTATGCATGTGGTTTTCATAAAATTCATGTAACGTAAATGCACATCGTATATATATATATATATATATATATATATATATATATATATATATATATATATATATATATATATATATATATATATGTATATATATATATATATTCAGTGATTCTCAAAAATAAGGGTTATGCACCGGGGCTTGCCTTGGGTAGGCGCGGTGTCAGCTGAGTCAGTCAATGATGGTTCCGGGACCTCCTGCACGAGAATCTCCTCATCATACTCCTCAACGATCTCCTCGAACTCGTGATCATCGGTGGTCATGATCTCCACCAACTCGTTCTCTACATGCATACGATGATGATGCAACACTTAGCATTTAAGCAATGCAACTCCTAACTAAGAATACGCACACTAAGCTACTAAGCTAACTCAAATGACTAAGGTTCTAAGCTAACTATCATTTTCATCAAGCAAGGTGTTGGATTCAACTAACAAACATCTAGCTTTACAAATGAAGTATATATCTTTGTTTCTACTAATGATTTAATGTATATTGAAACAAATAGCATTTAACTACCCTAATGTTTAGTCTATTCTAAAGCTACAAAAATTACAGTGAGCACATAATAATATCACGTTGCTGCTATAAAATATTTAGGGCTAAAGCTATCACCAATTTACCGCAAAAATTCCTATAATAATTCTCCTAACAATATTAAACATTTTTAAATGATTTAATAACTCCTGGTATCAGCATGTACATATATGAACTAAATACACTAACAGATAGAGCACAATTTTAGGAACCCAACAAAATTTGTTTCATAATTTTTGGACACCTACATGATTTTATATGATTTACTAAAGATCAGCTCAAAAATTAAATTAGAAAACTATTTCTAATTCCTTATGAAAAGAAAAAACGAATTCTCCCGCGCTGCCCACAGGCGTGGCCCACGCGACACAGCATGCACGTGGTGGCCCGCAGGCGTGGCCCATGCGGAGATGGCCCGCGCCGGGGAATCCTGCGCGCGTCGACGACTTTGCAAAACAGACCTCGTACTCCTCCCAATTTACAATTAAATACTAACACTATTTTCTCCTCTCAGAACTTCTCACTTAACCCCTGGCCTTTCCCTAATTGACCTGCGCGCACCCCTGGTAACTCGGTGCATGGCGGCACGGCGAGCGGCTGCACTGAGCGCCTACGCCGGCCACCTGGGACCTGCGCAGGCCCACCTAACGGGCCGATCACCATCTCTGACTCGAGTGGCTACGCTAAGCGGCGATGGAGGGTGACACGACTGGCTGGGGAAGGCTGCAGTGACGCGCGGTCATCCGCAACGGCGACACCACTGTTCCGGTGGGCTAGGGTAGCTACAGGCCTAATTGGTTAGCGAGTGAGCATCAGGAGGCTACCCTGAACCAGGACGAGGTGACAGTTGGGGCGGAGGATGACGGAGGAGGGCTGGCCACATGCAGCCGAGCCATGCGGCGGCGCACCGCGATGGCACGGTTGCATCAACAACGACGGGGAGGTGGTAATGGTTTCGCTGACGTGCGCAAGGTGGAGAAGGAGGCAATGTGAAGCTACTGGTACAAGTGAATTGGCTTGGGAGTGACAGTAGGAGGGTTGCCCTCGTCCACGGCCGGTCGCGGCCTTATCAGCACGGCGGCGAGCAAAACTCCAAATTGGAGCTTGGCCGTGCATGGTTCAAGACTGGGTAGGGCCGGACAGCGAGAGGACATGATGGTGAAGCCATGGGTACGATGGATTGAATGGAGGTGATCGTTCGCTGGGTAAATTGGATGGCGTCGCTCGTGGTGACCGCAGAGGGAGAAAGAGAGAAAGAGAGAGAGAGAGGGCACGGCAGGTGTGCTCGGCTCGTTCTCGTCTTGGTGGGACGCGAGCGGCGCGATCAATATGCACATGCACAGGCATTACGAACAAGGTGTGTGTGTGTCCGCGACCGACATGGCACGAGCGACTGCCACGCCTTAATGGGCGAGGCGACAGCAGGTGCGACCATGTGCCGATGCCGCAGATACGGCAAGCGTGCGCGTAGCAGTGACAGGGCCACCGGCAGAGCGGATAGCGGTGCAGAGCCGTGGGGGGTGCGGATGCGACGACGAGGCGATGGCAGCGCAGCGCGGCCGTGGCGGCACCAATGGCGGCAGGGCAGCAGGGCGCGGGGCCAGCGACTCGCTGCGGTTGGCCTCGGCCAAGCCCAAGCGGCCCGACCGACCCAGTGTGGCGGCACGGGGTGACCGTGCAGGACGCGGCCGTGTGCGCGGTGCGGGGTGGCCGCGCGGTGACTGCGCGCACGGCGCCAACCATCCCGAGGCTGTGTCGTGCATGAATTTTAAAGCATCCAAAACAAGTAAACGGTTGCTTCAGGAGCCAAACCATCTTCACCATGCTCAAGATGACATATGAGACTACCAAATCGAGCTATAACACTACACCACCACTTAACCCAATCTCTCAAAATAATTTACTAAACATAGCATTGTCTAGCTGTTGACAGACTTAGAAATTTTCTAAGTTTTTGAGCTGAACTGGATTTCAATTTGTAATTTCTAGGCTAGTAGAAATATTAGTTAGTAATATCATTTTTCGACAGCAAGTATTTCACTATCATCTACAAAGTTTGTACTTTAAACTTTATTTAAATATTACACACACGTTCTATAGTATTTTTGCTTAATAAAAATTGGTTTTAAACCCTACTTGATATACCTGAACTATTGAATCAACTTTCATTTAACATTTTTATTGATCATTTTAAGTTACAAGAAATTTATCTACACATTCTATCACATGCATTAACACATAAACATAATACTTATGACATGTTTTAGTAAATGATTTAGGGTGTAACACCGAGGGTGTTATACGATTTCTGGGGCGGTGCGGGCGACGTCCGAGGGCGGCGCGGGCATATTGCTGGTGCGCTTGCTAACCGACCCGCTAGGCACTCGCTCCCTCCCTGTGCGCGCAGCTTTCGGACGTTAGCACCCAGATCGGACATCCGGGTGGTAGCAAGTCCGTTTAGTATGTCATCACTGCAAGAAACCGGAAACGTTGCAATGATTCAGTCACTTATTAGATGGATCCATCATATTAGTTGGTGAAACAGTCTGGACGCATGCAGTGTGTAATGCATGTTGGAAGCCAGTTTATTTGCAGGGATGTGTCTGGTGCACTGTCGAGTCATTTAGTGCAACCATGCATGCAACTATTTGAATCCTCCAATAGTATTTGCGCAACTTTTAATATGATGTTAGGTCGATCCATCTCACACTACTAGAGAACAGACTTTAGAACGATGTCCCAATTTGGCATTAGCCTTGGCATTTTTTGCCGCCGGGACTAAAGGACCCTTTAGTCCCGGTTCGTAATACCAACCGGGACTAAAGGTCCCTGCCCAACGGTCGTCCGAGTGGCAAGGATCTTTAGTCCCGGCTGGTATTACCAATCGGGACTAAAGGTAAACCTTTAGTCCCGGTTGGTAATACCAACCGGGACTAAAGGTTTTAGTCCCAGTTTGGGTGATATCCCGGGAATAAATATTAATCTTTAGTCCTAGTTTGGCCACCTAACCGGGACTAATTATGCGGGCCTATACAACGGCTAATTTCTTCCTCTGTTCTTCAGCTTGCTGTTGTTCTTGCTCTCTCCCCCTCCATTGGTGTTGCTCTTCGATTTTGGAGGTAACAAACTTAATCCTCTTATGTTTTAACAGTAGCTTATCTCATTTTGCGATGTAGATGCATGTGTAACTTTATATGTTGGACTTTATTATGATTTTATATGTCACTTTTAGCTCAAAATCACATGATGATTTGCATATATGTTTGGATAAACAAAAGTTAAATTAGTTCATCAAAATCACGCCTCGCTCGTCCTCGCTGGAGCACGCGCCATCCACGTCCCCAGCGGCTTACGTGATCTTAGAATTAATTTTTCCATGAAATGAAAAACTTAGAAAATAGTTAGAAAATTGTAGAAAATCCGTACTAGTTGAACTTGCGGACCGTGATCATCTCGGCGAGCATTTTCTCTGCCGAGCGGTAACGGACATCAAGGAGGAGCTTTGATTCTACGAGGGAGAGCAGCAACGGTCGTGGAAGACCGTGTTCCCTTCCTCGTAGAATCGGAGCTCTTCCTTGGCCAAGTACGGTGCCGTCCGGTGGAGAAATGCTCGCCGAGATGATCACGTAAACAAGGTCAACTAGTACGGATGGTTATTTATTGAAACATGTTTTTGAGCTATGTGATTTCTATGTCATTTTTAGCTCAAAATCACATGATGATTTACAATAGTAAAATCACTTGATAGTTTGGTATTTTACTATTATACATAGTACATATTTCATGGTTTGGTTAGATAAATAAATAATTTTAGTTTTGTTTAAATATATTATTTTAGAAAATGTGAAATTTATAGTAGTTTGCAAAAATAAGTATAGAAAGTAGATGATAACTGGTACCGGATCCTCGGCCTCTCGTTCGGTTGCGAAACGACTGAGGCCAGAACTCCCTCTCATTATCTGCGACAAGTGTAAGCAGAAGATTGTGATGGAGTACCGAGTCAAGAGATAGGGACCCAACAAGGGTCGTGTTTTCTACAAGTGCCCAGATCGCGATGTGAGTTTCTTATGCATTTGATTATTATGGCTAATTGACCTGCTTTTCTTGAATATTTTTGACTAAATATTTTTTGGCTTTAATTTCAGTGGGAGGGCAATGGATGCGATGGTTGGTATTGGGAGGAAGATTATGCTACATACGTGCAGAATTTGGCTGCTGCTGATGAGGCAGTGAGCCAGCAGGAGAAGCTTATTGATATTCAACAGAAGAATGATTTGTCTGTTTTAGTTGCGTACGATCATAAAATAATTATGTTACTGAAGTGCATTGTAGTTTTAGTTTGTTTAGTGATAGTTGGGATTGCTTACGTTGTAGCCAGGCTTAGTTAATTAATCAACCGTGTGTGTCATCTATGTTGTGTAATAAAATACTTAATTATGTTCAAGGTTTTCATAATTTATCGTGTAATACAGATTATGTCACGCCATTGGATGTACAATGCCGATCGCCGCTCCCAAGACTTTATTGAGGGCTTGCACTATTTCTTAGGTGTGGTCGAGGCAAATAAGCGGGATGGTTTCATGTGCTGTCCATGTGCCCTATGTAAGAATTTAAAGGAATATTCAAGCTCAATGAGTCTTCATTCACATTTGCTTAAGTCAGGTTTCATGTCAAACTATATATGTTGGAATAAGCATGGAGAAAGCGGGGTCATGATGGTAGAAGGTGAAGGAGAAGATTTAGACATTGATGACATTATTGCTCAGTATGGTGCCTTTGATGATACTACAATGGGGGGAGATGAAGAAGAGGTAGTGGTAGAAGATGATCTCGGTGATGCTCTTGGCGATGCCATTCGTGATGCACAACAAGAATGGGAAAGTGAAAAAGAGAAAGTTAAGTTCGAGCGCATGCTTGAGGATCATAGGAAGTTGCTATACCCGACGGCCAAAGAGGGGCAAAAAAACTGGGTACAACACTGGAATTGCTACAGTGAAAGGCAAAGAATGGTGTATCCGACAAGGCATTTGGGAATTTATTGAACCTCATAAAGAAGATGCTTCCGAAGCCAAATGAATTGCCCACCACTACGTACGAAGCAAAAAAGGTTGTCTGCCCTTTGGGATTAAAAATCCAGAAGATACATGCATGTCCTAATGACTGCATCCTCTACCATGGCAATGAATACGAGAATTTGGATGAATGCCCGGTATGCAAAGCATCACGGTATAAGGTCAGGTGCGATGATCCTGGTGACGTCGAGGGTGAACAACGTCCTAGAAAGAAAATTCCTGCCAAGGTTATGTGGTATGCTCCTATAATACCACGTTTAAAACGTTTGTTCAGAAATAAAGACCATGCAAAGTTGTTGCAGTGGTATAAAGAAGACCGTAAGGTAGACAATATGCTGAGACACCTAGCTGATGGGTCCCAGTGGAGAGCGATAGACAGGGAATTTCCAGAGTTTGCAAATGAGGCTAGAAACTTAAGGTTCGCCTTAAGTACAGATGGTATGAATCCTTTTAGAGAGCAGAGCACTAGTCATAGCACTTGGCCAGTTACTCTATGTATCTACAACCTTCCTCCATGGTTATGCATGAAGCGGAAGTTCATTATGATGCCGATCCTCATCCAAGGTCCGAGGCAACCTGGCAACGATATTGATGTCTATCTGAAGCCATTAGTTGAAGAACTTCTAGTTTTATGGAACAAACCAGGTGTACGTGTCTGGGATGAGTACAAACAAGAACACTTTGACCTACGAGCAATGTTGTTCGTAACAATCAATGATTGGCCTGCTTTAAGTAATCTTTCAGGTCAGACAAACAAAGGATATAATGCATGCACATATTGTTTTGATGACCTTGACAGTATATATTTGGAAAGGTGTCGAAAGGTCGTGTACCTTGGCCATCGTTGATTCCTTCCTTTGAATCACCAAGTAAGAAAGAAAGGGAAGCATTTTAAAGGTAAGCCAGATCACCGGAAGAAGCCTCATAACCGAACCGGGGAAGATGTACTCGCAATGATCAAGGATGTGAAAGTAGTATTTGGAAAGGGACAAGGCAGTGAATCTATTCCCAAAGCTTGAACAAAATGTAGTTCAAATTTCACAAGTGTGTGACATAGTTTTAGAAAGTCTATATGAGATTCAAGAAGTTGTGACTAGTGTTTTCATCTGAGGTCATTTAGTGTCTCATTTGAGCAAGTTTGACCAAGTCAAATTCGGTCAAATGAAAAAACAACACTTTGACTCTAGTATTATGAACTCTAAATGACTTCAAATTGAAAAGTTTTGAATACCAAGTTTGTTAAACTCAAAGATCTACAATTGTTGTTTTGGTCAACTTTCCATTTGAGAAAGTTTGAACGGTTCAAATTTGTGATTTTTAAATTTCGACGCCTACAAACTAGTTTTCAGAACCCCAGATTGTCTAAAATTGAAAAGTTTTGAATACCAAGTTTGTTCAGCTCATCAATATCTACAATCCTTATATAGGCCATTTTTTCATTTGAAAAAGTTATAGAACAAAAAATACTATATTTTCTTTATTTTTATAGGTTCAACAAAAATTTTCTGTCAATTTTAGTCAAAAACCGAGAAAAAATTGAAACATTGACGTTACAATAATGTGATAATAAATTTCCTATCGAATAATATTAGTTTTATTAATTTTAAGTTACAAATATATTTTTGCATTAACAAAATACTTAGTATTAGTAACATTTATATTCTATATTCATAAAAGAAATTAAAAACTTTAGGTTACAAAATTTTCCTATTTACAATAAATAATTAGTTAATCAATAGTATTTTTTAAAATAAATATTGCAAAGTATTGAAGTTGCTATGGAATTAATTGATTAACCTAGTATTAAACAAAATCAAAATCCCAGGCTGTCCAATTACGCTGGCGGGTTGCTAAAATTTTCAGGCCTTCAGTCCCGGCCCAGGCCAAGAATCGGGACTAAAGGGTGGGCGGCAATTTTGTTGCCCGCCCAAAAATACCTTTAGTCCCGGCTGGTAACACCAACCGGGACTAAAGGACATTTAGTCCTGGCTGGTAAGGAGAGCCGGGACTAAAGGGTTGGACATTTAGTCCCGGTTAGGCTTACCAGCCGGGACTAAAGGGTCCCGGCCTATATATATCGAACGGCGGTTCTGTTCATCTTCGATCTCGCCTCCGTCGCCCAGCCCCGCCCGGCCACGCCATCCGCCGTCGTCAAGCTCGTCTCTGCCGCGCCGCCGTCGTCGTCTACCCCCGCCCGGCCGCGCCATTCTCCCGGCCCGCATCGCGCGCCGCATCCCGTCTCCGCCGCCGCACCCGACCCCACCCCCGTCGCCGACGCTTCCCGCGCGCCCACCCTCCGTCGAACTCATCTGCCGCGCTTGTAAGTATGGCATTTGATGCATCTATGAACTATCCCATGCTTGTCTTGTCTTCTAACATTTCCCCTATTGCTGTGTCCTTTAATCTAAAGCTGTAGCGATGCCTGATGTTTGAGTAATTTCCATCCTACTATAGATCAAACAAGCACTGAAGGCTAGAGCATCACCTGAAAGAGGATAAGTTGATACTATTCTGCAAGAAATTCAGAAATCAGTGGAGGCCAGATCGAAGATTAGCTTGCCGTACGTCGTCCTCGCGTGAGGTGCCCAGCTCGGCCCCGTGGCCGGCCAGCACGCCCTGCCCGGTGCGCCATCCGCTATAGCTAGCTGCTCTCGATCGTCCATGTTTTTTAGATTTTTTTTACAAAGTCTTGGCCGTATGTTAGATTAAAATGTATTAAAATTTACTTAGTAGTTTATTGTTAGTTTTTTAGTTATTTTTTAGATAGGTTTTGATATATGTTAAATTTAAATGTATTAAAATTTAATTAGTATTTTATTTAGATAGATTTTTAGATAGTTTTTAATATAGTTTTTGATATATGTTAGATTAAAATATATTATCTATTACTAGTTTATTTAATTTCATGTTAGATTTATTTAATTGGATTTACTAATTATATATTCTATCTCTCTATATATATCTAGAGAAAGATTCTATATGTATACATATGTACTTAATTATTTCTATATGTATATATACATGTACTTATTTTCATGTGTTGAGAGAGAGAGAAAATTGTATCTAGAGAGACATTCTATGTGTTATCACATGCATATCTAGAGATATAGACATATGCACTTATTTCTATGTGTTGAGAGAGAGAGAGAGAAAATATATTGTATCATTCTATGTGTATATATATACATATACTTATTTCCATGTTTTTGGATCGAAAGTGTTTTTTATTCGATTCCAAAGCCTATACCTTATTATTGTTTATCCTTATGAAATATTATGTGTTATTATATTTAATTGGATTTAGTAATTCTATATGTGTTATCACATGTACTTATGTTATGTACCATAGTAATTCTATCTATGTGTTATCTTGAAGATACAAATGGCTGCTCCGGATGATGACATAATGGCGGATATTATCAACGCCGGCACCAATGTGGATGTAGATGACACGAGTCAGTACTTTGCTGATTATGAGGATATCCTGAATATGCCGGTGGTTGAAGATCAACAAATTGTCGCGCAAGAAAATACTGGCGAGGTATATTCGATTATCTATCATCTCTTATAGATGCATGCGTACGTATATTTGTTGTTAATCGTTGTGTTTCTACTCATGTAGCCGGTCTCTGGATCTACATCAACCACCGACAAAAGTAGGAAAGTCCGAGGGCCAAAAAAAGCCATTAGAGGGCCGTTTCATAATATCAGAATTCGACACCGACACCGGCAAACTATTGGGACCACATGCTCAGACATATGTCAATCAATGTGGGTTCATTGTAAGGGATAGGATCCCAGTTAGTGCTCGTGAATGGAAGCAGAAGATATTCGCTCCTAATGTTAGTTTTGTATCTGATCGTGATAAGAACCTAGCTTGGAGAGATATCACTCAGCATTTCACATTACAAGCAGATGATGCCTTGAAGGAGCTAGTGAGGGATTGGACAATGAAGAAGATGGCAACATTGTTCCAGAGTTGGAAGAAGACATTGTATAAAAAGTTTATCTTGAAGAATGCTATGTCGGATTTCAATGCTAAGGCATTTGTCAAGTTGGAGTCCCATTGGGATGCCTTCGTAGAATACAAGACATCTCAAGACAGTGAGGAACGTGTGATGAGGAATCGGCAGAATGCCCGACAGAAGCAATACCATCATCGCATGGGATCAGGTGGTTATAGGAGTGCTATTCCCAAGTGGCAGAACCTAGAAGCAGAGATTACTGCCAAGGGAATCATACTTGAAACAATAGAGAAGAACTGGCCTCAACGCGCGAAGAATTGGTTCTACGCTCATGGGGGAAGCCTAGACCCAGACACTGGCAAGCTAATTTTTGGCCAAAAAATTGAGAGAGCAACACAGAGACTAGCTCGTGCTAGGGAAGAAGCTGATAGTGGTGTTTTCAAGCCCAATAGAGAGAAGGATGAATTGACATATGCCCTAGAGAATACCGAACACGGTGGTCGAACAAGAGGCTATGGGGCGGTTCCGTGGATACACGCATTCCCAGCAGACAAGGATACCTACAGAAGCCGCCAGAGAAAGAAGGATGAGGAGGCAGAACAAATCCGTGCATTGGAGCAATTTGTTGATGAGTCACGACAAGCATTGCTTGAATCACGTGAATGAGAAAAATCTCTTGAGGCAAGAATGCAGGAGGAGATCAAGAGGCAAGTGCAGCTAGCAATGAGTCAAATGCAATCGCAATCAACGCCGGGAGTCACCATTAGCCCCGTTGGTCAGATGAAAAGCAGTTGTGCTTCTACGGAGCTGCCAGTTATTCAAGACGACGCTGGGTTGCGCTTCCCTGCTGATGACATTACCAAGCCTCTAACAACATGTGAGCTGCACATTCCAGATGGTAATAATGCATCAATCATGGTGGTGGTCATCGGGTTGTATCTCCAATAGACCGAACTAAGACACCAAGAATCCATGGGTCGATTATTCAACTTTGGATATGCTAGCGTCTCGGTCGATAGAGTGCTCAAAGGTTACAACAATGTTCCTCTTGACATTGAAGGCGGTGATGGGGAGAAGACACTAGAAGAAGCGGAGAAGACATTTATTCAATGGTGCAAACGCTTCATCATCATTCTGGGTGCCACCGCTTCCCCCTACCTCACCCTAGGTACGAATGAAAGTGAATGAAATATTATTTTCCATTAATTTTCTATTGGCTTCAAAAATAATTGACACACAACTTGTTTTTTGTAGTGAGGTCTCCCACCTAGCCTAATCATTCATTCCCCATCTCATCACAAATGTGTCATGGGGCGTAGATGACTTCATCCCCACAATGATCGCCAATTCCTACACCGGCCCCATCGCCTCCACAACGATCTCCAACTCCTACACCGGCCCCACCGCCTCCACAACGATCTCCAACACCTCCACGCCGGTCTCCACCAACACCGGCCTCATCGCCTCCACGCCGGTCTCCAACACCGCCCCCCCCCCCTCCACAAATGACGCACTACAAAGGCGTCTAAGGTCCGGCGACAAAGAAGACCCCGAGAAAAGAGTTATTTCTCAAGAAATACTTCTCGAAAAGACTAATGAGCAAATAGCAATTTGAAGAAGACAAAAAAGTGAAAGATTTTTTATAGATATCAAAAACAAGAGTCAAGCGAAGCTTAAGGAGAAGCCGTACTTTTTACATACCACGAGATGTCTTTGAGGCGGAAGGTCGATGCTCACAAGAAAAAGATGATTGAACTTCGTAAGCCTTCGCCACTATCGGACTATGACCCGCTCCCTCGTGAAGTCACATGATGCGAGATAAGAAAAGAAAAAGAGCATCGGGAAGGATGTCCCATAGCTCGGACAACGAAGCAACCAATGCAAAATCTTGTTGTTGCTAATGAATATGGTTCCAACATAGAAGTCTATCGACCGCAGACAACTCGAGAAGTGTTGGTTCAAGCCCTTAATGCTTTTTTTTTGAAGATCTTTGGTTTAACCTTGGATCAATTGACGGGCAAAGCTCCAATCCGAACACGGAAGTTGATACCGGAAGACTTATAAATATGGCAAAAGTCTGTACAACCTGCGGCTCTGAATGAATTAGGTGCATTAAATGTACTTGCTCCACAAGTGGTACATGCAAAGGCGTGTGGCGAGGGGTGAGCAAAGTGGATCTTTGTCGATTTAGAGACCATCATTACTTCCGTGGTGATGACATCTTACATATTAGTTTGAAGAATTGCATCAACTATACCACTTGGACGCCTGGACAAATCAATCATTAGCTCCTTTTGTTTGTAAGTGATTCTTACTTTTATTTAATAAACTCACTTCCATGCGTACGTGTATATAATTATCCTCACATGTAACTTATATTTATATACAGATTCCAGATGTCAGAGCTCCAAAGAATACAAGACACCAGTGTTGGCTTCATTGATCCTTATATCGTATTCAAAACCGGTATTATTATCAAGGAGCGGTGGGTATCTAAAGCACGGGAGAATATCATGATGTTCTTCGTGAAGCAGCACGACAAGACAACAATACTTTTCCAGTACAACTTTGAGTAAGTGTTAATAATAATGTAGTCTACACATTTTATGTAATATCAATACAACTTATATGCATGTACGTGTGTGTATAAACCAATGCAGTTTTCACTGGATACTCATTGTCATTGAGTTAAACTCAAATCGGTTAGTAATCTTTGACTCGTTGAGAAAAGAGCGGGCACTATACCAAGATATGATAGATATTATTCAGGGGTAATTTCGATCTCTCGCGCACAACTATTATTGAATAGACTTTGCCATAATTTATTAACGATGGTACATTATTGGTCGCACAGGGTTTGGAAAGAGTTTATTCGGCAACATTGCAAGGATTGCAAGGCACCACTTAATGTAGTTGAAATACAAGTAAGTTGTACTATATACACTTCCCCACGTGTTTAATTACTATATCGTACTTCAATTTACGTGTGAGATGATGAGAAAAATCTTCTTCTCGTACAGTGGTGTTTGCGGCAGCAACCAGGTAATAACTTGTGTGGATACTACGTTTGTGAATTTATCACTGCGCACATAAGAAGAACTCCTAAAGATGTCCTCAGAGTACGTATATATCAATTTTTTTATTTATTTTTAAATGAATATATATATGTATTAATACTTTTTCTTTTATTTCAAATGCAAGACTGAATGGTTGAAACGAAGGGTCATGCAAAAAGACCATCTGAAAACAGTTCAAGAGTCAATAGCAGGATTTCTTCTAGAAAAAGTGTTAAATTCCAACGGCGAGTTCTACTTTGATCTTAAGGAATAAATGGTGTAAATTAAATGTTTATTGATATCGTTATTTTCGAGAACAAGATTATGAAAGTGTTGTATATATACATATATATATATGTCTATAATATATATAGGTTCATACTTTATTCGAATATAATAATGCTCGAGATGAGAATTAGATGTAATTATATGCGTGCGTGTATTTATATTACCAGTGTAGAATACGTACATAAAAACATATTATATATTAAGCAAATACGTGTAACTGAACTGAAAACAAATTAAACAAAAAAAAGGAAAAGAAAAGGAACCTTTAGTCCCGGTTGGGGTTACCAACCGGGACTAAAGGGTGCGGCCACGTTTGCTCGGCTGGAGGGTCTTTAGTCCCGGTTGGTAACACCAATCGAGACTAAAGGTTCCTCTTTAGTCCCGGCTCGATGACCCGGGACTAAAGGTGGCACCTTTAGTCCCGGGATTGTTGTCCCGGCCCGGTAACCGGGACTAAAAGCCGTTACCGCCCGGGATAACAAGTCCATTCTGTAGTAGTGTCAGCTTTGTGCCGTAATATTTGTTTGCTACTTCAATAGTTATAGTCCTTTGGCTGCTCGATTGGCCGAGTGGCACCTCGTCGGAGAAGATGAGTGTGACACCGCCCTAGTTTTAGCAGTAAGACCCATTGCCTTTTAGGTTCCTGTGAAGATCATCACTACTTGTGAGCTAGTCACATAGATTTTTGGTATGAGCCATCACTTCTATATGTACTTATGGATGACGTTATCAACCTTCACTTGTCATGTGGCCAAAAAAAAAAACTTCACTTGCATACGTTGATGGGCTGTTGCCGGACGGGACGACCCGACGCATGTTGTATATTGACTTGTCTTTGTTAGATCAGAAGTGATACATGTCATGCACTCGTCGTCACTCTTGTTTTGGGTCCTTTGCAAAAGATAACTTCGTATAGGTAAATACCCCCATCCTATTTAGAAACATGTCGCTGTCACTTACAAGTTCATTTCTTTGATGTTAAACTTAGTACTAAATCCAGGATTCATGAATCAACACACTCATAGGCCCTGCTAGAGTGTCCTGCGCATTCCACATACAGAGCCACGATTCATCAGAGATATATATCCTTGGAAGCAAGTAGGTACGTAGTCCTCGAGCTGTTACTATATCTATGTACTTAATTAATTTTGGCGGATTGATGTCCCAATCCTACTTTTCCACACCTATATATCTTCAACGTTATTTTCTTTGTCTGTCAAATTATATGCGACATGCATACGTGGAAGGCAATTAATGTTGGGCCGGGACAGATCTATCCCAGCGCAGGATATTTATTTTCGTCAACCCCTACGGCCCTACATGATAAACCTATTGCAAACTGTGAGGTTTGTGGAGAGGAAAAGGAGTCCATAAAGCATGTCCTGTTGGATTGCACAGTAGCGAAATTCTTCTGGGATCAAGCAAAGGTAGTCTCTGGTATCAAAATACCGCGTTTAATTTACACCCTACTACGTGGGCTCGGGATCTAGTCGATCCAAGCTTGTTCTCACCAAAAGATGCAGCCGTGATATATTATGTGGTATTGGTCGCTGTGGATGGCGAAAAACAAAAGACGTCATGGAGAGGAGGCTTTGCTGACGAGATTGGCGTTTGATCTTTGGCAAATGCTTCACCCAGCTAAGACAACCGAAGTGCCGCCGTGCAGTTCGCAGTACTGGGAACGGCCGGCTCCTGGATGGATCAAAAGCTACGTTGATGCAGCTTTCCATGACAGGGATCGGTCAGCGATTTCCGGAGTAATTCTCAGGGATCATGATGGCAGTGCGTGTTGAGGTAGGGCCAAATGGTATGAACACTGCCTGAATGCTCTTGCAGCTGAAGCGATGGCCTGTTGTGATGGTCTGCAGTTTGCGGGGGGGCGGGGCGTGCAGAGATTGCAGCTGGAAACGGACTGTCAGGTCCTGGTTAATCTGTGGGACAAGCGTTCAAGTCAAAAGTCGGAGATTGATCCCCTTCTGAGGCAGATGGAGGACCTTAGCCGGAGCTTTGAAGGTTTTAGTTTTCGTTTTATTAGTAGGAAGTGTAATAAGTTAGCTCATGAATGTGATCGTTTGATATCCTGTAATTCCCAGGTGGAGGAGTGGGATATCATAGATCTTATTTAATTGTAATCTTATTTAATCCCACCTGGGTTATTAATCCCACCTGGGTTAAGGGATATCATAGATCTTATTTAATTGTAATCTTGCTCAAGATTAATAAAGCTCCTGTTTCCCTGGGAAAAAAAGACAAAGTTTTAACAAAAAAATAACTGATTCGTACAATAAGAAAAAAGTATGACAAATTCTGATGTCTGATATATGCCACTGCTCTCTCTCACACACAGGCAGAGGCGCAACACAAGCAAAAAAAAATGACGCACAACCCCTATAGTGCCCAGGCTGCCAGCCACAGGCTCGCTGGGCCGCCGTGCTCATCATGCCGGCACGGTATGGCTAGCAGTATGGATCAAACGGTACGGATATTTATTCGACCATCCGTTTGACCGAACAAATATAAACACTTATCTGGATAGTTACTTCGATATCTGTAATTTTTTTCGATACGGATACTAAAACGGATATCTTAGGCGAATATCAAATACGGATGTAATATCAATGATATCCGGCGGATATCGGATAATCCAGATAAGTATCGGATATATCCGGTTATTTAAAAACGGATATTATTCAAACGACCTTGGATGGAGAAATGATCAAAATAAAAATTGTAGATCTCAAAAGGTTATGAAACTTTGTTGTTTACAACTTTTTCGTTTGAAATCATTTAGTGCTTCAAAATTTAAACCGTCCAAACTTTCTCAAATAGAAAACTAGTTTATAGGCGTCAAAATTTAAAAATCACAAATTTGAACCATCCAAACTATCTCAAATGGAAAGTTGACCAAAACAAAAATTGTAGATCTTGATAAGTTGAAGAAACTTGGTATTCAAAACTTTTCAATTTGAAGTCATTTAGAGTTCATAATACTAGAGTCAAAGTGTTGTTTTTTCATTTGACCAAATTTGACTTGGTCAAACTTGCTCAAATGAGACACTAAATGACCTCAGATGAAAAAACTCTGAATACCAAGTTTGATCATCTCAGCAAGATCTACAATTGTTACATAGCTCATTTTCCCATTTGAGAAAGTTTTATCAAACACTAGTCACAAATTCTTGAATCTTATATAGACTTTCTGAAACTATGTCACACACTTATGAAATTTGAACTATATTTTATTCAAACTTTCTCAAATGAAAAAATGGCCTATACAAGGATTGTAGATCTTGATGATATGAACAAACTTGGTATTCAAAACTTTCCAATTTGAGACAATCTAGGGTTCTGAAAACTAGTTTGTAAACGTTAAAATTTAAAAATCATAAATTTGAACCGTCCAAACTATCTCAAATGGAAAGTTGACCAAAACAACAATTGTAGATCTTGATGAGTTGAACAAACTTGGTATTCAAAACTTTTCAATTTGAAGTCATTTAGAGTTCATAATACTAAAGTTAAGGTGTTGTTTTTTTATTTGACCAAATTTGACTTGGTCAAACTTGCTCAAATGAGACACTAAATGACCTCAGATGAAAAAACTCTGAATACCAAGTTTGATAATCTCAGCAAGATATACAATTACTACATAGCTCATTTTCCCATTTGAGAAAGTTTTATCAAACACTAGTCACAAATTCTTAAATCTTATATAGACTTTCTGAAACTATGTCACACACTTGTGAAATTTGAACTATATTTTTTTCAAACTTTCTCAAATAAAAAATAGCCTATATAAGGATTGTAGATCTTGATGAGCTGAACAAACTTGGTATTCAAAACTTTTCAATTTGAGACAATCTAGGGTTCCGAAAACTAGTTTGTAAGCATCAAAATTTAAAAATCACAAATTTGAACCGTCCAAACTATCTCAAATGAAAAGTTGACCAAAACAACAATTGTAGATCTTGATGAGTTGAACAAACTTGGTATTCAAAACTTTTCAATTTGAAGTCATTTAGAGTTTATAATACTAGAGTCAAAGTGTTGTTTTTTCATTTGACCAAATTTGACTTGGTCAAACTTGCTCAAATGAGACACTAAATGACCTCAGATGAAAAAACTCTGAATACCAAGTTTGATCATCTCAGCAAGATCTACAATTATTACATATCTCATTTTCCTATTTGAGAAAGTTTTATCAAACACTAGTCACAAATTCTTGAATCTCATATAGATTTTCTAAAACTATGTCACACACTTGTGAAATTTGAACTACATTTTGTTCAAACTTTCTCAAATGAAAAAATGGCCTATATAAGAATTGTAGATCTTGAATCCATGACCATGACTCCATGAGACCCATGAAGCTATGAGCTTGGCTATTTCTACTCATGCCGCGAAGATTGGTGCTTATATGATGTTTGATGTATCTGTATCTTTATCTTATTTGTTGCTTTACTCTTTAGTCTTTCGGCTTAATCTAGATGGATTATGGACTCATATACTGCTTTTACTCAATATCCGAATAGATATTTGTATCCGACCTTCTCCGAATCCGATTCATACCGTATTCGCTACTCATTATTCGTATCCGTAACCAAGTCAATCCGTATTCGTATATGTATCCGAACGCTATCCGTATCCAAATCCGAATCCGAACAGAAATATGAAAACAAATATAATATTAGTGATATCCGTTCGTATCCGATCCGTTTTCATCCCTAGCTAGCAGACCGTAGGGTTGTGCCTATGCTAAGAAGTTGGCACATCATAAATAAGGTGTAGCATCTATTAGTGTCGTGCTTATTAGTACTGTGTCTAATAGTGCTAGGGCCTGTTTAGTTCCTAAAAATTTTCACCTCAAAGTGTCACATCGAATCTTGCGGCATATGCATGGAGTACTAAATGTAGACGGAAAAAAAACTAATTGCACAGTTGGATGAGAAATCGCGAGACGAAACTTTTGAACCTAATTAGTCCATAATTAGACACTAATTGCCAAATACAAACGAACGTGCTACAGTAGCCAAAACCAAAAATTTTCACCATCTAAACGCGGCCCTAGTGGTGTGCCATTCATTTGGCCATCAGTATGTCATTCTCAAACTCAAAGTGAAGAGAGAACAGCAGCCTGAACCTGAAGGTTTGAAAATTCTTGATGATCAAGAAGACATGGCCCCGTTCGGCTCGCTGAATTTTGGCTGAAACTGGCTGAAAAACACTGTTCTGACTGAATTATTGTGAAAGAAAAATATTGTTTCGGTTGAAAAAAGAAGTTGAACATGTCAGATATGGGGTAAGCTGAACGGGGCCATGATTGTCCAACCATGTACATGCATTATATTTGTAAACCATCACTCAAACCCATTGATACAATTCACCAAAATGTGAATAAACCCATTTGTGTTTTTTTAATTTATTTTTGTCCATCTGCTAGTCTGTCTCTATCAACACAGATAGGCGTTAAAGCCAAATAGTGAATTGATTGATGAGATAGAGAACGAACGATCAGGACACGCCAATGAATATACGTGCACTGACTAGCTAGGTACATGAAGCACATGCATGATGTCCACCTATGGCATCATCGGTGTGCACCATGAAAAATGAACCTTGCGGGGGCAAAATTTGGAATCTGTTGACCAGCAATCAGCAATTCAGCATGCATGAATGATTGATCGAAAACAGTCAAGCAATTTGGACCATTGTTGAAACACTTCTATCTGAAGGACCGGAAACGACGCCCAGAGCAGGATGAATGGGAGCCTCAAAAAAAAAAATTCGAAATATTTGCCCAATGTCCTAAAATCAAGCCCCAAAAACAAACACACGCAAGAGCGATATGTTCACGAGCCAACTGCTAGCTAGGCACCTCCGGTGATGACCAAGACGTACAGCCGAACAATCGAGGACCGATGAAAACAAACGCACGGGAGATTGAGACAAAACAGCACAAACTACACAGTCCCGGACCGTCCGGCATAGGGAGCTCGGACTGTCCGCAGGGCAGGTCTCGGACTGTCCGGTGAAGAGGGCCGGACTGTCTGGCGGTCAACACACCAAAAACTGATTGGAGAAAAACAGTTAAGGACACGGCTCGGGCAACAGCAGCGGACTGTCCGCACCAGGGTGGCGGACTGTCCGCGCCTGGACTGAAGCCGAGCAGGAAGTGAACGGCGAATTGTCTGAGGAAGAATCGCGGACTGTCCGGCGTTCAAAACTCGGAAAACGAACTTGCTGAAATAGTTTTGGACACACTTCAGCAGCAGCTCTGGATTGTCAGCGTGTAGGCACAGACTGTCCGGCATTCAGAGCAGCGAAAACCGACCAAAACAAGACCTTCTGCTTGCGACATGAACAGTAACAACAGACTGTCCGAGGGTTAGGGCGGACTGTTCGCAGGTCGCGAAATCAGCACGAACAGAGTCGCCAGAAAATCACCAGGAGCAAGGAAAATCCGATTTGCGGCCAAATATCAACCAAATGCCACCAAATTTGAACCAAAGGGTCACAAGGCAGTGGGTGAGCTACTCCTAAGATATCATCGCCCAATTTGAAGCCAATCATCGAAAAATCGGATGAATGTGAAAAATGCCAATTTTTCTCCCCAAAAGCTTGAATCGTCCCGCTCTACGAACTCGTGAGGAATTAGATGAAATCCTTCAGTGGAAGGGATCAACTCACGATCTAGTCCATCTCAGATCAAAAAGAACGAATCAAAATGCTCTCAAAACGACGAATTAAGCCTAGAAAGAATGGGGGAAAAACAAGAACGTGAACAACACGAACGGGATTCACAAAAACATCTCACAAAACGAATCCCGAAGGACATGAGGAGGATAGGGCCTCCATTCCCAACCAAAATCACAGGTTCAACTACACCGGGATACTAGTTCATCGGTGGACCTCTTGAGAAGAACCTAGAGAGGGGGAGGAAAACCTAGTGAGAGAGGTGGAAGAATGAAATGGCAAGAGGTAAAATAGATTGGAGCTCCCTCATCCCTATTTAACAGAGCTTTTTACACAAGCCCAAACACGCCCCTAGATATTTTGAGTCGAACCACTGAACCTGAGGGCGTTATGGTCCAACCGAGATAGTCTTCATCCGATGGACACCGCGCCCTTCATGAGATAGCTTCGCCTCGATGCGAACTCCTCGATGCCGCCATGTGCCGTCCGTTCCTCCTCGGAACCTCCGTTCGAGTTTTGAGGCCAAACCCGCGAAACCGTCACTCGGTGGTTTTGAGGCTCAACCCACCAAACTGCCACGTGTAGCGTACTCCATACGCGTCCCCCGCCACTCGACACGTGTCACCGCCGTCCTCGACCGGCCGGGCACCAAGTCCTCTAGAACCCCGCTCGACTTGCACGTCCACCGTCTAGCCTCGGTCAACACGGTCACTCCTCCATGTACACTTACACTTGTCGATGTCCCCAGATGTCAGCCACCACGGCTGGTCACTTGTAACACCCGAAAATTTACTCTTTTTGAAATAGGGTTGACAAGATTTAATTTTGGATTTTTGTGCTCATTAAAACATAGGAAATAAAAATTTTCATGAAATTAAAATTTATTATAAGGTTTAGAAACATGTTTGTGCATACATGCCCTTGCATTTGATTTATTGAGTTGAATGGTTGAATTCAAAATTCAAAATGAATTCAAAATCTTTGAAAATAAAATTGGAAATGGCTTAGAAATAAAAGAAAAGAAAATTTGAAAATAAAAGAGTTTAAAAAGTTGTGAAGAAATTATTTTTGAAAACTTACCAAAATTTCTCATTTTTATTTGAATTGAAAAGTATATTGGAAATAATAGTTGAACTTGATTTGATTCCTAATTGAAATTGGTTTTGAAATAGGAAATAGAAAGGATTTGGAAAAAAAAACCTCCTCCCCCTCTCCCCCTTTCTCGGCCTGATGGCCTGCTTCCTCATCTTGTTCAGCCCAGCAGCCGGTCAGCCCTAGCCTACCCTCTCACTTCCCTCTGCATGGGCCTGTTGCTTCATCCTCGGCCCATTGCGCTCTCCCCTTCCCTTCCTTCTCCCTTCTCTCTCTCGGCCCACTCTCGTGGCTACAGTCACGGCCAACTTCGGCTCTAGCCGCTCGGCACCCGTGCGCGCGCTCTTTCTTTCTTCCTCTGACTGCCCGGCCCCTCACCCGCAGACGCTGACAGCCCGGCCCCACCGGTCAGAACCATCTCCCACCTCCAACCATGAGCAACACGGACTCCACCGCCACCGCCGCCGAGAGTCCGAGGTCGCCCCGCACCGCCTTGCCGTGCACGCTACACCAGGCTGCCCCATATAAGCTGAGCCCTATGTCCGCCGCCTCCTACCGTGCCCTATTGCAAGCTACTGCCTCGCCTCAAGCCGCACCGCGCCGTCAAACCCTAGCCACCGACGAGCCGCCCGCCTCACCAAGCACAGCGCCGCCTCCCCTTGCTCTGCGTCGCTGAGATCCACCGTGGTAAGTTCACCATCATCCCCTTGTTCTCCCGGCACTTTTCTCGCTTTGCATCCGTAGCCGTAGGTCGTGTTTCCCTTAGCACCGCCGTCTCCGGCCATGGCACGCCACCGCGTTGCCCCTGTTCCGGTGGCTGGCCACCTCTATTCCCCCTCTGATCTGATTCCGGCCGTTCAAGTTAGATCCGACGGCCGATATTCATCCTTACCCCTTCGGTTAGCATATTTGCTATAGAGACCCTCTCTTTTCTACTAATCTAACCCGCATTCCAAGGTGCAATCACAGATTACGTTTTTTCTTTGAAAAGCATAGTTTCTTCGGTTTAGGTCCAAAATACGTTTTCACTTATTTACAGATTTGCCACTGATTTTGTTTTAGCCATAACTTCTCCGTTTTAACTCTGATTTGACCCGTTCAACTTGCGTTAGGTTCATAATTTCATAATCTACATGTTTATACTACTGTTAAATATGTTTTCAACTTTTAAACTTCGAGGTTAGATTTAATCGATTATTTTATTAAAGGAAATCTTGTTTAATTCATATCTTCTACGTTTGAGCTCTAAATTGACTCGTTCAAGTTGTGCTAGATTCATTGCAACAAGATCTACGTGTTAGTAACAATGTTTATCATGACACTATTTCTAGAATTTGATTAATAATTATGCAATTAGATTAATAAATAAAATATGATTAATTCTATTTTTGTCTTTAAATTCAAATATGAATTTTGACTTAATTCAACTTAGGTATTTCTCTAAAATATCTTATACCTCCTTTTATATAGATAAAATTAATAAAGCTCTTGGTTCACTTTTATAAAGTAGATCTGTCGGTAGTTGTATCTTCTCAACAGTAGCTCCGATTAGCGTGTTTCTCGTGACTGTGTGTTCGTAGCGATGAGTAGAATCATGTTTTAAACTCTTTTACTTATTTTTCTATGATTGGTGTACTGTTCTAATTTAGATCTATTGTTTGCTTCATGTATGATTGCATGGATGCTTGTGTGGTGCTTTATGATCATGTCCAATAGGTGAGTTATATGTGGTGAATCAAAAAGCAGATCTTTGCAGTTTTGGACTTGAAGAAGGATCTAGGTTTAAGGCAAGTATAGCATGGGATCTTCCTTGTTGTCCTATACACCTTTAATCATTTAATTCATACTGCATGTGTCTACCTTGACTACCACTAAGGATTTCCTAGTACTTTGTACCTTGTGCCTTGATACCAATGGGGTATTGCAATGGGTAGTATGATGCTAGTGCTCAATTAAAGCCATGATCTTGTAACTTGACTAATGGAATACGCAATAAACATTAAAAGATGCTTTTTAGCAACATGGAACAAGGGGGCTAAAGCATTGGGCTGTTTTATGGTGCTCTAGATTCCTCTCCCTAAGGAGTTATCTGTAAGTGATCATCCGGGACTTACAGTACAGCTGTGAGGGCTACATAGCTCTGGCTTTAGCTCAGTATGAGGACCTTTTCTAGCTTGTTAGTGGTTACCTTTATTGGCGTAAGAATGGCTTGATGAATCAGATATAGTGCGGCCTCTGTCCCCTTGTGTATAGGATGTGCGTCATTGTGCCATCGGGAAGGGGGGCTCTACATCTGTTTGCCGAGTGAATCTAATGGCCCTAACTTGTTAGACGAACCTTTGAAAGGCTTCATAGTGAACCCTGTCGACCTTTCTTGGTAGTGGGTCAAGAGGCTAATCACCTCAGGCGAAAGGGTAAATCACGACTCACAGTGAAAGTGTACAACCTCTACAGAGTGTAAAACTGGTATATCAGCCATGCTCACGGTCATAAGCGGTCTTGGAACCCTTATGGAATAGATGATGAACACTGATGATACTGATGATAAAGATGCTCACTAATGATTACTGTTTATTCTATTCATTATTCATGTTTACCTTATCATGTGTTTATATGGGCTTGTGATAAACTTGTTGTGACTCCTTTGCTAAAATTGTGATAATTAAAAGCTAATCACAGTTAAACCAGTGTCAGCCTTTTGAGCCTCATGAACGCCATGTTATATTTGTTAAGTATGACATGTACTTACGCTTGCTTTACTTTTTAAATCTTTGAAAAAATCCCGGATGGATACCAGATTGCTAGTCTGGAGGAGTTAGGCTTGTGATCAACTAGTCAGTTGTCCCTGTGGATTGGAGTCTTCACCCGAAGATCGGAGTTGTTTTTCCGCTGTTTGCTATCTAAGGTTATATTCTCTATACTAAGTACGTTATATATTGAGCATTGTCTATTGATATTACCCTTATTTGTAGCTATATGTGAGATTTGACTTCCTAGGTTCACATATGGTGTGTATCTGGTTTTGTTTTTAAAACCGGGTGCTACATCACCCGGCCTCCTGGTCCCTCGGTCCAAACCTCACGTCCGTCCTTCACCGCTCTAAGTTCATCGGCATGCCACGTCCCTACTTGACCTTCACCTCACCATTGACCACCGCCTCCGAGCTCCACACCTGTGCACCACAAGCCAAGACACATGTCGCACAACCCAACTCACGCCATGGTTAGTTCACAAACTCAACCCAAGATGTGAATCACGTTGACAATCACTCATCACAAATCTGAACCACAAGGGCACATATCAACCTTATGTTCGCAATCTCCCCCTTGATGAGTGCATTGTCAACACCAACAAATGACAGCAGAAAGAAAGCACAAAAGAAGAAGAGAAAACAAAGAACTCACCAAAATGACCAAAAGCCAAAGAAAAGCTAAAATCGGGTGATTTGAAATGAGCAAAACTCAAAACGCCTGAAACCAGCTAGACCCTCTAGAAGAGGCAAAGGCTCAACACATCTAGCAAAAGCAACTCAAAGTGCAACTCCCCTGAACAAATGCAATCTCCCAAATGAATGCATGCACTCAACAAGTTCTCCTAGGATATTTCTCAAAACTCTCCCTCTTGTTAACACATAAACTTATTAAGCACTGAAAAACTGTCACTCCCCCTCAAAACATGCTATGAATGCAATGGATGTAGAAATACAAAAGCTTCAGGAGTATGCAATCAGATTGAAAAGATGCTCTAACTGGTGATGTTATGTGTGTGTAGCAACAAGTACAAGTGCTAGCAAATACTCAAACTGATCAAGTGAAACGAAATATGGCATTTAAGCAATTTTGATCTAGTTTAAGCATTTCAAGAAGGGGTTCACCACTGAAAGTAGCACATAGCAAGTATAAGCAGGAAACCAATCTAGTGCTAACAAATGTATACAAGGTGAACTACCCCAAGCAGCGGTCACACATCATGTCAAAGACAAACCTAAGACTTGTGTTTTCATCAAATTTTAATTTTATAGGAGTTCGCAGCTTAACACAAGAATTAGTCAAAATATGTGTGTGCAAGAGGTTATCGGTACTGTCAGGCCTAACTTAGCAACCATGCCAAGCCTATGTCATAGACAATTAGAAGCTTAAGACAATGGTTTTGGCATCCACTACAGGGCTCAAGTTCATCCAAATGTGCAATTCGAAGCCATCTTGATACCTTGGCGTGGGACAGTATAGACCTATCTCGATCTTTTCTCATCACTTAGCTTGTTTTTCAAATTTTAGCACAAGAATCTCCAAGTTGTCAAAGCAAGTGAATGACTCAAGGCATGAGACATAGCAACCTAGCATAAAAATGATAGCAATAGAGATCTCAACATATCCTACACATGCTAGTTGCCAATCCCAACGGTGAACAGATTTCAAGTTTCAAAGTTGTTAATCATGTTCACAATTTAAAACTAGCTTAGCTCATAACATGCATCAAATGATAAAAAAGGGCCTAAGCCACAAGCACCATTATGTACACACAAAACATCCCAAATAAAGCATAGTTTCAATCTAACAGTTACAATCATGAAGCTCAAAATGCTCTAATATATATGATGTAATGCAATGCAATATGATACAGAAAACCAGAAAATAGAAGCTAAGCTATAAAGGAAACAAAACTACTATACAACACAAATGTCCCCCTCCTCTAAAAAGGGAAACAAACTCTAAGCTCCCCTCACAAGAGTGCAAATTGGGCTTGGTCAAGGGGTTTGGTGAAGATATCTACGAGCTGGTTTTTGGTGTCAATGTGGCGCAGGTCTATATCACCCTTCTCATAGTGGTCGCACAAGAAATGAAAGCACGCCTCTATACTTAGCTACACTTATGGCACTAGTGCTATCACAAAGCAAAGGCACTTGCCTAAACTCTAAGCCATAATCCCTTAGAGTAGCTATCATCCAAAGCAGCTAGGAGCAGCAACCAGCGACAGCGACATATTCATCTCTATGGTGGATTGGGCAACGCTGGACTACTTGCGAGAAGACCAAGACACAAGAGAAGATCCAATAAATTGACAAGTCCCCAACGTGGACTTTCTCTCAATGCAGCAGCTAGCATAATCCACATCAGAATACCTGCAAAGAGAAAGGGAGGAGGAGGCCAAAAACCAAAGACCAAACTCAGGTGTGAAACAAAGATACCTCATGATCCGCTTGACAACATGATGATGAGACATGCGCGGAGAAGACTGAAAGCGTGCACATATACTGACCGTGAACTGGATGTCCGATCTCATCCCCTTCAGGTACAGCAATGACCCGATCATGCTGCGGTACTCCTTCTAGTCCATGGCTTCTCATTCCTCATCAGCGTCCAGGGCCATCGAGGTCGACATGGGCATCAAAAGAGGCTTGGCCTTGCCCATATTGAACTTCATCAGCAAATCCTTGGTGTACTTGCCTTGGTGCACAAACGTCCCTTCTCGGGGTTGCTTGATTTGTAACCCAAGGAAGAAAGTCAATTCTCCCATCATACTCATCTCAAATTCTCTGCTCATTATATCTGAAAACTTGGCAACAAGAGCATGAGAAAAGCCACCAAAGATTATATTATCCACGTATATCTAAACCAAAAGGATGTTAGTGCCTTGATTCAGGAGGAACAATGTTTTATCAACTGCAACCATTTTAAAACCCTTCTCAAGCAAGAAAGCTTTCAAGCACTCATACTAGGCTCTCGGGACTTGTTTCAAACCATACAAGGCTTTGTGGAGTTTGAAAACATGGTTAGGAAACTTGGGATTTTCAAAGCCAGGGGGTTGCCTCACATAAACCTCTTCCTCTATGTACTCGTTCAAGAAAGCACTCTTCAATCCATCTGATATAGCTTGAACCCTTTCGAAGCTCCAAAGGCTAAAAGAATCCTAATGGCCTCTAAATGGGCAACTTGAGCAAAGGTTTACTCGTAGTCTATCCCCTCTTTCTGGCAAAAGTCCTAAGCTACCAATCTAGCCTTGTTTCTCACTACCACCCCATCCTCACTCTGTTTGTTCTTGAAAACCCACTCTGTACCGATGGGGTGGCAATCTGGTGGAGGTGGTACTAAAACCCACACTTGGTTTCACTCAAAGTTCTCTAACTCCTCGTGCATAGCATTGACCCAATCGGAATTAGATAGTGCGTGTCCAACATCTTGAGGCTCAAAAGAAGCAACAAAAGCAGAGTGAGTGAAGTGTGAGATGTGATATGACCTGGACCATGTGACTCACTGGTTGATGTCGCCGATCATGGTCTGAGGTGGGTGGCGATGCTGAATGTGTCGAGGTGTCTCCCTTGATGAAGTCACCTCCACCTAAATAGCAGCTGGGGCCTCCTCAGGTGCAGCCGGCGTAGGCTAAGAAGACTGCTCGAACGAACCCCATGTGCTAGAAGAAGAAGGATCGGGGCCATGAGCTGAAGTAGACGTCACAGGCTTGAGAGGGGCAGCCGGTGGAGTCGACTTAGGATCACCCCAATCGGCATCTTCCTGCTCCTCCTCCACAAAGATGCTCTTAACAATCTCCTAATCACCTGCACAATCAAAGATAGGAGTGGAACAAGGCATGGTTTCATCGAATGTGACCTCACAGGTCTCCACAACTCGGTTAGTTTCAAGGTTAAGAACACGATATGCATGAGAGTGAGAAGCATAACCAAGAAAAATACCGTTGGAAGACCTGGACTCGAACTTGTCCAAATTACCTTGTTTCAGGATGAAGCACTTGCATCCAAACACCCGAAAGTGGCTTACCTTGGGTGGTCATCCAAATCGCAACTCATAAGAAGTCTTCATGAAAGCTCGAAGTAAAAAGTGATTGGAAATATGGCATGCAGTGTTGATTGCTTCAGCCCAATATCTCCTAGGAGTCCTATGCTCATCGAGCATTGTCCTAGCCATTTCAACCAAAGTCCAATTTTTGCGCTCTACAACATCGTTTTGCTAAGGGACATAAGGAGAGGAAAACTGATGTTCAAGACCCAAAGAAGCACAGAAAGTTTCAAACTAAGAGTTTTTTAATTCAAAGCCATTGTCCCTATGAATCGCTCTCATGGCTTTCTTAGGCAACTCAGTCTGTAACCAAAGAATCAAGTCTCAAACCAAAGAAAACGCCTCATCCATACCTTCCATGAAGAACACCCAAGAGTAGCGAGAAAAATCATCCACGATCACTAGGATGTACCATTTCCCACCTTCTAACTGAACCCGAGCTGGGCCCACTGTGTCCATGTGAAGTATCTCGCCGGGTTCCTTGGTCATGACTTGGTTCACAGGGGGGTAAGAAGTGGCAACCATCTTCCCGTGGCGACAAGGGTGGCAAAACAATCCTTCTCAAATTTCAACTTGGGCAATCCTCGGATTAGATCAAGTGAGCTCAACCTAGCTAGTAAGTCAAAGCTCAAGTGACTCAGTTTCCTATGCCACTTACAAAGCTCAGAGGAGGATCCGGCCACCAAACATCAAGAAGAGCCAAAGGAGGGGGAAAATTAGCTCGAAAGACACAGCCAAAAGGGACAATCTAGCAAACAAGATTTCCCTAAGAATCAAGAACTCGAGACAAACCGGTCTTAAAGCGCACTTCAAACCCATCCTGAAGGAGTTGTGAAAACCAAAGCAACATCCTTCAAGACAAAACTCTCATTGACCTAAATGATCCCACGAGAAAGCACCTTACCTTGTTATTGTCCCCGAATGTGATGTACTCCTTACATTGCATGGGGTCAAGACTGGAGAACCATTTTGAACTTCCGGTCATGTGGCGTGAATACCCAGAATGAATGAGCCATGTCTTCTCCAGGCCTCCGTCCTGCATCAATAGAAAGGCATGGGATGAGCAAATGGCGCAATACTAGGGTTAGTAAACTGTGAAGGATACCAGTGTTGGCTCATTTGCCCTGGAAAAGTCTTAGGAAAAACACCAAACATGCCATGTCCCATTTAAGGGAAGTGATCACCACGTGGGGAAAACATGGTCCGCAAGAGCTATAGGACTTGAAAGCATCTAGGCCCCTAGTTGGGTTTCGGTGATTAATGACAATATGGAATTACTATTGCTAACGTGTGTTTTGCAGAGGCAATTAAGTTAGGTCATGGTAATGGAGATCGATTGGGCAATCATGGTGGTCATGCCCCTACGATGGAAATCGTTTTGGTTTTCAAAGGATGGACGACAAGGTTAAGGATGGACTAGTTCTAAGTGTCGTTTGGAGTTGAAGAGACACTTAGAGTAGTTTAGGACTTTGTTTTTCCTTTGGCCATACTATTAAGGGGGGTATGGATGGGTAGCTTGACCTAGGTGAGTCTAGTGAGTTAGGTGTGGTGCACACTTGTTAAAACTAGCACTAGGTAGCTCCAAAATAGCCCTTAGATCCAATGGAGCAAATTTCATTCACGTATGATCGAGAGTTGGAAGTGAATGGAGGGTTAAATACTGACCGGACGCTGGTTTCGGGTTGACAGAACACTGGTGCAGAGTCCAGTCAGTTCATTTGACCAAGGTGAAATCATCTGGCGCGACCGGATGCTGAGAGGTGAAGTGACCGGACGCTGAGAGCCAGCGTCCGATCGACTCCAGTAAGGTTCTAGAGAGAGAAAATCACGACCGGACGCATTCGGTCAGTGCTGACCGGACGCTGGCCAGCGTCCGGTCACACTTTAAACACTGGAGTTCAGGGTGTACTGACCGGAGCATCCGGTCACCCCGCAGAGGCACATAACGGTTCATTTTTTAGCCGATATTATAAATACCACCTCCACTCGTGTGTGGGGGTACTTTTGCTCATTCCAACAGCTGAGAAACACCTTAGAGAGTGCCAAGAAGAGCAAGGTCCTAGTGAGGTGATTGAGATTTAAGAATCCCAAAGAGAGCCCTCATTAGTGAGATCAAGAGTAGCAAAGTGTGCATCCACCCTTCTCATTAGGCTTGTCGTGGTCAAGTGAGAGTCCGTGCTTGTTACTCTTGGTGATCGCCATCACCTAGATGGCTTGGTGGTGATTGGGAGCTTGGTGATCATCCAGAGAGCTTGTGGATGACCCAACTCAAGTTGTGAGCGGTTGTGGGTGATTCACCGCGACGGAGTGTCGAAGAATCAACCCATAGAGAGCACTTGATCCTTGCGCGGATCAAGGGGGAGCTACACCCTTGTGCGGGTTCTCCAACGAGGACTAGTGGGGAGTGGCGACTCTCCGATACCTCGGCAAAACATCGCCGCATTCCTCCTCCTCTCTTTACTTTGAGCATTTAATTTGAGCAATTCAATTCTTGTCATTTACATTCTTAGAATTGCCATGCTAGAGTAGGATTGGAACATAGGTTACAAGTCTTTTTGTGCGGTAGAACAATTAGAAACACTATCTAGGTACAAGGGGTTAATTGGGCTAACCGTAGGATTTAATTATCATAAAGAAATTTAGAATTAGCCCAATTCATCCCCCCCTCTTGGGCATCTTGATCCTTTTAGGACTGAAAGCCATTGTCGTGAGGTCCAAAGTCATATTGATCATGACCTGAACCACGTCGAGCATGACCACCGCATGGTCTCGCAACCTAAGGCCTAGCACCTTGAGGCATTGCACCTCCATGCCTAGCACTACGCCTCTGAACAGGTGGCACATGTACGCCATGGGGCGGGCGGTTCATGTTCTGGTTGTTTAACTCGTACTCTTGCTGCTCATCTCTCTTCCTCCTAAAGTAGAACTCAGTAAGGTGATCATCACTATGGCAGTAGTCAGAGTGATACCTCACCTCTCTCTTGGGTGGTTGTTGGCTCACTCTCTTGTGGGTATGGTTCACTCTTTGTGGCTGTTTGGCTTTTGGAAGGGGATCCTCAGAGATGTTTGGTAGAGTGTCAAGTGGGTTCTTGAGATAGTTTGGTTTTGGAACCTAGACTTGTTTCTAAGGTGGAGCTTTTGGAGATTCTTCAAACACTCCATCTTTGACAGTGGGCTCAGTGGGCTTAGGTGGAGTGATTTTGATCAACTTGGGAGTAGTAGAAGGTTTCTCACTTGGGTTCAAACCATTGTACTCACCAACCTTACCACATATATTTTCACTCTTCCTAGCTAACGCAAAGCCTACACCCAATGTACCAGTTCTCCGCCTGAACTGGCTCATCATCATGCCCAACTGCGGCTCACTATAGGACACCCATCTCAAGATGGATCGAATGTATGTGTTTTCTTCCTCGATTCTCATCTTGTCATGCCTACAGGACTCAATCTCTAGCTCCAAACCTTCACAACATACACACTTAGTGGCAGTGCTATCTGAACTGGCCTTCTCAAGCAAAGAGATCATAGCAACCTTCTCTGCCAGCTCAAATTGCAAGCCCAAGCAGGACTTGCATGCACCCAACAAGCCAAACCTAGACTTCAACTCATCGTTCTCATCAAGCAAAGCAACATACTTGGATTGCAAGGAAATAAGACTGGACATGTGAACAGCACACTCATCGCACTCAACCTTGTCAAAAACTGCTACAGCGTGCTTCTTAGCTTCCTCAAGCTCCTTTAGTGCAATTTCTAGCTTGTCCTTATATTCTTTCCTCTTATAGGCAGCACGCTTTAGTAGCTTATCTTGGCTCATCAAGGTGTCATTCATGATATCAAGCTCAGCAACAAGATTGTCGATGGAAGGGGATACCTTAGAAGTGTTGTCGACGAGAACCTCGTCCTTGCTAGCCTCCACCTTGGAATCGATAGCCATGGTGCAGAAACCTCCGTGGGTAGAGTCGGTGAAGAAGTAGAGTTCGGTAAGCTTGTCCTCGCACTTCCTCTCGGACTCATCGTCGCTCGACAGAGAAGAAGAGTGGCCATCGTCAGAGTTGTTGTCGAGGTCACTAAGGGAGGCGAGGAAGGCGCACTACTAGGCCTTGGCCTTCTTGCGGTACTTCTACTTAAGCGCCTCCTTGTCGAATCCTCCCTTAGACTTGTGCTTGCCGAAGGAGTACTCACACTTGTCCTTGCGCTTGTTGGTGTCGTACTTGTTGGAGGAGTGCTTGTTCTTCTTGGGGTGGTGAGCGACGAAGTGGTCGGGGTCTCCATAGCCATAGCAACCCTCCTTCGGACCACCACCACGCTGGCAGTTCATGCGGTTGTTGTAAAACCGTGAGAACCGGTTGATGACCAGTGCCAGCTCATTGTCCCCAAGTGCCTCCATTTGCTCCTCTGTAACAGACACCAAAGAAGACAAGGCAAAGGAGATCTATGAAGGGTTAGCTGAAGAACTTGAACCATTACCTGAGACCAAAGCCATAGTTAGTGCAGAGGGATTCTTGATTTTGGCTTCGGTCTGGTAATCAATCTCGGTGGACTTGAGCTTGCTGAAAAGCCCATCCATGGTGAGGGTGTCGTAGTTAGCGGACTCAATGATAGCGGACACCTTCACATTCCAAACCTTCCGATCTAGGGCATATAGTAACTTGAGAGCCCTCTCATGATCATCATAAGGCAGCTACGGCTTGTTTGCCCACATCTTGTTCATAATCGAAGGGAAACGAGAAAACATAGAATTGATATACTCCATCCAACTGAGAGAAGTTCTCATACTCACGCTTTTATGTCTCAAAGAGTCTGGTTTTAACCTGTGTCATTCCCTCGTGATAGCTCTGAAGCCTCACCCAGATCTCTTGAGCAGTAGTACAATCACAGACTCTATCAAACTCAGAAAGGGAAAGACTCGAAAAGAGAACACTACGAGCCTTGTTATTTGCATTGTGTTGGTCAATCTGCTCTTGACCGACATGAGCAGCAAGCACCTTGTAGTTAGCATCCTCACAAATCTCCCAAACTCGCCAATCAATGCCTTGAAGATGTGCAGACATGCAAATCTTCTAGTAAGGGTAGTTTGTTCCATCGAAGTGCGGCGGCTTGCCAGAACCGCGCTCCATGTAGCCTTCATGGATCATGGACCGATTAAGGTGGAATGATCCTTAACCGACTCCGATACCAATTGAAGGACTGGAAATGGAGACCAGAGGGGGGTGAATGGGAGCCTCAAATTTCTTTCAAAATATTTGGCTGTTGTCCCAAAATCAAGCCCCAAAAACAAATGCATGCAAGAGCGATATGTTCACGAGCCAACTGGTGGCTAGGCACCTCCGGTGATGACCAAGAGGTACAGCGGAACAATCGAGGACCGATGGAAACAAACACACGGGAGATCGAGAGAAAACAGCACAAAATGCACAGTCCCAGAACGTCCGGCATAGAGAGCTCGGACTGGCCGCAAGGCAGGTCTTGGATTATCCGCGGAAGAGGGTAGGACTATCTGGTGGTCAACACACCGAAAACTGACTGAAGAAAATAGTTCTGGACATGACTCGGGCAGCAGCGGTGGACTGTCCGCGCCTGGAATGAAGTCGAGCAGGAAGTGAATGATGGACTGTCTATGGAAGAATCCTCGACTGTCCGGCATTCAAAACTCTAAAAATGAACTTGCTGAAATAGTTCTGGACACACTTCAGCAGCTTCCCCAGACTGTCTGCGTGTAGGCGCGAACTGTCCAGCATTTAGAGCAACGAAAACCGACCAAAAGAAGACCTTCTACTCATGACATGAATAGTAATGGCGGACTATCGGGGGTCAGGGGCGGACTGTCCGCAGGTCGCGAATCAGCACGAACAGAGTCACCAGAAAATCGCCAAGAGCAAGGAAATCTGAATTGCGGCCAAATCTCAACCAACTAACACCAAATTTGAACCAAAGGGTCACAAGGCAGTGAGTGAGCTACTCCTAAGAGAACATCGCCCAATTTGAAGCCAATCAATGCAAAATCCGATGAACGCGAAAAATGTCGGTTTTCTTCCCAAAAGCTTGAATGGTCCCGATCTACGAACTCATGAGGAATTAGATGAAATCCTTTGGTGGAAAGGATCAACTCACGTCCTAGTCCATCTCAGATAAAAAAGAATGAATCAAAACACTCTCAAAATGATGAATTGAGCCAAGAAAGAAAGGGGGGAACACAAGAATGTGAAGAACATGAACGGGAATCACAAAAGCATCTCACAAAACGAATCTCAGAGGACATGAGTAGGTTAGGGCCTTCATTCCCAACCAAAATCACAGGTTCAACTACACCGAGACACTAGTTCATTGGTGGACCTCTTGAGAAGAACCTAGAGAGGGGGAGGAAAACCTAGAGAGAGGTGTAGAAGAATGAAATAGCAAGAGGTAAGGTAGATTGGGGCTCCCTCATCCTTATTTAACAGGGCTATTACACACTCCCAAAACATGCCACTAAATATTTTGAGTCGAACCACTTAGCTCGAGGGCATTATTGAAGCGACCTGATTTCCGCGAAGGGAAATCCACAGAGTCAAAGTGTAATAAGACCGTTGTAGATCATATTACCCAAATTCCAGTCGAATATCACATCCATACAACGATAATATCAGAGTACAAATAGTGCGGAATTACATAAATTATTACATCGCCGCATTGGCGGAATCAAAAGTAGCATTCATTCAGAACAGCTTGAAGATAAGATGGCTAAACTCAAGCGTAGGAACGAACCCCTCAACCGTCAAACTCCTCGGAGCTATACTCCTCAGCAGAACTTGTGTTCCAAAATTTATCAGTACGATTTGTACTGGCCACTCCCACCCTATGAGCATTGCTTTGTGGAAATTGGATGCAAGTTGGATATAATCAAAAGGAACCTATAAGGCTGGGGTTTCCTATGTATTTAGCATATCAAGTACATAATAATAGTTGGTCAAGTTTTAACACCATTCCCACACCCATTCCACCCCATTTCCGTCTAGAGCCAGGTTTCGATCCTAGGATCGATATACCACCATCACCATATCACACCCATACCATCGCTCAGTCGATAGGCCAACTCCCTCTCGGCACTGTCTCAAGGCCCGTAGCCCCTGGCTACGTCCGAACACTCACTCCCAGGGGGAGAAGAGAAGAACTCATCTCACTATCTAGTTTAAGCGAAACCCAGGAAAGGTCCATAGCCGACAAGTCGGCATATGTATCGATCGATCAACCATACACTTTGTAGAGGTTTTACATAACCACAAGATCCGCCTTCCTCGCTGACCGTCGTCAACTAGGCTGATTCCGGCCGCTTGCTAGCCTAGGATAATGCCACTCTACCATTCAGCCCTGGTACACCCCAAGTCTAGTTTGGGGTGGCTGAAACTGTGAGTCATGAGCTGGGTCCACAAGGCCTCCATGAAGTCTCGGAAGGGTGTGGGGAAAATCCTCCACGCCCCGTACCTCCTTACACTGTCCGCTATCAACCTAGCAGTAGTGGCAATATCCTACCCAGTAGTCTGGCCGTCCCGCACCATATAGGGCGAGTGGTACGTAAGGCTTCCTAGTGAATCTGAGTACTAGTAAGTCCTTAGGGATGACCAAGCCAGAATATCTTCATTAGGGTTTCCATTTACCGTGCCACCATAGCACCTCCACCCTTGGCTCCTCCCATCACAGGATCACACCTAGGGCCACCTCATATACCATTTACCCACCACAGGTATCCATTCCAGGGGTGCCCAGGTAGCACCCCATGGCAAGACTTGCCCCAGGCTCGTCGTATACTCCAACTTGGTCGACACAACCCTCACCCTCCACGCACCCAAGTCGCACACGCAGCACTCTCCCCATAGTCCAGATAACACCAGTTTCCACCACGCATCAATGTAGTGCAAGCGTAGTAGAAGTAATAAGCAATGAATTATAGTAGCAAGCGTGTGACTAGCCTAACAGCAGGGTGAGCAGGGGTAAGGTTGCGTCAAGGTAAAGGTCATCAAGAAAGCATACTACCATGCAAGTCCTATCATAGTGTGATCATAACAATAAAGTAAAGCACTAGCATTTCTATTTTAGCCATGCGTAATAGGTGCTATGAGATTGGGTGGGATGTGGCACCTTTAGTGTAGTCGTCTCTGTACTCCTCACGGTACTCACAATCCTCGTCCGTCCAGTTCTCCTCTGAGTCTACAAACGATCGCATTATAGTCGCGTTAGCGACGTCTATAGAATAGCACAAAGAAGCAATGAAAATTCAAAAGAGCCAAATGCACTCAAACATGGGTTCATTGCGTAGAGCTTAATTTTAGATGAATTTTGGTCCTAGTTTTGTATTTTTCTGAGGTCACATGAATTAGATATGAATTTTCAAAGATTAAATCCATTTCTGAAAATGAAAAAGGCTGAATTAATCCGGGGCTGACACGTGTCACGCTGTGACTGGTCCACGTGGCATGCTGACGTCAGACGTCACCATCTCGGTTCCATGCTGATAGGTGGGGTCCAACTGACGTCAGCATGACGTCATCAATTCCGACAGGTGGGTCTAGGGGCTCTTGGGTCACTGACATGTGGGTCCGACCAAAGTCAATGTCAAGTCAACGGTGAGTCAACGGCGAGTCAACGGTCAACGGGTTAGGGTCACTGATGTGTGGGGCCAGGGTTGCTGACGTCAGCAGCTGACATCACCGTGACGTCAGCATGACGTCACCTCGGCTGTGTTGCTACTGACATGTGGCTCCCGCGTGACGTCAGCATGATGTCACCATCTGACATGTGGGTCCAGTGGCTCTGTGTCGCTGACATGTGGGGCTAGGTCAACGGTCAACATTGACCGGTCAATGGTCAACATAGGCTGGGTCTCAATCGGGCTCTGGCGGGCTTCGGGTTGGGCCGGTCTAGGCCAGGCCGGACCGGACACGTGGCATGCTGTTGCGCTGCCACGTCACTGCCATGGGCTCCTACTGGGCTTCGTTTCCAGGCTGTGGGCATGAGCATGGCTCACGGTGGACCAAGAGGCGCTGGTCTATGGACCTAAGGCAGGGTGCATGGTGGACTAAGTCTACCTCTCTTTCCTCGGGCATGGTCTACGAGCACCGAGTTCATGCGCGGGTGGCCGGCGAGGAAGAATCCTCTGTTTCCTCCCTGGCATGCTCCCGCTGGTGATGTGCTCTCCGGCGAGCTCCCACAACGGCTGAGGCGTCCAATTGTGGTGGGGAAAAGCCTTCCCGTGCCATGGCGACTGCAACGGTGGGGTCGGGGCGACGGATAGGGCTTCCTAGGTCACTGGCCATGGCGAACGGTGGCTCGAGCACAACCGGCGTGCGGGGGTGGCGTGGGTGCAGCGGCATAGGCCGGGTCTGTGGTGCGCGTGAGCGTCACGATGCTCCAGCGGGCATGTCGGGCAGGTCGAAGGGTCCTCTAGAGCCCTCAGTGGCTTTGGCCACGGTGGCGGCTTGATTCGGCCATGGCGGAGGTCTGGTGGTGGTTTGGTGCTCGTGGCCAAGGCACTGCGGCTAGCTATCGACGACTCGGTCTACGCGGCTGTTCTCCAGACGTCACGGCGGTGCTACGACTACGTCCTAGTCCGGCAAGGCGGCCGGGTGCGCGAGTGGTGGTGCATGGCATGACGGCGGCATCGTGAGCGCGGCGTGCACGCGCTCTGCTACGGCGTCCAAGGGCTCGGAGGTGGTCACAGGTGTGCGCATGAGTGTGCTGTGCTTGTGTACCCAGAGGTCGGAGATGTCCTTGGCCTATGCGCTCACGGTATGGAGCGCCATGGCCGGAGTAGCAAAGTCCGGCGGCAAGCAGGGGAGAGTCGGGCGCTCACCGTAGGTGCCGACGGTGAATGGATGGCGGTGCAGTGGCGGGTCGTGGCCGTGTAGCTCCGAAAGCAGTGCAGTGCAGTGCAGTGCCGAACCACGTCAGTGATGAAGACGACGGCGTCGTCTTCGGCTCCGATGACTCCGGCAGCACGCGGGTGGCTCCGATCCTCCTCTTCCTTGCTCCTCACTCGTTCCCTCTTCTTCCTCTATCCTCTCTGGCTCAGGTGTGCGGTGGATGGCCACAAGGTGGCGGCGGGGCGATGGGACAAGCTCTAGGGCACCCAGGGCCGAGGCTTTTATAGCCGAGCTCGGCCATGGAGCTCGGTGAACGGCGGATGGGGATCAAGGGCGATCGGAGGTGCGTGCTTGCATCCAACGGCATGCGCGTGGTTGCGTGGGCGCGGTGCCAAGGGGACAAGGTCATGCCCCGGGCATGACCCCCTGGTCTCCCCTGCCATTGCTGTCGGCCTCCGGTCGCGCGGCGGTTGAGGTGTGGGGGGGAAGATGACACTGTGGCGGGGGTGCGGCTGACATGCGGGGCCAAGTGGCAGCGGCAGCAAGAAAAAGCGGGGAGGCACGCGGGCGTGGGTGACGCGCGCTGGGCTGCTTGCTGGGCTGGCCGCGTGAGTTGGGCTGGCCTGCTGCTGCGCGCTGGCGGGGCTGCTTGCTGGGCTACTGCGCGCTGGCGGGCCGAGAAGCTTCTTCTTCTTTTCTTTTTCCTTTTTCTGTTTTCTTTTTCTTCTCCTTTGGTTGAATTCATATTTGGTTTGAAATTCGAATTTCAAATTGGTGCACCATATTCATTGGGGTTTTAGATATGAGGCCCACCACATTCTTTTATATATATTAGGAATTTATTTAGCTATTTTGTATAACAACATAGGTGTAGTTTGTTATATATAAAAATAGAATTAGTTTTCTCTTTTTACACAATTATCCTTTGGTTTGAATAATAATTACTTTATGGTGTGTTTCTTTAAAAGAGTTTTTAGGTATTACATAAAACAGATGAAAATCCAAATCACCATTTTAGTTAACAATGTATGCAACACTTTGTTTGTTGGAAATTAAATAAACATAACTAACAAATGACATGCCATGCTTATGTGTTGACTTGGGTTGGGGTTAGACCTAATGCATCTCTTAGGTTGGGTTTCTATATATGATACTCATCATCACATGGGAGTTTTGAGAAAAATTTTGTAGTTGGTATTTTTGGTGTATGAATTTTTGGGTTGTTACAATTATGGTCCAACCCGAGATAGTCTTCATCCGACAGTCACCGCGCCCTTCATGAGATAGCTTCGCCTTGACCTGAACTCCTCGATGCCGCCACGTGCCGTATGTTCCTCCTCGGAACCTCCACCCTGGTTTTGAGCCCAAACTCGTGAAACCGTCACCTGGTGGTTTTGAGGCTTAACCCACCAAACCGCCGTGAGTAGCGTACTCCATACGCGTCCCCCGCCACTCGACGTGTGTCACCGCCGTCCTCGATGGGCCGGGCGCCAAGTCCTCCAGAGCCCCGCTCGACTCGCACGTTTGTAGTCTTGACTCGGTCAACACGGTCACTCCTCCATGTATACTTGCGTTTGTCGATGTCCCCAGATGTCAGCCACCGCGTCTGGTCACCCGGCCTCCTGGTCCCTCGGTCCAAGTCTTACGTCCATCCTTCACCGCTCCAGGTCCATCGGCACGGCACGTCCCTACTTGACCTTCACCTCGCCGTTGACCACAGCCTCCGAGCTCTACACCTGCGCATCACAAGCCAAGAGACATGTCGCACAACCCAACCCATGCCATAGTTAGTTCACAAACTCAATACAAGACGCAAATCACGTTGACAATTACTCATCACAAACCCGAACCACAAGGGCGTACTATCTACATAAAAACATATATTTCCACAACGTAAATGCAATTTGGCATTTCCTCTTTTTTTCTTTACATATTATACCGAAGGAAACATTTTGACCTGTTGTCATCATCAATCATGCGAGGTACAGCAGTACTCGGTTATTGATCAGCCTATAAATCAGGGACACGTGCCTGCCTGCGTTCTCGTTTCTTGTTTTGAGCTTGCCGGGCGCCGACTAGACATCGATTGCACTGCTACAGGAACAGCTTCTACGGGCAGCTGGTGAGGCTTTGTAGAGGCAGCTCGACCAGCCGCCCCTATTATACTGTCTCTATAAATCATGTATTTGTAGGAGTGGTTCTCAGACCGCTCTTACAAATCGATTTGTAGAGGCGGCTGGTAACACTAGCCTCCTTTACAAAATCGATTTGTAGGGACGGCTGTAGTACCAGCCGCCCCTATAATACCTATTTGTAGGGGCGGTTTAGTCTAAAGTTCCCCTAAAGTGTATTTTTCCACACAAAAAATTCAAATTTACAATTCAAAGAGAGGTCCACATGGCATTTTCTAGTGGGTCCACGTGGCTGACTCTAAATGGTCCATGTGGCACAATATGATTTGTCCACATGTCTATTTTCAAGTTATCCACGTGTCAGCTTCCGATTGATCCGAAATGTATATTCCAATTAATTTATGTTCGCTGTTTTATTAGTACATTTGTTATTATATAAATTGTGCTAGCAATCGAATCTGGTTCCCATTTCTTCACAAAAAATAGCACCCAATTTATAATATAATATCAATTACAGCCTGAATAATAATTCAGAAAAAATCAATTACAACCACAATATGAACCCTGAATTCATACTAAGCTCATATACATAGTCAATCACAGCCCACGTGCATACAATAATCACACCATTGTACATACAGAAAAAACAACCAACAAACCCATACACGAGTGATGAACTAATACAATCACACCCATATACATACGCATCTAATAAGATCATTGGCCTCGTCTGTAGCCATCTTCAAGTTCTCCATCACTTCTACAAGCAAAAAGTGCAGCCTTGATTAGTTCTATTATAGCCCAGCATGTACAGAATAAATGTAAATGATATCGTGTACTGTTCGTCAGCGGTGCTCGCCTGCTTGAACCCCTGCGGGTGGAGCTAGTCCAAACTCTGCTCCTGCTCGAAGCCATGCCGATGACGAGGAAGGCTCAGGCTGGCAGAAGATGACGGGGTTAGCTCGTCCATGTGATGCTGCTGCGCGGTGAAGAGGAAGCAGCCATGGTCGGTGAAGGTGAAGCTGACGCACGGCTACAACACCCGACCGGCCGACCTGACGAGGACGGCGACGGCTCCTGGCTCCTCGGGTACGGCTACAGCTCAGAGAGGACGGCGACGACACCGGAGTTGGAGAAGACGAACGGCAATGGCTAGGTCTACCGCTACGACCGAGCTCCTCCTGGCAGCGCAGTCGACGACGGCACCGGCGGTGAGCCACCGTTGCGACCGAGCTCCTCCCGGTAGCTGCGGCGGTGAGGTTCAAACCCGACAGAGCTTCGCCTGCTGTAGTGGCGTCGGCGTGCTTGGGGAAGAAACTATGGGTCTCTTCTTAAAGGCCCTGGCATGCTCGAACGGCATCAGAATTTTGGACGCGGGATTTGGAAGCTGAGCGCGCTCGTGCGGTAGCTGCATAGTGGGGCAAGTGCTGGATTGGCGAAATTGTGGACGGCGCCACGGGATTTTGGAAACGGAGCGCGCGCTCGCGCGACAGCTGGACCGCTAGCGCCGGATTAAAGAAATCCTGGGCGGCGCCTGCTATGGCTCCAGAATGTCGACATCCTCATCTGGAAGCATGTGAGGGAGGTGGGCCCATTTGTGTTGTTGGTGCTGTGATGCGGGAGCATCCGAGGGAGGTATGGCTGTAGGATGTCAACATCTGCAGAAGGATGTAGTCACTTGAGTTCCTGAGCCCTGACACAAGGGCCACCCCCGTACCATATGAAAGGATTTAGTCGCTTTTGGGTTTTATACATAGATAGATAGGATACGTGTATCTGCCTCAAGTTAAACAAATTCATATGGTTGCATAGGTTTCAGTATGAAATTTGTTTATTAAATGCTTAGACAGAGAGGTCTGGTTATTGCTTGCTTATTAAATTTGTTTATTAAATTTTGAGGCATGAGATACAATTCAAAGTTGGCATCGAGGTGGGTGCGGTTGGTCAGTTATTTTCTCAAGTGATCAGAAGATAGTAGTTCTGTTGTTGCTAACAATTGTGTTATGGGTTGAATGCAGATTGTGATCGACTCTTGCTGCACGACATTTGCGGAGGTGTAGAAGAGGAGAAAGGATTTTTGGATAGAGTTTGAACTATATGTTGTTGACCTCCTTGTTAGTGTAGCAGTTGATATTGCACTTGTGGGGCTGTTGGCTCCATATGTGAGAATTGAGAAGCCATCTGGTCGCTCATCCTCTTATTGAAGGGATTCATTCCATCGGTGCTCAAGCCAAACCGTACATTTCTTGGGTCATCGCTGAATTCTTTGTGCTTCTCATCGATCCTTTGCCACTGACTACAATCAGCCGGGTGTGCAATCTTATCATCATCCACCTTGCGCTCATCATCCCACCATATCATGAGTGCGGCTTCTTTAGGGTTTAGGAAGATACGTCTCAAGCGGTCGGTCACTGGCAGGTACCACATTACCAAGGCAGGAATTCTTCTCTGCTTTGCATCGTTGCCTAATGGAGTGTCCTCTGGGGGCTGAGATTCTTGTACCATCTTTTTCGTACCCTTCTTATTCATCTTTTTCCCCGTGGAGGCTTCGTCCCCACCGTAACTGTCATTGTTCTTGTACCGACTAGCCCCACACCGGGGACATTTATCCAGTGACTTGAATGTTTCGCCATGAAAAAGGATACAGTGGTTGGGGCATGCATGGATTTTTTCAACCCCCATTGTCAATGGACTTATGACCTTCTTCGCTTGGTATGTGTTGACGGGAACTGAGTTTGGTTGTGGCAGCACCCATGATAGGAGACGTAATAGATCACTAAAACTATAGTCTGACCCGCCGTACTTAGCCTTCAGGACGAGTAGCTCAAGCACAAAACGTAGCAATGCCCAATGTGTCGGACAGCCCTTTTCAACACCATACACAGTCTCCTTCAATGCTTTTGTCACCCTTTCCAAATTTTCTAGACCTTTCGGGCTCTTTAGTAAAATCTTTGGTCCAAGGGCTCAAGGCATTGTATAGTAACTTGTAAAAGTTGGTAATACACCTTAGTGGTACAATACAATGCTCTCTTAGCCTTTGTGACTTATCAGTCTTGACTCTTGCATGTTGCAGTATGCGTCATCGTTTCTACTACTTTCCCATGCATATTACAGAGGAAAGTGTTGACATCGGAAGTAATCCGAATCAAACACCAACAGGGCCTTGGATGCCTGGGCCTCTATGAACCCAAGAATGCAGCAAGGATGTCACTCTTTCATGATGAAGAACGGAGCGGTTTACAAGCAAATCACCAAAGGATAACCAACGTGCTTACGTGATGAAGAACCGGCTAGTTTTCAGGCAAACTAGCAAAGAAATCATCAAAGCTCTCGCCCGGGAGGGACCCTGTCAGGGCAAGGACGTTGTCGGGTTGCCCTAGGTCAGCCAGCAAGCCTAGGGAACCATCCTTGGTCGTTGGATCAAGGGATGAACATCATGGGGTTGGAGAAGAGGGCAAAAGGGTTGGAGTAGAGGTAGTAGATTGATTTGTTTGTCGATTGGATAGATGGGAACTCAATCGGCCATGATCCTCTCATATATATAGAGGGGGTGGTCTTATCCTAGTAGGAAACCTCTCCAAGCCTTATTTTCCAAGTTTCTCACGAGTTTGGAACAGTTCGGATCAGAATCCAAAAGGCCAGATCCAAATAGGATTTTCTGTTAGGTATGTCAGAAGTCTCGACTTGGGTTGGAACTCCCGACAGTCGAAACTCCCGACGTAGGGATAACCCCAGACACCCGAGCAGATTTCTTCAGACTTCCCAGAAGTCCTGACACCCGTCAGAACTTCCGACAGTCGGAAGTCCTGACTTGGGTCGGAACTCCCGACAACGAGGCATCTTTCTGAGGGTATAACTTCTTCATCCGGACTTCGAATTAGATGTTCCATATATGTTTTTTGACCGTCTCGATGATAGGAAAGCAATGGTGAAGTCCATTTCACATTTTGACAACTTCACAAAATGGACATTTTTGGTTGTCAACATATGCCCCCCTATTTTCAGGTGAATGATGCATAAACTTGAAAACACTTATTCAAAACCAAACAGCGACGATACCCATCTCATCGGCTGCTTAGTGACTAAGGGCGATGTATACATTGGCCATTTTTTCTAAGGGCGATACATGTATCGGCCATTGTTTGGAGAGCACTTAGGCTTCTTGCCAAACACTTGGAAAGTACCCTTTCAAGTACCTCCCGTTGAATGCTCTCGTGAGACGTTCACCTTGCAATGTCTCTAGCACATATGAATTTCCGAATATAACTTTGACCACTTTGTAAGGACCTTCCCAATTCAGTGACCACTTGCCAAACTGATTGCTCTTTGATCCAATTGGTAGTATGATTTTCCACACCAATTCTCCCACTTGGAAGGATTTGCTCCTGACTTTCTTGTTGTATGCTTTGGCAACTCGAGCTTTATCTTTCTCTATTTCCTTGAGAGCTTTTAACGTCACATCAGTCACCTCATCGATATTATCCATCATCAAATCATGATACACAACAGCTGATAAATTATTTTGTTTAGCAAGCCTGTATGCATCCAAATTCACTTCGATAGGCAACACGGCCTCTTGGCCATATACTAACTCAAAAGGAGTAACCTTTATAGCACCATGCCTTGAAATGCGATGTGCCCATAGAGCCTCAGACAAAACTTCATACCATCTCCTTGGATTCTCCTCAATTTTCTTTTTGATGAGGTTGATCAAAGTCTTATTACTAGACTTAGCTTGGCCATTGGCTTGAGCATAGTATGGAGATGAATTGAGCAACTTGATCTTATATAATTCGGCAAATTCCCTCACCTCTTTGGACATAAATGATGTCCCTTGATTTGTAGTTAACATTTGGGGGATGCCAAATCTATGAATAATATGCTTAGTGATGAACTCAATTACTTCCTTGTGTGTCATATTCTTCAAAGGAACTTCCTCAGTCCACTTAGTAAAGTAATCCATAGCAACTAAAACAAACCGGTGTTCCTTCAAAGATAGGGGATATATTTGGCCAATGAAGTCTAGCCCCCAACCACAAAAAGACCATGGTTTGATGATTGGATGAAGCACAACAGCAGGCACAAGCTGAATATTTCCAAACTTCTGGCACTCTTCGCAACCTTTGAAGTAGCGAAAACAATCGGCCATCATAGTAGGCCAATAGAAACCGGCTCTACGCAATAACCACTTCATCTTCGGGGCCAATTGATGCGTACCACAGATGCCTTCATGGACTTCTCACATAGCCACTCTTGCCTGATCTGATCCCAAGCACTTAAGCAGCAAATCTTCGGCGGTTCTTCGATAGAGCTCATCATTATGCAATACATATTTGAAAGCGCTCCGCCGAACACTTTTATCAATTTTGGCACTTGGACCACGTAGATATCTCAACAAGGGAGTCCTCCAATCTTCTAAATCGGCCCCAACATCACTAGAAGTTATATTGGGACGATTTGATAGCTTCTCGGGCGAATTGACCGGGCTGGTCATAGGGGAGTCGGCTGAGCCAATAGGGCCGGTAGGCTTAGTCTATTTGGAGGTGTCGGCTTGGCCGACTAGGGCAGCCGGCTTAGCCGACTTGGCCACAACAGAAGAGTAGTCGGCTGAGCCGACTTGGTCAGTCGGCTTAGCCGACTAGTCTGTACCTACACAAGAAAAATTGAAATCTTCATGCATCGGCTGTTCTTGAATATGGAAATTATGTCCACTGACATCGTAGCCAGATGCTTGTTGAGCTAACATGTTGGCCTTTTGATTTTAATGCCTCGGAATATGCTGAATTTAGAATTCGGCAAAATAGTCAATAATATCAAGGCAAGCATCAAGACAAGTTCTTAGTGACCCTTCTAAACATTGAAATTCACTAGCAACTTGCTGTACCACCATCAAGAAATCACCATAGGCTTCAACATGTTATACCCCATGGATTGCAATATGGCCAAGCCGAATAAGAAAACTTCACATTCAGCTCAAATGTTGGTGCAGATATAATTTTAATCGGCTTGATGTCTTCAATAGCACCATTGTGAGAAATAATGATTATGCCAACACCTTGGCCTTATTTGCAAGCTGACTAATCATATTGTCACATCCATGAAGTAAATCAAAATGCATATATCATGCCCCCCGGGCCTTAAGGCCATCAAAGTAAATTCCATGGGGGCTTTCTAATAGCACGATGGTTGCAAGCATTCATCGATTATATTTTACACTAAGGGCGATATCAAAATATCGGCCATATGAATTCATCCACATAAATATGCATAGCCGAAACCAAATATTTTAGCTCTCGATCATTGGTAAGTAAAATAATTTGGCAACCCTCTATAACATAAAGATCCACACCAAGGATCAAAATAAGGAGCTGAGGGATAACCATGCATACCAGGGGATGAATTCCACATAGGCATAGGCAGAGAGTATGGATGATGCCATGACCAATGATTTTGATGATTTGGTGCAAACCTCCAACTTGGCAATTGTTTCTTGAATCTCCTCTTCTTTGTTTTTGTTGCACCACTTGCTTCAGCATCATTCTTTTGAGATTGAATTCTTCCTTTAAGCACCCATGCCAAGCCTTTTTATTTTAGCTTCTCTGCACTAAGCTTCTGTAACTTTTTTTCTTGCCACTTTGGTAAACCGATTGAGCATATCGGTTTTATTTCTGTTTTGGACAACAACAAATCTTTCTTGATTTTGGGCACTCTCACCTTCTTTTGTTCAGATGTGGCACATAGAATATTAATAGATGATTTCCTCACTTCTTTGCCATCAATAGCCGGATTTTTCAGCAATGTAATTGGCTTTTCGATTGTTAAATTCAGACCTGAACTTTTCTTCTTTCGGCCATCATACTTCACGCGGTAAACTTGCTTTACCACTTTCTTCTTTGGTTGAGCTCCAGACCGGTTTTGATCAAAATGGTCTTTACAAGATGATAAACTCTCTAAATGTCTAGGAGCTGCATACTCTATATATTGTGGCCTAAAATATGGTGAAACATGTGCCTCTTGATCAAACTAGCCCCAAGATGAATAAGGATGAAAATATGCGAGCTGTGGTCCATATGACATGGTAATTGGCTGCTCAAAAGGAGAATATGTTGCTGCTGCGTGAGATCTATCTCCTTGCCAATTCCACTCTTGAGACTTGTGCTTTGGAGGCAATTTTGATAATTGGATTTTCTTTGGCCAATTGGTGACATTTGTTTTTGCTATCTTCTCATATTTAGCTAGAAGTTCCTTGAAGCTAAGCTTCGGCCTTATACTTCTTTGTTTGTCACAACCTTTACCTCCATTAGCTTTACAAGCATCCTCCTCCCCATCTTGACAGACATGCTCCAAAGAAGGATCCTTAGCCGATTCCCCTTGCTCAACGAGATCAATCGGCTTTTGCTTTGGTTGGAGAGATTTCAGCTGCCCCCTAGTGTCTTCTGGAACTGTGATAACTTTGTTGTCCTCTGGAATATCTTCTATTTGCAATTCATCAACAACAACCTTGCCTTCACTTGAAGGCTCCACATCTCTCTCTTGGGCGTTCAAGCTTTGAGCTTTGAGTGAATCGGCTAATGCAAGCCAATTCAAAACCTATTTGCCATCAAGACCAATTGAATCCAATTGGTCTATGTGTTGAGCTTCAGAAAATCTCAATCGTCCTTTATTAATGGCCGATTGGATGACTCGACGAAACACATTGCAATAAGAAGTATTATGATAAGATGAATTATGCCATTTGCAATATGTAAGCTCTTCTAAGTTTTGAATAGACGGCAAAGCATTGTGATCAATGATTCTAATAAAATTATTCTTAAGTAGGATATCAAATATATGATCACAAAAAGTAAAGTCAAAGGTGTACTTTGATTTCTTGAGCCAATTCTTTTGTGGAGTTGGCTTTAAAGCTAGGCAAACGAATGGATCGGATTTATTATCAATCCATTTGGCCACACCTTTGCAATTGCTTATAGGAAACTTTAGCTTTGACGAACTACCACTATCGGCTTTGCCATATGGAACAATGTCTTGGCCGATAGAATCTGAATTTATTTTATCATCAATAAATAAATTGCTATTCTCAATCAGTCTATTACAATAATTAGCAAGGATATCTCTAATAGATGCAGAAATTGAAATAGTATGACCAAATTGGAATTTGAACAAAATATTTGTGTTTTCTACCTTGTTGATCATGTTGGAAAAGTGCACGTCCTTGATTTGCATGATGTTGCTCTTCATCTCCAGAGAATGATCAACAATAGGTGCCGAATCATTCGAAGATGCATCGGCAGCTACTAAGACTGAGAAAGTCGGCTTAGTCGACTGGAAGTTGGCTAGGCCGACTTGGGCACTAGCAGGGGCAGTCGGCTTGGCCGGCTGGGAAGTTGGCCTAGCCAACTCAGGGAAGGCGGTAGAGGCAGTCGGCCTAGCTGACTCAGGGCAGGCAGCAATCAGCTCAGCTGACTTTGAAGTCGGCTCAGCCAATTCTAAGCAGGTAGGCAGCCCTCCTTTGTTGATTGTAGGGGCTTGATCTCCATCAATGATGCGACAATCACTAGATAAGTGTACAACCCCTTTAGCTCCCGAAAAATCAAGTCTAGCTGGTTTCTGGCGTTTTCCATGCTTTTCTGTAGCAAGACTTGTTTTTTAAGATGTGATTGATTCGGAAAGGATATTGTATTGTTCGGCTTTTGTAGCCGAACCTTTGCTTATATCCGAACCAATTATTTCTTTCATGCCCACTAGCAATCCTCTTTTAACCGATGACTCAGCTGTGATCAGCCTTTTCTCATTAGTTTTTTCAAAATATTCATAGAATTGCTCCTCTAATTGAGACCATGAACCAATAGTACATCGTGGCAAAGATGTAAACCATACAAAGGCAATATCGGTGAGAGATAAAGGAAAATTTCGCACTCTCATATAGTCTTCTTTACCGGCAAAACCCAGCTGTGAGAGATATATACTAATATGTTCTATAGTGGTTTTATCATCTTCACCACTAAATTCATAAAAATCAGGTACCCACCAACCATTAGGAGTTTTCAAGTAATTATAGCATAATGGGTACGGTCTATGATAAGTGGGCACCTTCCATTTAGAGGAACCATATGGATTCCTAGCATGGGCTAAATCTTCATAGATTCGGCTTGATTTGAGAGCAACAAATAAAGCCGAATCATGATTGTTTGCAAGTGCACACATTGCTGAATTTTCATTGATTCGGCTACAATTATTAGCAATATGTGGAGCCGAATCACGTTTTAGCACTCGAATGCCTTTTTGAAATTTCACTAATTCGGCTATGGTCATGAGCGAAGTACAAAGCCGAATTGTGAGCATTGATCTTTGCATAAGGTGTTGAATTTTCGTTGATTAGGCTATGGTTACTAGTAACACGTGAAGCCGAATCATAAGTATTAGCACTTAAACACCTTGCTGAATTTTCATTAATTCGGCTCGAGTTGGGAGTAACATATGGAGCCGAATTATGAATAGGAGCATTGGCATATGGTGCTGAATTTTCAGAGCAATTGGCTAAATAATTAGCATTGTTATAGCCAATTCTCTCATTCATCGGCATGTCTTGTGGTGGAACCACATATTGTGAACTTATAGCCGATGAATAACAATTTACGTGTTGTATGTTGCTAGTAGCATCAAAACTCGAAGAATTTACAACATGCATTGGCTCTTGACCATAATATTCATAATTATGATGTGTATGATGAGGAGCATTAACAAAAGTATTAGCCGATGTAACATATCTAGTATCATTACAGCTAGCAACATCAACATGAGAGCTCATAGAACTTGCAAAATAACTATTAGGATCATAAGATGCATTTGCAAGTTGTACCTCAGGGTGATTGTAGTAATATTGTGATGCAACACGTTGGTACTTAATGATTTATAACTTGACCGCCTTGTTGAATTTTCCGACAAGCAGCGCAACTTGTTGCAAAATCGCAAACAAGATTACAAGGGGTCAAAACCAGATAAGATCGGCCTTTTAGGCCAGATGCAACGGTAATGGCAAGCTCAAGAAGATAGATCAACGAGAAGTAAGGCTAAGTCAGAGAGATCGGCTATAAGAGATAGCCGAACCAATCATCCCCAGCGGAGTCGTCCAAAAGTGTGTTGACGTCGGAAGTAATCCGAATCAAACACCAACAGGGCCTTGGACGCCCGGGCCGCTACGGACCGAAGAACGCAGCGAGGATGTCACTCTTTCGTGGTGAAGAACGGAGAGGTTTACAAGTAAACCATCAAAGGATAACCAACGTGCTTACGTGACGAAGAACCGGCTAATTTTCAGGCAAACTAGCAAAGAAACCGTCGAAGCTCTCGTCCGGGAGGGACCCCGTCAGGGCAAGTACGTCGTCGGGTTACCCTAGGTCGGCCAGCAAGCCTAGGGCGCCATCCTTGGTCGTCAGATCAAGGGATAAACAGCATGGGGTTGGAGAAGAGGGCAAAAGGGTTGGAGTAGAGGTAGTAGATTGATTTATTTGTTGATTGGATAGATGGGAACTCAATCGGCCATGATCATCTCATATATATAGAGGGGGTGGTCTTATCCTAGTAGAAAACCTCTTCAAGCCTTATTTTCTAAGTTTCCCACGAGTTTGGAACGGTTCGGATCGGAATCCAAAATGTCAGATCCGAACAGGATTTTCTGTTAGGTATGTCGGAAGTCCCGACTTGGGTCGGAACTCCCGACAGTCAGAACTTCTAACTTTTGTCGGAACTCCCGACGTAGGGATAACCCTAAAAACCCGAGCAGATTTGTTCAGGCTTTCCGAAAGTCCCGACACCCGTTGAAAGTTCCGACAGTCGGAAGTTCCGACTTGAGTCGGAACTCCCGACAACGATGTATCTTTCCGAGGGCATAACTTTTTCATCCGGACTTCGAATTAGACGTTCCATATATATTTTTTTACCGTCTCAACGAGAGGAACGCAATGGTGAAGTCCATTTCATATTTTGACAACTTCACAAAATGAACATTTTTTGTTGTCAACAGAAAGATAGTAATTTTCTTGATAGTGCACTAGTACTACGCCACAGCGGTGCAAAGTAGAGGTTCCGATTAGAGTGGCGGCAGCCTGATTGGAATTTTTTTTTCTTTGCCCAAAGACACTGGGAGGCGGGCGCAGCCTTAAAAAGATTATGAATTCACTGTCGAGTTAGGTGGCCCCTGGAGCAATTGACACTAGGTTTTTCTTTAAGTCCAATCATGATAGATAGATAGATGCTGCTTCGAGTAAAGAGCCCTCGAGTGACCGATTAATTACGCCTGATGCTCCCATGCTCTCTTGCTCCCAGGGTCAATGCCCTACCAAGGGACAGCATCTCTTGTGAGCCCTGTGTGCCGGTTGCCTTGTACTATTCCGGGTAACTGACCTTGGCGCCTATTTTATTTGTAGGGACGGCTGATGATTCAGCCATCTCTACAAATAGTAATATCGGAGGCGGATGATAAATAAGTCGTCCCTACAAATCGATCTATTTGTAGGAGCGACTCGTATCACCAGCCGCCCCTATCATGCCATTTGTAGAGACGGTTGGTTTCGTGGGTCCCGAACACGTCCACTGTAGGGACGTCTCCATCCCCAGCTGCCCAAAAAAAAATTAAGCCGTTGCTACGTATCTTTTCTGCAGTAGTGTGGCTTACTCTCCATCTGCTACTCACTCGGTCGCCGCCGTCGGCGTGCTGGTGCTAGCCGTCCTGTGCCTCTGCCTCCACGGAGTGACAGCGCAGCCGTGCGAGAACTACTACGAAAGCACGAGCCCTGACGCCTACAACATCGTGAAGCAGGTGCTCATCGACGCGCACCAGTCGGACACCCGCATCTTCGCCAGCCTCATCCGCCTCCACTTCCACGACTGCTTCGTCCAGGTACCCTCCATGCATGTTGCACGAAGCATGCTTGCATTTGATTGACTGGTGACAACCGTTAATTGTTGCTACTATACAAAGGGTTGCGATGGGTCGCTGCTGCTGGACAGCGTGCCGGGGATGCCGTCGGAGAAGACGTCGCCGCCCAACAACAACTCGGCTCGTGGGTTCCCAGTGGTGGATGCCGCCAAGGCCGCGTTAGAGGACGCTTGCCCTGGGGTTGTCTCCTGCGCCGACATCCTCGCCATCGCCGCTGAGGTCTCCGTCGAGCTGGTACGTACGTACCTGCATGCAGCCTATACAAAATTCATGCCGTATACATCATGCGAATGCGATAGTATAGACGACGTAGCGGCCGTAGCTGCGCCGTAGCTATTTCAAATTAAGGGGCAAGATTGTGCTTCTCCAGTGACATTTAGGTTGCCTGGTCAGGGGAGGAGAGGTTCTCAGGCTAGGGCCACAAGGGCTTTAGACGGCCATCCACAGGGACCCTCAACTTGATATATCGTCAGCCTGCCATATTAACTGTGATATATTGTGTCATTTCATCGGTTTTATATAAATTTGTGTGATGCACGATAGATTGGAGAATATTAATTTCTAATGAAATGACGTCAACTTTTTTTTTAAAATCAATTTGAATTTGTTTGAATTTGGTTCGATATTTGTGAAATTTCCAAAATTTTCTATTTATCGCTGGGTGCCGAAATTTTTTTATACCAGAATTGTAAACCCTGCTGTCAAGTCCAAGGGAAAGCTATGGTAAGTAGCTAGGATCATCCAAGCAGTGGTAGTAGGCGTGGGACAGGGTTACAATGAGAGGTGACGAATGACGTCACTAATAGGTCTCATGACATTTGGGTTAGAGTGGTAGAGGTAGATCTAGTCATCGAGAGCTGTCGCAGATAGAAGGAGGTTGTTGCAGAGAGTGTGTGTGTGGGGGGGGGGGGGGGTGTTAAGCTATCAGCTTATGATCGACCTTTCGGATTTTTTATATTATGGCTCTAAAAATCAAATGTTCAATAATTAAAGCGCTAAATTGAAAACGCTGAAGCGATGTTGTCTATACATGCTTCGTCGGGAAAATCTACAGTTGGGAAGTAGATACAAGGTCGCATTCATCCATTACTTGTTCCCATGTTATTGCACATGCACCAACAACACCAAACAAGGAAATACCATAACTCTATGAGGATCGATTGATTTCCTAGCAACGTTAATAACATGCAGTCGGGAGGCCCCAGCTGGGGTGTGCTTCTGGGAAGGCTGGACAGCAAGACCTCCGACTTCAATGGGTCCCTGAACCTCCCAGCCCCCACCGACAACGTCACCATACTTCAGCAGAAGTTCAGCAACCTAAGGCTCAACGACGTCGACCTGGTCGCCCTCTCAGGTAAGCTACAAATAATCCATAAACTTGATGCCCTCTCTGGTATGGTATATTCTCTTGATTTTTGTTGTGACACCGACAGGGGGGGGCACACGTTTGGCCGGGTACAGTGCCAATTCGTAGTTAACCGGCTCTACAACTTCAGCAACACAGGCCTGCCGGACCCAAACATAGACTTTGCATACCGTGAGTTCCTGTCACAGAGGTGTCCAAGAAACGGCAACGGCTCGGCGCTGAACGATCTCGATCCAATCACTCCGGACACCTTCGACAACCACTACTACACCAACATCGAGGTGAACCGGGGGTTCCTCAACTCCGATCAGGAGCTCAAGTCCTCACCCCAGGCGAAGGGCACCACGGCGCCGATCGTCGACCAGTTCGCGACCAGCCAGGATGCCTTCTTCAAGAATTTTGCGCAGTCCATGATCAACATGGGCAACATTAAGCCGCTAACGGATCCATCCCAGGGAGAGGTCCGTACCAACTGCAGAAGGGTCAATGGCAGCTAATTTGGTACTAAGGTAACTGAATTCAAACTGGGCTTCACGCCTAGGCTCCCCAAATGTGCAGTGCAGTTTGTATACATGCATATACTCCTATGTATTTCTTATCTTAATGTCATGTTTATCTTTCTCAATATTAAATGTATTTATTACTCGGCGTTGGTTTTAAAAGTGCAATTAATACTGCAAATGAAACATATATTTGCCTTACCGCATCCTAGCTATTCTTTGTCCTGATGTCATTGCAATAGTTTGGTTCTGTATATACTTGTCATTCATTAAGTGCAAACCGAACAAGCTGTCGCAATGTACATGTCCCAATATTATTTGTGTAATTTTAATGTTGGCATGGCAAGCCTGTACTGTTTTGTTTCGTGCTTCAGTAATAGAGTTTGTCGGTGCATTGGATGGATTAGATGCCTTCGTGACTTCGCTTCACCTCGACACAAGTTTCATGGTAGTGCCACGTGTTCTGTGATACCCAGACGGGTCAAACCCACCGCCAATGATTTTACTGCCCAAACTACCAAATTGTTGGTGCCCGATTTCGACGACTAGGTTGGCAAACCCTCGTGCATGCCTCGCTAGGCATGACTCAGCTCGTCGATGTCGACATGTGTACAATCTTCGTATCCTTGACCTGACGGTCCACCAACACCTTTCCTTCAGTTTGTCTAACCTCGGCCTTTTGAGTTTGTTCAACACTGTTTTTATCACCCATATACTCTTGCTCTTTCATATGCCTAATGTGAGCTGCCCAAGCCTCCGTTCTTGGCATCTTGGCCCTTCGGTCCAAACCTTCTCGTCCATCCTTCATCAAAAAATCTCAATACTCTCGACTTGTGCGACAATCATTCGTCACACAAGGATAAGACAAAGGCACTTCTCAACTTGATATCTCAACCGCTCGCTAGGATATATTAAGTCTGTAAGAAAAATGGACCATAGGCCCATTAACTTTGGATTTTGGTGTTTGATGACCAACACAACCAAATTGGACTAATAAATTTGCAAGTAATTGTTTTGTAGTTCAATATGGTGCAAGACGTGACTTGCACCAAGGCGACATGATGATCCCACGATCAACACCATAAGCAAGACCCTAGAAGCACAAGAGAAGACCCAAGATATCAAGCAAAGTTCAAGCACGAAGCTGGGAACCAAGCCGGACGCAAGATCGCGAAGAAACGAGCTCGGCAGAGGTGACCGGACGCGGCCCTATGAGGACTGGACACGTCCGAACAGTTGCTCGGCAACAGCAAGCGTCGGCAGCAACGACCAGACTCTGAGCAAGGCAGTGACCGGACACACGGACTTCATTGTTCATTGTCACGGCAACAACTCAGTGAGGAACGGACGCAGCAGCTGTGGAGGACCAAACGCGCCAGGCAGTAGCGTCCGATCGAGTCCAGAGAGGTTCCAGAACGGCGAAATGTTGACAAGGACGCGTCAGATGGTAAGCGACTGGACTCACCAGAGAGTCCGATCAACAGTGAGCGCCAACGGTCAGCTTCAATGGTCAGGACGACCGGACGCGTCCGGTCAAGACGACAGCAGCGTCCGGTTAGTAGTAGAAAGCTGGGTTTCACCCCCAACGGCTACTTTCTCTATGTGGCTTATAAATAGACCCCTCCAACCGGCCATTTGAAAGAGGAGAGCTGAGGAAACATGCCAAGGGTGTTGATACACCATTTTAGTGATCTCTATTTGCATAGTGCTTAGTGATTCATTAGGTGATTAGCGTAGGTGCCTTGCGAAGTGCTTAGGTTGATTAGACCACCGCTTATGCACTTGCTCTAGGTTTAGGCCTATTGTTTAGTGAGGTTTGCACACCTCTTATCACTCGGTGCTTGCACGCACCATTGTTGTACATCAGAGGGGCTTGTAGTCTTGTGAGATCACACCAACCGTATTTATGGTGTGGCCACCACCGTGTACCAAAGGGAACAAGGCCCGTGGCGGTTCGACCGGAAGCTTGATAGTGAAGACGGCGGGGAGCGGTCTGGGAGAGTCTTGCCGGAAGGCACACCAGAGATCCACTTGTGCGTGGGAAAGGCTCGAGGCTATCCATGGAGTTACCCAACCGGGAGCTTGGCCCTTACGAAGGATTTCTTGCGAGGGGCTCCAATGAGGACTAGGGGGGAGGTTGAGCGCTTCTCGATACCTCGCTAAAAATACCAGAGTCGTCGACGGGAGTTTGCACCTCTACCCTATCTTTACCTTCCGCATTTACATTGCTACCTTGGTTGTGTGCTTTACTTCCCTAGCTTAGTTGATAGGCTAGTTGATAGGATTGGAACCTAGGTTGCATCATTCTTTTATGGTAGAGATAGCAACACACCTAGCAAAACCGTAGTTGCACATTTAGATAGATTTCTTTCCTGCATATGTTTGGACTAGGTAAAATTAGAGGCCTTAGTTAGAAGTATAATTTTAAGTTGCCTAATTCACCCCCCCCTCTTAGGCGTCATGGTCCTTTACAAGTGGTAGTGGAGCCAGGTTGGCTCAATTTGGACATTTAGCTTCACCGTCGTTGAGCCGACGCTATTTAGAGTGGTTGGGATGGATACCTCTAGGTCTCCGTATTTTGACGGCACTAACTTCCCCTACTATAAAGCTAGAATGGCTTGTCACCTTGAGGCAGTAGATTTGGGTGTTTAGAGAGTCACTCGTGACAGGAAGAAACCCATTAAGAATCCCGATAAACCCACAAAGAGTAAAGAAAAAGAAATTCATTTTAATGCTAGAGCTAAAAATTGCTTGTTTGAATCTTTTAGCATGGATGTGTTTAACCAAGTGTTCACTTTCAATACGGCACATGAAATTTGGTTAAAACTCCAAGAGCTCCATGACGGCACAACTAATGTGCGTGAGTAAAAACATTGTCTAGCTAAATAAAATTATGATTCCTTTAAAATGAATGATGATGAGCTTGTTCGTGATATGTATTCTCGTTTCAATCTAATTATCAATGAGCTCCATTCAATAGGATTAACAAAGCTAGATGATACGGACATCGTGAGGAAGATCATCTTCATGCTTCCACAAAAGAAATATGCAAGCATCATCACCATCCTTCACAACATGGAGGACTTGAGCACCATGACCCCAGCCATAGTCATTGGTAAGATAGTGGCATTTGAAATCTCATGGAAGATGGGTCAAGAAGAAGCCTCGTCATCAAGCAAAGGCAAAGCTCTCGCATGTAGTGAGAAAAAGAAGATGAAGGAAAAGCAAGTTGAGACAAGCTCAAGCTCAAGCTCCTCAAGTGAAGATGAAGAAGAAGATGAGGATGATGATGTAGATTCAAGTGATGATGATCAATCTTCCTCCTCCACCTCTGACCTTGATGAAGAATCAATCAAACTTATCAACAAGGTGGAGAAGATGATCCAAAGGCTCAATGTCAAGGGTGTGTCCATCCAAATTCAAGATTTCATCTTCACCAATCAAAGAAATGAGCAAAGAAAGAAAGGATGCTATGGATACGGCGAGTTGGGACACTTTGTGGAAGTTTTTCCAAACAAGCCCACACCCAAGACAAAGAAGAAGGCATGCAAGGACAAAGCCCTCACATCAATAAGGTCACGGGATAATTTTTCAAGTGAAGAAGAAGACCGTCACAAGAGGCGAGGCCACAAGCACTCATCATCAAGCTCTTCTCATGTGTGCCTTATGGCACGAGATAACGAAAGCTCATCCTCTACTGAGAATGATAGTGATGATGAAATGCCTTCTCTTAATGAACTTCTGCAAGAAAATCTTAAATATACTAAGGCTTACACTAGCCAACAAAAGAAGCTAAAAATGTTGCAAGAAAAGCTAGCTAGTTCACAAGAAGCATATAAAACCTTACTTGAACAATATGAGACATTTGCTAATCTCAATATTGAACTATCTACTAAAATTGAGAAACTTAAGTCTAGTGCAACAACAAATGCACGCACAATCAATTATGAGCAACTTGTAAAGAAAAATGAAAAATTAAAAGAAAAGTTAGGTAGCTCACAAGATGCTTATAAAAGTTTACTTGCTAAAATGGAAACCATGTGCAAACATTGTGTTGAGCTAACTAATAAATGTGCTAATCTTGAAGCCATCGGTACAACCCTCACCAAGGCACCTAAAAAGCTAAGTTTTATCTTTGACATGCCTAAAAAGGATACTTCTACTTCTTGCAATGATTTATTTTTAGACTCACCCTTGTGCAACCAAGTTTGTGTTGAGAAAGTTGTTGTAGATACATGCATACAAGAGGTCACAATGGAGAATGAGCAACTCAAGCAAGAAGTGGCTCGCCTTACCAAGGACTTGACTCAAGTAAAGGCAAAACGGAGCAAGCCCAACATCATCAAGATAACATCGTTAAGGGAGTGAAGAAGCTTGATGAAGGACAAACCGTGGTTTGCTACGTGTGCCACAAGGAAGGCCACAAGTCCTATGAGTGCAAGGTGAAGAATGAGGAAGGAGCTAAGAAGAAGGAGAAAAACAAAAAGGAAACAAGCAAGCTCAGCAACACCTACACCAATAAGGTGGACAAAAAGGCCTCCACACCTTATCTCTTAAAGAAGAAGAAAAATGACAAGGTGGTGGCCATCAAGGTAAACAAGCAAGCTAACAATGGGGCCAAATGCATTTGGGTGCCAAATGAGATTATTTCCAACATGAAGAGCACCAAGAAGGTTTGGATCCCGAAAGGGAAGTGAGAAGTCCGATGGACTTCGGGGAATTTAGAGACTTGGCAAAGTATGGGTGCATTTCATGGGGTGCATCATTACGGACAAGGTAATTACCAAGTGGGTTAGTGAATACTATGGACCCAAATGCCTTTTCCCATGTTATGTAACTAGATTTAATTTCTTACAATTTCAATTAGCATCTAGTTTCTTTTCATGTCTAGGTTTATATTTGCATGTTTAATCTTTTGTCTTGCATACACTAGGTATATCTTATGGTAGGCTTGCTCGGTTTCACTCTTAACCCTAGGAGCAAACCTACATGGTTTAAATTGTTTAGGAGCATGGCACATAGCTTGTTTTATAATTGTTCATCTAATATGTGTCAAAGTCCAAATTGTAGATAATTTCTCCCGAATATCACTTTCGAAAATGATTCTCACATTCATGTGATGTCATCTTTCAAGTGGTATTTTTTATTCTAAAATCAATGTGCATGTCTCCTACAAGTATTCCATACTTGTGTGCACAAATTTAGGGGGATGTTACTGTCGATGCGGGACCCACAGGATACCCCGCAAGAGAGAGAGAAGATCTAGTCCAACTAGGATTCTTCCCATGTAATCTTAGTAATAGAACTATTAAGTAATCCTACTAGGAAATCTCATTGTAAACCGATTAGGACTCTGGCCTCCTGACTATATAAAGGAGGGCAGGGCTCCTGACGACATGGTACAACATAACACTTCATAATCAATCCAACGCAAAGGCAAACGCCGACTGGACGTAGGGTCGTTACTCGATCTACGATCGAGGGCCTAAACCAGGATAAATCGACTGTCTCTTACGTTCACCATCGAGTTCAGCATAAGCCGAAGCCCGAACTATACTGCCACGGTACCCCTGTGGCAGGCTATCGGTGGTAAAACATCGACAGCTGGCGCGCCAGGTAGGGGCTTTCGGCGACTTTGCATCCGAGAGCTCGATGGACCTCAATAACATGATCTTCCCGACGGGATCGATTTTCATCTTCGACTCGTGGATCTGCGAGGCAGACAACTACGGCAAGCTTCAAAGTCATCTCCTCAAAGATCCGGATCATCATGAAGAATCATCTATTTCGACAACTATGACGGATCAGCTCATCAGAAGATTCGCGCAGCTCATAATACCCGATTCGAATAAGATTCCACAGCTACACGCATCCGACTCGAATTCAAGCTCCGTATCCGAGATGAAGTCTTATTCGAGTGCTTTCAAGAAGTCGAGTTCTTGTTTGGCAAGATTCCAGAATACAACCCAAAACAACTCGGATTACCCTAAGAATTTTTTCAAAAGGCCGAGTTCTTTTCCATTTGGGCTGGACAACACGACAAAATCCTATCAGGGACAGTTTGAAAGGTCTTTCAAATCAACACTTGGGATACCACTGACAGGAGCTCAGGAGGGTCTTGTTCTAACGATAACATCGCAAGACTATATCGTCCACTGGCCAAGATCCGTTCCTGAGGATAGCGGAACCCAACTAGTCGGCACAACAACAACAGCTATTCTACCTTACCAAGAGGGGGACTCAATCTACGACGTCGAGGCGCACACTGAAGTCATCAGCAACTCCGACAGTATGAAAACTAACGACAATAACGGAACAGCTCACGCACGGGAAGTGCTGATGGTTCGACGTCCTCGGTCGCCATTAAACCCCCCAGAAGCACCCGATGTCAGGTCATCAGATGAATTAGAATCCAACATATCACCCTTTGCTCAGGGCTACGATGGAGAAACCGAGAGTCAGAGACAGGCTAGAGAAAGGAAAAACAAGTTGAAACAAGGGCGCCAAAGACGCCGCGCTCGGCAATGAGAGAGAAGCTGACCGGACACTGAGTCACAATTGGTGAATCGACAAAAGAAAATCACAACAAGAGGTCAAGAGAGGCGATACGGAGTAGTCGCCTTACGATAAGATTCGAGAAGCATTAGAAGAACTCAGGGCAACTTCACATCATGGGGAGAAGTACGAACAGCTCCAGGACTTGCTCCGGTCAACGATCCCAAGAACGCATGAAGAGAGAACCCGATCAAGAATACCTGCCAGATCAACAACCCGTAGGCAAGAAGATCAAAATCAAAGGAAGTCCGCTTTTGAAAGACTTGGACCAGGCGGAAGCCATAACGGGGAAAGTAGGAGGGAACATAGTCGGGGCCATCAATTTGAACAACCAAGGAAGACCAGGAGTAGAGGGCCTACCCAGACAACCTCGCAGAATTATTCCCATCAAAACAACACTTGGCCAGAAGAAGGAGCTGAATCCGAATTCAAGGAAGCCGGAACGCATGACAGATTCCCCTGTTTTGCAAACAGGTTGGCATCAGTTCGATTACCTCACAAATTCAAACCGTCTAATCACTCCAAGTATGATGGCAAAACCGAACCAAGACAATGGCTCAGAATATATTCACAATCAATTGAACTAGCCGGAGGAGACGATGATATCAAAACCTTGTTCTTCCCCATGGCACTGGAAACGATGCCCCTCCAATGGTTTGATAAATTGAACCCAGGATCGATCAGAACTTGGGAAGACTTGCAAAGATCTTTCTGCGAAAATTTCGCAGGTATCATCACACACCCGATCACTCATGCCGAACTGAAAGGACTCAAGCAAAAGGGGGGCGAAAGTCTCAGAAATTACTATCGGCGATTCGATGAACTACGGGCTCAAGTGCATGACATCACCGAACGAGAAGTAATTGAAGCTTTCTCTCACGGAATCATGGCTAGGTGGCAATTTCAAGACTTCTGCAAAGAAAATCCGAGAAACAATGAAGAATTCAGACGAACAGTAGAAAAAATGATTACTACAGAAGAAAAAACACGAGAAAGGTTCCCGGATAAAAGCAACCAAGACAACCCGGATAGGCAAAATCATCGAAATAATGACATCAAGAAAGAAAGCGTGGAGACCAGACAATACCGTGGCAATAGCCGACAAATCAAAGAAGTTTTCCAAACCCGAAGATATGAAGACATTGAAAACATCGTTGCCCACTACATCCTAACGGAGACACACCATCTAAAAGCGCTACACTTTCAATGATCGATACGAGAAAAGATAGTAAGGAGAACACCAAAGAGGACAATCACAAGAAAGATGAAGACAACCACGAAGACAAAGGATTTCAAAACCCCGGGGGCAGTAGCGATAATCTTCTCGGGAGCCCCAGTTGCACAAGCAAATGTCAAGAAAAACTAGCACTACTGAACCATCATGATAGCGAGAACCGGCTACACCAAGATATCTCAATTGGTCACAATATCCAATCCAATTTTCAAGAGAAGACCAATGGACTAGCGAGGGGAGCGAGCCATTACCCATTGGTTTTAGACCCAACTATTCTTTGGTATGACTGTCACCAAAGTACTAATCGATGGGGGAGCTGGACTCAACATCATCTTTTCAGAAACACTAAGGAAGATGGGACTACAACTCGCTGGGATGATTACACCAACAAGCACTCCCTTTTACGGAATAGTACCCGGCAAAGCAGCCATGCCACTCGGACAAGTTACTTTACCCGTCACTTTTGGAACTCCTGCGAACTATCGAACAGAGTTTATCAAATTTGAGGTCGCAGACTTCGATTCGTCATATCATGCGATCCTCGGACGCCCAGCACTGGCAAAATTCATGGCAATACCACATTACCCGTACTTATTGCTTAAGATGCCAGGACCCAACGGTATCCTTTCTCTTCGAAGCGATTTGAAGCGTGCTTTTGACTGCGACGTTCAGGCAATCCAAATTGCGGCAAAAGCACAGGCCGACAATGGGAGAAAACAAATAGCCACAATTGCTGCAGAGATAAGCCAAGAAGAATTAGAAATACCGGCTAAAAAGCCCAGCATCATCACACCACCAAAAGAAGCCGACGTCAAGCAAATCGATTTGGGCACTGGCGATACCTCCAAGACAGCAACCATCAGTGCTCACCTCTCGGCAAAATAGGAACTCGCGCTCACCAACTTTCTTCGGGACAACAAAGATATCTTCGCCTGGAAGCCGGCCGACATGCCAGGTGTCCCAAGAGAGTTGGCTGAGCACATAATTGATGTTAATGAAAACTCCAAGCCTGTAAAGCAGCGGCTACGACGATTCTCACCCGACAAAAAGGCAGCGATTAAAAAAGAAATCACAAAACTGATGGCAGCCGGATTCATCAGAGAAATCCTTCATCCGAACTGGCTAGCAAACCCGGTCCTTGTGCGTCGACTACACGGATCTCAACAAACATTGCCCAAAAGATCCATTCGGGCTACCACGCATTGACCAGATAGTCGACTCAACAGCGGGGTCTGCACTATTATCCTTTCTCGATTGCTATTCAGGGTATCACCAGATTGCATTAAAAGAACAAGACCAGAGCAAGACTTCTTTTATTACCCCGTTCGGTGCTTACTATTACAAGACCATGTCGTTTGGACTAAAGAACGCTGGTGCCACATACCAAAGAGCTATACAAACTTGCCTTGGAGATCAAATCGGTGAAAATGTGGAGGCATACGTGGATGATGTAGTAGTGAAAACAAAGAACCCAGACACCATGATTGAAGATTTAAAGCAAACATTTGAAAACTTGAAGAGATGGAGATGGAAATTGAACCCAAATAAATGTGTATTCGGAGTTCCTTCAGGGCAACTACTCGGATTTTTGGTCAGTCAGCGCGGGATTGAAGCCAGCACCAAGCAAATTCGAGCTATAACATGAAATGAGGCAACCTAGGAGTATCAAAGATGTTAGAAACTAACGGGATGCATGGCGGCCCTCAATCGTTTCATATCAAGACTCGGAGAAAAGGGGTTACCCTTCTTTAAACTACTAAAGAAGGCAGACAAGTTTGAATGGACAAAGGAGGTCGTGAAGCTTTCAAGAAACTTAAGGCATATCTCACATCCTCAGCAATTCTCACACCCCCAAGGAAAGATGAAGACATGATGCTATACATTGCGGCGACTACTACTATAGTCAGCACGACAAGAGTCGTGGAAAGAGAAGAAGAAGGGCGTGTGTACAAAGTACAGCGACCGGTATATTACATCAGCCAAGTATTGTCTGAATCAAAAATCCGGTACCCGCATGTACAAAAACTACTCTACGCCCTACTTATCACCTCACGAAGCTTCGCCACTATTTGAAAGCCACAAAATTACCGTGGTGACAGACTTCCCACTCGGAGACATTTTACAATGAGAGAGATGCGACAGACGTATATCAAAGTGGGCAGTTGAACTTGGAGCTCTTAACATCGACTTTACCCCATGGAAAGCAATCAAATCTCAAGCCCTTGCCGATTTTGTGGCGAGTGGACAGAAATTCAGCAGCCTTTATCAGATACAATCCTTGATCACTAGAAGATGTACTTTGATGGGTCGCTCAAACTAGGCGGAGCCGGTGCAGGCGTTCTACTCATTTCTCCAGAAGGAAAACAACTCAAGTACGTCCTTCAGATATTATGGCAAGCTACAAATAACGAAGCAGAATATGAAGCCCTCATCCACGGGCTACGAGTGGCAATTACCCTCGGAATAAAGAGATTACTTGTATATGGCGATTCAAAGCAGTAGTCATCAACCAAGTAAACAAAGATTGGGATTGCACAAAAGAAAACATGGGTGCTTATCTTTGAAATACGGAAACTTGAAAAATATTTCCAAGGATTAGAAATTTTACACGTCATTTGCGTGATTCCAACATTGCAAAGAGATGTCCTTGCCAAGCTTGGATCAGACAGAGCAAAGGTTCCACCAGCGTATTTATAGAAGAGCTATCGAGTTCCCTCTATCAAACAACCCGGTGAGACATCCAACGAAATTCAGGCTAAAAGGCGTTCAGATCTTGGTAATCAACACCTCATGGACCCAAGTTTTCATCGACTATATCAAAGAAAATAAATTACCGGCAGACAAAGCGGAAGCCACCCAAGTTGTTCGCGAAGCAAAAACTACGTTTTAGTAGGAGATAGACTCTATAGAAGATCAGCTTCATCAGAGTACTCACGAAATGTGTTTCATTTGAAGAAGGCAAAGAGATCCTAGACGAGATACACTCAAAGTTCTGCGGAAATCATCTTTGCTTCAAGGACACCTTTGGTTGGAAAAGCATTTCAGACCGGATTCTCTTGCCAACCGCTCTAAAAGACGCAGAAGAACTTGTCGAGAAAATGCAAAGGTTGCCAAATGTTTGCAAGACAAGCCCATGTGCCTGACTCACAATCTTATCTCGCATCCCACCCGCTTGGCCTTTTTTTCTGCTGGGGGTTGGATCAAGTGGGACCCCAGAAGAAAGCAAAGGCGGCTTCGAGTACATCTTTGTGGCAATCGACAAGTTCACCAAGTGGATTGAATACAAACCACTATCATGATATAAGCGCAACCAAAGCGATCAATTCATCCAAGAAATTACGCACCGCTTTGGCATGCCCAATCGAATCATCACAGATCTAGGCTCCCCTTCACATGCCATGAATTCGGAAAGCTGGGCACAAGACCTGTGGTTTCAAAGTATAGACTATGCGTCGTCATTGCACATCCGAAGCCAGCGGACAAGTAGAAAGGGCCAATGGACTCATACTAGCGGATTAAAACCAAGGTTATACGAAGAACTAGTTGACTATGGGTCCAAATGGATTGAAGAATTGCCAAAAGTAGTATGGGGGCTGCGAACTCAAATAAAAGAGCAACAGGCCATTCACCCTTCTTCCTAGTTTACGGATCAGAAGCCGTACTGCCTGCCGACTTGATCTGGACATCAGCAAAGATAGAACAATACGATGAAGGAGAAGTAGAACAAACAAGAAGATTAGAACTCGACATTGACTCGAGAAGAAGTCGAGTAAATGCCACCCTCAATCAGCCGAGATACCTACAAGGTTTAAGGCGGCACTACAACAAAAGTACCCATCCTCGATCACTACAAGTTGGAGACTTAGTACTAAGAAGGATACAAAAGACTGACGGATGACATAAGCTTCTCAGTCCATGGGAAGGTCCGTTCATTGTCACAAAAGTCACCGGACCAGGCACATACAAGTTAGTAACCGAAGATGGAAAAGAAGTCGACAATACATGGCACATCACCCACTAAGAAGATTCTCTGGCGTAAAAACAAGATATGCAAGCCACAAGGGACCAACATTCACAATCGACGAAAGACGATATTCTTCGACAACATATGTATTTGTTCATATTCATGATCAATAAAGATGATATTCATCCTGACATGTCTTATCATGACTTCCAACGAGTTGTTTACCCGAAATAAAAAGCAAAATGGTGAAAAACACGCTGAGCTTCCGGCCGAGAGCAAAATAGCTGAAAACACGCTTGAGCCCGCCGATGAGGGTAGTTAAAAGCTAACACCGAAACAAAAAGCAAAATGGTGAAAACACGCTGAGCTTCGGTACCGAGAGCAAAATAATTTGAAAAAACGCTTGAGCCCATTGATGAGGGTAGCTAAAAGCTAACACCGAAACAAAAAGCAAAAATGGTGAAAGCACGCTGAGCTTCCGGCCGAGAGCAAAATAGCTGAAAACACGCTTGAGCCCGCCGATAAGGGTAGTTAAAAGCTAACACCCGAAACAAAAAGCAAAATGGCTGAAAGCACGCCTGAGCTTCCCGGCCGAGAGCAAAATAGCTGAAAACACGCTTGAGCCCGCCGATGAGGGTAGCTAAAAGCTAACACCCGAAACAAAAAGTAAAATGGCTGAAAGCACGCCTGAGCTCCCCGGCCGAGAGCAAAATAGCTGAAAACACGCTTGAGCCCGCCGATGAAGCCAAAACTAGTCAACCGAAACTGAACTCCAAAAGACCCTCCAGCTCTTCGTTCCGAAAAGCAAGAGGATTGGGGGCTACACTACATCCAGATAGGAATACTCTACATCCAGATAGGAATACTTTTTCCTCAGAAAAAGTACAAGCGCCACTCAAAAGGCAACATTCTATGCCGAGTCGTTTTCTCATAGCGCGGTGTCAACACAAAGATTTAACAAGCGCTACTCAAAAGGCAACATTCTATGCATTCTATGCCGAGTCGTTTTCTCATAGCGCGGTGTCAACACAAAGATTTACATCTAACAAGTCACAGCGCGGACAAAGCACTCGACAAATCGAGGGGTCTCGTCAGGATAACACACAGAGTCGTTTTGTGGAGCAGAGACGAAAATAGGACAAAATACTCAGCAGGACAAGTAACTTCGACCACACCCAGGCAAACAATACATCAACGAAAACAAAGAATCTTCATTTAAAGAGGAGTGTAATATTACAAGAAGCTTTACAAGAAGCCGGTCAGTCGGGTCAGGCATTATCATCAGGAAGGGAAATGTCAATATCTAGATTTTCTGCAACCCTACTGGCTAAACCGTCGACCTCAGGCTCCATCCTCTCAACGGCGTCAAGGTATTCTTGGCTTTCAGCTTCCTCTGCTATCTTGGACAGAGGCGCCTCAGGAGCAAGGACCCGGACCTGGGCTAGCACATTTTTGGTACATATTTGGGCACACTTCTTCGCAAATTCTTGGAAACGACCCGGAATCCGGGGAATGAACTGCGCCCAAGATTGCCCGTCGTCCGCTGGAGTCCGGAGAACATCGGCTACTGAACGAAAAGATTTCCACAGAACGTTCCAATTTTCAGTGGCCGTCGCCAGCTTCTCGGTCAAGCTTTCAATAGTTCTTTGGGCCTGCACAAGATCTCTATCAGCTCCGCGCCTAATCAGCTTAGCAAGGGCAAGTTCTTCCTCAGCATGAGTAATTACCTCCTCAGCCTTATTATGACTAGAACGGACTAGAGTCTTCATTTCATCGATGCTCTCCGAGAGCTTCAGCTTCTCAGCTCGGAGAACTAAGACAGGACACCCAAGAACAAGTCAGCGAAGAAAAAAGAAATCAAAATACAAGAAAAAACAGGCAGAGCCCACGGCACCTTTGCATTCATTCTTCGCAGACTCCGCCGTGGTCTCCGTCTCCATTACCCGGGCACGAAGGGTTTTCTCCTCCTTTTGGTGCATTTGACGTTCTGTCTCCAACTCAGCCCGGAGAAGGTCGAGATCGGCTTTTAGAACGTCCACCTCAGAAGACAACTTTCTCTCATTTTCAGATGAGAAAAAGAAGCCAGAATGATCACGGGAGAAAGACTGAGCCAAAAGAGACAAAGAAAAATAAGGCGTAAGGACAGAGGAAAAATGAGCATGCAAAAAAGGAATGGCAGTAAAACTTACCTAGAGTTTTTCACCAAAAGAAGTCGCTAGGGTCGATAGGCTCCCCCAGGCTGCGGTCAGCTCCGACAATCGATGGGTGGCATCGAACTGTTGCACCACGTCATCAGAAAAAGAAGGACCGCCAGAAGCAAGAGAAGGGGAAGGAGAAGCCGGATGGAGCGAAGAAGGAACGACCAAAGCAACCTTCAGGGAAGCCGGAGTTAAACCCTCAGAAGGACCCGGCGCGACGGCCACAGTCACCTCCGGAGCGGCCAAAACCGCAACTTCGCCAGGTAGCCCTGAAGCCCCCACAGCGACTCCATCAACAGAATGCTATGAGTCCTGATGTTCAGAACTTGTTGGCACGGCGGGAGGCAGAGAAGAAGTCGAGGAAGGAGTGAGAGAAGACGAAACACTGAAAAGTGATAAAAAGGAGCGCACCGATAAGAACCAGAGGAAGGAAAATAAAAGCCAAAAAGATAAAACTGGAATCTACTCACCCGACCACTCTCTTCTTTTCGAAGCCGAGAGAAGGCCTCGCAGGAGGAACCACGACGGTAAAAACGTCCCCGCCACCCGGCGACGAGAGCGGAATGGCCGGCAACGGAGCCGCGGAAGGAGCCGGAGCTGGAGACGCGGAAGAACTCCGTACTGAAGGAACGGTAGAACTCGGTACCGGAGCTTCCAAAGAACTCGACACCGGAGTTTCAGAAGAGGTCGACACGGGAGCCTCGGAAGAACTCACACCCGGCCTCCGATTACTTCAAAAAGATCAATACTAAAGGTCAAGACAAAGAAGAGAAATTCAATGCAACAGGAATATGAAAAACAACTCACCGCCGCGTGATGAGGGGTACTTCATCATCTTCTTCGTCCTCAGCCAAGGAAACCAGAGCACCTGCTAAAAAAAAGGATAAAAAGTAATCGGATCATGAGAGAGACAAGAAAATAAAAGAACAAAGAGCATTAAATGAGCTCACCTAAGAGCATGCTAGCAACAACTGGAGTACCTGAGAAAGTACTTGGTTTGCGAGGCTTCTTGGAGACAGGCAGGCCAGATGAAGACCCATCCGCTCGCCCCCTCTTCGGGACACTGCGAGGACCGCGAGGGACTATACGAGGAACATATTCTTCATATACATCAACAAATCCGGAAGAAACCCCAGGAAGAGCGGTAGAGGTTTGGGACTTACTAATTGCAGAAGTCCCAGCAAGTCTATCTCCAGTCTCTGCCACGGCAGGGAAAGCGTCAGGAGAGACCGGGTCGACAAAGTTCCGCCCAAACTCCTGCGAAAACGGATAAAACACCGAGTCAAAGAAAAGCTAAGCAAGAACAAACGCAGCTAGAGTGCATAAAGTACTCAAACAAAAAGATAGACAACTCACAGCTGGGGGCGGGTTGTTGGCTGAGAACTCGGTGACAGCAGGGGGAATAACGCTCACCCCTTTCAGCATCTTCTGAAGACGCTCGAGTACCTCCTCACCGGTCAGCTCAAGAGCTGGGACCATGCGTGAAGGATCCTCGGCCCCAGAATACTCAAAGCCGAGATGCTCCCGCTCCTTCAAAGGCTGAACCCGGCGACGAAGAAAGCTCGAGACGATACCAAAGCCGGTCAAACCCTGCTGCTTCAGCATGTTAATCCTATCAAGGAGTGGCTGGATCACTTGAATCTCAGCAGGCGATTCAAGTTTCTTGTCCCATCGGTCATTCACCACAGGACCAGATCCGGGATGAATGGCAAGGGAAGGGATTAAATTGGCAGCGTAAAACCACTCGGCACGCCAATCTTTTACAGAATCGACCAGGTCATAGTCAAAAAATTTAATTTTGAGACCCTGGCGAAACTGAATCCCACAACCGCCAAGAACGCTGGTTTCTTCACGGCGGGGTTGAGGTTTCAGACGAAAGAAAAAGCGAAAAAGAGACAGAGAAGGAGGGATTCCAAGGAAAGCTTCGCAAAGATGAACGAAAACAGAAAGATGGAGAATGGCATTGGGGGTTAGGTGGTTCAGACTAATCCCGAAATAACCGAGGAACTGATGAAGGAAAGCGGAAGCAGGAAGGCAAAGTCCGGCGCGGACAAAAGAAACGAAAAGGACAATCTCACCAGGACCCGGAGCTGGAACCCGATGTTCGCCCGGAACCCTCCATTCAGCGATGACTTTGCTTTGGATCAAGCCATCGCTAATGAGCTCGCGCAGCTGGTCTTCGTTTGTTGTTGGGGCCAGCCAAACCTTCTGAGCAGCCCTCATGGCCACAAACTCCTGATTTTGGATCAAAGAGAGGGATGATTCCTCGTCTACGAAGGTCGCCTGAGACTTGCTTGCGGTTTTCTTCTTTCCCATGAACTGGTGGAAGCAAGAGAGGCGCTAAAGAAGATGTAGGATGATGATGCTCGGGTTACGGCAACGGTGGCGGCGGCGGATTTCTGAAAGCTAGGGTTTAAAGGCAAGAGTTGGGCAGCGAAGGGCCTTTAAATAGGTTTCTCAGCGATACAAACGGCCCACAAGGCCCGATAAAACACAATGTGGGAACGCGACGGTCCATTTACCGACGCAGCTAAAACAATGGAGGGCACAAATCCACACAACAGTACAAACCAACGGGCAGATTTCAGACTTATCCGTCCAGCACCACGGCAGATTTATCAGATCGCTACAAGAACAAACTCATCAAAACAAGAAGAAAGAAGGAAGAAAGAAAAGGCTACCTCACAAGGAACAAAAGAACCCGGTTATTTGAGAAAGAACCCGGTAATCTCATGAACAACGGGGATCGCAACAGAAAAGTAAAAGACAACTCAGAAGACAAGATTCGTTACATTACAAGCAGAAGATTACAAATCTTAAAGACAAGATTCGTTACATTACAAGCGACTTCAAAAATAGAAGATTACAAATCTTACAAGACCCAACGAACTCGGCACTACGAAAAGCAAGGTGGCAAAGAGGAACGCGGACACGGCTAGGCTCTGGAACGACTACGTGTCCCAAATTGCCACTCGGAAGGACAAACCGCCATCAGCTACACTGTTTTCTTCAAAGGAAGGACGCAGTGCACCCAAGGTGGAAATCGGTAGCACGGCAGGACAACTTGGAGCAGAGAAGGCCGGCGGGCATCTGTCTACCCAAGACCGATGTGATACTGCATATGGTGTTGATCTGCACCGGACAGTCTCAAGACAGGCGACGAGGATCAACCCAGAACTGCCAGATGAAGAAACGAAGCCCACATCACAAGACTTCCTCCAACTACCACCACATACATCCTGGCACAATGCTGTCGCGGGATTAGCCTACCTCTAATCCCTATCACAAGACTTCCTCCAGCTACGACAAGACACACAGGAACTACAAAATATGCCCGGGGGCTGCTCTACTTCACAAACTACCATGCTCATATCCACGAAGGTTTCAAAGGAATATCCAATAGATGAAAACAAGCACTCCGGGACAGTATTTATAGAACAAAGGAGCGGCGCACATGAACCAGGAGCACCGACGAAATAAGCCTGACAAAGAACACAGTGAAAGGACAGGACTCAATAATGGACGACTCAGGCGAGAGGAAAACAGTGCTCGAAGACGGGCATATTCGGAAGGATATACCATCACAGTACAACCCGTGAACAAAAAGCATTTACACTCAACCACCACCATACAACCACATCTGACAACAGCAGACTATCAAAGAATACACCAAGACCTCGCATCCGAGTTCTTCCTGAACAAAACAACACGGGTATACGCTCGGGGGCTCGGCCAGCATCACAGATTAATCAACACTAAGCCAGGGAATCCGGCACTCATTTCAACTACTCCCGGGGGCTCAGAACCAAAGACAAAAGACAAAAAGTACAAGAAACTCAAGACTACAACGACGACAACGCATCAAGACTCTTCAACTGACTTCTTTTTCAAAAGAAAAGAACTCGGAGAAAGCACGAGGCTGCGGGATACATAGCCCTGCAATTTTTTGAAGGCAGAATCTGGACCCTCCAACTTTTGCAAGCAAAAGCAAGAGGCTCGGGGCTACACTCAAGTGAGTGCAATTTTATGAAAAATTGCACCCACCCAAAAAAGAACCAGGACATAGGCTCGGAGGTCGCACACCACTTAAACTACTCGGATGATGGTTTAATCCAAGACTAAAGGACCGCTTCGAAAAATACCACAAAACTACTCGGATAAGGACAAAAATTCAAATCGCAGGATTACTTGAGCACAGATTTTCAAACAAACATAAAGGATCAAGACCCTCCAACTTTTTGTTCCAAATAGCAAGAGCCGGGGGCTACACTTCTCGGTGAGTGCGCTTTTTTCTTTTCTCGAAAAAAGCGCGTCACGTCACCAAAAGACTTCCTCAACGCAGACTACTTCAAGACATTATGACAAAAAGAACCCGAGCGAGCCATATTCGAGTTCTTTTTGATAAAACTTCAACGAACAATCGAGCAACTTCAAGACAAGATCCTCCAGCTCCTTGTTCCAAATAGCAAGAGGCTCGGGGGCTACAACCAGATGGATGTACTTTTTCTTCACAAAACACTCACCGCTCGAAGGTCCCAAGAAGCGCTACAAGGTTTCACTCCAGAAAACACTCGGATAACATTTTGTTCCTACCTAACAAGACTTGAAGGAGCAAAGCGAGACTTTCAGAGCTCAACCATGAAGTGCTCGGGGGCTTGTCGATGCGGGACCCACAGGATACCCCGCAAGAGAGAGAGAAGATCTAGTCCAACTAGGATTCTTCCCATGTAATCTTAGTAATAGAACTATTAAGTAATCCTACTAGGAAATCTCATTGTAAACCGATTAGGACTCTGGCCTCCTGACTATATAAAGGAGGGCAGGGCTCCTGACGACATGGTACAACATAACACTTCATAATCAATCCAACGCAAAGGCAAACGCCGACTGGACGTAGGGTCGTTACTCGATCTACGATCGAGGGCCTGAACCAGGATAAATCGACTGTCTCTTGCGTTCACCATCGAGTTCAGCATACGCCGAAGCCCGAACTATACTGCCACGGTACCCCTGTGGCAGGCTATCGGTGGTAAAACATCGACAGTTACTCTACAAGTTGGATGCTTTGAGACTAACACCTTTTCAAGCTTATCATGTGTGTAGTAGTCTCATTGTAAGGAAAAATGGAGTCTCCGAAGTTAAGCATCATACTTCAAATATCCACCACCTATTGCAAGTGATTAAATTCCCTTAAGCATTAATTTGCCAATTATGCATAAACTACATTCTTCATCATATGTATACATATATTTAGGGGGAGGAGTCTATGTAATGTGAGAGTCAAATTTGGTGACCTATTCCACTCCACATACAAATGATCATAAAGTTTGACCCTCCCTTGTGCTACTAATGTCTTCCTTTTCGGTATTTGATTCCAAAGGGGGAGAATTTATAAGACCAAAAGCAAACCTGATCATAATAATTTATAAGTGGTAATAGTCCAAGAAAGGGAGGATAGTGGATTATGGAGTTAGGGGGAGGCTTAAATCAATAATGCCACATGGGGACATTTGCAAGGGCAAGATAAGTTTCCAAAGATATTTTACATGTGGTATCTTTTAGCATCATATAACATTGCCCTTTGGATTGCATCCTAGCAAGTAAATAGTTTTCAAATTCCAAAAATTTTATTATTTGCTTGCTTTGGTCGTGTTGTCATCAATCACCAAAAAGGGAGAGATTGTAAGGAAAATAGACCCTAGGCCCATTTACTTTGGATTTTGATGTTTGATGACCAACACAACTAAATTGGACTAATGAATTTGCAAGTAATTGTTTTGTACTTCAATAGGGTGCAAGACGTGACTTGGACGAAGGTGACATGATGATCCCACGATCAACACCATAAGCAAGACCCTAGAAGCACAAGACAAAGACCCAAGATATCAAGCAAAGTCTAAGCACGAAGGTGGAAACCAAGCTGGACGCAAGATCGCGAAGAAACAAGCTCGGCAGAGGTGACCGGACGTGGCCCTATAAGGACTGGACGCATCCGATCAGTTGCTCGGCAATAGTAGACGTCAGCAGCAACGACCGAACTCTGAGCGAGGCAGTGATCAGAGGCACAGACTTCACTGTTCATCATCATGGCAACAACTCAGTGAGAACCGGACACAGCAGCTGTGGATGACCGGACGCGCCAGGCAGTGGTGTCCAATTGAGTCTAGAGAGGTTCCAAAATGGCGAAACATCGACCGAACGCGTTAGATGGTAAGCGACCAGACTCGCAGCATCCGGTCAGTAGCAGAAAGCTAGGTTTTGCCTCCAACGGCTACTTTCTCTATGTGGCTTATAAATAGACCCCTCAACCAGTCATTTGAAAGAGGAGAGCTGAGGAAATATACCAAGGATGTTGATACACCATTTTAGTGATCTCAATTTGCATAGTGCTTAGTGATTCATTAGGTGATTAGCATAGGTGCTTTGCGAAGTGTTTAGGTTGATTAGACCACCGCTTATGTGCTTGCTCTAGGTTTAGGCCTAGTGTTTAGTGTGGTTTACACACCTCTTATCACTCGGTGCTTGCACGCACCATTGTTGTACATCGAAGAGGCTTATAGTCTTATGAGATCACACCAACCGCGTTTGTGGTGTGGCCACCACCGTGTACCGAATGGAACAAGGCCCACGACGGTTCAGCCGGAAGCTTGATAGTGAAGACGGCGGGGAGCGGTCCGAGAGAGGCTTGCCGAAGGCACACCGGAGACCTACTTGAGCGTGGGGAAGGCTCGAGTCTATCCATGGAGTTACCCGACCGGGAGCTTGGCCCTTGTGAGGAATTCCTTGCGAGGGGCTCCAACGAGGACTAGGGGAAGGTTGGGCGCTTCTCGATACCTCGATAAAAATACCAGAGTCATCGATGGAAGTTTGCACCTCTACCTTATCTTTACCTTCCGCATTTACATTGCTACCTTGGTTGTGTGCTTTACTTCCCTAGCTTAGTTGATAGGCTAGTTGATAGGATTAGAACCTAGGTTGCATCATTCTTTTGCGGTAGAGATAGCAACATACCTAGCAAAACCGTAGTTGCATATTTAGATAGATTACTTTCCTGCATAGGTTTTGATTAGGTGAAATTAGAACTCTTAGTTAGAAGTAGAATTTTAAGTTGCCTAATTCACCTCACCTCTTAGGCGTCATGGTCCTTTACAAAGTCAATGGTGCAAGCACGATCATAGAACACATGGGATGGCCCCTGTGGGACTATTACTATTTGCTCGACAAAGTAGATGAACATGACGCTCTATTGCAGATTTTATAACCCCGGACCAATCGAATTACAAACATTCACCCATTCTTCTCTTCCATCTGATTTTGTAGTCATTAGACTAGCCATAGCAATTATTGCTAATGGCAGACCACCACACCTTTTAATGATTTTAGGGCTTGTTCAGCACAGCTCACAGTAGTTTCATGAGCTATTTTTTTTGTCAAACACTTATTTGTAAAATAGCTTTATGGGTGAAGATGTTTTCTCTTTCTCTCATAAAGACATTATCACACCCCAAAATTTCTGATTTTGGGTTGTGCATAGAAAACACTAAATAAAATGAATTATTTTATTATTTGAATAAAATTTACCAAGTTTAGTTTGAGCTAACGCAAATTTAGTTACAGAAAAAATATGAATTTTTAAAGTTTTCTAATTTTGATGGGCATTTGGATGATGTGATGTTTGCTTATTGCTTCTTTGTGTGTTGAGAGTGAGCAAAGCCTTTAAAATGCGTTAGTAGGTCGATTTTCCTTCTCCGGCACACCTTTATCTTTTTTTACAATCAATTTTTTTTTGTTTCTCCGCTCAAATTTTCATTGGAAGCTTCCTAAAATCTTTTCTTTGTAACACAAATCACTCATTCCAGTTCCTCGTCCATCAATCAATCTCTACAAACTTTTCGAGAATTTTTTCAGCTTTTTCTAGAACTTGTTCCTATTTGTCTATGAGCATAATTTAATTTTTAGATGTTCTAAATTATCTTATCATGGGCTCCAAATACTTTATTTGGGTTCCTCATGTTCCATAATGTTTCTGAGAATTTTTCCCGAATTTTCAGAGCTTTCGGAGTATTTGTCGCAGCTTAAATAATAATTCTAGACTTTTTTGGAATTATTTTATCCACAAAATTAATTAATTCTGAAAATAATAAATCTCTCATTTTTTTCCAACGCTCAAAGCTCATGTGCAATAATCCTAATAAATCCTAAAGGTCCATGCATTTATTTACTAATGGGCTTTAATGATTATTTATGCCCATTAGTAAATGTGGAGGGTGCAACATCAATTAGTACCATATTGTTGGTTGATGTAGATGTGGGAAGTTTTTCTCCCCATAAATATGTACCAACCCCTTGGGTAAAGTACATCAAAACTCCCGTAAGGGGAGCCCCTGGTTTGAGAAATGCCTCGTGTAGTAAATTAGATTTTTCACCTCCTTCTCTCGTCATCGCCGCCGCGCTACCCAGCCCAACCATCCTCTCCTTCGTGCAACAAGTCAAGCCTACCCCTGCGTAGCTGCTGTTGCCATGGTCGTGTAGTGGTTGTACGGGAGGCCAAAGGATGAAGACGAGGTAATTACGAAATTACCACCAATTCGTAATATCGTCGTCGTATATTCGTTTTAAGTCCGTTTCGAGTCGTTCCAATTGCATTAGATTCGTATCAATGTGATCTACATGCTAGTGTCATCGGTTTTCATATCAAATGACTTTTATATATATGCTTAAATATTAATTTGATTAATATGCATACAACTAGTTTTTATAAATAAAAGCAACATAATTATATACAATGCTCTTTTACAAATAAGTTTTAACATGACTAGTTGCTAACATAAATATGTTTCTAAATTATAATATGTTTAGTCTAAACACACATATCAAATTTGATTAGATGTTCTCATATGTTAGTTTGTATTTACAAGTTAAAGTTGAATTGGTATAAATGATATCAAAATATTTATAATTAAATATGATTAGCTTCAACTCAGTTTTTAAGTATAAATATGATTTGTTTAATCTAAATTAATGCTACTCACATAGTTTTTCCTAATTAACATAAATCAAGCTTATAGTTCTCTCTTTTCTTTTATAATATAAAACCATGTAGTCGTTTCTTTACTATCATAGTTTTGATTAGCGTGCTTTTCATGTCTGTGTGTTCGTAGCAACATCTAGATCATCTTTAAAACCTTTTTACTTGCTATTTAGTTCTATTGTTTGCTTCGTGTATGATTGCATGGATATTTGTGTGGTGCTTTTATGAACATGTCTAGTTGTGAGCTATACGTGGTGAATCAAGAAACAGATCTTTGAAGCTTTGGACTAGAAGAAGATCTAAGTTTTAAGGCAAGTATAGCATGGGATCTTCCTTATTGTCCTATACACCATTAATCACTTATCATACTGCATATGTCTACCTTGATTACTACTAAGGATTCCCTAGTACTTTATACCTTGTGCGTTGATACATATGGGGTATTGCATTGGGTAGTATGATGCTAGTGCTCAACTACAACCATGATCTGTAACTTGACTAATGGTATATGTAATAAACAATAAAAGATGCTTTTAAGCATCATGGAACAAGGGGCTAGAACATTGGGTTGTTTTTATGGTACTCTAGATTGCTCTCCCAAAGGACTTATCTATAAGAGAACATCCGGGATTTATAGTACAACTGTGATGGTTACATGGCTCTAGCTTTAGCTCAGTATGGGGACCTTTTCTAACTTGTTAGAGGTTACCTTTATGGCGTAAGAATGGCTTGCCGAATTGGGTATAGTGCGGCCTCTGTCCCCTTATGTATAGGCTGCGCGTTATTGTGCCATCGGGAAGGGGGGCTCTATATCTGTTTGTCGAATGAATCTAATGGCCCTAACTTGTTAGACGAACCTTTGAAAGGCTTTATAGTGAACCATGTCAACCTTCCTTAGTAGTGGGTCAAGAGGCTGATCACCTCGAGCGAAAGGGTAAATCACGACTCACAGTGAAAGTGTATAACCTCTGCAGAGTGTAAAAATGTTATAACAGTCGTGTTTATGGTCACGAGCGGCCTTGGAACCCTTACGAAATAGATGATGAACACTGATGATACGGATGATGAAGATGCTCACTAATGATTATTGTTTGTGTTATTCATTATTCATGTTTACCTGATCATGTGTTTATATGGGCTTGTGATAAATTTGTTGCTACTCTTATGTTAAAATTGTGACAATTAAAAGCTAATAGTAGTTAAATCAGTGTCAGCCTTTTGAGCCTCATGAACCCCATGTTATATTTGTTGAGTATGACATGTACTTACGCTTGCTTTATTTTTCAATTATTTAGATAAAAATTCTGGATGGGTAACAAATTGCTAGAGTTTTGAGAAATTAGGCTTCTGATTGACTAGTCAGTTGTCCCTGTGGAATTGAAGTTTTTACCTGATGATCGGAGTTATCTTTTCACTGTTTACTATCTAATGTTATATCTTTTATACTAAGTACGTTATATATAGAGCACTGTCTTTCGATATTACCCTTATTTGTAGCTATACGTGAGATTTGACTTTCTGTGCTCACATATGGTGTGTATCTGGTTTTGTTCTTAAAACAAGACATGAGTTGTGATGAAACTGAAAATAGTAGCTTATCACAGCTCTCTTCCTCGTAAGCTGTTGGTGAAGCTATTTTGCCAAACATTTTTTTTCCAAAACAGCTCAGCTTCACTATAAAAAGCTAAAAAAACAACTTCACTAATAAGCTGAGCTGTGTCAAACAGGCCTTGAGTTGCAACATCTTTAAGGTTAATCGGGCACAAGTCTTCTGAGCCAAAAATCCTTTTGTAAAATAAACTCATGGAATCAGCCTCGCTTAGTGGCCTTAATACATAAACAGTACCATGGAAACAGTAACATGACTTGGCAACAAAAGCAGTTCTTGTAGTCACTAGTTCCTGCTACCACAAGTATTCTCAGGCAACGTGTATTTAACTGTCTTCCATGCTTGGGCATTCCATATATCATCAATTATGATAAAGTACCTTGCAAATGAGAAATACTATGAGTCAATTGAATCATACTGATTGAAAAAAGGCAGTCAAATCCACAGGAATTGAATTGTTTCATTGCAAATTCCTATGTTACAAACAAGCCCCAAATATTTTGCATGACTCATTGCTAAAAGAATAAGTATATAATGTTTGAACTAATGCATAAATGCACATTGGGATATATATATATATATATATATATATATATATATATATATATATATACACTTAAAATTGTAAGAAAAAACAGATGAAGAATAAAGTCAAAGATTGGAGTAAATAGTTAAAATTGTTTGAGAAACAAAATAACCCATGGGTCATATTGCACAAGGGATACATTAATGTTATAGTAAATTAAACAACCCTAAATACTAGAATGATTTTAGAAATTGTCTCATAGGTATAGTGACCTCGAAGAAGACACAATTTAACACTAGAATGTCTAGAAATATGAAAACAGAGCAGTACCTCTTGTTCTTGAGGAAACCTCTAAGTGCATCTATGAGCCAGTTCTCATCCCTTGTTTATGTACTAGAATAATCTTGATACTTGACTTGACAAAATATGACACGCAGAATTTTCTTTACATCAGGTTTCTGGGACACTGACACATAAGCCTTACAATCGAACTGCCAGCTAATTTTTTACAAGCTTCATTTGCAAGGGTAGTTTTGCCTAATCCTCCTAGTCCCACAATTGAAATTATTTTCAATGATTGTTCCCCATCATCTAGCATGTTCATGAGGTGATCCCTTGGAATATCAATACCGACTAGATCAGATGACTGAACATAGAGTGCTGGTAATCGAGGATCAATGGACATTACATTGGTGGTTACAGGATCAACTTCAGTCTTGTACCTGTTTATTCTATGGTTTGCCTCAACAACTCGATCCTTAGGCTCTTTTGTCTGCTGAGCAACCTCGTGGCGGCCAACCAGCTCCTTGACTTTTTGAACATACACATGGAAGGATCCCATTATACCAGTACATCTCTGTTGGTATGGCTGAAGCATGTACTCGTCAATGCAATCCTCTATGTCATAGGCCATCTCCCTCACTTGCTTCCTCCACTCCATCTGTAGGTCAAGCACGTCCATGTTGGCCAGCTTCTCCAACAGAGCGTTCATGCAGCTAAGCTCGTCCTTCAAGAAGGCAATCTGTCAGGGATATGTGTAGGATGGACTGCCAGGTGGGGCCGGGCTGTCAGACAGAAGCAAAGGCAAGACCACGCCAGTACAAAGGGTCGGGATGACAAGAGGAAGGGCATCGAACAATTATCAGAAAACATAGTACCTCTCCCTAGTTACTGTTCTTCTTCCCCAACTCTCTCTATCTTTCTTGTACCCAGATTCCTATCTCCAGTTCCTTCTAGACCTATCTCCTAGCACCTTATTTCCCTGCTTGCTGATTCCTACCTCCCTTTCCTCTCAATTCATGTACTTTCCTTGCCTGAATCAAGTTATCTGTGAACCAATCTAGTAGAGTTGCTAACAATTGGTACCAGAGCCGTCGATTCTCGGTTCCTAGCACCATGAATCTCCCTACCGAGATCTCTCCTTCTACCCAACTCCTTCTCGGCGAAATCCGCAAAATCTTCCACAAGTACGAAGCGAAGTGGGATCAGAGATTAACCGAGCATGACGCCGCGCGCGAGGCCTCTCCGGGAGTCCTCGTTCCGTCTCCATCTGCTACAGATGGAGTCTAGGTGGTAGCCGACAATTGGGGCGGATTCTTCGAGCAGCTCGCCGACATCTCCTCCGCTTCGACCCAGGCTACTGTCGTCGTCACCGACAACCGCTTCGACAAATGGGGTGGACTGTTCGAGCAGCCTGCCCACATCCTGGAGGAGCTGGCCGGCACCGACACTGCTGATGGCGCCAACATCTCCCTCGAGTTCGACCCCGCCGAACATGGCTTGCTCCCGGGTGCCGACTCCCTCGCCAACATACAGGTCCACCAGTTCACCTCCATTGACCCCGACGCGCCGCTCGACGCCGACCAGAAGCTCGGCCAGTGCAGCCCCGTCGACATCGAGTACATCCCCGCCTCTACGGCCTTGTCCACCAGCTCCTTCATAACCAAGCATGCCTCCATCCTCACGCGCGAGGAGTTCATGTCTAGAAAATATATTTAATTATGCACCATAATTATTAATATTTCCTTATATATTTTTAATCAAACTTAAAAATATTTAACTTGTTACGAAGGATGGCACTCTTTGCGAGACTAAGAGAGTCCCAGAGTAGCATAGCAGAAGACAATGTAACGCCGTGTTTAGTTGGAGGCCAAATTCCAAAAAGTTGCTACAGTACCTGTCACATCGAATGTTTGCGGCTCGTGCATGGAGCATTAAATGTAGACGAAAAGAAAAACTAATTGCACAGTTTGGTGAGAAATTACGAGACGAACGTTTTGAGCCTAATTAGTCCATGTTTGAACACTATTTGCCAAATAAAAACGAACGTGCTACAGTAGCCCTAAAATCCAAATTCATGGAACTAAACAAGGGCTAACTCATCGGTAGACGAAAAGTCAACTATATGATTCCTTCGACACCAAGTCCGCCAGTCACCAGAAAAACCATAATAACGAAGTTTCAAGCATCGAGGTGGGTTGAAACTTGAAAGGTACACTTTTAGTCTAAGCTTATGTTTCGATAACGGTGCTAATTGCTACTAAAAATAAGTTAAAATTAGCTCTAGTACTTCTAAATAGGTAGATGGACTAATTTTTTAGTCAAGTCTTTAAATGGTTATTAGCCAACTAGCTAAGAGTATCTACAAAAGACTCTCTATATGATTCTTAAATGCTAGAAATAGAGATTTTGGTGAAAAACTATCTTCCAAACGGCTTCTCTAGATGGTTATCAAATATAATCATCTTTTATTTTAGATTTTTCGCTTGCCAAAAACTAAAGATGATAATGACTCTCTAGAGTGCGCACAAAATATAGAACAACTCTTAGAGAGAGAAAAAAATATAGAAAGTGATTTTTATGCAAATGACTATCTAAATAATGATTTAGAGAGTGAGATTTAGAAAGGCTCCAGGAGATGCTCTAACCAACCACAACTAATTTGAACTAATTTTTAATGTCAGTTAGTAACTAGTCATATATATTAAAAAGGGCATCTGTCTCATATTTCATCGTTTCTACCTAGGGGGAAAACAAAAATGGAAGATGTTATTTACTGGGAATCTTTTACATAAAAAGTGATCATTTATGACCGTTTACGACCATGTTCGTATTTTAAAATTTGATTTTCTAATTGCTTTTGAGCACCATAGTCATTAGAGGAAATACGTTGAGTTTTCAACCTTTTAAAAATTATTTCTGTATAGAAGATATCAGAATATATCGTTAGTTACCATAAAACATGCTAAAGTTGGCAGTCTAGATATAATAGTGTTTTCTAAAAATTTAAGAAAAGTAAGTATATATTCAATAACGTATGTACCCATAGATTAAAATCTATTTAAGAAATTTCTTCTTTTTAATAAACTTTGTTAAACCTAAGTATGAGCACCACATAGATATATATTATAGTTTAGTACAAATTTTAGAAGTCACGGCGCAGTGCATTCTAAGGTGTTTGTCAAGAGCGAAAAACTTGCAACAATTGTCGGTCTAGAGATTTGTTAACACAACTATAAGGTTTAATGTGCAAGTGCGTGCGTATATTTCACTGTGTTTTGTAGAGAAGAAAAGCTCAACACCGTGTTAAAAAGAGATGGAAAAGGTCCTATCAAAGTTAACTTCTGATTAGCGTTTGGCTGGGGGACGCGGTTGGTTGGGATGGACCTATCCTAGTTTTCAGGGATAGGACAATTCTAGCTATTTGTTTGGTTGAGGGGATGAGATGGCCTTTGTTTTCTGTTTGGTAGGACGGATAGAAAAAGATAGAATGGACGGAGTTTTAACACCGTCATCTACGGTTCTGTAGGCCCCACATGTCAGCAGTGGGCCCCACTCGGCTAACCTTATCCTCTTCCCCTTTCTAGATCCGCACGCACACCACGCCCGCATGCCTCGGCAGCCCGGAGGCTGGAGCTCGTCAGCGCCCTTGCTCCACGCGAGACGCGTGGACCTCGTCGGTGTCCGCCCGATGCCCAGAGCTCGCTGGCTACCCCTGCGCCGCCTGGAGTCACTAGCAGGACCGCGCCAACCTCCCCATGACGCTCGCCAGCCGACCGCCCACACGACCTCCGCCGAGCTAGGGCCGTGTCGCTCAGGAGCGCCACCTCCGAGCACCATGGCCAAGCTCGCGTCAAGGGCTTGGGCCGTTCACGTTGCACGGAGGAAGGAGTAGGCGCCTAACGAAACGGAAAAGAGGCGCCGCTCGCGCATCCCCACTCGTCCTACTTCGTCCCCCCGATTTCTGGGGATGAGGGCATCTAGCATCTCGAGGAATATTTTCCTCTGGAGTCATCCCCGTCCCGGCTGTCTCCAAACCAAACACGGGATAAAAGTAGGATATCTCACCCCGTCCTCATCCCGCCCCTGAACCAAACGTCACCTTACTACTCTATACAGTACATCATATGAAAACTCGTCATTTCCAAAAAGAGATAAATGGTCAAAATGTACAGTAAGTACTAAGTAGCCTTGTGTCTTTTTTCACCAAAGACAGCCCTTAGAAAGTACAGTAAGTACTAAGTAGCTTACTTTTTGGGACCTTAGACAGTGTATTCTGCTTGGACTGAATAGTGCCCTTTGAGTTACTCTGTAAACCTCTGAAGTGAACATTTCAGATGCAGGCATTGAGTTACTCCGTAAACTGGTGCTTAAGAGTTAAGACGGAGGCAGTTTTATAATTTCCTCGCCGGGCGGGCTGGGCACGGCACGCACGCCCCGCACTCAGGTTTGCCAACTTCCGCTTCCTCTCCCTTCCATCTTCTTCGATTGCCTCCATTTCTATCCCCAAAATCTCCACGCGTTCGTGCTTTCCTACGCCTTCCCAGTTCTTGTTCGAACCTGCGGATCCATGTCTCCATAATTCATCTCGCCTCCTTGCCGCAGCTTGTCTGAGCACCACCTGATCGACGGAATGCCCCAGTGACCCCGACGCAACGGCCGACATGTCAGGAGACCCGCGCGTTCCTGGTGCCGTGTGCAGGATCAACGCCCTGCCCGACGACATGCTCCTCCTCATCTTGTCCTACCTGAGTGCCCGCCAGGTCGTGCAGACGTGCGTGCTGTCACGGCAGTGGCGCAACCTCTGGCGTTCCGTGCCCCGCATCAACGCCACGTCCGACGAGTTTGAGCACATGTCTGACTACTACGAGGAGGACACCCTGCTGTTCAAGAAGTTTGTCAACCGTTTCTTGATGCTCCGTAACCCATTTGCCTTGGAGGACTTCCGGCTCTGGTATGACATGCCTTGGGAATCTGATGACTATTCAGAAGATGCTAACCTATGGATCTGCCATGCTCTCCATTGCAATGCTCGATCTGTCATGGTTACGGTACGGGACAATACCATGCATCTGGATCCTTCCGTGTTTATTTCGGGACTCTTCCTGAGGAGGCTGAGGCTCGCGGGTGTTGCCTTGTTCCCTGGTTTCTTTTGACAACTCGCAACAGGCTTTACAGCATTGAAATATCTAATCTTACATGCCTGTGATATTTCTGATGTTGAGATCACCTCCAAGACGCTGAAGGTTCTGATCATGGATATTGATTGTTCCTACACATTTGAAGAACAGTGCTCTATTTCGATTCCCAGCCTCATCCGCCTCGATTACTCTACTTTTCAAAGAATACCTCTGCTGAAGAGCATGAAATCACTGGAGAGAGCATGTGCTGTACTCAATACCTACTATCATACTGAGGTTGATGATATCCGTCAGTTCCTCAAGAGCCTCTCTGGTGTTACTGATTTAAACTTCAGTTACGAAGGAAATATGGTATTGCATCTTGATTCAACACTCTGCATCCATGCATATATTTATGAGTCAAAATCTGAGACCTAAGCATGGCATATATTCTTTATTCTTTTGCAAAACCAAGTGTTTCACAGTTTATTTTGATGCCAGGACCTAGAGGATGATTAATGCTCTTTTTTTTTTGAAACAAAAAGCAGGAGCTCTGCCGCTCAATTAAGACGAAAGAATGTAATAATGTACAATAAGGTTAGCCAACCGAGTAGTCAAAATGGCACCCGAAGGGCTAACCACCCCACGCGACGCGAAAGAGCACAAACACGACACACTGTCATGGATCATCGTTGCCGAGCATGGAAGCAAAGCTACCAGCAGCTTGGACATCCCATGGCAGCCCACCCACTAGTCACCACCCGACGGGTCCAAAGGAAATGACCGCCACCGGTCATCGTTGCCAAGCTCAACCAGCGAAGAGCAGCTCCGATTCCCGGTCGCGAACCCATGCCTTGCATCGAGGCCGCGGCGATAATCTAGATGCGACGCCTTCAAGAAGGGAGTGACGCCGATGGCGCCACCGTCGCACGTCCAGAGTGGACCGGGTTTTCACCCCTGGATGACATGCTAGAGGGGAAACACGACGCCCCCAACAGGGAAGCGGCGCCCAATGGCGTCGCCGTCGCCAAGGCTATCGCCCAAGAATCCTCTAGCACGAACGTCGGGTCGCGAAGCCGGACCCCCTGCCAGCCTACACCGCCATCGTCGTTGTCTCGCCGCCCCACGGAAGCCCCTTCAGAGGGGCATCGACGCATCGGCCGTCACCCCCTCCGTCCGGGCCACGCAAAGCCGGCCCTGGCTCCGCCGCTCGTGCCCCAGTGCCGCACGACGAGGCCATCACTGACCACCTCCGTCGGCCCAGGCACCCGCCGATGTCGCAGCCGACCTCACCGCCAGCCGCAACAGGGCGTGTGCCCCACCATCTCGGTGTCGCCGCCGCTTACAGGATGGCCGGATCCGGACACTAGGTCCCGAACCGGCGCCCCGCCGCCGCCGCCGCCGCCTCGTCTTGACCACAACCGCAGCACCGCGCCGCCGCCCCCAAGCCGAATCGCCACTGGAGTCAGATCGGCCTCCCGCACCGGATCGACCTAACGTGGCCCGGACCGGCGGCCCCAGCAGATCGCCGCCGTCGCCAAGAGAGAGGAGGAGGAGAGGCGCGGAGGAGAAGGAGAGCTTCGCCGCCGTCCCTGCGCGCCAGGCGCCGCTCATCTGGCGCTTTACCGCCCGCTGCACGGCCGGCCAAGACGCCCTGAGCCCGCGAAGACGACACGAGAGCGCCGCCGTTCGCTGAGCAGAGGCCCCACTCCCGCACGTCACCCCGATGGCCACAGCCAACTCCACGCTGGGAAGATAGATCCGTGTGGAGGGGGGCGGATCCGTCTGTGGCTGAGCAGGATCCCGGCCGCCGGCAGCTGCACGCACGGGAGTTCCACCGGAGAGAGAGATAGAGAGGAGGAGGAGGAAGAGGAGGAGGAGGGAGGAGAAAGAACCCCCAGCCGCCGCCATCCTTGCCTTTCGCCGGCCTCCGGTGTCGAGCTCCAGCGGCGGCCAGGCATTGGAGGCGTGGGGGCGGGGCCTAGCGGTGGCGGGAGGAATTATGATTAATGCTCTCAATTGATAATATGTGGGGTGGGGTTCTTTAACTTTTGTCTACTTTTCCAAACTGTAAGTGCACCCCTATAATTACAATCAGATCCGTAGAATCCAGTTGATAGGTCACCCCTGTTTTCACCAGTGTATCTGTCTGGCTTGCACTAAAGTCATATCATAATTGATGCTTACCAAATATATGTGTTCTGGATGATTGAATCTCACTAAGAAAATAGGCAGAGTATAATGTAATGTGAACTATTCTTATTAAAAAAGATTTGCGTTTAGTGTGACCTTTGTCAGATATTGTATTCTCAAGATATTATCACTGAAGAATCCAAACTATTTGGCACGTAACTTTAGCTTGTTTCCATTATCTTGACAACTCTACTGCAGTCATGAATGTTTTATAAAATATGGAATTCTTTATCATGTCTTAATCCTATGAACCTTTTGCAGCTAAATATGGGAAATATACAATGGTGCCCAAAATTCAACAATCTTACAACCCTGACAACCAGTCAATGGTGTCTGCATCCAGACTTCTATCCATTGATAGTCTTCCTTCAGAACTCACCTAGTCTGGAGATTCTAACTCTGGAACTCAGAGGGGTACATGGCTCTCTCCACATGCATGCAGTGGCGGATCCAAAGGGGGGGCTGGGCCCCTAATGTCTTGATTTCAAGCATAATCACTGTAGCAAAAGCTTGATTTCACCATTAAATCTTCATGCAAATCAACATCTCTATTGTTTTAGCCCCCCCTTATCCCGCATCGTGCATCCGCCACTGCATGCATGTCTATTGATTCTTGTACAGAAGTTGATGCATGTGCCATTAAAGTGAAACTTGTGTGTTTTCTCACATTTCAGGTTGGCCATACACATCAGAGATTCATTGGGGAGCTAGAAGAAAGGTCGTTCAGCTGTGAGCACCTTGATAGCGTTGATATTGTTTGCTGGGGGGTTCAAGAACATGATCCTGTGCTCGACAACCTGGTGGAGCTTCTGACTGAGAATGGCATAGAACCTGATGAGATTCACATCAATATCTAGCTATAGATTTCATTTGCATCAATCACTGGAACAAGTCACGGTTCATTCGCTCATTTGTGGACGCAGGACCATACGCACGTTTGGTTCACGTGGATCTTAGTTTCAGTTTGGATGGATTCATGTTGTGGAAAACTGGATAGCTTGTCTGCGCATGAATTTTAATACGTTGTTACCAACTCATATCTGCTAGAGCAGCTTTAGTCTATTGCTTTTAAGTATTGGTTCAGGCCAATGCGATCAATAACAATACCCTGTTAAAGGCTTGAAGATATTTGGATTTGGAATTTTTTTTTTCTTTTGACTTCAGCTCGTGTGGCAAATTTCTGTGCATTTATGATACGCCATTGCTATTCCCTGATGCAAATAATCTATATGCTTTCTATTACAATGCTACAAATTATGGAGCTTAGTTCAGACTGAATTGTAGACTTTTCTTGAAATGTAATACTAAATAAATCAAATTAGGGGCCGGGCGTTGCTGGACGCGGCGTGTTAGGGATGATCACAGTAATGGACTGGCGATGCGTTGTGAGCGGAGCTGCCAAGATGGACTATGGGCCCATGAAAGAAGCATACAAAGGAGAAGCAGATCGAAGTAGCAGGGGATATGAATAAAATACCAGAACTCCAGCTTCTTCCTCCGTGGCGTCGCTCTCCTTCACCTTCCTAGTCTAGTTTCGCTAGGCTGTATTTGGCTTATAAACCAGAAAAAAATATTATTCGTTAGCTAATAAGCTATAACTTATAAGTTAAATAAACCCAAACGAACAGGCTGTAGATCCTCAATTCCTCATGTAGTATCTCTGATTACTGTCTATCTCCAGAACTTGCTGCTCTCCTACTCTCGATTCCCTTGCTGATGCTTCCTTCCCCAAACTATACCTCACGCAGATCACTTGTATCGGATTTTATCGGTTCAATACAGGCATTGGTGCAATTAGTTTGCCTTGACCATGCGCTGGTTGCCCTGACCGCTACAGGGATTTCTCCTGATTTAGTGACTTTGCTCAAGCAAGTCACGACTTCACTTTACTCTGTCCATCTACCCTTCGACTAAGATCCAAGGGCTACCATCCCTTGCAGGTCAAAAGGCGAAAGTGTGACCACTCACCCTGTAATAATTGTCGCAAAAAAAAAAGGCCACTCACCCTGTAAAAAAAGAAAAAGAAAGAAAGAAACACACAAACAAACAAACTCTCCCACAAAATCCAATCAAAATCAGCTCACCCACTCAGCTTCCCATCCCGCACCCCCTCGCCGGCAGCCGGCGGCGGTGAGTACCTCTCCCGCCGTTACCACCAGCGAATTTCCCCCGTTGCGGGCTCTCCCCACTTCCCTCTTCCTGCTTGGTCGCGCCTTCACTGTGCTCGTCTCTTCTCCCTCCGAGTCCAGGCGCGCGCAGGAACTGGGAGGAGGAGGTCCAGATGCTACTATGCTGCTGTCCTTTTCCCCACCAAATCCAGACCTGTGCTCCGCGCTCGCCGTTTCACCCGAGCTGCTTGCCGCGGAGCGTGCTCAGCTCCGGCGAGCAGGGGAGGAGCAAAAAGAGCAAGTTCCACCGCGTCAGGGCGCAGGTTCTCAAGCCCAAGAACCAGTCTTTGCGCTCTCAATCCCACCGAGCTGATGGCCACGGGGACCTTGCGGATAGAATCCCGAGAAAGGATTTGCCTTGTTCCGCGGCGCCGTCACTGCCGGACGCCGAGGCGGTCGCGTTCTGGCTGCGTTTCTGCCGGAGCGCGCTCGACGTCCGGAGAACGCACGCGGTTGCCCTGCGGTCGCTCGGCGGCCTGGGATTGTTCGTGTCCAACAATCTGATCAGCGCTTATGTGCGGTTAGACGAGGCTTCTAATGCTAGGAAGGTGTTCGACGGAATGCGCGAGAGGAGCGTCGTGTCGTGGACGGCAATGATGAACGGGTATCAGAAGCTTGGCCGCCACGGTGAGGTTGTGAGGCTTTTGATGGATATGCTGGCCGCTGGCGTCCAAGGTAACAGCTTGACTTTTGTTTGCCTGTTGAAATCTTGTGGGGAGCGATGTGATGCCAAGTTGGGGCAACAGGTCCACTGTTGCGTTGTGAAGGGTGGCTGGAGCAATGTGATAGTGGACAGCGCTGTCGCACACTTCTATGCTCAATGCGGTGATGTTGCCGCTGCTTCAACTGTGTTTGATAGGATGGCTTCCCGTGATGTTGTCTCATGGACAACAATGATCACGGCTTATGTGCAGCACGGGCATGGTGACAAAGCTCTTCACATGTTTCCAAAAATGGTGTCTGAGGGATTTCGCCCCAACGAGTTCACTGTTTGCAGCGCCCTCAAGGCTTGTGCAGAGGAGAAGGCTCTAAGATTTGGGAAGCAGTTGCATGGTGCGATTGTGAAAAAGCTGTACAAATATGATATCCATGTCGGGAGCGCACTTGTCACTATGTATGCCAGATGTGGTGAGGTATTTGATGCTCAGGCAGTGTTTCATAAGATGCCAAGAAGAAACACTATTACATGGACTTCAATGATCTCTGGATACGCTCAAAGTGGCTGTGGTGAAGAAGCTGTCTTGTTGTTCCGAAAGATGAAGATGCGCAGAGTATTTGTTAACCACCTTACTGTTGTTGGCCTCCTTAGTGCTTGTGGCTCTATGCAGTCAATTTATCTTGGAAAAGAACTTCATGCACAGATAATGAAGAACTGTATGGAAGAGAATCTTCAGATTGGGAGTACACTTGTTTGGTTTTACTCCAGATGTGGGGAGCATACTTATGCTGCAAGGATTCTAGAAGCGATGCCTGACCGTGATGCTGTTGCATGGACAGCTATGATTTCGGGCTATAACAATCTTGGCCATAATGTTGAAGCACTAAAGTCATTAGATGAGATGTTATGGGACGGTGTGGCACCAAATACTTACACTTATTCCTCAGCTTTGAGAGCTTGTGCTAGATTGGAGGCTCTGCGAGATGGAAGGAGGATCCATGGTGTTGTTAACAAGACCCAAGCTTTCTCAAATGTCTTTGTGGGATGCTCACTGATTGATATGTACATGCGGTGTGGAAAAGTTGATGAAGCTCGTAGAGTCTTCGATGCCATGCCAGAGCACAACTTAGTAACATGGAAAGTGATGATTACAGGATTTACTCAGAATGGCCTTTGTGGAGAGGCTTTAAAATACATGTACCTAATGCAGCAAGAAGGGTATGATGTTGATGACTTTGTGCTTTCGACAGTTTTGTCTTCATGTGGAGATCTTCAGTTGAAATCAGACTGCATCCATTTCATAGTTCAATAAACGGATCACTTTCAGTGAAGTTTTAGACTAGTTACCGAATATCAGCAAAATGCTGGTACAACTGAAAGTCAGTGGTTGGTCTTAGGATGCTAGAACAAGTTTCTTTGTCTGATTCTGCATTTGAAAACACAATGAGAAGCCTGTCATTTCAAGTTGTGGGTACACATATCTGTACTTCAAAGCAACCTCTACTAACTATTTTCCTTCTATTTCCTTACGAAGCTGTGTATATACCGTAGTTCAAGCATTTTTAGCTTGTTGTAACCAGCATAGTTCTTGCAGTTTAATATATCGTGGGTCAATGAGAATTTGTCTAATTCTTTAAAAGGGTTTTCATCACGACAATTTACTGATGGTGCATTTATTTGGTATTTTAGATGTTAATATATATATTTTTAAACTTGGTCAAAGCTAGAAAAGTTGACTTGAAAAACTAAAACGCCTTCCATTTTGAAACAGTGGGTAGGGCATATGTGTTGCATCATTACTGATAGGTCATGGTACATATTTTCACATGTTTATCTGCAAATGGATGCATGGAGCTCAAAGAACTTGAACAGTTAGCAAGCACTAGTTCCCTCGGTGCAGCTTCTACCACTGTTCAGTGGTCGTTAAACTGTAGCTTCAATTGTCTCTGTTGGATCCACTCCAGCTGAGACAGCCGACAGCCTCGCCCATGGACATTGCCTTTAGAGGTACAGATCAACAAGGAGTAGCTATAAAACGGCACTTGGAAGATCAGAGAAAGCAAGGACCGGAGAAGATGCCTCTAATAACAGACGACACGGAGTTCATTCATCCTGCAAATTCAATGCTACAACTAGAGCGTACTACTACTAGTAGTAGGGCAGCAAAAGTATGACTTGTGAGCAGTCCGGCGATCTCTGGTCGTAACTGAGACGGGTGTTTGAATGAATCCGGAAAACAACAGATTATTGCGCAATCATGCAAGCAGATTCGTGGTTTAGAGGTGATGATGAGGAATTAGTGAATTACTGAGTTGAGGTGGAGAAATCTATTGTTGAGATAGCAGAGCAGAGCTTTGGGAGATGATCGGGAATGAAAACATCTCTGACGAGATCAACTCCAGAATCCATTGGGCTTCCGAAACATAGTCATCCAGTCATCCGGATGAAAAATTAATGAAACAGAGGAGAGAACATATCCCGCCAGCAGCAGTTTTTGCACTTGATACCGATTGGGTGAAGATAAAGCATGTTCGAATAAAGTTGCAATGGCAAACCCAGTAAAATTTCAGGAATCACAGGTGACAAATTCCAGAGTTGGAGATGAATGTGAGGAGGAGGAGGAACCAAAGCTGGGCTCAGTGACGGACCCCCGGCACGGGGAGCAGGCCCAAGCCCAACAGCGAAGGCTATTCTGTATTGCTGATTTGCTAAATTTGATTAGTTACTAGCAGATAGGCTTGCAACGGGAGAAGAAACTAAGAAAATCAGAATACTGTTCTTTTGACAGTCGGAAGAAACGTTTCGATCTGTATAGAGAATATGATAGTGTTGACGTAGATTTGGTCACACAAAGATAGGGGCTAGATCGCCCAGAGGCCACACATGGCCTAGCATGCAACGAAAGTAGATCCAAACGGTGAGGCCGACGAGCAAGTTGACGAGACCATTTAGGCGCTCACATTCTTCGCCCGATAAACTCAAGAACGCCTCCTGGGAAGACCCATCGGATAGATGCATATGGGGTGTCCTAAGATCGGCAAGGTCGCCTAGAACACCGACATACCTCGTTGAGAGATGCACCGAATAACTGGGGGATGAAAAAGCTTGAGGAAGAAGATAAAAATAATAGATGTATTATTTAACGATTGGGTATTGGATCCCTTAATCATCTGTCATCCTTTACATTTATAATAGGGCGGCTAACCTTTCCGGTATATTTAACAGAATAAAATCCTTGGACTAGATCAGGCACATTGATTTTCCATAATTATATTCGGACATGATCAAACTCGTAACAAGGATATCACCTACGTGTACCTTGATCTTTGTCTTCTTGTGCATATGGTCATATCACCGCTGCCCAAAATTAATAGTAAACGGACTTTGGTCCAGCGGCTTTTCTCGTGACCATCCCAAATTCCTATTTTGAACTTAGGTGTCAACAGATAGGATTCGAATTCTTACACAGGTTACCCTATTTAAGGGATCTATTTTGATTAGGATTCGTACCTATCCAGGTTATCTTAAGAAGCTCTGCATATGTTATTATATATTGTAGAGAGGCGAGCAAAAATAGTTTTCACATTCACGAAGTTAGTTAGGAAAGGCCATATAAAAAAATGGTATGAAGTTTTATCTCTTTATTATTATATATAGAATAGATATGAATATAGATTATGGGGCCTTGCAGTTAATCTTGTGTGTATATACTATACTCTCTTATAAGTCGATTTGACTTCTTTAGTATATTGAATTTGCTATGTATCTAGACATATATTATATCTTGATGTATAGCAAAATAGATGTACTAATAAATTAAAGCGACTTATAATTTGAGACGGAGGGAGTATTTAATTTCATGAGTTCCAGAAAAGACGGCTGTGGAAATTGCTGGTACCTTTATTGGTCACCAAAATTATATGGTTATTACATTAATTAACCTCTGGTAATTGAGATGGAAATCAGAAAGGACAACATAATTTCTCTTTTTTTTTGGGAGAGGACAACAAAGTTAGGCGGTTGAGACTGTCTTTTCTCAACAAGTTAGACTTTCCAGGTTAACAAAGAGCCGGTGCATGGTGCACCCTATAGCTAAACGAAAGAATTCCTCTAAGAGTATCTTCAGGAGTCTTTCTAAAATTCACTCTCTAAATCATCATTTAGAGAATCATTTACATATGATCGTTTTCTATATCTTGTCACTCTTCAACAACTTTTCTTTATCTTCTGCATACTTTAGAGAGCTATTCTCACTATCTATTTTTAGCTAACGAGAAATTCGAAATAGATAATAGCTATATTTGGATGATGACCAATTAAAGAAGCTGTTGGAGGGTGTTTTTGTTCACCAAAATCTCTGTTACTAACAATTAGTAAAGATAAAAAGAGTCTCTTGGAGTTGCTTTAAGATAAGGAATAATGCTAAATTGGTTGTTACTGTGGGAGTAGATGTTAAAAGAACATCAAGCTAGTGGAGAGTGGATTACTTTATTCGTTGCTGGCCGGACCTGGGAAGACCAAGTGAATGATGATCGAAGAAATTGAAATTTAGGTTGCGTGATTGACGGATTCAAAGGTAAGTATAGAAAGGAGAAAAAAAATGTACTGAATGATTTCTCTTGTTTTTTTTTCTTCTTATACATATATAAGTAGTCAATGATGATGTGGTGACAAGGACACGGATGAACTGGTTTTGTTCATGCTGTACTTATCTGCCCGGGAATGAAACACAAGAAGCACTACACGTGAGGTTCGCGCACCGAGCCATGACGATGAACGTCGTTGCCGGCGTCCTGCTCCTCTTGCTCGGCGACCTCAACAACCCGTCCTCGGTGGCCGCCGACTTCTGCGACAACCTTAAACAGGTCGCCGCCACCCTCCCAAAGAACACCTCCTCTTCCCCCTTGCACTTCGCCACCGCCACCTTCGGCCAAGCGCCCGACGTCGTGTACGCGCTCGCGCTCTGCCGCGGCGACGTCCTCAACGACACCGCCTGCGGCGACTGCGTCGCTAGCACGTTCGACGCGTTGACACCGCCGCCGCCGCAGCAGTGCTACTCGGCTGCCTACTACTACGGCGGGACCTGCAGGCTCGTCTACTCCGGCGACAACATCCTCGCGCCCTCCAATACCACGGCGGCCAACGGCGACGACACGCCGTTCACGCGATGGAACCCCAACAACATCACTGCCGGCGGCGGCGACGCCGACGACACGCGCCTCGTCGTCAGCCGCGTCCACGAGCTGGTGGTGGAGACGGTGCAGCTCGCGGCCAGCACGGCGCCGAGGCTGTTCGCCACGGGCGTCGTGGACAGCGGCGCGATATTTCCCAAGGTGTACTCGCTGGCGCAGTGCACGCCGGACCTGTCTGCCGGCGACTGCCTGGCGTGTCTCCAGCGTCTCCTGGACATGGTCAACTCCACCATGGCCCTTCGCATGGGAGCACAGATCCATGTCATACGGTGTTATTTCAGGTACGAGGCGTATGCGTTCTACGACAGCACGCCCGTGCTGCAGCTTGGGCCGTCGGCGCCAGCGCCAGCCCCGAACCCGGTGAAACACAAGAGTAAGTTAAAGTTCCTATGCCTAATTGCCTAGATATTTATGGTTCTGATTTCTGCCTACTTAAATGTGTGTGTGTGTGTGTGTATATATATATATATATATATATATATATATATATATATATATATATATATATATATATATATGCTCACAAATTTAAGTACCCATGGTCCCTTAGTTAATTATCATCATGTTATCATGTCGAGATCAGGGCGTGCGAGCAAGCTGTGGGTAATTCCAGTAGTTGTGGTTCCTCTAGCGGCAGTAGCATTTCTTTGCTTCATCTTCTACTCCCCTTGGTTCAGAAGGTACAGGAGAGGTATGGGACTTAGTTGCAGAAATTATGGTCAATCATGTTGCTTAAATTAGTTCCAGTTAATGGTATATGTTCATTTAGATACAGTAAACATGCATGAAAGAGGGGTTCTCATCTGTAATTCTGTATATATGTTCAGGCAAAGCAATGAGGTTACAAGCAGGATCAAGGCGTACTCAGGACTTGCATGGAGAGGAAGAATTAGTTTGGGATGGGAAGAATTCAGAGTTCTCCGTGTTCGACTTTGAACAGGTACTGGAGGCCACAGATAATTTTTCAGAAGAAAACAAACTTGGACAAGGTGGCTTTGGTGCTGTCTACAAGGTAAATTAGTTCAAGAAAGTTCAGTCATTATATGGCTGATGAAATAAGAGCCTACGTTTTTTGCTACAAACATCGCTAATACGTCTTAATGTTTTGTCCTCTTCCCAGGGTCAGTTTGCTGATGGATTGCAGATAGCAGTCAAAAGACTTGCTTCACATTCAGGGCAAGGTTTCACAGAGTTCAAAAACGAAGTCCAACTCATAGCCAAACTCCAACACAGGAATCTGGTTAGGCTCTTGGGATGCTGCTCTCAAGAAGAAGAGAAGATATTGGTCTATGAATACTTGCCAAACAAAAGCTTAGACTTCTTTATATTTGGTGCGTACAGTTTCATTTCTAGTTTAATTTACACATGTGTAATGTAGTAGACTAACTAAAATTTACTCGTTGTTTGTGTCAGACAATATGGTCAAGTACACATCTTGATTATCTTTCCATATGAAGTAATACTCATTTTCAATTGATGTGCAGATGAAAATAGAAGAGCTATGCTAGATTGGTCCAAACTTCTAGTAATAATTGAAGGAATAGCACATGGACTTCTCTACCTACATAAGCACTCCCGGTTGCGTGTCATACATCGAGATCTTAAGCCAAGTAACATTCTCTTGGACAGTGAAATGAATCCTAAAATTTCAGATTTTGGGCTTGCAAAAATATTCAGCTCAAATAACACGGAACGGAACACTACACAAAGAGTGGTTGGTACATAGTAAGTTTCAAAGAAATAAAATAATTATGAACATTTATATTACGAGTCAACAAAATACAATGATTTTAACATGTATGATAAATCCATTTTTAGTGGCTATATGGCTCCGGAGTATGCTTCCGAGGGCATCTTCTCGATTAAATCAGATGTCTTCAGCTTTGGTGTTCTTGTTCTTGAGATCCTTAGCGGAAAACGGAATTCTGGCAGCGATCAATGTGGAGATTTTATCAATCTCATTGGATATGTGAGTCATAGATACAAACTTAACCATGCATTTGGTTTTGTTTATTTGCTATCAAACTTACATTTCAAATGAAATTACAAACAGGCATGGCAATTATGGGATGAGGAGAGGTGGATTGATATCGTGGATGCATCATTGGTAAACAAGAGCCAGTCCTCAGAAATGATGCGGTGCATTAACATTGCTTTGTTGTGTGTACAAGAGAATGCAGCTGATCGACCAACCATGGCAGATGTGGTTTCCATGCTAAGCACTGAGACTACGACAATCCTCGCTGAACCTAAGAAGCCACCATATTTCCATGTGAGGGTTGGAAATGAGGAGGCACCCACTACTGCTACTGAGTCATGTAGTATAAATGATATGACCATATCTGTCACAACTCCTAGATAATTTTTTTGCCCTCTTGCTATCATGTGTTTTTGTATTGTCCCAATGTAGTACTAATTATACCCTTTGTTTAATGGATAAGTCTAAGTACAAAAGGCTAAACTAAGAAATTATCAACTAATGATTTTTAATAATGACACTCATAAGAGTGCCTGATGTATGAAATTTATCGAAACAAACAATAACTAGTCCAAAAGAAAAGACTTCAGCGACTTCACCAGGAAACCAAACCCAGATGAAAAAACGACCCACAAGAAACAAATTTTTTTGAAGGGGAGAAGCGGCATCGGGGAGGAGGCCCTAGGCCATGCTCTAGAGTCTAGAGATAGAAGTGCCTCTCTGTAAATTTTGTTTGACCGTCTGTGAAAATGAGCATTGTATTAGCATGATTGCAATTAAAGAAGAGGTGTTTGATTGCCTTATTACAATCATAAAAAGCAATATTTTTTATTACCACTTCAATTTCTTTTAGCTAGATTACCAAAGAGAATTTTCAGGGAGTTTTGGTTTCCAAATAATTTTATTCGAGAACGAAATGTTCATGCCTTGGTTCATCGAATATTAATACATGGAGCAAATAGAAAATCGTCCATGTTTATATAGATCCCAAATGAAAGTGCCCTTCTCATTTCTTTTTTGATAAATGGAGCTTTTATTAAATTGTCAAAGCATTGCGTCAAGATGAAATTAAAGTGTCCTCATATATTAGGTGAATATTGGAAAGCTTAGCTACTAGGTTATGTCAAGCAATTAACTAGTCCTAAACTGAATATTCAATGGCACCTGATTCAAGACAATTTTGTTCTCTTGGCCACTCTGATTTCATCAAAATTCATTGATGAACTAATGATGCACCACCTCATCTAGTTTGTGGTGGTTCTTCAAACCCAATATCTTACAGTTATATGGTGCCCATGCCTTAGAAATCTAGGTTTGAGAAACACAGGGTCATAATCCCGAAAATTAGGCTTCCATGTCTGTGCCGCGTTTCAGCTATGAACGTAAGCTGACCAGAGTCCACTTCTAGACTATTATTGAGTGTATCTTGGGTATCTCTCAATAGCATCATACAACCAGGATAGCAACAGCCAACAAGTTGAATGAATTAAGCAATAATTTATCAAAGCATACGACCAAATAAAAGCGTGTTTTTATCAGGCAGCTGTAAAGAGACAACGTTTACGCCATGAGAGAGGTATTCTATATATTCTTGCCGGCCGGGACATGTAGAGAAGACCAAGTGAATTATAAGAACCTGCTGGTGATGCCGTGATTGATGGTTTCAAAATAAGGTATTAACTATCACCACTCACCTCTGAACGAAGACAACTGAATTTTTGTTGCAAGTGACGATCATGACTTGGAATAAAACAACATTTTGCGCTTTGAATGATATTTTTGCAGCGTGCTAGCCATGAGCATGTGAACGAAGTCCACTTCGATGGAGGTAAAAGCTATCAGGGGCTTGTTCAAGTAGGGTTGGTAGGAACAAGATGATGAAGACAGAATTTGTCAAACTTCGAGAATAAATCAAAGATAGAAGTGAGGCTTACTGCTGAAAGCGACAGCTGATCTGATGCATGAACGTTTCTTTGCCTTCTCCACGTACGTGATGCGTGATGGTGATAATAAGCAGGCAGTAACAACGTACTATCTCTAGCGCGCCGCGCCCGTCCTTAGCCTAGGCTAGCCATGGCGGGCGTCCCGGCCATCATCCTTCTTATTAGCTTCCTCCTCGTGCTGCCGTCAGCAACGGCAATAGGCAAGGTCTGCGGCAACGCCGGCAACTACACGGCCAACGGCACATATCAGTCGAACCTCGCCTTCCTCGCCGCGACCCTCCCAACCAACACCTCCTCGTCCCCGCAGCTCTTCGCGACCGCGACCGCCGGCCAAGCCCCCGGCGACGTGGTGTACGCGCTGGCGCTCTGCCGCGGCGACCTGACAGGCAACCTCACCGGGTGCAGCGCCTGCGTCAACGGCGCGTTCCAGTACGCGCAGAGGATGTGCCCCAACGCCAAGGCCGCCAGCGTCTACGACGACGACTGCCTCGTCGGCTACTCCAGCGACAACATCCTCGTCCCGGCCTTTAACGTCACCCGGGACATGAGCACGCTCTTCGACTACTGGAACAACGCGGCGACCACCCCCGGCGGCAACGCCACCCAGGTGGCCGCCGGCGTCAAGGACCTGCTGGCGCAGACTGCCCAGCAGGCGGCCGCCAGGCCCAGCAGGTTCGTCACGGCCTACATGGACGCCTCCAGCACCTCCATCCCGACGCTCTACTCTCTGGCGCAGTGCACGCCCGACCTGTCCGCCGGCGACTGCATGGCGTGCTTCCAGCAGATCCTCAGCACGCTCAACGCCACGACGCCAGTGGCAGGGCGGGTCCTCCTGCTGCGGTGCAACTTCAGGGTCGAGAATATCATGTTCTTCGACGGCGCACAGATGATGCAGATCACGCCGTCATCCGGCGCTCCGGCACCACCACTTCCGGCTCCGACGACGAATAAGGGTATGTGGTGAGCTGGTGACGACTGATGAGTTCATGTTATTTTCAATGCATGTTCTGTTCTTCTGGTGTTCCCAAACAATACAGTTAATTAGAAGTTACTACTACTTGCTGATGATCAGACAATTAACGTTTGGACTTTGGAGTGCTAATTATTATGACCTGATTGTTGATGCATGCTTGTTTGTCTAGGATCTGGGGTGAAGCCCTGGGTAATTGCGGTGTCTGTTACACCTCCTGTAGCGGTAGTAGCGTTCTGCTTCATCCTTTACTGGCGTTGGCAAAGGAGGAGAAGGTACAAAAAAGGTGAGTTGATTGTTACCGACATCTCGCTCTCTGTCTCATATAATTCTTACAATTATATTGGACATTTAAAGTGATCAAATTATCGACTATTATGCAGGTGGATCTAGATTACGACAAAAGCATACTCACAACTTGAAAGGAGATGAGCTAGATTGGGAAATTGAAGCAGAGCTCTCAGAGTTTTCTGTTTTTGACTTTCATCAGATATTGGAGGCTACAAATAACTTCTCTGAAGAAAATAAACTTGGGGAAGGTGGGTTTGGCCCTGTCTACAAGGTAAATATGCAGCACATGTGTATAGTCCAAATTATGTGATGATCATATAGCAGGTCAGACGTTTATAGTCCTTAATTATGAAACTAGGCATACAACTATATAAGCATACCATGGTGTATATGTGAAGGTTGCATGTTTGGTTAACGATGGATACGCTAGCTAGTTGCCTGTTTGTAAATGAAGACTGCTGCATATATTCTTCTAATGAAGATGAATGTGGTAGATTTGCTTTCTCTAGTTACCTGGGAACTGTGACTTGTGCATCATAAAGAACCTGATTGCGGCAAAATTAAATACTAGTGAAGTAACTTTTGAATACTTGCTTTCTTCACAGGGTCAGTTTCCTGATGGAATTGAGATAGCTGTTAAGAGACTTGCTTCACATTCAGGGCAAGGTTTCATAGAGTTCAAAAATGAAGTACAACTCATAGCAAAACTGCAACACACAAATTTGGTTAGGCTCTTCGGATGTTGCTCTCAGGGAGAGGAGAAAATTTTGGTCTATGAATACCTGCCAAATAAAAGCCTGGACTTCTTTATCTTCGGTAAGTATTTTATTTTTTTTTTCACTTAGGTTTGATACTGGTTATGATAACGATGTTTCAGAATGAATGAAAACTTCCCCTGTATGTCAGTTTCTGGAAGTGGGATGAGAATATTTCCCTCCCTAGATATTTCTAGTATGTATACAGTTTCCAGTTTATTGAGTGGTTTTCTGTTATACTAACATTTAATGGATTTACAGATGAAAACAGAAAATCATTACTGGATTGGAACAAACGTCTGGCAATAATTGAAGGGATAGCAGAAGGACTTCTCTACCTACATAAGCACTCACGCTTGCGTGTCATACATCGAGATCTTAAACCAAGTAACATTCTTTTGGACAGTGAAATGAATCCTAAAATTTCAGACTTTGGGCTAGCAAAAATATTTAGCTCAAATAACAATGAAGTTAGCACTACAAGGAGAGTGGTTGGTACATAGTAAGTATCGTATAAATTGATCTACTTATGGACAATGACAATACATATCAACCAATGCATATAAAATAATTTGATACATAATTACTTTTCGTTTTAGTGGCTATATGGCTCCCGAGTATGCCTCCGAGGGCCTCTTCTCTATCAAATCTGATGTATTCAGCTTTGGTGTTCTCATCCTTGAGATCCTTAGCGGAAAAAGGAATTCTGGTAGCCATGACTGTGAAGATTTCATCAATATTCTTGGATATGTAAGTTTATCGATTTACATGTAGCATGTAAAATCATTTTGTTAGTTTAGTGTCATATCTACATTAATCATTGTGTGATGAAACTACAAACAGGCATGGCAATTATATGAAGAGGGGAGATGGAGGGAACTCATTGATTCTTCATTGGAACCCATGCATCACTCAACTGAAATCATGAGGTGCATGAACATTGGATTGTTGTGTGTACAAGAGAATGCAGCTGATCGACCAACCATGTTAGATGTTGTTGCAATGCTAAGTAGCAAAGCTAAGATCTTGGCTAAGCCGAATCACCCAGCATATTTCAATGTACGGGTAGGAAATGAAGAGGAATCCAGTACTGGTACTGTGGCACGCAGTATCAATGAGATGACCATATCTGTCACAACTGGTAGATAGTTTTTTTGTCCCATGTGATTACTTTTGAGCCAATATATATAGAATTGCTCTTTGGTAATGTCCGATGCAGATATTCCATTAACTGATGGGGCCACTACATATACAGAATTATGGTACCATATATATATATATAGGCCATAGGTTTATTTAGTGATATCGTGTGCATAACTCATTCTATTTTGTGAGCTTTTTCTTGAGGAAAGAGTAGGGCAACCCCTAATAGATAATACATTTAAATATTATGATAAGTATACTTAAGTGATTTAGGCACAAGGATGTTGTGAGAATACAAAATACTACAAATATTGAAAAATCTTTGTTGAACCTTGTGGGATGTTTATATAGGACTATATGGCTTTGTAGGGCAAGGAGCCTCTCATATATATAAGATAAATTATTACAGAAGTGCAATCGGTCCTAAACTTAAATTATCTAGAGATATCGAATATACTCTTATCATCCATCATAGTGGTAGTACTAGCAATGTGGACTCTCAGAGACTATATATAGCTGAAATAAACCAAAGAGTTTTTTACCAAGTACACAATAGCCCTTTTGTTGCCTAAGGTAGATGAGAGTGGACGTTGTGGACATTGCCATACAGGAGATTGTTACAGGTCCAAAGCACCAAGCACACTGTTGATGTTGCTTTTGTGTGTTTGGTGCCCTCATTTCACCTAACCACTACGCCATAGCTATGGTTCACTTCGGGTTCAAAATTGGTTTTCACTATCAGATTTTAATCCGACAATGGACAATCAGCAGTGATACCCATATCATTTTACTGCAGGTTGCTCACCCAGTAGTGATGCCCATTTTTGTGAAAAAAATAAAAAACCCAAAAGAAAAAGAAAACACCAGCGTCGGTCATGCCCTTGCCATTGCACTTTGATTCATCCATAGATCGATTCATCACAGAGAGAAAGGGAGATTCAACACATCACAAATAGATTCATCACATCATAGAGAGGGAGAGATTCAAAACATCATTGATGGATTCATCAAATCGATCACAGAGAGATCACATATCAGATCGAGAGAGAGAAAGACTCAATGCATCATCAATTCATCCACAAATCATTGTGTCAAGGAGCTCTGCCTGTGCCCCGCGCTCCGGCCGAGGAGGCCAGCCGCCCGCGCACCCACCCACCACGTCTCGGCCACCTGCGACCCCCACGCGCCACTGGGAGGCCACCTATTCCCCCCCCCCCCCACCCCCACGCTGGCTGGGCAATCAGCCGAGGAATCCACCCCACATTGGCTAGTTAGGAAGAGGGAGAGGAGGGGACGAGGAAGACTGGCCGAGAAGAGGAGTGAGATAATATAAGAGCAAAAGAGAGGAGGGAGCGGAAATCAACTATAGGATTTGTCATGGCCCGGACAAAAATATGACGGTGACAGTACCGTATGTGTATGGAAATATAGATCGTCAAACACATACAAGGCAAATAAAAGGATTCTATATCCATATAATGAGAACACTTTATTATTATTTTTATCAAAAAAACAACTCGGTGACTTCTAACTCCTCATACAGCAGCTACCAGCACCAGCCTTTTTATTTTGTGCAGCAAGTTAGCTCCCCTATCCACTTGAGTAGAGGTCACATCTACGTACACCCTAATCATGCATATCCTCGTCACTCGGTCCAGTATAGTCAGCCTACTTTCTCCCCTCTTTGCGCTGTCAACAGGAAAGCAAGAATAATAGAGAGTAAAATATTAGAGAAATACAAGAAGGATCATTAGTCAATGGTAACAATTTCTTTTTACAGTTCTCTGCGGAGATTATTTATTATATAGACCGTCACGATCTCCTACCAATAATTAATATATGGTGTTACCCTGCATCTGACAACCATATCACGAAATACCCTACTTGTGTGAATCTTATCATTTTACACTTATCACAGTCTGTGCATCGCTATTTCAGGTTTGGCTGTGTCAGACTGAGTACATCTAGGCCTTGTTTAGGCCATCTCCAAATTCCAAGTTTTTTCACTCTCTTTCCATCACATCAATTTTTGGACGCATGCATGGAGCATTAAATGTAGGTAAAAAAAAATAACTAATTACACAGTTTGGTTGTAAATCACGAGATGGATCTTTTAAGCCTAGTTAATCCATGATCGGACAAAGTTTGTCAAATACAAATGAAACATGCTACAGTGTCCAGGTTGCAAAAATTTGCAATCTAAACAAGGCCCTACTACTTACCCATATGGTGATGGTGTCATTTATGTGTCATAGATGTCCTGGTGAATGATTTCTCACATGTTCGTGGCTCATGCGTTCATGTCTCAACTTACACAGTATATAATATATAATATAGGTTATCTCCCATTTGCTAAAAGTTTTGCTTGAATTTAGAGATCAACATGTCATATTGAATAAATAGCAGCTCATATAAACCACCCTGTCTGCCTACATGCAGCTTATTCGGATCGTCGTAAACGATTATCAGTGTGAGAGAAAAATATTATTTCAGCTTATAATCCATGATCATATACGAACAAGCGAACATGCTGATGCACGGCAAAGGAAGGTAGTACATATACAAGTAGTAATATTTAAGCAGTGTTGTGTCAAATCGTATAATGATATGCCTGCACTTCGATTTCTCTCTCTCTTGATGGAATCGGACATGCAAGTGGCAGCATACTAGATAGACTACCTCCGTCCAGAAAAAAATACAACTTTAACATCTGTGTTAGTTAATATAGCTTAAATTTGATCAAGTTTATAGTAAATAGTATTGACATTTATGTGTCAAAATAGATTTATTATAAAAATATATTCTATAACTAATCTAATAAAACTTATTTTATATTATTATTGTTTGTACTTTTATATATAAATTTAGTTAAAGTTCAAATGACTTTGACTTCTTGAAAAGCGAAAATTGCGTTCTTACGTGGAAGAGGGAGTACCTGCACCAGATAGCACTCCCTTCGAGTTTTTTATCATCAAAATTCATGTGTTATACACTGCAACCCTTTACATGTTTATATTATATACACTTAAGAATGAAGCAAGGTTCTAATTACTAATTAATTACATCGGGTAGCCTGCCTGGTGCTATGCAACAAAATGAAACATGATCTTGCCATGTCAAGGTAATCGAGAGCAACTCATCCAAGCATCATCAATATGCACTTCTTCTCTTACTTTTTATACCAAAGGCCAAAGGCCCTCCTTTTCTTAGAAGGCTACAACAAAGTAGGAGCAAACCATAACTATTACTACTAGAAATCTGCACTTTCATGACGAACAGTTTTCGTCACTGAAGAAATCAAATTTGTCATAATTTTAGTTTTATGATGAATTTATGACGAAAAACAGCTCGTCATAGAACTCGCGTCATACTTGAACTTCCGTGATGAATTTAGAAACTCGTCATAGAAGTAGCTTGATCTGTGATGAAAAATTAACCGTCATAAAACTATTTTGGCATGCATGGTAGGGGGCAGCCACGCTGGCGAGTGCTTCCGTTGGAGATGCTTTTCACGTGTACATAATATAGCCGGTTTGCATTGGAGATGGTTCGGGTCACGTGTCACCTTGTTATTGGACAAAGTGATCATCTCTGGTTCTCGCACGTTTTAGGTTCTTACTAGACCACATGTCGGATCCCTGTTGTTACTCATGTCAGTTTTCTATTGGCACACGTGTCGTATTGCGGTTGGAGCAGGTGTCACTTCTTCATTGGACCTTGTGTCGCATTTTTATTGGTCCACGTGGCCGTTTCTTATTCGACCACATGTCACGGTGTTGTCCGTCCACGTTTCGTTTTTTTTATTCGGCCACGTGGTTTGACGACTTCCTTCCATGTCTCTGATTTTTATTAGCCCACGTGTCATGCATTGGTTATTTTACGTGTCATGCACTGGTTCATCCACGTGTCGTAATTTTATTTGATCATGTGTTCTATCTAGGTCATGTGCTCAACAATCATTTCGTCATCAGAAAAATAATTCGAGATCATCACTGCTGCATAGATTAACGATATAATTATTCAACGAATGTCTACATAATTATTTAGCATGTCAATTAAATACAACAAATTATAGTTCACACATCAGCAGCAAGCCACGTTGCACCACATCAAACGGCACACGAGTCTACACATCAAACCACAAATGTTCACTGTATCAAGCCAACATGAGTTGACGACTGAGAGTTACCAGAAAAAGAGCTGAAGCGCATAATATCCTCACGCAGGTTATTATACACCTCCTGTTGCTGTATATTGAACTCCTCAAACTCTCTTTTAGTCTTTTTTTGTCTTCGTCTTTAGTTTATCCACTTGTTTGACGAGGTTAGCGAAACTTTCATGATCAGCAACAAGTTGTTCCTGAAGCATTCTCTCCGTCGATGTCTCTATTCTGGCGGAGCTTATCAGGATACCAGCATTCTTCAAAAAAAGGTGTTGCCGCTGACCTGGGAGTGGACCTGGCCCTGGGAGAGGCAAATGACACTGGAAACAACGTCAACACTAGTCATTGGTTCGTGCCCATCACAACAGGTTCTGCTCGCATAGTTTCCATAGCTTCCTATGAAATTTAAGCAGTAAACATTAGATTACAGATAGTGGAAGAGGACTTTAATTGAAAACCCAAGAGATTAGTTCATGACAAGTAACGCAGGTTTTATATTTATATAGATTACATAAGCACAACACATAGGTACTGATATGGATTACATACTGTGAAATTCAAGCAGTAAACATTATGTTATAAATATGGATTACATAAGTACAATGCACAGGTACCAAATTGATTGGTGCAAAATTACAACTTCAAAATTATATGATAATACCAAATTTAGACTCCTGTCACTATTGCTTCTATTAATCCTGCACATGAGTTTCTGTTTATATAAAGGCTTCTATTAACACCTCAGCACTCCTAGCTACACATCCTGCAACCCTTGCATACAGAGCATAGACTTTTACGCAAGACCTCTCATGGCTAGTTTGAGATGTCATCGTGCTCTGGCTATTCCACTGTAAACCCTTCTACTAGCTAGATTTGTAGCTCACCTGCCCACGAAATAGTTACAACAACTCCACCCACACGGTAACACTACAAGGCTTATTCATTCTTTTATGGAATGAAAATAGAAAACACAAGCTTAAGCACTGCTACCGGTGTTGTCACCCCCATGCAGGGCTGCAACTGTCTCATTCAAGCAGCGGATACGATGGTAGAACCACTGAGTGAGGTGCTCCACGAACATTACTTCGTTCTCACTGCTACGGGTAGCATTTATGAGTTCAACAGAAAGCTTCTCTATTTCTGCCACCCTACTGCACAAGTTCACAACCTAATGGCAAAGAACTACACTTGTGGAAAACTGATGTCCCTAATCTCCACCTGACAAGCAGTAGCTAAGGCATGGATATAAGTGATGCCGCTTGCTCAGTCTCCAAACCAGTAACCTCAGTTGCTTCATGATATATGAACCGAGCCTCATCAACTGGGCCAAGAGCAACTTGAACCCCAACAATGGACCTACCATCATGACCAGCACAACCTATGAATCTTGTGGACTGAGTCCCATTGCACGAACTCTTCCAAAAAGAGCTTAGTTGGAACCTCCATGGAGATGGTATCCATCTCTGGAAGGGAACACACAAATATTCAAGAGAACATGTCAATCAAAATATGGCATTACATCAAAGTCACATGCATCCTAGTGCAGCAATGCAGCGCAGTTATTGTGTGAATGCACCTACACCCAACCCTCCTATGCTCTGTGGACTCGTACTCTTAAAATTATTATCCTAGTGTTCTAGTCTGGCTCATAATAGAGTGTAAGTGTGCTACAACTTTATTTTTTTTTTGAAAAAAAAACTGGCTCTGATGCCACTAACCGTCATGCCCCAGACAATTAAAAATATGATGTTGACAGTGTTGTATGTCTGAAAAAATAAATTCTCATATACATACAAGGAAAATAAGAGGCATCTAGATCCATACAATAAGAACACTATTATTCTTTTATCACAATTGCAACTCCGTGACTTCTAATTCCTTGTATAGTAGCTACTAGCACTAGCCTTTTTGGCCCCGTTTGATTCCCTGAAAAAACAAGTCGAAGCACTGTTCCGGCTGATTTATTGTAAGAGAAAAACATTATTTCGGCCGAAAAAAACAAGGTGAAAAAAGCAAGTCTACTCTCTTTTTCACTTGAGTAGAGGTCATATCTATGTACATCTTAATAATACATCTTCTCGTCACTCGGCCCAGTATGGTCAGGTCAGCACTACTTTTTCTCTCTACGCATGTCAACAGGAAGAGATAGGTGAGCAAGAATAATGGAGAGTAAGATATTAGAGAAATACAAGGGTCATTAGTCAATGGTAGTAATTTCTTTTTATAGTTATAGAGATTATTTCTTATATAGACTATCACGATCTCCCACCAATAATTAACATATGGTGCTACCCTTTATCTGAGAAACATATATATTACCATCTACTTGCGTGAATCTTACCATTTCACACTGATCACAGCTTGTCTATGCATCGCTATTTCAGGTTTGATCGTGTCAGGCTGAGTACACCTACTACATACCCAGAAGGTGACAATGTCATTTATGTGCCATAGATGTCCCAGTGAATGATTTCTCACACGTTCGTGGCTCATGCGTTCATATCTTAGCTTACACAATATATACTAGCCACTGCTGGCGTGCTTCGCTGCGGGTGATGTGTTTGTATAGAAAAAATCTTGGGAAATATGGCTTATATGTCTAATATGTTTTTTTATCGCGTTGTAACGAAAGGTTGGTCTCTTTGGTACATTAAATAAAAAAATATAGGAAGGAAATATAACATGTTTTTTTATTACAATGTTGTAAACGAACATAGAGGTTGGTTGTTATTACATGGTACCTATTCTAGGCCGCAAATCAATGACATGTTAGTGGAAAGAAGTATTTGATGGAGTTGGGCTCAAGCAACTAACACACTTAAATTTAAAGCACAACATTGGCTAGGATTACATTATAGGTGGAAAGAGCAAAAACTGCAACACAAATACGTCTCCTAACGCGAGGGTTTACAAAAGAGTAAATTATGATCCACTCTCTTTAGGCGAAACTACAACACATTTCGTAAATCTAAAATTACACGAAAGATTACACGACTTCGAACACTAAATTATACCGGGATTTAAAGTTACATGGTTAAGAGCAACCTAGTACAACCAAGGCTTACTCCAGAAGTCGGGATAGACGAGGGCAATGGAGAAACAAGATAATGATTATCCAAAACATGTCGTATGATCAACAGATCCAGAAATAGGAGACTTAGAAGTCAAACATCGTGAACCCTAAGACCAAACTAACCAAAGGTAGACTTAAACTTCTTCGAAAACCAGATCCCTTCTTCTCAGATTACACCATCACCTTTGTCAGACAAACCTACTTCCACAATGATGACTGGATCTCGTAGCTCTGCTTTGAATTCAAGAGGGATGGGGATGAAGAAGAAGAGCAAGGACCAAGGGCATCTTATAGTGGCGAACGAAGATGGGGCGCAACGCACCGGAAGTGAAGACGACATGGATGGGATACACTGTCGGTTCACTCTGTGGGGATAAAGTTGGCCATGGCACGCTCCCTGCGCAAGCGAGCGGAGGGGGGAATAAAGGAGAGGAGAGAGGGTTCGCTCGACGAGAGAGGCATGCGGGTGGCCGTGTCCCTAAAAGAAGAAAGAAGGGAGGGGGGGGTCCGATACAGGGACGAGGGCGAGGATCAAGAGAGGACCAGAGGCCGGGAAAAGGAGAAGCGCACAGTGCACGAGGACGGTGAGTGCGGCACGATGTCGCGGACATGCAAGGACAGGGTGCTAATAGGCCCGACACTGACGGCGTCTGCGGGGCACGCGGTGATAGTGACCCGGCGTGCGTAGCGTGGTCGAGCTGGGCACAATGCTTAGGACTTGACATCCACTCAGGCTTTTCTAAGCACTCCCTACTACCCAAAGTTAACTTTTCCTAGGTGTTCTTCTTTCCTTCCCTTCCTTGTCCACAATATGTGCCAACCATTGTATGAAGTGAGATCGCAACATACATGCTTCCTCCGAAACCACCTCCTCTTGTTTACTTTGAGAGAACACTATTTCATCAACCCATTGTGGATTTCCCGTTCAAAGACCCGAATATTTGTATCAAAAGTGGTATGGCGGAGTGGTATGACGGTGTAACTTGGTAAAGGTACTTGGTCAACAACCTCGATACCAGCGCGTGCTGAGCAGCGTCACCATGTGGCAGTTGTTCCACAGGGGCCTTCGATTTCATCGCGGCATCATAAGCTATTAACCAGGCAACTACTACCAACTTACACGCAATGAAGACGGTGGGGGTCATAGATCATAGAATTAGAGGAGTATTGCAAGGGAAGATTCGAACAACAAGGGTTCCTTTCGCAACAAGGGACAAGGACTTCAAATCCAACAATGGATTTGATTTAGAGAGATTCAAGTGTTCTGCTAGGACATCCACAATTAGTCAATACAGTGCCCTATGTTATCCAATCACGGCTGGTCTGCTCGCATCCGAATGGTAATTTCTCTTATAACCCACTTAACATCGCCTTTGAAAACCCTAAGCACGTCTAACGAGACTTAAGGTAGATGGACGCAATAACACAGGGAAATAAATAAAATGCATATTCTAAACGTCCTTATGCTGGTACAACATACATGCACTTACTCTCGCATTCTTGACACATCGTTCACCTTTCCTACGATCGGACTACCTCAACAACTACGGACGAAATGCAACGAAAAGATTACAATACCAGTGGACAGCGACGAAAGACACTACTAACTACGGGTACATCATCCCAAGGCAACTAATCTACTTTAGACCACGCATCTTTATTCCCGGACTTGGCGGATTCTTCTACTGCCCTGGCTATGGATCTTCCTCCTCTCTTGGCAATGACTGAGTGAGAGGAATCAATGGTTCTACTTCTGACACTTTCGAGGGTGGAGGTGCTGGCGGTACTGCAACACCGGTTCTCCTTTTTTCTGGCGAGTGGACAGGGATCCCCTCCACGATCAAGGGATCCTGCCGTTCAGCAGCCAGCGTCCTCCGCTTGGCCCTGGTGACAAGGTAGGCCTCTCCCACTGATGGGCATGTCAATCTTTAGCCTCCTTTAAAGCTTCTGACATCGTAGTCTCCCGACTCTCAACGGCTGCCGCACTGGCATGCGCTTCGGTAAGCTGCACCTAGAGCATCCTAGAGAAGATCTTGTCTTCCTCGGCTCGCCGAAGGCACTTCCTTAGCTCTGAGGCTTGCCGGTCATACTGCTCATCTAGAGCAAGCAGGTATGTGGTCAAGTGCACCGCGGTAGGACTATCTTCTTGCGCATCCCGCCCATGCAAAGCCTCCATGCGAGCCTTCCATGCCCATCGATTCTTTTCCAAAGGTGGAAAGCACCTCATGGGGGTACGGGCAATGGGCTCTTCATAGATCTAGCAAAGGTACCACAAGGCTTTGCGGGCCACAACCTGGTAGGTGTCGATGAAGCGAAACCCGGTTGCGGTCACATTCCAGGCTTCAGTGATGTCGGAGAACTCTTCACTCTTCCCAATGTAGACGATAACTTCACACCGCTTAGTGCCATGCTTTTCATACTCATGGCCCTCATACTCGGGATGATCTTTGACTCCGAGCTTTTGTAGGGTGGCATACAGGATCTTGGGAAAACCCTCAGTGTTCAGGCAGTAACTACTAACCTAGGCTCTTGCCATCGCTGACGGTGGTTGCAAGGAAGGACTGAGCGAAAAGCTGGCTCAAAAGGAAAAGCTAGGCGAGCGAGAGTGCACCGGGTGGTGGTACCAACAGCTAAGCCAGACCCTGCTTATAAAGGCAGAGCAGTCAGTGGTCCTGGCGCGGTCCACCAAGGTTCCATCACGAGATCACTATAAATGAATCGACCGATTTTTTTGCGCGTTCGAGGCGAGCGATGTCCGAGGCCATTAATGACTAATATGGCTGCAAGACAAGGTTTCGACAAGAGCCCAGAAAAGAGTACGGGGAGGCGTAGGTCACGGCAGGCATGAACCACAGGCGATGCGAAGCACAAAGCCATAGTTTAGCATTAACTCCAGAACAAGAACGAGTCAGGCGTGCACCATACGACACGCGTGACACATATGGATGGCGTATCTGCAAGCAATACGGGCACTACAATGCACAAACAATATATGCATGAATGCACATCCTATACGTCCTTCTACTATTGCCAACATATAGGGCAACCGTTCTTAGATTTTTGGCACACCGATCTCTCCCTATAGCTAGTCGATACTATCGGACTATGCTTGGGGTCAGTGTACCTGCAGAGAACTTGATTAAGCCTACCTAAATCAGCAGAGTGCCATCTATCCTGGATACATAACCATAGTAATAGGGCTACTTATATAACTTCGCATGCAACGTCCTAACTTTTTGAAAATAATTTGTTGTCAAGTTTTAGTTTAGAAATAGGTTCCAAAGCTTTATTTCCTCATTTATGCCGATGGTGCTGCTAGTAGTGTAGGGCACACGAGCGGTGCAAGGAAGGCAGCAGACCTTCGGCCGTAGTCCGCAGCGATCGCCCTGATGTTTGCCATGGTGAGGTGGACATGGAGGTGCTAAGGGATGATGGGACGCTGCACGGCTAGGAAGTTGAACCTGCACTGGCTAGGGGGCCGTATTAATGGCGACCAACCCCAACCACCGACCACCTTGGGAGCTACGTGCACACAACCCAAGTCATCTCATAGATGCATGGATGCATGTGTAAGTACAAATGTTTCTGCATGGTCGATGAATTGTTTTTATCTGATGGTAAGGAGGAGAGGCATTAAATGTGTCCACCTGCCCGACTTGTTTTTATGTGATGGTACCATGGAGGGGAGTCATTAAATGTGTTCACCTGCTTTCGACCCACCCTGTGTAGTTGAAGATGTCCAGTGCTTTCAAATTTACTGAGTGAATTTCTGGATAGCTTAGGGAGGCACTCACCATCTTGTTTTATATACTTTGCACGTTTAGTCTATTGCACTCCTCGTATAAATTCTGTGGGGACCGCCATTTATTGCTTCATCTTTACCGAGCTTTTTTTGGCGGGTCTTTACCGTGCTTTTAGTGGACTATAAAACTTTATTCGCGGACAATTTTGAGTGTTAACACTTAAGTACTCTCTCCATCCTAAAATGAATATAATTCTCACTTTTCAATATGTCAGACAATTTTAAATTTAATCAATGAGATAGAGGGTGTGGTTTTAAAGACGCGGCCAGAGATAGCGTGATGCGAACCTCAGGAATTACCTTCTACTTTGTCAGGACCATACAAAATCTTACAGACACGGTTTACGCTTCCAAGGCGTTGAAAAAGTTAGTTAAAATTTGGTCACCCTCAGGTGGGCGGTGCAGCGTGTAGTGCACAAACAATTTCTTGCTCATGTGTCTGTAATTCGACCATCTTAACCATGCCAACGTTCCATTGAAGCACAACTAGCACACATTATATATGTCTCGTGGTTGCCTGCTTTTATGTTGTGAGCAGGCTACTGTTTACTTAGTCATGGAATTGAAACACCATCGAAAACATAATCTAAGAGCAACCACAATGTTACAGAAAAGTAGTCCATAGGCATGCGAAGACACATAAGCATTCAGAACCGCTGGAGGTGGAAGAAAGCAGTACGATGGAAGAAACCGTACCATAGGCCCAACAGTACCACAGGCCCCACGGCAAGTATAGTGTGTTGCACCATATCTAGTAGACTCGTAGATAAGAAAATGACCAATCACTGGTAGTCACCTTTCACATACACCATATCTAGTAGACTCATAGATAAGAAAATGACTTGCTACTACTAAATCACAGATGCAACAGAATGGTCCATGCCAACATACCAAGCTAGCTTGCAAAAATACAAGATACTGCAACTTTTGCACATTGGCTGGTATCTCATTGGCAATGTCACGGTCGATGATGGGGAAGAATGGTGGCCAGTTCTCCTCCATTGGCACGCTAACTGCACCAAGCAAAATTGGGGGAAATGCCAATGATCACACATCAGTATTCAGTCTAAACAAAGTGATAACTCAAACACCACTAACAGTCTAAATAGGTAGCAAAATAGGTCCAGGGATTTGCCGGTGCTAACGCTACGGTGGCATCTAGAAAAAATAAATTATAAAACTAAAATAAGTGTAAAGATCTTTCGGCAAAGAAACTAAAGATTAGATAGATAAACACTTTTGGAGATTGCAATTGACCTCATAATTGCATCAATCATCAGTTGATCAACACTTTTCGAGTATAAAGGCATGTTTGCACATGGATCAGTCACAAAAATATCAGAATCCAGTGCTCTGTGGTACTCTTCTTACATCCTTGTCCTCTAGTGAAACTAATCCAAGACTTAGCCTTGCATCAACAATTTCTAATGCTCTCTTATTGGGCATTGCTTCCTGGATGGAGGTAGAGCAACCATGACATTGTTCTCTTGATTTCGCTTTGCCTGGCCTATGTAACACCTCGAGTGTTAGCCTTGCATAACTTGACTTGCATAGCATGAGCACGATCATCAAGCATTCATATATATGCATTTACAATTGAAACATTGGATTGAAACATCTGCAACGTTTGCTTGTTATCGCATGTTTCTTAAACATATGTAACTTTTCTCGTTATTTCATGTCTCCATGTGCCTATGCATATGATCATGAGTGGACACATGTACTTGGTGGATGTGAGTCACACAAACATATAGCCACACCTAGGTTAGCAAATAGGACTTTGTTCTTAGTCACATTTCATGAACCAACACTTAAGCTTCATGTGATTACACTAAATAGCTCTATGAGTGCCTAATACATGAAATGATTGAATGACCTTGCAAATTGCTTAAACATGTTTAGAGTATCATTATGAACAACTTTGATATTCATGGTTAAGGGTAATTAGGTCATTAAGCCATGAATTGAAGTGTACCATCATTTAAAAGTGACATGTTTGACCAAATTTGAACTAGGTGTTAGAGACCTTGCATGGAGTAGATCACTAAAGCAAAGTTGTAGTATTTGACATAAGGAACAACTTTTATTTTTGGGTCATTGACTGATTTAGCTTCTAACATGCTTGAAATGGACTCACAAAAATCAGCTTTTCACTATTTTCAACACTTCAAAAATTTTCTAAGTCTTTGTTCGACTGACAGCCTGACGAACTCATCTTGGTGATGACATTACTCGTTACTGGTTGCGAATTAGAGCATACTCCCTTAACCAAAGTCGAAGCTGGTACATAGGGCTACAATTTTTGTTTAGACGGCTTATGCTTTGGAGCCACGGATTAGCGGTGAAATGGCCTGGAAAACACGCTGTCAGGCGGCCATCGTGTTAACTGAACCAACTGAATCGCCGTTCGGTGGCCGACCGGCTTCAGGCATCGCGCGCCGCGTGGAGGCCGCGATGGCCGCGCGTCGCCGGCGCTCTGCCCAGCGTGGCCAAGGCAGGTAGACACGCGCCTTCAACTCCCCAGCGTCCGTCCGCTCCCTCCGCGCACCCTCATTTCCCATTGCTGCCTCCTCCTTCGTCCTTACGCGCAACCGCAGCAGCCGCCGCCTCCGGACCGAGCGCCGCCGTCGCCATAGCCAACGCCAGCTCGCCCTCGTCGCTTCTCCACCACTGCAACGCCTCCACCAGAGCTCCTGCGACTCACCGCCTCCACCCGCGCTCGCTGACCGTGCTTGGTAAGCCACAGCAACGCACATGAGCTCGCCGGAGCATCCCTGCCGCGCTCGTCACCGTGGCTGGGGCACCTCCCTCCACCATCGGGCGTGCAACCTTGTGCGTTAGGTTCGCCTTATAGTGCTTCACCGTGGTCTTCGTCGGCGTAGCGCCGTTGTCCGGCTCCGCCATGCCGCCATGAATGCCGCCACCGTGCTTAGCTCCGACGATAGGCTCGGTCAAGTAGGTCAATAGGTCCGGGAGATAGTGGGGGCCATGATGTGTAGATGCCATCGCCGGTGAAGCTCGCCGTCGACGAGCTCCGGCCGTGCAGCGTCGAGCAGCGCCATCGTGCTCTGTTTTGTCTCGCTGACCGGTGGGGTCAACTGACCAGTGGGTCCCGCTTGTCAGCGACTCCAACTTAAAAGCTAGTTCATTTAAATCCAGATCTGGTGCTGTTTTGTAATTTCTAGATCTCCAGTTTGGTAGCTTCAAAAATTGTGAAATAAATTTGGTTATGTTCCTTAGGAAGTGTAGTATTTAGGAAAATTATATTCTTGACATTTATAGTAGAAATTTTGGGAGATTTAAATAGGGTTTTGAAATGTGTTTTTGAATGCATTCAAATTTGTTTATTTTATATCTAGAGTTCCTGTGCTCCAAAAATTATGAAAGTTTTGTGGTAAGCTATTCTTGTCATGTATGAACTCTGGTAAAAATTTGAGGATCAGTGCATGGGTATATTTATAGTTATAGATTTTTCTTTCATAAATAGTTAATCCTTGTATGAATTTTTATAAATTATTTATGAATCCAAAATTCATGAAATTTGTTGGGGGTAATCCTAGTACCATATGGATGCTAAGAAAAATAGGAAATCTATTGCTTGACACTTTTTAATAGGGTTTTCTATTTATGCTAATTCAGGCCTTACTTTCTTGTCATTTTTGTATAGGATGTTTTACTTGGCAAAATGGCATAAAACTTTTATAGTAGTCTATTGGTAGCACTAGTAAGCCACTGTAATTTTCTGAGAATTTATGAAGTACATCTGGTATGTGTTTATTATTTAACCTAAATATCTAAATAAAATAATAAAGGCATTTAAATAAATAGTTTGGGCTTCACCATTATGTTTTCTTGGATGTATTTGGTATGCTTAAACTGTTGGTAGACTTTTGGTTGTAAAAATTTAAATACTTATATGAAGTAGAAGTATTGTTACTTTATAATGCGAATTGGAATAGTTTCCGGACAGATTCTGGAGTTTGCTAAGTTGTATGATAGGGATGATGTTTGCTGTAAAAATGGTTAATAACAAAGTTGTAGATAATTTGATAAGCTTTCTAGAAAGTCCAGGATCACTGCATTTGGATTAGTAGAACTCCAGTTATGAGTAAAACAAGTAGCTGCTATTTTGTGATATAGTCGATGCATTGTGGAAGTAGTTAATTAAATAATCGAGAAGAGATATGCACCTACTCAATAAACATGATGCACTTGTTAACATATATGCATTCGTAATACTTATGCCATATTCATGCATCTAGGATCGGAGGAAGAAATAATGTTGCTGGAATTCGACGAAGTAGAGGAAGGGGACCAGCAGGAGAATCCTCAAGTCGCAGCTCCCGAAGGCGAGGAGCAGAATCCTGAAGAGCTTCCGGAGTGTCCTGATCACCGCCCTACTTCCTTTCTACGAGGCAAGCCCTAGAGCATTCTAAGTCTCCCAGTATTTTACAAATGATTACTTAAGTACTTATGATTGATGCATTAGGTTATAAGAGTTGAATGGAACCACTTGATGCATATACATTTCTTGTCCAGCTATTACACCTTTAACCGGTATAGGTCCAGGATCGAATATATGCTTAGCCATGCTTAGACCGATAGAAGTCGGGTGATTTCCTGTCACCTGCGAGATATAGGTGGATACCGGAGCACGGTTGGTTATAATTGCTATTGTGGAAAAGAACCATGGTTAATGTAAATGGAGACCGGGCGGGATGTCGATAGAGAAGCAACAAGACATGGAGGTCTTGGGTGTGGATCTATCCCTGTCTGTGTCGATTAAGGACCGTACCATTGTTGGTGCTTCTAACAAGATTGAACGTATGCCTATCACTTAGCTGGCCGGATAACTCGTTCCGACCATGAAGCCGAGTAATTCAACTCAGGCCGGGACACATTTTGTTGTGCGCTCCTTGCGGGGGGCGATCAGACTGAGCCCAAGGGCAGGCTAGGCCTGAATGTCCTGGCATCTGGTGTCCCAGATTGTGCGGCGTAGTACGGACCCACGAAATGTAGACCTGAGTTGTACCAAAGGTGACCTAAGGCTGCCTTCATGCGGTATGCCTGGGTTTGTGTTAGGAATAAATTCCCAGCTGGTTGAAATCGATTCGAATCGCCGTCTCTCCCGGATTGTGAGAAACTTGGCTAGTTCCAACATCGTAGTAACTGTGTTATGGAACATGATGGTTCGAATGAATATGGAATTACAATACCTGCTATGGTTACTATTGTATGCTTTTAAATTTATATACCAGATGTTTGGCATAGGATAGTTGCTAATCTAGAGATGGATAGTTATAAATAATTGATAAAGGAATCCTAATTGTACAATAAGCCAATTGCTTTTATGCAAAATGTTGTCAAGCTATCTCCACTTATACAGCCTTGCATAATCCTTGGAGTCATTTTATTTCTGGTTTATGGCGGGTAAGTCTAGCTGAGTACCTTCTCGTACTCAGGGTTTTATTTCCCATGTTGCAGATGGCACTGTATATCATGGTTATTGCAAGAGTTGCTTCTATCCCGCCGTGGATGAGGAGTAAGCCTTGGGCAGGCTTCTTTATTAATCCCTATCTTTGCTTTTGTGGACCGTGATCATATCTTGGCACTGTACTAAACTATGTTGGAAACTTTACTTTCAAACTTAATTTGCTTCCGCTTTTATCTATCGAAACTCGGTTTGTAATAACTTTGATTCGTACTCTGATGATGAAAATGTATCTGTAAACTTTATGTAATATGTGGCATGTATGTTGAATCATGTACGATCTTGGTTGTTGTAAATCGTTTATCGAGACCCATCGTGGTACTCGATGGACTACCGGGTTTATATGGGTTCAAGTATGATAGTGCGACCGCTTGCGGGCGCTATTGTACTTGTACTCTTATAAATTGGTCGGTTCTGTGACAGCCTAGCCACCGAAATGCAGCTTTACTTGTGTCCACTTGCTACGTCTAAAACAAGCGTGCCCCATTATAGTTATGTTCAAAAGGGAAATAACCTGAACCATATAGGTTGAATTCAGTCCTCTCACCTCCATGGTGAGGACGAGCTTGACAAAATTCATTAGCATCACCCAATTTTTCATCATCCGATAACTTTGCAATCACAAAACCCAAATAAATTGATACACCAACAGCTGGTATTTTGTAACAAGGCCAATGTTATGCAAATCCAGTTTAAGAAGACTAACGTTGGCAGTAGAGGAGTCCTCCATTGGTAGTAACACCGGTGATCTAGACATCTCCCTTAGCGCCTTCTCCTAATCAAGCCAAACACGATTGAAAAAGGGGAAAATTATGGGTAATGAGGTAGCAATGGAAGCTAAGATGGTTGGGATTCAGAACTACAGGATCGAATCTAGACACTGAGTTCCTTCAGCGCAGCAGGGACTCCCCCAAATCCAAGCCATGCATATCGATTCTATAAGCTGTCCTCGAGCTAAAACAGGATATGCACATCACGGTTCGATAGAAAAAGAACATGAAATCGCATTCCAAGAAGGAAACCACTGTCAGTATGCTACTTAATCAGAGGGAGACAGACAAAGCAAAGATCAGACGCTCCAGAGCCGGGCGGCCATGTACGCGGTGGGGCTAGGCACGAGCAGCGAGCCGAAGGTGGAGCCGAAGAGGCTCACCCCACGTGGCGTCATGGACATGTGCGCCGCCGTGTCTGCCTCGGGGAACCTCCTCGCCCTCGCGTCGTACGGCGACTAGCCCTAGGTGTTTGACTTTTGGGTGCTCAAGACGGAGGTGACCGTGTTCCGCACGGCTGACCCATCCCGCAGCGCCATCGTGGCCACGCGCGCAGGCGTCGACGCGGTGACTACGGTCGTGGAGGCATCGTGGACATGTGCCCCACCGTGTCTGCCTCGAGCGACCTCCTCACCGTAGCGTCGTACAATGACTAGCTCTAGGCGTTTGACTTTTGTGCGCTCAAGACAGAGGTGGCCATGTTCCGCGCGGCCGACCCACGCCCACGTCGAGGCCCCGGATGGAGTCCTTGAGCGTCTCCACGTCGGCCATGAGCCCCTCGCTAGAAACGAAAGACACATCGTGGTCTTGTGGGACAGACGTGGTCGTGCCATCGTGGGGTAGTGGTCGCGCCATTGAGAGATGGAGGGGTAGGGTAGCGGGAGGCGGGCGGGGGAGTGGTGGCTGCCGACGCCAGAGAGACGATCGGCGGCTGCGGCGGTGACAGGGTCGTGGAGCTCATCTGGGCTAGGGTTGCAGGGGAAAGGAGGGAGGAGCAGAGGAGGGGGAGGACGGCGGGGGAGGGGCCGGTGCCGGTGGTGAGGTGGAGCTCATCTGGCTAGGGTTGGAGGCAGCAGGGTCGGGTGCCTGAGCGACTGAGAAATGGAGATGGGGATGGGATGAGAACTAGAGATGGAGACGGGATGGGAGCCGTGCCGAGCGTCCAAAACACGACCGGCTGGAAAGAAGTCATTACCATGAAGTAATCAAAATAAGGTAGCTTTAGTTAGAGGAGAATAGCTGACAGCTAGTCACGACAGTGCCGCATGAACCATTTGTAAATGGCCATTAAACCATTTGACAAACAACTCACATATGTAGATGACTTTATATGTGTGTAACACTGTAACAGGAGTAGTGCTATGCAAGTAGCACATGCCAAATCTGAAGGAGAAAGTTCAAGGATGTTTAACGTCATTTCGGCTAATTAATGGTATATACGTGTATATAGGCAAGAGTTGGAGGAGGAACGGGCACCTCTACATGCATGGGTGCAGATGCAAGTATGGTAGCCGTATTAATGGTGACCAACCCCAACCACCGACCACCTCGGGAGCAACGTGCACGCAACCCAAGCCGTCTCTTAGATGCATGGATGCATGTGTAAGTACAAATGTTCCTGCATGGTCGGTGAATTGTTTTTATCTGATGGTAAGGCGGAGAGGCATTAAATGTGTCCACCTGCCCGACTTGTTTTTATGTGATGGTAGCATGGAGGGGAGACATTAAATGTGTCCATCTGCTTTCGACCCACCCTGCGTAGGTGAAGAAGTCCAGTGCTTTCAAATTTACTGAGTGAATTTCTGGATAGCTTAGGGAGGCACTCGTGCATGCATGGAAATTTACTGCCTAGTATATATTGATAGTAAATTCATTAATGTAAAAGGAGAAGGCACATGTGATGTAAATTCCTCCTGTCATAGTAACTTTAACTTTCTTTATGTAGATGACACATGAAAGCACAGTGATGTAAATCCCCCTACCGTACTAACTTTTTGCATGCAAAGTACACCTACAGTTTATATTGTCCTTGCATGCATGGTCATTCAATTTTTCATCTACTTCATTGAATGCGTCCACTTGCTTCATCTATCCACTGTCGAATGCATGGAGGAAGGTGGGTTGTCACGCGCTTCATCTGAGTCATGGAATTTCTATCTGACGCACCAACTAAATGGAATATACGTGGACACCTGGGAGGCCACCTAGACAGCGTGCCTTCGTATCTCTAATATATGTGTGGGGAAGATGCAGAAGCTGCATGCATCAAGTCCACCGCCGAAACCTAAACAATGCCGCTCTGGTAGCCTGCAACTTCTTGGATTTACATCAAGCACAGCATCTTTGAGTTCCAGGCATGAGTCGTATATAGGTCATACACTCACAGTGAACAAGAATGAGATACTATAGTATCTGACCCAAAAAAATAGTAATAATTTGAGCAGAATTATCTGAACCATGAGGATGCTAGTGACCTCTATTTAGACATGGCTCCCTTTGCTTTGCTCTGTTGTCTATCTATACCACACCTTGATACCCACATCTTTTTCTACCTTTTTTTTCCTTAACCAGTTAAGCTTAGTTTATCTATGGATCCTTTTCCATGGCACTAAGCACTACTATGGTAGCATCATGAAGAAGCAAAAGCAGCAAGGCTTAAACAATAAGCACCTTGCAAAGTTACAGGACACTGCTAGCTAGCTAGCCTCCAAGGACAATCGAATGCACACTTGGTGGTGGACGGCCGGGCCGAGGAACACGCCACGGCGGCAACGCGGCTCCTCACAATGCTGTGGACATGGGCATGGATTTCCTCTTGGTGGTCTTGCCGGCGAGGACATTGCCGCCGCCCCTGACGTCGACCTTGTAGTACTGCACGAACCAGTCGACGAAATGGTGGAGGCCAACCTCGAGCGAGGTGGCAGGGTGGTAGCCGAACTCACGCATGGCGGGGCTGACATTGGCGTGCGTGAACGGCACGTCACCATTGGTTGGCATCGTGACGACACGCTTGTGTGCCTTCTTGCCGAGGAGCTTCTCGAGGATGGCGACCATGCAGGTGACGGGCATCGGCGAGGTGTTGCCGAGGCTATACACACGGAGCGGCGCGGGCTCGCGCTTCTTGCCAGACTTGGAGCCCATGCTCTTGCCGGTCGTGTCAAGCGCGCTGAGGCAGCCCCTGACGACGTCGTCAATGTAGGTGAAGTCGCGGAGCGCATCGGCGCTGTCGGCGGTGCAGAACAGCGTGGTGGGCTCGCCGGCGATGATGCTGCGGGCGAATGAGAAGTAGGCCATGTCGGGGCGTCCCCACAGCCCATAGATGGTGAAGAATCATAGGCCGGTGATGGAGAACCCGTAGATGTGGTTGTACGCGTGCGCGATGGCCTCGCCGACCTTCTTGGTGGCCGGGTACAGCGACGCGGGGCGGTCCGTGTGGTGGTCCTCGGAGAAAGGCGCCTCGGTGTTGAGCCCGTACACCGACGACAACGATGCCCACACAACCGCCGGCTATGGGTCAGCATGCCTTACCGCGGCCTCGAAGAGCGCGACGAGGCCCACGATGTTGGAGGCCACGTATGCCTGCGGCGCCCGCATCGCATGGCGCCCGCCCGCCTAGGCCGCGAGGTGCAGCATGTGCGTGAAGGGCACCACGGACAGGAGCCGCTCCAGCAGCGCGGCGTCGTTGATGTCGGTGTCCAACACCACCACGCCTTGGGACGCCAGCAGACACTGCCGCGCGCGCTTCAGGGACGGGTCGTAGTAGGCGTTGAAGTTGTCGAGGCCGAGCATGTCGTCGCCGTGAGCGCGGAGCGCCAGCGAGCAATGCGCGCCCACGAAGCCCACGGCGCCCGTGATGAGCATGGATAGCGCCCCGTCCCGCTGCGGCTTCACGCTGCGCCGCACCTCCCGCTTCCACGCCGCGCCCCACCCATACGACGACGATGTCCCCAAGCCTAGCAGGCTCCGGTGCGAGTGCCGAGACTACGGCGAGGAGGAAGAGGAGGAGGAGCCGGAGCCGGACGCGGGCAACGTGGAGGGGCTGAAGGAGTGGGAGAGCAAGGACGGGTAGTGCATGGCGAAGAGGACGACGAGCGTGAGCGTGGCGAGCACGGTGGCGCGGAAGAGCAGGTGCGACGATGCCGACACGAGTTGCTTGGCGCCCGCCTCGCACAGCAGCAACAACGCCGCCTCTGCCTCCGCGTGGGAGCCCGCCATTGCTGAGGCCATGATGTCGAGACGCTGCGCCGTCGCGCCGCTTCCGCGTGGGGCCCGCCCTAGGTGAGGCCGCACGCTGGGGCCATTGTGCCGCCCACTAGAGCCTCCGCCGGATCCGTCCATCCGTATGCCCGCACCGCAAAGAAGAGAGAGGGAGGCGCAGTGAGGTAGAGAGCGGAGCCAGGGAGAAGCGAGTGGAGAGGCAGATATTTTTCAGCCAGCCCAACCAGAGGTCGATAGCGAAGGCTGCCTTTATCTGAGATGGGTCGACTCACCACAGTTTATATTGTCCTTGCATACATGGTTATTTAATTTTTCATCTACTTCATTGAATGCGTCAACTTGCTTCATCTATCCACTGCCGAATGCATGAAGGAAGGTCGGTTGTGACGAGTTTCATCTGAATCGTAGAATTTATATCTAACACACCAACTAAATGGAATATACGTGAATACCCTAGGAGGCCGCCTAGACGGCGTGACTTCGTATCTCTAATAATATAGTCCACTACATTTATCACAATTTGATTAAGAGAATTAGTTGACATTCCTTTACTAATTAATTTCTCTGGTGACTTCTTTTCGTGGATGTTCCTGCTATTGAACGGTGATACATTAGTAACAGTAATTTCTTGCTACGAAAAGACATGCACCAGCTAGGGCTACTAACCAGTAGAGTAACTGTGCTTGGAGCAATAAGCTCGATCTACACATGCAAGAGGACTACTGTAGGTGAGATGACCGGTTTTACTTGCCTGGTGCGGTACACTGCCACTACATGCATGCGCGTGCACCAGATAGGTGTAGGCTTTGTTTAGATGGCTTCAAAGTTGCAAGTTTTTTCACTTTTTTTTATTATATCAATTTTTGGACATATATATGGAGTATTAAATGTAGATAAAAAAATAACTAATTGTACAGTTTAGTTGTAAATTACGAGACCAATCTTTTGAGCCTAGTTAGTCCATGATCGGACAAAGTTTGTCAAATACAAACGAAACGTGCTACAGTGTCCATGTTACAAAAATTTGCAATCTGAAAAAAAAAGGCCGTAGTAAAGGAATCTTGATACTGTCATATTAATTATTTATGTATCTGATAACTATCCAAGCATGGATCAAAAGCAATAGTAATTGATGACATCAACTATTAGTAGTACAAGACGATGTATAAAAGATGGATAATGAAGTAAAGTGATACTTAACGGGAGTAGTATTAATCGGCTCATGCATGGTAGCTAATCGTCCGGTTCATTTGGTCTTATTTGGCTTATAAACCATAACTAAAAGTACTATTGACTGATTTGGTGTGGAGAGAAAAATACTATTTATTAGCTGAATAAATACAGCTTATAAACTAAACAAACCAAATGAACAGAGCAAATATCTAAATAAATTGAACTAGCCACACAAATAGAAGAACACGTCATGTTAAAGCTTGTAGTTGCATACTTGAACGGCTAGCTAAGGACTAGAGTGACTAGATCACGGCAAACAATGAATGGAAGGCTAGTATGACTGCTACAGCATATGTACCAGAGCAGATTGGATAGTACCAGCTCCGGCCCTGGCCGTCGGGCCTTCCCTTCCACAGGCCCAAGAACGAGAACTATTGATCGATGTGTGTGTGGCGCGGGTCTGGAAGAGACGAGAGAAGGGCATTTTATACTAGCGTTCGAGTGTTCTTCATAGCGTTCATAGTAAATGGGAGGAGGATCAGACCATAAAAAAAATCAGCCAAGAGATATCTTCTTTTTTAGTTTGAGGTTTTAACAGATATGTCTAGAAAAAATTACACACCCAATATATTTGTTTCTCCGGTATATATAGTTTTTATCATTCTTTTCTTTTCTTCTCTTTTTTCCTTTCTTTTGATCATACATGACTTAAATGGGTTGAATCATTTTTTTTTAATAATAGAACAAGGTTCCAGTCTCTACGGTCTGGGGATGATAAAATGGTTGAATCATAATTTTGGGTTCGTGTGCGGGGATCACTGTTAGATGGTAATATAATACAACTAGCAGTGATAATATCATTGTTGTATTACCGACTGACAGTGATATTTATTCATCGTTATCGGTTGTTTTAAAATCCGATAGTGATAGGCTTATTGCTTACGAGGTGCCAGCAATGATCGTCTGTTCTGTAGTAGTGAACAAATACATGACTTTCATGTCACTGACACTAGTTGAGCTCAATATTCTTGTTACGTGATTTATATTTGTTTTAACTCTTGTATTATAACTGTCGACAAAAGATGCTCGACAGTCCTCCGAGGAGTATCCCACAAAGATAGATTTGATCGGCAGAGGTGCGCATAATTAAGAACAAGAAGGCAACAGAGACACAAGAGTTAGACAGGTTCGGGCCGTCAGCACGATGTAATACCCTACTCACTTGGTCTGTTGGTTTATATTGGCTATCGTATGATATTGCATGTATTTTGAGGGGGTCCCCTACCCGCCATATATAACCGGGGGTAGAGTTACAAATCGGTTAGATTTAGGAGATAACCGATAAGTAATAACATATTATAGGAAACACGGGATCGTAACATATACTAACAGATTATGTCGTATCTTCAGGATATCTTCCCGGTGTCTTGCGGGGCGCGCCAAGCAGCGCCGTGCTCCGGAAGGCTTCGTCTTATGGGCTGGACCACCCCTGGCAGCACAACCCATGTAGTCTGTCGTGGGTATCCGGGGTTGTACCCCCCACAGCTAGTCCCCGAGCGCCTTGTATCCGCTGTGTAACGCCGTCTTGAGCTTGTCCGAGCAGGTGTAAACAAAGCCGAGCAGTCAGACTCATAGTTCGACCACTCTAATGAGTCGTCGAACAGTTGTGGACCGTCGCCGAGTAGAGGATCCCAAGTAAGGCTTGCTAGAAGGATGTAAGGAGCTCAAGTTCAAAATCAAAAATTTTCTCGCTGTGAACCAAGTGTGCCCACTTAGAGTCCGACCACGAGAAAGAGAGATAATCTTCTTCAACTTCAAAAAGCACGGAGTCTTCTAGATTAAAGAAAACACACTCACTGCAAGATGAAGTGTGCCCACTTAGTCCTCGAGCCTGGCAGTAGGTGATGTGGTCACGTGGTGCCACGGTTAGAAAGTAGAAGAAAGGTAAAAGACCAGCCGAGCAGGCAACCAGTCCACGGGCAGAACCCTGAAATGAAAAGCACACATTCACCGCAAGGTGAAGTGTGCCCACTTAGTCCCCGAGCCTGATAGTAGGTGACATGGTCACGTGGTGCCAGGGTTAGAAACAATAGTAACTAAAAAAGTCCCCAGTATGGTGAGAGACCGAATCATAATGATGACGTAGTCCCCGAGCCATAAGTGGAAATCTTGGATAGATCAAGAAGTACCGATTACTCAAATCATGGAGAAAAAGCCAGAGTAATGGCTGTACAGTAGAAATTACTGAGCCTTGATAGCATTGCGGAGGGGTCGGCGAATATTCGGTGTGAAGTACCAAGTTGTGTCGAAGAATGGGCGATATGGACCGCAGTTGCGCGGAAGCCCAGATATCGGCCCAGCATGCCGCTTTGGAGAATTCGGAAGGATGCCAATCAACATGGTATGGTTTCCCAAAAAACTTTGAATGCGAAAAGTGGGTACGGTTTCTTTATAATCGCGGTGCCACACTCCGCGCTCCCACCTTTTCCACTCCGCCACTTCGCCTTCCTCCTCAGCCTCGCGCTCCCCAATTCTCATTCACACACGCTCCGCCGCTAGGGCTAAAGAGCTTGCGAAAAAGGCCAATTCCAATCCAGATCTGAGGCATGGCGCCGAAGAGGGGGTGGTAACCCGAAGAAGGCGGCCACCGGGGTGAACCGTGACAAGGAATGGGTGTCGTCACTCATAGGGGAGATGGAACTCAATGAGATGGTGGAGGCAGGCGTTCTTCCTGACCGTATCACCGCCGGATGGCGTCCGGCCGACGGTGAGCCCTATCCGATTCCACACACCGACGAACTTGTTGTGTTTGAAGATTATTTCTGGCATGGATCAGGACTTCGGTACATCCTTTCTTGCGGGATCTGTTGGAGTATTGGGGAGTGAGTTTGTGTAATCTCCATCCGAACACTATTTTGCACATTTCTGTGTTTATCCATTTTTGTGAGGTCTATCTTGGCATTCTTCCCCATTTCAATCTCTTTCGACACTTGTTCTGGCTCAAGAAGAAAGGAGGGGGTGGTTCTAGATTGGTCGGCGGTGTGTATCTGCAGCTCCACGGCGGGATGGCGGGCGAATACATTACTATGCCACTGAATACCTCACTGAAGGGGTGGAATGCTAGGTGGTTCTACATGAAGCAAAATCATCCCGCCATCCGATGTGATGCCGACCAGATTCCAGAGAACCAGAGGAGCCGGTTGGAGAAACTGACCAGTGCCGATATGGAACAGGTGAAGGAGCTCCTCGAGCTAATGAGGGGCATGAAGATGAGCAGAGTAGTGGTGGCGGTGAACTTCATAATACGCCATGTCTAGCCCTACAAGGAGAGGGCTCATCCGGGCTCTAACTTCAAGGGAGATACTGATGACACCCAGGAGAGGACAGAGAGACTGACGAAGGAAGCTGTGCTACACTGGGCCATTGAACTATTCACTCCAAACGTGTCGTACTGCATGCCAGGGTAGCCGAAACCTTTCAAATGCACGAACCCACCTCCTCAGGTAAAAATCTTGACTATTGTTCTTGGTTCTTTTTATCTAGTGTCGGCAATGAGCAGTGGACTGATTCGCTTGTGGAAAGATCCATTTGTAGGAACGGGCGGCGTACTTCTCGAGCATGCCGAGGAGCCATTGGCCAAAGGCAGTGAAAACCAGGCCGACCACTCAGCCACAGGAAGGTGTCGTCAGCGCCTCATTCGAATCTAAAGGCGAAGGTGCTGGTCGGAAGGAGAGTCCCCCCGGTATCAGAGAAGGTTCGGGGGAAAAGGGTAGCGACAGATGAGCTGGCCCAAAAGAAGAGAAGAACGGTGGATGTAGCTCCACGCAAGCCGGTTGGCATCTCGCTTGGTGGCGATCAGACCGCTCTGACGCAGAGTGCAGCGATGTCCGAGTGGTCGGATGATGATGAGGCTTCTGTAGCTCCCCCTCCAAGCACTAAAGCGTCATCGCACAACATGCGCGTGGAGGTGCAATCAGAGGGAGGGGAAGGAGTCCCCAAGCAGTAGGCGGAGGAGACACCGACGGCGAGGGCCGTAAGGCCTCTAGCCCAGGACACGCGGGTTGACCCCAGAGCAGTGCTTGGGTGCTCGGGGAGGTAGCGCCGGTTTAGAACCATTTACCGAGAAGATGATGTGTAAGTATCTTTGCCTTGGTATCGGTAGCTATCCATTTTTTACAATTGCGGTGATCAATGAGCTAATCTGATGTAGAACAGGGTGCACGGATGACCGGAATCCTTCGGGCCAGACTGACAAGCAGCCGGGGGCTGTTCCTGGTGTGGAGACATTGCTGGTAGACTCCGTCCTAGAGTCCCCGGGCGCTCGTCAGTCTATGGAGGAGTCGACCACCACTACTGATGAAGTTGGAGGTGGAGAGCGGTTGGCGACAATGGCGGATGACTCAATGGAGATGTCGGGAGCAATGGTGAGATCCGCCGAATCTTTAGAGGTGGGAGCAGGAGCTGCCAACGTCGTGTTGGAGTCTGGGGCACAGAGGCTAGCAGCGTTGGAGGAGCAAGCGGCGTGCCCTAAGATGCCATAGGGCATGGTCGGTTGCTCTGTGCAGCCATCGAGCCCCCAGAGAGCGCCACTAGCTGCGGAGGAAGAGGACAAGGTTGAGGAGATTGATCATGAAGGATCACAATCTCAAACTGTCTGCATCTTTCGCAAGCGAGGTGATGAAGTTGTGGTCGTGGAAGAGGACACCACTAGGGAGGTGAAGAGGCTACGGTCCACCCTTTCCACAGCTATGAAGAAAATTGAGGTTAGTATTGTGTCAGTGGTGTCCGTCTTTGGCGTTGGAGAATATGGTCCTTTATAATCTTGGTGCTCTGCAGGGCATAGCATGAACTGTCGTATAGCGGTAGCAATTGATCAAAAGAATGGAGCCCTCATCGAGGAGATTGAGAAACTGAAGGAGGCAGTGAAGCTGATGGAGAAGAATGTCTAGAGGGCTCAGCATGAAAGGGATCTTGCTGAAACAAACGCGAAGGACTTGGAGTACCAAAAGGGCATCTTGTTCGAGCAGTGGAAAACCATCTTCGAGCAGTTGAACAGCATCTCCGAGCAGTTGGGGCGCACCTTCGAGCAGCTGAAAGGTGTCTTCGAGTAGAAGAAAGGTACTGTAGATTGGTGAATTTGCTCTGCATTGCCGAACAGTCTTGATGCTACTGTCGACCATTATGTTTGTAGAGCAAGATGCGGAGCTCGGCCTGTTGTGAGAAGTCATCGATCAACTCGAAGAGGAGAAGGAGAAGGCATCTGGGAGAGCAGAGAAACTGGCCAAGGATCTAGAAGGTGAGTAGTTCATGGTCGGAGTTATTGGTGGAATGATTTCTTCGTTTGACAAATCCCCTTGGTGTCTATAGAATACCATCGAAGAACCAGGGCGTAGTTCAACGTGCTAGAGCTAGATGCAAGAACCCAGAGGGGAAAACTTGACACCGTGGTGGCCGGAGTCAAGCCGGTGCTCGACTGTATCAACATGGAGGTAGCTCCTCAGCCCAATGACAGGCCGCCACGTCCGGATGCCATCATTGATAGGTGCAAGGCGGCATGGGAGAACTTCAAAGGCTTCAACCGAGATGCCACTATCTCTGTCATGATGCATGCCCTGGTGGTGGTCCGATCTCATTACCCTGCCATCAATCTTCAAGCGATAGGGGCTGGATTCACCAGAGGGATGGATGCGACAAAGTAGGAGCAGTTGAAGGATGAGGTGGAGGACACGGCGAAGAAGCTGGCCAGCAATGTCGATCTGTTCGACGAGGTAGACGGTGAGGGCCAAGTGCAATAACCTGAGTGGAGAGGAACCTGTATGCAATAGCTGGAGAGGAGAGTTAAATGCGCGAGGGCATAAACAAACATTTATGTAGTTGTATAAATGTTGTAAGTAGACGTTGTATGCATGTTTATGCGGCTTGCTAGCACTTTCGGTGAAAAATAGATGTATTGTTAACCCTAATGTTTTTATACATGGTATAAGTAGCATCCGAGCAGTTAGTTTGTTACTGAGCTCTTGGCCTTGGCTAGCCCGTATTCCATAATGTCGAGCGCTGGAGCCCATGCACGTGTAGGAGGAATAGACGTGATCGAGGAACCACAGCCGGCCACCCATAACGCAGAGCACTGGAGCCTGTAGCACGTGTAGGGAGAGATCAAAGGTAGGGTTTTCTCCAAAGAACATAGCGCAGAACGTGTGCTGCTCGATGGTTGGCGAAATATCTTAGAGATATTTTAGTATGGAGAAACGGGGCGGAGCATTTATGAAGATCACGTATAATTGTCGGAGTTTGTTAAGGAGTAGCTTGGAGCTAGTAATCATAAATGGAGATTAAACTATAGCGTAGAAATAATGGAGACAAATTATGGCGACAAAAACTTCATTTGTTATGGAGTGGAGAGTACATATCTGGAGCGTTTCAAGGATAGAAACGTATAAGTTGCTCGATGTGCCATGAATTGGGGATATCGGTTCCCTTCATGTCACATAGTCGGTACGACCCTGGTCGGGTAACCTCTTTGACCACATAAGGCCCTTCCCAGGGGGAGGTGAGCTTGTGCATCCCTTCAGTTTTCTGCTTTTGATGGAGAACGAGGTCACCGACCGCAAATGAACGACCTTTGATATTGCGATTGTAGTATCTTCGTAGGCCTTCTAGGTATTTGGCTGTGCGGATGCAAGTGATTAGGCATTCTTCTTTGGCCCTGTCGACGTCCTCTATCCGAACAGCTGTGGCTTGCTCTTCATTATAATGTTCCACCCTAGGTGCTCTGAAGGCAATGTCCGCCAGAAGTACGGCTTCTGAGCCGTAGACCAAAAAATATGGAGACACACCGGTGTTGTGACTAGTTTGAGTGTGCAGTCCCCATACCACAGTTGAGAGCTCTTTGAGCCATCTGCTCGGATGCTTTTCCTCTTTCTGGTATAGTCTCTTTTTGAGGGCATCGATGATCATGACATTCGCCCGTTCGACCTGACCATTGGCTCTAGGATGGGCAACAGAGACATATTTGATGGAGATGCATCAGTCTTCGTAGAAGTCCCAAAAATGATGACCAGTAAATGTAGTTCTGAGGTCGATGATACTGCTATTTGAGAGACCAAATCTATGGATGATATCTTTGAAGAGCTCGACTGCCTTCTTTTGCAGTAGCCAAAACAAGCGGCTTGTATTCGATCCACTTGGAGAACTTATCAATGGCGACATACACGTACCGAAAACCGCCTGGCGCGGGCTTGAAAGGCCTGATCATGTCGAGTCCCTAGCTTGCAAAAGGCCAAGAAGCTAGGATGGTCTGCAATTCCTGCGCTAGCACGTGTATTTGCTTGGCGAAAAATTGACATCCTTCACAAAGGTCGGACGAGGTCTTCTGTGTCGGCGATGGCCGTGGGCCAATAAAAACTAGCTCGGAAAGCTTTACCGACCAGGTTTCTGGAGGCCGCGTGATTGCCATAGGAGCCAGAGTGAATTTCAAGGAGTAGTTTTACACCCTCTTCTCGGGTGATGTATTTCTGTAGTATCCCTTCCTTGGCGCTTTTCCTCATCAAGTTCCCGTCTACCAGCACGTAATGCTTGCTGCAACGGATGAGGCATTCAGTTTTGGTCTTATCGGCGGGTACATCGGTGCTGGTGAAGTACTTGATGAACCGTTCCCTCCAATCTACGACTGGCAAAGGTACTGTACTACCAGCTGCTCAGCGGGGGGGGGGAATTTCTTGAACTTCCTTCTCTTCCTTAATAGATGGCATAAAGAGATCTTGAACGAAGACCCCAGACAGAATCGTGGTGTGAGAAGAGCCTATCTTAGATAGGTGGTCGGTGAGCTAATTTTGATCTCGTACCACGTGATGGTACTCGATACCGTAGAACTTTCCTTTGAGTTTTCTAATCTCGGCACAATATGCATCCATCTTCTCACTAGAACAGGACCAATCTTTGTTGACATGGTTGATGACCAGCGCGGAGTCTCCGTATACCATGAGGCATTTGACACTGAGCTCGATAGCTATATGAAGTCCGTGGAGACATGCTTCATACGCCGCGGCATTGTTGGAGGCTGGAAAATGAATTCGGAGGACGTAACGGAGCTTGTCCATAGTTGGAGTAAGGAATAAAATGCTAGCACCAGCACTGTTGATGTTGAGGGCATCATCAAAATACATCACCCAGTGCTCGGGGCAAGCAGCGGGGATGGGCTCTTGGTTCTCAGTCCACTCAGCGATGAAATTAGCCAGCGCCTGTGACTTAATGGTAGGCTGCTTCTGAATTCTATGGAATAAGTGCCAAGCTCGACTACCCACTTGATGATGCGGCCATTGGCCTCTTTGTTATGGAGGATGTCCCCCAGAGGGAACTCGGTGACCATGGCGATCTTGTAGTACTCGAAGTAATGGAGGAGCTTGCGCGACGTGATCAGAATGGCGTATAACGGCTTCTAAACCTGAGGGTAATGAGTTTTGGACTCATTAAGAACCTCACTGATGAAGTAGACTGGACATTGTACCTTATAGGTGTGCCTAACTTCCTTGTGCTCGATGACGATAGCTGTGCTAACGATGTGAGTAGTGGCAGCGATGTAGATCGCTAGGGTTTCGTCCGGTTGGGGCGTCGTCATGATCGGAGGCTTCGTTAAAAACAACTTGAGTTGCTCAAAGGCCATATTAGCTTCCTCCGACCAGGAGAAGCACTCGGAGGCCTTGAGTAGTTTGAAGAATGGTAGACCCTTTTTGCTGAGGCGTGATATAAAGCGGCTGAGAGCAGCCATGCACCCTATGAGATTATGTATATCCTTTATGCAGGTTGGTTGTTTCATATTGGTAATGGAGGAGACCTTGTCGGGGTTGGGTTCGACACCACGGGCGCTGACGATGTAGCCTAGGAGTATGCCAGATGGAACTCCAAAGATGCACTTTGAAGGGTTCAACTTCCATCTGTATCTTTTCAAGTTGGCGAACGTTTCTTCGAGGTCGACGATGAGACTGTCGGCGGTTTTGGACTTGACGACCACATCATCGATGTAAGCTTTGACATTGTGGCCTATCTGTTGATCAAGGCACATCTAGATGGCCCTTTGGTAGGTCACCTCAGCATTTTTGAGTCTAAAGGACATGGTGGTATAGCAATACGCTCCAAAAGGCATGATGAAAGATGTTTTGATCTGGTCATCCTCTTTGAGGGATATTTGGTGATAGTTGGAGTAATAGTCGAGGAAGGAGAGGAGTTCGTAGCTGGCGATGGAGTCTACAACCTCATCTATCCGAGGCAGATCGAAGGGGTCTTTAGGGTAGTGTTTGTTGAGATCGGTGTAATCAACGCACATTCTCCATTCTTTATTCTTATTTTGAACAAGGACTGGGTTTGTCAGACACTCAGGATGATACACTTCTTTAATAAATCCGGTTGCTAGGAGCCATTTTATTTCTACCCTAATGACCTCCTTCTTGTCTGGCGTGAATCATCAGAGCTTCTACTTGATCGGCTTGGCGGTCGGTAAGACATTCAAGGAGTGCTCGATCTTCTCCCGTGGTACCACCTGGCATGTCTGCAGGTATCCAAGCAAACACATCGGCATTGGCACATAGGAAGGAGACGAGCGCGCTTTCCTATTTGGGGTCGAGATGGACCCCAATTCTGAAGGTCTTGGTGGGGTCATCGAGGCCGATGTAACAGAACCGACCAAATCATAAGAACGTAAGTACAAAAACAATCACCGAAGCGATCAAATTCCTGTACTTAAGCTCCCATAATCCCGGTAGTCCGGAAATCATGAAGGATTTCAACCAACTCTCGACATACAAACCAAGACCGTAGTGATTCAACACAACACATCATCCGTTACAACAGTTCATAAGTAGCATTCGGATTACATCCATCAGAGTGCGAATAAAATATTACAAACCAGGTTCAAATTTGCGGAAGCAACATAGTTTAGTACATAACTTCATAGTTTCAATTACATTGCCAAGTCTGAGTCATGTCCCACAAAAGCATTATCAGGTATGAGAACTAGTAGAGACCACGCCCAACGGCCTAGTCTTCATCCCCAGCTGGGAGAAGGCAATACTTGCAGCAACCAAAGTTCATCTGCAACAGGTGGGAGATAAACCCTGAGTACGAGAAGGTACTCAGCTAGACTTACCCGACAAAACCAGAAATAAAAGACACCAAGGATCATGCAAGGCTTTTGAGGTGGGCTAGCTTGACACAGTTGCATAAAAGAGCTTATGATTATAGTAACCAATTTAAACTTAGCATCAAGCTTATCATCATTTACCTGTCCACTAGATTAGCACCTGTACTAGAGCACTCACTTATTAGGAGCAAACAATATTAACCATAGCAGGTATAATAAGGCTGTCATCATCTTATCATCCTTTCTGAACCATTATGTTATTTAGTGTATCTACATTGGAGATAAGCCCGTCAAGTTCTCACTAACCGGGAGAGACGGTGACTCGAATCGAATTACAACTCAGCTGAGGGGGTATTCCTAACTCTCACCCTGGCATACTTTGCATGGGTAGCCGTGGGTCACCTTTGGAACAACTCAGGAACCAAATTCATGGGTTCGATCAGCGCCAACACTCTCAGGGACTACCCTTCTGCCAGGACGATCAGGACTTTTAAATCACCTGCCCTTGGACTCACGCCTATGGCTCCCTTCCGAGGCGCACTTTATACTTATCGACTCCCGGCCTGAGGTGAGCTACTCGGCTTCGTGGTCGGTCTCCAGACCCGGCCAACTAAGAGAGAGGCATGCGTTCAACATGAACAGGAAAGGCTCCAAGATTCAGTCCTTAATCGACACAGATGGAGTCACTGCAAACCGGCAAGCCTCCGTCCGGTCTTCATTTCAAATTAAGACTGGTTCTTTTCCACGATAGCAAATATAGCCAACCGTGCCATATGTATCTTCCTATATCTCGCAGGTGACAGGAAATCACCTGACTTCTACCGGGTTTGAGCAGGGCTAAGCACTACACGAGCCTGAGCTACATAGGATTCAGGGTATCAATATCTGGACAAGGATTGGATAACCAATGCAGCAAGTGTTTGCATCCAACACCTAAAATTAATGCAACAATATATATATGTAACAATAATACTGTAACTGCATTTCGGAAATTAGGAGGCTTAATATTCTCCGGGGCTTGCATTTCACAAAGTTGCATGGACGGTGATCCGGGCACTCAACGGCGACCTCGTCTGGCACTTCTTCTGAAGGTTGCACCTCCTGAACCTCCGGTATCGGCTGCTGCTGCTCGCTCAGTTCTTCGAATTCCAGCAGTGTTACTCCCTCCGGTACACCTATTGCATGCCGATGCACGAGATAAATATCATGGATGCATAAGGAATGACATGATGCTCATGATGAATGAATCACAGTAAGTGTTTACGAAAGCATCACTGGACACCCGTTTACCGAGTAAAATAGCCCTATTCAAATCACTTTAAGCATGTATCTAACTTAACTTAAAGAACAAGATCAACTTACCTAGCTTGCATAACCTAAGATAAAGATGCTCATCTTCGGTTAAAGGCCTAACACCTAGGAACATTACCACAAACTTAGAAATAGTAAAGGCATACATAAATCAACATTTAAAGTTTCATATGCACACAAATAGTCCCTTAATTCAATCACAACCAGAGTTCTACAAATCCAAATGACTTGCAAGAGGACATTATGGAAAGCTTATGAAATTCTCTACAATTCATTTGTAAACATCAAAGCATGATTCTTAAGTTAACCAAATTAAATTCCAGTAAACCTAGAATCTGTCCCGTAATGACAGGGTTACTAACTTAATTATTTGATGATGATGCAAAAGCCTAATTTGACCAAACCAAGTTTACCAGCTTGTTACACATACCAGAGGAACACTAGAAAGTATAATGCCAACTTCTAAATAAATCATTTAATATCCTTTTCTAATTTATTTAGTAATTAGGTGATTAAAGCAACATATAGTAAAACTATTCATAAAAATCTACAAAAATTACAGTAGCTATCTCATGCTTCACATAGACTACCATAAAAATTTCAAAGCCATTGAGCAAGCAGAACTTGCTATATCCAAAATAACAAGTGGCATGCCTATTTTTAGCATAATTAGGAAACCCTAATGAAAAGTGTCAAGCAATAGATTTCACATTTTTCCTAGCATCATTCTAGCATAAGAACCTTACTCACCAAATTTTACCTATACTGGATGTATAGAAAAATTATGAAAATTCACACAAGATCCACCTATTGATAAAAAGAAATTCTATAACTCAAAAACTACACATGCAATAGCTCTGAAATTTTAACCAGAGATTCTACTAAGCAATAATATATTACCCATAAAATTTCATAATTTTTGGACCACATAAACTCAAGATAAAATTCAAACAATTTTGCATGTATCCAAAAACACATTTCAAAGTTCTATTTAATTCATCCAAAATTTCTAAAATATGTGCTCATATAATATTTTTATTAAATACTAGACAATACTAGGAACTCAACAAAATTAGAACCATAACATTTGGATCTATATACTAGGAAATACATATTTTTGAATATCCACACAAATCTGTGAAATAATAAAGCAAACCAAAATAAGGAAACAAATCACAGCCACTGTTGGACCGGCCCGAAGGAACGGCGGCCCATGACGCATGCGCAAGCGGCCCAGTCACTCGGCGCGGCCCAGGCTGGCTGCCTCCTCAGCAGCGGCGACTGACAAAGGGACCTACGTGTCAGTGAGAGAAACAGGGGAGCGGAGGAAGATGACGGCGCAACTCGCAGCCAGTGGCTCCTCCAGCGAAGGCAACGGTGCCAACGTGTTCGCCTCACCCAAGCGGACATAGGGGAACCATCTATTGCAGCTAATGACGCAGCTAGAGGGGGTGGCGATGGCCACGGCGGCGCTCGGCCGTGGCTTGACCGGCTCCGACGAAACTACGGTGCCGCGGCTCCTAACGGTGACCCTACGAGCTTCCTCAGTGCTCCTTAGACCTAGCGCGAGGCAGAGGAAGGGATGGGAGGGTCACGGTGGCAGTTGTCCGCGTGGAGCAACAATGCCGGCGAGGTCAACCATGGCGGCAGTGGAAGAACAGCGACGATTCGCCCTTACCGAGGCTCGATTGGACCGACGGTGAGGTGGAGAAGGTAGAGAAGACTACAGCGAGGCTACAGGCGGGCTGGGCAATGCGTTTTCGTGGTGGCGAGCGCGCACGATGACGGCGACGCACGGTCGGCAATGGCGGACTGCTTGAGCTCGCTTGCAGCGCTTGGTGGAGGTGAAGAAATGAGAACTGGAGCGGGCGAGTGCGTCGGGCAGGTGCCTCGGGGTGCTTAAGACGCGGCTGGCTGTGCCAGGGCATCCACGGCGCATGGCCTGCGCGCTCAGGCGAGCGGCGACCACGACGTTACTGAACGTTTTCTAAAAAATCGCGATTCAGTGATCACCGACGATGACTGACAGAGCAGGTTTGACGGTGATTAGCTCCTAATCCGTGACGATCTAGACTATGCCATAGTTAACAAAGTTGATCATCTATATGTGAACTACAACTCCTATCATTGGAGCTCGAGCTGGTTTGGCTTTGTTAGGGAGATACAAGTCTCCAAACATTGGTACACGAAACTGTACTTCACTTTAGGACTTAGAAAATTTGCTAAGTATGAAATCAGCATGGCCATGTGACTTGTGGGCCATGTTTGAACATGTTCTAGCCATTTTCATGAGTTGGTCATAAAACAACTTTTGTTCCTTAATAAATTAGCTACAACTTTTGTAAAGAGTGTACAGCCATGCAAGATTTCTATGTTGGTCTGTTGAAATAGTCAAACAATGACACTCCAAGGGTCAATTCAAGTCAAACCTTCACTTGAGGGCATTTTGGTCATTTTGATCTACATGAACAATGTCCCAACAAGTAACCTAAGTGTAGTTAAGGTGTAATAGACCATGATCAACCATTTTACAAAATTGTTATACCTCTTCTAATGATCACATGTGATAAAGCAACTAAAACAAGCAATTCACTCATATGTTGCAATGCAATGTTTCACATGTTGTATGACTTTGTTGTTATTCTATATTTGTCACATTACTACCATGTTGCCATGTTTCAAGGTATAAGAAACTCAGGTTGCATTCACATGTTACCCATTACTATTCACAACACTCAAGTAGGAAACATACACAATTGGAAAATGTTGCATATGCATGTTTCGGTAACAAAGGCATGATGAGATAGATGATGCACATGTTTATGAAATGAAATGCAATTAGTGGAAGCCAAACACCTAGGGTGTTACAGCCGAGGCCGACCTCCTTTGTTTCCTTAGACTTGGCGGAGGCACATGGAGGCCCTAGCGCTAGGATCTCTAGGTCGTCGGCAGGCACCGTCTTAGCATCGGTGACCATGCTGGCCATCTGGATGGAGAGGTCGGTGCCTTCGGCGAGGGAGAGACTCTCTGTTTCGTAGGCATAGGCGATGGAGAGGTTGGCCCATAGGGCTAGAACTCCCACAGGCGAAGGCGTCTTTAGTACCAGATAGGCATAGTGTGGTATGGCCATGAACTTGGCCAGAGCTGGCCGACCAAGTATGGCATGGTAGGCGGTGTTGAAGTCGGCGACATAGAAGTTGATGTGCTCGACACGGAAGTTGCTAGCCATGCCAAATTGTACTAGGAGGATGATCTCTCTAAGCTGTTTGGATGCCCGGCTAGGTACCACACCCTAGAAGGAGGAGTCAGAGGGAGTGAGGTCTTCTATTCCAAGGCCTAGCTCCATTAGGGCTTTGGCAAAGAGGAGGTTTAGGGCACTTCCGCCGTCAACGAGTACTTTCCTAAAGAGTACTTTCTTAACGGTTGCATCAAGGACGAGGGGGAAACGCCCTATGTAAGGGATGTCCTCCCACTAGTTGGCCCTGCTGAAGATGATGGGGACCTCATACTAGGGGTGATAGCTGGGGTTGGCGATAGCGTCTTCTATGTTGACGGCGAGCACTCGATGGGCGGTGAGCTTTTGATCTCTTCTGCTCTCGGCGGTGGTGAGGCCCCCAAAGATAGTGGTGACCACTTTGTCATGACCCTAGAAGGCATTGTTGTTGTCCCCAAGTGGTCAGCGACCTCTGGCTCCATCGTCGTTGTCGTCGTCCTTCTTTTTGGCCTAGAACTCCTTAGCTAGGCCAAGGCAGTCCTTTATCTTGTGCTTGCTATTCTTATGGAGGGGGCATAGGCCTTTGAGGATCTTCTTGTACTGCTCATCATAGTTATGATTGGCGCGAGGTTCATCAACGGTGGCGACGATGTTGTCTAGTCGGTGGCGGTGATATTGGCCAGCTCTGGGCCCTTCTGGCCGATCACGGCCACTGTCCTAATGGTGGTCACGGTCGTTGTGGCAGTGGTCACTGTGGCATCATTCATCGAGGTGCTCGTCGCTGCAGCGAGTTGGGCGGTGAGTGCCCGCATCCTCATTAAAGTGAACTTCGGCTTCTTCAGCGTTGGCGTATTGATCGACAGTCGTGATCATCTCGCCAATCCCCTTTGGTGGCTTATGATTGAATTTGTAGCAGAGGTCACGGTGATGGAGTCCTCTGACAAAGGCAGTGATGACTTCTGCTTCTGTGATGTTGGGAATAGAATTCCTCATCTCAGAAAAATGTCTGATGTAACTACCAAGGAGCTCGGACGGTTTCTGATAGATGCGATTGAGATCATGCTTGGTGCCCGACCGAGTACACGTAGCCATGTAGTTGTCGGTGAAGACCTTCTTCAGCTATTCCCAAGATTTGATGGAATCTGGGGCAAGGCTCGTGAGCCAGTTCATTGCGGTTGGCATGAGCATGATGGGAAGATAGTTTGCCATGACACTGGTATCTCCCCTGGCAGTGGTCCCAGCAGTGGCATAAGCCTGTAGCCACTGTGTGGGGTTCATCTGCCCCTCATAGGGCTCGACCCTGGTGATTTTGAAACCATGGGGCCACTAGAGTGTTTGGAGTGCTCTCATGAATTCTCGGGGCCCTTCGGGATCGTCACCATCGGGATCTATGGCATTGCTGGCGTTAAGTGGTTGGAGGGCTGCATCTGGGTTACCGAACTCTTGCTCGTATTCTTAACGCCGGCGCACTTCTTCATGTCGAGAGAAACGGTGCCCGTCGATATGATGTCGCGCATCTTGGAGATTGTTGATCTGTGCTCGGACATTTTGGATGACTTCTTGGTCATGTTGGTGAGGGTAGTCAACACAGTTCCCCCTAGCTCCTCCCTAGAAGAGTCATCCATCATCACGATGCTAGTCAGCGAAACGGCTTTTGCCAGGGCGGCGATTGGTTCTTCGCACGGCGGATTGGCGATTCGAGCTTGTCGAGTAGGAAGGTCCCTAATCCTAGAGGATCGCATTAACTTGGTAGTGCGCAGCTTTAAGCATTGCGGTGACCTTTGGTGAGCTCTGGCGTTTGCTCGAGCCGAGCGAGCTCAATAGCGGCCACAACCAAGTTGGCGCTTGGGGTCTTGTAGGCATCATGGCCGTTGACATGGACGAATTCATCGTTGAGGTTGTGGCGGAGTGGGCATGGCCTCCCTTGCGAGTCAAGCTGTTCTCCATTGAGAGCAGCCTCAGCTAACACAATGGTAGCCTCATTTGCTCGGTGCTGCACGCGGTTGGTGTTTCTGTTGACGTGAGCTGCGCGGTCCTCGTCGGTTTCCCCATCTCACGGAGGGCTATCGATGCTAACATTAAAGATCCCACCTCCTTGGAAGGGTAGGAAAGGAGGCTAGGTGGCGGCGGTTTCGGCGACAGTCTCCGTAGAGCCCTAGGACTTAAAATCTAGACTTTCCTCTAGGATGGTGTGGAGGGATGCTTTGGGGCATCGGCCGATTTGCAACATATTAATAGTCGGTGAGAGCTGGTCGGCGACCGGGTCAGCGAGAGGATAGATGTCTCCCACCTGGTCGGTGAATTTGCCCCTTAGGGCATCCTGATGGATGGTGGCCATAACCCCTAGAGTTTCCCGATCAGCCTCTGATAGATCAGAATCGGAGGGTGGTTGGTGCTGAACCAGAGTGGTTAGAGCCGATTCAATGATGGAGAGGCAGTCGATGAGCTTCTGGCCAACCTGATCGATGGATGCGATCAGATCGTCATTATCGATCTGCTTCCTCGGGTAGCGGGGGAGCAGGCGACGAGTTGTTGGTGAAGACGACCTCAGAGGTGGTTCCTAGATTGGATCTACTGTTGTAGGTGCTGGTGTGGTCGACGTAGAATCAATCTGCACCAGCTCGATGATCTCTCCATGTCCATCAGCATTGATCACCCAGGAGATCGATCCGACCATGAAGATCTGGCTAGGCTTTGGAGAGGACAAAAACCCTACAAAATGTACCATCTTGTTTGTCATAGAAATAGCACGCACACCCCTACCTGGCGCGCCAACTGTCGACAAAAGATGCTCGATAGTCCTCCAAGGGGTATCCCACGAAGGTAGATTTGATCAGCAGAGGTGCGTGTAATCAAGAACAAGAAGGCAATAGAGACACAAGAGTTAGACAGGTTCGGGTCATTAGCACAACGTAATACCCTACTTTTGTGGTCTGTTGGTTTGTATTGGCTATCGTATGATATTGCGTGTGTTTTGAGGGTATCCCCTACCCGCTTTATATAGCCGGGGGGTAGGGTTACAAGTTAGTTAGATCTAGGAGATAACCGGTAAGTAATAACATATTACAAGAAACACAGTATCGTAACATATCCTAACAGATTACGCTGTATCTTCAGGATATCTTCCCAGTGTCTTGTAGGGCATGCCAAGCAGCGCCGTGCTCCGCAAGGCTTCATCTTGTGGGCTAGACCACCCCTAGCAGCGCTTCCCATGTAGTCTGCCGTGGGTATCTCGGGGTCGTACCCCCCACAATAACTGTATTTATAGATAGCCAAATGGACAGCCTAGCCTAGCCTGGCATGGGCTGGCCCATTGAGGGCACGACCCGATAAGGGTCAGGCTGACATGACCTTGTTAACTGATCATGTCATGTCGTTCCTGTCCATAGCCTAAGGCATCAGCCCAGGAATGACCATACTAGAGTTTTGCTAGACCAGGTCAGCCCGTCAGCCCGCTAGGCCCAAGCTGCTCCTAACATGTGCCATGGCTACACTGTTGTGCCCCTGATCCACCATGTCGTACCCTTACTTCACCACACCCATGGTCGACCACGACGTCGTCGCTTGTGCGAACATGCCCTTGCATTGCCATGCTGCAAAGATGCGAGCTACACCTGAGGCCACATCGCCTCCTACCCGTGCGTCAGCCAGGGCCATGACGTCACCTCACCTCCTCCACTCACGCCAGTGTTGATACTTCTTAACGACTAGTGGAGGAATTCTGCAAGCGCACAGAACTATCGCATAGCACTTCGCTCGGCGAGTACCGAGTGTCGAATTTATATTTTTCCCACAGGAAGGCAGAAGGTTAGAACTTATATTTATGTTAGTATTGCTAAGATAAAGCCTAAGTATATCCTAGGTAGGTAACGATAATGGTGGATTATGTGTGAACTACCTACTAAACTACTAAACAACCTACACTAGAGATAGCTAGGTGGGAGAGTGAGCGATATATCTTTCAGTAATAAAAAGGGTAAACTAATGACTAGGAGAAATGCACAAGTACTTCAGGGCATAGCCCGCCTACCAACTAGGAGAGTTAAATAGACAAGGTCTGCCATGAGCCCTACGATTTAATAACTAGACCTAAAGTGGTGGAATATAGAGGGTGCACAAAGCTGTCACCACTTGCCAACTACCATAATCTATCGGGAGGCCTAGCCGTATCCACAGGTAATCTATAGCCTAACCACCTTGCTTAATCTATAGGATTACTATTTTGATCTGAGCTCTGACCAAAGAAAAAAATCACGGGCTATCAAATTTAGCGTGAAGTTGTTCTGGGCGCTATTGACGCTATTGCGGGTGCTATAGCGCCGCTATGGCTCTGCTATAGCGGCAGCTAAATGCAGTAGCGCCAGCTGCCTGTACACGCTATAGCGGCGCTATTTACACGCTATAGCGCGCTATTTTTTTACAAACACAAGAAACATGATATTCTAAATATCTGATAACAGCCAACATAATCCCATGAGTTTTCATACACACAAACAGCCATAAAGGCATCAACTCATAACATAGGTAGTAACTATTAAGTCCTGAACTCTTGATAAAGTAATAAGCTAATAAGTTCACAGCAATGGCATTGTGGAGAAGAACAGGGGAGAAGAACTTGCCTATTGTTGGCGTAGTGGCAGCAGGACTTCGAGTGCTTTCGCTTGGGTCAGACATTGTTGGGCGTTGGCGGCCTGCAGCTGCAGCAACTGCAGCCCGTTCCAGCAACGGCAGGAGCTCGTTGGCGGCCTCAAGTGAGGTACCTCCCCCTCGCCACCGCGGTCGCCCAGCCACCGCCATCGCCCAACCTCCCGCCCGTGCCGCTGCGGTCGCCCAGCTCAGCCGGCGCCATCGACAAGCCGCCGCCGTCGCCCAGCCTCCTGCCCGTGATGCCACCGCCGTCGCCTAGCCGCTGTCGTCGCCCAGCCTCCCGCCCGTCATGCCGCCACCGCTGGAATCGAGTGGCACGCACGCACGCACTAGGTTTCCAAGCAAAAAATGACTCTGCTAATGTATGTCTCCCCTATTTGGGCCATTAGTGGGCCAAATTCGACCGGGCCGCGCTTCATTTTTGGGCCAGCCAGCAAACCAGGCAATAGCGGGCATTTAGCGGCGCTATGGCGCTAAAGCAGTTTAGCGGCGCGATAGCGCGCTATAGCGGCAATAGCGCACATAGTGCAAAAACAAACAATATCGTTGCGGCAAGTGCTGTGGGCCGCTATAGCGGCGCTATTGCGGCAAAATAGCGCGCTATTTTTTTCGTTGGCTCTGACGAAATGAGATCAAAGTAACCTAACTAGACGGTGGAACCGGTACTAACGAAAGACTACTAATAATAAGATAACATATGCTACTAATGCCAAGTAACAAGCACCTAAGCTCACTAATGATGAATAATAATGAACTAGAACTTGAACTAAATAGAGCAATAATACTAGAATAAAGTACTAGAAATAAAGTACTAAATAAAGTAAATGCTAAATGTAAGAATTACAAAAGAGCTATACCAGACCTAGAAGACTCTTCTAGACTCCAAAAGAAGCTCTGCTCTTGCTCTACTCCACTACTAGACTACTACTCTAAAGATAAGCAAAGCTAGAAAGCTTGGAAATGAATGGGGCACTTCTCCACCGAGCTCCACACCCCATATTTATAGTGTAGAGTGAGGGGGTACTTGTAGGCAGCTAGGAGGTTGGTGGCCACCCTAGGGTGCTGGGCAGCGGCTAGGGAGCACCGACAAGCCCTTGGATCCACCGCCTCTTGATCCTCCAGTGCTGGTTGGCTCCCAAAGGTGGTTGTACGACTGACACATGTCAAAATTCAGTAGGTTAGGCAGTTTGTAGGTCGATTGGAGCCTCCCAAGTGTATGATGGTGGGCCAGTGGATCTGCGTCAACTCCATCTCGTCCATTGGTGCAAACCGACTTAGATCAATGCTTGGCATTGCTTCTAGAGTAGCTCCCATGGATTGGTGACGTGGCCAGGCCACATGGCACATCGAGCGACATTCTTGTGGGGCCAGCCAGCATGGCATGTGGGCCCCTGGCCCCACTGCCACGTCCACTTGACTCCTTTGCCCATATTTGTAACCATTTTGGTCCATTTTTGCTATTAATTTCTTGCATATAAATAATTTTACAAGCACAAGTGGAACTAGGTGAATTATAAACAAAATGCAACATTTTTTATGATGTTTTACCTCACTTGATCATGCTTTTGGGTGGAATGTTGATGGTAAAAGCAGGTGTTAGTGGCAATCAACAAGCTCCCCCAAGCTACCCCTTTGCTCATCCCGAGCAAAGATGCGGGTTTAGCATGGAATAGGTGTTGGATCAAGAGTTGCTACTATGTAATGCCCTGCAAAAACTTATATACAAACAAATACTATCTCTTGATTTGAACATGTTAGCACTTAGAAATCCATGATCAGTCTTAGCTATGTGGGACTTATAGCTTTCACCTTGACAAGTAATTGTAAGAATGTATAGCTAGACAGATATTTTTCCCTACTTTGGTTTAGCTCAAACTTCCTGGAGGTTTTCAATAAATTTTGAAAAGAAAACTTGCCTAAGTTCCTCAGATGGTACACTCAAGTCATTCAATGGTATTTGAAACCTCACCAAGGCCACGGATCTTAGCCTTAATATCTATCCTAAAGCTTATGTGGAGCTCAAGGTAGGGGATAAAAGCATAGCCTACTTGAATTGAATATATTGCTAAGTCAAACACTTGGATCACAAGGCACAACAAACCATACCAATTGATCAAGATGTGCATGTGTGTGGTATATTTGATGGAAGTGGTACTCCTTTGAGAAGTTTTCCATCTCTAGCTTCTTTTTAAGAGGGCATGGCAACTTTTCTTTTTCTCACTCTCTCTCTCTCTCTCTTTTGAATACTAGAGCTTTTTGCTCTCTCTCTCTCTCTCTCTCTCTCTCTCTCTTCTATAGCCCATGCCCCTCTTTTGAATGAAAGATAGCTAGAGAGGTAACTTTGATTCTCATAGAGTAATAATGAATGAAAAGCATATGTGGTTGCATATCCCTAGTGTAGGAATAGTATGAGTATGCGGGTGTGCATGCTCTTGATCAAAAAGCATAACAAGTTTCTCTACTCAGATCAACAAGGCTTGAAAAAACTCAAAACAAACAAGTAGCTTTTATAGTGGTTTTATCATGTATGACTATGTATTTGGCTCTGGTAGGAATTTATCACCATTGAAGAACTTCTAGCAAGAAAGTTTTAGCATTTTGCAAACACAAACTCTAGGTTGTTTTTACCATTTCTTAGATAGGTTCAAAGATTTACTCTAATCTTGGCTACAACATTTCTCACAAAAACTTAGACTTGGTTCTAGCATTTGCAACCCACAAAAGCATTCAACCTAAGATGAACTCTAAGTTATCATGCTCAAAACTTAAGAAGTATCAGGATGTATGACAAGCTTTTGTAAAGTATTACAGAGCAACTATTCATCATCTCCAAATAACTTTATCATCATTTATTAGAGTAGAGTTTCTTTTAAGATAAATTTCAAGGCACTCCTCTCTACATTCTATGATCATGGATATTGACATGTAAAACAAACATGAATGTAAAGAGAGGGTTTAAGATTTTCATACCTGAGCAGGGAAAGATGTCTCCCCCAAGCTTGCCTTTTGCATAGGTTGGAATGTCTTTTGGCAGCTCTTTGATTCTTTCTTTATTGACTAACTAAGACTACTACTAGAATGCATAAATGACTAAATGACCAAACCTATTACTACTAGATAACTTACTAAATATTTATTTATTATATATATTTTTTATAGTTTATTTTATTTAAATGCAAACCCTATCCTACCATGCATAGCTACTACAGAATTTATTTATTAACATAGAGTAGCTAAATGCAACTAACTAATCATGCAATGCAAAGCAATTTTATTGGAAATTGAGATATGAGATGCAACTACTTAAAATGCGGTAAATATGCAAGGGATAGAGAACTTACTCCCTCCGTTCCAAATTATAAGTCGCCTTGACTTTTTTGATTCATTCATTTTGCTATGTATCTAGATATAATATCATGTCTACATAAATAATAAAATGAATGAACCAAAAAAGTAAAAGCGACTTATAATTTGAAACAGAGGGAGTACCTTTTTGATAGGCTCAAGGTCATTCTTCCTTGAGTGGGGTGTTTCCTGTTGTTCCACCTTGAAGGCCTTGTCAGGATCAGGGGATGATGAATTTGAGGACGGATCTTTCTTTTTACGCCATCTTTTTTTGTTGTTCTTCTTCTTGACAGGCTTCTCTAGTTCTTCAATTGACTTTTGTTTCTTCATCTTAATTCTCTTCGGATGCTTCTTCTTTACCTGTTTCTCATCAAAGAGGGGTTGTCCAGAGGCAAAAGCAAATATTTCTTTTCTTCCAGCAAAGTGGAATTGGATTTGCCCAGAAACCACATATATGCAAGCATTTGCAGTATTATGGAAAGGACGACCAAGGATTAAAGGTGTATCCTTGTCGTTGCCCATGTCTAAGATCATGAAATCTGTTGGAACATAAGCCTCCTAACCTTGACTAATACGTTAGTGGCTACTCCCTCAAGATAACGGGTAGATTGATCGGCTAGCTGTAGGTAAACTGAGGTTGGAGCTAAGGTAGTGTAAAACAATCTATCATAAGTTTCCTTAGACATGATGTTAACACTAGACCCTAGATCATAAATGGCATTATGAAAAGTGTGGGGTCCTATGGAGCAAATAATCATGGGGGTTCCAGGATCACCTTTCTTAATAGTAAAAGGGGAATCTACCAAGTAGGAACCCCAAGAACTTAAAGCATAGCCATACCTTGCCGTGACAAGGTTGGTTGTCTCCATGGTTCCTTCAGGTTTGCCAGGAATTCTATAATTTTCATAGGATGGTATAGCAGCAGCTATTTGGGTTAATTGGGTTTCTATCATCTTATTGAAACTAAGCTGATTCTTTAAGGCAGAAGAAAACTCATCCAATTTAGCATTTATGTTTTCCAACATCTTGTCATGAGCATGCAACTTTTTATTTATGCTATCAGTCATTCTACTTTGACTATAAACAAGATCTTTAAGAAAAGCATAACTATTATTACCTTGATTATTCAAACATTTAGAAGAGTAATAATTGTTACCTCCTTGATTGTTGAAGCGCTAATTCCATCCTTGATGTTGTTGTGGATGAAACCCGTTGTCGGTGTTGACAAAGTTGAGATCCTCTTGGGTCTCAGGATAGGAATTTCATGAATGTCCAACATCTCCATAGACTTCACAAGTCATGTGGAAATCCATGGCTTTGAGTGTCTCTTGGGCACTCATCTTTTCATAATGCTCTACTCGCTTCGCGAGTAGATCCATCTTAGCTGCAAGCATGTCAACTTCTTTAATTGAATGCATACCTTGTTTACGGGGTTGGAGTCGATCATCACTCCATCCTTGGTTGGAAACCATCATCTCAATTAGCATCTTTGCATCTGCAACACTTAGCGAAAAGAATGCTCCACCAGGAGCAGCATCTAAATGGCTCCTATCTAACGAAACTAGTCCATGGTAGAAGTTCTGGATCAAAAGCCAGTCTTCCATGCCATGGTATGGGCATGCAGAGACATACTCTTGCATTCGTTCCCAAGCTTTAGGAATCAACTCATCTGCTAGTTGTTGAAAACTAGAGATCTTATTGCGAAGAGCATTAGTCTTCCCCATAGGGAAAACTTAACAAGGAAAGCATTGGACACTTGTTCTAGGTATATACAGTGTTGCAGTTAGAGTAAAACCATTGCTTAGCCTTTCCTAACAAAGAGAAGGGAAAATGCAAAGACGTATAGCCTCTTGGGTCACTCCCTTTATGTTGAATGTGCTACAAATCTCCAAAAAGTATTAGAGGTGAGCATTTGCATCCTCATGGGCTTTCCCACAAAATGGACTAGCTTGAACCATCGTAATTAACACTGGCTTAAGCTCAAAGTTAGTGTCCCCATTGATAATAATGGGTCCGATGGCTACATTAGCAACCGAGGGTGTAGAAAAATCATGAATGGACTTGTCGCCCACGATCGTGTAGGGTAGTGATAGGGTATGAGGAAAAAAGGATAAACTACTTAGGATAACTAAAAGCCTAGTTAGCAAAGCTAGCAAAAATATAAATCAGAGGCCAGTTGCCTTCCCCGGCAACGGCGCCAGAAATGCTTGTTGATACTTCTTAACAACAAGTGGAGGAATTCCACAAGCGCATAGAACAATCGCGTAGCACTTCGCTCGGTGAGTACCGAGTGTCAAATATATATTTTTTCCATAGGAAGGCGGAAGGCTAGAACTTATATTTATGTTAGGATTGCTAAGGTAAAGCCTAAGTATATCCTAGGTAGGTAACGATAATGGTGGGTTATGTGTGAACTACCTACTAAACTACTAAACAAGCTACACTAGAGATAGCAAGGTGGGAGAGCGAGCGATATATCTTTCAGTAACAAAAAGGGTAAACTGATGACTAGGAGAAATGCGCTAGTACTTCAGGGCATAGCCTGCCTACCAACTAGGAGAGTTAAATAGACAAGATTTGCCACGAGCCCTACAATTTAATAACTAGAGCTAGCGTGGTGGAATACAGAGGATGGACAAGGCTGTCACCACTTGCCAACTACCACAATCTATCCGGAGGTCTAGCCATATCCATAGGTAATCTATAGCCTAAGCATCTCTCTTAATCTATAGGCTTACTACTTTGATCCGAGCTCTGATGAAATGAGATCAAAGTACCCTAACCAGACGGTGGAACCGATACTAACGAAAGACTACTAATAATAAGATAACCTATGCTACTAATGCCAAGTAACAAGCATAAGCTCACTAATGATGACCAATAATGAACTAGAACTTCAACTAAGTAGAGCAATAATACTAGAATAGTGTACTAGAAATAAAAGACTCAATAAAGTAAATGCTAAATGAAAGAATTACAAAAGAGCTATACCAGACCCAGAAGACTCTTCTAGACTCCAAGAAAAGCTCCGCTCTTACTCTACTTCACTACTAGACTACTACTCTAAAGCTAAGCTAAGCTAGAAAGCTTGGAGAAGCTTAGAGAGCTTAGAAATGAATGGGGCACTTCTCCACCAAGCTCCATATTGGCATTTCTTAGCGCAATGACCATGTATGGATATGGAATCCATTCTTGGTAATGGCACTAGAAACGCCTGTTGGTATTTCTTAGCACCATCACTAAGAGTTGGATAAATCTTAGCAACACCGTCAAGGAACACCAACACGATAGTTCTTAACGATTACAGAAAATATCCGCAAGCACACGGATCTATCGTTGTAGCATTTCACCCGGAAGTATTCATGGTATCGTTATTTATATTTTCCCAATGGAGGGCAAGGTATAAGAGTCTATCATGGCATATGATCAAGATTACATACTTGCATAGTGAATCAATAGTTCATGATAGGGGTAAAAATGGTATTTCAAGGATAGTGGACACACATCTGGGCCAACCTCAAGGATAAAAGGAAAACAAAGAATAAAAGAATGTTCCTAAGTGGAGCCAGCATGGTCAAATATAGCCATGCAAATGTGGCAGAACCACCCGAAATAACATGCTTTCAGAGGCGCTCGTCTTCCACTAGACACTAAGCACCCCAAGGGAGAACTCGAAACAATCCATGTTTTACATCCAGAATCTAATAATGAGTACGAGCTTACAATACTTAGTCCATTTCATACAACAAGAATTCTTAGAAATTATTTATTACAATACTAGAGTTTAGAGTGCGATAATTAAACAGCGGAATGAAAATAAACATCTAGCGGAAATGATACAAGGATCCGTCTGTGCCCACCAGAAGAATCCTCCACACAAGAGCTACTCCTCAAGCTGCACCTGCAATAGGGGTAAAATAAACCCTGAGTACACAATGTACTCGCAAGACTTACACAGACTAGTGGGAATAGTTTCCCGACTCTCAAGGATATGATTGGCAATATGGGTTTGTTGTTTTCTTTTTGTTTGCGAAAAGCATTACTAATAGTTCATCCTTACAGTCAAGTTTTATTAGCAGTCATGATTACTTCATTAGCTAACCATTCTAGGTAAGCACATGTTCTACTTTCAAGCAAGGGTTAAGCAATTAGAACCATTTCACCATCTTTCATCTTCCAGTTCTTACTACAGTGCTAGATCATAGCCAAGTCATACCGTCTCACAAAAACGGTGATTCATGAACCAATATATCCTAGCTGGGTACCCCGAAACACACGCCCCATTTATACCCCAGGCACAAACAAGACCAACCCATTCCACTCTATCATGGGGTCTAGGTCCCTATCCAAACATAGACTCCAAGCCCCCACACATGAGATCTGGTCTCAACATGGTGCTTAGACCTCCACCTTTCCCCGCCTCCAATTAGTCGGTCCAAAAAGAGCCAGAACCTACAATAAGAGCATAACGAGCCTTCCCGCTACCATAAGCAAGTATGTGCTTAGTCTAATAAATCTATGACCTGACTACCATCCATAGCAACGGACGGTCCTTAATCGACATGAACAGGGAAAATAGTGTAACCAAGCTAAGCCCCATTGGCCGCAGGAGACAATGAAAGCTCTAGTTTGGTTTTGGTGAATTGATGAAACCCTAAGTGCTAACCTAGTTTATCAAGTGATCATGAGATAGGAAGCACATTCCAAGTGGTGAAGCAAATGAAGATCATAACATGATGATGGTGATGCCATGGTGATGATCAAGTGCTTGGACTTGAAAAGAAGAAAGAAAAACAAAAGGCTCAAGGCAAAGGTATAAGTGGTAGGAGCCATTTTTATTTTGGTGATCGAGACACTTAGTGAGTGTGATCACATTTAGGATCGATAGCCGTACTATTAAGAGGGGTGAAACTCGTATTGAAATGCGGTTATCAAAGTGCCACTCGATGCTCTAACTCATTGCATATGCATTTAGGATCTAGTGGAGTGCTAACACCCTTGAAAATGTTTGTGAAAATATGCTAACACATGTGCACAAGGTGATACACTTGGTGGTTGGCACATTTGAGCAAGGGTGAAGAAGATAGAGTTGAAAAGGAGTTAGTCACGCTGGTCATGCAGTGACCAGACGCTGGGGTCCTACGTCCGGTCAGTGGAAGCAGTGAAGACGCTGGCGTTGATCTTCGACCGAATGCTGGGTCACTTAGTGACCGGACGTTGATGAGGCATGTTCGGTCTTGCTGACGTGGCAGCACACAGTGAAGAGGGTGACTGACTAGACGCTGGGTGAGTCCGGTCAAGGGTGACCGGACGTGTCCGATCATGAAAATTTGTCTTTGGATGCTTACTGGAAACAACCGGACGCTGAGGTCCTGCATTCGGTCACTTCAAAGCAGCGCGTCTAGTCACAACTAAAATATATTGATGACCATTGAGATCGGGCGATCAACATTTGAAGCAGGGGCCACGTGGCGTGCATCGCGCGACCGGACGCTGAGGTCCAGCGTCCGGTCGATCTGACTGGCGCGTCCGGTCACCCTGTTTTTCAGTGGACTGAGGAGTCAACGGCTCTATTTCGTGGGTGCTTCTATTTAAGCCCCATGGCAGGCTCAAGCTCACTCTCTTGGCCATTTGCATTGACATAGCAACCTTGTGAGCTTAGCCAAAGCCCTCCCATTCATCTCCATCATTGATTCAACATCTTTGTGAGATTGGGAGTGAATCCAAGTGCATTGCTTGAGTGTTTGCATCTAGAGGCACTTGGTGTTTGTAACACCCTAGGTGTTAGCCTTGCATAACTTGACTTGCATAGCATGAGCATGATCATCAAGCATTCATATATATGCATTTACACTTGAAACATTCAATTGAAACATGTGCAACATTTCTTAGTATTTCATGATTTCATATGAATATGCATATGATTATGAGTGTATACATGTGATTGGTTGATATGAGTCACAAAAACATGTTAGCAATACTTAGGTTAGCAAATGGAACATGGTTCATGAATGTCACTTCCCATGATCAAGCCCTTAAGTCATGTTTCATGTGATTACACTAAATAGCTCTATGAGTGACTAATACATGAAATGATTGTATGACCTTGCAATTAGCCTAAATATGTTTAGAGTATCATTATGAACAACTTTGATATTCATGGTTAGGGGTAATTAGGTCATTAAGCCATGATTTGAAGTGTATCATCATTTAAATGTGACATGTTTGACCAAGTTTGAACTAGGTGTTAGAGACCTTGCATGGAGGTGGTCACTAAAGCAAAGTTGTAGTATTTGGTATAAGGAACAACTTTTATTTTTGGGTCATTGACTGATTTAGCTTCTAACATGCTTGAAATGGACTCACAAAAAATTAGTTTTTCACTGTTTTCAACACTTCAAATTTTTGCTAAGTCATTTTCGACTGACAGTGTGACGAGCTCAACTTTAGGCTGATTTTTCTCTCTAGCCATCGAGAATTAGGATTTGATTTCTAAAGGAGAGTTCTAGCTGGTACATAGGTCTACAAATTATGTTTAGGTTTTTAGCACTAACGAGCTACGGTTTAGCGGTTAAATCGCTTTGAAAACGCACTGTCAGGCGGCTCCTCTCGCGAGCTGAACCGACTGAATCGACTGTCTTCGGTGGCCGACCGTCGCCAGGACATGGCTGCCGCGTGGAGGCCGCGATGGCCGTGCGCCGCCGTTGCCCTGACCGCGTAGGCCACGACGCGCCTGAGCACGGCATTATCACCCCAGCACCCGCCCGCACTCAGCCGCGCCTCCATTTTCGCATTTCGCCTTCTCCTTCGTCGCTGGCAGCGCCCGCAGCAGCAGCGCCGCTCGCCGCCATCGCCGTTGCCAGTCACCGGCTGGCCTAGCCACTTCTCCATCACCGCAACAGCACCATCGCCTCCCCAGCACCCCCACTGCTTCTCCTAGCGCCCGCTGTCGGTGCTCGGTAAGCTCCAGCCCCGCACACAGCCTCACCGGAGCTCCGCCGTCACCCCCGTCGCCGTGGTCAGACCCAACCTGACCACTGCAGGCCACAATAGAGCGCTAGATAGGTTCACCGTAGCTCAGTTATGCTCGTCCGAGCTCTAGGTCGAGTCGCCATGGCTTCCACCGGCGTAACACCGTCGACCCGCACCTCCGCCTCGCCATTGGCGCCGCCACAGTCGCTAGCTCCGACGAGAGGTCCCACCAAGTAGTGCAACGTGTGCGCGAGGTTGAGTAGATCACGTAGTGAAGATATCACCGCCGGTGAGTTCGCCGTCGGCGAGCTTTGGCCGCACCACCGTCGAGCAGCGTAGCTGCTCTGTTCTTGTCTCAATGACGTGTGGGGTCCCCTGTCAGCGGGTCCCACCGGTCAGCGACTCTGTATTATAAAGCTAGTTCATTTTATTCCAGAGTTTGCACTGTTTTGTAATTTTTAGATCTCCAATTTGGTAGCTTCAAAAATGGCAAAATAAATTTGGTAGTGTGCCATAGGAGGTGTAGTATTTAGGAAAAATATATTCTTGACACTTACAGTAGAAATTTTGGAAGATTTAAATGGAGATTTGAAATGTGTTTTTTAATACATGCAAACTTGTTTATTTTATATCTAGAGTTCTTGTGCTCCAAAAATTATGAAATTTTTGTGGTAAGCTATTCTTGTCATGTATGAGCTGTGGTAAAAATTTGAGGATCAGTGCATGTGTAGATTTATAGTTATAGATTTTTATTTTATAAATAGTTAATCCTTGTATGAATTTTTATAAATTATTTATGGATCCAAAATTCATGAAATTTGTTGGGGGAAATCCTAGTACCATAAGGATGCTAAGAAAAATAGGAAATCTGTTGCTTGACACTTTTCACTAAGGTTTTCTATTTATGCTATTTTAACCCTTTATGCTTTGTCTTTTTTGTATAGAGTGTTTTACTGAATAAAATGGCATGAAACTTTTACAGTAGTCTCTTGATAGCATTGGTAAGGCACTGTAAATTTTTAAGAATTTATGATGCATATTTGATATATATTTATTATTTAACCTATATATCTAAATAAAATAATAAAGGCATATAAAGAAATAGTTTGGGCTTCACCATTATATTTTCTTGAGTGTATTTGGTGTGCTTAAACTGGTGGCAAACTTTGTGTTGTCAAACTATGAATGATTACATGAAGTAGAAGTATTGTTACATTGTAATGCGAATTAGAATAGTTTCCGGACAGATTCTGGAGTTTGATAAGTTGCATGATAAAAATGATGTTTGCTATAAAAATAGTTAATAACAAAGTTGTAGATAACTTCATCATATGTCTTGTTTTAAAATTTCAGGACCATAGGTCAAACAGTTTAGGAGTTACAGCTGTTTAAAGTTAGCATTTCCGAATTTGCTTGTTCTCGGGGATTTCTGGACAGCGCTGGATTGATTGTCTGTTTTGGTTAAGATAAAGTGTGAATTAGCTTTTTATGATTAAATAAGAGTTGTAGACAATTTTATAAGCTTTCCAGAAAGTCTAATATCACAGCATTTGGATAAGTAGAACTTCAGTTATGAGTAAACCAAGCAGCTGCTGTTTTGTGTGTAGTGAATGATTTGTAAATGTGTTTGATTAAGTAATCAAGAAGGGATATGCACCTACTCGGTAAAATATGATGCATTTGTTAACACCATGCTGTTAAGAATACTTATACGAATGCATTCATCATGTGTCATCGTTTTATACTTGTACGCATGTATGCATTCGCAATACCTTATGCCATATTCATGCATCTAGGATCGGAGGAAGAAATAACGTTGCTGGAATTCGACGAAGTAGAGGAAGGGGACCAGCAGGAGAATCCTCAAGTCGCAGCTCCCGAAGGCGAGGAGCAGAATTCTAAAGAGCTTCCAGCATGTCCTGATCACCGCCCTACTTCCTTTCTACGAGGCAAGCCCCGGAGCATTCTAAGTCTCCCAGTATTTTACAAATGATTACTTAAGTACTTATGATTGATGCATTAGGTTATAAGAGTTGAATGGAACCACTTGATGCATATAAATTCCTTGTCCAGCTATTACACCTTTAACCGGTATAGGTCTAGGATCGAATATATGCTTAGCCATGCTTAGACCGGTAGAAGTCAGGTGATTTCCTGTCACCTGCGAGATATAGATGGATACCGGAGCACGGTTGGCTATATTTGCTATCGTGGAAAAGAACCATGGGGTAATGTAAATGGAGACCGGGCGGGATGTCGATAGAGAAGCAACAAGACATGGAGGTCTTGGGTGTGGATCTATCCCCGTCTATGTCGATTAAGGACCGTACCGTTGTTGGCGCTTCTGACAAGATTGAACACATGCCTCTCACTTAGCTGGCCGGATAACTCATTCCGACCGCGAAGCCGAGTAATTCAACTTAGGCCGGGACCCATTTTGTTGTGCGCTCCTTGCAGGGGGCGATCATACTGAGTCCAAGGGCAGGCTAGGCCTGAACGTCCTGGCATCTGGTGTCCCAGATTGTGTGGCGTAGTACGAACCCGCAAAATGTAGACCTGAGTTGTACCAAAGGTGACCTAAGGCTGCCTTCGCTCGGTATGCCTGGGTTTGTGTTAGGAATAAATTCCCAGCTGGTTGAAATCGATTCGAATCACCATCTCTCCCGGATAGTGAGAAACTTGGCTAGTCCCAACATCGTAGTAACTATGTTATGGAACATGATGGTTCGGATGAATATGGAATTGCAATACCTGCTATGGTTACTATTGTATGCTTTTAAATGGATATACCACATGTTTGGCACAGGATAGTTGCTAATCTAGAGATGGATAGTTATAATTAACCTGATATTGGAACCATAATTGTCTAACTAAGTTATTCGCTTTTATGCAAAATGTTGTCAAGCTATCCCCATTTATACCGCCTTGCATAATCCTTGGAGTCATTTTATTTCTGGTTTTCGACGGGTAAGTCTAGCTGAGTACCTTCTCGTACTCAGGGTTTTATTTCCCATGTTGCAGATGGCACTGTGTATCATGGTTATTGCAAGAGTTGCTTTTATCCCGCTGTGGATGAGGAGTAAGCCTTGGGCAGGCTTCTTATTAATCCTTCTACATGCTTTTGTGGACCGTGATCGTATTTCGGCACTGTACTAAACTATGTTGGAAACTTTACTTTCAAACTTAATTTGCTTCCGCTTTTATCTATCAAACTCGGTTTGTAATAACTAGTTTCATACTCTGATGATGAAAATGTATCTGTGAACTTTATGTAATATGTGGCATGTATGTTGAATCATGTACGATCTTGGTTGTTGTAAATCATTTATCGAGACCCGTCGTGGTACTCGACGGACTACCGGGTTTATATGGGTTCAAGTATGACAGTGCGACCGCTTGCGGAACGCCATTGTACTTGTACTCTTATAAATTGGTCGGTTCTGCGACAGCTGGCATCAGAGCAAGATTCAATATTAATTGTCACATGTGTATTTAAAACAAAAGTTTTTGTTTTCCAAAAACCCTTCTCTAGCAACTAATAGTTATATTAATAGGTATTTGAAATCTAAAGTGTGCCAATGATCACTTTCCTTATGCCTAAATTAAGGACTATTAGGTGGCTATTTAAGTACTAACATGGGGGTTTTTACTTCGTCGTCCATACGGCGTGCTATTGTATGGATGCCATTCACTTGAATGGTAATGTATGGATCAACTGTCTCTACGCCAAGGTAAGATGATGAGAGTATGACCGCAAGATGTGAGCGTGCGGTCGGGGAGAGTTAGCTTTGGTACGACTATGTATGCATGCTTGCATGTGTATATGGTATGTATTTAATTGTGGGTTTAAATTATTATCGGATAGCTTGATACGGAAGTATATGTATAGGTATACATATATGGAAGTATTTAAATTTACATTTTGCATATTTCATTATGGGTTTGGGCTGAAATGAAATTCTTATGTAGGTACACTAACAACGAAACGTGTAGCTCGACTAGATACGATATATATGAGAGAACGTATGTATGCCACCGTGTCTAGCGCTAGAAACAATTTTTTCCTAAGTTTGTGAGGACGTACGGAACGAGCATGCATCATGATAATTATCATTCAAATAATTACATTGTTCCTCCCCTTATAAATTTCTTACTCGGTTATGTAACTCTTATCCATTATGGTCTTGTCTCACAAAAGTGTACATGTTGATAGTACCGATGGCAGCACCAGTTGGAGTGAGAATTTCCTAATGGTTTTTGGAACACCTACCCTGTTGTGGAGAGTTTTGCACTTTGCAGGTACCATGAACCGCCCCTCTATCACTGGAATAAAGGGACTTGAGCCAGCAGCTTGCACGGGCCCAGCATGTTGTGATGGGTTTTCAGCATGAGGTGCATAATTTGAACAACCAACTGCACCCGATCATTAGTAAGGAAGATGAAGATCTAGAAATGTTAATATAAGATGACGGCTGGGATGAGAAAGAAGTGGAGCCAGAGAATGAGGATAATCCTATCTCCGACCTTGACAGCGATCTTAATGAAGATTAGAGTCACCTAGTGACTAGTATGTTAACACGGTGCGAGTCCGATAAGTGATAAAATTGGTGGTGTCATGTTGCGAGAATGAATTGTTATGCCTCTATTTTTATTGTGAATTTGAGAATTTTCTCCAGTAATTTTAGTTTGGCATGATTATAAATTCATCTGCAATCTTGGTTGTTGTAAATCATTTATCGAGACCCGTCGTGGTACTCGACGGACTACCGGGTTTATATGGGTTCAAGTATGATAGTGCGACCGCTTGCGGAACGCCATTGTACTTGTACTCTTATAAATTGGTCGGTTCTGCGACAGTGTTTGTGTTTCACTGTGGGATTCGCTTGCTACTCTTGGTGGTTGCCGCCACCTAGATGGCTTGGAGCAGCGAGGATCGTCGAGCGGAGGTTGGTGATTGTCTCTAGCTCTGATCATGGTGATTGTGAGGGGTTCTTGACCTTTCCCCAGCGGAGAGCCAAAAGGTACTCTAGTGAATTACTCATGGCTTGTGTGATCCTCATCTTGTGTTGGTTGTGCGGCACCCTATTGAGGGTTTGGCGTGTGATGCCAATTAGCGCGTGAACCTCCAAGTGAGTGAATCGCCACAACGAGGACTAGCTTGCCAGCAAGCAAGTGAACCTCGGTAAAAAAATCATTGTGTCATCATTTGATTCCGAGGTGATTGGTTTTCATTCTTGTGATTGATTGGTTCACTCCTCGACTGGCGGTATAACCATCTTGCTCACTCTCTTTACATTACCGCAAACTAGTTGTCAAGCTCTTTAGTGTAGCTAGTTGTGAGAGCTTGTTAGTTTGGTTAGTGTGGCTCTTTAGTTAGACTTTGAGAGCACACTAACTTAGTATAGTGGCATAGCTATTGTGTGGTTAGAAACTATAGAAACTAGAATTGTGGTAGGTGGCTTGCATTTTTAGTAGGCTAGCGCAATACTTGCTTCGCCTCATAATTGTCTAACCGGTTTGCTAAGTGTTGTTGTAGAAATTTTTAATAGGCTATTCACCCCCCATCTAGCCATTAGGACCTTTCAAGTGGTATCGGAGCCGAGGTCAACGTGATTTGAGGCTTAACAACCTTCGGTGCAAAAATGGCTCAAATCAACAACACCAAGAAGCCACCCCAATTTGATGGCACAAATTATCCATATTGGAAATCAAAGATGACCACACATATCAAGTTAATCAATAGAAGAGTGTGGAGGGTGGTAGAAACCAAAATTGAGATTGATGATCCGGAGAATCCCACCGTGGCCGAACAAGTGCTTCTAAAAAACAATGACATTGCTCTAAGTGCCATTCATGATGCAATTGATGAGAGAACATTTGAGCAAATCAAGAATATTGAGATGGCTCATGAGGCTTGGAAGAAGTTGGAAGAATCATTTGAGGGCACTCAAGCCATGAAGGGTGCAAAGGCATACATTCTCAAAGAAAAGTTTGCAAGCTTCAAGATGAAGGAGGATGAGAGTGTGCCGGAGATGTTTCATAGGCTTCAAGTGCTTGTTAATGATCTAAAAGCACTTGGAGAAGAGGTGAAGGACAAGGACTTCTCCCACAAGTTCTTGAGATGCTTACCTTCAAGATTTGGCACATTGGTCACTATTCTTGTAAGGAGTGGTTTAGACACCATGACACCAAACCAAGTGTTGGGAGATATAATGACTGATGATACATATAGAGATGATGATGAGAAGGAAGAAAAGAAGGAGAAGAAAGATGAGAAGAAGGATGAGAAGAAGAAGAGTGTGGAATTCAAGGCCACATCATCCAAGGGCAAGGCAAAGCAAGATATATCAAGTGAAGATGATGGCTCATGGGATGATGATGATGATGATGAGAAGATGGTTCTCTTTGTCAAGAGATTTGGGAAGTTTATGATGAAGAAAGGATATCGTGCTAGAAGGAAGAAATCTTCATCCAAGAACAAGGAAAAGTCAAGAAGGTGCTTTAATTGTGGAAGCAAAGATCATCTTGTTGCTCAATGCCCATACAATAGTGGCAAAGATGATGACAAGAAGAACAAGAAGGACAAGAAGGAAAAGAAAGAGAAGAAGGACAAGATGACCTTCAAGAAGAAGGGTGGTTCATATGTGGTCACTTGGGATAGTGATGCTTGCTCAAGTGATGATGATGATAGTGATGATAACAAGACCACCAAGAAGAAGGCACTTGCAAGCATTGCTATCAATGAGAAGCCTTCTCTCTTCGACACTCCATCATGCTTCATGGCTAAGGCTACTAAGGTACCAATTTGTGATGATGGAAGTGATGAGGAACATGAAAATGAAAATGAAAATAATAGTGATAGTGATGATGATGAACCTACTAAGGATGAACTATTTGACATGCTAGAAGATGCTAAAGAACACTTTGGCATTAAGAGAAGTGAATGTAAAAGCTTGCATAAGGAATTAAAAGCCCTTAAGCAAGCCTTTGATGAGCTCAATGCATCTCATGAGAGGCTAGAGGAAGCCCATGAGAAGCTTGGCAAGGCTAACAAAAAGCTTGAAAGGCTCATTCCTCTTTGCTTAATGAGCAAAATAAAAAGAAGCATGTTGAGACTTGCAATGTAGGCTTAACTTGTGATATAATTGATGAATCTTTATCTATGCCTATTATTGTTCCTCCCGCTAACCCTTCTTGTAGTACTTCTACTTCCACCTCATCTAGTAGTGATGGTTTCATTTGTGATGCCTCACTAATGGTTGAGAATGAGAACCTCAAGAAGGAGGTCAATAAGCTCACTCACACCTTGGCTAAGGCCTATGGTGGTGAGGACCGCTTGCTTATGTGCTTGGGTAGCCAAAGAGCTTCTCTCTATGAAAAGGGATTGGGCTATACCCCCAAGAAAAGTAAGGCTACCTTTGCTCCTCATAAGACTAGTTTTGTGAAGAACAATGGTCGGTTTTGCACTAGTTGCAAGCAAGTTGGTCATAAAGAGCATGAATGCAACAACAAGAGCAAAAATGGTAATGTATCCTCCATTAAGCTTGATTCTTTCTATATGCTTACCAAGGGTGCAAATGGTGTAAAGGCTAAGTTCATTGGTAAACCATGGATGGGCTCAAAGAAGAAAGCCATTTGGGTGCCAAAGAGCTTGGTCACTAACCTTCAAGGACCCAAACAAGTTTGGGTACCTAAAAAGAATTGATCTTCTTTTGTAGGTCAATTACAAAGCTGAAGGAAGGCATTGGGTTCTTGATAGTGGGTGCACTCAACACATGACCGGTGATGCAAGAATGTTCAACTCAATCAACACCAATGGCAATGATGGTTATGATAGTATCATATTTGGTGACAATGGCAAAGGCAAGGTCAAAGGGCTTGGTAAGATTGTAATATCCAATGACATGAGCATATCAATGTGTTGCTAGTAGAGAGCTTAAATTTCAATTTACTATCCGAATTGTGTGATCTTGGATTCAAATGCATATTTGGGGTAGATGATGTAGAGATCATAAGTGTAGATGGCTCTAACTTGATCTTCAAAGGCTTTAGATATGAGAATCTATACTTGGTTGATTTCAATGCTAGTGAAGCTAAATTATCTACATGTTTGTTCACTAAGTCTAGCATGGGTTGGTTATGGTATAGAAGGCTTGGTCATGTTGGAATGAAACAATTGAATAGATTGGTTAAGCATGACTTGGTTAGAGGCTTGAAAGATGTTGTGTTTGAGAAGGATAAGCTTTGTAGCTCTTGTCAAGCCGGCAAACAAGTTGGAAACACCCATCCTAAGAAAAGCATGATGAGCACTAGTAAAGCATTTGAGTTATTGCACATGGATTTGTTTGGGCTAACTCAATACACTAGCATTGGTGGTAACAAATATGGTTTTATGATAGTGGATGATTACACTAGATGCACTTGGGTATTCTTTCTAGTGGACAAAAGTGATGTGTTTGCAACATTCAAATCATTTGTCAAAGGCATTCACAATGAGTTTGAAACAACTATCAAGAGAGTTAGAAGTGACAATGGTAGTGAGTTCAAGAACACTAGAATTGATGAGTTGTGTGATGAATTTGGAATTAGACATCAATTCTCAGCCAAGTACACTCCACAATCAAATGGCCTTATTAAGAGGAAAAATAGAACACTCATTGATATGGCAAGGTCTATGCTTAGTGAGTACAATGTGAGTCAATCTTTTTGGGCCAAAGCTATCAACACGGCTTGCTATTGTAGCAACCGTCTCTATTGTCATCCATTGAAAGAGAAGACACCATATGAGCTCTTGAATGGTAGAAAGCCCAACATTGCATATTTTTGGGTCTTTGGTTGCAAATGCTATATCTTAAAAAGGCACTAGATTGGGCAAGTTTGACAAGAAATGTGATGAAGGATTCCTACTTGGATACTCAACCACTAGCAAAGCATATAGAGTTTGGAATTTAGATAGTGGTACTCTTGAGGAAGTTCATGATGTTGAATTTGATGAAACCAAGGGTTCACAAGAAGAGAATAAGAACTTGGAACATGGATATTGGTGAATTGAGGCCTAGGCAAGTGAATGATGATGAAGATGATCAAGTGCAAGTGCTCTCTAACTCAAATGTGCAAGATGACACAAATCAAGCTAGTACAAGTGGCTCTCATGATAATGAACAAGATCAAGTGGCTAGTACATCATCTCAACCCAATGATCAAGCAAGTGCAAGCAATCAAGTTCCAATCCTCCAACCAACCAATATTGCAAGGGATCATCCATTGGACACTATCATTGGTGATATTTCAAGAGGTGTGCAAACTAAATCAAGATTGGCTTCATTTTGTGAGCACTTCTCATTTGTGTCATCCATTGAACCAAAGAAGATAGATGAAGCATTGAAGGATGTTGATTGGGCGAATGCTATGCATGAAGAATTGAATAATTTCACAAGAAATCAAGTATGGGAATTAGTAGAGAGACCAAAGGGACACAATGTAATTAGAACCAAATGGGTCTTTAGAAACAAGTAAGATCAAGATGGGATAGTAGTAAGGAACAAAGCAAGATTGGTGGCACAAGGATATACACAAGTTGAAGGTCTTAACTTTGGAGAAACATATGCCCCGGTTGCTAGATTGGAAGCAATTAGAATCTTGCTAGCTTATGCTTGTGCCCACAACATCAAACTCTATCAAATGGATGTTAAGAGTGCATTTCTCAATGGTTACATCAATGAAGAAGTATATGTTGAGCAACCTTCCGGTTTTGAAGATGATGAGAAGCCCGACCATGTGTACAAGTTGAAGAAGGCATTGTATGGCTTGAAGCAAGCACCTAGAGCATGGTATGAGAGATTGAGGGACTTCCTACTCTCTAAAGGGTTCATGATGGGCAAGGTGGACACTACTCTTTTCATCAAGAAGATTGGAAAAGATTTATTTGTGTTGCAAATCTATGTTGATGATATCATATTTGGATCAACCAATCAAGACTTTTGTGATGAGTTTGGAAAGAGGATGGCTAATTAGTTTGAGATGTCCATGATTGGAGAGTTGAGTTACTTCCTTGGTCTTCAAATCAAGCAATTGAAGAATGGTACATTTGTGAGTCAAGGCAAGTATATCAAGGACATGATCAAGAAGTTTGGCATGAGTGATAGCAAAGCCATTAGTACACCAATGGGAACAAATGGTAACTTGGATAGTGATGCAAGTGGCAATATGGTGGATCAAAAATTGTATCGGTCTATGATTAGAAGCCTACTCTATGTGACCACATCAAGGCCGGGTGTCATGTTTAGTGTATGCATGTGTGCAAGATTTCAAGCCACACCAAGAGAAAGTCATTTGAAGGCTACTAAGAGAATATTGAGGTACTTGAAGCATATACAAAATGTTGGTTTGTGGTATCCCAAAGGAGCAAAGTTTGAGCTAGTTGGTTACTCCAACTCGGATTATGCGGGATGCAAGGTTGAAAGGAAGAGCACCTCAGGCACATGTCAATTGTTGGGAAGATCACTTGTTTCATGGTCATCAAAGAAGCAAAATAGTGTTGCATTATCAACCGCCAAAGCCGAATACATATCCACCGATAGTTGTTGTGCACAAATACTTTGGATGAAGGCCACCTTGAATGACTTTGGAATCAAGTTCAAGAAAGTGCCATTGCTATGTGACAATGAGAGTGCAATCAAGTTGACCAACAATCCGATTCAACATGCAAGAACAAAACACATTGATGTCCGCCACCATTTCATAAGAGATCACCAACAAAAAAGGGACATTTGCATTGAGAGTGTAGGCACCAAAGATCAACTTGCCAATATATTCACCAAGCCATTGGATGAGAAAAGGTTTTGCAAGCTAAGGAATGAGTTGAACATATTGGATTTCTCAAATATGTGTTGATGCACCAATATGTGTTGATGCACCTCCCCACTCATATGACATGCCTCTCCTTCGAGCAATCCAAGGTAAAAGTTGATTGGCATGGCATACATCCTTGCTAAGGACATGTTTAGTGCATCTAGTCATCTTTCACATTTGATAGGCTCATTCATGAAAATCAAATGATTTTGATGATTGTATGGTACCACTATTGCTTCTATGCTTATTTTGGTCTAGTGGTAGCATATGACATATTTGTGGGCTTGTAAACCTAATGTTTGATTTAGAAAATGAGCTCTAAGTGTTTAACTCAACATGGTACAAGATAACCCTTATTTGGAGGTGTGAAGAAGCTTGTCCTTGGATCAAACCGAGTTAAATATCTTTGGCAAATGATCTAGATTGGACCAAATGGGAAAATGATCCTCACCCCATTGATTGACATTGATAATCTCAACCTATCTACTTTTTGAACCCTTGTGGTCATTGATGACAAAGGGGGAAAAACAAAGATATTAGTGATATTAGTACATGGGGAGAAAAATAAAGATATAAGTGATAGAGGAGGGATCAATTAAAATTTTGGAGCACACAAGTAGGGGGAGCAAGCTCATGAACTTGAATGGTGCATTTGAATGTGCATTTCATATGTTTGCTTGCATGGCACAAGTTTTAAAATTTCAATATTCATGCTTGTGTGGTGTATGCTAGTTGTAGGTTTGAATGATGAAATGAAAATCTAGCATGCATAGGTTATCTAGTGATTTCATTTCCAAGTGGTATCGAGCTAACCATGGTGCTAAGGATGGTATAATGGTGCACTCCAATTGGTATCACGCTTCAAAGGTCCATCTTTTATACCTTAGCATCATTTGGTAGACATTGTCTCCTATATTTCCTATCTAAGCATATGTGCAAGCTATAATCCAAACTCTTAGCACATATGTAGGGGGAGCAATTGCTACCATATGGAGTTCATGAAACTTGTCCATATCCTTTTACACATAGTAAATATGCTTGGACAAGCAACATGGATTCCATTGAATTTCAATTCAAATCTTTGTGAAAGGGTTGTCATCAATTACCAAAAAGGGGGAGATTGAAAGCTCTAGTTTGGTTTTGGTGAATTGATGAAACCCTAAGTGCTAATCTAGTTTATCAAGTGATCATGAGATAGGTAGCACATTCCAAGTGGTGAAGCAAATGAAGATCATAACATGATGATGGCGATGCCATGGTGATGATCAAGTGCTTGGACTTGAAAAGAAGAAAGAAAAACAAAAGGCTCAAGGCAAAGGTATAAGTGGTAGGAGCCATTTTTGTTTTGGTGATCGAGACACTTAGTGAGTGTGATCACATTTAGGATCGATAGCCATACTATTAAGAGGGGTGAAACTTGTATCGAAATGCGGTTATCAAAGTGCCACTAGATGCTCTAACTCATTGCATATGCATTTAGGATCTAGTGGAGTGCTAACACCCTTGAAAATGTTTGTGAAAATATGCTAACACATGTGCACAAGGTGATACACTTGGTGGTTGGCACATTTGAGCAAGGGTGAAGAAGATAGAGTTGAAAAGGAGTTAGTCACGCTGGTCACGCAGTGACCAGACGCTGGGGTCCTACGTCCGGTCAGTGGAAGCAGTGAAGACACTGGCGTTGGTCTTTGACCGAATGCTGGGTCACTTAGTGACCGGACATTGATGAGGCACGTCCGGTCTTGCTGACGTGGTAGCACACAGTGAAGAGGGTGACTGACTAGACGCTGGGTGAGTCCGGTCAAGGGTGACCGGACGTGTCCGATCATGAAAAATTGTCCGGTCACAACTAAAATATATTGATGACCATTGAGATTGGGCGATCAGCATTTGAAGCAGGGGCCACGTGGCATGCATCGCACGACTGGACGCTGAGGTCCAGCGTCCGGTCGATCTGATCGGCGCGTCCGGTCGCCCTGTTTTTCAGTGGATTGAGGAGCCAACAGCTCTATTTCGTGGGGGCTTCTATTTAAGCCCCATGGCCAGTTCAAGCTCACTCTCTTAGCCATTTGCATTGACATAGCAACCTTGTGAGCTTAGCCAAAGCCCTCCCACTCATCTCCATCATTGATTCAACATCTTTGTGAGATTGGGAGTGAATCCAAGTGCATTGCTTGAGTGTTTGCATCTAGAGGCACTTGGTGTTCATGTTTCACTATGGGATTCACTTGTTACTCTTGGTGGTTTCCGCCACCTAGATGGCTTGGAGCAGCGAGGATCGTCGAACGGAGGTTGGTGATTGTCTTCGGCTCTGATCATGGTGATTGTGAGGGGTTCTTGACCTTTCCCCGGCGAAGAGCCAAAAGGTACTCTAGTGAATTGCTCATGGCTTGTGTGTGATCATCTTGTGTTGGTTGTGCGGCACCCTATTGAGGGTTTGGCGTGTGATGTCAATTAGCGCGTGAACCTCCAAGTGAGTGAATTGCCACAACGAGGACTAGCTTGCCGGCAAGCAAGTGAACCTCGGTAAAAAAATCATTGTGTCATCATTTGATTCTGAGTTGATTGGTCTTCATTGGTATTCATTCTTGTGATTCATTGGTTCATTCCTCGACTCGGCGGTATAACCATCTTGCTCACTCTCTTTACATTACCGCAAACTAGTTGTCAAGCTCTTTAGTGTAGCTAGTTGTGAGAGCTTGTTAGTTTGGTTAGTGTGGCTCTTTAGTTAGCCTTTGAGAGCACACTAACTTAGTATAGTGGCATAGCTATTGTGTGGTTAGAAACTATAGAAACTAGAATTGTGGTAGGTGACTTGCATTTTTAGTAGGCTAGCGCAACACTTGCTTCGCCTCATAATTGTCTAACCGGTTTGCTAAGTGTTATTGTACAAATTTTTAATAGGCTATTCACCCCCCTCCCTCTAGCCATTAGGACCTTTCAGACAACCTGTTACATCCACCAATACCCATACCATATCCCTGCCCTGTCTCCATTTTTCCTTTCATCCTTTTATTATGAGAGTAATAATAATCTCCTATTGTGAGCAACGGCAGGTTACTCATGCTACCAAATGACCTAAGCATAGCATCTACTCGAACCTGCACTAGTAAGACTCTTAGGACGGGTATATCTATGCATGTGGGTTCCATAAATGTAACACCCCTGGTGTTACGAGCTCGCTAAGCACTAAGATTATGGCTTGAGAGATAGATCTATCAATATAGAGAGTTAGTTATGTAAATGCCTATATGTGTTAATGAAAACAAATCCTAATGCGAAGAGTAGAATAAGTAGTTCTAAACATTGGCATGGAAGCAAATTTTTATAAACAAAAATACAATATGACTTGTATATAGTATTTAAATAAAATTCGAATGTGTAGGTCTAGTAGATGGAAATGCAACTTTTGTTTCGGTAAATAAATATCATTCAATAGTATTTTGATAGATCGAGGATTGAAGTTGGATTTTAATTCTAGCCTCTAGAACTAAAATGATCTAGCCTAAAAACCTAATGATGATGTCATTTTGGCATTTAAATTTTGATTAAATTTCTTAAACACTAGATTCATGTTTTTGCACTGTTGGTTGTTCCAAGGTGAGCACTCGAGAATGGTGTAGGTTATAGTCGTGTTGAGTGTCACGTGGATCTCGGAAAAATTTGCCTAAGTTCATTAGAACGCGCTGCGTGCTCTGTGTCAATGCTCTATCGCGAACCGGAACTTCGAAGATGACTCATCTTGGCACGCATGTATCTTCCTCTTGGGTGGTCCTTTTGCTGTGCGGATTGCTCCATTAGATAGCTGATAAGATCAACTTTAGAGTTGTGGAATTAGTTAAACCTCAATCATGATCGTTAGCAGTTTTTTGTTCGCTTTAAAACTCGTGCGTAGCTGCTGTCGACTGTAATGTCGTCCGCGCGCGCATGCTAGGTGGTGCTCTTGTCCGTTGTTGTTCGGTCACTGCAGCGCTCGCTCTCAGCCACTCATCTCACCTACCTCATCCCTGTCTAACGCGTGCGTTAATGAGGAGAGGACTGAGCCACTGCTGCCTACTTCCCTCTCTGCCTCCCCCTCGCGTTCTCCCTCTCGCTCTGTTGCTCATCATGAGCACACCGCCATGACTGAGCAGAGCAAGCTAGCCACCACCCAAGCTCCTTGCTGCTGCTCGTTCTCCCTATTCCATCCCTACACCACCTCCTCGCTCGCAGAGCAAAGCAAACAAAGAAGAAGCCAACCAGTAGAGAAGAAGCAGGGAAGGCGAGAGGTGAGGAGGTGGCGCCTGAAGCAGCAATGGGAACGGACCTGGGGTTTGAGGAGAAGGAGCTCTGGCAAGAGGGGCTTTGCTGAGACCATCAACCTCAAGCTGAAGCTGGAGCCGGCGACCCCCGCGGCCGTCGTGAAGGCGGAAGAGGACCAGCAGGACGACGGTGCTGCCATTACCACCGCCAAGGAAGCCGTGGCTGCCGTGGAGGAGGCCAGCGGGAAGATGAAGCGGTCCCCACGCTAGAGCAGCGTCATCACCGCTGCCGCCGCCGCCATGCAGGCTGACCCCACCGAGAAGCCGCACACCCCCAAGTACGTCGCTGAGCACTTGTTTATCCTCCCTGTTGTCTCTCCCTCTCCAGCTTCGTTCGTTGATCTAGCTATCTCTGCTTAGCTCCGGACGTACATGCATGCATGCTTAGCTCTCTAATCGATCGTCTCATGTCTGCATGCACCTGCCATGATCAGTTCTTTTGTTTGTTCATATATATATATATATATATATATATATATATATATATATATATATAGCTCTCTAATCGCTTGAATGGACTAATCTCTCTTGAGATCAGTTCATTTGTTTGTTCATATATATAGCAAAGATCGATGCAACGGCCAATGCCAGGGGAAAGCACACAAACTTTTCTTTTTTTCATGCAGCAAGTTAGAACAACACAGGATGGATCTAGAGAGAGAGAGCGCGCGCGCGCGCGCACACACACACACACACACACACACACACACACATATATATATATATAACAGTTAATAATTAACCATGCATTCTTGTTTATCGAAGAACACGATGCGTGAATGCATATATCTACCTATCTATCATCGCAACAGCTGCCAGCTGATTGAACGGATATGATATGAACTAGTACACTATTAGCAGCAGATGATCGAGCGATGCAGGATCAGAGGAGGAGAGACATGGGCATGTTACGTGTGGGGGCAGGGAGACAGCGGCTAGTGCCGACACAATAAAAGAAAGAAAGCCCCCACCACGTGCTGCTGCTGCCTGTTGGTCCTTTGCTTTGCTCTAATCCCTCTCTCTCTTACTAGATCTCTTTCCCTGGCTGGCACAGTAACAGTGTCATTTTTGTCCACATCAACATCATTTTCCACATCTCACTTTCACTTGCCTGTTCGTTCATGCATCCTGATCGATCGCTCCAGGCTTCGAATTGATGGCACGGTAGAACAGAGAGCTACTAGTAGGTTTTTAAATATACATTTAATCAATTCAATGTCAAAAATAATTGGGGGTTGGGAGAACAAAAACATTTTCTAGGAATGAGTCTTACTTGACAACGTGGATACGTAGACTAGCATGTTAGAGCTATCTCATTAGCTTATGAGGTGTAATCAAATTTCTAAGAGTTTCGGTTGTCGTTGATTATTTACATCTATGTGTTGCATCCACGTATATCATAATAGGAACAACGATGAATCGTGGAGATGACCAGAGTAGCAGAAGAGATGGTGCCTTGGTGATCGTGTCGCCACGATGGAAAGCTAACTTGGTTATATCTTACCCAGGCAAGCCCCGGTGCATAACCCCTATTATTCTGCACTTTAATTTATGCTTGTGCGTTAAGTTTAAGGAGTTGAATGAAACCCACTTGCATATATATATCCTTATCCTATGAGTTTGTAACACCCTAAAATTTGAATAAACTTAAATTGGCTAAATGGATTTATTTTTATTTATGAGAGCATTTCACATAGGCCAAATAGTAAATTTATAAAAATAAAATCAATCTCCAAGTTAGATACATGCTTGAGCATTCATGCTGGTGCATATTTTTTTTTTATTGTGATAATTGGCTTTTATCCAAAAATTCAAAAGGAATTCAAATCTATTTGAAATTGTATTCAAAATGCTTGAGAGAAAAAAAAATAAAAGCCTCCCTTTTCTCCTTGCCTGGTATTTGGCCCGGTAGACCTGCTCCCTTCCTCCCCGGCCCATTTGTGAGCCGGCCTTCCCTTCCTTTTTCTTCTTGGGCCGAGGCCAAGGCCCAGCATGCACTGGCAGCAGCCGCTTCTTTCTTCCTTGTGCCATGGCAGCTGGGGGCCCGCACCTCATCTTCCTCCTCCGGTTCGGTGTCGAACTCAAGTCCGACCGAATCGCAGTCCACGCGCCAGGGCGCCCGCGCCACGTCCTGCCCCTATAAAGGCCGAATCTCCGCGCCCACAATCTGTTTTCCCGAGAGCCCTAAGCGCATGCGCGCCGCCTCGCTTCGAGCACCTCGCGAGCCGCAACCCTAAGCCGCCATTGCCGCCTTCGATTCCGCCGTCTCGCCGCTTCGTTTGACGCCCGTATGCAAGTCAGGGCCGCGCGTCGTGTCTGAAGCCGCTTAGCCTTTTTCTCTTCCTTTTCGCTCTGTTTTGCTCGCTAATATTCACAGCCATTGCGGTGTGCCGCCGTCCATTGTCGACAGCCCCACGCCGCCTCGGGTTCCTTCGGTCTCCATCTTCGCGTCGGTGAGAGCCCCATCCTTCCCCGGTTCGATCCGCACGGTGCGAGTCTCTGGTGCCTTTGAATCGCGGAACAAGTTCCGCCGACGAGCTTGATGGCTGCCCGATGGCAACCACCCGCGGAGGTCTTCTTTCTCCGGTCGGCAGCGCCGCCCCTCCCTCCCGATCTAATCCGGTCCGTTCGGATTGGATCCAACGGTCCGAATCGCACCGTACCCCTTCGGGTGGCCTTTTGGCTAAAGAGCCCCTGGGTTCTTTAGATGTTGAACCCGCGGTCCAAAGCGGATTCCATAGAATACGCTTTCTCTTTTGGAAAACGTATTTTTCATTTAACTGATTCAAGAATCAAGTTCCATCTAATTACAGTTTTGCCACTACCTTTAATTGCTCATAACTTATTCGTTCTAACTCCAAATCGAACCATTCAACTTGCGTTAGATTCATCTTTTCGAGATCTATCTGTTCATATAGTTTTTCACCATGTTTTTGAACTTTAAATTTCGAGTTTATATTTAATCTATTTCTTTAATAGGAAAACTTGTTTTAATCATAACTTTCTCGTCGTAATTCCGTTTTTCGTGATCCTCGCGTTTATATGATCGTAGTGACAAGTAGAATGTTTTTATACACTTTTCAAACTGTTTTATTTCTGGTGGTGTACTGTTCTAATTAAATCTATTTGTTTGCCTCGTGTATGATTGCTCGGATGATTGTATGTTGCTGCTTGGTGTTGTTGATCGAGTTCAGACGGTGAGGTTTACGTTGGTGAACAAGAGAACTTCTACGACCAGCAAGACCAGCAAGATTTTCAGGGGAACTTTGATCAAGGCAAGTATAGCTAAGGACCTTCCTTGTTGTCCTATTCATGATGCTCACTAAAATACATATGCATGCGTCTTCCTTGCTACCTATGGTAGGAATTCCTAGATTTTGAACACTCAGTTACCTTGTCACCTTGGGAGGGTTGCATTGGGTAGTTCTATTGCTAGTGCAACGAAACATGATCTTGAAACTTGATTAATGAATATGCTATAAACACATACAAGATGACTTTATAGCAATAGAAGGACTTGTCTTGTAACTGATTATCCGGGATTAACGTACAGCTGTGAGGGCTATATGGCTCTGGCTCTAGTTATTTGAGAAACCCTTTTCTAGCTGGTTAGAGGTCTGCGAGTTGGGTATAGGACAGCCTTCGTCTGTTGTGCCTAGCTTTGGAAGCGGCCTTTTATATTATTGGAAGGGGGGTTCCTATATCTGATGACCCTGCGACCCTGGCCGGTTAGACGAGTTCTTGGGTGGCTCTATATGGTTTCCGGTGTTTTGGGAGTAATTAACCCACTCATTTGGAAAACATGACTCACAGTGAAAGTGTACACCTCTGCGCAGAGTTAACAAAGCTGGTATACTAGCCGTGCTCACGGACACTGAGCTGGCCTTGGGACACTTACATAAGAGATGATGACTTTTACTTGTTAAGATGATCATTTATGTTAATTGTTTAAGATATTGATTATTCATGTTCATTGATTATGTGTTAAGGGATTATTGCTATCTTGATGTTAATAAATGCTAAACTTGATGATGACTTAAATGCTAACCGCATGAAACGAAAGGTCGACTATTTGAGCCTCATGAACCCTTAGTTATCTTGTTAAGTACGACATGTACTTATGCCTTGCTTTATCTTTTATATTGGAAAAATCCCGGATGGGTAACAGATCAAGATTGGATTGAAGATTACCGTGATTTGAGTATTAGGCTTGGTGTTCACCAGTTAGCGCCCCTGTTGGAGCTTCCGCCAAATGAGTTATCTTAGTAGCTATTATATCTATATGTGTGAGACTATGTGATGAATAATTATTCGCTATGTAATAAACATTGTGATGGTACAATTTACAATTTGTCCACTTATGTGTGCGATTGTTCTGGGGTGCACATAAGACTTTTTACACATCCTCTTTTGTTCTTAAAATTGGGTGTGTGATTGGTATCAAAGCATTGTTGGATTGTGAGGGACTTAAGCCTAGTTAGAATGGTCGTTTTAGCTTCCTTTGCTTCACTTGTTTCATGCTTTCCACCTCGAACTTGCTATTTGCTAAATTTTTGTGCTTCTTTTGTCTTATTCTATTATAAAATCAATTGATTCTAATCTAATTAACTTGAAACTTCTGTAGATGACACGTGACCGCAAGTCTGCCCGCTTGTACGTTGGATGCTTTCAACCACAGCGTGCTGTGTATGAGCCAATGGAGCCTAGAGAGGACGTCCAGGGGAAAAACTGGAAGATTGAGGTTGGAGAAGAGGTCCATTCTTCTTCAACTCCGATAGCTCAATCCCCAGCATGTGTGGAGGCCATTGACTTGACCAACGATGATGAAGATGAAGTACTCCAGCCACTGCCTCGCATGGGTTGGGTGACAAGTCAAGCATCAAGCCGGATGACAATGCCTTCTATCATGACTTTGTCGACATTGATGTTGGAGTATTATTATCCAGACTTGCAAGCCACCACGGAGTATCACACTACGAACACATCACCCTCCGATTGGTTCATCTTGGGATACTCGGTTGTTGATCGGGACTCGAATACTCGCAGGATAGATGCAGTTGTCACCCACCGTGTAAGTCGAGCTACCGCGGAAAGAAGCATGGAGGATCTGCTTCCATTGCACTTGCCTACTACCGTGGCCGCCTCTCTCGATGATAAGAAGGACGATGGACTTTTGTATTATCCATGCTATCTTCCGAAGGAAAATAGTTGGACCATAGAGGTCGTGGTAAAAGGAACGAAGACTCTTGAGGCCACCGTGGAGTTAAACCGGGAACTTACAAATAAGGTGGGAGCGTTAGAAGGAGAGTTGAAGAAGGCACAAGATATGATCAAAGAATACCAGAAAGAGATTGATGGCCTTAACGCTGAATTAGGCCGTCCCAAGCTGTTTGAGAAGTTAGATGAGCCCTCCACCAAGAAGAACGCCGCCCCTTAAGTTTATGAAACCATTGTAATAGACACGCGTTTAGTATCGTGAGTCGATTCGAGTCTTTTAAGTGTTTGTGAACTATTGGTGTGCTTGCTGAATTATTATTGTGATTTATGTGTGATTTGGATCTTTGTGTTGAGTGCTGGAACTTTGTGGGCATGTCCACGATTTCCTTAGTTAAAAATATTAAGGTTAAAAGTGCTATAATATATGGTTTGGGTTAGTCTATCCTGTCTCTGTGCTTGCTGTTTTCTGGAACAGTCTATGATGTTCTGGTTATAACTTTTACCTGTTCAAGCAATGGTCATGAAATTTTGTGGGAATAAATAGACCTCTGTATCTTTCCAATGCCGCAAGAACCACCTCATTATCGGTTCTGGATTAAAATGATAACTGTTGCAAGCTGAAGTCTCTGTACTGTCTGGAATCTGAGAACAGTTTCTGTTGTGGCCTGTTTTTGATTAAAGTAACGCCAGAATCAGAAAATATGGTCTAAATGAAAGTTGTAGATAATTTCTTAAGCTTTCCAACCGTATAAAGATCCTCTTAATTGGATATCTGGAACTCGAGTTATGACAGTTTTTCTGACCTGCTGATTCTGCATCACGTCCAGAAATTTTCAGATTTGCCTATCTCGTCCATATTGGTGATGTTTCGTGTTGGATTGCGGATGTCCGGCCGTGGAGGAAATAGAGGACGTGGAGAGATGCTCCACCACCCCCACCACCACCCATGACCGCAGCAGATGTGTTGGCGATGCAAGGACAGTTCATGCAGTCCATGATGCAGTTCTTTCCGAGAACCAACCTATGGGAGCACCAAAGCACCTCCACCACCAAGAGACAAGCGGAGGGAATTCATGCAAGGACATCCTCCAGTCTTCTCTCATGCCGCTGACCCCTTGAGGCGGATGATTGGCTACTGCAAGGTGGAGAAACAACTCAACATCGCTCGGTGTGATGATCAACAAAAGGTGTTGTATGCATCGGGACAGCTTGAGGGAGCAGCTCAGACTGGTGGGAGTCATATCATCGCTTCGTCCCAACAATGCTCCTGCCATCACTTGGCTAGAATTTGTGAGGGATTTCAAGGCACACCATATTCCAGATGGTTTGATAGAGCTCAAGCAGGAGGAATTCAGGTCTCTCAGGATGGGTTCTATGTCTATCAGTGAGTATCATGACAAGTTTGCTCAGTTGGCTCGCTATGCTCCTAATGACGTGAGGGAGGATGCCGATAAGCAACGTCTCTTCCTCAAGGGAATCTACTATGATCTCAGGTTGCAGTTGACTGGTAACACATATGCTAATTTCCACCAGTTGGTGAATCGCGCCATTGTACTTGACAATATGCGATTGGAGAGGGACAGGAAGAGAAAGATGAAAGGACAGGCCTCTGGAAGCAACACACGCCTTGCGCTTACAATAATCAGCAGAGGTACCAAGGTCCGGTCGATCGGTGGAACGGGGTCGATTTCACAACGCTCTCAGAACCAACAAAGAGATTGGAACCGGCGTACACACATGACAAATGGGCAATCAGACTCCACGCCAGTGGAACGCCCAACAACACCACGATGAAGAGCAAAGGCACCTAGTACTCCCAATAGGTGTTTTCGGTGTGGAGATGTGGGACACTACGCTAACCATTGCCCTCAGAAGCCGAATCAACAGACACCTCAGAGGCAGAATAGCAATCAGAAGCCCGCGTACAACACTGGAAGAGTGAACCATGTGGCGCCGGATACTGTGGATGGAGCACCAGAAGTTATGATGGGTACGTTCAACATCAACTCTATCCCCGCCAATGTTCTTTTTGACTCTGGAGCTTCACATTCTTTTATTTCTCAAGCATTTGTTAGAACACATAGCATACCTTTAATTGCAATGAAGACTCAAATGCTAGTAAATTCACCGGGGATCAATACCGGTGCACATTATTGTCCTCAGCAAGTCTTACCTTAAGGGGGTAGACTTCACAATCGATCCCTATCGTGTTGAGAACTTTTGGGATCGATGTGATTACAGGTATGGATTGGATGAAAGAACACCGAGCTATGATTCAATTGTCGAGAGAGTTGTGGTAGTGACAACACCAAAGGGAAACGAATCGGTGTTGGCGTGATGAAGTGCAACCACCACCAACATGACTACTGATGAATCAACTAGATGATGATGCTAATCCCGAGATTGTGTTGTGGAGGAATTCCCGGATGTCTTCCCGATGATTTGCCGTGTATGCCACCCGGACCGTGATATTGAGTTTATAATTGAATTATTACGGGCATCGCACCTATAGCTAAGAGACCATATAGAATGGGGGTTAATGAATTAGAAGAACTTAAGAAACAATTGAAAGAATTGTCGAGAAAGGTTTCATACGTCCTAGTGCATCACCTTGGGGAGGCTTTGTGATCTTTGTTGACAAGAAGGATGGAACAAGCGTATGTGTGTGGATTATCGATCTCTTAATGAGGTAACTATCAAGAACAAGTACCCGTTGCCTAGAATTGATGACTTGTTTGATCAGTTGAGAGGTGCTTGTGTGTTTTCTAAGATTGATCTACGTTCTGGATATCATCAGTTGAAGATTCGGAATACTGATATACCAAAAACAGCTTTTACTACCAGGTATGGGTTATATGAGTATACAGTCATGTCGTTTGGTTTGACCAATGCACTGCCTACTTTATGTACATGATGAATAAGGTGTTTATGGAGTATCTTGATAAGTTTGTGGTAGTATTCATTGACGATATATTGGTATTCTCTAAGACTGAAGATGATCATGCTGAACATCTGAGATTGGTGCTGCAGAAGCTTAGAGAGCATAAGTTATATGCTAAGCGTAGTAAGTGTGAATTCTGGTTAAGAGAAGTCTCTTTTCTTGGACATGTTGTTTCTAATGGTGGTATAGCGGTGGACCCGGGCAAGGTGAAGGATGTCTTGAATTGGAAGCCACCCTCTTGATGTAAGTGAGATCCGTAGCTTTCTTGGTTTAGCGGGTTATTATCGAAGATTCATTGAAGGTTTCTCCAAGCTTGCTAAACCCATGACAGAATACTGTTAGAGAAGAATGCTAGGTTTGAGTGGTCTAGTAAGTGTCAAGCTGGCTTTGAAGAATTAAAGAAGCGATTGACAACAGCTCCAGTGTTGATTTTGCCTGATCTAAATAAGAAGTTCTCTATCTATTGTGATGCATCTCGTCAAGGATTGGGATGTGTTCTTATGCAAGAGGGTAGAGTTGTTGCTTATGCATCTAGACAATTTGAGGAAACATGAGTTGAATTATCCTACTCATGATTTGGAGTTAGCGGTACATCATTCATGCATTAAAATCTGGAGACACTATCGATTGGGCATAAGAGTGATATCTTTACCGATCATAAGAGTTTGAAGTACATATTCACTCAGTCGGATCTGAATTTAAGACAACGTCGTTGGTTGGAACTAATCAAGGATTATGATCTAGAAGTGCACTATCATCCTGGTAAGGCAAACGTGGTGGCCGATGCTCTTAGTAGGAAGAGATATGCCAATGAGCTTGAGATGACGCCTTTGTGCGGAGGAGTTATGTGAAGAGCTTCAACATTTGAACCTTGGCATTGTTTATAATGCTATGGAGATAGAAGTGACACCTACACTAGAGCTTGAGATACGTAAAGGTCGGGGTTGGAGGATGAGAAGCTAAAGGAAATAGCAGGTAATGTAGCGCTTGGGAAAGCTCCGGATTCAAACATAGATGAGAATGGGACTCTATGGTTCGGGAAAAGAATCGTGTGCTAGGAAGTGAAAGCCATTCGTGATGCAATTCTATGTGAAGCACATGATTCAACTTATTCCATCCATCCTGGCAAAGTACTAAGATGTATCACGGATCTTAAAGAGAAGTATTGGTGGTATGGTCTCAAGAAGGATGTAAATGAGTATGTTGTTGTATGTGATACTTGTCGAGAGTGAAAGTGAGCATCGGCGACCTGCAGGATTGTTGCAACCTATGAAGATACCGAGTGGAAGTGGGAAGAAGTTGGAATGGACTTCATAGTGGGGGGTTACCACATACTCAAAGAGGTTATGATTCAATATGGGTGATTGTGGATCGTTTGACTAAAGTTGCTCACTTCTTACTGTCAAGACCACTTATAGAGGACCAAAGTTAGCGAGAACTATACATGGAAAGGATAGTGAGTTTGCATGGTGTTCCAAAGAAGATTGTGTCTCGGCAGAGAGGTCTGCATTCACCTCTCATTTTGGAAGCAGTACACACTTCGTTGGGCACAAAGTTGAATTTTAGCATGACCTACCATCCTCTAATCGATGGATGACGGAGAGACTTAATCAGATTTTGGAAGACATGTTGAGAGCATGTACGTTGCGGTATGGTACTAGTTGGGATAAGAGTTTGTCTTATGCGAGTTCTCATACAACACATGACTATCAACAGAGTCTCAAGATGTCACCGTTTGAAGCTTTGTATGGGCGTAAGTGCGGGACACCCTTATTTTGGAATCAAGCTGGTGAAAGTCAAGTGTTTGGACCAGATGTGCTTAGAAACGCGGAAGAGCGGTAAGAAAGATTAGAGAGAATCTGAGAGTGGCACAAACCCGTCAGAAGAGCTATGCGAGATAATCGAAGAAGAGACTTGGTATTTGAAGAAGGAGATTATGTCTATTTAAAAGTATCACCAATGAGGAGTGTAAAAAGGTTTAACATGAAAGGAAAGTTAGCACCAAGGTATGTTGGTCCTTTCAAAATTCTAAAGAGACGTGGAGAAGTGGCCTATCAGTTGGAATTGCCTGATAGTTTATCAGGAGTGCATGATGTGTTCCATGTTTCTCAACTTAAGAAGTGTTTGCGTGTGCCTGAGGAGCAAATACCGTTAGAGGAACTTGCTGTTAAGGATGATCTGACATATGAGGAGTTTCCAATTAAGATTTTGGATATAGCTGAGAAAGTTACAAGAAGCAGAACAATTAGGATGTGCAAGGTTCAGTGGAACCGGTATTCGGAAACAGAGGCAACTTGGGAAAGAGAAGATGATTTGAGAAAGACATACCCGCAGTTGTTTGAGTAAGCACAGCATAATCTCGAGGACGAGATTTTCTTAAGGGGGGTAGAATTGTAACACCCTAAAATTTGAATAAACTTAAATTGGCTAAATGGATTTATTTTTATTTATGAGAGCATTTCACATAGGCCAAATAGTAAATTTATAAAAATAAAATCAATCTCCAAGTTAGATACATGCTTGAGCATTCATGCTGGTGCATATTTTTTTTTGTGATAATTGGCTTTTATCCAAAAATTCAAAAGGAATTCAAATCTATTTGAAATTGTATTCAAAATGCTTGAGAGAAAAAAAAAGTAAAAGCCTCCCTTTTCTCCTTGCCTGGTATTTGGCCCGGTAGACCTGCTCCCTTCCCTCCTGGCCCAGCGCTGTAGCCGGCCTTCCCTTCCTTTTTCTTCTTGGGCCGAGGCCAAGGCCCAGCCGCGGGCAGCAGCCGCCTCTTTCTTCCTTGTGCCGCCGGCAGCTGGGGCCCGCACCTCATCTTCCTCCTCCGGTTCGGTGTCGAACTCAAGTCCGACCGAATCGCAGTCCACGCGCCAGGGCGCCCGCGCCACGTCCTGCCCCTATAAAGGCCGAATCTCCGCGCCCACAATCTGTTTTCCCGAGCCCTAGCGCATGCGCCGCCCTCGCTCGAGCACCTCGCGAGCCGCAACCCTAAGCGCCGCCGTCGCCTTCGATTCCGCCGTCTCGTCGCTCGTTTGACGCCGTATGCAAGTCACCGGGCTTCGCGTCGTGTCTGCGAAGCCGCCTAGCCTTTTCTCTCTTCCTTTTTCGCTCTGTTTTGCTCGCTAATATTCACCGGCCATTGCAGTGTGCCGCCGTCCGCTGTCGACAGCCCCACGCTCGCCTCGGGTTCCTTCGGTCTCCATCTTCGCGTCAGGTGAGCCCCCCATCCTTCCCCGGTTCGATCCGTACCGGTCTGGAGTCTCCTGGTGCACTGAATCGCCGGAACAAGTTCCGCCGACGAGCTTGATGGCTGCCGGCGATGGCAACCACCGCGGAGGTCTTCTTCTCCGGTCGGCAGCGCCGCCCCTCCCTCCCGATCTAATCCGGTCCGTTCGGATTGGATCCAACGGTCCGAATCGCACCGTACCCCTTCGGGTGGCCTTTTGGCTAAAGAGCCCCTGGGTTCTTTAGATGTTGAACCCGCGGTCCAAAGCGGATTCCATAGAATACGCTTTCTCTTTTGGAAAACGTATTTTTCATTTAACAGATTCAAGAATCAAGTTCCATCTAATTACAGTTTTGCCACTACCTTTAATTGCTCATAACTTATTCGTTCTAACTCCAAATCGAACCATTCAACTTGCGTTAGATTCATCTTTTCGAGATCTATCTGTTCATATAGTTTTTCACCATGTTTTTGAACTTTAAATTTCGAGTTTATATTTAATCTATTTCTTTAATAGGAAAACTTGTTTTAATCATAACTTTCTCGTCGTAATTCCGTTTTTCGTGATCCTCGCGTTTATATGATCGTAGTGACAAGTAGAATGTTTTTATACACTTTTCAAACTGTTTTATTTCTGGTGGTGTACTGTTCTAATTAAATCTATTTGTTTGCCTCGTGTATGATTGCTCGGATGATTGTATGTTGCTGCTTGGTGTTGTTGATCGAGTTCAGACGGTGAGGTTTACGTTGGTGAACAAGAGAACTTCTACGACCAGCAAGACCAGCAAGATTTTCAGGGGAACTTTGATCAAGGCAAGTATAGCTAAGGACCTTCCTTGTTGTCCTATTCATGATGCTCACTAAAATACATATGCATGCGTCTTCCTTGCTACCTATGGTAGGAATTCCTAGATTTTGAACACTCAGTTACCTTGTCACCTTGGGAGGGTTGCATTGGGTAGTTCTATTGCTAGTGCAACGAAACATGATCTTGAAACTTGATTAATGAATATGCTATAAACACATACAAGATGACTTTATAGCAATAGAAGGACTTGTCTTGTAACTGATTATCCGGGATTAACGTACAGCTGTGAGGGCTATATGGCTCTGGCTCTAGTTATTTGAGAAACCCTTTTCTAGCTGGTTAGAGGTCTCATGAGTTGGGTATAGGACAGCCTACGTCTGTTGTGCCTAGCTTTGGAAGCGGCCTTTTATATTATTGGAAGGGGGTTCCTATATCGATGACCTCGACCTGGCGGTTAGACGAGTTCTTGGGTGGCTCTATATGGTTTCCGGTGTTTTGGGAGTAATTAACCCACTCATTTGGAAAACATGACTCACAGTGAAAGTGTACACCTCTGCGCAGAGTTAACAAACTGGTATACTAGCCGTGCTCACGGACACGAAATGGCCTTGGGACACTTACATAAGAGATGATGACTTTTACTTGTTAAGATGATCATTTATGTTAATTGTTTAAGATATTGATTATTCATGTTCATTGATTATGTGTTAAGGGATTATTGCTATCTTGATGTTAATAAATGCTAAACTTGATGATGACTTAAATGCTAACCATGATGAAACGATGTGTCGACTATTTGAGCCTCATGAACCCTTAGTTATCTTGTTAAGTACGACATGTACTTATGCCTTGCTTTATCTTTTATATTGGAAAAATCCCCGGATGGGTAATGAGATCAAGATTGGATTGAAGATTACCGTGACGAGTATTAGGCTTGGTGTTCACCGGTGAGCGCCCCTGTTGGAGCTTCATGCCAATGAGTTATCTTAGTAGCTATTATATCTATGTGTGAGACTATGTGATGAATAATTATTCGCTATGTAATAAACATTGTGATGGTACAATTTACAATTTGTCCACTTATGTGTGCGACTGTTCCTGGGGTGCACATAAGACTTTTACACATCCTCTTTTGTTCTTAAAATTGGGTGTGACAGAGTTTCACTAGTATGATAGGATTGGGTAGATTGCTATGCTATAGGACTCCAGTAGAAGTCGAGTGATTGCTTGTCACTCACGAGAGATAGGAAAGATATTATTATTGCTATTATATTATTATCACCTGGAAAATATATATGAATGATAATTGGAGACCGGGCGGAATGGTACTTTGGATCTGGACTTGGTTTGGCATTCGAGCGACGCTTGGGTTGCACTTGTTCCGCCTGTGTCGGTTAAGGACCGGCCATTGCAATGGATGGTAGTCAGGTCACAGACATATTATCCTGAATACATACTTGTGTATGGGCGTGGGAAGGCTCATTGCTCTTCTGTCATGGGTTCCGGCTCTTTCCAGACCGACTGATTGGAGACGGGGATGGTGGAGGTCTAAGCACCGCACTTAGTCCAGGACTCAGGAGCGGGGGCTTGGAGTCCAAGTTTGGACGGGGACCTAGACCCCGTGATAGGAGGATAGTGGGTTGGTCTTTCTTGTGCCTGGGGCACAAGTGGGGCGTGTGTTTCAGGGTACTCAGCTGGGATACATTGGTTCACGAATCGCCGGGTGATCCGGTACGACTTGTGTACAGTCTAGCACCGTAGTAAGAACTGGAAGATAAAAGATGGTAAAATGATTCTGATTGCTTACCACCTACTTGAAAGTAGTATAGGTGCTTACATAGAATGGTTAGTTAATGAACTAATGATGACTGCTAATAAAATTGAATATAAGGACAGACGTTTAGTAATGCTCCTACAGATGCAATAAACCCACAAGCCAGATAGCCTTACATATCCTTGTAGTCTTTTCTTTTCTCCTAACGGGTAAGTCTTGCGGAGTACAATTGAGTACTCAGGGTTTGTTCTACCCAGTTGTAGGTGACAAGCGGATGCTAGAGCTAACACTTGTGTGAGGGAATCTCCTGGTGGGCTCAGCGAGGATTTCTTTACGATGCGATCATAGTTTTTATTTATAACTCTCACTAAATGTTTTTATAAATAGAAGTATTATAATCTGTTGTCATAGTTTATATATCAATGCTTCATCATGTCATGAATAGATATTTATTTCCGCTGTAACTCTGATCACATGTTTATATTCCGCTGTTAAATTAAATTATTCATAACTCTGATAACATGATCATATTCCGCTATTATAAACAATAAATATTATACTCTGATATTGCAGGAAAGGGATGTAAGAAATGGCTAAAATATTGTAAGCTTTATCCTCTCAATTGTGATCCTGATGGAAAAATGTGGATCTTCGGGTTCTCCTTTGGGGTGTGCCCGACGGAACAGCGTAATTTAGTGTCCTCCCTTGAGTACTTAGTGTCTAATGGAAGACAAGTACTCCTAGGAGGCATTAGATTAGGGAGTTCCGCCACAATAAAATTCTTGTAACGTAAATGCACAACACATATATATACGGTGAATTATAAAATAGAGGTTATGCACCGGGGCTTGCCTTGGGCAGACGCGATGTCAGCTGAGGTAGTTAGTGGTAGCTCTGGGGCCTCCTCCTACACGAGAATCTTCTCCTCATACTCCTCGATGATCTCCTCGAACTCGTGATCGCCGGTGGTCACGACCTCCGCCAACTCGTTCTCTACATGAATGCGATGATGATGCAACACGCAACATTTAGGCAACAGCAACTCTTAAAATAAGAATACACATACTAAGCTACTAAGATAGCTCTAATGACTAAGATACTAAGCTAACTATCATTTTCATCAAGCAAAGTGTTGGGTTCAACTAACAAACCCTTAGCTTGGCAATTTAAGGATATATCTTTATTTCTACTAGTGATTTAATGTATATTGAAACAAAGCGCATTTAACTACCCTAATGCTTAGTCTATTCTAAAGCTACAAAAATTATAGTGAGCACATAATAATACAATAAAACTGCTGTAAAAATTTTAGGATCAAAACTATCATCAATTCACCATAAAAATTCCTACAATAATTAACTTAATATTATGAAGCACTTTCAAATGATTTAATAGCTCCTAGTGTCAACACATATAAACATGAACTAAATACACCAACAGATATATCACAATTTTAGGAACCTACCAAAATTTGTTTCGCAATTTTTGGGACACCTACACGAATTTATATTAATTACCAAAGATCAACTCAGAATTAAATTAGAAAACCATTCATAAATTCCTAGAAAAAGAAAAACCAATCTCCCATGCGGCCCACACGCGCGTCCCACGTGACGCGGTGTGCGCGCGCAGCGGCCCGCTTTCGTGGCCCACGTGAGGCCGGCCCACGGCGAGGAAGCCCGCCCGCTGGTGTTTTTGCAAAAGAGTCTCCGATTTTCTTTCGAATCACACCTAAGCCCCAATACTATTTCCCCCTCTCTCAAATCTTCTCACTTAACCCCTTGACTTTCCTGGAATTCCCCCACGCGCACCGCCGGCGACTCAGCACACGGCGGCGCAGCGGCGGTGACACAGCCTGGCCACGTCGGCCACCTAGGACCTGCATCGGCCCACCTAACAGGCCGGTCACCATCTCTGACCGAGCGGCTACGCTAAGCATCGGTGTGGGTGACATTACTTATTAGGGGAAGGCTGCAGCGGTGCGCGGCCATCCACGATGGTGGTGCCACTGTTCCGATAAGCTAGGGCAGCTACAGACCTAATTGGTTAGTGCGCAAGCATCAGGAGGCTACCATGGACTAGGACGAAGCAACGGTTGGAGCGGAGGACGATGGTGGAGGGTTGGTCATGTGTGGCCGAGCTGTGCAGCGGTGCACCGCGGTGGCACGGTCACATCAGCGATGACGATGAGGCAGTAGAGGTTTGGCTAAGACGCATAGGGCAAAGAGGGGTTCAAGGCGAGCCTAACGGTGCAGCCAATTTGGCTCGAGGTGGTCAGATGGGAGCTGCCCTTGGTGATGGGCGAACTTGGCCTTATCGGCACGGTGGCGGGGAAAAGCTCCAAAATTGAAGCTCGGCCAGGCACCATTCAAGGTGGGGTGGGAATGGTCAGCTAGGCGGCTTGATGGTAGAGCCAGAGACACGATGAATCGAGAGATGGTGACTTCTCCCTGCTTGTTTTAATGGCGTGGCTCAGTCCACCATGGCAGCAGAGAAGAGAGGGGGGAGAGAGTAGGTCAGAGCTCAACTCGTCCTCGCCTTGGCGGGGCATGACTAGCCACTAGTGAGTCAGCACATGTGCAAGCGCTATGGGCCATCATGGCCAGAGGGAACGTGCACGCACCCACGACTGAGCACGACATGTGCGGCCACAGTGCTATAAATGGCGAGGCGATGGCACCTGCAGCAGGGACAAGGCCACATGCGCGGTGAGGTGAGCAGTAGTGGCAGCGGTTGTGCCACAGCGTGAGGCAGGGAGGGTAGCAGCATAGCATCAATGCGGCAGCGGGTGGGGTAGCAGATCGTCATAGCGGTAGCTGCGACCATCGGGGCGCAGTGGCTAGTAGCTGGCTAGGTAGGCGGCCAGCGGCTGGCTGGGCAGGCGGATAGTTGTAGGTGTGACGTTGATGCAACGGATGAGGCACTCTTGGTAGGCACCTGCAAAGAATTTTTACCTGAATCTGAAGGTCATGCGGGAGGTGCCTTAGGTGTAGCGGAAACTCCAGAGGCTGCTGGTCGCTTGCTCACTGGTGGAGGTGGCCAAAAAGTGGTTGGCTTGGTCAGCCCCGAAGATGGTGCTGAGCGTGGCGTGTATGTGGTGCTGACCTTGCTCTTGTTCTACTGTTCACGCCCCTGCAATTCCTTTTCTACAAGCATAGCAAACTAAAACAACTGGTTGACAGTGTTAAATTCTTTATAATCAACAATGTCCTGAATCTCACGCCTCAAACCCGAATAAAAACGACAGATGGAATCTTCGTTCCCCTCGACAACACTACAATGCATCAATCCCTTTTGGAGCTCACCATAGTAATCCTGTATAGATTTATCTCCTTGTTCTAAACGCATCAATTTCTTACGCAAGTTTCTATGATAAGAAGGAGGTACAAAATGATCACACATAGCTACCTTAAGTTCTTCCCACGAACCAGGTAAAGCATCCTGTGCAGCTAGCCCATTCCACCAAATAATGGCAAAATCCTTAAACTCACTAGTAGCTTGTCGAACTCTGTGATGCTCAGGCACAAGGTGGGCACTAAACTTTTGTTCTACTGTCATCTCCCAATCAAGATATCCCTCAGCATCATAATGACCCGAAAAAGATGGTATTGTGAACTCAATCTTAGCATAAGGATCATCGGGGACACGGTGATTATTACCTTGATGGTGGTGGACGCCACCCATACCTGTTGTGTTGCGGCGAAGACGTCGTCGTAATCTTGCTTGTCGGAAGGCTGCTCGATCTATGTTCCCAGCGGCATCATGCACCATGTCTTCTGGCAAGAGACCATTGGTGTTGCTGCCGGAGACATCATTGTTGTTGACCGCCACCAAGGTTTCCAACTCAGTAACCTTGTCGGTTAGCGTGGAAATTCATTTGTCCAATCTCTCCATGCTGTTGCCAATGTTGAGTTCAATGAGTGTGTTAGTGATGGTCTTCCTGACGGCCTCATTCATCCTTTTTTGGGCATCCTCTACAATAGCTTGTAGTTGCTCTTGGCTAACACACTCGTTGAAACCCTTAGGATTGTTATCTCCAGTTTGATCACCTTCTGCCATTGTAAACACCAAAACAGGAACAAACGGTGAAAGTTATCCCTACCAAATGACTACATGGTTGCAGTGGTGTCACTTTTCACAGCAAGTGGAAGCGTCTTACCAAGCTCTTACAAAGTTCTTACCAACACAAGCAGTGGGTGGTACAACCGGCGGCTGGTTCGTGATACCTGTGAGGCAGTGGTACCGAGATTGCAAGGCCCTTTTTCTGTACTGATCTGAAGAGTTTGTGGAGCTTGGAAGGCACACAAAGAATAATATGTATATCTGGCACACAAGTCAGTAACAGAAAGTAATGCTAAATTATAGTCCAAAGTACTTGTTCTCGTTGGTGGTCTAAAATGTTCCAAGTACTAGGTGTGTGACAAACAAGTATGGTGGATAGCAAGGTGACAGGTGTGTGAAAAACAAGTATGGTGGATGGAAACAGGAACACAAACAAGGAACCAGACAGCACACACTAACACAGCTCACTTTGGTCTTCTCTATGTGCTTTTCTAGATATTGTTTCTCTTTCCCCCCTCTCTTTTTTCTATTTTTTTGGACTGTCGTTGTTTTTTTTGAGAAATTTCGACTTTTTTATTTTATTTTTTTGATATTTTTCCTTCACTTAGGAGCACAAAAGAAGTAACCACAAAAAATGTGAGCTTAAAAAAGTGAAAGACGTGGCCTGTTGAAATTTCAGAAGACGTGTTCAAAATCGACAAAAAACTTGTGACCATGAAAACAGGATCTTGTGACCAGTTTTTGACCAATTTAAAATTTTCCAACCCCGACAAAGCCATGACGCACGGATCCGAAATTTTTTTCTAATCGATTTTGATATTTGGAACGTCGAAATCGGAGTTCGTATGCGAAAACTAGACCGCCACCTACTCCCCGCGACATAGGATGGGGACGAGGCCACAACGCCGCCACCTCCCACTAGTTGGAACGGAAGAAAAATGTAAAGGATTGAAGGTAGAGTGGGAGGAGAAAGTAGCGACGGTAGAAATAAGGTAAGTTAGGGTTAGGCTTTAATCGGGCTGTGTGGAGCCGGCACATCGTGCTAGAGGAGCCACCCAGGCGCAGCTCTACAGTCAGTCTTGGCCATGTCTGAACTATGCCAAATCATTAGGCTATGGGCCATGCTGATGGGCCTTGGGCGTTATGGCCAACTATAACTGTATGTTCTAGTATTTAAATATTGATGCATGGTTTTAGTATAAGTTTTTGTAAATATTTTTTTAGTTTAATCTTTCATATATATTTTCTGCATATATATACTAACATTAACTGAATATACGGACACACCTCCTCAACCTACTGAATCCACTGCACGCTGTAACAATTAGTCCACTTTCCATATATCCAAACAAGCCCTTTGTTAAATGTTTTCTCTCTCCCAAAATTTAATGAATATCAAGGCCAAGAGAAGAAACAATGTGTTAGTGTTGGTCTATAGATAGAAATGACAAATTTTTTTTGATCGATTTTGATATATGGAACGTCGAAATCGGAGTTCGTATGCGAAAACTAGACCAGTTTTAAGAATTGGCTCCGAATTAGAGGACAAAACGGGAACAATGTGCGCAAAATTGGTCACAGCAGCAAAGATTTGATGGAAACGATGGGGGAAAACACATGAACTGGACTCTAACATGACCTAACCAGCAACAAGACCTCGACCCGGACACAAACTCAACACGACGGACTCTGAAACTGAAATATGCAAAGGCTATGGCGCGGAAGGTTCTAGGACAGGAAATAAAAGTATGGCACTGGACTATGGGATGAATCCGACACACTCAAAACTAGGGGATAAATGTGAACCTGATGGTATACCTTAGCTCTGATTACCACCTAATAGGGACAGGGATCCCGATCTTTCGTCAGGTAGAGGTAACTATCGTTGTGGCGGAGAATGACACACCGATCCGGCTTTAGATCGAAAGATCGAACCCTGCAATCTTAGCACCATAGCTCCTCTGGTTATCAACCAAGTCAAAGACCAGGTTGACCTCACCAAGAAGGCTAATCCCTGCCTGCACAATGAAGAACACAAGCAAGAACAAGAAAGAACACAACCAAATTGCAGATGAATGATTAATCTCACGAAGTTGGGGTCTCACAAACCGATGAACGGCGAAACTGTTCTTGACAGAATAATCTAAGCAAAACCCAAACCCTAATGGAGGGGTGGCGGCTGTTTATGAAGACTCTAGGGTCATGCAAGACCCCTGGACACGCCCCTAATGGGCCCAAACACGATACATGGTCGAACGGACCAAAAGACGGTCTCGTAGCACCCTGGTAGATTCTGGATCCTGATTTGTGACCACAATTCCTATTGATTTCGAACAGCTTTTGATGTGCGACCACTTGGATTGGCTTCCTTATTAAATTAGCTTTCCATCCATATATGGATCGTCAAAAATGTAGTCTGGATGTGTCATGGGTGACCAGTTTGAGGCAGACTGGTCCTGGAGGCTGAGGCTGACTTGAAATCATGTTGGACCGGGCCTCTGGTTCCTGTTGGACGTCCTTGCTGGTCATCATTGCCTCCACCTCTTCCACTAAGTCCCTCATGACCCTTTCCAATGTTGCTAATCAATATAACATCATTAGATAGCAATCTATTCTCAAAAGTATGAAAAGGATCACTTAAGAACGAGCTCACCTCTAAATTAAGTTGTCGCCTTCGAGCTCGGGTCATTGGACCTTGCATAATGGTTGGAGGACCAGTGGGTGGTGCATCTGAAGGTGTGATGTCCTCATCAAAGAGAGAGAGAGAGAGCTCCACCCCTATATTTATACTAGAGTGAGGTCGGTTTAGGCACTGATAAATTAGGAAACCATTGGAAACCGCCTATGCATGCCGCCATGCAACCGCCAAAGCGAAGTGGGGCCGAGACGGGCTAGGGGTGGTGCGGCCACACCCTGGCCTGCTCCGCTCGCCACCGCCTTTCTCTGGTGGGCTTCTGGCTGGGCCTAGGTTGCCTCCACATCGGTACCTGGCCCAGGTTTGGCGTGTAGGTGGGCTTTCTCCTTTTACTCCTTTGCGCATTTCTACATTACGCTTTTTGAATTGCGTCTTTTTCTTTGTTTTCCACTTGTATTCAAATGTATGTCCTGCAAAACATATTTCTTCCAATACAAGTGGAACTATATCAATATTAAAAGCATATGTGTCGAAAGTTTGTTTATTTCTCCTATTTTGGATAGTAATTGGCGGTCGGAATTCGTTGTTAAGGACCGCCAACACTCCACACCCCATATTTATAGTGTAGAGTGAGGGGGTACTTGTAGGCAGCAAGGAGGTCGGTGGCCACCCTAGGGTGCTGGGCGGTGGCTAGGGGCACTGTCTAGCCCTTGGATCCACTGCCTCTTGATCCTCCGGTGCTTGTTGGCTCCCAAAGGTAGTTATAGGACTGGCACATGTCGAAATTCAGCAGATAAGGCAGTTTGTAGTTCGGTTGGAGCCTCCCAAGTGTATGACAGTGGATCCGCGTCAACTCCATCTTGTCCATCGGTGCAAACCGACTTAGATCAACGCTTGGCATTGCTTCTAGAGCAGCTCCCACGGATTGGTGACGTGGGCAGGCTGAATGGCACACCAGGCGGCACCCTTGTGGGACCAGCCGGCGTGGCATGTGGGTCCCTGGCCCCACTACCACGTCCACTTGACTCCTTTGCCCATATTTGTCACTATTTTGGTCCATTTTTGCTATAATTTTCTGCATACAAATAATTCTACAAGCACAAGTGGAACTAGATGAATTATAAACCAAATACAACATATGTGATGATGTTTTACCTCACTTTATCATGCTTTTGGGTGGAATGTTGATGGTAAGAATAGGTGTACCATCAACAGCCAGCAGGGGCTACATCGCCGATGCTGCCGCCTCCATGCGCATGGACAAGGCCGCACCGTCACCTCACCTCCTCCGCGTGCGCAAGTGGCCTGTACCGCTGCCTCCTTCACATGCGCTAGTCGGGCCACACCGCCACCTACTCCACGCGGCTTAGGATGGGGATGAGGCCACAATGCTGCCACCTCCCACTGGTTGGAACGGAAGAAAAATGTAAAGGATTGAAGGGAGAGTGGGAGGAGAAAGTAGCGGCGGTAGAAATAAGGTAAGTTAGGGTTAGGCTTTAATCGGGCCGTGTGGAGCCGGCACATCGTGCTAGAGGAGCCACCCAGGTGCAGCTCTGTAGTCAGTCTTGGCCATGTCTGAACTATGCCAAATCATTAGGCCATGGGCCATGCTGATGGGCCATGGGCCTTATGGCCAACTATAATTGTATGTTCTAGTATTTGAATATTGATGCATGGTTTTAGTATATGTTTTTGTAAATATTTTTTTAGTTTAATCTTTCATATATATTTTCTGCATATATATACTAACATTAACTGAATATACGGACACACCTCCTTAACCTACTGAATCCACTGCACGCTGTAACAATTAGTCCACTTTCCATATATCCAAACAAGCCCTTTGTTAATTGTTTTCTCTCTCCCAAAATTCAATGAATATCAAGGCCAAGAGAAGAAACAATGTCTTAGTGTTGGTCTATAGATAGAAATGACAAATTTTTTCTGATCGATTTTGATATATGGAACGTCGAAATCGGAGTCCGTATGCGAAAACTAGACCAGTTTTAAGAATTGGCTCCGAATTAGAGGGCAAAACGGGAACAATGTGCGCAAAATTGGTCACAACAGCAAAGATTTGATGGAGACGATGGGGGAAAACACACGAACTAGACTCTCACATGACCTAACCAGCAACAAGACCTCGACCCGGACACAAACTCAACACAACGGACTCTGAAACTGAAATATGCAAAGGCTATGGCGTGGAAGGTTCTAAGACAGGAAATAAAAGTATGGCACTGGACTTTGGGACGAATGCGACACACTCAAAACTAGGGGATAAATATGAACCTGACGGTATACCTTAGCTCTGATTACCACTTAATGGGGACGGGGATCCTGAACTTCCGTCAGGTAGAGGTAACTATCGTTGTGGCGGAGAATGACACACCGATTCGGCTTCAAATCGAAAGATCGAACCCTGCAATCTTAGCACCACAGCACCTCTGGTTATCAACCAAGTCATGGACCAGGTTGACCTTTTCAAGAAGGCTAATCCCTGCCTACACAACGAAGAACACAAGGAAGAACAAGAAAGAACACAACCAAATTGCAGATGAATGATTAATCTCACAAAGTTTGGGTCTCACAAACCGATGAACGGCGAAACTGTTCTTGATAGAATAATCTAAGCAAAACCCAAACCCTAATGGAGGGGTGGTGGCTGTTTATGAAGACTCTAGGGTCGTGGAAGACCCCTGGACGCGCCCCTAATGGGCCCAAACACGATACATGGTCCAACGGACCAAAAGACGGCGTCGCAGCACCCTGGCAGATTCTGCACACTGAATTGTGACCATGATTCCTGTTGATTCTGAATAGTTGTTGATGTGAGACCACTTGGATTGGCTTCCTTATCAAATTAGCTTTCCATGCATATGTGTATCGTCAAAAACGGAGTCCGGATGCGTCCTGGGTGACCAGTTTAAGGCAGACTGGTCCTGGCGGCCGAGGCAGACTCGAAATCATGTTGTACCGGGACTCCGGTTCCTGTTGGATGTCCTTGCTGGTCATCATTGCCTCCACCTCTTCCTCTAAGTCCCTCATGACCCTCTCCAATGTTCCTAATCAATATAACATCATTAGGTAGCAATCTATTCTCAAAAGTATGAAAAGGATCACTTACGAATGAGCTCACCTCTAAATTAAGTTGTCGCCTTCGAGCTCGGGTCATTGGACCTTGCATAATGGTTGGAGGATCAGTGGGTGGTGCATCTGAAGGAGTGATGTCCTCATCAGAGAGAGAGAGAGAGAGAGCTCCACCCCTATATTTATACTAGAGTGAGGTCGGTTTCGGTGCTGATAAATTAGGAAACCATCGGAAACCGCCTATGTATGCCGCCATGCAACCGCCAAAGCGAAGCGGGGCCGAGATGGGCTGGGGGTGGTGCGGCCGCACCCTGGCCTGCTCTGCTCGCCACCGCCTTTCTCTGGTGGGCTTTTGGCTAGGCCTAGGTTGCCTCCACGTCGGTGCCTGGCCCAAGTTTGGCGTGTAGGTGGGCTTTCTCCTTTTACTCCTTTGCGCATTTCTGCATTACGCTTTCTGAATTGCGCCTTTTTCTTTGTTTTCCACTTGTATTCAAATGTATGTCCTGCAAAACAGATTTCATCCAATACAAGTGGAACTATATCAACATTAAAAGCATATGTGTCGAAAGTTTGTTTATTTCTCCCGTTTTGGATAGTAATTGGCGCTCGGAATTCGTTGTTAAGGACCGCCAACACTCCACACCCCATATTTATAGTTTAGAGTGAGGGGGTACTTGTAGGCAGCCAGGAGGTCGGTGGCCACCCTAGGGTGCTGGGCGGTGGCTAGGGGCGTTGTCCAACCCTTGGATCCACCGCCTCTTGATCCTCCGGTGCTCGTTGGCTCCCAAAGGTGTGGCAGAACCTCCTAAATTATTGGGCCCACATGCACCTGTCACTGTCCAACGACCTTTGACATCTATGCATATGTTACCGATAACCTAAGAAGACTGTCGGGTGTCCTCGAAGAACCCCGAATCATCCACGATTTCCGAGCAGGATCACATTACAGAGTCATTGCAGTATTACAACATTTATTCAAATATCTACACCAGAGTAAATCAGCGGAAGTCTTACAATAACTTAGTTTACAAAACATTTATTTCAAACCTTACAAACTAAGTTCGATTAAAAATACAAACCAAGGTAGTGGAGTGGCATTATAATATATTACAAAACACACAAATACACATTGCCTTACCTTAAGGGCCACACATTACTTATCGTCATCAAGATGAACAATCATGCATGCCACGATCCAAAACAGATCTGCTCATGAGCCTCACTGCAACAAGGGTCAATCGAACCACGAGTACAAAAGTACTCAACAAGACTTAACGAAATAGAAAGCAGATAAACTCGTGGAATGCGGGCTCATGGGATTCAAGGTATGGCTTTAGCAATAATCAAAGTTCTTTTATGTAAAAGCTCTTTTAACAAAATTCTTTATTTCAACATTTAAAACTTCATAAGATCATATACAAAGTGACACGATCCGTATTGAGATCATGAAACTTCATATCCAACACTTTCTCAAACCATACTCAAGTTCCGATTATTAATACTACGATGATGAGCAAGAGAAGTGAGTCTCCATAACCGAGGAGCAACGACGATTGAACCGATTATAAACCCAAATTTGGGAATTCCAGACCACACGACATATGCAGGTCCCCGACCTACATATATCAACCTACCCTCGGATCCTCTAAACAAGAACGGGTCCGCGCCACCCGAGAATACAAAGTACTCCACACTCCAGCCCATTGCCCGCGTGGGTACACGCTATTCCGCCATCTCTCCACTCCCGGTATATGCGAGTAGCCATTCTCGTAATAGAATAGCCAAGTTAAGGCTTACCGGAGTATGAAGTTAGTACTACAAAGTCTCACCTCGAAGCGGTTCAACAACAGTACGGACCTTAATCGACACGATAAGGAAAGAACCCGCTCACAAGACCTCCATGTCTTATGGCTCACACACACCGAAGTCCGCCCGGTCTAGATTTATTACTTCACATGCTCATATTTCATGATAACATAAGTAACCAAAGTTCCATATAAAACTCGCAGTGATGAGGTAATCACCCGACTTTTATTATCTAAGCATGACTAAGCATAACTAGCCATATACGAATTAAAATGGTTAACAAGGTAGATAAGGAAAACAAGGTTGGTAATGCATCAATTAGGTTTCCACTTGACTTCTAATCACTTAATGCAGTATTGAAAAGCAAAAGCGAAATCAATTTGTAAAACACAAGGTAGGTTTAAATGTATCAGGGCTTGCCTTCGTTGTGGAAAAGTCCGATTCAGAGTCGGACCACGAGATATCAACACCAACCTCCACAGATGGCTCAACCTCCTCAACTACTTGATTAACTACCACGGGTTCACCTTCGTTCACTACTACACGTAGTAACAATGCCATGTTTAACATGATGCGGAATACAAAACATGATGCTCGATGATGGATACAAAATTAAACAACTTGAATACAACTTTCCTTGGCAGACATGCAGTTACAAGTCAAACTAACTAAATCTATTTTCGTAATACATACATCAATTGCCAAAGATCATTATCCACTAATGACCCAAGGACATCACTCAATCAAAAGTTCAATCAAAACCTAAATCATTAAAGGTTACAATTCGCTTTTATGAATTAATTATTTAATTAAAAATTATGAAATAAATCAACTTATTCCAATTGAGCTCAAAATTTTTGTAAATGTTCATTACATGATAACTAAGTGACAAAACAATTTTCATAATTTTTGGATACATAAATAAGCCTAGAAAAATCATGGAAAGTCATTTATTAATTAATTGAGCAATTTTATCATACCCCAAAAATACTGAAAATCAAGATTTCAAATTTTTGTTATATAACATACATCATAGAGAAGTCACACAAAATTTTCATAATTTTTGGAGCTCTAAATAAATCTACACAAAATAACAAAAGCAGACACTATTCATTCATTCCGGAAAATAGAAAAAATCCATTTGAACGCCGAGTCATCGACAACCCGACCCCACATGTCATCCCTAACCTCCGTCCTTTGACTACGACAACGACGGCGCTGGACCGGCGCAAACTTCGCCGACGTGGTGAGATCACAGGAGACAACAAGGGTACTAACATGATCACTCGTCGGCACAACGATCGATCTATGGCACTAACGCGCGACCAATTACGGACCGAACGGAAGCACTTCACCGACCATGGCGGACGCGGTGGCACGGCAGCGCTTACGCGGCGGCAGGGAGACCCGGCAAGCGATCAAATAAGCGGTACAGAAGCACCAGCAGCTCACCACAAACACGACGGAGCAGAGAGCAAGGTATTTGGAGAAGCGGCGCAGGCGTGGGTCGTCGATACCACACGCTGTAGCGGCGGCGGAGCAAGGATCGTCGGTGATGGTGTGCCGCGATCGTGGTGATCAAAATGAGCAAGCAACAACGGATTAAGCATCACAGCATCGAGACGAAGCCGAGCTACGCTAATCGAAGCAACGGCTCACCGGAGAGCCACGACCACGGTGAAACGGAATCAAGAAGTTGTTGCCACCGCGAAGAAGAAATACGTTATTGGCGTCTCCGGTGAAATCAGACTAAATTGAGGGATAGCTAGACGCGCAGCAAGAGGTAGGCGGAGCTGGAGCTAAGCTTAACGGCGATGGCGAAGCACGACAATGACAAGCGCAGGCTCGCCGGAGATGAGCAAGGTGACGGGAAGAAAAAAAAGAGCAACGGAAAATGAAGAACGGCGACGACTCGAGCTATAAAGGATGGCCAGGAAACTCAAAGAAGCTGCTACTGTGGCCTTCTTCAGCGCCAAATATGACGCCAAAACGGCCACGACATCGCGCTGGGAACGCCGAAGAAAGAAACGCGCAAGCAATGTAGCAAGAGCGGTGAACACTATTCACACAATTTACTGAAATGCCATTCGCCCAAAATTCACAAATTACTCTCAAATTTTCATAACAACTCAAAAATCTCCAAAAACAAAAGTTGTTCAAAATCAAAAGTTCTACAACTTTGCTTTTGAAACCATATCCAAATTCATTCTACATTTTGAAATTCAAATTTAAATTCAAAAGGGAACACTTTTAAAGAATTATGCCTTTTCAAATTACTTCAAATTTTACTAAACAACTTTGAAAACTCCAAAAACCAACTTTGTACAACTTGACAAGATCTACACTTTTGCTTTTAAGCTCAACCCCAAAATATGCTTAGATTTTTAAATGAGTTTTCCGGGATAAAATTAATTGCTAGAAATCAGGGTTTTTCGAAAATTCAAATTAAAAACCAAGATTTCAAACTTGATTCAAACCATTCCACTCAACACATACAACATAAAAGTAAACTTGTTTTAGGAGATTTTTACACCAAAAATTCACAAAGCTATATAATCACCATTATTGACATTATTTCATGTAACATATAAAACACTTTATAAACAACATTTACATGCTATAAATTAAACATGAAATGCATTAATAACTTGATGCTTGATGATTATGCATAATGATGACATGATCACTTTCTTAATTACTTTTTAACATCTGGGATGTTACAAAAGGTAGTTATAGGACTGGCACATGCCGAAATTCAGTAGATAGGGCGGTTTGTAGTTCGGTTGGAGCCTCCCAAGTGTATTACGGTGGGCCGGTGGATCCGCGTCAACTCCATCTTGTCCATCGGTGCAAACCGACTTAAATCAACGCTTGGCATTGCTTCTGGAGCAGCTCCCACGGATCGGTGATGTGGCCAGGCCAAATGGCACACCGGGCGGCACCCTTGTGGGACTAGCCGGCGTGGCATGTGGGTCCCTGGCCCCACTGCCACGTCCACTTGACTCCTTTGCCCATATTTGTCACTATTTTGGTCCATTTTTGCTATAATTTTCTGCATACAAATAATTTTACAAGCACAAGTGGAACTAGATGAATTATAAACAAAATACAACATCTGTGATGATGTTTTTCCTCACTTTATCATGCTTTTGGGTGGAATGTTCATGGTAAAAATAGGTGTACCATCAACAGCCAGCAGGGGCTGCATCACCGCTGCTACCGCCTCCATGCGCATGGACAGGGCCTCACCGCCGCCTCACCTCCTCCGCGTGCGCAAGCGGCCTATGCCGCCTACTCCCCATGGCATAGGATGCGGACGAGGCCACAACACCGCCACCTCCAACTGGTTGGAACGGAAGAAAAATGTAAAGGATTGAAGGGAGAGTGGGAGGAGAAAGTAGCGGTGGTAGAAATAAGGTAAGTTAGGGTTAGGCTTGAATCGGGCCGTGTGGAGCTGGCACATCTTGCTAGAGGAGCCACCCAGGCACAGCTCTACAGTCAGTCTTGCCCATGTCTGAACTGTGCCAAATCATTAGGCCATGGGCCATGCTGATGGGCCATGGGCCTTATGGCCAACTATAACTGTATGTTCTAGTATTTAAATATTGATGCATGGTTTTAGTATATGTTTTTGTAAATATTTTTTTAGTTTAATCTTTCATATATATTTTTAGCATATATATACTAACATTAACTGAATATATGGACACACCTCCTCGACCTACTGAATCCACTGCACGCTGTAACAATTAGTCCACTTTCCATATATCCAAACAAGCCCTTTGTTAATTGTTTTCTCTCTCCCAAAATTCAATGAATATCAAGGCCAAGAGAAGAAACAATGTCTTAGTGTTGGTCTATAGATAGAAATGACAAAAAAATTTCTAATCGATTTTGATATATGGAACGTAGTAATCAGAGTTCGTATGCGAAAACTAGACCAGTTTTAAGAATTGGCTCTGAATTAGAGGACAAAACGGGAACAATATGCGCAAAATTGGTCACAGCAGCAAAGATTTGACGGAAACGATGGGGGAAAACACACGAACTGGACTCTAACATGACCTAACCAGCAACAAGACCTCGACCCAGACACAAACTCAACATGACGAACTCTGAAACTAAAATATGCAAAGGCTATGACGCGAAAGGTTCTAGGACAGGAAATAAAAGTATGGCACTGGACTATAGGACGAATGCGACACACTCAAAACTAGGGGATAAATGTGAACCTGATGGTATACCTTAGCTCTGATTACCACTTAATGGGGACGGGGATCCCGATCTTCCGTCAGGTAGAGGTAACTATCGTTGTGGCGGAGAATGACACACCGATCCGGCTTTAGATCGAAAGATCGAACCCTGCAATCTTAGCACCACAGCTCCTCTGGTTATCAACCAAGTCATGGACCAGGTTGACCTCGCCAAGAAGGCTAATCCCTTCCTGCGCAATGAAGAACACAAGCAAGAACAAGAAAGAACACAACCAAATTGCAGATGAATGATTAATCTCACAAAGTTGGGGTCTCACAAACCGATGAACGGTGAAATTGTTCTTGACAGAATAATCTAAGCAAAACCCAAACCCTAATGGAGAGGTGGCGGTTGTTTATGAAGGCTCTAGGGTTGTGCAAGACCCCTGGAAGCACCCCTAATGGGCCCAAACACGATACATGGTACAACGGACCAAAAGACGGTGTCGCAGCACCCTGGCAGATTCTAGACACAGAATTGTGACCACGATTCCTGTTGATTCCGAATAGATTTTGATGTGAGACCACTTGGTTTGGCTTCCTTATCAAATTAGCTTTCCATCCATATGTGGATCGTCGAAAATGGAGTCCAGATGCATCCGGGGAGACCAGTTTAAAGCAGACTGGTCCTAGAGGCCGAGGCAGACTCGAAATCATGTTGGACCGGGCCTCCGGTTCCTGTTGGACGTCCTTGCTGGTCATCATTGCCTCCACCTCTTCCTCTAAGTCCCTCATGACCCTCTCCAATGTTCCTAATCAATATAACATCATTAGGTAGCAATCTATTCTCAAAAGTACGAAAAGGATCACTTAATAACGAGCTCACCTCTAAATTAAGTTGTCGCATTCGAGCTCGGGTCTTTGGACCTTCCATAATGGTTGCAGGATCAGTGGGTTGTGCATCTGAAGGAGTGATGTCCTCATTAGAGAGAGCGAGTGAGCTCCACCCCTATATTTATACTAGAGTGAGGTCGGTTTCGGCGCTGATAAATTAGGAAACCATCGGAAACCACCTATGCATGCCGCCATGCAACCGCCAAAGCGAAGTGGGGCCGAGACGGGCTGGGGGTGGTGCGGCCGCACCCTGGCCTGCTCCGCTCGCCACCGCCTTTCTCTGGTGGGCTTCTAGCTAGGCCTAGGTTGCCTCCACGTCGGTGCTTGGCCCAGGTTTGGCGTGTAGGTGGGCTTTCTCCTTTTACTCCTTTGCGCATTTCTGCATTACGCTTTCTGAATTGCGCCTTTTTCTTTGTTTTCAACTTGTATTCAAATGTATGTCCTGCAAAACATATTTCTTCCAATACAAGTGGAACTATATCAATATTAAAAGCATGTGTCGAAAGTTTGTTTATTTCTCCCATTTTGGATAGCAATTGGCGGTCGGAATTCATTGTTAAGGACCGCCAACACTCCACACCCCTTATTTATAGTGTAGAGTGAGGGGGTACTTGTAGGTAGCCAGGAGGTCGATGGCCACCCTAGGGTGCTGGGCGGTGGCTAGGGGCGCTGTCCAGCACTTGGATCCACCGCCTCTTGATCCTCCGGTGCTCGTTGGCTCCCAAAGGTAGTTATAGGACTGGCACATGTCAAAATTCAGCAGATAAGGCGGTTTGTAGTTCGGTTGGAGCCTACCAAGTGTATGACGGTGGGCCGGTGGATCCGCGTCAACTCCATCTTGTCCATCGGTGCAAACCGACTTAGATCAACGCTCGGCATTACTTCTAGAGCGGCTCCCACGGATCGATGATGTGGCCAGGCCGAATGGCACACCGGGCGGCACCCTTGTGGGACCAGCCGGTGTGGCATGTGGGTCCTAGGCCCCACTGCCATGTCCACTTGACTCCTTTGCCCATATTTGTCACTATTTTGGTCCATTTTTGCTATAATTTTCTGCATACAAATAATTCTACAAGCACAAGTGATGAGTATAGGCCCGATCTTCCGAGAGGTAGCTAGTAAGTTCGATTTGTGGAGATCTCAACGTTGGCGATCCGGCTTCAAATCAGACGCGATTCGAACCCTGCAACCGTTACACCACTGCTCCGTTGGTTATCAACCAAGCACAATTTGATTGACCTCGCCAAGAAGGCTTTTCCTGCAAGCGAATTGAAGAGCACAAGCAAGAAGGTAAAATACGCAATCTGAAATTGTAAATATGAATGACGCGAATATCAATAGAGGATTCAAGAACTCGGTTCCAAAGGACTAATCGACACAGTGGTGGAGATCAAGAACGGGGGCCCTGGATCACTGTAAAAGGATTTGTCACCACAGTTACAATGAACGATTCAGTCTCTCGATGGAAAACTAAACTCTAAACAAAACCCAATTGTGTAGCAGCGGCGGTGGCTGTGTTTATAGTCTAAGACTCGACCTAGGGTTGGGGACGGCCAGGGGTTGGGCACCCACAACTTGGGCTTAAGGCCCGACAAGATACATGGCCAAGTTGGCCCAAATAGGTGACGCAGCACCTTGCCGTGGTCACACAGAATGATCCATGGACCTTCTGGAGCTGGGACCAGATCCAAAACGACGGCATCGTCGTCCCCTTTCCAACGCATCCAAGAACAGCCCGTTTCGATGTGGTATGAGAAAGTTATGACCGAAACAGTGACGACGTGTCTGCTGAATCCGAGGGCAACGTGGCAGCTGAGTTGGGAACGAATTGCAACTTGGGGAAGACCATGGCGTCGGTGTGTTCAGCGTGGCGATGTCCTCATCATCCTCCCCTTCTCGAATTGGAGTCGTCCTCGACTCCATCTTGGCGATGTCCTCATCAACAAGTGGAACAAGATGAATTATAAACAAAATATAACATCTGTGATGATGTTTTACCTCACTTTATCATGCTTTTCGGTGGAATATTGATGGTAAAAACAGGTGTACCATCAACAGCCAGCAGGGGCTGCATCGCCGCTGCTGCCGCCTCCATGCGCATGGACAGGGCTACACCGTCGCCTCACCTCCTCCACGTGCGGAAGCGGCCTGTGCCGCCGCCTCCTTCGCGTGCGCTAGTCGGGCCAAAACGCCACCTACTCCCCGCGGCATAGGATGGGGACGAGGCCATAACACCGCCACCTCCCACTGGTTGGACCAGAAGAAAAATGTAAAGGATTGAAGGGAGAGTGGGAGGAGAAAGTAGCGGCGGTAGAAATAAGGTAAGTTAGGGTTAGGCTTTAATCGAGCCGTGTGGAGCCGGCACATCGTGCTAGAGGATCCACCCAGACACAGCTCTACAGTCAGTCTTGGCCATGTCTGAACTGTGCCAAATCATTAGGCCATGGGCCATGCTGATGGGCCATAGGCCTTATGGCCAACTATAACTGTATGTTCTAGTATTTAAATATTGATGCATGCTTTTAGTATATGTTTTTGTAAATATTTTTTAGTTTAATCTTTCATATATATTTTCTGCATATATATACTAACATTAACTAAATATACGGACACACCTCCTCGACCTACTAAATCCACTGCACGCTGTAACAATTAGTCCACTTTCCATATATCCAAACAAGATTCAATGAATATCAAGGCCAAGAGAAGAAACAATGTCTTAGTGTTGGTCGATAGATAGAAATGACAAAAAAATTTCTAATCGATTTTGATATATGGAACGTAGAAATCAGAGTTCGTATGCGAAAACTAGACCAGTTTTAAGAATTGGCTCCGAATTAGAGGACAAAACGGGAACAATATGCGCAAAATTGGTCATAGCAGCAAAGATTTGATGGAAACGATGGGGGAAAACACACGAACTGGACTCTAACATGACCTAACCAGCAACAAGACCTCGACCCAGACACAAACTCAACATGACGGACTCTGAAACTAAAATATGCAAAGGCTATGACGCGAAAGGTTCTAGGACAGGAAATAAAAGTATGGCACTGGACTATAGGACGAATGCGACACACTCAAAACTAGGGGATAAATGTGAACCTGATGGTATACCTTAGCTCTGATTACCACTTAATGGGGACGGGGATCCCGATCTTCCGTCAGGTAGAGGTAACTATCGTTGTGGCGGAGAATGACACACCGATCCGGCTTCAGATCGAAAGATCGAACCCTGCAATCTTAGCACCACAGCTCCTCTGGTTATCAACCAAGTCACGGACCAGGTTGACCTCGCCAAGAAGGCTAATCCCTGCCTGCGCAATGAAGAACACAAGCAAGAACAAGAAAGAACACAACCAAATTGCAGATGAATGATTAATCTCACGAAGTTGGGGTCTCACAAACCGATGAACGGTGAAATTGTTCTTGACAGAATAATCTAAGCAAAACCCAAACCCTAATGGAGGGGTGGCGGCTGTTTATGAAGACTATAGGGTCGTGCAAGACCCCTGGATGCGCCCCTAATGGCCCCAAACACGATACATGGTCCAACGGACCAAAAGACGGTGTCGCAGCACCCTGATAGATTCTGGACGCTGAATTATGACCACGATTCCCGTTGATTCCGAATAGCTTTTTACGTGAGACCACTTGGATTGGCTTCCTTATCAAATTAGCTTTCCTTCCATATGTGCATCGTCGAAAACGGAGTCCGGATGTGTCCTAGGTCACCAGTTTAAGGCAGACTGGTCCTAGAGGTCGACGCAGACTCGAAATCATGTTGGACCGGGCCTCCAGTTCCTGTTGGACGTCCTTGCTGGTCATCATTGCCTCCACCTCTTCCTCTAAGTCCCTCATGACCCTCTCCGATGTTCCAAATCAATATAACATCATTAGGTAGCAATCTATTCTCAAAAGTACGAAAAGGATCACTTAAGAACGAGCTCACCTCTAAATTAAGTTGTCGCCTTCAAGCTCGGGTCATTAGACCTTGCATAATGGTTGGAGGATCAGTGGGTGGTGCATCTGAAGGAGTGATGTCCTCATCGAGAGAGAGAGAGAGCTCCACCCCTATATTTACACTAGAGTGAGGTCGGTTTCGGCGCTGATAAATTAGGAAACCATCGGAAACCGCCTATGCATGCCGCGATGCAACCGCCAAAGCGAAGTGGGGCCGAGACAGGCTGGGGGTGGTGTGGCCGCACCCTGGCCTGCTCCGCTCGCCACCGCCTTTCTCTGGTGGGCTTCTGGCTGGGCCTAGGTTGCCTCCACATCGGTGCCTAGCCCAGGTTTAGCGTGTAGGTGGGCTTTCTCCTTTTACTCCTTTGCGCATTTCTGCATTACGCTTTCTAAATTGCGCCTTTTTCTTTGTTTTCCACTTGTATTCAAATGTATGTCCTGCAAAACATATTTCTTCCAATACAAGTGGAACTATATCAATATTAAAAGCATATGTGTCGAAAGTTTGTTTATTTCTCCCATTTTGGATAGTAATTGGTAGTCGGAATTCGTTGTTCAGGACCGCTAACACTCCACACCCCATATTTATACTATAGAGTGAGGGGGTACTTGTAGGTAGCCAGGAGGTCGGTGGCCACCCTAGGGTGCTGGGCGGTGGCTAGGGGCGCTATCCAGCCCTTGGATCCACCGCCTCTTGATCCTCCGGTGCTCGTTGGCTCTCAAAGGTAGTTATAGGACTAGCACATGTCGAAATTCAGCAGATAAGGCGGTTTGTAGTTCGCTTGGAGCCTCCCAAGTGTATGACGGTGGGCCGGTGGATCCGCGTCAACTCCATCTTGTCCATCGGTGCAAACCGACTTAGATCAACGCTTGGCATTGCTTCTGGAGCAGCTCCCACGGATCGGTGATGTGGCCAGGCCGAATGGCACATCGGGCGACACCCTTGTGGGACCAGCCGGCATGGCATGTGGGTCCCTGGCCCCACTGCCACATCCACTTGACTCCTTTGCCAATATTTGTCACTATTTTGGTCCATTTTTGCTATAATTTTCTGCATACAAATAATTCTACAAGCACAAGTGGAACTAGATGAATTATAAACAAAATACAACATTTGTGATGATGTTTTACCTCACTTTATCATGCTTTTGGGTGGAATGTTGATGGTAAAAACAGGTGTACCATCAACAGCCAGCAGGGGCTGCATCGCCGCTGCTGCCGCCTCCATGCGCATGGACAGGGCCGCACCATCGCCTCACCTCCTCCACGTGCGCAAGCGGCCTGTGCTGCCGCCTGCTTCGCGTGCGCTAGTCGGGCCACACCGCCACCTACTCCCCGCGGCATAGGATGGGGACGAGGCCACAACGCCGCCACCTCCCACTGGTTGGAACGGAAGAAAAATATAAAGGATTGAAGGGAGAGTGGGAGGAGAAAGTAGCGGCGGTAGAAATAAGGTAAGTTAGGGTTAGGCTTTAATCGGGCCGTGTGGAGCCGGCACATCGTGCTAGAGGAGCCACCCAAGCGCAGCTCTACAGTCAGTCTTGGCCATGTCTGAACTGTGCCAAATCATTAGGCCATGGGCCATGCTGATGGGCTATGGGCCTTATGGCCAACTATAATTGTATGTTCTAGTATTTAAATATTGATGCATGGTTTTACTATATGTTTTTGTAAATATTTTTTTAGTTTAATCTTTCATATATATTTTTTGCATATATATACTAATATTAACTGAATATATCAACCTACTGAATCCACTGCGCGCTGTAACAATTAGTCCACTTTCCATATATCCAAACAAGCCCTTTGTTAATTGTTTTCTCTCTTCCAAAATTCAGTGAATATCAAGGCCAAGAGAAGAAACAATGTCTTAGTGTTGGTCTATAGATAGAAATGACAAATTGACAGCTATACATTGAGCGTTACTGTTAGAAGTGACAAATTGTCAAATTGACAGCTATTCAGTTGTTGCTGGTACGGAATCTCTTGTATACCGTTACTACATCCGGCAAACGGCAATAGGAAAGAAGGAAGAAAAGGAGTACAAGCATCAGATGCTGCCTTTTCAATTTTTTTAGTCTGCACGGGGAATTTTTTTATTTTTAACATTTTTAACACTATTTTCAAATCTAACAATTCGTAACTTCTTTTTTTAAAACTAACCTTTTTGGCCGCACCATGCATAGTGACGCGGCAAAACCACCGCGCCATGATGGCGCGGCAAGCCTGCCACGTGGCAGTCAGCCGAGCGCTGACTCGCTTACGTGGTGCAACTTAGGAATTATATCTTTTTCATACGATTTTGGAAGAAGATATTCTTTATATGAAAATTATAGCCCTCGATGAATCTACAATTTCCTAGTTTTGAGTTTTTTCATTTAAGATCGTTAAGATGCACAAAAAAATAATATAAAGTTTCAGCAACGTATTAATCGCATACGAGTGCTTGTCGCCTTGAAAAATCGTATCTTTCTTATATGATGCCAAATGGAGATACTTTCTATAACAAAGTTGTAGCTCTTGATGTGATTTACAACTTTCTAGTTTTGAGTTTGTGCATTTGATGTCGTTAAAATGCTCAAAAATATAAGAGTTTGTATGCGATTAATACGATTATGAAACTTTATATTATTTTTTTGAGAATCTTAACTACTTCAAATGTAAAAACACAAAACTAGAAAGTTGTAGATCTCATCGAGGGCTACAACTTTCGTATAGAAAGTATCTCCATTTGAAACCATATAAGAAAGATGCGATTTTTCCAAGGCGATGAGCGCTTTGTACGCGATTAATACGATGCCGAAACTTTATATTATTTTTTAGCATCTTAACAACGTCAAATGAAAAAACTCAATACTAAAAAGTTGTAGATCTCGTCGAGAACTACAGTTTTCATATAAATATTATCTTCATCCAAGATCATATGAAAAAAGATACATTTTTTTTGTAAGTTGTGCCACGTCAGCGAGTCAGCGCTCGGCTGACCGCCACAGGCTCGCCGCGCCGCCATACATGGCGTGGCATGGCCAAAAGATGTTAAGACATGTTAGATTTAAAAATAATTTTAAAAAGGTGCTAAAAATAAAAAAAAATGGGAGAGGGGGAGAAAGTCTTCCACACCTAAAATTTCGCCGACCTGCTTCCTCGAGTAGCGGGGCAGCAGGCGGCAAGTTGTTGGGAAAGACGACTTCGGAGGCGGTTCCGAAATCAGATCTGCTATTGCAGGCGTCGGTGTGGTCGGCGCAGTAGAGTTCTGCGCCGGCTCGACGATCTCCTCATCACCGTTGTCGTTGATGAACCAGGAGATTGACCCAACCGTAAAAGTTTGACCGGACTGTTAAAAATAGTTTTAAAAAGTGTTAAAAAAAAAAAAAAATTAGGTGAGGAGGAGAAAATCCTCCACGCCTGAATTTTTATTCCACAGATGTAGGCCATGCCGGAGGGTGAAAGGGCATGGCGCCGATCCAATTACATTTAGTTTTAGAGAGGGGGCAGGGATTGGATTACAAGTTTAACAGTGAGTCCCAACAGCTGAGCAGTATGCTCTCTCTCTCTTGGGCAGACGGCAGCGCCAAAGCCTGACTGCCTCTTTGCAGGCGGCCGTGACCCATGGCCCGGAACACGACGTCGTGCCGATGTTTCCATAGTTCCCAGCAGCAGAGGAGAATTAGAGAGCTCGCCGCCGAGTCCGGCAATCGCCCCCGTTTGCCATCCGATGCGTCTCCAGAAAGAGCTGGCAAAGGGGCAGCCGAAGATGATGTGGTCGGCTGTCTCATCCGCCGCGCCGCAGACGTCGCACTCAACGTTCTGGAGGATGTTCTTGTGGCGGAGGGACGTCTTGCATTGGATGCGGTTGTTGGTGAGGAGCCAGCCGAAGAACTTGACTCGGGGCGGAGCGAAGTTGCGCCAGACGAAGTTGAAGGAGGGGGAAGTCTGCTCACCGCGCGTGGAAGCTCTGTCTATCATGCCAAGCCTTTTCAATTGTGTGGGTGCAATCCAGGGTACATATACACCTTCTAGTGTGGAGCACTACCTCTAAGCTAGCAGAGATTCACCTTGCCTTAGCTACACTGCACGTTCTTACTGGAGTTACTATCAGAAATAGGACTCTCAAAAATAGAGGAAGCATCGTATCCCTCAGATCCTAAGTAGGGGCCTGTTTTAGGGGGACATTGCTCGAGTTTCTCTAATAACTGAATATGGACGGATCCTCTTCTCATCTAATAAACCTGATCCTCTCAACTAATAAACCTGCTGAATGCATGCGCTGTAACAATTATAGTTTGTTTTCCACAGATTGAAGCAACCACTTTGTTAATCGTTTTGTCTCTCCCAAAATTTAATGAATATCATAACAAGGCCTAGAGAAGAAACAATGCCATAGTGTTTGACAGCTATACAATGAGCGTTACTGTTAGAGGTCACAAATTAACAGCTATTCAGTGGTTGCTGATACGAAATCTCTTGTATACTGTTAGTCCGTTACTAGCTACATCCAGGAAACGGCAGCAGGAAAGAAGGAAGAAAAGGGGTACACGCATACGCATCAGTTGCTGCGTTTTCAGTTGTGTTGGTGGTGCATAGCAGGGTACATATACACATTCAGTATGGAGCACTATCTCTACACTGCACAAGCACACAACACATCCGCCATGGTGATGACGACCTTCAAGGCACACCGGAGCAATCCGGAGCTGGTGACGCCGGCATCACCAACACCTCAGGGGAGCAAGACCCTCTCCGATGTCGACAGCCAGATCCCCCTGTGGTTCTACGCCACGGTGATCGAGTTCTTCCGCCCCCGTGACGCTGTTGACGGCCACGAGACCCCGGTGGTCGATGTCGCCAAGGCCATCAGGGAGGCCCTGGCCAAGGCCCTGGTGTACTACTACCCAATCGCCGGCCGTCTCAGGGAGGTCTCCAAAGGTAAGCTGGCGGTGGAGTGCACCGGAGAAGGAGTGGTGTTCGTGGAGGCCCATGCTGATGTGCGGCTAGATGAGCTTGGTGAGCCACTGGTGCCGCCATACCCTTGCATCGAGGAGCTCGTATGCGACATCGGCGATGCCAAGGACGTCGTTGGCAGGCCTCTGATGTTCATGCAAGTGAGTCCCCAGCACCATACTTAAATCTTGCAACCACAATAGTTGCTACTTCGCTATTGTTGGAGTCCTACTTGGAAGCTGAAAGTAGTATAGCTTATTTTTCAATCACAATCATGGTTCATGGAAAGAATATTTGCAAGTAACTGAGATAAGAATGCTTACTCTGAAAAAGTCTGAACTCTGATCTATTGTGCAGGTGACGAGGTTCAAATGCGGTGGATTTGCCATCGGCGTCAGCATCTGCCACAACATGGCTGACGCCTTCGGCGTCATCCAGTTCCTCAAGTGCGTAACCGGTCTTGCACGAGGCCAGGAGCACCCGGCCGTTCTGCCGGTGTGGGACAGGGAGCTTCTGATGGCGCGCAACCCACCCGACTTGACAAGCCTGCCCTTCGTCTCGGACGAGCCATCGCCGCCGGTCCAGCCTATGGCCATGGACAAGATGGTCGGTGACTACTTCCTCTTCGGCCCGAGAGAGATCGCCGCCCTGCGAAGCCAAGTGACCGAGCCGGCCACGGACTTCGAGCTCATCACGGCCGCCATGTGGATGTGCCGAGCAGAAGCTATAGCTCTTGCTCTTGGGTGCGGCGGGAGCGCCGACGGCAGCCAGCAGCAGCGAGCGTCGTCCCTGCTGATCACCATAAACGTTCGAGGGAAAGCCAAGCTGACCCCGCCCCTCCCGCGCGGGTTCTACGGCAACGGGTTCGTCTTCGTGGAGGCGGAGCTGCGCGGGACGGCGGCGGGCTCGCTCGGCGGCACGGTCGAGCTCGTGCAGAAGGCCAAGCGTGGCATGACGGAGGAGTACGTGAGGTCGATGGTGGATCTGTTCTCGGTCGGCGGGGCGGCGCCTTACGCGCGGGGATGGACGTTCGTGGTGTCGGACATAACGCGGATCGGGGAGGACGACCTGAACCTGGGGTGGGCGGAGCGGGTGGGCGGCGGCGTGCCCATCGTCGGAGACGACCACGCCACCAAGCTGGTGAGCTACCAGATGAGGTGCAAGAATGCAGACGGTGACGACTGCGTGGTGGCCTCCATGTACTTACCAGAGCCGGCCATGGACAAGTTCAAGGAGAAGATCCTCCTCATCTTAGCAAGTTGAATGCTAGCTAGCGACTTTGTTGGGATAAAAGAATAATGTACTAGCACTCCTTACTCCGTACCGGTTTCGCCGTTTGAGTAATAAATAAGTTACTAGCAAATGTGCCCGTATGTTAAGTTGAAAAAAAATATATGTCATAGTTGACATCATCTTCTATAGGATGGTAGACAGTTCAAGGAGGGCCAATGTCCTTGATCATGGCTTTAGCCATGCTTACTGATATATCAGAAAAAATAGTGGTTAGTTAGTTAGCAGGCTAGACAAGAAAAAGTAAGAGAATTCTCTTTTAGAATCCTTGTGCTCGGATCCATGAAAGATACTTGCAGGAAACATGATTCACTTTGATCTTGCCTTATACACCATATAAGTTAGGAGTAAGTCGCAAACCATGAATTTTACCCTTGCTGGCTTGGCTTTGACTTCCTCTTGGTCCATCCATGTGTTTCATATGCTGCTTTAGGGATAGTTCGGTAGAGCTCCGTTTCGTCGGTGAAGTATTTTTTTTTTTTTTTACTTTAGCTCCATAATTTTTTGATAAAAACTTTTAGCTACTTTAGGGATAGTTCGGTAGGCTTTGACTTCCTCTTGCAGTTACCTACTTAACTTTTTATAGCAATTTTGCATCACAAATCTGTGTGATCATCGGGGATTGCATTTTAACAATTCAAACAACCAGACCACCAGCATTCCAATTCACACTTGCATGAACCAAATACAAGAAAATTTACACAAATTTCAGCAGGGGTTATGTTCATAATTTTGTAAACAATAGTTACTCCCTGGAAAATAGTTTGGATTTATAACTCAAGTTATGGTCTTGTTTCTTACCAGCTTGGTGGAAGAGACAGCTATTGGCATTTGCACAGAAGAAATGCATGTCAGGGTGGTGCACTTTACATCGCGGTCAATCTGCTCCATAATCTCTGAGTACTGTATGAAAGAAAAATTCCAATAAAAGAGCAATAAAGGAGGGCAAATCAGTTCATACATGCATCGAGCCCAATAACATATGTGTAGGTACACAAAGCATGCATGCACACTCAAAAAGATGTTTATTTTCTAAAACCAAATTGCAAAATAAGCCATGGCATAGTTGGCTCAAAGATTTGATTTCCAAACCATTTTTTTTCTCTAACCACAGTGAACCTAGAATGTGGAGCAAGTATAATAAAGTGAGCCAACTGCATTATTCCAGTTCCACTTGATTCTTGCTATGAACAAGTCATACATGCTAATGTCAACACAAATACATCATAAAAACAACGACGACTGCCATATGCATAGCTCTAAAATAAGACCTCAGAAACTGCTGTTACTGACATTAAGGTGAACTGAATTTCTAGCCATATTATAAACATAATAAAGAGTAATAGCATCACAAGGCGCCTATATACCTAAAAAACTAACAAGCACTGGGTGTAGATAGTCATGGAGACATGAAAGCATATGATTGTCATAAAGCTCAAACCTCATTAGAAAAGAGCATCAGACTAAACTTAGCCTCCGTAGAGTCATATCCATCTTGCTGCTGCATCCACCAAATTTTGTTAACTGGTCAGAATATAATACTGAAACAGGGGGCAGTTACCTTGTTATGTTAGCAAAAAGAATATCTAACTTGGCAGATCTATTAGTTGCAGGACCAGTGCATTTGGAGTCTGAGGATGCAAGTTCAGATTGAAATCACACTGGAACATGACAAAATATTACCTTTTTAATGATCCTGGGAAGGAAAAAAGATGAAAGTTCGTCCATATTGCAATAACCATACCTGCCAACAGCTGAAAATATCTTCTTAATATTCTGGTAGGAGGGATCACCAGGAAGATTTTCTGCAACAACAATCCGGGACTACGAGAGGAAACCAAATGGATCCGTGCGCAGTCTCAAAGTTTATGAAATAAAGCAAGTGATGCAGAGAAATAAGTTAATACCTGGAGCTCCTGAAATATTCCTAGACTGCTACTTAAAAACTTGTAGGCATAACTCCTTTTCTTCAGTAACATATGAAGCCAGGAACTCGAGAAAGAATAAGCATAGATTACTTTCCTACTCCATTTGTTTAAGCTTTTGTCCTTTGTTTTCAGTCAAATTCAGTAACATAGAATGCCAGCTAAGAGAACAAATAGACATAGTTTTATTCCTCCACTGACATACCAGACCTGCTACTCAAGAGCTGGTTGTTTTCTAAATCCACTTGTTTATGCCCAATATAAGTGCAGGTATCTTCTTGGTATTGCACAAGTTATATCACCTATTGAACTCACAGCTACAACTGGTGCTGGAGATTCATTCATCGGAGCAGTTCTATATATAGTCTCTTTGCACTGTCCAGTCTCTAATCAAAATCAAAAGAAATTGGCTCCTAACCTGAACAAATGGTCTCAAGGTTGAATCGGCTACTTACCTCAGTGTACTTTCCCGGCCGGGCGAGCGACTCATCACTCAACTGGTGCCTCCTCCCTCCTGACCTTTTAGATGGAGATCGGAGAGTGTCATGGTCTGGAGCAGCAGTTGCTGCTGGACATGCACTGACAGGATGGTGAGGCTCGACTCAGCGGCGATCACGGTGGCCTTGCCGCCGCCGCGGCATGGAGGCCATAAATTCAGAAGAGTGCCCTTGTTCCACTTCAGTTCTGAAACTACAGGAGCAGACATATATATAGGAGAAATCAGTGTTTATTTAAAGAAGGGAAATCAACTTATAGTGGCTGATGTCGTATCAGTCTCTCAAATTCACCAAATCACGTGAACTGGAACAAGAAAACTTCCAGAAGTTTGCAAAGCTCGCCATGAATCTTCTTGAAAGTGCTCACGTTGAACCAGCAAGCATACAATTGAGCCAAATACACATGGAAGAAGCATCGATTGAAACTATAATGCCTCTGCAAAGAGGCTCAAACCATAATCCAGGCATCTAATCGCCCAGACCCGTCCAACGTCATCTTCTTATGTCTCCCCCTCTCTCAACGGAGAAAAGTGATATAATTTCAATATATGGAACTCTCCTAATCCCTGTTGTCAATTCTAATCCGGCGAGACCTTGCAAGATCTGGTTCGAGATGCAGAGACTTCTATGTGAACAAAGATTAAATTTGTTTTTATAACAAGAAAGATTCACAAGCTATTTTATAAGGAAACAAGGGAAAAGAGAGAAACCTGTATTGAATACATCATGGAAATAGCAGACCCAATTCGATTCCGTTCTTCCTTCCAATTTCCTCATCATCAAGGACTCCTGGCGCCGCTCAGAGAGAAAGGACAACGGGACAAGGAAATCTAGCGCCGTTTGGACGGACGGGAGGAGGATGGACCGCGATGGACGCCCGGGGTGGCTGCCATTGCTGGGCTTTACCTTCCTCACCTTCAACTGCAGGCTGGCCGTGTACCGCTCCTGGGGCAGGGAGGAGCCCTATGTCCAGCCGCCGGGAGGCCGAGACGGATGAGCATCGCGAGGGCGGTCCGGCAAGCGACGGCGCCACCGCGGCTAGGGAGGGGGCGGGGGCGTGGACGGCGAGCGTCGGCTTCCGGCCGCCGGAAGGCCGCGGTAGATAGGCGGCGCAACCGCAGCGAGGGAGGGGGCGGGGCCGCGGACGGCAAGCGTCGGCCGCCGGGACTCGCGCGAGCTCGGCCGCCGAGACTCCGGAGGTCACGGCGGATGGGCGGCGCCACCACAGCGGGGGACTGGGGAGGAGGCGGGGCCGCGGTCGGCGAGCGCCGGCCGCCGGGACTCGCTCGAGCTCCGGTCGTGCGCGCGTACGGCGTACGGGAGGAGGAGCGTCGGACAGATGATTTATCTTTTAACCAAGCGAGCGAGTGGAGTGGGCCGCGTATGGGCCGAAAGCGAGCAAGTGCGACAGTCGAGCGAGTGGGACAGTTGGGTTAGTAGAATGGGTCAGACGAAAAACGGCCCAGACCAAAAAAGAAACTGAAATTTTATCTTTTTATTATTAAGTATAGATTAAGGCTGTATATATTTGTGCTAAAATATATAGAGCTCTGTTCTGATTCGATCCATGGTCGCTGTCCTCGCGTCGATGGGTTTCCATAGTTTAGATTTAGGATTTAATTTGATTTCTATTTTGATCTTGATTTCTGATTCCTGAATCCTTGCGTTGCTGGGTTTCCGTAGTTTAGATTTAAGATTCAATTCGATTTATATTTTGATATTGATTTCTAAATCCGGATGGAACATGGAAGAGACCAACATGATAGCCCACGAATATAAAATAAATAGAGGAGCAGCGAGCAGCCGATCAAATTTCACGGAGGAAGAACGTGATCACTTTGTCTAATTTATATTTGCCACTTTCCTATATTTCAGGTGCCTGAATTTTAAGATGATTTCAGACAACACTCTTCGTACTACTAGTTAGTACGAGTAAATTGTTAGTTTTGTGATTTGTTATTTGTCTTTGTATCATAATATATCAAATTTTTGTCGTTTTCGACTATAGAAATAATTGTAATTTGTTAAATTATCTTTGTGTAAACACATATCGATTTTGTCAGGTTTGTGATTTTATCTAACGAATTTTTTATTCTCAGAACAAAAAATTACAGATTGTGTCTACAGAAATTACAACGAACTAAAACTACAATTTTAGTTTAAAATATATACAATAACCGTCGCCCGAAAGAAAACTAAAATTCAGACACCTGAAATTTAACAAATCCCTATATTTGCTTACTTTCTACTTTTTTTCTTTTCTATTTCTATTTCATGAGTAGGATTCCTATTCGATCAGGCTATTCTAGGCAAGAAGGCTCGTGTGACAGAGGGAGTCTATTTGGATTAGGATTCATATTAAAGTTACCTTAAAATCACATATATTTATATAATAAAATAGTAGGTGTAGGTTTTCACATTCATAAAGTTAGGTAAGGTGGGACGGACGAAAAAAATAAGTGGAGATAAATTTCACCTCTTTAATATTAGGTATAGATATAGATATGCACCTCGATGGGTGAAAGGTTCTTGTTTAGTTTTGATAATTGAGTGACAATCTTAGGTGGACTAATGTGTTTAAGTAAGATACACAGGTGATTAGTCCACAGGTATATGTATGTGAGCAACATATGCCATGACGGTGATGATGGCTCAAAAATGTTACAAAGCTCATACATGTGATGATGAAGGAGCTTATTATACATGAGACATGACATGGAGTCATGTGATCAAGGTGGAAAAGATCAAGACATGACTTGATTTGATGGACCGATTGCAAGCGTGAAGGACAAGTCGGAGGCTTTGGAGTGATGGACCGCGTGGCGGTAAAGCTTGAGCAAGACTTGGCACTGATGGACGAAGGCAACAGTGAAAAGCAAGTGAAGTCAAGATCGATGAACCAATACGGTCACGTGATGATATGAAGTGGATCATATCATTTGGTGATTGGTTGGTGCATGTGTTGCATCAACAATGGAGGAGATGGAATGGAATGCGCAAGACAAAGGTATAACCTAGGGTATTTCATTTCACTGGTCATAGGTGTGTAGAGAAGTTTATGACCGGGTTTAGGATAGATGGTCATACTATCAAGAGGGGAAAACTTATTTGCATATCGGTCATCTAGTGCCACTCGAGTGATCTAACTTCGCATCATCGCTAAGATAGAGTGGCGTGGCAAGTTGAGTGGTTAATTCTTTGGAAAATATTTGTGAAAAGCTAACACACATACACATGATGATGTACACTTGGTGGTGTTGGCACATTTGCAAAGGAGAAGAAGTTGGAGTTGATGAGGATCAACTCGGTGAAGAAACGGAGGCGAGAAGGTGTCACTGTGAGTGATCGGACGCTGGCCTCGGCTGGACCGGCGCGTCCGGTCAGTGGCGGCAAAGAGTACGTAGGCATCGGTCTTCGACCGGACGCTGGGCGAAGAAGTGACCTGACGCGCAGGAGCAGCATTCGGTCAGGCTGACGTACGCTGACGTAGGCGGCACTGGTGTTGACGCGTGGGTGCAGAGCTGACCGGACACTGGTCTGTGTCCGGTCATGCATGATCGGACGCGTCCGGTCGCAAATCAGAGGCTCAGGGAGCTCTCTAGAAACGACCGGACTCTGGCTGGTCTACGTTCGGTCATCCTCACTGTGCTGTGTCCTGTCGTCGTGTGACCGATGGCGCGCGAAGTTACCATTGAGATCGGGCGGCTCCGGTTGAACGCAGAGCGACACGTGGACGGCATAGCACGATCGGACGCTGGTCTGCGTCCGGTCGTGAAGCACCAGACGTGTCCGATAGCAAAATAGAGGCTCGGGGATCTCTCTAGAAATGAGCAGATTCAGGCGTAGCAGCGTCCGGTCATCCTCACGGTGCGTTCGGTCACAACTTAACCATTGAGATTGAGCGCTCGGTATTTGAAGCCAGGGATGACGTGGCAGCCATCCGTTGATTGAACGCTGGCAGGGTGCGTCCGGTCGATCTGACTGGCGCGTCCGGTCAGCCCAAAAAACACCCAGTGAAGGGGTAACGGCTATTTTAACCTATTGGGCTATAAATAGAAGTGTTGGTCGGCCTTTGGTCAGGAGCTTAGTAGAGCTGAGCACACTAGAGCCTTGGTGGCTTATGTGGTAGTGCTTGGGAGCCCTCCATCTCACATATGCTTGATAGTGATCATCCGATTATGTGAGAGAGCGATTCTAGTGCGATTGCATCGTGAGGTTGCATCGAGTGGCACTAGGTGATCGAGTTGCAAGCCGGTGGTGCTTGTTACTCTTGGAGGTTGCCACCTCCTAGACGGCTTGGTGGTGGACTCCATCGAAGCCCGCAAGAAGCTTGTGCGGTGCTCCGGAGAAGAGCTTTGTGAGGAGTATTGTGCTTGCCCCGCGGGAGCCGCGAAAAGCAACTCTAGTTGAGCGTGTCGTTGAACTACTCCCACTTTCAAGGTAGGTTCTTGCAGTGCCCGACTTGCGGACTTCGCGGGTGATGCCAATTAGCCACCGAACCACCAAGTGAGCAGTCGACGCAACGGGGACGTAGCGTATTGGCAAGCACGTGAACCTCGGGAGAAAATTCACCGTGTCAACATTGTTCTTCCCATTGGTTTACAATCCCCTTACACAAGCTTGTAATTACTTTCATATACATTGTGTTTGTGTAGTTGCTCTTGTAATTAGTTAGCTTGTGTAGTTCACTAGTTACCTTCTTACTTGTGTAGCATAGAAGTAGCTCCCTTGCGTGGCTAATTTTGGTTTTGTGTAACCTTGTTAGTCACATTGCTTAGTTTGTGTAGCTAAGTGTTTGCGCTCTCTAATTTAACATTGGTTGCCTTGTTATTGAGCATTGCTAGTGAGCTTAGTAGCTTTGTGCTTTTACTTACTAGAATTGTGTAGGAGCTCTCCGGTGTGCAAAATACTAGTGGCATAGGTTTGTGTGACCTTGCTTCTAGAATTGGATAGGTGAGCTCTAGCTAGCCCGGCACCTTTGTTGCCTATTTAGAATTTTTATAAGGTGCTTGTGAACTTCGATAGAGGGGTGTAGTCTTGGCTAGACCGATTGTTTTAATTCCGCATTTGTTTCAGTTAGCCAGTGCGATTAAATTTAGAAAGGACTATTCATCCCCCTCTATTCCGCCATCTAGACCCTATAATGGGGTTTTTAGATTGGTTTCCATGAGTACGTAATTAACGTTAGTCCTAGTCGTTAACTTGCAAGTACTCCGATCTTATCTTCCAATTACTAATAAATCCATTAACTCATGCTTCAGCATGCCCTAGAACCTCATGTTACATAAGTATTAATGCCAGTTTTGGTGGGGGGTTATGTCCAGTTTTCAAGACTATCTCATGTTAGTTTCATTCTCATAAAACTCATTTTACTCTTATAAAACTTTTATCATGGCAAAATATTATGTCATGTCATCATATTTGCAAAATATTATTCTTGAATGCCAAAACCGCCAAGAAAACTAATTTCCCTTATCTTCTATTTTTGAGTGTGTTTGCTTAACGGTTTGTGGCCAAGGATCATTTCCTTGGCGGTTTAATCCTTTTCCTTGGTGGTTTTTGGCACTCAAGGAAATATATACGGTTCTAGGGTTTATCCTTGTTCTTGAGTATAGAGAGAGAGGGGGTGAAGCAAATGAATGAGTGAGTGAGAGTGGGATGAAGTGGAGTGGCTTCAACTGATGAAGAGCTCCAACTTGTGCTAACATGTGGGTCCAAGCAAAATGCAAGTGGAAAATAGCTCATTTTCCACTTACCTTCACTGTTCTGTAATTTATCGGATGGTCCGGTAACTCTGGCGGACTCTCCGATGATCCTCTATCTTTGTTGAATTGATTGAATGGTTGGGAGACTTGGTATTGGGGACCAAGATATTATATCCAAGGGTGATTTCTGGCGTTGAGAAGGTGTTGATGATGTCAATTGGTTGTCTTATGATCTAAGTAAGAGTTTCCCATTCCCTCGATCACTAACTAGACCATGTCCGTTCTGGGAGTCTTCGCAAGGTTGATTGATGAATTCATGACAGTAACATGGGTCCAAGGCATCAAGGATCTCCACGGGTGAACAAGTATCTAGGCTCAAAGCTTTCAGCAGCTATTTTGCAGGGCTAGGGTAGAGGTTTAGATTGGAACGACATTTTAGGTCGTTACACTTGGGATCTACGCAATTGTAGGTAGAAGTCGAACGAGACCCTCTGCGAGTACATCCATGACAAGAACATTATTATTGGCACGAGCACCATACAAACAAATAGTACATCCACGAGCATTTTTTTCTAGTCTATATCTATATCTATTAAAGAGCAAACTTTCGTCTCTCACTCTCTTCACTCTATCTCTGTTCATGTGTTCCTCGCTCACTAACTCACTGCTCATATGTCCCTCAACCTATCGTCCCCCACTCTCATCCTTCTCATTTTATGTTTGGAGCTCCAAAACCTTCATTGATGCCACACTACCCATCTCTTGGCTTGACCACTCAAACCCCTTCATATTGTGCACACATATGTGATCATGTGCCTCGTCTTCCATATTTTTGAAACTCCGAACAGATACACAAAATAGCCACATATTTAAGTTGAGTTAATTTTCCACACGAGATTAATTATTTATTGCACTAGCATTTATATGACCCTTAGAATCTATATCTATATCTATATCTCTTATAATTCTAAACCCCACTAACTATTTATCTCAACATGCAAGATGTCCAACTAGGCAGTGCACTATCACAAATAATTAAAATTCACTAGCAGATGCAATTGTAATGTCCACATCAGTAAGACAAAAACATTTTACTATCCACATCATTATGCCATGCAATCCACTAATCCGTAATTCCCATTACAATGCGTGGGGTATGTTTTTGGTTTGATATATTGGCTAAGCCCATTTAAATCTAACGAAAATAGCCAGCTCACTCACTACTACATATAGACATACCACGATCGGTTCATAACCCCCATTGCAACCATTTTTCAGCTTTGATAGTATACACTCGATGGTGATACTCGAAGCCATCATGGTCGGCTAGCAATCGACTGTGTTCGATCTCAATACCGCCGCATTGGTCAATTATCCGCTTGTGTCGAGGCTAACATCACTGTCGTATGAGCACATCAACCGCCTATATAGTGGTCACCAACATTGTCGCTTGTACTTCGACCAGACTGTCTGTAGTGCGGGTTCACTGTCGCTTCGCTTTGACGGCTGAGATGTCTGTGTAGAGGTAAACATCATCGTCGCTTCAGCATACGAATCATAAGTATAAAGGTTATGGTCACCGTCGCCTTGCACCACGATCCACCTTTGATAATCGTTTAGTTGGTGTCGGGTTACTAAACAATTCGATGGCGATACACTTCTGATCCCTGCCGCATCATACGTACAGCGATGGTGTTGGACATTTGCACCACCACCGACGGTGATAACAAAACAATGAATGACGCTTAGATCCGATGGTGATAGAATTTCATCTGGTTTCACAATATTTACTAATTCAGCTAGGCCCTTAATAGATTACTGAACACAAAGCATATAGATATAATCATTACATCCATAAAACATGTTTACAAACAAGAGTACTTTTTACAATAACAATGGATGCTACCATAACATCTTTCTCAACTGATATCCTAACACAAGCGGTGCATAGATTGCATACTAATGTTACTGAACTCTATAGACTTACGTAACGAAACGACGTAGCTGTGCTCCTCGTATGTGGCACTCCTGCTTGCAAGGTAAAATGAATATACTTAGTGCATGCTTCGGATTGGTAGCCAATGCACCATGGAACCTGTAACACCCTCGGTGTTACGCCCTAAATCAATTATTAAAACATGTCATGAGCATCATGTTTATATGTTAATGCATGTGATAAAGTGTGTAGATCAATTTCTGTAACTCAAAATGATCAATAAAAATGCTAAACAAAAGTTGATTCGATAGTTCATGCATATCAAGTAGGGTTTAAAACCAATTTTTATTAAGCAAAAATACTATAGAACATATGTGTGATACGTAAATAAAGTTGGAAGTGCAAACTTTGTAGATGACAGTGAAATACTTGCTGTAAAAAAATAATGTTACTAGCTAGTATTTCTAATAGTTTAGAAACGGAACTTGAAAATAAATCTAGCTCAAGACTTAAAAAATTCCTAAGGTGAGCAGCAATGTGACAAAGCCATGTTTGGCAAATTATTCTGTGAAATTGAGTTAAGAAGGGGTGTCGTGTTGTAGCTCTTGTCGATAGCCTAAGGTGCCCTATTTAGAGTAGTGAAGATGGCTTGGTTCCAACTTGAATCGTTTAGTTTTTACGAGCGCTTTAAAATTCATGCGCGTACTCAGTCTCGGGCTGCCGGGCTCGGGCACGTGGTCACCACGCATGGCCGTTCTGCATTGCTGTGCGGCTGTGCCGTGTTTGCGCGTGCATGGTCGCACACCTGCCGCCCAAGGCTGCCCTTGGTCTAGCCGTGGCCTGGCCACGGCTTGGCCGCTCTGGCCGCACCGCTTGTAGCCAGCCGTAGGTCATCATGCCCCACCGGCCCTCTCTGCGCCCGACCGCCACAGCCACCGCAGCTACCGCTGATGCTGCTGCTGCCCTCCATGTCATGCATCGTGAAGAAATCGCGGCCGCAGTCGCTGCCACTGCCGCCGTGTCACTCCCGTACTCACGTCTGCTCGCTGCATCGCGCTGCCCCCTCCCTGGCCCGGTTGGGTACCATCTGCACGTGGCCGTGCATGCCGTCGTCATGCCATTAATGGCGCTACGGTGCATGGGCCATGGCCGGTCGCGGACGCTCGCGCTCGTCCCCTCATGCTTGGACATAGGTCCCTCGACCACGACAATTGCACCCTGTCTCTGTCTCTCTCTTTCCTTCTCTCTGTTGTCGCCATCGAGCTCGCATCGTGCACATGCGGCCATACTTGCTCGGGGCGTCTCCGGCCAGGCCACCGCCATGGGTAGGATCGTGGTGCGTCACGGATGCCTACCCATCATTTCTATTATCTATTGCACGTTGTGGCTCACTAGAACGCGGTTGGCGACGCTGCAGGTCACCCGCCACCGGGGAGAGCCTCCTCTGCTTCACCTCTATTCATGCAACCACCGCCCATCATCGTGCGTCGGCCCATAGGTGAGCATCGGTCCCATAGCTAGGTCTGCAAGGGTCCCGATTGGCCGGCGTAATGAGGCCATATCGATCCATGCTGCACCGGCAGCGCGGGGGTCGCGGGGACCTCCTCGATGCGAAGACAAGTTCTCTCCGGGTCTTTCGTGCATAAGTGTTGACTGAGTAAATAGGACGAATAGTGGTTGCGAGAATAGTAGGAAGCTCGGGGGCATTTTCGCTAAAATGCCAGTGCGCACGCGGGCTCCCCGCCACGGGCCGCCTCCGCGCATGGGCCGCGCCCCGCGTGGGCCGCGTTGGGCCGAAATCGGTTTATCTTTTTTGTGGAAAATAGAAATAGCTTTTTATTTAAATTGTGAGCTGAACTTTGGTAATTAATATAAAATAATGTAGATATCCAAAAATTATGAAACTAATTTTTTTAGGTTCCTAAAAACATTATCTACCTATTAATATAGTTAGTTCATACATATCCATGTGGTTGCTAAGGAGCATTAAAATAGTTGAGATGCTTAGTATTATTTTGATTAATAATTATAGGAATTTTTGTGGTAAATTGGTGATACCTTTAGTCCTAAAATTTTTATGGTAGTTTTCTGGTATTATTATGTGCTCGCTGTAATTTTTGTAGCCTTAGAATAGGCTAAGCTTTAGGGTAGTTAGATACTCCTTGTTTTAATATATGTTAAATCGCTAGTAGAAGCAAGATTGCATTTTAGTTGCTAAGTTAATACCTGTTAGATGAATCCATACCTGTTTTGGTAGAAATGATAGGTATTAGTATCTTAGCCATTAGAGCTAGCTTAGTGGTTTAGTAGATTTATTCTTATTTTAAGAATTGTTGTTGCCATAATATTAAGGGTTGCATCGTCATTGCATGCATATAGAGAACGAGTTGGAGTTCATGACCGTCGGAGAGCAGGAGTACGAGGAGGTGATCGAGGAGTACGAGGAGGAGGTTCTCATACAGGAGGAAGCCTTAGAGCCACCGACGACTGACTTAGCTGACAATCTGCCTGCCCAAGGCAAGCCCCAGTGCATAACCCTTATTTTGAATAATCACTGGTGAAAGCTCTAGTTTGGTTTTAGTGAATTGATAAAACCCTAAGTGCTAACCTAGTTTATCAAGTGATCATAAGATAGGTAGCACATTTCAAGTGGTGAAGCAAATGAAGATCATGGCATGATGATGGTGATGCCACGGTAATGATCAAATGCTTGAACTTGAAAATAAGAAAGAGAAAAACAAAAAGCTCAAGGCAAAGGTATAATTGGTAGGAGCCATTTTGTTTTAGTGATCGAAACACTTAGAGAGTGTTATCACATTTAGGATCGATAGCCGTACTATTAAGAGGGGTGAAACTCATATCGAAATGCGGTTATCAAAGTGCCACTAGATGCTCTAACTCATTGCATATGCATTTAGGATCTAGTGGAGTGCTAACACCCTTGAAAATGTTTGTGAAAATATGCTAACACATGTGCATAAGGTGATACACTTGGTGGTTGGCACATTTGAGCAAGGGTTAGAAACTTCACCGGTGGAGTGTCCGCCCGTAGAGTGCGGACAGTCCGACGGTGCCACCGACGCACTGTATAGAAAAGACAGGGTTTCACAGAGCGTAACGGACGTGTCCGGTGGCTTAACCCAGGTGAACGAAGGTCACTATAAGTGACCGGACGCTGGTCTCTATAGGACCAGCGCGTCCGGTCATTAGCAGCAGTGAGCGTGCGGTTTCAGTCTCATGACCGGACGCTGGCATGAGAAATGACCGAACACTCAGGGCCTGAGTCCGGTCAGCATGACGTATGATGACATATGTAGCGCATAGGGGAGACGTTGAGTGACCGGACGCTGGGTGAGTCCGGTCGGGCATGACCGGACACATCCGGTCGTGATTTTTCGCTTCTGGTACCTTACTGGAAATGACCGAACGCTGGTGTTGGTGCCTCCGGTCACTTTGAGCAGCACGTCGGTCACTACTTAAATGTACTGATGACCATTGAGATCGAGCGATCAGCGTTTGAAGCCGATGACACGTGGCAAGCATCGAGCGACCGGACGCTGGGGTCCTGTGTCCGGTCGATCTGACCGGAGCGTCCGGTCACCCCGTCTTGTGCCCAATGAAGGGGTACAACGGCTCTATTTCGTCGGGGCTTCTATTTAAGCCCCATGGCCGGCTCTAGCTCACTCTCTTGGCCATTTGCATTGACACAGCAACCTTGTGAGCTTAGCCAAAGACCTTCAACTCATCTCCATCATAGATTCATCATCTTTGTGAGATTGGGAGTGAATCCAAGTGCTTTGCTTAAGTGTTTGCATCTAGAGGCACTTGGTGTTCATGTTTCGCTGTGGGATTCGCTTGTTACTCTTGGTGGTTGCCGCCACCTAGACGGCTTGGAGCAGCGAGGATCATCGAGCGAAGGTTGGTGATTGTCTCCGGCTCCGATCGTGGTGATTGTGAGGGGTTCTTGACCGTTTTCCGGTGGAGAGCCAAAAGGTACTCTAGTGAATTGCTCATGACTTGTGTGATCCTCATCTTGTGTTGGTTGTGTGGCACCCTATTGAGGGTTTGACGTGTGATGCCAATTAGCGCGTGAACCTCTAAGTGAGTGAATCGCCACAACGAGGACTAGTTTGCCGGTAAGCAAGTGAACCTCGGTAAAAAATTATTGTGTCATCATTTGATTCCGAGGTGAATGGTCTTCATTGTTATTCATTCTTGTGATTGAATGGCTCCTTCCTCGACACGGCGGTATAACCATCTTGCTCACTCTCTTTACATTACCACAAACTAGTTGTCAAGCTCTTTAGTGTAGCTAGTTGTGAGAGCTTGTTAGTTTGGTTAGTGTGGCTCTTTAGTTAGCATTTGAGAGCACACTAACTTAGTGTAGTGATGTAGATATTGTGTGGATAGAAACTATATAAACTAGAATTATGGTAGGTGGCTTATATTTTTAGTAGGTTAGCGCAACTCTATCGAATGGATGTTAAGAGTGCAATTCTCAATGGTTACATCAATGAAAAAGTATATGTTGAGCAACCTCCCGGTTTTGAAGATGACAAGATGCCCAACCATATGTACAAGTTGAAAAGGCATTATATGGCTTGAAGCAAGCACCTAGAGCATGGTATGAGAGATTGAGGAACTTCCTACTCTCTAAAGGGTTCATGATAGGCAAGGTTGACACCACTCTTTTCATCAAGAAAATTGGAAAAGATTTATTTGTGTTGCAAGTCTATGTTGATGACATCATATTTGGATCAACCAATCAAGACTTTTGTGATGAGTTTGGAAAGATGATGGCTAATGAGTTTGAGATGTCCATGATTGGAGAGTTGAGTTACTTCCTTGGTCTTCAAATCAAGCAATTAAAGAATGATACTTTTATGAGTCAAGGCAAGTATATCAAGGACATGATCAAGAAGTTTGGAATGAGTGATAGCAAAGACATTAGTACACCAATGGGAACAAATGGCATCTTGGATAGTGATGCAAGTGGCAATATGGTGGATAAAAAATTATATCGGTCTATGATTGGAAGCCTACTCTATGTGACCGCATCAAGGCTGAATGTCATGTTTAGTGTATGCATGTATGCAAGATTTCAAGCCTCACCAAGAGAAAGTCATTTGAAGGCTACTAAGAGAATATTGAGGTACTTGAAGCATACCCAAAATATTGGTTTGTGGTATCCCAAAGGAGCAAAGTTTGAGCTAGTTTGTTACTCCGACTCGGATTATGCGGGATGCAAGGTTGAAAGAAAGAGCACATTGGACACATGTCAATTGTTGGGAAGATCACTTGTTTCATGGTCATCAAAGAGGCAAAATAGTGTTGCATTATCAACCGTCGAAACCGAATACATATCCGCCGGTAGTTGTTGTGCACAAGTAATTTGGATGAAGGCCACTTTGAGTGGCTTTGGAATCAAGTTCAAGAAAGTGCCATTGCTATGTGACAATGAGAGTGCAATCAAGTTAACCAACAATCCGGTTAAATATGCAAGAACAAAGCACATAGATGTCCGCCACCATTTCATAAGAGATCACCAACAAAAGGGGGACATTTGCATTGAGAGTGTAAGCACCGAAGATCAACTTGCCGATATATTCACCAAGCCATTGGATGAGAAAAGGTTTTGCAAGCTAAGAAATGAGTTGAAAATATTGGATTTCTCAGATATGTGTTGATGCACCCCCCACTCATATGACATGCCTCTACTTCGAGCAATCCAAGGTAAAAGTTGATTGGCATGGCATATATCCTTGCTAAGGACTTGTTTAGTGCATCTAGACATCTTTCATATTTAATAGGCTCATTCATGAAAATCAAATAAATTTGATGATCGTATGGTACCACTATTGCTTCTATGCTTATTTTGGTCTAATGGTAGCATATGACATGTTTGTGGGCTTGTAAACCTAGTGTTTGATCTAGAAAATGAGCTCTAAGTGTTTAAACTCAACATGGTACAAGATAACCCTTATTTGGAGGTGTGAAGAAGCTTGTCCTTGGATCAAACTAAGTTAAATATCTTTGGCAAATGATCTAGATTGAAATAAATTTGGGAAAATGATCCTCACCCCATTGATTGACATTGATAATCTCAACCTATCTACATTTTGAACCTTTGTGGTCATTAATGACAAAGGGGGAGAAAAACAAAGATATTAGTACATGGGGAGAAAAACAAAGATATTAGTGTACTAAGATAGTGAAAAGGCAACAAAGGGGGAGAATTTGACATAGGGGGAGAGATATGACAAAGGAAAGGGATCAACTAAAATTTTGAGCACACAAGTAGGGGGAGCAAGCTCATGAACTTATATGGTGCATTTAAATGTGTAATTCATATGTTTGCTTGCATGGCATAAGTTTTAAATTTCAATATCCATGCTTGTGTGGTGTATGTTAGTTGTAGGTTTGAATAATGAAATGAAAATCTAGCATGCATAGGTTATCTAGTGATTTTATTTTCAAGTGGTATCGAGTTAACCTGGTGCTAAGGATGGTATATTGGTGCACTCCGATTGGTATCACGCTTTAAAGGTCCATCTTTTATATCTTAGCATCATTTAGTAGACATTGTCTCCTATATTTCCTATCTAAGCATATATGCAAGATACAATTTAAACTCTTAGCACATATGTAGGGGGAGCAATTGCTATCATTTGGGGTTCATGAAACTTGTCCATATCCTTTTACACATAGTAAATATGCTTGGACAAGTAACATGGATTCAATTGAATTTCAATTCATATCTTTGTGAAAGGGTTGTCATCAATTATCAAAAAGGGAGAGATCGAAAGCTCTAGTTTGGTTTTGGTGAATTGATAAAACCCTAAATGCTAACCTAGTTTATCAAGTGATCATAAGACAGGTAGCATATTTCAAGTGGTGAAGCAAATGAAGATCATGGCATGATGATGGTGATGCCATGGTAATGATCAAATGCTTGGACTTGAAAAGAAGAAAGAGAAAAACAAAAAGCTCAAGGCAAAGGTATAATTGGTAGGAGCCATTTTGTTTTAGTGATCGAGACACTTAGAGAGTGTGATCACATTTAGGATCGATAGCCGTACTATTAAGAGGGGTGAAACTCATATCGAAATGCGGTTATCAAAGTGCCACTAGATGCTCTAACTCATTGCATATGCATTTAGGATCTAGTGGAGTGCTAACACCCTTGAAAATATTTGTGAAAATATGCTAACACATGTGTATAAGGTGATACACTTGGTGGTTGGCACATTTGAGCAAGGGTTAGAAACTTCACCGGTGGAGTGTCCGCCCATAGAGTGCGGATAGTTCGACGGTGCCACCGACACACTGTATAGAAAAGAAAGTGTTTCACAGAGTGTAACGGACGTGTCCGGTGGCTTAACCCAGGTGAACGAAGGTCACTATAAGTGACCGGACGCTGGTCTCGATAGGACCAGCGCGTCCGGTCACTGGCAGCAGTGAGCGTGCGGTTTTGGTCTCATGACCGGACGCTGGCATGAGAAATGACCGAACACTCAGGGCCTGAGTCCGGTCAGCATGACATATGATGACATATGCAGCGCACAGGGGAGACGTTGAGTGACCGGACGCTGGGTGAGTCCGGTCGGGCATGACCGGACACGTCCGGTCGTGATTTTTCGCTTTTGGTACCTTACTGGAAATGACCGAACGCTGGTGTTGGCGCCTCCGGTCACTTTGAGCAGCATGTCTGGTCACTACTTAAATGTACTGATGACCATTGAGATCGGGCGATCAGCGTTTGAAGCCGATGACACGTGGCAAGCATCGAGCGACCGAACGCTGGGGTCCTGCATCCGGTCGATCTGACCGGAGCGTCCGGTCACCCCGTGTTGTGCCCAATGAAGGAGTACAACGGCTCTATTTCATGGGGGCTTCTATTTAAGCCCCATGGCAGGCTCTAGCTCACTCTCTTGGCCATTTGCATTGACACAGCAACCTTGTGAGCTTAGCCAAAGACCTTTCACTCATCTCCATCATAGATTCATCATCTTTGTGAGATTAGGAGTGAATCCAAGTGCTTTGCTTGAGTGTTTGCATCTAGAGGCACTTAGTGTTCATGTTTCGCTGTGGGATTCGCTTGTTACTCTTAGTGGTTGCCGTCACCTAGACGGCTTGGAGCAGCGAGGATCGTCGAGCGAAGGTTGGTGATTGTCTCCGGCTCCTATCGTGGTGATTGTGAGGGGTTCTTGACCGTTCCCCAGCGGAGAGCCAAAAGGTACTCTAGTGAATTGCTCATGGCTTGTGTGATCCTCATCTTGTGATGGTTGTGCGGCACCCTATTGAGGGTTTGACGTGTGATGCCAATTAGCGCGTGAACCTCCAAGTGAGTGAATCGCCACAACGAGGACTAGTTTGCCGGCAAGCAAGTGAACCTCGGTAAAAAATTATTGTGTCATCATTTGATTCCGAGGTGATTGGTCTTCACTGTTATTCATTCTTGTGATTGAATGGCTCCTTCCTCGACACGGCGGTATAACCATCTTGTTCACTCTCTTTACATTACCACAAACTAGTTGTCAAGCTCTTTAGTGTAGCTAGTTGTGAGAGCTTGTTAGTTTGGTTAGTGTGGCTCTTTAGTTAGCCTTTGAGAGCACACTAATTTAGGGTAGTGTCATAGCTATTGTGTGAATAGATACTATCTAAACTAGAATTACGGTAGGTGTCTTGCATTTTGAGTAGGCTAGCGCAACATTAGCTTCGCCTTATAATTATCTAACCATTTTGTTAAATGTTGTTGTAGAAATTTTTATTAGGCTATTCACCCCCTCCCCCTCTAGCCATTAGGACCTTTCGAGGTCTAAGCACCATACTGAGTCCGAGACTCCGGAGTGGGGCTTGGAGTCTAAGTTTGGACGGGGACCTGGACCCCTTGATAGGAGAGTGGTAGGTTGGTCTTGCTTGTGCTTAGGGTACAAGCGGGGCGTGTGTTTCGGGGTACCCAGTTGGGATATATTAGTTCGCGAATCACCGTGTGATACGGTACGACTTGGCTATAGTCTAGCACCGTAGTAAGAACTGGAAGATGAAAGGGGATGAATGGATCTGATTGCTTAACTCTTGCTTAAAAGTAGATCAGGTGCTTACATAGAATGGTTAGCGAATGAACTAGTCATGACTGCTAATAAAACTCCTACATAAGGATTCACTACTAGTAATGCTTTTCGTAAAAAGAAAACCCAGCAAATCATAAAGCTTATCATATCCTTTAGAGTCAGGAAATTATTTCCACTAGTTAGGTAAGTCTTGCGAGTGCATTGTGTACTCAGGGTTTATTTACCCCTTTTGCAGGTGCAGCTTGAGGAGTGGCTGTTGTGTAGAGGATTCTTCTGGTGGGCACAGACGGATCCTTGTATCTTATCCTTAGATGTTTATTTCAATTCTGCTGTTTAAATTCCACTCTGAACTTGGTATTGTAATAATGCATTTCTAAGAACTCTTGTTATATGAAATAGACTAAGTATTGTTAGCTCGTACTCATTATTAGATTCTGAATATAAAACGTGAATTGTTTCGAGTTCTCCCATGAGGTGTGCTCGACGGAACTGTCCGATGTATCTAACTTTCGGGGTGCTTAGTGTCTAGTGAAAGACGGACGTCTCTGAAAGCGTGTTATTTCGGACGGTTCTGCCACATAATCCCTCTTCTTCATCTCTGATCCACAATCTGAACAAAACAATAGAATTAATAATATTTAACATACCTTTTCTTTAGTTAACAAGCCAAAATTGTCGTATATATACATAGAATGAAAACAAGTCCCTAACTGAACAAAGATATATCGTGATGATGAAATGCAGTAAACACATATTTTACTGCTCTGCTAATGACTCCATAAATAAGGAAACATAAAGAAGATAGTAAAGCCTGTTCATATGAAAATGCCCTCTTAATCTACAAAAACGGATGGCACGGACATGGATGACATGAACCGTTCTGCGGTTCATGTCATATGCAATCAGTGTTCTATGCTTTCTAATAAGAAAAATGAATTTCTATTTAGAGTGAACCGTAATCACTCTGTATGTCGCATCACAAAGCTCAGAAACCAACTTTAATATCGATGTGTCCAAACAGTTCCTCCGTGTCCACAACATGCTTCAGTCTCCATTTATCAGTACCATAGTCTATAAGTATCCACACTAAAAGCCAAGATATATTGTGAAAATTAGCACAACACATAGGTGATCCTGAACTTAATGGATGGACATTTCAGCACCACGAGGTTTACGATTTGCCCTCCATGTATTTCCCTCCATATCCAAAACAACTATCACAGAGTAATAAGCATGTATATAAAACCATTAAGAAAAATACTTCTCGGTTTGAACATAGTACAATATCCTCATCTCATTCATATTCCTTAAAGATCCATGTTGCAGTTTTAAATTAGCAGATCTCCACACCTACGCATGCAACCTCCACCTCAAAAATCTCTAAATGAGCTAATTATATAAATTATGGCTAATTCGGAGACGAATATTAAGCCTAATTAAGCATTGATTAGCACATGCTTATTGTAGCATCACATGGGCTAACCATGGATTAATTAAACTTAATAGATTCGTCTCGAGAATTAGCCACAACTTATACAATTAGTTTTATAATTATCTCATATTTAATCCTTCTAATTACCGTCTAAACATCCGATATGATATAGACTGAAGTTTAGCCCTAATCCAAAACCTACTATGATTTTTTCCTTGACATGCTAAGGATTTTTCTCTCTTTCATCATTATCATCGTCATGGTTCCCTCTCTCCCCTTTCTTTTTCCTCCTTTTCTAGGGTACCGTTTAGTTCCCTTTCAAAATACCAAAATTTTCAAGATTTTCCGTCACATCGAATCTTTAGACGCATGTATGAAGCATTAAATATAAACAAAAAATAAAACTAATTACACAGTTTAGACGAAATTTATGAGACGAATCTTTTAAGCCTAATTAAACTATGATTGAACACTAATTGCCAAATAACAACGAAAGTGCTACAGTGTCATTTCGTCAAAAATTTGACAAACTAAACAAGCCGCAGATTTGTCAAAAAAAAAAAAATCAGAGTCTGTTTTTTTTTTTTTGGATTTTACCCGTGCTGCTGCAGGCCACACCATGCCTGCCTGCCAGAGCCTGACCTCATCTCATCATCGCCTCCACCTCACCAGAGAAATCCTCCTCCTCCCTAGTCCCTAGCCAATTTTTTCTATCAAACCCTCTTCCCCCATCTCAGATCCCTCTCCCGTCCCAGCTCGATCCTGCTCGATGGCCGCCGGATCGTACGCCGCCGCCGCCCGACGCTGAGCGACCAGGACAACCACCTCTGACGACCCCCCGAGCACCCACGAGATGGTCGCGGAGGCGGCGCTGTCCTCCTCGTCGGCGATCTGGTCGCGTCGCCGCGACGAGATCACCTTCGACCGCCTCCACAAGGTACCGCCCCTCCCGGGCTCGCCCCGATCGGATCTGCTCACACGCCCACCTGCCCGCCCGCCCGCCCGCTGACCCTGACCCGAGTCGACGCCACGGATCTGAGGCTCCCGTCCTGCTGCTCCCGGGCCCTTCCCGCGCCCCTGCCCGTGCTCCGACGATCCGCGGAGCTTTTGGTCGCGCCCGGGGATGGCGCTTCCTGCGAGCGCTGGTTTCGTCTGTAGGGTTTGATTTGATTTGTTGCTCGCCCGTGGGAGGATTCTATTAGGTTGGACTGCTCCGGCTTCTCAGCTGGCGTGGACTCCCTGTGGTGATGCTGGGTGTTGCATGGAGCAGACCAGCGCTTGACTGAAGAATCTGATTGGTTTGTCCCCATTTGGATATTCGGATGTGTTGAATTGAGTTGAGGGAGCTTTTTCGAGCGTGTTGCTGCTAAGGTAGCTGTCCAGAGAAGTGGGGGCAGCCTGAATTGTGAAAAGCAATCAGTCATAGCTAACTGCTTGGCTGACTGATCAGATTGGCTTGTCTCACTTCTGTACAAACAGAAGGAATGAAGGTGCTCTAAGCTGAATCCCTTACTACTGGTGTTGTTGCTGCTAACCGAGGAGCAGTGATGGCGGCAAACCAAACTTTGGAGAGTATTCACTCCATCCTGGTTTTATCAGCCAGCTTCTTGACTCAACCATCGGATTGGTTTGTCTCATTCAGGCACATGGATGTAATATGTTCGAGCCATTATAGGTGACGTTGCTGCTGTGCTAACTGACCATAGTTATGATGCAGACAATCTGGATTCTTAAGAGTGCTTATTGGTGCTTGGTTAAGGGCAATATTGAGTAGGAAATCATTGCCACCTATGTCTTATCCATTGCACTTGTTTGCGGTTGTCACACTATATTTACCTATGCCTAGGGGTCGTATGTGTGTTCCTCTTCCATTTCATTATACTTACTGTTAGGTTGGCCTACACACATTTTATTCCAGGTAGAATCATATTTACGAAATGGTGTCATTCCTAGTGTATGTTGAGGCGACCAGATTTTATTATCAACCTCTGGTCTGAGTAGTAATGGAATGTTGATTACTGATGATCTAGATGATGTAGATACCTTATTTAGGAAGGGTCCTGTGCTGATAAATGGCTATAAAGATTATTGGAGCTGTTAATGCAAAGTGTTGCTCTGTAAAGTTTTGCTAATTAGGGGGGTTCAATGCACTATACTACTTCCACATTTTCTCAAAGAGAACCCATGATTGGCATGATACTGTACATTGAATTGATCACTAATTGCGACTGATTTCTTGAATGCACTATCTGCTTTCTTCAGCCCTGAGATGTGCAATAATGTTTTTTTATGCATACTATCAGAACTGTCAGTTTTCAAGATCAGAATTGAATACTGTAACTGATATTTATTCCTGTGAATTCAATTTGTTCCAGTTTTGGAGTGCCCTGTCACCTCGTGCACAACACGAGCTGCTAAGACTTGATAAACAGACCCTTATTGAGCATGCTCGCAAGAATTTGTACTGTTCAAGGTGTAATGGGCTGCTTTTGGAAAGTTTCACACAAATAGTCATGTATGGGAAGTCACTGCTTCATGAAGGTTCATGTGAGCCAAGGATTCAGGAAGTTGAAGCAGAAGAAGTTCAGGACCCTTCAGTTCATCCTTGGGGAGGCCTTTCGACAACAAAGGATGGCATCCTAACTCTTCTTGATTGCTTCATAAATGCAAAATCTCTTCATGTGATCCAGAATGTACGCCTGAAACAGTAGCCTTTTTTTCTTTATCTTCTTTATCTGCTTCATGAACTTCTTCCTTGATATTTTTATGTGCTCTCCGATTGTCTGTTTTGGCATCTTTCTGTGGCATTCCTTCTCTGAAGTTGTTCCTTGACCATACTAGAGTTCTTACTCCAATGTACTACACATTGTTTTGACTAGGTATTTGACAATGCACGTGCGAGAGAACGTGAACGTGAGATGCTTTACCCTGATGCATGTGGTGGCGGTGGCAGAGGATGGATTAGCCCAGTGATGCCTAACTATGGCAGGGGCCATGGAACACGAGATACTTGTGCTTTGCACACTGCACGCCTTTCTTGTGATACTCTGGTGGATTTTTGGTCGGCGCTGGGTGAAGAAACTAGATCATCTCTTTTAAGGATGAAAGAAGAGGACTTCATCGAAAGACTTATGCACAGGTGAGTATAAAAGGTGCTTTTGTTTATACTATTTTTAACTAAATTACTGTGACAAATACTATCAAGGCCGCAAGGGATTCAGAGATACAAGTGGATTTGTCTCAACCCACAAATAGGTCATTCTAAGCTTGTTGCTGTCAATCATTTAAATGACCTATTTGTGGGTGTGCAGACAAACCACTCATGAACAAGAATGAGATATTGATAGGGAATAGCTTTTAAATGTACACAAATTGTTATTAGCATTACTTACTAATTTGTTGCTTTGTAAGATGAGTTGATTTGCTTCTTGATGCTGACAGAAAATATCCTGAGGAATAAAATACATAACATTTACTGATTACTGATTCTACTAATAGTCAGAGACTGCGTCCAACAATCTAGTACAATTCTACATTGTCAGTGGGCCTGATGATAGTAACAATTATACATTTATAAATCCACAGATACATATTGCTTTTGTACAACAACAACAACAACAACAAAGCCTTTAAGTCCCAAACAAGTTTGGGGTGGCTAGAGTTGAAACCCAGCAGAAGCAATCAAGGTTCAGGCACGTGAATAGTTGTTTTCCAAGCACTCCTATCTAAGGCTAAGTCTTTGGGTATATTCCATCCTTTCAAGTCTCCTTTTATTGCCTCTACCCAAGTCAACTTCGGTCTTCCTCTGCCTCTCTTCACGTTACTATCCTGGCTTAGGATTCCACTACGCACCGGTGCCTCTGGAGGTCTCCGTTGGACATGTCCAAACCATCTCAACCGGTGTTAGGACAAGCTTTTCTTCAATTGGTACTACCCCTAATCTATCACGTATATCATCGTTCCAAACTCGATCCCTTCTTGTATGACCGCAAATCCAACGCAACATACACATTTCCGCGACACTTATCTGTTGAACATGTCTTTTCGTAGGCCAACATTCTGCACCATACAACATAGCAGGTCTAATCGCCGTCCTATAAAACTTGCCTTTTAGCTTCTGTGGTACCCTTTTGTCACATAGGACACCAGATGCTTGGCGTCACTTCATCCACCATGCTTTGATTCTATGGCTAACATCTTCATCAATATCCCCGTCTCTCTGTAGCATTGATCCTAAACATCGAAAGGTATCCTTCCTGGGCACTACTTGACCTTCCAAACTAATACCTTCCTCCTCCCGAGTAGTAGTGCCGAAGTCACATCTCATATACTCAGTTTTAGTTCTACTGAGTCTAAAACCTTTGGACTCCAAAGTCTCCCGCCATAACTCCAGTTTCTGATTCACTCCTGTCCGGCTTTCATCAACTAGCACTACATCGTCCGGGACCGCAAAAAGCATACACCAAGGGATGTCCCCTTGTATGTCCCTTGTGACCTCATCCATCACTAAGGCAAACAAATAAGGGCTCAAAGCTGACCCTTGATGTAGTCCTATCCTAATCGGGAAATCATCCGTGTCTCCATCACTTGTTCGAACACTAGTCACAACCGACACGGCGCGTCACCAAGGGGGTGCCGACCCGGCCCTTGCTCATTTAACACCATACCCGGGTTCCGATATGGCGCGTCGCTAAGAGGGTTACACCCCAACGGTTTTCTTTCGGGTTTCATTTCCATTAGAATGGCTAGATTTAACGTTGGCTCGCCACGCCTATCACAACCCTCCTCCTTTACCAGGGCTTGGGACCTGCTATGTTGAGACAACATAGGCGGAGTTATACATATTGCTTTTGTAACCTGGGTAAATCCATTATAAATTGGTCTGCATTTAACATTGATCCCACCTTTTATTTCTTGTAATGCACTACCTTCGTCTTGAAACTGGTAATGACAATAAAGCTATGCTGTAAAGCTGTTGCAGCATACTCGTTCTAATGTTTTTATGCTTCACACCTTTCTGCCTGAAAATAAATGTTGAAAAAGCCTACAATCTGTAATGTAATGAGTAGTGACTGTATCGTGATTTTACCTTAGATATCCAATGCAACCTTTTGATGAGATGTTCTGTAGGGATATGGATGCATTTTCAGTCGATATCTCAATGGTTTACTAACTTTTTTGGATGAAATTCCTGTGCAGGTTCGACAGCAAGAGATTCTGCAGAGACTGCAGAAGGAATGTTATTCGTGAATTCAAGGAGCTCAAGGAACTAAAGCGCGTGCGAAGGGAACCTCGCTGCACTAGTTGGTTTTGTGTTGCAGATACTGCATTCAAGTGTGAGGTGAGGATACTATTCCTTGTCATCATTCCTATCTGCAAGCTCATGTTTGTTTTTGTGTCTTTTTCTTTGGGGGCACGCATCCTTCTTTGGTAAGACCATATGGAGAAAATCCCTATAAAGCAATGAGAGTCAAGGATCTTGCATTCACATTTTTAGTGTAGTAAGGTGACAGGGCTTGCCTAGTTAGCATGTTGACTATTTTATTTGTATATTTGCAGGTGTTTGAGGATGCTATTCTTGTTGATTGGCATCAATCCTTATTGGAACAAGATGGAATTTACCATCATTTCGAGTGGGCAATTGGAACAGATGAAGGAAAATCTGATATTCTAAACTTTGAAAATGTGGGCATGAATGGGCAAGTCCACAGGAAAGGCCTCGATCTTGATCAGTTTGAAGACTATTTTGTTACACTGAGAGCATGGAGGCTGGATGGCCGCTGTACAGAATTCTGTGTGAAGGCCCATGCCTTGAAGGGCCAATCATGTGTTCACCGGAGGCTAATTGTGGGGGATGGATTTGTGACAATTACCAAAGGTGAAAGTATTAGAAGTTTCTTTGAGCATGCTGAAGAAGCAGAGGAAGAGGACGTAAGTGGCTTATATTTTAAATCATTAACATCAAACATGATCAGAATATTTGTTATTCAGCACTTGAACAAGCATGGATCTGGGAATTCATATAACCTGATTCAATGACATACTCATGAGCAGGAAGATGATGTAGTGGACAGAGACAGCAATGACCCTGATGGTGATATCGCTCATCCACAGAAGCATGCTAAGAGCCCTGAACTTGCAAGAGAATTTCTCCTGGATGCTGCTGCAGTGATCTTCAAAGAACAGGTAGTTATGGCACTGGATACATAGTACTGAATCAACTGTTGAGAAAGTAAAATCTGATACTTAAGTGTTATTGAAAAACAAAAGTTTGTCTGCTATTATTCAATGAAGTGAAAATTGTCATTGTGCGCTTTTTCAGTGTAACAGTATTGTGCGCTTTTTCAGTGTAACAGTATTACCTGGAGTGTCTTCACTTTTATATATGAGCCTGTTGGAAGAAGAAACTTTTTTTTGTATATGGCACACTGAATATCTCTTTTGTTGATGTCATTCTATAGTTAGTATGTATTGCTTTTTTTTTTAAATAGCCAGTACAACCGAAATAGTATTACCATTTTAAGCTGTAAAACTATTTATGGGTATGCTACCACTTATCAGCATACTTGACATTTATTAATTGTACCAAATATTATATATAGTCAGCATTATCTGCAGAGCAGTTGTGCTAACTACTAACCAGTTGAGTGATCTTTGAGAAGTTAGACCAAAGCAGTAATCTCTTGCGAATTGTTGGTGTGTTTTACAGGTTGAGAAGGCTTTCAGAGAAGGCACAGCACGACAAAATGCACATAGTGTTTTCGTGTCCCTTGCTCTAAAACTGTTAGAAGAAAGAGTTCATGTTGCTTGCAAGGAAATAATTACATTGGAAAAACAGGTATTTATTTGATACCTTGATAGCAGTTTAATGATTATTTGATACCATGATATGCAACTGGGAGTTTGCTGTTTTGCTTATCTGCCATCTTGAATCTATTATTTGTCTGCATGTGATATGATTTGTGTGTGCTGTTTGAGTTTATGTATGTCACTGGCTAGTGGCACACACACACAAAGGCCACTGGTGGTTTCATTGGAGCACACACAAATTCCAGTGCTATATACACAAATAGCAAGTATGGATGACACGAGCAAAGCAAGCACATCCAAATACACACAAATTGCCCTAGTTGTAAAAGATGCAACATTGATGTGGATTATTTGCTTAACCTTTTGTGATGGATGCTAACATGGATTTACTCTTGCAGACCAAGCTTCTTGAGGAAGAAGAGAAAGAAAAACGTGAAGAAGAGGAGCGCAGGGAGAGGAGGAGAACAAAAGAAAGAGAAAAGAAGAATAGAAGAAAAGAGAGGCTGAAAGGAAAGGACAGAGATAAGGAAAAAACACTGGTTCGGTCAAAAAAATCAGATGATCTTTCACCATTTTCTCTGTGCAACCAAACAGCACTAAGTAATAATGAGTCTCAGGATGTTCTAGACTTGAGATATTCAGATAGTGAAGAGGAAGACAATGTTGTGGTCAGGGAACACTATCCTGATTCCTCTGCTGATCAATCTTCAAGCAAGGACAGTGATGAACGAAGCAATGAGCATGAGTGCAGTGCAACAGCAGAATTTGTTCCCTCAGATTGTGATGGCTCATTCTTATGTGACGAGTCTAAATCATCAAGAAACCAGAGATTTAGAAGAGACTTCCCTCAAGAGAAAGATGCTAGTTATTGGTATGAGGATTGCCATGATGACTCTGGAGATACTCAATGGCAGTCTAGGGAGAGGATCAGAAATAACACTAGAAATTACAACGCTGTATTTAATGCAAATAACCGAACAAGAGACAGGTACAACCCCTGCAGCTGTGGCCATCAAGAAGACTACAGATATTTTTCCGCAGCAACTAGATCTAGGGAGACAAAGATGTCCAGGAAAACAGTGCCTGAGAAACCCAGGTTGCAATACCGCAGGTGCTATCCTCCGGATAGCTTTGCTGTGTCAAATGGAGGACGTGTTGGTGGTACACCAAACAAGAGCCCAGGTCCAAAGCAAGTATGGGAGCCAATGGATGCAAGAAAGAAGATAGGGAATGGGAATAGTGCTACTGGGGCTGCTGATGGTTCAGATCAAGTGGAATGTTCAAAGGATATCAGTGAATGTGAAAAGCTTGAGGTAGTGTGTGAACCACCTGCTGAAATCTGTTCTGAGATATCAGCAGAAGCCTGTAAGTCAGACACAGATCAACCATGCAGACAAGGTGAGAAGAATCAGTCTGCTTGCAGCGATGGATCTAAATGTGTGGATAAGCCAAATTGCTGCTTGACAAAGGACACTGGTAGGACAACAAACTTAACCAGTTCGGACAGCTCCTCGTGTCTAAGTGAGGGAGATAGAGATAGCAGCATGAGCAGCATGACCTCACTGAGTGCTCAGAATGTAGAGTCTTCATCTACATCTGACTCAGAAGAGTCTTCAGACAGGAACAATAGCAGCCCAGGCGATCCACCAGCAAAGAATGTTTCTCGTTCATTACTTGAGATGTGTGCAGGAAATGGTTTCAGGGAGTACCAACCGAAAGGCTTGAACCCTCCTAATGGCAACCAATTTGGATTTATGGTGGCCCCATTACAGGACCAGATGTTGCACCAACAGAAGGTCCATGCACCGCCATACTCGTCACCACTCATGGGGTTCCACAATCACCCCGTGGCAGTTCCAACAAATGGGTACTTGCCATATCCTCAGCCTGGTCACTTCTACCCTGGCCCTATGGCCCCTGTTGGATATGGAGTCGCTGGCAACCAATGTGTTGACTTCCCAATTCTGTACAGCAATAACATCCATCCTTACTCGGGCCCTGAATTTGGTTTTCTGCCTTCACAACCAGTTCACAAGACCCCAGTGAGCTTCCATGCCGTGCCAGTGCCACCACTGACCCCGCTGTGTAGAAGCGGAGTGCCAGTGGTGGTAAATCAAGAGAGGCAGCAGAGCCCTGCCCTCTTCCCTAAATCAAAACAGACAGTGCCGGTCCCTGAGACCGGCTGTGCAGAAGACAACACCTTCAAACAGAAAGGTGATGACGCAGACGGCACACCATTCTCCTTGTTCCAGTTCAACCTGCCGATCGCCCCTCCCACCCTGGCAACATCCAAAGAAGAGCAAAGTGGTGCAATGCCGTCAACGGCACCGGCACCAGCTCAGATAGCTCGAGCCCAGCCGTGCTCGAGGGAGGAGACCAACGTCAAGGAGTACAACATTTTCTCCGGGTGTAACGGGGTGATGTTTCAGCTCAACTAGAGACGAAGAAAAGTGAGCAGCTATTCAATATACAGTGATACATGGTGAGTGATTTGTATTCTCGTAAAAACAGAATAAAGTAGATCGAGGTTTTTACTGTGTTGCCCTCGAATATTATTTCCTTTTTTTCCATTTTGATTTGTTTTGCTTCCCCTCCCCGTTTTTGTGTGTATGGAAAACTGAAAAGATAGTGAGTGGTATAGATTCTGCAGTTTTGACACGAGTCATCGTCTAGTGTCACTTCTTTACCCCCTCGGATGGTTGTGTATATAATATACATGCTTTCTCATGAGACGGACGGACAGAAAAGTTAGGTTCCCGTCACGACTCGCGGCTGTGAACCAACATGTGTTCAGAGATGCCTGCAGCACAGCAATGGATTCAGCTGCGTTGCAGTAAAATCTTCCAACGAGGGGCTTGAGCTCGCCTCCTCCACTATAGCAAACTATTAGTGGCAGTTCTCAGGGTCGGGCGTCCGTCCGATCGGACGCCGCTTCCCAGAGCCTGCGCGCGCTATTGGTCCAAAGCCTGCCTTCTCCTTTGTACGTCTCTCCTATCTCTCTCAAAAATATCTTACTACTCAACTTGTCCATCGTGCACTTCACAGCGCCGTGCAGCCGTCAGCCAGCCCCACTCTGCATTCGCCGCAACGACTATCTACTCCCCGTGCACCCTCATCCTGTGATGCTCGCTCCACACTCCTCGTCGCTTGCCCCACCCGAGCCTCTCACTCTTTGCTCTCGCGGTCTCACTCATCGCGCGTCCACTCGCATCGTCGGGCGCGCCGTCTATCTCTACTGGTGCTGGTGGTGCCGTCGAGCGCCTCAGGTCGGTCCCCACCGAGCCAAGGGCATCCACGAGCGCGCCTCGTGCTGGTGGTGCCCGCGCGCTGCCGCTTGGCGCCAGCTCCCACTCTGAGGCCGTTATCAACCGGACCTGGCCTTTTCTCCCCCTATGTTGCAAATGCATGTTTCAAGTGTTTTAGATGTTCTTAGAGGTATGTTGTAAGGGTTTCATATGGATGTTGTAAAAGTAGATCGGGATGTTATATATGTTGCAAATGTTTCAGAGGCATGTTGCAAGTGTTTCAGAGGCATGTTGCAAGCGTTTTTTTCAAAATGTTTTGTCTGTTTCAGACACATGTTGCAAGCGTTTTTGATCTGGATGTTGCACATGTTTCACAAATATGTTGCAAGAGTATGTTCTAAATGTTTTAGCTGTTTCAGTCTTACGTCGCAATTAGTGTTTTTATGTTGTAAGTTGCAAATATTTTATCTGAATGTTGCATATGTTTCACACACATGTTTTAAGTGTATGTTCCAAATATTTCATCTGCTTTAGACGTATGTTGCATTCAAGTGTTTTCATATTGCAAGTGTTTCGTGTTTCAGAGGTATGTTCAGAGAGTCATGGGAGCGGGGGGCAGCGGATGAGGCGCGTGGCGCACCTGGGTCGTGCGGACGAGGCGTGCTCGTCCTCATCCCGACTCTCGGGCCCCGCCCGCGTGGTGAGGGGGTCAGGGGAAGGAGCGGCGGGGGCGAGGCGGACGGGGATGGGGGCAGGTACGCGTGCGGGGCGGGGCGGGACGAGGCGGATGGGGCACGAACGCGCACGTGGAATAGCGAATGGCGCAGCGGCAGGCATGGCTGGACAGGCTGGTGATCGAAGCCGGGGTCGCACGATGGCGTTTTCTGATGGGCCATTCTGCTAGGCCTTTGGTGAGAGTGTGTCTAGGTTACCGTCCAACGGAATCCTATCTCATCGGACGTTTGGGCGCTAGCAGTGGCTAACTATTAGGGTTTCAGCTCCTCTACAGTAGCAGCAGCCAGTGAAGCGTTCAGAAATCATCCGGCTCCTCTAGTCGTTTAGTTCATTTTCGGCCGACTGAAGTCAGAGCTGTTTTTAGTTTACTACAGCTACAGTGCCAAAACAGTTTATTATGGTTGAAGCTAAAGCTGTTTTTTACTACATCTAGAGCCATTCAAAGCCTATCCAGGCTGGGCTTGGTCCATGCTGTGGCCTGTTAAGGCGCATTTGGACATTTGGGGATGGGCCGTAGCCAGGTGGTTGTTGGGGGTTAGAGCAACCCTAAAAGTCTCTTTTCCGTTTATAATCTTTTGTATTGATAGAAATAGATATTTTAGTAAAAAATCAGCAACTTCTTTAATTAAATCTTCAAATATTATTATCTTCTATTCTGAGTTTTTTCTAGTCAAAGATGGAGGGAATGGCTCTACAGTACAGATAAGATATAGGAAAGTTGTTAGAGAGCAAAAATATATATAAAAAAATGTTTTCTATTTAAATGGTTCTCTGAATGAGAATTTTGAGAATGAGATTAAGAAAAACTTTTGGACGTGCTCTTAAAAGCATGTATGTCATGCTTTTTTTGGGGAACTAGACGTCATATTTTTATATATAGAAATAAAAAGGGGCTCAAGTGTTTCTACTTCTGTTTTGAAGTGAAACGATGATTTTGCCCTTCTTTTTTTAACTTTATGATTTTACCCCTACGATTTCAAAATAAGGGTAGACTTTAACCCTACTCCGTGAAGTCCCTCTAGCAGTGTTAACTTTTGGACCAAAGAACAACTTTGCCCATGCGTTTTTACCTCTGTTTATTTTGATATTTGTGTTTTACCCCTATTTTCAGATCTGCTATTTGGCAATTTTGATATAGAATTATACAATATCAATCAGTGCAAAACTCAATATTTTTTAGAAAAATCGATAACATTTCAGCTAATAATCCATATAATCACAAACAAGTCCTTCTTCCCCTGGCCATCCATGGTCATGGTAGCCATGGGAGGCTGCTAGTCCTATGCTCACGTTCAAGGGGGAGGGAGCTTCAGATAGGGTGGTGGGACCCATGGTAGAGGCGTGCTGGACCACGCCCGCGGTGGCCAGTTGCGGCGCTGGGCTAGGCTCGCTCGGTCTGCACTGGCGACGGACAGTGATGGTCGATGGCCTCCGTGCGAAGCCGCACAAAGCAGCACACACAGAGGGCGTGGGTCGGCATAGAGAGGGGGCTGGGCAAGGAGCGCGCTACCTGAGGCGCGGTGGTGTCACAAGGAAGGGGCGCAGCCAAGGGATGACCAAAAACAGGAGAAGAAAAGGCCAGCAATGGCGGAGTTCACGGAGTTGAAGAAGAAAGGATGGCGATGCAGTCAAACGGGAACCAATTCACGCAAATGAGTATACCACAGTGAAGAGAATGAAGAGAGCAACCTTGTGGTGGTGGTCGTTATCGCCAGAACTCAACGAATTCATCGAAAAAACTCACCGGAGAGTTCACCGAAAACCTACCTTTTCCTCTGTGGCGCCTTAGCCGTCGCGGGCGCAAGCTGGGGGTGGGGGAGCACCACCACCGGGAGGAGTTTCGCCGCCGTGTGAAGCCGCTAAAACCCTATCAGGAAACCTCCTGACGTGTTTCCTGCTCGACGGTTCAAGTGAGCGAGAGAGGGGAAAAGCTTCTGAGGGGCATTGTTGTCTTTTCGTCTAGCTGCATTATTTGCCATTTAATCCAACCAGTCCAAACAGTGTTAGAGAGTAGGGGTAAACGGCTACTTCGTTTGAAAACGACGATGGCAAAATCACAAAGTTAAAAAAGAAGGGATAAAATCACCATTGAGGTTTGGAGTAGGGGGCAGAAACACCAAATTCCCAATAAAAAACATAGTTTACATGCTAAATATTTAAATTAAATTTGGATGCACCATTGTATTTTTATAAAAATTCTTCAAAGCAAGGCTCCACTTAAGTATATTTAAATAAATTTTGTTATTGAAGAATACTTTTCTCATAAAGATATAATATTTTTGTTTTGTTAAGCACGTACAATGTTCTAAGTTAAGGACAAAATGTTCCACGTTCATAAGGTAAGGAAATGTTTGATGTTTATAATAGTAGACCAATATCTTAGGTTTAGGACAATAGAATGTTTAGATTTGTGTGAATGATATTTAGTAATATATAGAAATTAAAAAAATATAGTTTACGGGCTAAAGATTCAATTAAATTTGGATTGCACCATTGTATTTTTTTTTAATAAATTCTTCAAAGCAAGACTCCACTTAAGTATATTTAGATTATTTTGTATTGAAGAATATTCTCATAAAGATATACTATTTTATTTTTGTTAAGCACGTGCAATGTTCTAAGTTAAGGACAAAATGTTCCCCTTCATAAGGTAAGGAAATGTTTGATGCTTATAATAGTAGACCAATATTTTAGATTTATGGTAATATAAATTTTAGATTTGTGTGAATGGTATTAAATAATATTAATGTCCAATAGTAGGAAAAAGAGAACATCTCATGGATATTGTTGGGACAATTAAAATATATCGTAGAACATCTCACAGATACTACACGAACAACCTATGATACACCATTCTCATAAGTATTGTCTAAAATATAAAAAAATACATCATGTAACGTCTCACGGGTATTAAATGAACAACACGAATTATAACACGGAATATTTTTGGGCCCTTCGCTTCTCTTATAATCCATACTTTTTAGCTTATTTTTTCAGCCGAAACCGTATTTTTCTCTCACAACAAATAAGCCGAAGCAGTGTTTCGGCTTGTTTTTTCAGCGAAGCGAATAGGGCCTTGGGTGCTATGTGAAAAATAAAAATATATCATAGAACATAACATGGATATAAACCTAAAATATAGGAAAACAAACTACTTAACCCCATTGTTGTAACTATTAATATTTGTCTACTTCACCTCCTACCTACAAAAACAAATATTTTTTCCTTAGAGTATGAAAAACCGCTAAGTATAACCCCGAGGTGGTTTTGAAGGCAGTTTTACTAATATGGCTTGCTACGTGATGATAACATGGCTGTGAGTCAGCAAATAGTAGGAGAAAGTTTACACAATTCCCTAACATATAGAGGGTTTACCACATAATTTTCTCAACTACAAAACCTAGTATTATAACCCTTAAAGTATATAATAATGTTCAAGTGACCGTAGATGGTTTTTAGGGCTATTTTGTCATTGTACCTCGTCATGTTGGCTGATTATCCATGCTTGCATTTAGATCCATCTTTAAGTGGATATATTTTTTTCTTTTATTTTTTACTCCTCAAGCTAACCTCTCTCCTTCGCTTCCCTCTATCCTTCTCCATTCTCTCGTTCTAGGCATCTCATGAGCATCTCATGGGTGATGTATGAACACATCATGGATACTACGTTAACAAAACTCAGAAAGAAAAGAACCATGATAGATCTAGAATTATACGTGAACTTGTTCATCCACTCAAACTATGCACACACAGATATATAGAAAAAAATAACTAACTTAGGCTAAATATACTTACCTCGACAGTATAAAAAATAACTAACTTAGAATTTGTTTGGAACGCAGGGATTTTATAGGAATCATTTTAATTTCACCGGAAAACACAGAAATAGGATAATTCTCCCACATCTCAAAGAGATATACAGCTTTGTAGTTGACTATTTTTTTATTTGAAATTATTCATCCTTTTTCACTTGAATTTGTTTAGGGTCCCAAATATTGATTTCAAAATCTAGTAAGTGAATGTATACAAAGAAATATATCTGCAACTTGTGACGTGCGACCGTGAGGCTGTCTGGTAGGGGCTTACCTAGGTTAAAAAAATAATTTGTGATTTGAGACAGTTAGATTTTGAATCATCCTTGGAAATTGATTTGTAGAGTTGGTTCGTGCTTCTAGTTGTCTCTACGGATAAATTTCTAGAAGTAAGTAGACAGACGTCTCTATAAATTGTTCATTTGTACAAAGTTGTCGGCCTCTACAAATCATCCTGGTGGTAGTAGGATGGGCATTCATGTCGCGCCTACCAAAGCCACGGCTTAAACACGGGTTAAATTGCCCAATCACTAGGTGTGCGTGCGCCGCTAATCAAGCGGCGCACACGACAACCCTGTGGCTGGAACTGAGGAAGAAGGGAGTAGGGCAGGGACGGGGGTCGGCGGCGGCGGCGGTTAGGGTTTTAGTTTTTGCGACCATCCATGGCCGGAAGGGTTGAGGGGCGGTGGGCGAGGCAGCGGCGGCACCACTGAGCGGGCGGAGGGAGATAACCAGATAGACAATGCCAATGGCGGGGGCAAGGAGTTGCCGGTGAACTCCTGGATTGGAATTAGGGAAGGGCGGGTTCATCCAGCGAGCGTGGTAGGTGGGCGGTGAGGTCGCGGGGGTCCTGGGCGGCGGTTGAGGCAGCGGGCGGGAGGAGGAAGATGGTACAGGAAGGAGAGAGAGAGAGAGGGGAGGAAGAAGATGAGTGTGCCGCTATCCCTACTAGTGCGCGACAAGGATGAGGGTCGGGCTGGATTGGCATTAGGCCAGGCCGGCGCCGACGGCCGATCCAGTCCCGTGCCATCCCATATACGATCTACTACTTTCATAAGCAGTTTTTGTGTATATAAAAGTATACAAACCCATCTCGCAATCCCTCCCCTCGAGTCCCCCAACCTACTCTTTGACTCTTTCGAGTTCCAAAGCAATCTCATCAGAAAAGAAAAAGGATAAAAACCCTAGAGCTAGAGGCTACGCGCCCGGAGCCCTGTCCGCTGCGCCGACCAGGGACGATGGCTGGCATCCAGCCGGAGCAGGAGAGCCACGTCCTGCCGTCGGGGTCACCCCACCCCGTGGCCTCCAACTCGGAGCCAAACCCGCCATCGACGCCCCTCTCAACAATCCCAGCTCTGACACGGGACAAAACCCCAGCCACCAGCTGCAATCTGCTCTCCTGGTTTCGCCACCCGCTGGCCACGTTCACGGCTTCCCTCAAGCACCGCCGCTGCGCGTCCTTCGGCGACAACCCCAAGGCCGGGAGGAAGAAGAAAGCGCAAATCCTGGGCGACGCGTGCAAGGATGACGAGGCGTCGGAGGCCAAAGCCCTGCAGGAGAAGAAGAAGGCGCCCGGTAGCAGCACTAGAGATCCCGAGCTCCTCGCCGACTCAATCCCCAAGGCCATCGGTGCCACTACCGCAGCGCACATCGTGGATTGCTTCAACGACGATGACGTCTACGTGAAAAAGGTCGCCGCCCTACACCCTTCCCATGTACGTCTTTGTGAAGGTGAAGGAGACATTCCTTCTTTTAGATTGTTCCATTCGTAATGATGCTATGTGTACATGAATAGCATTATATATATCCTATGCATACTTTTAAGGAAGCTCTTTGTCCATCATACAAAGCTTAACTGCTTAAGTACAATTTGCATATATACGGTAGATTGCTAGTTTGAAAATCTATAAAGAGGCATAAACAAAACAACTGTTTTGTTCCGCACCAATCTGATTTGAACCCAGACGGCCGCCAACAATAATCTAGAGTCCTGGCCTCACCATCGCCGCTTGCCCCAAATTCTTCTGTGCACCCTCGTCCCAGTTTAGTTTGTTATGTTGTTAGGGCGTCCCCAACGGGCTACCTGGGCTCATTTTTTTAGCTGATCTGGATGTGAGAGAGTAGACAAAAATGCAATTAGCGATGAGTGAAGCGGTAGTCTCTTACACTGCCAAATGCTTCTTGTGTCTTGCATGTGGATTTTGATTCTTTCACCTCCACACCGAATGCTTCCTCTATTTATTGTTTCGCTGCCACATCAGCTAGCTAAATCTCCAGCACTGTTGAGGCCGCCCTTATTAATTAGTGCCTCTCGTTTAACTTGCATATGTTAATGCCTGCTCACATCCATTGTGTTCTCAAAGACTGTATGAAGTTATCTGTGTGCTGCCTGTTTAGCTCTGCTAAGACAGAGAGACATAAGTGCTTTGCTAATTGCTTGCGTGCTGAGCTAAAATGCTCAAAATGATGGAACATACATTGGACATGTGAAAATGCTCTAGGAGGACATGGCCATAGAAGGCAAGGAGGAGAAAGCAAAGGCGAAGGAGCAGCAGGGGTCTCCCGAGAATGTGGAGAATGTGGTGGAGAAGAAATGGGTTGGGGAGCCCATCGACATCACCGGGGCCAACAACGACTACAAAGGTGACACATTTCTCTTGGAAGTTACGGAGTAATTCTTATTCTTCCATGAACCATGAATGATCATACCAGTCGAGTTGACGTTTTTTTTTCCTTGACGAAAATCTTCTCTGTTGAATTGTTGGTGTCCTTTGTTTCAATCAGTCGCTATTACGTCACCTAATAAGCTGCCAGAATCTGCACCGATCACGAACGAGGAAGCAGCTGCAGCACACTCAGGTTACTCATCCACTTCATCATCCGCGGTTTGTACTTTGTAAGCTGTCAAATAATAGGGCTGATTTGGTTCTCCATTGCTTAGTGGCGACAGCAGGCGGGTTGGGACTACGCTGTTGGGAAATGAATCAACAACTGGCTGCTGGGATACAAGATGCGACTGAAAATGCTGAAGAAGCAGCAGCTCCTGCAACAGAAGACACTGCTTATATATATATGTTGCTTCAAGTCATCATATTTATAATGCACAATATCTTCTTTCTTAATGAAATTCATCTCCAATCATATGCGTTGATGTCCTTTGTTTCTGTTTTCAGTTACAGCGGTTTCTGGGATACAGGAAATTAAATGAATAATTAATAACCATTCAACAATAATTTGCATGCGCACGGCGGTGCAAGGCTCAGCCAGGCTTGAAGATCTATCTTAAAATTAGATGCAGGTTTAATAGTTGGTTTGGACATTTAGTGAGTTATTAGTAGTTCGGTTGTTAGGAGATAGTTTTTATACCAGGATTATATTTATTAGGTTGTTAAGATCTTTGGGAGATCATCGATCGGTGCAAATAAACAGATGCACGGTGTATATAAATAAAAGAGTGGATATGGATTATCACGGATAATTCAATTTTTTAGTTGCATTTACTAGGTTTGAATCTCTTTGGAGTTTTTTTTGTATGTTACTAGATATATGTCCCTACATTGCACTGGAGCCATGATTTTTGCCCAAGCCTATGCATGTGGCTTGTGGCTTATATGAACACATTAAGAAATTTATAAATCTAATCGCGTAGAAAATATAAAGCTTGTTGCATGATCTTGACCTATATCGTGTAAATCTACTTTATAGAAACCTTACAAAATCAAAATTGGTTTCACTTTTTTTACTACTATGATTCATGATCTTTATCACTTGTATCATGTAGATCTAGTTTATAGAAACCTAACAAAATTGGTTTTACTTTTTTTAATTAATAATTGTGTGATTTGTAATTATGCATTTTACAAGTTTAAGCTGATTTGGTAATTTTAGAAATTAATATAAAGCCGATAAATGATTTTGCATTGAAAACTCTAAACTATTTCCAAATCTATTTAGGTCTTCTCTATTTTTTTCTCTTTATTAGTTATTTATCAACTTGAACCATATTCTCTTTCTATTTATTCCTCACATCCTTCTCCTCTTTTTCCGCTCGGAGCGCCTATTCCCAAGTGTCTGTTCTAATTTTTTCTTTTTCCAATTTGATTTTTTTCGTTCAGACGTGCCTTAGTAAGGAGCGAGGGGCGAGCGGGGTGGGAGGCAGATGATAATGCTTCCTATTTTCTTAGGTGTGGAGATAATATAAATTGGATTGGTTTCGTCATGATAATTTGGATTTTGGATATTATTACTAGACCTCACAACCTCCTTATAGTAATCCAGCAAGTAGAGGTTCTTGTCTAATTTGTTTGAGTAGTCCTCAGTGTTGTAAAACATATGGTCTCTAGGTCTCTAAATCTAAAAGGAAAGGAGGAAAAATCTTAATCATAGTTTGTTCTCCATGTAGGTTCTTGTCAAACTCTTAGACCTATATATGTGGGGGGTCTACAGTAATCATCAATATTCAATGAATAAAGAATCTCCTATGTTGTGTCTTTATATTCTTCTAGCGGTATATTTCACAACATGACAAGCTCTACATCAACCGTTGGAGCCACCGCCGATCTCAGCATTGACACTCATATCAATACCAATGTCTCTACCGACAACTACTTTTAAGACGTCCACATCCCGACATTGTCAATGGGATAGATCTGCCACCTCTACTTACTTTTTTAGAAAATATAATAAACATTCGGCTTCATCCTTGCTGATAAGTGAGGATCAGACCACATTATTACAAAAGAAGTTCTTACACTCATGTTTAAAGTAGACTCACATAAAAGACAAAATCAGTTTGCAATCCTAGACATAATGGGCCATCCATAAAGAAAAAAAAACCAAAGCCGATGTCTCCCAGGGTCTGACAAGCCTTGTGGATGCATTCTTTCTTTTCTTCACTTCGCTACCACTGACCCTAGAACCAATGTGTTTCCCTGAATAAGAAATGCAAAAATATTTGAGGATTGCACTTGTCAAAAACACTATCATTTCTAGTGAGCCTAAAGAGGCAGTCGTCCCTGATAATGATAACAAGCTTGAATCTTTTCCACACTACTTATACCAATCCTAAAAAAGGTTATAGTACACGGCGGGGGTAATACCAAACATATATGCAACGCACGCCAAAGAAATTTAGCATATTTACACTAAATTACATATGTTGAATAGTCTCAAAATTATTGCAAAAGCACCTCTACTACCATTGGACCACACTACATCGACATCATCGTCATTAAAAATGATAGGTCTTCTACCATGCCTATTACCCTATATGGTATGCATCTACTGATAATTACCTTACGCGGCCAATGAAGTAGATCAATTAAGCAACCAACAAGACAAGGTACAAAATTGCATCTTGTAGATCACTTGTGCCCCAACCATCAAGCTAGGATATTGTTTATTTCCTCTGCACCTATTTAATTTTCGTTTTTGTTTCCCTAAAAATTATCATTAGATAGATCATTGAATCTATTTTTATAATAAGCTTATTTAGAGATATAAATGTTGCTAATATTTATTACATACCTAGTTAAATCTAAAAATGTTGACCAGCATGCTTCATGTAGCGACGGGTTAAATAAGAACAGAGAGATGTCACAATACTGTATACGTAGCACATACAAGTTTATACATCTAGTGCGTACATATAAATGAACAATATAGCATCTATAGCTGCATCTAGGATTCATTAAAAAAAGGGCATGGTAGCAGCCGCACTGTTGATCTACATGCCATCACATCTCACACTGTACCGCAAGTCCACAGGACGAGCGCCGCCTGGACGCGGCACCTAACCCTGCAACAGCAAAGTTGTGACCTACAAGTCATCATCAATTCACTGTGCATGTGAGATCTATAATCTATTGATAGCTAGAGAGATGAATAGCTTAATTAAAAAATAGTTGTAAAGCACAACACTAACAAACTAGTTAGAAACTTAAGAGGTCTTTTTAATAATAAGGAACACAACAAGCCATGTCTAACAAGCCTAGAGAACAACTCCTACACAATTCTAGTATCAAAGATCACAACTAAGCAAGGCAACTAGAAAAGATAAACTAACTAGGCAAGCACTAGGCAGACAAAACTAATATCTCTACTCTATGAATTAAATAGCACAAAATAAAGTATGAGTGTGGGGAGCGCAAACCACACAAGATATATCCCCGTGGTTGGGTGACTTTGCCGATCACCTATGTTCATGTTGAGGTGAGTCCAAGGACCACCTCTCCTCTACAAGATCAACAACACCTCAAGGGTGGCTCTAACGTGAGCGGTTGTGTATGAACTAGCTCCATCATAAGGTACTCCAACAAGCATTGATTCCACTATAATTGCTCTTCGCCTCTATGGCGGGGAATGAGCATTGTGCTGAAAGCCCTAGTTTGGTTTTAGATAATTGATGAAACCTAGGACTAACCTTTGATCTAAGTGTGTGAATTAGATAAGGTAGTCCAATCCAAGTCATGGAGCTAGATGATGGTCATGGTGAAGGTAATGGCCACAAAAGAGATGATCAAGTGCTCTATCTTGGAAAAGAAGAAAGAGAAAAACAAAAACCAAGGAGATCAAGGCAAAGGTATAAAATAGGTTTTTATTTTGGTGATAAAGACACTATAGAGAGTGTGATCACTATTGACATTTCTTAGCATCGCTACTAAGAACAGAGTTTTAAATCTATCCCCGACAACGGCGCCAAAAATGCTTGTTGGTATTTATTAACGTGTCACTTGTTTTAAGTAGCCACCTATTATAAACCTATATCTCCTAACATTACTTTACTAGGTTGTCATCCCTAGTGATAATGCCAGATATGCTTGTTGGTACTACACAGTATTACTACTAGAATAATACTAAGTAGTTCTTTATTATTTTATGTGACTAGAAAAAATAAATAAATATATGAATGAAAAGGATCTACAAGTGCACAGATAATATACCACTGTAGCATTTTACCCGAGAGTATTCCAGATATCATTATTTATATTTTTACCACAGGAAAGGTCTAGCATGGACATGTATTGATAACTTATATTATTGAAGGAGAAGTAAACCATAACCAATGTTCCACTCATAACAGGGGTAAGTCGTAGGATAAGATATATATATATATATATATATATATATATATATATATATATGATAAGTATTGATCAATAATATTGATAAATCACTCAGAGTACTCATTTCCATGGTATTAGCATGGTTAGGTAGAATATTAGAAGAATAATTACTAAGTTATTCCTAATTACAAGTCAAAGCATACATTGATTAGTGCAATTATACCTATTAGTCATTGCTAAGATCATCTACATATCTACACATAAGGGATATTACTAAGGAAGATTAAGAACAGAGCTTGCCCTTTCTTCGTAACCGGACCCTACGTGCTCCTATATTTGGGGAGTGGACTACAAAGGACTCAACGGGAGTGTCATATCTACGATCTACTACATGACCCAGAATATAGGGTGTATCCGCAGGTAAACAATGTATAAGCACCATGCTTACACAATGTTGACCACTCACCCCGTACGCAGCGGAGTGAGTGCTATACGAACTTATGCATGGATATAATGATAAACTAGCTATACTAAGCATATAACCAAAGTAGACGATGAACATTATAACAAAGAACATGAATAAGATGAATACTAATATTGTCATAACAATTGTAGCAAGCATATAAAAGTAATGGAGATACAAAAGAGAGGCGGTACAAAGATTATACCGAACCACGCTCTTGACAAGATCAGGAATCCAAGCGAAGCCTGCTTGCCTCTAGACCTAGCCTAACTAGCTATGCCCTAGAATATAGTAGAGCTCTAAGGATGATTAGGGTTTCTGTCTTCTCAAATAACTTATACCTTCAGGGGCCAGGGGTTGATATATATAGGCCGGAGCATCCAACATGAACCATTGGATCAAACCGACTTAAAGGATGGCATAAATGTAACCTAGGAGGCGGGGGAGAACCGACATTGCAACGCGGAGGCTGATGGTGGGTCCATGGGCCGAGCGGCCCCACTTGGTAGCGGCGACAAAAACAAGCCCATAATGACGAAAAACAAGGGCTTCATTTATGTGTTATCCATCTCCTTGGGGCGTGCTCCCACTTGGGCCAGGGTCCCAAGGGTGAAAAACAAGCCCATAATGACGATGTAGCTCCCGGTAGAAACAGCGACAGCATGTCTTGATGATTTGGTGGCCTTGCCGACGTGATATTGAGATGAGAAAAGATCTATTTGAAAGCTTATCAAACAAGCTTTCTATCAAGTGCTCATTGACTTCGATCGCACTCCGCATGGATGAGTTATGACCTTCCCAATGAAGCATTATCGGGCCTCCGATGAACTGAAAGTTTAACTTTGATAGACTTGCACTTTGAGACATATTTGTACCTACAAGCAAATAATGACATGTACATGTGGAACCAAGTGAATTGTACTAAAAATCACTATGTAAATGTAGGAATGAGATCACCTTATAATCAATGGTCATATCCGAAGGTGTCATGTTCTCATCATCCTCCCCTTCTTGACAACAAACCATCCTCGGTTTGAGCTTAGCTGAAGGACTTCTAGGTCAGAATATCTGTAGGAAATCTTGGAGGGTGGAGGAGGGTGCCTTGCTATTGCTAGGAAACCTTTTGAGCCCACAGATCTCGACCTAGGATCTCTCGATGCCATAGTATGCGTTCATCCCCGACGTTGATGAAGACGGCATGAGCAAGGCTCCTCTCAGGGCTCCTCATCCTCTCTGATGTTAGAGGGAGTTTCATGAGGTGGTTCTTCCCCAGGCTTCTTCCATGCATCATCCCTGCTCGTGGCAAAAATTCAAAGGCACGGTGAAGGTTAGTTACGCCTTTGTCCGACTTCTACGCTTCATGAGATGTCCATCGCTCAGTGCGGGGATAAACCTACAGTCATCGCTAAAATCTGGCTTATGTCGATGCTTATGCTGATTTGTTGTGAGAGAAAAACACTGTTTGTTTGCTGAAAAGTACTGCTGAAGTAGTGTTGAAGAACAGGGCCAAGGTTTTTATCATCATAATTGTAGTTGCTGATAGATCCTTGTTATTTTGTACACCTGGTGAATGAAAAGTGTAACAGAGTTAATAAAAAAAGAATGTCTTTTGGTGATTTTGAACACTGTTACCTCACTGTGATGTTGGTGGGGTGTTGCTTTGTATATGCAAACCGCCATATGGTATGGCTTTGTAATCGCGTCCATTGTTATTGTAGAGATCCATACCTTTATTATGCAACATCAGCTAACGAACTTTGTCATGTTAGTGTCCATTGTTATTGTAAAATGTAAGCTATGTGTTCAGTAAGATACTAAGGCCCAGCTGAATTAGTATCAACATTGTACAATTATGTCACCGTCGGATATAAGCGTCGTTGAAAAAATTATATCACCGCTGCTATACACCGTTAGGTGCTAACATCTCCTTTCCAATGTTCAATTTCCGTATGACACGCCCATCATTAGGTGCTATGTACCATCTTCTTTAAGGACCCAATCACCACCGCCAGTAGCCTTCACCACCGATATCATCAAAATTTGCAAGCCAGCGCGAGACTCCCGGCGTTTTTAGATTTTTTGGCACATTTGTAGTTAGCTTACAAAGACTGCTACCCACCCAGCCACCACCCTATCTGTCTCCTCCTCAAGTGCTACTATTCCTCACCTACTCATCGGCGTGCAAGCCACCACTCACCGCCGACAAGCTAGTCCTGTCCACTAGCCGAAGCGAAGATATATAGACGCCACTATATAAGCTGGGGTCATGTCATCGAGATATCATGAAGTAACCCCTGCCCTCCTGACACTAATTGCACAGGGCCACAGACCGCGTGCCTACTATCTCCCACAGAGACTGATGGTCGCCTGCGCTACTTTGGGCAATGGGCCCCTTCCTGTTGGCATGTGGTGTGCACAAAAGTAACCCATGATTTATGGCTGTAACTTACATCAGTCCTTAGGTTAGTCAGAGCGAGCACCTTCCACCATTTCGTGTGCCCTCAAAGCACTAGACCCACCCCTCAAAGGTGGTCTATCCACAAACTCCTCATCCCAGTGCCCCTCAGGGGCCGTACGACATCCCTCTAGGACTCTGTGTTCCTTCCACAGGAACTACCCGTAGTGCACTCCGTACACCACGGCAACCTCTCACTCTAGCCAGTATCTCCAAGAATTAGGTTGAGGGCAAGGAATATCTCCAGAACTCCTCACATCACCACCACCCACTCGGGATTCATCGCTCCCGCCGCGTATCAAACCATATACCTCATGGGGTGCCTCACGGCTAAACCCCGTCCACCATCCACATCATCCAAACATGCATCACACATCACCTAACAAGGATTATATGTAATTACGATGGAAGTAAATGCAAGCAAGCAGACATGCATATATAAGTGCGAGCGCGGAGCTGGGTAATCAGGGTAAAGTGGTTTCAATCAAGGCAATCAAGGCTCAGGCATTAGCATGCATCACATAATCTAGCAAAGGAATAAATGTAAAGTGCTAGCAGTTCTACTTGCAATGCCTAATGGGATTCTCTAAGTAAAGGTGCTGCCATGACACCTGCGGTGTAGAGGAAGTAGTGGTTCGCGTCTCCGGAAGTCGTTGTGTCATCGATCAGCGAGAGTCTCCTTCTCCATCCGAGGCGTCCTTGAATCCATCCGAGCTCAAATCGTCGCTACACAAGACAAAGCGAGAACGACCACCAATAAGAAACAATAAAACTACAACAAAACCTAACTCAACTAAACTCAAAAGCAGCACTAGGAGGTAGGGCAGGATTTTAGAAAAATTATGAAACTGGTTTCATAATTTTTGAAGATAGGATGAATTTTATATGGATTTTAGAAGTTGGATGGAATTTTAGAAAAACAGAAAAAAGGGGAAAGCAGGGACTTGGCTGGGCTCACGTGAGCTGCTGCTGGCCCAACAGCAAGGAGAGGAGGGAGCTTCGGCGCGGGCTTAACCCAGAGCTGGGCCTGGCGCTGACGATGACGGCCCAGAGGAAAAGAAAGAGGGAGAGCCCTGGTGGGTCACGGGATGTGCTCACGTCCTGTGGGCTTTCTGCTCCACACAGCAGAGGAGGAAAAGGGAAACAGAGCGTTCCCCAGGTGCTTGGTCGAGCGCCTAAGCGTCAGGCGGCTCCATGACCGGCACCTGCGAGCACCAGGGCCGCACGAAGGTGAAGCTAGGATGGCTGCGGCGGCGCCGGAGACAGGTGGGGGCAGGACGAGGGGCTTTGGGGCTGTGTGGTGGCCGCACGTACAGGTGCCCAGGTGCAGGGGGGGGTTGCGACGGCCGAGGGCCCTCGTGGGATTGGGGCCCAAGCCCAAGTATATAATACTACATACCCTTTAGTTATAGTCCATTAGGATTTAGGATTAATGGGAAGATACAGCAGCCCATCAGCAAAAGGAGTCGTCGGCCTCTTTCTTTCCGGCAGGCAAGGAGCTGAGCCGCCAACACCCGCACACGCGCACATAGCAATCGCGAGTCGCGACTTCCGGACTTCTGGCGAGACGGCGAGACGTGAGAGATGCAGCGCCGATCACCAGTTCACCACGCGACCACTAGCACAGATCACCGAGACACCGACGCCCGAGTTCCAGTCTTCTAGAAGCCAGACGACGGCGTTCCAGACGACGGCGGCAACCAGGCAGCTGAGACAGGGCTCGACGAAGACGACGACATCTGATCTTGGTTATTGTCTTCTGCCCTTTTTGTGATTTGTAAATCTTGGTTCTGAATAAGTTCATATCCAAATTATCTAGGCCCTAGGTTTTTTTTTGTCCTTATTCAATTTTTGTCTAATGCTTTGTACTCATATAGTTATGTTTTTTTTTAATTTAGGTCAATGTGTTAGAATTTTAGAATGTTACCTAAGAAATATTTATCGAGAGGGACCGTCGCGACCAGTTCACCAGAGCACCTCAAGATCCTAGGACCGGCACTGCCCAGATGGCAGCTTCGGTGGTGAGCGTGGCAGGGCACGGGGCGGCGAACCCGTGGTCAGGAGGCCAGGGTGCAGCGGCGTTCACCGTGCAAGCGCGGCGCCCGCGTGCAGTTGCGCCTATGGCTGTGTCCGAGGGCGCGTGCGAGGCGTGGCCGCGGGTAACAGGGGCGACGGCTCGTTGGCCGGTAAACTGAGCGCGGCGGTGCGAAGGCCGGGCAGTGGTGCAGGTGTCCGTGATCGCGTCGGCGCGTACGCGTTGCGATGCTCGTGCCGGTGTCCATGGCCGCCGAGGTACAGCGCGAGTCTCGCCGCGGTGAGCACGAGCGCTACAGCGTGCGCGTCTTGGTGGTTAGGGCTTCTAGAGCGACGCGTGCTCGACGTCGGAGCGTGTGCGTGACGGCTCACGCCCGCGCTTGTGGATACGGGGCTCATCCGCGCGGCCACGGCTGTGGGCGGCAAGCGGTAGCGACGATGAGCTGAGGCTCGTGTGGCGACGTCAAAGAAGATCGGCCGCGCGGCTCCGCGTGCAGATGCGCGTGGTGCCCATGGTGCGTGCTCCCATGACCGTGAATGCGGCTCGAAGGCCAGACAGGCAGGCAACCAGGTAAAAGGGCGGGCTTTGGGTCGGACGGCTCACCGGAGGGCTCGGCGGCGGCAGATCGCGTGGTGCCGGTCGGGCTCGACGCAGGCAGGACGTGCGCGCCGGCGAGGTGGCTCGGAACGGCACGGCTCTGCTCTGGGGTTCCGCGTCCTTCGTGGCGTCTCCGGGGCCGGGTCGGCATCGCGTGTGGGACGAGGTCATGACTTCTCGGTGGCGTCGTGGCACAAGGCGAATGGCGTGGTGATGGCTCGGTGCCGTGGTGGCATCGTTGACACGCGCGTGAGGAGCAAGGGAGGGAAACTGGGCTGTTGCTGGGCGTTGGGCCAGAAGAGGAGCTACGCTCCGGTACTTGCCGCTGGGGTATTTGTACGTACATATACACGTATAGAGCCTAGTGGTGTACGCGGTTATCTGCACTGCACGCTTCAGCTTGTATTCGTGGTAGGACAGCTCCGAGAAAACTACTGGGACTAAGGGAGCTGCTGCTTCTATACGTGCTTCGCATTAGCGGACAATTGGCACAGGAGCATGCATGCACGCTCGGCAACACCTGCTGCTGGACGTGCAGCCAAGAGGTAGGCCACGAGCGCGCTGGGCTAGAGGGAGATGCAGGAGGAAGCTTTGGCCCAAAGAATTAAGGAGAGGTTTTTCTATTTTCTACACAAGGACTTTAGGAGAAGGGCTACCTCCAAGGCTCCAAGCACAACAAGATTAGAATCAAGTCACACATATGCTACATACTATATGAGGTGCACAATATTATTGTAAATTCAGTTGAATAAGATGGGAGAGATTAGGGTTTTGTTTTTAGGAATATTGCCTTGCCATGATGTTGACTTAGTCAATAACATGGCAATGGTGTTATTGCTGCAAAAATTTTGAAGTCCTGGATTTTTAGATCAGGGCGAGACGGAGGATAGTTAACTACTCACTACATGCAACATACATTGCAACGAAAATTTTGGAAAGTTGGGATTTTTATATTACACAGAATCACGGGATGTTACAGTCCCCCCTTACAGGAATCTCGTCCTCGAGATTAAGGCAATACTTAGTCGGTGAAGAGGTGGGGGTGCTGCTTCCGAAGCTCTTCTTCTTTCTCCCAGGTTGCTTCTCTTTTAGTGTTGTTGCTCCACTGAACCTTGCAGTATGGAATAGAAGTTCTCCTAGTCTCCTCGACATCTCGATCCAGAATCTTCACTGTGTGCTCAAGGTACTCAAGCGTGTCTTGTAGATCAAGGGCTTCTGTGTGAACCTGCTCTTTTTGGCACTTGCAAGCATTTCCTCAACTGTGAGACATGGAAGACGGGGTGTACTCCAGTTAGGTTAGCTAGTAGTTCTAACTTGTAGGCAAGCTTCTCGATTCTCTTCAAGATCTTGTAGGGGCCTACAAAGCGAGGTGCTAGCTTTCCTTTGACGTGAAACCTCATGGTGCTTCATAGAGGTGACACCTTAAGATACACGTAATCCCCAACTTTGAAGGTGAGATCCCTTCTTCTCTTGTCAGCATAGCTCTTATGTCGAGTCTGTGCTATCCTCAAATTCTCTCTAACTTTGGCTACTTGCTCTTCGACATCTTTGATCGTGCCTGGCCCAAAGAACTGTCTTTCTCCAACTTCTGACCACCTGAGTGGGGTGTTGCATTTTCTGCCATACAAAGCTTCGAATGGTGACATCTTCAAGCTAGCTTGATGGCTGTTGTTGTAGGAAAACTCAGCAAAAGACAAGCTCTTCTCCCAATCAGTGCCTCCCTCTACCCCCAACACAGAATCACGGGATGTTACACTTCTCCTCCAACTCTAACTTTGTCCAGGCACTGGCCTCCCTCTACCCCCAACACGGACACCTCCTCCCTTTGCACGAACATGTCCCCCTGACACGCCTCTCTCCTCTCTCGGTCTCGGCATGGACACCCTATCCAGCATGACTCCTTCCTAGTGGCTTTCATCCTGCACCTACCCCGATGCGGCCTCCTTTTCCCCAACATAGCTCCCCGACGCGACCTCCTTCTTCCTACGCGGCTCCCTGACGAGTGTGTAGCGGCGACAAAAGCCGAGGATAGGAGATTGGAGAAAAAGAGTTATGTGACTAACATGTACTCCCTCCGTCCACAAAAGAATGCAATTATGGGATCCATGCCGGTCAATATAGTTTAACTTTTGATCAAGTTTATAGTAAATACTATTAGCATTTATGTCTCTAAATAAATTTATTATGAAAATATATTCTATAACGAATCTAATGCAATTTATTTTGCATCTTCAATGTTAATATTTTTTTATATAAATTTAGTCAAAGTTCAAACTGATTGACTCCTCGAAAAGTGAGAATTGCATTCTTTCGTGGATGGAGGTAGTAGGTCCTTAAAAAAGTAGGGCTCTGATTTGAAGGCTAGTGTTGGATTCAAACGAGAAAACAATACGCTCAAAAGTAGGGAGAGCCCTTAAATCCCAAGTAGAAGCCATGTTTCCTATTTTAGGGGCATGGTTGCAAATGCTCTTAGGGCGCCCTTAATGGTCGGCTACATCGCTAGCTTTGGAGATGTAAAAGGAGGAGATAGTGTCTCTGTAGCGACGAGGGAATCAATTGATGATTTCACTAGGAACGAGAATATGTGAGAGCGGAATATACGACTACCGCTCACGGTGAAAGGTCCTAAATGGCCAGAGGGGGTGAATAGCCTAATTAAAAATTATACAAAGCACTAGAACAAATTGTTAGACAACAATAAGGCGATAATTTGCGTTTTGCTCTAGCCTACTAGAAAAGCAAGCCACCTACCAATATACTAGTGTTTACAATCTCTATGGCAATCAATGACTAAGTTACTATTTCAACTAATTACTTTTATGCTACACAAGAGAGCTACACTAGCTAGCTAAGCTACCTCTACATAGGATATATAAGTGAATGTAATACAAGAGAGGTAGAGAGGTGTATGCCGGACCGAGCAAGCGAAAAATCAATCACAATGAATACCAATTGACACAATGATTTTTCTTTCGAGGTTTACTTGCTTGCTGGCAAGCTAGTCCCCGTTGTAGCGATACACTCACTGCTTGGAGGTTCACGCGCTAATAGGCATCACATGCCTAAACCACAATTGGGTGCTGCACAACCAACACAAGATGAGGATCCACAAGTTTCGAGCAATCCACTAGAGTTGCCTTTTGTGATCTCCCACAGGGAAGGCACAAGAACCCCTCACAAATCACCGGGAGATGGCCACGAACAATCACTAACTCATGCCAAGCTTCTCAAGCTGCTCCAAGCTGTCTAGGTGGCGGCAACCACCAAGAGTAACAAGCAATCCCGCGGCTTACACGATCACTAGTGCCACTAGATGCTCAAACTCTAAGCAAATGCACTAGAATCACTCCCAATCTCACAAAGATGATGAATCTATGAAGGAGATGCGTAGGAGATGTTTGACTTAGCTCACAAGGATGTAGCAATGATCACAATGTCCAAGAGGGTGAGCCTAAGCTGGCCAACACCTATTTATAGAGCCCTCACACTCAACATACCCGTTGGCCCCCTTCATATGTTGTCTACACTAACCGGACACGTTGTAGGGTGCACCGAACGCGTCCGGTCGGTCACAACGTGCCACGTGTCCCGATCGTTTGAAAGAAGCCGTTGGCGCCCAACGGCTACTCGCGTGCATTCACTGCCTGCGGACCGGACGCACTAGTCGCCTGACCGGACTCGCCCGAGCCCTGCGGCCGATCACAACACAGAGAGCTCCAGAACATGAAATCGGTGACCATGATTGGACTCGCCACAGAGTCCAACGAATTATTTCCAGAGACAGAGAGCAGCCAACACGTGACCGAACACGTCCACACCCAGCGTCCGGTCCTCTCTGCGCTCACGCGTGTCATTCAGTGAACAGTGTCATCGTCGCGTCTGGCCGCGCTCAAGGGCTAGTGTCCGGTCTCTCCTCAGCCTAAGCAGGCCGAGCCTAGGGTTGAGTACTAGACTCGCCCGACACGTTCGGTCGTAGAGTTTGGTCAGCCTAGTGACCTTTTTTCCTTCTCCAACTTCATCCCTTGTGCAAATGTGTTAACTCCACCAAGTTCTCACTTGTGCACGTGAGTTAGCATTTCACAAACATATTTTCCAAGGGATGTTAGCACTCACTAGGTCCTAATGCAAATGCATGGAGTTTAATTCACCTAGTGGCACTTAGATAATCGTAATCACTTCGAGATCACCCCTCTTAATAGTACGGCTATCTATTCTAAACCTACTCACACCTTCTATAGTGTCTTGAGTGCCAAAATAAAATGGCCCTATCAAATATACCTTTACCTTGAGCCCATTTTATTTTTATTTTTCTTCTTTTTCAAGTTGGAGCATTTGATCTTCACTTTTGGCCATCACCATCACCATGACTATCATCTAGCTCCACCACTTGGTGTGTACCAACCTAGCTCATATACATCACTAATGACAAAGATTAGTACACTTATGTTTCATTAATTAGTCAAAATCAAACTAGGGCTTTCACACGGGTGGAAGCCAGGAGAAGAGAGGAAGTAAGATAATATTTTTTCACTCCCTCACCTTGAGCTAAGTCAGCGATAGTGTTAGTATCATGGGACGCAGTGGAAGGTACGAAGGGGGTAAGAAGGAATAAACAATGCCTTGTTATCGGCAAGAACAACTAACAGACAGTAAGCTTACTACCGGGTAAGATTGAATTAAAAAATGGGGTGCGTACACTAAACTTGTTTTTGCTTCATTCTCTCTCCATGTCGGTGCTGTTTCCGCCGCTGCACCACTTGCCCATGAAGATGGTCTTTGACGCCAGCCGCCATACCCACCCCTCATCACATCCACCACCAACGAGCCTTAATGCACGCACGGCGTTGCTCTGCGCAGGCTTGCTCCTCCCTTCCTCGCCCCACACCACATTTGTGGTTAGGAGAAGTGTGATGACGACAATGACCGAGGGCTCAAGCTCAATGATAGCCGTGCGCAGGACGAGCAGTGGCGAGTCCTCAATGACGGCTACATGTAGGTTGAGCAGTTGACCTACCCGATAGGGAGCGCCTTGTCCCGATGTGGTGACATTGAGGGAGGTGCAAAAAGGGGCTGGATCTATGGGGGCGAAGGTGAGACGGGGAGGCATGTGGGTGGTGTCGAAGTATGGGGAAGCATCGGAGGATAGGGACATGATGGTTGTGGACGGCGAGAAGGAGATAGCGGTGGAGGACGGGGCAATGGACAAAAACTCGGGATATGAGAGAAGCTTCACATGGGAGGTTGAGATGGCTGATTTTTCTTCGCAGGCCCTACCTTATTTCTGAATGGACACTGTGTGGTGGATGGATCATCAATGCTCCCGTCTATTCTTCGAGCCCTCATTCTTGCCGAGTCTAGCAAAATACATTGCGAACTCCCTAATAATAGATAGACATGTTGTTTGATTCTAACCACACACTGCCACACAACAGTTGCGAGGGCGCCACAAATTATGGCGTGGAAAATCAGCACCACAACTATGGCAAAAAAACACACTAAAAAATTAGAGTTTGTGTATTGTGCCAAAACATTAGATACTAAGGGGCATTTGGTATGGCTTTTAATGCTCCTTCGGAACATGTTCCCATCAAACCGCTTCACACAAGAAGTCCCGCAAATATTAGTGACTAAAGCTGTTACGCATGGAAGGAGCTGAAAAAACAGGCTTCTCTTGGCTTCCTCTCGCGTGCATGGGACCCAGCACAGGTAAGGGCAGATTTGCGTCAGGCCAGCGCGGAGCGGGACGGGGCGGGGTTGTGGGGCTACCAGTGCTGGGCTCGAGGCCGGTCGGGGCGCGGACATTAGTGCTTGGATCGGCGCGGGGGCGCTGCGAGGCCACCGGTCTTGGCTTGGGACGGGATGGAGCATGGGCGTGGGCGAGGCCACTGGTGCTAGGCTAGGGACCGTTCGGGGCATGGTCACCGAGGAGCACACGACCGCCAATGCTTGGGTCAAGGCTAGGGCACGGCAAGGATGCTGGTGCTTGTTTTGGGATGGGACGGAGCGTGGCCATCGGCGAGCATGTGGGTACGACCACTAGGACGCTCGTGGGTGTGCCTCGCGAGAGAGCGAATGAAAGGCCCGTGTGGGGAAGAAAGAAGATAGAAGGAAAAGAAAAAAAGTGGAAGAAAATGAAAGAAAAAAAGAAGGGAATAATGGTCATTTCGTCTTTTTTTCTAAAAAAAGAAACTATTTTGCCAAATGGTTTACAGTTTCAGCTTCACCAACATAAATATTTTTTTAGCCAAGTCCAAAAGAAATTGTTTCACCAGCAAAAGGGAGCTGTACCAAACAGATTTAACAAATTATATTTCTTTTTATGTGGCCACAGGCCCACGGCTAGGGCATGATAAATTGAGACAGGCAACTAACGCCCTGTTCGTTTGGGCTGGTTTGGCTTATAAGCCATGACTGAAAGTACTGTTGACTGATTTGATATGAGAGAAAAATATTGTTCGTTGGCTGATAAGCCATGGCTTATAAGCCAAATATGACCAAGCGAACAGGTTATAAAGGTGACAGCAGTGGGCAGAATGGCAGACGCAAAAGTATCCCAAGGTTAAAAAGCCAGACTGCATGCCGCCGGTGGTAAACGAAAATTTGAACATCCTGCCTGCCTAGCGCCCGCGCATCCTTCCAGCAGATAGACATGTCGTTTGGTTCTAGCCACACACTGCAGTTGCGGAGACGCCATGGATTAAGGCATGGAAAATCTAACGTCGTAACTGTGGCAAAAAAAAGCACACTAAAATAAATTAGAGTTTATGGTCCCGCTCGGCTTGCTGAATTTTGGCTGAAACTGGCTGAAAACACTGTTCTGACTGAATTGTTGTGAGAGAAAAACACTGTTCCAATTAAAAAAAAGCTAAATAGTGCCGTTTTTAAGATAAGCCGAACGGAGCCATATGTAGCCGACCAAATATATATACTAAATAATTTTTTTTCTGGTCCTCAAAGCTAGGGCGTTGCAAATGGAGACCGCCAATTAAGGTGACAGCTGTGAACTGAATGACAGTCTCAAAAGCATCCTGAATTAGGCCTTGTTTAGTTTCTCCTATTAAAATTTACTCTCTATCACATTGGATGTTTGACACATACGTGGAGTTCCTACAACTAAAAAGACTAAAAGTAAGACTATTCTCTGGTGCGACTTATTTTTGGGTCGCTCCTCCCTTCCGGCCATGCGATACCCCGCGTGATAGAAAAAGAAACTGCTATCCCCGCCTGCTTTGAAGGAAACAAATTGATCACCTGAGACCACATGTATGGAAAGAAACAATAATCATATATGGAAGGAAACAATTAGCAAAGATCAAGCAAGACTCCTCCCTTCCGGCCATGCGATACCCCGCGCGATAGAAAAAGAAATTGCCTGTCGATGTTTTACCACCGATAGCCTGCCACGGGGGTACCCGGGGCAGTATGTTCGGGCTTCGGCGTATGCTGAACTCGATGGTAAACGCAAGAGACAGTCGATTTATCCTGGTTCAGGCCCTCGATCGAAGATCGAGTAACGACCCTACGTCCAGTCAGCGTTTGCCTTTTGCGTTGGATTGATTATGAAGTGTTATGTTGTACCATTGTCCTTCTTCTTTCAGGAGCCCTGCCCTCCTTTATATAGTCAGGAGGCCAGAGTCCTAGTCGGTTTACAATGAGATTTCCTAGTAGGATTACTTAATAGTTCTATTACTAAGATTACATGGGAAGAATCCTAATTGAACTAGATCTTCTCTCTCTTGTGGGGTATCCTGTGGGTCCTGCATCGACAAGCCCCCGAGCACTTCATGGTTGAGCTCTGAAAGTCTCGCTTTGCTCCTTCAAGTCTTGTTAGGTAAGAACAAAATGTTATCCGAGTGCTTTCTGGAGTGAAATCTTGTAGCGCTTCTTGGGACCTTCGAGTGGTGAGTGTTTTGTGAAGAAAAAAGTATATCCATCTGGTTGTAGCCCCCGAGCCTCTTGCTATTTGGAACAAGGAGCTGGAGGATCTAGTCTTGAAGTTGCTCTGATTGTTCGTCGAAGTTTTGTCAAAAAGAACTCGAATATGGCTCGTTCCGGGTTCTTTTTGTCATAATGTCTTGAAGTAGTCTGCGTTGAGGAAGTCTTTTGGTGACGTGCGCTTTTTCGGAGAAAAAGTGCACTCACTGAGTGTAGCCCCCGAGCCTCTTGCTATTTGGAACAAAAAGTTGGAGGGTCTTGATCCTTTATGTTTGTTTGAAAATCTGTGCTCTGAAGCAGTCCCTGAGACTTGAATTTTGTCCTCATCCGAGTAGTTTTTGTGGTATCTTTCCGAAGCGGTCCTTTAGTCCTGGATTAAACCATCATCCGAGTAGTTTCTGTGGTATCTTTCCGAAGCGGTCCTTTAGTCTTGGATTAAACCATCATCCGAGTAGTTTCGCGGTGTGCAGCCTCCGAGCCTATGTCCGGGTTCTTTTTTGGTGGGTGCAATTTTTCATAAAAATTGCACTCACTGAGTGTAGCCCCCGAGTCTCTTGCTTTTGCTTGCAAAAGTTGGAGGGTCCAGATTCCTGTCTTCAAAAAATTCTGGGGCTATGTATCCCGCAGCCTCGTGCTTTCTCCGAGTTCTTTTCTTTTGAAAAAGAAGTCGGTTGAAGAGTCTTGATGCGTCGTCGTCGTTGTAGTCTTGAGTTTCTTGTACTTTTTGTCTTTTGTCTTTGGTTACGAGCCCGGGAGTAGTTGAAATGAGGGCCGAATTCCCTAGCTTAGTGTTGATTAATCTATGATCTTTGGCCGAGCCCTGAAAGCGTATACCCATGTTGTTTTGTTCGGGAAGAACTCGGATGCGAGGTCTTGGCGTATTCTTTGATAGTCTGCGTCTTGCATCGATGTAGTTGTATGGTGGTGGTTGAGTGTAAATGCTTTTTGTTCATGGGTTGTCTTGTGATGGTATATCCTTCCGAATATGCCCGTCTTGAAACCTTTATTTTCCTCTCGCCTAAGTCGTCCATTATTGAGTCTGTCCTTTCACCGTATTCTTTGTCGGGGCTTATTTCATCGGTACTCTGGTCCATGTGTGCCGCTCCTTTGGTCTATAAATCTTGTCCCGAGTGCTTGTTTCCATCTATTGGATATTCCGTTGAAACCTTCGTGGATATGAGCATGGTAGTTTGTGAAGTAGAGCAGCCCCGGGCATATTTTGTAGTTCTTGTGTGTCTTGTCGTAGTGGAGGAAGTCTTGTGATAGGGATTAGAGGTAGGCTAATCCGCATGACAAAGATTGTGCCGGGATGTATGTGGTGGTAGTTGGAGGAAGTCTTGTGATGTGGGCGTTCCTTCATCTGGCCGTTCTGGGTTGATCCTCGTCGCTTTGTCTTTGAGATCGTCCGTGCAGATCAACACCATATCTGATATCACATCGGTCTTGGGTAGACAGATGCCTGCCCGCCTTCTCGCTCCATGTTGTCTGCCGTCTTTGCCGATTTCCGCCTTTGAGTGCACTGCGTCCTTCCTTTGAAGAAAAGCAGTGTAGGTGATGGCGGTTTGTCCTTCCGAGTAGCAATTTGGGACACGTAGTCGTTCCGAGCCTAGTCGTGTCCGCGTTCCTCTTTGCTACCTTGCTTTTCATAGTGCCGAGTTCGTTGGGTCTTGTAAGATTTGTAATCTTCTATTTTTGAAGTCGCTTGTAATGTAACGAATCTTGTCTTTAAGATTTGTAATCTTCATTTGTAATGTAACGAATCTTGTCTTCTGAATTGTCTTTTACTTTTCTGTTGCGATCCCCGTTGCCCATGAGATTACCGGGTTCTTTCTCAAATAATCGGGTTCTTTTGTTCCTTGTGAGGTAGCCTTTTCTTTCTTCCTTTTTTCTTCTTGTTTTGACGAGTTGTTCTTGTAGCGATCGATAACCCCCTACCGTGGTCTTTGGACGGATAAGTCTGAAATCTGCCTGTTGGTTTGTCTTGTTGTGTGGATTTGTGCCCTCCATTGTTTTTAAATTGCGTCGGTAAATGGACCGTCACGTTCCCATATTGTGTTTTATCGGGCCTTGTGGGCCGTTTGTATCATTGAGAAACCTATTTAAAGACCCTTTGCTGCCCAACTCTTGCCTTTAAACCCTAGCTTTTGAAATCATTGCCGTCACCATCGCCGTAACTCCAAGCATCATCATCCTACATCTTCTTTAGCGCCTCTCTTGCTTCATGTTCATGGGAAAGAAGAAAAACGCAAGCAAGTCTCAAAGCGACCTTCGTGAGACGAGGAATCATCCCTTTCTTTGATCGAAAATCAGGAGTTCGTGGCTATGAGGGCTGCTTTCGGAAGGTTTGGCCGACCCCAACAACAAAGCGAAGACTAGCTGCCTTGAGCTCGTTAGCGATGGCTTGATCCAAAGCAAAGTCATCATTTGAATGGAGGGTTCCAAGGCGAGCATCGGGTTCCAGCCCGGTCTGGTGAGATTGTCCTTTTCGTTTCTTTTGTCGCGTACGGACTTTGCCTTCTCGCTTCGCTTTCCTTCATTTCTTGGTTATTTCGGGATTAGTCGAACCACCTAACCCCCAATGCCATTCTCCATCTTTCTATTTTCGTTCATCGTTCTTGAAGCTTTCCTTGGAATCCTCCTTCTCTGTCTCTTTTTCGCTTTTCTTTCGTTCGAAACCTCAACCCCGCCGTGAAGAAACCAGCGTTCTTGGCGGTTGTGGGATTCGGTTTCGCTGTGGTCTCAAAATTAAGTTTTTGACTATGACCTGGTCGATTCTCATAAAAAGATTGGCGTCTTAAAGTGGTTTTCTGCCGCCAATTTAATCCCTTCCTTGCCATTCATCCCGGATCCGGTCCTGTGGTGAATGACCGATGGGACAAGAAACTTGAATCGCTTCTTTGAGATTCAAGTGATCCAACTCACTCCTTGATAGGATTAGCATCTTTGAAGCGGCGAGGTTTGACCGGCTTTGGTATCGTTTGAGCTTTCTTCGTCAGCGGGTTCAGCCCTTGAAAGAGCGGGAGCATCTTGGCTTTGAGTATTCTCGGGGCCGAGGATCCTTCACGCATGGTCCCAGCTCTTGAGTTGACCGGTGAGGAGGTACTCGGCGTCTTGAAGATCTTGAAAGGGGTGAGCATCATTCCCCCGTTGTCACCGAGTTCTCACCAACAACCCACCCCCCATTGTGAGTTGTCTATCTTTTGTTTGAGTACTTTATGCACTCTAGCTGCGTTTGTTCTTGCTTAGCTTTTCTTTGTCTCGGTGTTTTATCCTTTTTTCGCAGGAGTTTGGGTGGAACTTTGTTGACCCGGTCTCTCCGACGCTTTCCTGTCGTGGCAGAGACCCGGAGATAGGACTGGTGGGACTTACGCAATTAGTAAGTCCCAAACCTCTACCGCCTTCTTCCCGGGGTTTCTTTGGATTTGTTGATGTATATGAAGAATATGTTCCTCGTCTAGTCCTCGCGGTCCTCGCAATGTCCGAAGGGGGCGAACGGATGGGTCTACATCTCGCCCGCCTGTCTCAAGAAGCCTCGCAAACCAAGTACTCTCTCAGGTACTCCAGTTGTTGCTAGCATGCTCTTAGGTGAGCTCATTTAATGCTCTTTGTTCTTTTATTTTCTTGTCTCACTCATGATCTGATTACTTTTTATCCTTTTTTCAGCAGGTGCTCTGGTTTCCTTGGCTGAGGATGAAGAAGATGATGAAGTACCCCTCATCATGCGGCGGTGAGTTGCTTTTCATATTCCTGTTGCATTGAATTTCTCTTCTTTGTCTTGACCTTTAGTATTGATCTTTTTGAAGTAATCGGAGGCCGGGTGTGAGCTCTTCCGAGGCTCCCGTGTCGACCTCTTCTGAAACTCCGGTGTCGAGTTCTTTGGAAGCCCCTTGTACCAAGTTCTACTGCGTCTCGGCCCGGCTCCTTCCATGGCTCCGCTGCCGGCTATTCCGCTCTCGTCGCCGGGTGGCGGGGACGTTTTTACCGTCGTGGTTCCTCCTGTGAGGCCTTCTCTTGGCTTTGCGAAGAAGAGAGTGGTTGGGTGAGTAGATTCTAGCTTTATGTTTCTGGCTTTTATTTTCCTTCCTCTGGTTCTTATCGGTGTTCCTTTTATCACTTTTCGGTGTTTCGTCTTCTCTCATTCCTTCATCGACTTCTTCTCGCCTCCCGCCGTGCCAACGAAGTTACGAGCCTCGGGATTCACATCATTACATTGATGAAGTTCTTTGTGGGGGCTTCAGAGCTACTGGCGGTTGCGGTTTTGGCGCTCCGGAGGTGATTGTGGTGCGCCGCTACGGGTCCTTCCGAGGGTTTGACTCGGCTTCCACGAAAGTTGCTTTGTCGTCGTTCCTTCTTCGCTCCATCGGCTTCTCCTTCCCCTTCTCTCGCTTCCGCGGTCCTTCTTCTTCGGATGACATGGTGCAACAGCGATTCGATGCCACCCATCGATTGTCGAGTGACATGCACTGGGGAGCTTGTCGACCCTAGCGACTTCTTTTGGTGAAAAGCTCGGTAGGTTTTCTTGCCGTTCCCTTTTTGCATGCTCGTTTTCCCTCGTCCTTACGCCTTGTTTTTCTTTGCCTCTTTTGGCTCGGTCTTTCTCCGTGATCATTCTCGGCTTCTTTTTTCTCATCCGAAAATGAGAGAAAGTTGTCTTTCGAGGTGGACATTCTAAAAGCCGATCTCGACCTTCTCCCGGCTGAGTTGGAGAGCAGAGCGTCAAATGCACCAAAAGGAGGAGAAAACCCTTCGTGCCGGGTAGTGGAGGCGGAGACCATGGGGAGTCTGCGAAGAATGAATGCAAAGGTGGTGCATGGTTACTGCTGTTTTTTCTTGTATTTTGATTTCTTTTTTTGTTGACTTGTTCTTGGGTGTCTTGTCTAGTTCTCGATTTGAGAAGTGAAGCTCTCGAGAGAGCATCGATGAAATGAAGGCTCTAGTCCGCTCTAGTCATAATAAGGTGAGGAGGTAATTACTCATGCCGAGGAAGAACTTGCCCTTGCTAAGTGATTAGGCGTGAGTCGATAGAGATCTTGTGTAGGCCCAAAGAACTATTGAAAGCTTGACGGAAGTCATGGCGGCAGCCCATTGAAAATGGAACGCGATTCGTGGAAATCTTTTCGATCGAAGAGTCGATGTTCTCCGGACTCCAATGGACGACGGGCAATCTTGGCATGATTCATTCCCAATTCGACTTGTTTCCAAGAATTTGCGAAGAAGTGTGCCCAAGTATGTACCAAGAATGTGCTAGCCCAGGTCCGGGTCCTTGCTCCAGAGGCGCCTCTGTCCAAGATAGCAGAGGAAGCTGAAAGCCAAGAATACCTTGACGCCGTTGAGAGGATGGAGCCTGAGGTCGAAGGTTTAGCCAAGATGGGGTTGTAGAAAGTCTAAATATTGACATTTCCTTCCGATGATAATGCTCGATCCGATTGACCAGACTTCTTGTAAAGCTTCTTGTAATATTACACTCCTCTTTAAATGAAGATTCTTTTTTTCGTTGATGTATTCTTTGCACCGGTGTGGTCGGAAGTTACTTGTCTTCTTGAGTATTTTGTCCCATTTTCGTTTCGCTCCACAAAACAACTCGTGTGTGTTATCTCGACGAGACCCCTCGATTTGTCGAGTGCTTTGTCCATGTTGTGACTTGTTAGATGTAAATCTTTGTGTTGACACGCGCGCTATGAAAAATGACTTGGCATAGAATGTTGCCTTTTGAGTGGCGCTTGTACTTTCTCGAGGAAAAAGTATTCCTATCTGGATGTAGCCCCGAGCCTCTTGCTTTTCGGAACGAAGAGTGGAGGGTCTTTGGAGTTCGATTTGGTTGACTAGTTTTGGCCTCATCGGCGGGCTCAAGCGTCTTTTCAGCTATTTTGCTCTCGGCCGGGAAGCTCAAAGCGTGTTTTCACCATTTTGCTTTTTGTTTGGTGTTAGCTTTTAGCTACCCTCATCGGCGGAGCTCAAGCGTGTTTTCAGCTATTTTGCTCTCGGAAGCTCAGCGTGTTTTCAGACCATTTTGCTTTTTGTTTTGGTGTTAGCTTTTAGCTACCCTCATCGGTGGGCTCAAGCGTGTTTTCACTATTTTGCTCTGGGCGGGAAGCTCGGGCATGTTTTCAGCCATTTTTCTTTTCTTCTTGGGTAAACAACTCGTTGGAAATCATGATAAGACATGCTGTGGATGAATATCATCTTTATTGATCATGAATATGAACTAATACATATGTTGTCGAAGAATATCGTCTTTCGTCGATTGTGAATGTTGGTCCCTTGTGGCTTGCATATCTGTTTTATCTTGAGTTGTTTTTACGCGTAGAATCTTCTTAGCTGGCTGATGTGCCATGTATTGCTGACTTCTTTTCCATTTTCGGTTATTAACTTGTATGTGCCTGGTCCGGTGACCTTTGTGACAATGAACGGACCTTCCCATGGACTGAGAAGCTTATATCGTCCGTTAGTCTTTTGTATCCTTCTTAGTACTAAGTCTCCAACTTGTAGTGATCGAGGATGGGTACTTTTGTTGTAGTGCCGCCTTAAACCTTGTAGGTATCTGGCTGATTGGAGGGTAGCATTTACTCTGACTTCTTCTGAGCTGTCGAGTTCTAATCTTCTTGTTTGTTACGCTTCTCCTTCATCGTATTGTTCTATCTTTGGTGATGTCCAGATCAAGTTGGCGAGGCGATGACGGCTTCGATCCATAAACTAGGAAGAAGGGTGAATGGCTGTTGCTCGCTTATTTGAGTTCGTAGCCCCATACTACTTTTGGTAATTCTTCAATCCATTTGGACCCATAGTCAACTAGTTCTTCATTATAACCTTGGTTTTAATCCGGCTAGTATGAGTCCATTGGCCCTTTCTACTTGTCCGTTGGCTTCGGATGTGCAGCAGACGCATAGTCTATATGAAACCACGGTCTTGTGCCCGACTTACAGATTCAGAGTTGTGAAGGGGAGCCTAGATCTGTGATGATTCGATTGAGCATGCCAAAGCGGTGCGTAATTTCTTGGATGAATTCGATTGCTTTGGTTGTTGCAGATTCGTGAGTGGTTTGTATTCAATCCACTTGGTGAACTTGTCGATTGCCACAAAGATGTACTCGAAGCCGCCCTTTGCTTTCTTTAGGGGTCCCACTTGATCCAGCCCCCAGCAGGAAAAAGGCCAAGCGGGTGGGATCTGAGATAAGATTGTGAGGTGGCACATGGGCTTGTTTTGCAAACATTTGGCAACCTTTGCATTTTTCGACAAGTTCTTCTGCGTCTTTTAGAGCGGTTGGCCAGTAGAATCCGGTGCATGAAATGCTTTTCCAACCGGTGTCCTTGAAGCGGCATGATTTCCGCATGACAACTTTGAGTGTATCTTGTCTAGGATCTCTTTGCCTTCCTCAAATGAAACACATTAGGAGTACTCGATGATCTTTGCTCTTCAGAGAGTCTATCTCCTACTAAAACGTAGTTTTTGCTTCTGCGAACAACTTGGGTGGCTTCCGCTTTATCTGCTTTGGTAATTTATTTTCTTTGATATAGTCGATGAAAACTTGGGTCCATGAGGTGTTGATTACCAAGATCCGAACGCCTTTAGCCTGAATTTTGTTGGATGTCTCACCGGGTTGTTTGATAGAGGAACCGATAGCTCTTCTATAAATCGCCGGGTGGAACCTTTGCTCTGTCTCGATCCGAAGTTTGGCAAGGACATCTGCTGCAATGTTGGAATCAAGAAGACGTGTAAAATTTCTAATCCTTGGAAATATTTTTCAAGTTTCCGTATTTCAAAGACCTGAGAAGCACCCATATTTTCTTTTGTGCAATCCCAATCTTTGTTTACTTGGTTGATGACTCTTCTTTGAATCGCCGCCATATCGAGTAATCACTTTATTCCGAGGGTAATTGCCACTCGTAGCCCGTGGATGAGGGCTTCATATTATACTTCGTTATTTGTAGCTTGCCATAATATCTCGAAGGACGTACTTGAGTTGTTTTCTATACGGAGAAATGAGGAGAACGCGCTGCACGGCTCCACCTAGTTTGAGCGACCCATCAAAGTACATCTTCCCGGTGGTCAAGGATTGTATCTCGATAAGGGCTCTTTGAATCTCATCCACTCGGCCACAAAATCGGCAAGGGCTTGAGATTTGATTGCTTTCCGTGTGGGGTGAAGTCGATGTTAAGAGCTCCAAGTTCAATCGCCCACTTTGATATGCGCGCCCTGTCGCATCTCTGTTGTGTAAAATGTCTCCGAAAGCGGGAAGTCTGTCACCACGGTAATTTTGTGGCTTTTGAAATAGTGGCGAAGCTTGCGTGAGGTGATAAGTAGGGCGTAGAGTAGTTTTTGTACATGTGGGTACCGGATTTTTGATTCAGACAATACTTCGTTGATGTAGTACACGGGTCGTTGTACTTTATACACACGTCCTTCTTCTTCTCTTTCTACGACTATTGTCGTGCTGACTACAGTAGTAGTCGCCGCAATGTATAGCATCATGTCTTCATCTTTCCTTGGGGGTGTGAGAATTGGTGAGGATGTGAGATATGCCTTAAGTTTCTTGAAAGCTTCGTCGACCTCCTTTGTCCATTCAAACTTGTCATCTTCTTTAGTAGTTTAAAGAAGGGTAACCCCTTTTCTCCGAGTCTTGATATGAAACGATTGAGGGCCGCCATGCATCCTGTTAGTTTCTGAACATCTTTGATACTCCTAGGTTGCCCCATTTCTGTTATAGCTCGAATTTGCTTGGTGTTGGCTTCAATCCCGCGCTGACTGACCAAAAATCTGAGTAGTTGCCCTGAAGGAACTCCGAATACACATTTATTTGGGTTCAATTTCTAGCTCCATCTCTTCAAGTTTTCAAATGTTTGCTTTAAATCTTCAATCATGGTGTATGGGTTCTTTGTTTTCACCACTACATCATCCACGTATGCCTCCACATTTTCACCGATTTGATCTCCAAGGCAAGTTTGTATAGCTCTTTGGTATGTGGCACCAGCGTTCTTTAGTCCAAACGACATGGTCTTGTAATAGTAAGCACCGAACGGAGTAATAAAAGAAGTCTTGCTCTGGTCTTGTTCTTTTAATGCAATCTGGTGATACCCTGAATAGCAATCGAGAAAGGATAATAGTGCAGACCCCATTGTTGAGTCGACTATCTGGTCAATGCGTGGTAGCCCGAATGGATCTTTTGGGCAATGTTTGTTGAGATCCGTGTAGTCGACGCACATACGCCACTTGTCTGTGTTCTTCTTTTGCACAAGGACTGGGTTTGCTAGCCAGTCTGGATGAAGGATTTCTCTGATGAATCCGGCTGCCATCAGTTTTGTGATTTCTTTTTTAATCGCTGCCTTTTTGTCGGGTGAGAATCGTCGTAGCCATTGCTTTTGCTGTGCTTGGAGTTTTCATTAACATCAATTACGTGCTTTCAATTAACTCTCTTGGGACACTGGCATGTCACGGCTTTCAAAGCGAAGATATCTTTGTTGTCCCGAAGAAAGTTGGTGAGCGCGAGTTCTATTTTGCCGAGAGGTGAGCAGCGATGGTTCTTTGTCTTGGAGGTATCGCCGATGCCCAAATCGATTTGCTTGACGTCGGCTTCTTTTGGTGGTGTGATGATCTTTGGGCTTTTTAGCCGGTATTTCTAATTCTTCTTGGCTTATCTCCGCATGACAATTGTGGCTATTTGTTTTCTCCCATTGTTTTTGTGCTTTTGCCGCAATTTGGATTACTGAACGTCGCGATCAAAAGCACGCTTCAAATCGCTTCGAAGAGAAAGGATACCGTTGGGTCTGGCATCTTAAGCAATAAGTACGAATAATGTGGTATTGCCATAAATTTTTGCTGTCTTTGGTCATCCGAGGATCGCATGATATGACGAATCGAAGTCTGCGACCTCAAATTTGATAAACTCGTTCGATAGTTCGCAGGAGTTCCAAAAGTGACGGGTAAAGTAACTTGTCCGAGTGGCATGGCTTTGCTTGCTGCGGGTACTATTCCGTAAAAGGGGTGCTTGTTGGTGTAATCATCCCAATGAGTTGTAGTCCCATCTTCCTTAGTGTTTACGAAAAGATGATATTGAGTCCGGCTCCCCGTCAATTAGTACTTTGGTGACGATCATACCGGCAATAGTTGGGTCTAAGACTAGTGGGTAATGGCCTGCGTTCCCTACGCTAGTCCATTGGTCTTCTCTTGAAAATTGGATTGGATATTGTGACCAATTGAGATATCTTAGTGTAGCCGGTTCTGCCGTCATGATAGTCCGTAGTGCTAGTTTTTCTTGACGTTTGCTTGTGCAACAGCTGGCGCGCCAGGTAGGGGCTTTTTGCGCGTCTCGACATCCACATCAGGCCTCGGATGGCTAGTCACGGCGTCAGTAGGGACCTAGGCGCGCACATGCGCTTTGGGAACCTAGACTTCATTGTTATGATGGAGGGAGAGTTGGCGCGGGTTCCCATCACCATCCAACATCTCCACTCCATCGGCCTTGATGCGATCGACGAGGTGCTTGAGGAGCTGCAGCTGCACGCACCGAAGGCCCACGCCCCTAGGAGCGACCAGCTCCTCGGCTTTGATTATGGGAGGCTAGAGCAATAGCTCGGCACCTTCCTGGGACCCCGATCGTCCTAGGAGGACCTGCGCCGCATCACCTTCTCATTCGCCAATGTCATGACGTAATTTGTCGGAGAAGAGCCGCTCTCCCCGGAATACCTCATCCGGAGTGCCCCAACAACACTCCCATTCGGTCTGCACAATGCCGCAGAGACCGTTGGCCACCTTGTGGCGCAGCGTACGCCCTATCCCCTATGAACAACGAGTTTGTGGGGATGACCGAATATGTCGTGGAATCTTTCCACGACCTTCTTGTGGGAGAATCGGAGTTGCCCTCCGACTCTGACTCCAGCAGGGGGAGCCATCACCCCTCGTGAGAATATTTCATGGCAGGTACCCTCGAGGGATACATCGAAAGCATCCATGACAGAGGGGCTACCCCAACAGACGACCTCGACGATGAGGTCAAGGGGGATGCAAGGCCCCACCTCGCCTGCGGGTAGAGCAGCTAAGGGCGCAGCACCAAGAGCTCGAAGAAGCATGACTCCAACTGGAGCAGGAATGCGTGGAGCTCGAGTGAGAGATCGAGCGCCATGGAGACGGTGGGTATGCACGTGCCGTGGCCCACGACGTGAACTGGAGGACCATCGAGGACGACGATGCCCTCCCACAGTTCACCCGGGCAAGCCAGAACATCACTGCTGCAACGGCCTTTCTCTGGGGCCTTTCGAGGCCCACGACACCCAAGGATCATTGTGATCATCGTGAGATCCACACGCTATTCGAGCATGCGGCAGCATAGCAGGTCGAGAGCTCGCTGTACCGATGACGTGAGCTCGACGCTAGCCAGCGCGTGCCCTTAGAGCAACCCAACATTGATGTGTCAGTCCACCAGGCGCAGCGAGGTGGCAGGCCACGCGTTGCGGCCCCAGTGCATGAACGTCTCCGCCTCCACCATGACGCGCGCAACACCCTCAATGCCCGCAGGCGTGCCCGAGGCGATGAGAGGGAGGAGGCTAGCCGTAGCTACCACCCTCGTCGTGGCGAACGCTACTACAGCGGCGAGGACCGAAGCCCGAGCCCTAACTTGCTGGGATCTTAGGCCTTTGGCCGACACATCCTCAACGCCGTATTCCCACCGCGGTATCGACCGCTGACTAACATCCCGAAATATTTCGGGGAAACAAACCCCGGACTGTGTCTCGAGGATTATCGGCTTACTTGCCAAGCCGGTGGAGTGGATAGTGACAATTTCATTATCCACAACCTTCCATTGTTCCTGGTCGATTTGGCATGAACGTGGTTGGAACACCTTCTACCCAACCAAATCCAAAGTTTTGCGGACCTAAAAGAGATCTTCTTGGAAAACTTCTAGGGCGCATACGCGCATCCTGGGAACCCATGGGATCTCAAAAATTGCCGATAGAAGTTTACAAAGTGGATAGAGGCTCGACTGATCTCCACATTCAATTTTGAGCAAGCCGTGTTGTTCTTCCTTGACAACGTCCATCGCTTTGGAGTCCCAAACTCCATTATTACGGACAACGGCACGCAGTTCCCTGTCGATGTTTTACCACCGATAGCCTGCCATGGGGGTACCTAGGGCAGTATGTTTGGGCTTCGGCGTATGCTGAACTCGATGGTAAACGCAAGAGACAGTCGATTTATCCTGGTTCAGGCCCTCGATCGAAGATCGAGTAACGACCCTACGTCCAGTCAGCGTTTGCCTTTTGCGTTAGATTGATTATGAAGTGTTATGTTGTACCATTGTCCTCCTTCTTTCAGGAGCCCTGCCCTCCTTTATATAGTCAGGAGGCCAGAGTCCTAGTCGGTTTACAATGAGATTTCCTAGTAGGATTACTTAATAGTTCTATTACTAAGATTACATGGGAAGAATCCTAGTTGAACTAGATCTCTCTCTCTTGCGGGGTATCCTGTGGGTCCCGCATCAACATTGCCATCCCTGCGATCCCCGCCTGCTTTGAAGGAAACAAATCAATCACCTGAGGCCACATGCATGGAAGGAAACAATAATCATGCATGGAAGAAAACTGTCGGATACCATAAAAAGGGGTACCCTAAGCAAAAACCAAAAAGATTGCCTAGACCTTGCAAATATCAATGCCAAAGGACGATCACGGGTCTCGGCTGATTCTCCGATTCACCCGAGGCCCGCGCCGCAAAGGCCTCGGACGAAAGGCCAACTCTCCGCCTTGCAAAGGCCCTCTCACCGAGGCCCTCTCGCCGCTAGGCCTCAGACGGGTTACTGATTCTTCGATTCGCCCGAGGCCCCGCGCATAAAGCCTCGGACAGAATACCGATTCTCCGACTCACTCGAGGCCGGCTCGGCAACAACCTCGTCGCCTCCGTCTCGACCGACTTCTCTGACAAAACGTCATGCATCCAACCACTCCCGCAACGTCAGCCGCGCGTCGACGCAGTGCAGCAGAGCGGCCGACGGGATGGGAGACAGGACTGAGCAGGGGTTACCGACCACTATGCTCAGCACTGCGCCCATGACTGACGCCCGTACTACACTATGCCACCTAATTCCTGCTCCAGGAACAGCGCAGCGTGGGGAGTCAGGTCTGGGTCACTATAGCCTCGGAATCAGTGTATAAGACCAACTGCTCCCACCAAGCCTCGACAATTCACTTCAGGGCCTCGGCAGCCTCGGGATTCATGCTCGCCGAGCCCCCTGCGACGGCTCGGCCTCGGCACCAACAGAGCCTCGGCTCTTTTCACTGTCAACGCACAGCGACTGGCACGACAACGGCCATACCCTACGCCAAGCTGTCACTGGGGCTCCCACGTCACATAAGATCAGGTGTGACAGGCGCGTTGCTCCAGTGCATCAAGGACAAGACCACACCGTTGACCATGCCACCACAGTAGCAAGCTACAGGACTCCGACACGCCACCTCCGCTTACAAGACGCTGCATAGCAAACACATGTATCGCCCCTGTCCCCCCTTCAACTATAAAAGGAGAGGCCGGGGCCGTTTCTAGAGACGGAAGGAAGTCAGACGAGCACTCACATAGGCTTACATAGATTCAGCCACACGCTCCCCCGCTGCTTGAGAACAACATCTCAAGCGACTCTCACCACTCCACGCAGAGACCTAGGGCTAGTTCCCTCTCTCGCCTGCTTGTACCCCCCAACTACAAGCACTTCGGTGCAAGGAATACAAGATCGATCCCTCAGACTAGACGTAGGGCACCGATTGCCTGAACTAGTATAAACCTTGTGTCTCTTTGCATCACCATCCGAGATTAGGGGCACGCAGTTCAAATTCACTAGTTGGTTGAGGACCCCCCGGTCTGAAACACCGACAGTTGGCGCGCCAGGTAGGGGATACTGCCTGTTAGCTTAATCGTCCCAACAAGTTCTGGATGACAGACCCCATACGCCCACTACGTCTCGGCACGGTGATCTGGTTTGGGAGCCTAGAGTTCATGTCTCTAGGACATGAATACGACCTATTACTCCTCCCACCCAGAGCCCCTTTGGCCAACGACGACATTGCGCACCCATAGTCCAGGCACAGGCGGCGCCCGGGCTGCAGCTCCCGTCGCACTCTCCAGGCGCGACGCGAGCGGGACAACCCCGACACCACACGAGCTCAGAGCGACATGCCGCGCTCCGCCGATATTCCATTCCCGGCTGTTGGTACAGAGTCCTTGGTTGGGGACCTGTCTAGCTTAAGCCTAGGCAGGGGAAAGACACCAGTGACGTGCAGCGATGCCCCGTCATCAAGTTCTGCACCGCCACCGCCTGAGGAGCCCTTCGGGTTGAGAAATGTCGCCGCCACCTTTGCTTCCACCTACGCTTCTGCTCACACGGAGCCATCATGACGCCACCAACATTTCACCCTCGACCTCTCCGCCACAACCTCGGCTCACACCCACACTAACTCCTCGGAGGAGGACAAGGTGTGGGCCGGAGCAGATTTCTCCAGACTTCGCGACCCCCAAGCTATGCGCCTCTTCTTGGCTGCAAGCGACTACTGCTTCGGCTACTCCGACTCCGATGATGAAGGCACTTATGATCCCACTCGAGAGTGCTTCCACATCAGGCTCGGTGATGGCGGAGGAGCCCGGTGGAGCGCCCACGATGTCCACCACCGCATCATATAACGACGAAGGGAGTGAGCAACCCCCAATCTTCAATCGCGCTAGCCAGAACGTCGCGGCAGCGGCGATGCTAGTCCAAGCGATGCCTGAGCCCTCTACCACGGAGGGGCGATGGGTCCGCGGCGAGCTCCGAGATCTTCTTGAGACCACCTTGGTACAGCAGGCTAAAAGCTCCGTGTCTCAACGACGCGGGGACACCTCAAAACGGCCCTTGGCGCATGATCGCCTCAAGGCCCCCTCGGTGCACGATCGCCTCAGGGCCCCCTCGGTGCACGACCGCCTCAGCAACCGACGCGAGGCGCAAGACGACCACGATGTGGTCAGCAGGCGACGACGCCATGACAACGATGGGCCCGCCCGAGGCTACCACCCGCACCGAGGCGGCCGCTACGATAGTGGCGAGGACCGCAGTCCTTTTCCTGGGCCGTCGGGCCCTCGAGTCTTCAGCAAGGCCATCCGCGGCGCCCCATTCCCTGCCTGGTTTCGACAACCGGCCAACCTCGCAAAGTACAGCGGTGAGCCCAACCCCAAGCTTTGGCTGGCCGACTATCGCCTGGCTTGTTAGTTAGGAGGCGCGAACGATGACTTGCTCATCATCCGCAACCTCCCCTTGTTCCTGTCAAACTTGGCGCGAGCCTGGCTCGAACACCTCCCTCCCTTGTAGATCCACAACTGGCGCGACTTGGTAAAGGTCTTCATCGGGAATTTCTAGGGCACATACGTGCACCCTAGGAACTCCTGGGACCTCAAGAGTTGTCGCCAAAAGCCAAACAAATCTCTCCGAGACTTCATTCGGTGATTCTCCAAGCAGTGCACCGAGTTGCCCAGCATCGGTGACTCGGAAGTTGTCCAAGCTTTCCTCTCCGGCACTTCCTGCCGAGACTTGGTCCGAGAGTTAGGCCGGAACATACCGACCTCAGCAGCCGCGCTCCTCGACATCGCCACCAACTTCGCCTCGGGCGAAGAGGTTGTCGGGGCCATCTTCCCCAAGGACGATGACGCAAAGGGGAAGCGAAGGGACAAGGCCCCCAGAGCCTCGGCCTCCCGTTTCTCTAAGAAAAAGAAGAAGGGGCGCCAGGGGAAGCAAGAGGCCCTCAAGGCCGATCTAGTCGCAGCCGCAGATCGCAAGAACCCCCGAGGCCCCGCCAGGGGCCCCAAACTATTCGACGATATGCTCAAGAAGCCCTGCCCTTACCACCATGGCCCGATAAAGCATACCCTCGAAGAATGCACCATGCTCCGACGCTACTACGCCAAGCTCGGGCTCCCCAACGACGATGCCAAGAAGAAGGGCACCGACGATGGAGACAACAACAAGGACGATGGGTTCCCCGAGGTGCACAATGCCTTCATGATCTTCGGTGGGCCCTCAGCGTGCCTCACAACACGTCAACGGAAGAGGGAACGCTGGGAGGTCTTCTCGATTGAGGTAGCCACTCCCCAGTACCTTAACTGGTCATGGGAGGCGATCACCTTCGATCGGGAAGATCACCGAACTATGTCCCAAACCCCGGGCAGTACCCGCTCGTCGTCGACCCGATCATCGGCAACACCCGGCTCACCAAGGTACTAATGGACGGAGGCAGCGGCCTCAACATCCTCTACGCCAACACCCTGGAGCTCCTAGAGCTTGACCAGTCACGGCTCCGAGGCAGTGCCGCACCCTTCCACTGCGTCGTATGGGGGAAGCGCGCGCGACCCCTCGGGCGCATCGACTTGCCGGTCTGCTTTGGCACTCCCTCCAACTACCGCAAGGAGACCCTTCCCTTCGAGGTGGTTGGGTTCAAGGGAACTTATCACGCTATACTGGGGCACCCGTGCTACGCCAAGTTCATGGCAGTCCTGAACTACACCTACCTCAAGCTCAAGATACCGGGCCCCAACGGTGTCATCACCGTCGAGTCCACGTACGAGCACGTATACGACTGCGATGTCGAATGCATCGAGTACGCCAAGGCTATCATGGAGGCCGAGGCCCTCATCGTCAACCTCGACCAACTCGGTAGCGAAGTGCCCGACTCCAAGCGTCGTGCTGGGACTTTCGAGCCCGCAGAGGCCGTAAAGCTCGTCCTGGTCGACCCCAATTGCTCCAACGGCCTAACATTGAGGGTCAGCGCCACCCTCGATAGCAAATAGGAAGCCGTGCTCGTCGACTTTCTCTACGCGAATGCCGATATGTTCGCATGGAGTCCCTCGGACATGCCGGGCATACTGAGGGAGGTCGCCGAGCATGCCTTGGACATCCGGTCCGGCTCTAGACTGGTGAAGCAGCGCCTGCGCCGATTCGACGAGGAGAAGTGCAGGGCCATCGGCGAGGAGGTGCAGAAGCTGTTGGCGGCCGGATTCATCAAGGAAGTGTCCCATCCAGAGTGGTTAGCTAATCCTGTATTAGTTAAGAAGAAAAATGGAAAGTGGAGGATGTGTGTAGATTACACTGGTTTAAATAAAGCATGTCCAAAGGTTCCATTTCCATTACCTCGAATCGACCAAATCGTTGACTCCACTGTAGGGTGCGAGACCCTATCTTTCCTTGATGCGTATTCCAGTTACCATCAAATCAAGATAAAAGAGTCCGACCAGCTCGCGACTTCTTTCATCACCCCATTCGGCATATACTGCTATGTGACCATGCCATTCGATCTTAGAAATGCGGGAGCCACATACCAGTGGTGCATGACCCACGTCTTCGGCAAGCACATCGGGCAAACTATCGAGGCCTACGTGGATGACATCATGGTCAAGTCTAGAAAGGCCAGTGATCTCGTCAATGACCTGGAGATCGCCTTTAAATGCCTCAGGGAGAAGGGCATCAAGCTTAATCCCGAGAAGTGTGTCTTCAGGGTCCCCCAAGGCATGCTCTTGGGGTTCATAGTCTCAGAGCGCGGCATTGAGGCCAACCCGGAGAAGGTCTTGGCCGTGACCAACATGGGGCCGATCCGAGACCTCAAGGGAGTACAGAGAGTGATGGGATGCCTTGCGGCCCTGAACCGCTTCATCTCGCGCCTTGGCGAAAAAGGTTTACCTCTGTACCATCTCTTGAGAAAATCTGAACACTTTTCTTGGACCCCCGAGGCCGAGGAAGCCCTCACCAAGCTCAAGGCACTGCTCACCAACCCTCCCGTCCTGGTACCACCAACCAAGGGTGAGGCCCTCTTACTCTACGTCGCTGTAACAACCCAAGTGGTCAGCGCGACTGTAGTAGTCGAGAGGCGGGAAGAGGGGCACGCTCTACCCATCCAATGACATGTTTACTTCATCAGCGAGGTACTCTCCGAAACAAAGACACGCTACCCCCACATCCAAAAGCTAATCTATGCCATAGTCTTGGCTCGACGTAAGCTGTGTCACTACTTTGAATCCCACCTGGTGACTGTGGTGTTGTCTTTCCCTCTGGGAGAGATAATCCAGAACCGGGAGGCCTCGGGTAGAATAGCCAAGTGGGCTGTCGAACTCATGGGGGAAGCCCTGTCTTTTGCGCCTCGAAAAGCAATTAAATCCTAGGTCTTGGTTGATTTTGTGGCTGAGTGGACCGACACCCAGCTGCCACCTTCTCAAATCCAAGCAGAATGCTGGACCATGTATTTTGATGGGTCTCTAATGAAGACCGACGCAGGCGTGGGTCTGCTCTTCATCTCTCCCCTTGGAGTGCATATGCGCTGCATGATTCGGCTCCACTTCACGCCTCCAACAACGCAGCCGAGTACGAAGCTCTCGTCAACGGCTTGCAGATCGCCATCGAGCTTGGAGTGCGACGTCTTGACGTACGGGGCGATTCATAGCTCGTCATCGACCAAGTCATGAAGGAGTCAAACTGCCATGACCCCAAAATGGAGGCGTACTGCAAATTGGTGCGCCGCCTAGAAGATAGGTTCGACGGTATCGAACTCAACCACATTGCGTGAAAATTCAACGAGGCCGCGGACAAACTGGCGAAGATGGCGTCGGCACGGGCCTAGGTCCCCCCGAACATATTCGCTAGAGACCTACACAAGCCCTCGGTGGACTATGCCTTGGCGGTAGAAGAGGGCCCATCGGTCGAGCCCGCCACAGGGCCTAAGGCCCCCTCTGTCGCCAAGACCCAGGCAACCGAGCCCGAGGCCATGGAAATCAACACAGGACCTCCCGAGACCGATCAGGGTACGGACTGGCGAGTCCCACTCCTTGATCACCTCGTTCGAGGAGTGCTTCTCCTGCGGACAGGACCGAGGCCCAATGGCTCGCGCGATGAGCCAAAACTTACGTCCTCAGCAACGACTGAAAGCTCTAGTTTGGTTTTAGTGAATTGATGAAACCCTAAGTGCTAACCTAGTTTATCAAGTGATCATGAGATAGGTAGCACACTCCAAGTGATGAAGCAAATGAAGATCATAGCATGATGATGATCAAGTGCTTGGACTTGGAAAGAAGAAAGAGAAAAATAAAAAGCTCAAGGCAAAGGTATAAACCATAGGAGCTATTTTGTTTTGGTGATCAAGACACTTAGAGAGTGTGATCACATTTAGGATTGATAGCCGTACTATTAAGAGGGGTGAAACTCGTATCGGAGTGCGGTTATCAAAGTGCCACTAGATGCTCTAACTCATTGCATATGCATTTAGGATCTAGTGGAGTGCTAACACCTTTAAAAATGTTTGTGAAAATATGCTAACACTTGTGCACAAGGTGATACACTTGGTGGTGTTGGCACATTTACAAAGGAGGTGGTGTTTGCAGTGTTGAGATGGGTTCGGCGCTTTCGGGAAAATGGAATGCCTATTTTCTATTGCGCCGGATGCAAATTCTTGGTGGTGGGCACATTTGAGAAAGAGTGAAGAAGTTAGAGTTGAAATGGAGTTGGTCGAAATGATGCTGGCGTCGGTCTACTAACCGGACGCTGGGTCACTCAGCGACCGGACGCTGAAAGGCTGTGTCTGGTCGTGTTGTCAGACGGCACAGTGGCTAAGGTTGAGCACCGGACGCTGGTCTGTGTTCGGTCAAGGTGGACCGGACGTGTCCGGTCGAAGAAATACGTCTCGGGGAGCTTACTGGAAACGACCGGACGCTGGGGCTTTAGCGTCCGGTCAGTTTTGCCGGAGCGTCCGGTCAGCTTCGTAGCCGTTGAAATCTGACGAACAGCGTTTGAAGCTGGTGACGCATGGCGTCCATCGGGCGACCGGACGCTGAGGGCCAGCGTCCGGTCAGTATGACCAGAGCGTCCGGTCAGAGCGCGTTTTGCCCAGTGAAGGGGTAAAACGGCTCTATTTGATTGGGGCTCTATTTATAGCCCCATGGCTGGCTCAAGGGCTCTCACTTGCATATTTTCATTGACATAGCAACCTTGTGAGCTTAGCCAAAGCCCTCCCACTCATCTCCATCATTGATCTATCATCATTGTGAGATTGGGAGAGAATCCAAGTGCATTGCTTGAGTGATTGCATCTAGAGGCACTTGGTATTCGTGTTGCGCTGTGGATTTCGCTTGTTTTCTCTTGGTGGTTGCCACCACCTAGACGGTTGGAGTAGCGGTGAAGGATCGGCACGAGTTGGTGATTGTTCGTGGCCGCCTTCTGTGATTGTGAGGGGAATTGTAACTTCCCGGCGGAGTGACGAAAGGTAACTCTAGTAAATTACTCGTGTCATTGAGTTACCTCACTTGTGGGTCAGTTCTTGCGGTGTCCTATCGTGTGGACGAGGTTTGTGAAACACCTCTTAGCCGCCGAACCACCAAGTGTTGGTCGACACAACGGGACTAGCGTGTTGGCAAGCACGTGAACCTCGGGAGAAAAATCAGTTGTCTCTTGTCATTTGGATTCTCCCCGGTGATTGGCTATATATTCATCTTGTAATTGGTTCACTCCACGACCCAGTGGTATAATCGTCTCACTTACTCATTTACATTTCCGCAAACTAGATATAGCAAGCTCTTTAGTGTAATTAGAATTGAGAGCTTGCCTTGTGCATTAAACATATCTAGTGGAGCTCTTTAGTTTAGCATTTGTGAGAGCTCTTAGTGAGTAGTGGTCAAGTAGATTGTGTGCCAATAGATCATTGCAACTAGAATTGTTGGATAGGTGGCTTGCAACCCTTGTAGAGCTAGAGCAAGTTTGCATTTCGCTATTTGTCTTACTAATCAAATTGCTCTAGTTGATTTGTAGTTTTTAAATAGGCTATTCACCCCCCTCTAGCCATATTAGGACCTTTCAACGGCGAGTTGTACAGACGAAGCCCATCTGGCGTCCTCCAACGATGCATCACCACCGAGGAAGGCCGAGCCCTGCTTTGGGACTTGCACGCGGGAGCCTGCGGGCACCATGCTGCGCCTCGGACACTCGTCGGAAACGCCTTCCGCCAAGGGTTCTACTGGCCAACAGCGGTCGCTGACGCCACGAAGCTGGTATGCTCCTTCGAAGGATGCCAGTACTATGCATGGCAGACGCACCTCCCAGCCCAAGCCCTCCAAACCATCCCCATCATGTGGTCATTCGCCGTGTGGGGGCTGGACATGGTTGGGCCTCTACAGAAAGCCCCCGGGGGCTACACCCACTTGTTGGTAGCTATTGACAAGTTCTCCAAATGGATCGAGGCTCGTCCGATCACTAAAATCAAATCCGAGCAAGCGGTATTGTTCTTCACAGATATCATCCACAGGTTCAGGGTTCCAAATACCATCATCACCGACAATGGGACATAATTCACTGGCCACAAATTCCTGACGTTCTGCGACGACCACCACATCCGTGTGGTCTGGTAGGCCGTAGGACACCCTAGGATGAACGACCAAGTAGAACGTGCCAACGGCATGATCCTACAGGGCCTCAAGCCAAGGATATACAATTGGTTGAAGAAATTTGGCAAGAAATGGCTAGCCGAACTCCCGTCGGTCATCTGGAGTTTGAGGAACACCCCGAGCCAAGCCACGGGGTTCACGCCGTTCTTCCTGGTCTATGGAGCCGAGGCTATCCTCCCCACTAACTTGGAGTACAGTTCCCCAAGGCTACAGGCCTACAACGAGCAAAGCAACCGCACTACCCGCGAGGACGCCCTCGACCAACTAGAGGAAGCCTGAGACGTTGCGCTGCTACATTCGGCCAAGTACCAGCAAGCCCTACGGCGCTATCAAGCCCGGCGCATTCGAAGCCGAGACCTGAAGGTGGGCGACCTGGTGCTGAGACTAAGGCAGAGCAACAAGGGCCGCCACAAGCTGACCCCGCCATGGGAAGGGTCGTACATCGTCGCCCAAGTGCTAAAGCCCGGGACTTACAAGCTGGCCAACGAAAAGGGCGAAATCTTCACCAACGCTTGAAACATAGAACAACTATGTCGTTTCTACCCTTAAACCTCCAAGCATTGTATACATTGTTTCTCGAAATATATTAAAGAAGCATTCTTTAGTTGTTCTATTTTTTCGAGAAAACCCCCCATCGACGGGGGATCGATGTTGCGATAATATTATAAGGGAGACTCGGCTCTGCCTCTGCCGAACCGAGCCTCCCTCGAAGGCTAGAAGGGGGGAACCCCCCCTAAGTCCCAGACACTATTTTTTTAATCATTTTTCGAATAAATCTCTACGCCAAACTCTCTGGCATGTTCTGACAAATCAAGTGTAAAAAACCTAAGGACCGAAAAGTCCGTCTCAGGGCCAAAAGGCTAGCCAAGCCGCGAGAACGGCCTACGCCTTTGGGCTACAGCAACTCCCTCACCACCTTTTACCTGAGGGGCAGCTTAGGCTCCGAGGAAGTTTTCTACAAATGATATGTTCAGAGGCGCGACAGAGGGCAGAGGCTCGGAAATACAATAAAACGATTTAAAAAGCGTACGCACGAGTACTTTATAAAGGCCTCGACGGCCACGAACGTCACGCTATGACAATAAACCTAATCCGTTTACATGGCCCCTTTGCCCTAGGTCAAGGCTCAGGATCTCCTGCATCGGCGGCTGGCACGGGAGGAACTACCTCTTCTTCGAACAGGCTAGCTAGTGCCGTGCCAGGGGCCTCAGCCGCCTCTATCAGCTTCGTGACCTCCTCATTGGCCTCCTCGCCATCCTCAGGCAAGACGTAGCCATCGTTGATGGCCACGAGATTGACGCCGGTGTAGTGCAAGGAGATGACGGCCATGGAGCGCTTGACGCCCGTGTGCAACGCCCCCTAGAGTCGCTCGCGCACTTGGCCACTCAACGCAGTCAGGCGGCTCCTAAGGGAGCTACCCGACTAAACCCCCTCAACCTCCAGGGCCTCGCAGATGGTACGGGCAGCGCTCTATAGCACGTCGTGCTCCTCGGTCTCGGCCTCGAGCACCGCCTACACTGCGGCTGAGGCCTCGGCCACCCGGGAAGCCTCCTTCTCCAACTCTGCACCAAAACAGGCAGGATGGGGTCAAGCGCAAAAGAAAAATAAGCCAAACAGGGCCGAAACCCTATGGGACTCACCCTTGGTTCTCTCTTTCCAGCGATGGATCTTGACCCTTGCACTTCTCTTTCTAGACCAAGGCATCGACCCGGGAGGCCTCAGCCACCTTGAGGGCCTCGTCCAGGGCACCCTTCGTCAGCAGATGAGCGCCCTGCTCCGTCCCTAACTACCCAGCGATGGCCTTGGTAGAGACCATCGCCTCTTCGGCCCGGGACCTAAAGGTGTCCCACTCACCAGCTACCCAGGTCAGCTCCTCCTCTAGCTCCTTGATTCGTGCCGCCAAAGGGGCGGCCTGCTCCCAAGCCGTGGCCGCCTCGGCCTTCATATCTGCACAGCGAAGGCGAAGGTCCTCTGCCTCCATGCTCCATGTCGATAGAACCTCGTTGGCATTGGCGAGCAGGTCCTTCTGTTGCTGGAGCTGGTCCCAGACGTCCCTCTCTCGACGGAGGAACAACAACTTCCCGAGGGACCGGGCCTTGAGCTCCTAGATAGGAGAACAAGGGTCATGCACTGCGAAGAAACTTAGAACAAGACGACGTCGCACGGGAAAAGAAGACATGTACTTGGGCAATGCCGGGCAGATCATCGTCCATGACAGACAGCGATGTTCGTAGCGACCGCACTGCTAGCCGACGATATTGCTCGAAGGAGCCCCAGCGCCCCCCCTCGACCGCATCCTCGAGGGCGAACAGAGGCTCCCCCTCAAGGTCGTCCCGGCTCAGCCATGATACACATGGGTGGTCCCACTCACGGGGCTCGGGTCATACCTAGACGAGGGCCGAGCTTCCCTCGCCAGAAGCCAAAACTGGCTGCTCCACGGTACTGGCCGCCTCGGTATTTGCCGCCTCCTTTCCCCGGGAAGTATCGATGGAGGAGGCCGCCTGAACCTCCACTTCCTGGGCGCTCCCTACGACGGCGGCAGGTCTTGGGTCGGCGGCGGCACCAAAGCTCGCCCCGCCTCCATCTCTGTATCCCGGGTCACCGGGTCCGCCGCGCTCGCCTCTACCACCTCGGCCTCGATGTTCCTAGGGGCCTCGACACTAGGCACCTCGACTTCAGGAGCCCTAGCCTCGGCCACCTCAGCCTCGGAGGTCTTGGGCGCCTCCTCGCCCGCCCACTCCATGGCCGCCTCGGGAGCCTCTCTTTGGGCGAACGGCTCCTCCAGGTTGGCCTAGGCCGACGCCGCACCAAGCTGCACGGTGGTCTACGCCTCCGCCGCCCATTGGGCGGTGGAGCTGGCGCTCACCTTGAGCGCCTTACGTGGCGCCAAGGCAGGCCCTCCAAATAACGCTTCTGGCTGAAAGCAAAAACACTCCCAAGGTCAGCGTACGACCAAGGGGCGAGCGGGAGATACTACAAACTCCGCCGAAAAGACGCTCACCTCGAACGGGGATACAACCGCTTCGGCACGGCTACCCTCCTCTGCAACGGCGGTGGCGGCGGCTGAGGCACAGCCTCCGTGTCCACCAAGGCCGGCCGGTCTCCGCCAAACCACAGCGCCCCCTCGATCTTTTGCAGGGGCAATTGCGTCGCCCCCACCGCCGCCTGCTCCACCTCTGCCGTCGAGCCCACTGGGCTGACGGCGCGCTTCCCTAGCTCCCATGCTTTGGGCGTGACGGCCTCGGACCTGAGACGGGCGATTGTCGGCCCTGAGGCGTCCCCTCCTCCTCCTCCTAGAAACACCGGGCTACTCGCCGACGCCCTGGGCACTGTCCCCCCGACGTCGGGGAGATGGTCCAGGGGACCCCGCCCCCCCTCACTCTCGTCGTCTTCGTCCGAAGAGTTCACCGACAGCGACGGCGTCGGAGACGCCTCCATCGGGAGACTGTCTTGCCTTTGCTGCCGGCGACGCTTCTCCAGCTGCTCACGCTTAAGGTTCTTCCTCTTGCGCTTTGCCTCCTCCGCATCTTTCTTCTTCTTCTACGCCTCGACATGCGCCCGGTTCACCGCCCGCCGCTCTGCGTCCTTGGGAACGGGCGGCAGGGAGGCTCGCATGGCTCTCATCCCCTGTTGGAATGGCGAACGCAAGTAAGGGAACTAGAAACGGTGAGGAGCAAGAAGGCCTCGGAGGCGGCAGCAATGTGTGACTTACCAGAGTTATGTACCCCCGCGACGGGCGCATCAGGAACGAGTACAAACCACCGCTCTTCGACCACCCTTCCACCGTCCCTTTCACCCGATGTAGAACCTCCTCGTCGGAGAGGGCGACGGCGAACATCCGGACGCCATCGAGCGGCTCGTCCAGTCTCATCTCGAACAGGTGCCACCGCCGAGCCATCAGCGGCAGCACCCTTCGGCGATGGAAGGCCGCCACGACCACAGCCGCCATAAGGCCGTGGTCCTTCAGCCTCTCTAGGCCCTGCAGGAGCGGCTGCAGCTTGGGCTGATCCTCCCTCGAGATGCCATACCTCCACTTCTCCGGACAGTCCTCCACGATCTGCCCGGTGTAGGGGGGAAGTCCGTTGTCATCGTTGCGGAGGTAGAACCAGCTAGTGTACCAGCGGCGATTGGTTGACGCGAGCTGGGCCGGGATGTAAAGTTGCTGCCGGTCTTGGCGCACCTGGAGAGTGCAGCCGCCGGCCCTCATCATCTTCCTCGTACCTATCATGCCCGTTGGCTTGGTGGTATGCCCCGCCCGGAAGAGATGGAGCCACAGCTCCCAATGGGGGGGGGGCAATGCCCAAGTACCCCTCGCAGACGGCGACAAAGATGGCCGCCTGCGCGATGGAGTTGGGGTTGAAGTTGTGCAGCTCCACGCCGTAGTAATGCGGGAGCGCCCACATGAATCGATCCGTAGGCAGGCCGAGACCCCGCTCATGGAAAGACACGAAGCTCACGATGTACCCTTCACGTGGCCTCGGCTCCGGCTCGCCCGACGGAGCAATCCACTCCGGCCTATCGGGGTCGGTGATCGGGCGGAGAAGGCCATCGTCGACGAGCGACTGCAGCACCTCCACGGACACTTCGGATGGATCCCAAGGATCCGCCGGGAGGATGACAGGGCCACCGGCCATTGTGCGGTGGAGGATGCTGCTACGGCGGTAAGTCTCTCTCTTTCTCTCCCTCGCCCTTCTCCCTTCTTCTCCCCGGTGCTCTCTGATCCTAGCTACGGCTCGGGGGCAGCAAAAGCAAATGCAGGCAAGGTAAGGGGGGGGAGGGGCGAGGCTCGTTGTGTATTTATGCAGGAAGGGGACGAAACGGACGGGTTATGAAATCGGGGAAGTTTCCCTCAAATCTGGCACAGTTAATCCAGATCTGATTTTACCGCCCACGCGCCCACCTTTTCCACATTAATCGCACGAACAGTTATGTCTCGTCCGCTGACACAGCGTCGCATCCAACCGCAGCAACAGCAGGCCCCGAGAAACCACCTCAAAAGGCGCGCCCACCGTTGTCAGCCGATGGGAGGGGAATATCCCCCCACCTGATTCCTTTCAAACTAAGGAACTGGGCGCCGAGCCCGTTACGGTCTAGGGGTTCGAAGGCTGGGCCCCCGAGGGTCTCGACAGCCGCCCCAGGATAATAGAGTCAGGGACAACTATGGGCGAGCCCGTACATGGCCGAGGCCCGAGCAAGCGATCACTCAGGACGCCCTAAGTCGTGTCCGAGACTGGTAGGGAGGTCTCCGAATAGGATTCCACCGTAGGGAGACATCAAGCCCTCGGGGCCTATCGAACGGCTCTGGGACCCGCTAGAGAAGCCCTCTGGTACTTTTAGAGTGTGTCTCTGGACCGCTAGCCGACCCCTATCGAATGTGGCACGGGCCTCCACTTGGACTTACCCGATAACAGCTCGCCTCCACCATTAGTATATAGGTCCATTCCCCTGCGTTTCTTCGTGCTCCAATTAACATATAAAATGAAAGTATTGTTGTGTTCATCATGACTTCCAGTTGACTACTCCGATTAGCATATACTTCCTCTACCCCAGAATATAAGTCGTTATGGGATGTGTACAGGTCAAACTTTCTCAACTTTGACTAGGTTTGTAAAAAATACGTGCAACATTTATATCTCCAAATAAGTTTATTATGAAAATATATTCAATGTTCTATGTAATGATACTAATTATGTATTATAAATATTAATATTCTTTTATATATAATTGATCGAAGTTAAAAAAAAAGTTGACTTCTCGGAAAGCGAGAATGAATTCTATTTTGGGACAGAGAGAGTATATGAAAGCAGTGTTGAAAATATTTTAACAATCAAGTTCGTCTCTATCTGATTACTAAGCTTAGACATCATAATGACATCAAAAATTTCGACTCTCATGGACACCCTCATGGATCAGTGCAAAGCATTCCAATCCTACATCATACACAAATGACAACATTAAAGTTATGATATTTTTAAAGGGTGGACAATAAAAACTATCTTAGACATTCTGGCATTAGAGTATATACGTGCAGACATATATGCATGGTGGTGTAAGTGAGCAGCCAGCAGGAGTCAAGAGTTAGGGGGTATTTGGATCCCAGGACTAAATTTTAGTCCCTGTCATATTGAATTTTTAGATATAAATTAGGAGGACTAAACATGAGCTAATTATAAAACTAATTATATAAGTTGTGGCTAATTCGCTTGCCAGCGCCGTGTACAGGATGGTATGGAGACGTGGTGGAACTTATTTGTGGATTTGTTGGCGCACGAAAGAAATAGGTATCGGAAATCTCTTCCTGCCGGTATAAAAAATGATCTTAGCCGCATTACGGAAAGATCTACACAGTAGAGTTTGTGAGCCTGCGACACCACACTCTCTGTGACTGTGTAAATTTCATGAACTTAGCTTTTTGGATTAAATGTCACTTTAACGTCGGTCATATGCTTTTACAGTATTGTTATCTTATCGTACGATCCGTGTGTTTTTAATACAAACGTTTAGCTGTCCCGTAGCAACGCACGGACACGAACCTATTTACATATATACTCGAATATGTGTGTACATAATTATATGGAGATACAGTGGAATTTATTCATGGATTTATTGTCGCAGGAAAGAAATGGATATCGTAGAATTCTTTCTGCCGATATAAAATATTATTTTAGCCATATCACGAAAAAGTCTATACAGTAGAGTTTATGAGCCTGCGACGTCGCGCTCTCCGTGACTGTGTTAATTTTACGAACTTTGCTTCTTGAATTAAATGTCACTTTGACGTCAGTATTTAATTTAACAGTATTGTTATCTTATAGTGCGATCCGTATGTTTTTAGTACAAAAGATTTAGTTATCCCGTAGCAACGTACGGACACGCTACCTAGTATAGACTTAAAAAAAATAACTAATTGCACAAATTGTGACTAATTTGGGAGATGAATTTTTTAAACCTAATTATCCCATAATTTGATAACGTGGTGCTACAATAAACATGTGCTAATGATTGATTAATTATGCTTAATAAATTCGTGTTTTTTTTAACTGGCTTAATAAAGTCGTCTCATGGATTACTGAGGACTTCTAATTTAGTACCTAGGTGTTTAGCTGGTATAGTCTCTTCTTGTTTCAATTTATTTTAACTTATTATCTCTCAGATATCATTATTAAATCAACCGAAACCGGTCGGTCGAAATAATGTCAAAATGTGACCAGCCGAACACCCCGTAACATGAGCTAAAGGCCAGACTGACGTGCCCGCCGGTGGTAAACGAAAATTCGAACCGGCTGTCTGTCCGGCGCCCGCGCGTCCTTCCAACGAAAACAGGCCCCGCTGATCCGCTCCGTCCAGTATTCACCGCTCGCAGCCCCGCCGCTTCCCCTCGTCTTTTCAAATTTCGATTCCCGCCGCCGTCCCCTCCCTCCCAATTTTCAGATTTCAGATTTCTATATACCAATCTTCGATTCGATTCGATCTCTAAAACCCCAGAGGCCATTCTCAGCTCTCGTTCTCCCCCCAAACCCCTCTCCCCAACTTCCCCGAAGGGACAGGCACAACAGCTACCGCGACCCTCGCCATGGCGCCGAGCTCCCCGTCGTCTGCCGCGCCCACGCGCGTCTCCGCACGGAAGCGCGCTGCCAAGACCGAGGAGATCCACCAGAACCTGGAGGAGGAGGAGGTGGTCGCGGCGGCGTCCTCCGCCAAGCGCCGTCGCAAGGCGGCGGCTTCTTCCGAGAAGAAGCCGAAGCAGAGCAAATCTCCCAAGGCGGGGAGGAAGAAGAAGAAGAAGGGGGAGGCCGAGAGGGAGGATCCCGTGGAGGACGACGTCTGTGCGGACGAGCCCGACGAGGAGGAGTTGGCTATAGGCGAGGAGGAGGCAGAGGCCGAGGCAGAGGAGCAGGCCATGCAGGATGAAGCAGCTGCGGCGGCCGCTGCAGGGTCGCCTGGGAAGAAGAGGGTGGGGAGAAGGACCGCCGCCGCCGTCGGCGACCACGAGCCAGAGTTCGTCGGCGAACCCGTCCCCGCGGCCGAGGCGCGCAGCAGCTGGCCCAAGCGCTACGAGCGCAGCACGGCCGCCAAGAGGTACAAATCCCTCCCTACACTGGTTCGCTTTTGATTCAATCCCAGATCCATGCTTCCTGTTGTGTCCCCGTCTTTTTCGTTGATTCGTCGCGCTTGCAGGCTGGATGAGGAAGAGGACGTCAAGGCCAGGTGTCACTACCGAAGCGCCAAGGTGGACAACATCGTCTATAGCCTCGGCGATGACGTCTACGTCAAGGTCATTGTTCACCGCTTTTATTGCCTTCTCTACGTGCCATGCTGCAGCTGCAGCTGCTCTCATATATGCCGCGCTCATGTTTTTGTTAAGGAATCAAGCGATTGTGTGATTATTTGTTGTCAGTTCCCAGTGATGCAATCTGTGTATAGCCAGCAGTGCTGGCCTTTCACTAAATGTACAAAACACTTTGCTGGATCTAGAAAAATGTAGATTAGCTTGCAGTTCAACACCTTTAACCCAATTTTTTGTGGGAGCTTTGAGTATTGGGTATGTCATTTTTAGCTGCTTGTGCAGTTTACATAGTATGTGATATTTGTTTGCAAAGCAACAAGGAAATGCTACCATGAAATTGTGTGATAACTATTACACGTTTGTTTAGGTTGTGGTAATTACCTGATGCTTCTAGTTGCATTGAACTGCAGTCTTATCCACTTATTTCTGGTGATTGTTCTTATGTAACAGTATGTGGAATGCTATAAAATTTGCTTATTCTTCTTTGAAATGACGCTAAACATTTGTTAAGCCTTTCTTAATTTGCATACATTAGTGATTACTTATGTCCATCTTATATTTATGATGTTCTTGTTATTGTCTTTTGCTGGGCTCATGTCACTGATGGAAGGATGAATTGCTTTTTAAAATCTATTCCTAGTGATGTGTGCCTAGCAAGTGGTTTATGCTATTCATACATAAAGGGGTGCTTTGAATGTATGTACACAATCCTCTGCTTGGTGTCTTGTTTGATTCTGTTGTTGCTCTGCTTGTCTTATTTGGTTCTGTTGCTAGGCCTTGTGCATAGGCTGCTGTTAAAAGCTGGATCCTTTTGATTCTATTGAACATGCACTGTTCTACCGTTTTAAAGCTGCTAACTGTTCTATACTTATTGCAAACTAAAGGTCCTGAATGGTGTTTTCAGTATCTAAAACTTTTGCTTAATTCTGAATTTAGGGCCTGTTTAGTTTCCCCCAAAACCCAAAAATTTTTGCGCAGTATCTATCACATCGAATCTTGCGGCACATGCATGGAGTACTAAATGTAGACGAAAAAAAAACTAATTACACAGTTGGGTGAGAAATCGCGAGACGAAACTTTCGAACCTAATTAGTCCATAATTAGACACTAATTGCCAAATACAAACGAAAGTGCTACAGTAGCCAAAACCCAAAATTTTTTGGATCTAAACGCGCCCTTAGTTTGCATGTGTCAGTGCTTGCTTACAATACATTGTGATGTCTGATATTATAAAATAGAATATAGTTTATCTTATCGATTCTAGCTTTGATGAAAGTTCTTTCTAATATAATTGGACATGAACATTGATTATGCATTAACAAAAATGCTCAAAATAATGGTTGCTAAAGTATAACTGGATGATTTTGCTATGATGTCGCTCCTTTATATGTCCAACAATAGTTTACGAATTTAAATTTCTGATTCATTTTTGCCTATCACAGGCTGGAGAAAACGAGGCTGACTACATTGGTCGCATTACTGAATTTTTTGAGGGGATTGACCAATGTCACTATTTTACCTGTCGTTGGTTCTTTCGAGCAGAGGACACGGTGTGTATTAAGCATTGGTTTATTTTTCTGTATGTCAAAAACTAGCAAAGAATTGAACCCTATCTTTGCAGGTTATCAATTCCTTAGTGTCGATAAATGTTGATGGACACAAGCATGATCCTAGACGTGTTTTTCTTTCCAAGGAAAAGAATGATAATGCCCTTGATTGCATAATCTCGAAGATCAAGATAGTCTATGTTAATCCAAATGTAAGTTTCCTTTCTATGTCCAACAATAGTTTATGAATTTAAATTTCTGATTAACAAAAATGTGCTTGTTTTGTTGCCTTAGATGGATCCAAAAGCCAAAGCCCAACTAATAGAGCATTGCGACCTATACTATGATATGTCTTACTCCGTCGAATATTCTACATTTGCTAATATACCATCAGGTAAGTGCAGTAGCAGTTTAGGAGGAAATTGCCTTACATTCTTGCAATTGTGTTGTTTTGGTTATCTTTTTCATTGGTAGAATTTGATACCCCTAGTTATGCAGTAGCTCTTGAATCTTTGAATGTATATTGTGAGTATGCCACAAGTTGGTGCACTGCCAAAAGTTTGTGGTTATAAAAAATGGTGGGTGTTAGGTGGTTACTGTTTAGCATCTAATCGTTGGTTAAGCATGACTAAATGTTTATGAGCAACACACTAGCTATGTATCAGGAGATTAGCTACATATATGAAAGAAAATATGAGAAATGAATAGTTATGTCTACATAGCCCACTTGGCCCATTGTCTTAGCAAATCCCATTAGCCCATCTAAGCACCATATCTCCTAACGATGTCCTAACACTACCAACACTCAATTCCCACCCAGCTGACACCATTCTCACACAGCACCTTCCACTCCCTGCGCTCCCAGCATTAATGTATCAGCCATGAATGCGTGAAAAATCCTTGTTTTAGCTGGGCCTGGCTGTTGCGGTGCTGGCGTGCAGCGCACATGATGCTGGATGAGAGTGGTGCTGGCAGGGAAACCAAAATGCTTCTCTATGTGGCCTTGCTGGATGGAAACGGCAATCAAACAAACCTGCTTTATCTGTTAAGCCTAGCGAGCAGTAGCCTGGGTTGTCTCCGGTACAAGCCAGGCTAGAAACCAATCACACCCTAAGTGTGTCTGGTTGGTGCATGTAGCTCAGTAATTAACATTGATCTGGATTCTAGACAGTCTATGATGACAAACTTATCAATTTGTTTATGTTTTTTCTTACAAATCCCTAACACTTATTTTTCTCAACTAGAAAATGGGCAATCTGTTAGCGAAACTACTTCTGGTATTTCTTCTGATGATGCGGATTTGGAGACGTCATCTGGTAGGCCAGGGAGGACAGCAACCCTTCTTGATTTGTATTCTGGCTGTGGGGGCATGTCCACTGGCCTTTGCTTGGGTGCTGCATGTTCTGGCTTGAATCTTGAAACTGTAATTTTCTACCTTGTCATCTGTTGGATGGTATTTTATTTTGTAGGATTCGATAGAATATGTTTCAGTCTCATCACTCATTTATTTTTTTTGGCTATCATTACAGCGATGGGCTGTTGACCTTAACAGTTTTGCATGCCAAAGTTTAAAGTTCAATCATCCACAGACTGAGGTATGGGTAGTAAACTGCACCTTGGATTCTGTGTCTTCTATACTCATACAAAGTGTCTTTTAGGAATAAGATTATTGTTGAAATATAAACTGAATTGCCCACCTTGACCCTGACTGTTATTGTCGCATTTGTTAAGGCCTAGCAGCATAGGAGATAGTGAATCACTGCAGTGACCTACTCGTGGCAGATCCGTGCCTATTACAAGATGGAGAAGAGTGGATGCGATTATTGTTGAAATATAAAGTGAATTGCCCACCTTTTCCATCACCTTAAACTTTTAGTTTGAATTGGCTGTTGTGTACAACTCAATATGATATTATGATGGAGTTCTTGATTTCAAATTCTGATGGGCGCAATTAAATATAATAATTGTATCGGATTCCTATTTCCATGTTTGAGGCCTGAGTAATCCCCATCGATTTAAACTTTTGGGTTGAACTAGTTCAAGCAACTCGATAAATATAGATGCCAATGTGGTATGTATAAGCCTAATTGCACTAGTTTGGTGCCCATCAGTTAAGCTAATGGTGATTGGGGCCAATGTTGCAAGCCAGATAAAGTTAGAGATCTCATAAAGTAATTTGCATGCTGAGGGGGCTTGGTGAGACAAGCTTACAATATCAAGGATTGGTGTTGCAACTTCCTTGAAAGAATCTGTTACATGGGCCCTGGGCCTAATAAAGAACCTAAAATGTTATCTGAAACTACTTAGCCAATCTTCTAATGAAAGTTTGACCCTAAGCTTTGCTCTTAGTATAACCAGAGTATTAGAGATGTATAACCCTTGCACATGACTTGTAACTTATACCTCAAGCCATGTATAAGGGCTATGCATCTCTAGTAGCAAGTTCCTCCTTGAAGACCTTGCATCTATTCAGAGGGGCGGGGGAGAGCTAGCACTCCATTATCAAAGATAATTCAAAGTATCTTTGGGTCTTTGAATGTAGGTGCGGAATGAAAAAGCCGATGATTTTCTTGCTCTGCTTAAGGAATGGTCAGTCCTGTGTGACAAATATGTCCATCAAGACATGAGTTCAGGTTTAGCAGGCTCGGAAAATGAAGAGGATGGAAGCAGCCCTCTTGACAAGGATGAATTTGTTGTAGAGAAGCTTATCGGGATATGCTATGGTGGCAGTGGCAGGGATAATGGCCTCTATTTTAAGGTATTTAAGAGCTATCTATTCATTTGTACTTTAATGCATACAATTTTGATTTTGAGAATTTCTGAGAAAGTAAGTTCAATTACTATCAGAATATGGAAAAAAATGAAGCCTTTCAAACAATGGATATTTCTGTAGATTTTGTTGTAAGACTAGATTTTTGCAGGTCCATTGGGAGGGATATGGTCCTGAAGAGGACACATGGGAGCCCATTGATAACCTGAGGTAAGTATTTGGTATATCATATGCTTGTTGCCTGGTACATCTATTTGAACTCTAATCCTTGTTTCACAAACCAGTGACTGTCCACTGAAAATTAGAGAATTTGTACAAGAAGGGTACAGGAGAAAAATTCTGCCACTGCCTGTGAGTATTTGTTTGAATTTGATTTTCATCCCTGTTTGTTTAGATCCACATAACCTCCTCAATTCTTTTAAAAGGGTGATGTTGATGTCATTTGTGGAGGCCCACCATGTCAAGGGATTAGTGGATTTAATCGGTTCAGAAACCGCAATGAGCCACTTAAAGATGAAAAAAACAAGCAAATGGTGACTTTCATGGATATTGTGGCATACTTGAAGCCCAAGTATGTTCTCATGGAAAATGTCGTGGACATACTCAAGTTTGCTGATGGCTACCTGGGAAGATATGCTTTGAGCTGCCTAGTTGCAATGAACTATCAAGCACGCCTTGGAATGATGGTGGCAGGCTGTTATGGCCTACCACAGTTTCGGATGCGTGTGTTTCTCTGGGGTGCACTTTCTTCCATGGTCTGTTCTATTTCTTGCCACTCTGTATGCTTGCTACTTTTATATTGCGCTGTTGACCGCTGGGTAATCAGGTTTATTTGACTATGTAGGTGCTCCCGAAGTATCCTCTGCCTACATATGATGTTGTAGTACGTGGAGGAGCCCCTAATGCTTTTTTGGTAAGTGCAATCACAGTTTTGAAATCTATTGGGACCTATAAGATTTGCTGATCAACTGAATTTGTTTGCAGCAATGTATTGTAGCATATGATGAGACACAAAAACCATCCCTGAAGAAAGCTTTGCTTCTTGGTGATGCAATTTCAGATCTACCAGAGGCAAGTGTCTTTTGTAAAGTTCATACATTTCTCAATGTACATGCAATCTTACTCTTCTATGCAGGTAGAGAACCATCAGCCTAATGATGTAATGGAGTATGGTCGTTCCCCCAAGACAGAGTTCCAGCGCTACATTCGACTTGGTCGTAAAGGTAAAAGGCCCAGTGAACTCTACTGGTTGACCTAGTGTGCTATATGGTAGCATTTAGCTTCAGAAGAACCACCTTTTCTGATCATGCTTAGCTACTATTGCATCAAGTTAACTGTATTTTATTCTTCTAGACATGTTGGACTGGTCTTTCGGTGGGGAGGCTGGTCCAGATGAAGGTAAACTCTTGGATCATCAGCCCTTACGGCTAAACAATGATGATTACGAGCGGGTGCAGCAGATTCCTGTCAAGAAGGTTTGTGGCTTGATAGCGTGTCCCTTCCTTGTCATTTCTCCTTCTGAAACAATCATTGCTCTTTCTTATCACAGGGAGCCAACTTCCGTGACCTAAAGGGTGTCAAAGTTGGAGCAAATAATGTTGTTGAGTGGGATCCAGAAATCAAGCGTGTGTACTTGTCGTCTGGGAAACCATTGGTATGTGTAATTTTGTGCTGTCCTCGATATAACTGTTTCCACAAAAGCGCATCATGTTTATGTTAGATATTCAAAGATTCAAACTTGAGTGATGAGACACTGCAAGTATAGTAAAATTGTGGTTAAGACAAGATGACCTTTTGCATAAATCTTTGTTGTCCAGGTTCCTGACTATGCGATGTCATTCATCAAGGGCAAATCACCAAAGTAAGTGGTAAATTGTCATGCTTTCTTTTCTAAATAAGAAGGAAATTGGTTAATTGTCCTTGCTTGTGATGTTGTAGGCCATTTGGGCGCCTGTGGTGGGATGAGACAGTTCCTACAGTTGTGACCAGAGCAGAGCCTCACAACCAGGTAAGCTTGATTACAAAATCCCCTCTGTTCTGAATCTCTGCTTACAACTTTTGTGATCCTCAAATGATTCTGACTGAACATGTTGTCCACAGATTATATTGCATCCGACGCAAGCAAGAGTCCTGACTATCCGTGAGAATGCAAGATTGCAAGGCTTCCCTGATTACTACCGATTGTTTGGTCCGATCAAGGAGAAGTAAGTTCCTCTTTTCAGTTTGCTTGTACCCAATCAATTCTCTTGAAAAATGTGCGCAGAAGCCATAGATCTGTCAGTTACAGTTACATCTCTTGAAATCCTTACCCTGAACATGTGCTTTGTGTGATGGCAATAGGTACATTCAAGTTGGTAACGCAGTGGCGGTACCTGTTGCCCGTGCACTGGGCTACTGTCTGGGACAAGCCTACCTTGGTGAATCAGAGGGTAGCCACCCGCTGTACGAGCTGCCTCCAAGTTTCACCCGAACTGTGGTGCAGGCGGGGGCTTCTTCTGTTGCAACTCCTGCAGGGGAGGTGGTTGAGCAGTAAAAGGAGACTGCTGGGCAACAGCAGCAGCAACTCTGGTTGGGTTCAGATTCGATCCAACCCGGAGCATGCTACCAATAATCACGGCATGTGCTGTTTCCTAGATTGGATTGGAGATGAATGAATGTAAGCATGGTTGGCACTCGAGCTTGAGTGCTTGTTGTACTGTTGGTGAGGTTTCAAAACATTCTTTAGTTTAATTGTGGCAAACCTTTCTCATGTCTTTTCAAATTAGCAATCTGCTGATTTGATCTGTGTCATGCACATGTATTCTGCCATTGGTTGCTCAACGACAGTGGACATCTGATTCTTGTTCAATGCAAGCAAATTTTCATCTACTGTATCTGAGTGGTGACAAACAAATCTTTGAACGTTTCGAGTTGAGTCATCCTGTATTACCTTGTTGCAGTGTTTGCATTGATTGTCACCCAAAGTGTGGGAGGAAAACATGCATTGAGCACATTTATGTTATTACATTGCCTGGTATTTTGTAACAGGATTGCCTGAGAAGGATCACAGCATATGTTGATCCACTTGGCCTCATGTTAGGATGGTGCTCTTAGGGCAGCTGTAATGTGTGTGCTGAGGAGGTGCAAAGATGAGAATAAGAAAAGTGAGGTGTAATAATATATTTTGCACCAGGTGTTAGGGAGACAGATTCAGTGACTATGCTCTGGTAGGTCACAGCGTGACTTTCCCTCAATCTCCAGCGTACAATTCTAATCCAAGGCTTCAAATTGATTTAAACCAAAACTTCTGGTTCCTAGATTACTTTGCGCTCTTGGTTCTGGTGGGGGCCGTGGCAGGCGGAGGACGGGAGGAGCCGAGCCGCTCTCAGGCTGGAGCTCGACGCAGGACCACGTCGCTGTAGGCCACTCCGATGGCTCTCGCGTTGGCTAGGAGCTGGAGGGCCTCGTGCGGCCCCGACGAGCAGTGACGAGGTGGATGAAGAAGTGTCCGCAGGAAGTGAAGCGGCTAGGTTCACGGCATTAGCACGACGAGCGAGTGCAGACTGCAGAGCCACATTTGGCTTTGCCGCAGCGGCGGTGGCTGGCAACACGACGAGCGGACGCGCGAGTGCAGATTGCAGAACGAACGTGGCGGTTTTGTCCCCCAACATGTCAACCAAGCCGATGCGCCGTGCCACCATGTCGGACTCCTTTTGCTGGAATGGAACGCGCAGGACCGAGCCACCTAGGGATGGCCCGACACGTGGTGCGGGACGCCGTGACTTGCCTAAGCAACGTCACCGAATCCGGCTCCAGGTGGTTAGCTTATACAGTAACCTCTTTGCCCCTGTTGCTTGTTTTTGCACCTGGTGCTAAGAATAAACAAATAATATTCACTACCATCCGGTCTATCTCCAATCTCCATCCACCATCCATGTGAGGAAAAACTAGAATACCATATATGGGTTTTATTATATTTAGGTATGGACTAATAGGTTTATACTTTAGAGCTTGTTTAAGTTGTATAACAACGTGTGACATGGCTAGCCATGCACCTTGCTAAAAACATATACAATGGAGTTGCTCTTAGTGAACAAGGCCTTTAATAGTCTGTTTGGTTGGGGTTGTATCCATGCTGACAGGCTCTAGGGATATAAGTGTTGCCTGTTTGCTTGTCTGATTGATAGCTTGAGCCTGGCTTTGTGGATGCAACAGTGCCCGCGAGCCTAGCTCACAGGAACCATGGATGAAGTCCCTATCTCTAGAGCTAGGTTTGCGGGATGCAGGTGTTAAGGGGGCGTTTCGTTCCCTTCTCTAGGGAGCCTGCATTGCATATGGGAGCCAAACCCAACCTGGACAGGCTACGGTGGGACAATCTATCCTTGTTTGGTTGACTGCATGCATAGAGCCTGGCTCACCAAAGATCCTATTTGGTTGCTCACATGAAGTCGTACCGTATAAAATAAAAATAGATAAATAAGTAATCTTATAATATTTGACTTATGTAACTACACTCTAATAGTCCTAACTTTACTTCTAATATCTTAATCTACTTTAAAATACACTAATACCACTTAATATACATTAATCACATGTTAACAGCATCATTAAAAAAAATCTACGCTGCACCATGAGAGCTGGCTCAACACAAACGTAAATGAAATCCATATCTGGCGAGCCAGGCTCTGGGCTGCCTTTTGCATATGGAGAGCCAGATCCAGACTCCCGTGCAGGCAACCAAACACGTTGAAGTTGCATCTCCAGAGCCTGGTTCACCTATATGGTCCCGTTTGGCTTACCTTATATCCGGTTTGTTCGACTTCTTTTTTCAGCCGGAACAGTGTTTTTCTCTCACAACATTTCAGCCAGAACAGTATTTTTCAGCCACTTTCAGCAAGCCGAACAGGCCTATATAGGCAACCAAACGCCCCTAACAGATTAACGATGGTATTAAATGATGATTAGCATAAATTAAGATATTAATATATTTAAAAGTAAATTAAGGTTTAATGAAATAAAAATAAATGATATACAACCAATTCCAATCAAATAAATATTACTCAAGTGTAAGAAAAATGGATCCTAGACCCATTTAGTTTAGATTTTGGTGTTTGATGATCAACAAGACTAAGTTTGACTAATGTGTTTGCAAGTGTTTGTTTTGTAGTCCAATAGGCTGCAACACGGATTGGACCAAGATTGGATCATAAAGAATTTGATCAATACTCAAAGATAGACACTAGAGGATGTGTGATCAACCTAGAAGTGAAGTTAGGAGTCTAAGATGCGAAGATGAAGAAGCCGGACCAAGACACGAACAAATTGAAGTCACCGAAGCCGAGACAAAGATATGAATGAATTGGATCTGTCTTGTGATTTTGGATTAGCTCAAATTGATATGGCACTAGTTTAGAGTTGTAGAGCTCTTCATTAGCTTTCAAAAAGTTCAAGATCATCAAAATCGGAGTTCGGAGCTAAAAGTTATGTCCAAAATAGGAAAGTGTGTCAAACTTAGGACTGTCACTTTAGCAGTCCAAAGCCTGGGTCTGAAGCACATGACTCAGTCCGGAGCTTCCAAAATAGCTATTCGGAAGGCAAAACACACAGGACCCGTGGTGCATGGTCTAGAGGTAGGCTCAGGACTGGGTCCAGAGCCAAAATACCTCTCGGTGCAGTTTCTGTACACCTCAGGACCGAGGTGAGCGATGGTTTGGAGGGTGAGTCTGGAGCATGGAAAAGAGTCGTTGGAGCATGACAATGGTCGAATTTGAACGTGTGGACAACAGGACCCGCGGTGCATGGTACGAACTCCCCAAAGTTCGGGTCCGGAGCTCGGTCTGGAGCTCACGTTTTCAGCCCAATGAAGGAGTAACAGCTAGTTCTCAACTTTGGGGATATAAATAAGCCTCCACCGGCCAAAACAGGGGTGGAGAAGCTATGGGAAGATGCTAGAGTGTTGATACACCATTTTAGAGTTCTCCGTTTGCACATGTCTTAATAGATCACAAGGTGATTAGCGTAGGTGCTTTGCGAAGTGCTTATGTTAGTTAGACCACGCTCATATACGCTTGCTCTAGGTTTAGGCCAAGTGTGTAGTGAGGTTTGCACACCTCTTACCACTTGGTGCTTGCGCGCACCATTGTTGTACTCGGCGGGTCTTGTAGTCTTGCGAGATCACACCAACCACGTTTATGGTGTGGCTGCCACCGTGTACTGGAGGGAACAAGGCTCGCGCCACTTCGGTTGAAAGCTTGATAGTGAAGATGGTGGAGAGCATCTGGGAGAGGCTTACCCGAGGGCACATCGGAGATCCACTTGCACGCGGGGAAGGCCCAGGGCTATCCACGGAGTTAACCGACTAAGAGCTTGGCCCTTGCGAGGGGATCCAACGTGGACTAGAGGAAAGCTTGCGCGCTTCTCGATACTTCAATAAAAATACCGGAGTCATCGATGGGAGTTTGCATTTCTACCTCATCTTTACCTTCCATATTTATGTTGCTACCTTGGTTGTGTGCTTTACTTTCCTAGCTTAGTTGATAGGCTAGTTGATAGGATTGGAACCTAGGGTGCATAACTCTTTTGCGGTAGAGATAGCAACACACCTAGCAAAACCGTAGTTGCACATTTAGATAGATTACTTTCTTACATAGGTTTTGACTAGGTGGAATTAGAGGCCATAGTTAGAAGTAGAATTTTAAGTTGCCTAATTCAACCCCCCTCTTAGGCGTCACGGTCCCTTACACCTAGTACTTATTTTTTTTACTTCAGTTAAACATAGCACTTTCTAGCGCAAGTAACCAAACAAGCACTCTGCTCAGCCTAATTTTCTGGGTTCAGTCAACCAAACAAGGGTTATTTGCATTTCTGTAGCCTGTCTAGATGGAGTTTGGTTCCCAGATGCGAGCCAAGCTCCCCTCACCTGGCAAATAAATAGGCTATAAGTGATTTGTTGTGGGCATATGGCATGTTCAAGCATAGGCTAGCTAGGCAAAAGGTAAGGTAAGAAAAAGAAGAGTGCTTGGTTTCCTTGCTCGCCATTGGATCAGCCTCTATGCTTTTGATAAAAATAAAACCAATGCCAAAGTTCATCCTTAACACACTACTAGAATATATCCACTTCTATGATGAAAATGTTAATGACGAATCCAAAACCATCATAGAAGAGCGTTTTTATGATGAATATTTCCATTTTTGTCATAGATCGGTGGTGACGATCCTGCAACCCTCTCTTTCTATGATGAAATCAGGCATCATCACAAAAAACATCATAGAAGAGCACATGGTTTCGTCATAGATCACTCGTGTGACTCATCTATGACGATCTCCTTCAAAACTGTGATGACTAGGGCTTCCAAGGTCCTCTCCTAGGCCAGCTGCAACACCTTTTCTTTGAAGAATACTTGTCGGGGACCAATACTAGGGTATCCAAAGAGGAGGAGCTAATGGTCATCAATATTGATTCATCCAAGCAGTCAAGAGCGCGACTATAGCTCCAACCGACCCCCAGGTGCGTGGGCTCCGCCTCGCCCGACCTCTGGGTTGGGGCCCCGCCTCGCCCGACCTCTGGGTTGGGGGCTCCACCTCGCCCGGCCTCTAGGTCGGGGGCTCCGTCTCGCCCCACCCCTCAGGCGCGGCTCCTAACGGAAGCCCGTACCACCGCCAACCACTATGGGCCAGAAAGTACAACCCAAGGTCAAACTTCTAGCATCATGCAGGGAGCGGGCACATCTCAACATGACCCATGCCCGCGACATGTCACTCTAGGGAACTCACATCACCAACTGTGATGGACGCATGATCACTATGTTGCCTACTCCCTGTACGACCGCTGACCAGCACGCTGGTTCGCCGCGTCACCCGCCAGACGGAATGGGACATCATGACCCGCTGATAACGCCGAGGCGTGGCATCAATGGCGAATAGGCGCCCAACATGGAGCCATTCCTATCACCATCTGTAGTGTTGGCGGGACCCACATAAAGGAGAAGAAAGGCCCGGTGGTCCTGGAAGCCTTCCTCTCCTTGGCTCTTCTCCCTCTTTCTCTTTGTGTAACCTTCCCTTTGTCTATAAAAGGGGAAGCAGGATGCCCTAGGAGAGAGGAGGGCGGTTCACCACTCTACATGGCTGTATACATCAAAACACACACCCTAACATGCCTTAGGAGCACACACACATAAGAGACTTGGGACCTGTCTCTCTCTCGCTCGTTTGTAACCCCTACTACAAACTTTCAGTGCTAGTAGCACGAGCAGCAGCGACGAACTGGACGTTGGGACTTTCTGCCCGAACCAGTATAAACCTCGTGTCCTCTAAGCACACCATCCGAGACAGATACGTAATACTAGAATTTTACTAGTTGGTAACTCAAAACACTGACAGTTGGTGCGCTAGATAGGGGCTTTTTGCGCGTCTTGACATCCACATCAGAACTCGGATGGCTAGTCATGGCGTCAGCTGGGTCCCGAGTGCGCATGTGCGCTTTGAGAACCTGGACTTCATCGTCATGATGGGGGGGAGAGTTGGTGTAGGCTCCCATCGCCGTCCAACCTCTCCACTCTGCTGGCCTCGATGTGATTGCCGAGGCGCTTGAGGAGCTGCGGCTGCACACACTAGAGGCCCGCGTCCCTAGGAGCCACTAGCTCCTCGGCTTCAATTATGGGAGGCTAGAACGCTAGCTCGGCGCCTTCCTGGGACCCTGACCATCCCGAGAGGACTTAGGCCGCCTCACCTTCTCGTTTGCCAATGTCATGACGTAGCTTGCCGGAGGAGAACCGCTTTCCCCAGAATACCTCATCCGGAGCGCCTAACAGCGCTCCCGTTCGGTCTACGCAACGCCGCCGAGACCATTGGCCACCTTGTGGCACAATAAATGCCCCATCCCCCACGGACGATGAGTTCATGGGGATGACCGAATATGTCACATAATCTTTCCACGACCTCCTCATAGGAGAATCAGAGTCGCCTCCAACTCTAACTCTAGCTGGGGGAGCCATCACCCCTCTTGTGAATGTTTCATGGCAGGTACCCCCGAGGGGTATGTTGAAAGTATCCACAAGGGAGAGGCGACCCCAACGAACGGTTTCAACGATGAGGTCGAGGGAGATGCAGGGCCCCACCTCGCCTATGGGTAGAGTAGCTAAAGGCCTGGTACCAAGAGCTCAAGGAAGCACGACTCTAGCTCGAGCAGGAACGTGCAGAGCTCGAATGAGAGATCGAGCGCCATGGAGATGGTGGGTGTGCGCATGCCGTGGCCTGCGATGTGAACAGGAGGATCATCAAAGACGATGAAGCCCTCCCACACTTCACCCGAGCAAGCTAGAACATTGCTGCTGCGGTGGCCTTGCTCCGAGGGCTTTTGGGGCCTGCGACACCTGAGGATCGTCAGGCCCATCGTGAGATTCACACACTACTCGAGCATCCGGTGGCACAACAGGCTAAGAGCTCGCTGTCCCGATGACACGAGCTCAACGCCAGCTAGCGCGCGCCCTCAGAGCAATCCAACAAGGAGGTGTCCATCCACCAGGCACAGCAAGGCGCCGCGGTCCTGATGCATGAACATCTTAGCCTCCACCATGACGCGTGCGACACCCTCGATGCCCACAAGTGTACCCACGGTGATGCAAGGGAGGAGGCTAGTCATGGCTACCACCCTCGTCGTGGCAGATGCTACGACAGCGGCGAAGACCGAAGCTCAAGCCCCGACTTGCTGGGACCTCAGGCCTTTGGCCGGCACATCCTCAACGCCACCTTCCCACCGTGGTACCGACCACCGACCAACATCCCAAAATACTCTGGGGAAACGAACCCTGGACTGTGGCTCAAGGATTATTGGCTTACTTGCTAAGCCGGTGGAGCGGATAATGATGATTTTATTATCCGCAACCTTCCATTGTTCCAGGGCACATACGAACGTGGTTAGAATACCTTCTGCCCAATCGAATCCAAAGTTGGGCGGACCTAAAAGAGATCTTCGTGGGAAACTTTTAGGGCACATACGCGTGTCCTAGGAACCCATGGGATCTCAAAAACTACCGATAGAGGTCTAGGGAAACTCTTTGTGGGTACATCCGACGCTTCTCCCGGCAGTGCAACGAGCTGCCCAATGTTGCCGATGCCGACGTCATAGGATCTTTCCTGTCTGGGACCACCTGTGAGTCCCTAGTTCATAAGCTAGGACGTAAGGGCCTGCGAACCACCAAGGAGCTCCTCGATATCACCACCAGCCATGCCTTAGGCGAGGAGGCGGTCGGGGTGATTTTCGACCACCTCAAAGGCAAGGCAAAGTAGGACGAGGACGCCGACGAAGGCACCTCCAACTGCCCCAACAAAAAGAAGAACAAGCAGTGGCACGAGGGCTCACTCGTGGCCCCCGTCGACCACAAAGGGGGTAGGAAGCCCACCGAGGGTACCCCAGACCACTTTGAGAAGCTGCTCGAAGGGCCATGCCCGAACCATGCTTTCCCCATCAAGCACCTATACATGGACTGCGTCCTCATGAAGCAGTTTTTGTCTGGAGGCACCAACAAAGGGGAGCATAGGAAGTAGCCCAAGCTGACCATAGATGATGCCGAGGGGAACGACGGTGGATTTCTGGCTCTGGATGGCTGCCTCATGATCTTCGGATGGTCGGCGACCTACGACTCCAAGCACCGCCTGAAGCTTGCGCGCCGTGAGGTCTATACAGCTAAGCCAGCCATGCCTACCTTCCACCAATGGTCAGAGTCTGCCATAACCTTTAATCGGACCAACCACCCAGAATGCATCCCACTGCCAGGAACATATCCGCTCATGGTCGACCTAATCATTGGCATAAAGTGGCTCACCAAAGTGCTGATGGATGGAGGCAGCGACCTCAACATCATGTACGCTGAAACGCTCGACGCCATGGGCATCGACCGAGCGCGCATTTGGCCGATTGGAGCGCCTTTCTATGGCATCGTGCCAGGAAAGCAAGCCATACCACTTGGGCAGATCGATCTGCCCATCACCTTTGGGAATCCAACCAATTACAGGATGGAGACCCTTACCTTCGAGGTGGTTGGGTTCCATGGAACCTACCACGCCATCCTAGGACGTCCATGCTACATGAAGTTCATGGCTGTCCCTAACTACACCTATCTAAAGTTGAAGATGCCGGGTCCACATGGGGTCATCACCATCAGTACCTCCTTCTAGCGTGCCTATGAGTGCAAGGTCGAGTGCTGCGAACACGCCACAACAATTATCACCTCCAAAGAGCCTACGACCATCAGGGAGGAGATCGTCGAAGAAACACCCGACCCTAAGCGGTCAGCCGGGTCTTTCAAGCTATAGAAGGTGCCAAAGAGTTCCTCATAGACCCCAGTGGCTCTGAGGGCAAAGTGGTGCGCATTGGCACCACGCTTTTCTTCGAATAGGAAAGCGCGCTCGTCGACTTCCTCCACGCTAATAGAGACATCTTTGCGTGGAGACCCTCGAACATGCTAGACATTCTAAGATAAGTCACCGAGCACGCCTTGAAGATTAGGCTAGGCTCCAAGCTGGTAAAGCAGTGCCTGCGTTGCTTCAACGAGGAGAAACGTAGGGCCATCGATGAGGAGATTGTGAAGCTTTTGGTGGCCGGGTCCATTAAGGAAGTATACCACCCCGAGTGGTTAGCCAATCCCATTCTTGTATGAAACAAGAGTGAGAAATGGAGAATGTGTATTGACTACACGGGTCTCAACAAAGCATGTCCAAATGATCCGTTTCCTTTGCCACGAATAGACCAAGTAGTCGACTCGACCTCAGGGTGTGAAACCCTTTGCTTCCTTGATGCGTACTCCGGGTACCATCAAAATCACGATGAAAGAGTTTGACTAGCTCGCAACATCTTTCATCACCCCGTTCATATCATTCTGCTACGTCACAATGCCATTTAGCCTGAAGAACACGGGAGCTACGTACCAACGTTGCATGCTCAAGTGTTTTGGGGATCTCATCGGGCGGACCGTTGAGTCCTATGTGGATGACATCATGGTCAAATCCAAATGGGCTGACCAGGTCATAGCCGACCTATAGCAGGCCTTCATGAAACTCTAAGCAAACGACATTAAGCTCAACCCCAAGAAGTGCATTTTCGGAGTCCCAAGGGATATGATGCTAGGTTTTATTGTCTCCGAGCGTGGCATCGAGGCCAACCTAGAGAAGATCCCGACCATCATGAGGATGGGCCCAATTTAGAACATAAAGGGGGTACAACAAGTTACAGGGTGCCTCACCGCGCTCAGCCACTTTATCTCGCGCCTCAGCGAATGAGGTCTCCCCCTCTATCGGCTTTTGAAGAAGGCTGACCGTTTTGAATAGACGCCCGAGGTCCAGGAGGCACTTGACATAGTCAAGCAACTTTTGACGAAGGCCTCGATCCTAGTCCCTCCGACTAACAGGGAGCCGCTTCTGCTCTACATTGCGGTCACCACGCAAGTGGTTAGCGGTGCCCTGGTGGTAGAGCATGAAGAAGAGGGACACGCCCTCAAAGTGCAGCGTCCCGTGTACTTCATCAGCGAGGTCTTATCCGATTCTAAGACTTGCTACCCCCAAATCCAGAAGCTCCTGTACGCCGTCCTTGTCGCCAAGAGGAAGTTGCATCACTACTTTGAGTCGCAATCGGTGATAGTCGTGGTGTCCTACCCTCTCGGCGAGGTCGTCCAAAACTGGGATGCCACAGGAAGAATCACGAAGTGGGCACTCGAGCTGATGGGTCAAGGCATTTCATATGCCCCTCGAACGACCATCAAGTCCCAAGTGCTGGCTGATTTCATTGCAGAGTGGACTGAGGTCCAAATGCCACCAGCAATCGTCGACCAAGAGTACTAGACAATGTACTTCGATGGATCACTGATGAAGAAAGGCGCCGGCGCAGGGCTGGTCTTCATTTCACCCCTTGGGGTACGCATGAGGTACATGGTTCGCATCCATTTCCCCTCCTCCAACAATGTGGCCGAGTATGAGAAACTCATCAACGGTCTATGCATTGCCATCGAGTTGGATATCCGATGGCTCGATGTCTGAGGCGAATCCCAGCTAGTCATCGACCAAGTCATGAAGGAGTCAAGCTGCCACAATGCTAAGATGGCTGCATATTGCTGAGAAGTCCGGCAACTAGAAGACAACTTCGACGGTCTCGAGCTCAGTCACATCCCGAGGTGTCTCAATGAGGCGGCTGATGCGCTGGTGAAAATGGCATCCGGCCAAGAGCCGGTGTTGATGGGCATCTTTGCCAGCGATCAGTATAAGCCCTTGGTCCACTACGAGGAGCTAGAACAAACCAGTGATGGGCCGCCTACCTTGGGCTCGGGGGCTAACCAGCCGGTGGCTCCATCTGACCCCGAAGTCATGGAGCTTGACAAGGATCCATCGATAAAGCTTGACCCTCTGGCCGACTGGAGGACGCCCTACCTCGACTACCACCTCCGTGAGGCATGACCGACGGACAAAACAGAGGCTCAGCGGCTCGCGCGTCACGTCAAGTTCTTTGTCCTTATTAAGGGCGAGCTCTACAGGTGAAGCCACACTGGGATCCTGCAGCGTTGCATCCCCATCGAACAAGGGAAGCAGTTGCTGAGTGATATCCACGGTGGGGTCTATGGGCACCATGCCGCGCCTAGGACCCTAGTCAGAAACACATTCCGACAAGGCTTCTATTGACCGACCACAGTAGCCGATGCTGAACAGATTGTGCGCACCTATGCAAGGTGTCAATACTACGCTCGGTAGACCCACCTACCGGCCCAAGCGCTCTAAACGATCCCCATCACGTGGCCGTTCGTGGTCTGGGGGATCGATTTGGTCGGACCTCTCAAGGGGGCGCTCGGGGGCTATACGCACTTGCTTGTCTCCGTAGACAAGTTTACAAAGTGGATAGAGGCTCGACCAATCTCCGCGATCAAGTCTGAGCAAGCCATGCTATTCTAACTTGACATCGTCCATCGCTTTGGGGTCCCAAACTCCATCATCACGGACAAGGGCGCACAGTTCACCAGAAAGAAGTTCCTCCAATTCTGTGATGAATACCACGTCCGCGTCGATTGGGCCACCGTGGTGCACCCCTGCATGACAAAAAAGGGTCGGAACGCATTAACCTTTTTATACAAAAAGGGGAGAAGGGCTAAAATCTGTTTGGCTGTAACAAAATTTAAGAGCTTGTCCATTTATTATAAGTTCACCGCCTAGCTTATCTGCCTAACTAATTGCTTGGGCGGGATGATCTCATCCGCTATCTCCGCAGGTAAGTCCTGTTCCAGCGAGTCACCCAAGTCGATTGGACGGCTTAGCCTGCTGCCGAGAGATAGGTAAGGAGCAGTAGGATGCCCCATGCAGGTTATGCTGACTCCGTCACGAATGACAGAACCGGATTCCACTCGGACATATCCGGTAAGAGCTCCCTGAACCCATCACTTGAGCCATCGAGGTAAGTCCTATGTTAGTGGGTCACCCAAGTCGATCGGACGGCTTGGGCCACTGCCGAGAGACAGGTAAGGAGCAACAGGATGCCCCATGCGGGTTACGTCGACTCCGTCATGAATGACAGACCTGGATTCCACTCGGACATATCCGATAAGAGCTCCACGAACCCGTCACTCGAGCCATCAAGGTAACTTTACCAACCCCCATTTTACTTTTCCAGTGCATGATCATTCATTCATCCATTCTCATACATCCAAGCATCACATATGGAATTATTGCATCACAATGCTTTGCATTGCGTCACAAAGCGGTAGTCGTCTCATTTGATGTGAGTGGCGATCGACTGAGGTTCGAAGGCTAGCCCACGAAGGGCTTGAGGCCACCTCACGTCGAATAGAGCCAGGGGAGAAAATGCAAATGAGCCCCAGCGGCCTTTGCCTGACCTGCTCAGAAGTAGACAGGGTCATCTCGACCTTCTTGTTTGATCCTAACCTCGAGCCATACCCACAGAATCTCCATCGAGGGGAGGCTAGTGGGCCACCTGAGTCAGTCTCCGGAATGACTCGGGCATCTACCGGGAGGCAGGTTAAGGAGCAGTGGAATGCTACATGAGGGCTATGCCGACCCCGTTACGAATGACGGACCCAGATTTCACTCGGACATGCCCATTAGCGAGCTCACCGAGCGCAAGACTCAAGCCATCGAGGCAAGTGGCGTTTGCTCAACCCCTCCGGTTGTAGAAACCATGGATGGGGTGACGATCACAAAGATGAGCCGACCCTACACCAGACCCCTGCTATGCGTGGGGCCTTGAGGAAAGTTAGACTTGTATGGAGACCGAATGCGCGGTCGTAGAACGCTGGCTCGGATCCTAGGGAGGGGGTACAAAACAAAAACTACGAATAACGTTTCTAAAACAAAAAAACACTTTCTCCTACCAGTTTCGCTATCGTCTTCTCGATCTTTAGTGACACCCGACCCCGGCAACGGAAAGGGGTTGGGTCTCACTCGGGGGCAGATAAGGGTATATATACCCATTTCGAAATAGTCATCGTGCTCGACCTCTTTCTCTCATTAAAAACATAGAGGCAAGGTTTGCGGAAATGAACGACTGAGTAAGGCTGGTCGGACTGCAAGAAACCTACGCCCCAGCGGCTACGACACTCTTGCTTTGTCGACATGGAATTTTCGTCCCGTGTCGAGGACACACGCAACAAGCCGGAAGGGTCCGCTCGAAGGAGCAGATCCGCCTAGCTTCAGCGTAGGGATGGTCGATCCTGCGTGCTCCTCCCGAGGCATGCCAGTCAATTTGACCCTGCAATTGACAAGGAGAGAAAGTTCATCAGTAATTAAGGGTGGAACTTGCTGGTATTGCCAGACAGTCCCGAATGTGCGGCTATAAAAGCCGATATGAAAGGAGATAGACTAAATAGCCGATTCCAGCATATTCATGAGAATAAATCAATTAAAGCTCATGGGGGTGTGTAAGAAGAATCGGTTGTCATTCAAGATAAACATCGTTATTAGAGCAAATATGAATCAATGGCAATAAGACATCAACAATAATCGGTCCACACTGAGCCAATGATTACAAGTAACCGAACCCCTTTTTATATAAAGAAACAATTCAACACCATTTAACTGTTTGATAAAGATAAATCTAATGAACATGTTAGATCTCATCTAATGCTATGACCAGTGGGGCATGAGGCAAAATCATGCAGGCCATAGAAATAACAATAAACTTGATGACCCTAACTCATTACTAATATCAGTGGGGCATGAGGCAGAATCATGCAGGCCGTAATACAATAATAAGATCATGGGGCTAACATATCTTTCAACCTCTCTTTACTTCAATGGTCTCATGATGCGAACTGTTCATGACGGCACTTGATATCGGCTAAAACAGCCGATTCAGGCATATCGCATAGTTAAAGTCATGCCTTATCAGGAATAGATCTACTAGATAACGGTCCCCACTCCATGGTGCTAACAGTGGGGTGTGAGGCAGAATCACACAGGCCGTGATAACGGGCCATGGAATGGTTCTCGCTAGCCAATAAACCTACTCAAGACACAACACGCCTTAACCGCACGCTATGCACGATCAGAATTGATATAAAACAGCCGATAAAACATAACTCATCGTGTAAGGTGTAGATTAAATCAATTTGAGGTTAGCAAACAATGGGCTAAACAAGATATAAGGCCGATTTAGATCAATCCTAATCGGGCAGAGTGATATTGCTGTAATTAAATAAACAATGAAAGCAATAAGCAATATCGGTAACTTAATGAATCTACCAAAGACTGCCATTCTAAGGTAGAGCCGATAACTTGACCTTGATCTAATTCAAGCAGTGGGGTGTGAGGCAGAATCACACAGGCCATACTTGAATTAGACAAGAGTTGATAACTAGCTTATACCAGAGCCACAGTGGGGGTCGACCGGATCGATGCAGCCATACGAACAGAAGTATAAACCATGACGGTACTTACAGCAAGCAGTGGAGGTCGACTGGATTGATGCAGCCGTACTTGCTGAAGAACTCACCGAGATATACTCTACTCCTACTCCTAAGGGGTGGCTAGAGCTAAAAAAGTAATTGACTTGTATTTGATTGATTGGTTGTTTTCTACAATAGCCGGGGTCTGATATTTATACCCGGAGTCTAAACATGAATCCTACTCGAGCACGATTCATTACAATCCTTGGCATAAATGAAAATATTCTTAATTTAAGATAACTTGAACTCTAATCTTTCCCTTTTTGCAGAGTCCGATATGTAGTTCCCTGGCGCCAACCGTAGTTCATCGTCGCTATTGGCTGACGTCATCCCAAGAGACCTAATTCCAGAGTCGTATTTGAATCGGCTGACATCGATCCTCCTTGATTGGCACAATCTTGGAAGCCTGCGAGTTCCCGCGTTCTTTCTCCCAAAATTTGGTGTAAACACATGGCCCCGAATTTTGGGATAAAATGGTTTTATTCCAAAATTCCAGCTTATTGGTTTATCGCGCCGTAACCGCTCTATCCCGAGATATACGCATAACTCCTGACTTCCTAGCCTAAGTCTCATATAATATCTCAATAGTATCTCTTTCGACGCACTCGGCCTTTTTGCTTTCTCCTCTTTTCTTGAGCCAACTTCAACTGCCGACGCCGCCATCACCAAGGCCTCAAACCCTAGCAGATCCGCCGTTCCATTGAACCATCATTCAAGCTATCCTCATCAGATCTGAACCTGCTCCAGCCATGATGGCGACCAACGACCACATTCCTGAGGTATGTTTCCAAGTTTCCATTCTCCAAGTGTCGGCCGTTACCCTGTATTTCTTCCCTTCTTGAATTTATTTTACCCGATTTCTAGGAAATGAGGAACTAGATCTTGATTCCATCAGCCATCGTTCCTAATGTTTATTTTCTCGGGCCTATGGGTGATCCTGATCCATCAGATTTCATCTGCTAAGAAACTTACCAGATCCCCTTTAAACAGTCTGTAGTGGATTCATCTTCCTGGAACAAGACTTGCTTCAGAAATTGGCCTAAAGCGCCTAAGGGGTGGAGAGGTTGGTTTCGTAGGGTATCCGTGAAAAAGGGCGCAGACTGGGAGCTTTATGATCTGAACCAGTGCCTAACACTTTTGTTGTCCGAAATAGAGAGGAATTATTCACTCTTGATCTCTGCTTCTTATTTCTGGTCTAATGCTCTTAATGCCTTTATCTTTGGCCATGGCCCAATGACCATTACTCTGGCCGATGTATATATGTTGACTGGCCTTATAATTACTAGATCATTGCAACCCTACGAGTACTTAAGTGCCGGCTCCAAAAGATTGGCCAAGATAGCAGACTGCACCTGATGGGCAAGTTACATTCTGAATCATGTCGAAGACAAATCACTTGTCAGCGAATGAGAATATGTGGCTTTTCTGAACATGTGGTTGGAGAGATTCATCTTTTGTGGGACCTCTTGTGGTCTGACTTACAATAAAAAACTCATGGCGGAGCACCTAGCATTAGGCAAGGATATCCCTCTTTGAAAATATCTGTTAGGAGCTGCTTATCATCTGATGTACCAGGTGGCTGCCCAATTACTGAAGAATGAACCAATACAGACTATTAGCGGCCCCTGGTGGCTGATACAATTGTGGCTCAATTTGTACATGCACAAGATGGCAAGGCCTGATGTTAGAGACCTCAGCTTTTCTTCCTCTAATTTTGATGAGGAATATAGAGGCGAAGAAGGAAGAGCTCGACAGTGCACGAATTATGGCGAGGCTGCATCGGCCATAACAATTGATTTCGACGTTGGCCACCTCCTCAAAAGGTTTTATAGAGGGTTTGGTGCAGCTGTCCTGACTTGGCTACCTTATAATGAGGATGATGAACTAACTTTTCCATTCAAAGTCCGATTTGAATCGGTTGTTCGGATGAGACAACGGCTGCTATATTCAATTCCTTTATTAAGCCCTGCGTTCTCCCAGCCGAATTTCATCACGGTCGTGGCAAAGTGGTTAAAGGCTCCATTCCAGGCAATCCTCCAACCTATGAGTTTTACAACCCTTCTTTTGTGGCCCGTCAGTTTAGCCTCGGTCAACTTCCCCCTCGCCTATTTTTCAAGAACATCCTGAAGCCAAGAGAGGATATTAGTGATGTGCTGGAAGCTTCTAGAGTCTTTCAATTGGGATAAGACATTCCTTCCTTTTCCTTGCATGACTGGGTCAAAGCCAGTTTTCTTTCAACCTTTTTGACTCTTGGTGGCAAGAATGGCGTTCCCATCTCTTCTGTGGGCCAGCCCATCCTCTGTGTATAGCTCTAGACGGGGAGTTTGCTTCTAATAGTGAGGTAATCTTTCATCCTCTTTTAAGAGAAATTACTTGGCGAATTTTCTTGTCAACCGTTCTAACTGATCCTTTCAGGACATTGAATTCGATCCTCCAAGCCTAGATAGGAGAGGGCATCCTATAGATTATCAACCGTCATGCCTAGTTTTAAGAATGGGATCAACCGCACCTTCCTTGAAGAAGATGATGAGAACCCCTGCTTCTCCTACAATCGTGACACGTCAATCCCCAAAGCGCAAGGTGGCTCTAGGGGTAACTCAGAAGGCTACTACTGGAAAAAGACTCCGTAGAACAAGGCCATCAGCTGCTCAGGTGAACGATTCATACTTTCCTCAAACTGTTGTTCAACTTTCTGATCCCATTTTCTCATAGTTATCGAGCATTGCATCCCAGTCTACTTCAGGTGCGGGACTACTATCTCAGGCACTTGATTCATCACCAACCAAACCCTCATCGGCCGATCCTCAATAGGAGCCGATTTCGGTGGAAGTAACCGATGCTTCCACAATGGTAGAAAATGTGAATTTTTATTTGATGCTTGTCGAAGTATTTTTCCTTAACTTTTGATTTACTTAGTCTTTTACCCTTCACCTGACCTTTTACTTATGTCAGATATTTCTCGAGGAAACATCTGACAGTCCGCTTAGCAACCCTGCTGGCGCTGAAGATGGTCTTATTGCCGTCCATACTCAGTCTGTTGACTCCCTAGCCCAGCAAACCACTGATGGTGAGGGAGTTACTTGCCCCATTTGTCCCTTTGCAACAAACATGAATTAAAAATCCTTCCTTGTCATTGCAGACATCAATGCTGGAAGCTCGGAGCCAATTCAACCAGATGTCATCGATGCATCATCAGCTGTTCCCCCGCTTCTAATAGAGACTGTTACAGAGAAGGTACTATATCTTCTTTGCCATCTGCTTTTTGATAAACCAAGTCAAACCTCCTAATCATGCTTTCCTTTGTACACAGGCACTCAGTCTTCCAGCCCAGAGCCATTCTCTCAATTTTGAGGAATATTTTGATGAGGATGAAATCAGATCGTCAGCCACTTCTTCTAGCGAAGCCCTGTCGGAAGAGACCAAAAATTGGCTAAGACACATATTGCCAATGCTTGAGAAGGACGTAGCCGATCTGATCCGAGACATTGACTCAATGCAGAGAATCTTCTTGGCTATAAAGGGCGATCCATCTCCGACCCTCTCCAGAGTCTTGTTATATTTGTCTTCTTTTGAAGATCAAGCTCTGAAGGTGAAAAAGATTCAGAGGAACCTGTCCAATCGCGAAGCTTTGATGGCCCAGGATAACTCTAATAGGCAAGAGGCTAAAGAGTTGATGCGGTGATTGATGATCTAAAAAATTCTTCCCCCGGGACCGATCTAGAGCTTTCCCAGCTGGAAATCAAACATGCTGAACTTGAGAAGGATTTAGAAAACTTGAAGGCTGCTATTGATCGTCGCAAGTTTACTCTGGCCCAAATACCCGATACCGTCAAACAGAAGAAACAGGAACTGCTGGCCAAAGTGAAAAGAAGCAGAACCATTCGTAGTAGTGTTGAGAACACTCCTGGAACAGCCGAAGAGTATGAGCAAAAGCTTGCAGAAGTCGACGTCGTCCGGCTAGAAGTATTGAAAATTATCCAGGATGTTTTGAACTTGTAATTCATAGGTCAATACATGTTTCTTGCATAAAATTGACGATGACCATACTTTCCTGCTGTCTCACTGTATCTTTCATTTCGGCTAAAGAGCCGATTTAAAACAACCGATCCCAGACTTCTGATCTCAATCCATTGAGTCTAAAAACATGGCTTTTATTAAGAGAACCCTTCTATTTTCTACCTTCAGTTGCTCGATGTCGTACTTCCATCAGTATTAACGAAGTGGTGCTTCGCCTTCCATGAATTATGGTTACCTTTTACACGTCCCGAGGCGTCCACCTCTTCGCTTCAGGTCTTCAAATACAAGCCAATGGTTTTGGCCTCAAACGCATCTCCACTAGCAACTATTCCTTTGCACTTCTCCGCCTTCCAAAACCCTATAGCGGTTTCCTTCCCTTCTTGTAGATCCAACCAAATCCATGGCCGGCAAGGATAACCACGGCAAGCGAGCAACGGAGGAGATCCCGGAGGAGAACATGCCAGTGAGTTAGCATTTCCGACGTATGAGGTGTGATTTGACGGCTTTTACTCATGGCGATGGTCTGCAAATCTTCCATTCACAGCGATGAATTCTTCTATCTTATTCCTAGGTTCGTCATGAACGACAACCTTCGTCCTCTTCCTAGGGCAGGTGATTCCTCCGACGTTGTGTTTTCTGCTCCGGCTCCGTCGTCGGATTCCTCCGACTCGTACAATGGCGACGACGCCCGGCGCTTTCTTTGAGAGTGGAGGGTGGCTCAAAACCGCTATTCCAAGGTGACTCGAGAGAATGGTCAGCTTAAGATCCGCCTTGGGGTTTCTCAGGCCGCTCTTCATGCAGCCGAGGAGGAGGCCAGCGCCGTCCGAGCACGGCTGGCCGAATCTGATGCCACGGTGGTGGGTGAGATGAACTCCATGGAGGTTTTTATTCCAACTTCCATTATCTTCACCTTGATAGTATTCTTGTTTTTGTGATTATCAGCCCTGACGGTGCAGTTGGAGTCCCTCCAACTGGCGGCGAATGCAGCCACGGATGCCGTCAATGCGCGGGGTTCCCTTACTGCCGCTCGTCTCCAAGACGTCCCGGTCCGCATTCGGGAGATCACCCTCCATGGTGTTCATCATGGCGCGGCGGTGGCGCTGACCGCGGCACAAGTCCAAACCAGGCATGAGCTCCATGCCATGGAAACAGGCTTCCCAATAAGCGATGGTCCTGAGGAGCATGAGGATCTGCTCGAAGAGTTTGTCATGGCGGCGGAGGCCATAGTAGACATCACATCCGCCCAGGATGTGTTGAACAAGGTCTTTAGTTAGATTCTATCTAGGGTTATCCGACGAACAAAGACTCTTGTTCTTTCCGTGAATGTACCTTGGTACAATGCTCTTGTGTATGACTTTTTTTTATCTTTTGTTTTTGCTCTATAGGCGATACATATCGTATTGGCTTTTACTGTCTTTGAAGATTTTTATTTTTTTGAACTAGAGGTGATACCTTCCTAGTACCGGCTATTAGAGCCGAGAACAAATCGGCTATAAAGTGTTGATCAAATGTTGGGAAAACACCTTCATAGAACTTTTCACATCAAGGGTCAAATGATTAATCAATTCAGGTCAAGCGTCCTATTAAGCAAAACAGAACTTCTTTATGAAATCCATTAACTCTGAACCACACTTCAACTCAGCATTCACATACGTCGGCCTAAACCCATCTTTAAGACTCAACGCTTAATTTTCCTTTGATCCAATGGCTGATGTGAAGCCGTGACTTTTCCATTAAAACAAACTCTCAGAGCCGATCGCTTGCATCGACTGTTGGCTTTCATTGCTGATTTTAATGAATCCTCCTTCCCATGACTTGCTAGAAAAACATTCGAAGTCTCCTAGTTCCCAAAAGACTGGATCGGCTATCGCGATGCTCACGGACTCATCAGCGCGAACCAGTTCGACGTCATCTCCATGCCATTGGATCAAACACTGATGCATGGTTGATGGTATGTAGCAATTCACATGAATCCAATCATGACCGAGGAGCAAACTGTAAGACCCTTTCCCATCGATGACGAAGAATGTAGTGAGCAGAGTCTTGCTTCCAATTGTTAGTTTGACGTTTATTGCCCCCCGAGTCTTAGACGTATTACCTCCGAAAGTCCTTAAGCATCATGTCAGTCTCCATTAGATCCTCTGATCCTTTGCCAAGTTTACGAGAGGTATTGTAAGGCATAAGATTGACAGAAGCACCTCCGTCCACCAACATCTTGTTCATCGGCTTCCCATCGACAAGACCTTTCATATATAACGCTTTTAAATGCCGATGTTTGACTGGTTTGTCAAATATTGCTTGCTGTACAACCGTCAATTTGGCAACTATCTCCTCATATTCTGATTCATCAAAATCTGAATAAACTTCTTGATCTGCCAGAGCTCTGAATTCCGATGGCAACAGAAAAGCCATTTGGATATTAGCCGATGGTTGCTTTGTATCGACTATTTGCTTGGTGCGCCACACTTGAGTCTTACCGGATGCCTGAGCCTGTTCCATCTCTTTATTCCTTAGGCGTTGCACCCTTCTCTTCTGGCTTCTTGTTAAATCCCCTGGGCACCACTGGCCTTCCTACCACATACATCTTCTTTCAGTGCCTTCCGCTTCATGGTTAGCCTAGTCTTGATCAACGACTCTTTTTCCAAGCCGATCATGAACACTTTTATTTTTCAAGCGCCGATCCATGTTATTATGATGATATGCATGTTGAGCATGGATAGACCGGCGGTTGGTTTGAGATTGCCTATACTCCCGATATTGATTGCTGCATTCTGGATAGTCATGTCTGGTAGGTAACTTCAAACCTTCATTCCAGCAATGTCTAAAGAAGGAACAATTCCAATGTAATTCGACCTGTTCCCTTTCATACCTCTCTCATTTCAGTTGATGCTGGTACGCTTAATCTTTTAACCAACGCCGATAATCCTTTTCTTTCTGTCGCTACCATTTATTCAACAGAATCTGAGATGTGACCCGCGGCTTTGTCATCTCTGCTTCTAACATCTTCCCCTACTCGTATCGGCTCTTTTGCTCGGCACGACGTCTTCTAATCTCTCTGTACTCGTCAGCCGATATTTGCATCTTGGGATCGACTGTCCCTGCTTCTTTTGATTTGGTTGATGTTAGGACCTTAGCTTTTCCTTTGAATAGCCCAGCGTCAACCATGTTTTGATCTCCTAGGAAAGGATTATCATCGACCTTCATTTTCCGAGGTGTATCAAATTTGAGCCTCCCCTGCTGAATAGCTCTCTGTATATGCTGCCTGAAGATTCTGCATTCATTAGTGGAATGAGAAGTAGCATTATGGAACTTACATAACTTCTTATTCTTCAACTGATCAGGGGGCAATATGACATGACCATTGGGCAACTTGATCTGCCCTTTTTCTAGCAAGAAATCGAAGAGCTTGTCTGATTTGGTGACATCGAAGTCATAGCTCTCCTCGACTCCTCTTCCCCATGGATTTGGCACCATCACTGTCTTCTTGCCCCAATTCCATTCAGCCGTAGCAACCTCTTCTTCTTCATCTTCATAATCATCATCGACTGAGTATGGATCATAAGCTTCGGCTACTGTGGTATTTCTCTGGAACCGAGTATCTCTGCGCATGCTTTGGAATTGGCTATTGAGTGCCGTTACTCGTTGAGCCAATTGTCCCAAGTTATCAAATTCTTGTCCTAGTAGCTTTTCTTTCCACATCGGTAACATTCCTTGAACAGCCAAAGCAGCTAATTGATCATCGGCCAAGTTTAAGGAGAAGCACAAGTTCTTGGTTTCTCAGAATCTCTAAAGAAATTCAATGCCCGATTCATTAGTCCTCTGTCTTATGGTTGTCAGATCGATAATCTTCTTTTCTCCAGTCCCATTGTAAAAATATGTATGAAACTTCTTCTCCGGTTAGTCCAATTGGCAATAGAATTGACTGGCAATGATGAAAACCAAGTGAAGGTTGACCCTGATAAGGATAGAGAGAAGAAACAAACTCAATGGGCATTCTCAACTGACGCCTCGTCCAATTGTGTAAGATACCGACTGACATGTTCTATCGTGCTTGTACTATCTTGGCCAGTGAACTTGGCAAATTCTGGGAGTCTATAATTCATTGGAAGAGCGACCAAATCATACCATTCTGGATATGGGCGTTTGTATGAAAAGGTCCGCCCTTTTGGCTTCAGACTGAACTGATTTTTCATCATCTCGGTCACCCTCAGCAATAATTCATTAGCTTGCGGATTTGGATTTCTCTGCACCTGCTGACCCATCTGTGGATTGAAATCCCGCGTGTGTTGATATCCTGGATTTGGCATCATGTGGAGGGTGTTATAATCTGTGCCATAGTGATAGCCTTGTGGAATCTCAATCTATTGGGTTCTTTGCTGGCATGCTGCTTGAAGTCTCTGATATAGACATAAGGATCTATATCTCTACGGATCCTTTGAATTGATGGTGCTATTTTTTGAGCCGACAACGTTATATGGCCGAATGTGCCAAAATTGATCACCTGGTTCTAATTTTGCCCCGCCGGCTATTGCACATGCTGTACTGATGGTCCAGGGTTGTACTGTGTTTGATTTGCAGTAGTCCCTTGGGTGTGCTCAGATGAACCTTGAACTGTTTGGACATCGCCACTACCAGCTGGTGCTGCTTCTTGATAGCTGGTACCGACTTGATTGGTTCTTTGGGTCGATGGATCTAGAATGTTGTAATAAGCCGCTCCACCTTGACCAACTGGAAATCCATGAATCGCCTCTTTCAAGGCGTTATGGAATATGTCCATGAAAGCTTCGTTATGGCTTGATATGGCATCACGAATAGATTTGTCCACAACCTCTTTAAAGAAACTCCTATCTTCAGCTTCAGTTGTGTCCGTCTGCCTGTGTAACAGAACTCTTGGTAGTGGAAATTTCTGAATAATTATGTTATCACATGTTTTGTTGTAGGACAACAAACATTTGTTCTAAAACTCTTCTATAGCTTTGCTTATGACACCTTTATCCCCATCAGGTAAATCTTCATAATGTAGCATAAGGATGTTGTCGTTGTTGTGAACCGCCATGACGATTGTGGGGTCCCACGGGGCATGCCAGAAACGTGTGTCGACATAGAATTTTTGTCCCGTGCCGAGGACACATGCAGCAAGCCGGAAGGGTCCGCTCGATGGAGCAGATCCGCCTAGCTTCAGCGCAAGGATGGTCGATCCTACGCGCTCCTCCTGAGGCGTGCCAGTCAATTTGACCCTGCAATTGACAAGGAGAGAAAGTTCATCAGTAATTAAGGGTGTAACTTGCCGGTGTTGCCAGACAGTCCCGAATGTGCGGCTATAAAAGCCGATATGAAAGGAGATCGACTAAATAGCCGATTCCAGCATATTCATGAGAATAAATCAATTAAAGCTAATAGGGGTGTGTAAGAAGAATCGGTTGTCATTCAAGATAAACATCGTTATTAGAGCAAATATGAATCAATGGCAATAAGATATCAACAATAATCGGTCCACGCTGAGCCAATGATTACAAGTAACCGAACCCCTTTTTATATAAAGAAACAATTCAACACCATTTAACTGTTTGATAAAGATAAATCTAACGAACATGTTAGATCTCATCTAATGCTATGACCAGTGGGGCATGAGGCAGAATCATGCAGGCCATAGAAATAACAATAAACTTGATGACCCTAACTCATTACTAATATCAGTGGGGCATGAGGCAGAATCATGTAGGCCGTAATACAATAATAAGATCATGGGCTAACATATCTTTTAACCTATCTTTACTTCAACGGTCTCGTGATGCGAACTATTCATGACGACACTCGATATCGGCTAAAATAGTAGATTCAGGCATAGCGCATAGTTAAAGTCGTGCCTTATCAGGAATAGATCTACCAGATAATGGTCCCCACTCCACGGTGCTAACAGTGGGGTGTGTGGTAGAATCACATAGGCCGTGATAACGGGCCATGGAACGGTTCTCGCTAGCCAATAAACCAACTCAAGACGCAACACACCTTAACTGAACGCTATGCACGATCAGGATTGATATAAAATAGCCGATAAAACATAACTCATTGTTTAAGGTGTAGATTAAATCAATTTGAGGTTAGCAAATGATGGGTTAAACAAGATATAAGGCCAATTTAGATCAATCCTAATCGGGCAGAGTGATATTGCTGTAATTAAATAAATAATAAAAGCAATAAGCAATATTGGTAACTTAATGAATCTACCAAAGACTACCATTCTAAGGTAGAGCCGATAACTTGACCTTGATTTAATCCAAGCAGTGGGGTGTGAGGCAGAATCACACATGCCATACTTGAATTAGACAAGAGTCGATAACTAGCTTATACCAGAGCCACAGTGGGGGTTGATTGGATCGATGCAGCCATACGAACAAAGGTATAAACCATGACGGTACTTACAACAAGCAGTGGAGGTCGATCGGATCGATGCAGCCATACTTGCCGAAGAACTCACCAAGATCTACTCTACTCCTACTCCTAAGGGGTGGCCGGAGCCGAAAAAGTAATTGACTTGTATTTGATTGATTGGTTGTTTTCTACAATTGCCGGGGTCTGATATTTATACCCGGAGTCTAAACATGAATCCTACTCGAGCACGATTCGTTACAATCCTTGGCATAAACGAAAATATTCCTAATTTAAGATAACTTGGACTCTAATCTTAACCTTTTTGTAGAGTCCGATATGTAGTTCCCTGGCACCAACCATAGTTCATCAACACTATCTGCTGGACGTCATCCTAAGAGACCCGATTCTAGAGTCATATCTGAATCGGCTAACATCGATCCTCCTTGATTGGCACAATCTTGGAAGCCTACAAGTTCCCGTGTTCTTTCTCCCAAATTTTGGTGTAAACATGCTTACTAGCATGATTAGAGTTTCTCGCCCGCACCTCGAGCTCTACAATCTTAACAACAGGAAGGGTCAGAGCGCTTTACCCCTTTTTACACATAAAAAGGGGAGAAATAACAAATTTGTTCAAACCAAAATGAAAGAACAGACTTGTTCAAACAAAACAAAAGGGATGGAACTTGTCCTTTTATTACAAAAATGACCGCCCGACCTATCTAACTAACTAGCCCCTTCGGGGGAGAACTTTGCCTTCTATCCTATCCGCCAGGTCCTACGAAAGGGGAGCCACCATCGTTTCCATCTTCTCCAGCTTGTGGACTTCATAACCGGGCACGTAGCCATGACTCATTGCCTCAAGATCGATGCTATCCCCATAATGAGAACGAGCAATCATGAAGGACTGATTGACCCTGGTGCACAGGGCATTCCTCTTAAGCAGGCGCACCCAAGCTGTGATCTCGACGGCACGAGTTGCGAATGAGCTGGTCCCCTCCGACCACACCACCTCAAGGTCGTTGTAGACCACTCTGAGGGCGGCACTCAGGATACTGAGGTCGTCACTCTCTGCCTAAAGATTTCTCCTCACCTCGGCAAGATCCACAGCCAGCCTGACAGAAACGCTCTTAGCCTCCACCTTCCGCGTCGTCTCCCTTTTGAGCTTAGCCTGGAGGGAGCTGACCTTTTGTTGCACGTCATCATACTCTTGGTAGGCCTAGTCATGCTCTCAGAAAGCCTAGTCATGCTCCTTGTGAGCCGCGCCATGTTCCGAGCAGAGCCTCTCTACGGTTTGGATCTGCTCATCCTGCTCCTTGTGCAACCGAGCGACCGCTGTGGCATCTAGGCTCACCCTTTTCTCTAGGGTCGCGAGCTTCTCCTGGCCCCCAGCTTCAGATCCCTTTCTTTCTCAACCTCGTACAGAAGGTCAAGGATCCGCTGGTGGGTTTTGGTGTCCTTCTGGAGTAACTCATCCCGCTCCTTCCTGACCCTGGCGGCTTCTTCGTCATCCTTCCGCGACCTCGCCGAAGTGCATCGAATGCCTTCTCAGCCTTGTCAGCATCCCGACGGGCCTCGGCCACCCGCGGCCAAAGATTGGCTACCTCCTCGGGGAGGGGAGTCAGCTTGACCACCCTCTGCTAGGTGGCAACAAGCTAAGCTATCACCTCCCCACATAGCCGTGCCCCCTGACGAGGCGGTCCTAGGCTTCCTTCTATTGACGAAGGAACTGAGATTTCGCCCGGCTGTGAGCTATAAGGGACTGTAGGGAGATGATGGTCAGGATACAAAAATTATATAGAGGAAGAAAAGGGCAAGAAGCAGGACCAAGCAATACCCGGCCAAAGGGAACAACAACGTCGCACACGCAATCCATACATCAAGGCTCTCCCGCTCCATGCTCTCTGTGGCGTCGTCAAGGGTAAATGGGCAAGCCGCTATCCACCAATGTCAGAGTCAGGGACAACTCCCCGCCAGCCCCAAGCGCCACTGACCCCTCTCACCGCCCCACCGGGATGCCCCCTTTGGCGATGGAAGGGGTCAGCGGTGCAGATGCGAACCTCTCTCCCAGCACCACGACTCCCGGGGACCCTTCGGCCACGTCCCCCTCCGTCCGACCCATGCTAGGGGCCGTCGCTTGGGCCGCCGATGGCATGGGTCGTGCCGATGATTTAGGTGATGCTACAGTTGCCCCTGACTATGACCCATCTATCACGGCCGCCGCCACCTCCTCCTGTGTCAGCGGGGTCATGACCAGCTGCGTTGTGCTCGCCACGATCAGCGCCACGAGCATGATCGGTAGCCCTATCCGCCCCGCCATCGGGAGCGGTATCACAGTCATGACAGGTTGCTCTGCGACCTCCGAAGGCACCCCTTGAATGCCCGTGTCCACTCATCCCACCAAGGGCACATGCGCCACCATGGGCGTCGCTTGACTGGCCGACAATGCGGTCACACTGGTGCCGCTCCCGCCCAAAATGGGCGCGACACTAGTAGACGGCCACCGCCCCGATTGGAGGGCGATGCTCTTCTTTGGTGCCAACACCAAAGGATTCCGCTGCCTGCCAACGCTGCAAGGGATGAAAAACATAAGTCACGATGAAATCCGACTAAAACAAGAAAAAATAGAGGAATTGATAACTCACCTTAGCGATGTCAGGCGGTAGATGCGTTTGGGGGATGAACCCCTCGACCCTTGCTCTACCTCATCGGAACGAGGTCGTTTCGAGCCCACCCCCTGCTCCTGGGCAGAGGGGCTTGCCCCTGGCAGCTCCTGGGGCACATTGGCAGAACGCCCGCTCCCCTTGGCTCTTGGGGCACGACGGTGGAGATGCCCACCTCCACTGGCACCTCAAGCGCGACGGCAGAGCCACTCGCCTCTGTTGGCACCTCGGGCACGATGGTAGAACCGCCCACCTCTGTTGGCTCCTAGGGCAGGCCGATGGTACGTCCCACCTCCGTCGGTTCCTGATGGGCATCGTTGGAATGGCTCCGCCTTCACTAGCTCCCTAGACGTACCCTCCCTCCATGGAATGGGAAGGGTCCCGATGCCTACAAGCACGAACCGATGCCTGTCAGCGCATCCTCGTTCTCTAGGTTGTCCCACTCAATATCGTCGGCTACCATTTCTTCTTCCTCCATCACCTCATCGTCATCACCATCATCATCGTCATCATCATTGTTAGTGTCCTCCCCTTGTTCCCGTGCCCACAGATTCCGTTGCTTCTTCCTCTTCTTGTCCTCCTTCACCTTCCTCAGCCACTCGCCCTCGACGCGATTCTCCACCCTCACGATGAATCCCTCAGCAGTGGTGCCAGGTGATCCTTGAGGATGAGGTCCTCGGCTGGTCCTGCCCCTGTCAAAGTTAGTCTCACAAGGTTAGGAAATCAATTGAAGAGAAGGCAATAGAAAGGGAAACTTACAAAGACAATGTGCTGGCTTCGGCCGTATTGGAGGATGCCCCAACACCGGGTAGATGAAGTCGAGGGTGGCACCCATGTTGTCCTACAAAGGCTCCATCGCCTCCTTGATGCGTTGCATGATCTTAGAGTTGGGGAGCGTTCCCTCGGTGAGCGCCATTCCATTGAACGACGCCTCGGGCGCCATCGCGTATAGTGGGAGCTCGCGCATCATCAACGGTGCCACCCTCCTCACGTGGTAAGCCCCAATGACGCCTAACCCTTTTAGGCCGTTCTCCTTTAGGATGTGGATGGCAACAATGTGGTTTCAGATCTTCTTCTTGTCCTTGTCCGGGATGCCCCACTTCCTCCACTGCTCTGGGGCCTTTTCGATTAGGCGCCCGGTGAACTCCAGCAGAGGGGTGGCAGCGTCATTCTTGAGGTAGAACCAACTATGAGTGCCACCCCTTGTTAGACATTGAGAGCCGCATGGATGGGTACTTGTCGACTCGATTGTTCCAAAGTTGGATGCCAGCGCACCCCATCGGCATGTGCAGCTCCTGCCTGTCGCCCTTCTCCCTCTTCTTCTAGAGGTTGACGGCGAAGAAATACCTCCACAGCTCGAAGTGAGGGCTGATCCCTAGGAATCTTTCACACATGCAGCAGCCCCTGGAGAAATTTGTGGGCCGGGGTTGTGAGCCCACGCTCGTGGAAGTGGGTGAACGACACCACATAGCCGTCGAGCGGCGATGGTGAATCCTCGTTGCCGGGCAGCAACCACTCCTCGACCGAGGTCCGTGTGCTGAGAAGACCACGACGGACGAGGCCCTCCATGCGCTGGAAGGTGATGTCGTAATGGCACCATGGATCCATTGGAGGTGGGGGTGGATGGATGCAAGCTCAACGGCGCTGGAGATGCGGAGGCAGGAAACCTAAGTGTTGGAGGCGGCGGCGTGGCTGCGGAGGGATGACGGGTGCGAGGAAACCAACCGCCCACCTAGATCTCCGTGCCTGCCATGACCTATCACCACATCTCGTCGTGGGGTGTGCGCACGCAACCTATGGTCTTCCCCTTGGAAAACCATGCTAGACGTTTCGCCTCCCTGAATGGGCCACAACCCGTCATAGGTAAGAGGGATACGGAGCTAAAAATGCTCCTACAGCCCGCCTAGGCCCAGGAGTTCGAAGGTTGGCCCACCGATGGGTTCGACAACTGCTTCAAGCACCTTTAGAGTGAGGGGTGGAAAGGGATGGGCCCGCTAGTGTCCAGTACCTAGGCACACGAATGCCGTGGGAAACCCGGCCCACGTTCGAGTCTCGGTCGGATATGATCCATGGTTTTTTTCGAAGAAAGGCAGAGAGCCCTCGGGACCGGTCGAATGGACCCGAGAACTATATGGATTGACCACAAAGAATCTAGAGTCGGTCACCAACTGACCCAAGCTAGAGCCCTACGAAAGGGATGCCGGGGCCCCACTCGGACTAGCCAATTAACAGCTCACCGAGCACCATGATTCGTCCATAGAGGAAAATCATGGCATGGCTCAGCCCCTCCATTTTTATCGAAAAAACGCTTGAGGGAAGATGATCACAAAGATGAGCCAACCCCGACCGGACCCCTGTTACGGGCGGGGGCTCGAGGAAAGTTGAACTCATAAGGAGACCGAACATGGTCGCAGAACGATAGACCCCCATAGGGGTCAAAATTAGGAAATACCTTTTCCAACGCACCAAATCTCATGACTATACCCCTGGGGGTGTCTGATCATGATGAAAGGGAATCGCCGCCCCTAGGACACACCGTGGGTGACAAAAGAAGGCCAAGGCCCTCATAGTTGACCTGTTCGGAAAAGCCTTCGAAGGAGTATTCTACTCCTCCGTGCAGGCTCGGGGGTTACTATCGGGGACCAATACTAGGGTACCCAAAGAGGAGGAGCTAATGGTCATCAACATTGATTCATCCGAGTAGTGAAGAGCGTGACTACAGCTCTAATCGGCCCCTAGGTGTGCGGGTTCCACCTCACCCGATCTCTGGGTCAGGGGCCCCGCCTCACCCAACCTCTGGGTTAGGGGCTCCGCCTCGCCTGGCCTCTGGGTCAGGGGCTCCATCTTGCCTGACCCCTCAGGTGCGGCTCCTAAAGAAGCCCATACCGCCGCCAACCACTATGGGCCAGAAAGTACAACCCAAGGTCAAACTTCTGGCATCGTGTAGGGAGCGGGCACATTTCAAGAGGACCCATGCCCGCGACATGTGACTCTAGGGAACTCACATCACCGTGTCGCCCGCCAGGACAGAATGGGACATCACGACCCCCTGACAACGCCGGGGCATGGCATCAGTGGTGAACAGGCGCCCGGTGTGGAGCCATCCCTATCACCATCTGCAATGTTTGTGGGACCCACAAAAAGGAGAAGAAAGGCCCAGCAGTCCTAGAAGCCTTCCTCTCCTTGGCCCTTCTCCCTCTTTCTCTCTATGTAACCTGCTCTTCCCCTTCATCTATAAAAGGGGAAGTAGGACACCCTAGGAGAGAGGAGGGTGGTTCACCACTCTACATGGCTGTATACATCAAAACACATGCCCTAACACACCTTAGGAGCACACTCACATCAGAGACTTGGGACCTATCCCTCTCTCGCTCATTTGTAACCCCTACTACAAACTTTTAGTGCTAGTAACACAAGCAGCAATGATGAACTAGACGTAGGGACTTTCTGCCCGAATCAGTATAAACCTCGTGTCCTCTAAGCACACCATCCGAGCTAGACAAGCAATATAAACCTCGTGGTCTTCGAAACTCTAAGCACACCATCCGAGCTAGACAAGCAATATCTAGAAATTTACTAGTTGGTAACTAAAGAGGAAGGCAAAAAACATCGATAAGTTTGGTAGTTCAAGAAAAAATAGGAGGAGTAGCTGAACATATCACTTAGTGTAGAACGTGAACATGTGATTTGTTTGCTTTGTTTGATGTGAAATTTTGGTGGCTTGATATGTGAACTCTACATTAGCGATTTGTCTTTGAAATGAACTACTTTTATTTGATTCAGTTCAATATCGAGAGTGTAGATCTAAAATCATTTTCTCTGGTGAAAGTTCATGTTGTTAAATAAGAATCACACGTGGGCGAACCAATGAATGTCCACATGGGCCAATACAAACAAAAAGTGGATCAACTCAAAAGAAAAAGGAATGTGGGTAGCAGTAAAACACGTGGCCCAATAGGAAGTTTGGAGAAGTCGAGTAAAAGAAAAACATGGGGTATTGTTGTCATGCCATGTGGGAGGAGTAGAATAAGAAGTCTATGAACATATCATGCTCTTAGGAATAACAGGTCCCAACACGTGGTCTAGTAAGAACCTAAAACAGAGATGGTAACTCTAAGAAGTAATGGGTTGATCACTAATGGAACATGTGATCCAATTGTTACCCCCGCCACGCATGCCAAAGCAGTTCTATGATGATTTTGATGATCAATGAAATTTTTAGAATCGTCATAGTGGCGACTTCTATGATATGTGAACTAAAACTGAAATTATGACGAATTTGGTGATGAAAGTTGAGTCTGAACTAGATATTTATTTGATTTTGGTTCAAAATATAATTATGCATGTAGTCATTTTGTGCAGTAGAGTGTAGATCTAAAATCATTTTCTCCGATATAATGATTAAAACAATGTAGCCAAGACATGGTAGATTCACTAGCACCTTGCAAAGATACTAATAAAGCAACTAAGGTGTGCGGGCGCTTGTTAAATAAGAATCTAGTACTTTAAGTAACAAGGAGCTCCTAATGCTAGTAAGAAGCACACTAACTAAGCTCACTAGCAATGCTCAATAACAAGGCAACATGGCACATGGGCCAATACAAACTAAAAATACATGGTACAAAAATCCATCCTACCACATGGTCAAATCTAATTACAAGAGCAACTAAAAAGATATATAAATAATTGCAAGTAGTGTCATGGGGATGCAAAAAGAACAAGGTTGGCCCAATAAAAGGTTCACGTGTTTGCCACACGCTTGGACGTCGACCACCACTTGGTGGTTCGAGACACGCTAAGATCGAGTAAAAGAAAGACACATGAGGGTATTGTTGTCTAAAGTTGCCATGTGGACCAATCACAAAAGCGACAGCTTGGTCCAATAAAGAAAGGTGGCACCTGTGACCCAACCTAGTGCCACTCGATGCAACCTCACGATGCAATCGACTAGTGCTAATAGAAAATTGACATGATGGAATAAGCATGGACAGGTCCCAACCACGAGGGTCCATTTAAGAACCTAAAACATGCAAGAACCTCTGGTCGAGATGGCTGGACTCGGCCAGCAATAAGAAGGTGACGATCACTTGACTTGACCGGACGCAAGGCAGCTAACCATCACTAATGGAACCGCTATAGCATGTACATGTGGAAAGCATCTCCAATGGAATCGTCGTCACCCACCAGCGTCAGATTGTCCCCCGGTTGACCACCACGCATCATGCCAAAGCAACTTCATCATGATGATCAACTTGCATCGTCATAGATCAATCCAATTCTATGACGATTTTTTCAGAATCGTCCCAAAGGATAGAATTGCAAGAATAGCGACAATGCGACTTCTATGATGAACCGAGTGGCACTAGATGACCGATATGCAAACAAGTTTGCTCGTCATAAATCACCCGGTCATAAACTGAAATTATGACAAATGAAATTGGCTTTGCCTTTCATGATTCCATTGATGAAAGTTGATCGATCAACAATGATATGATCCAGATATTCCTAGTAGTGATATCTTGACTTACTTGCTCTACAAAATATTCCATCGGCGGAGGTGTCAAGAATGCTTGGTCCATCACTCAAAGCCTTTGACTTGTACGGGAATCGGTCCATCAAGCAAGTCTTGTCTTGATCTTTCCATGATTAAATCTGCAATAACTTCATCATCTTGCTTTTTACATTTTAATTGCATCTTAATTAGTTATTGCATACAACCATTCAATGTGCTTTCATGTGATATAAACCTAGGAGCTATTGGATAGAACCATTCAATGTGCCTTTGTGTGATATCATAAAATAACACACCCCTTTCGTGTGCTTGTGGTCATTATTATAAAACTAGGTTTGTATCCCAAAATATCTCAAATGACCCTTTTGTGTGATTTAAAACTAGAAACACTACAACATATTATGTTCTTGTGATGATTATTATAAAATTTGTGTGCATTGAGGTTACCAACAATAGCCTTCTAGCCATTTCCTTTCTTAAGGCTGTTGATCTTGAAGCTTGGCATTGTGGATCTCTTCTTGATTGCCTCTTGATTTCATGACCTACTACTATTAAGTTTTTTTGAGGTTGTTGATGTCACTCAATTCATGGATTGCCTCAATGGATCTCATTTGTCAACACTTGATTTTGTGGACCATCACTTCCAAGTCTTTGTTGATGCTCAATTTGGCAGCTAGCTAGTGAAAGGTCCTAAATGGCTAGAGGGGGGGTGAATAGTCTAAAAAATATTTCTACAAATACACTAGAGCAACTTTGTTAGTCAACTAAAAGGAAAAATACGTTTTGCTCTAGCTCTACTTAGAAGTCAAGCCACCTACCAACAATTCTAGTTGATTAAGATCACTAGGCACACAATGGCTATGTCTCTACTAACACTAACTAGAGAGCTAATTACACCTAATTAAGCTAAGCTACTCAACTATCAAGACTACCACAAGCTCTACATAAGATAACTATGAATGTAAAACAAGGTAGAGGCAAGGTGATTATACCATCGTGGCAAGAGACAATAGATGATCAATCAATCAAGAATACCAAGAGATGACACCAAGAATTTTACCAAGGTTCACTTGCTTGCCGGCAAGCTACGTCCTTGTTGTAGCGATTCACTCACTTGGAGGTTCACGCGCTTATAGGCATCACACGCCTAATGCGCAACCGGGTGCCGCACAACCAAAATAAGATGAGAATCCACAAACTACGAGCCCACTAGAGTACCTTTTGGCTCCCCACTAGCAAAAGGTCAAGAACCCCTCACAAATCCAATTGGGATGGCCACGAACAATCACCAACTCGTGCCGATCACCAAGAGCTGCTCCAAGCTATCTAGGTGGCAGCAACCACCAAGAGTAACAAGCAATCCCATAGCTCACACAATCACTAGTGCCACTAGATGCTCAAACACTATGCAAATGCACTAGAATCACTCCCAATCTCACAAAGATGGTGAATCAATGAAGGAGATGAGTGGGAGGTGTTTGGCTTAGCTCACAAGGATGTATCAATGATCGAAGTGTCTAAGAGAGTGAGCGAGAGTCGGCCAACATCTATTTATAGAGCACCTAAAGGTCACATACCCGTTGAGCTCAAAAACTCATCTCTGTGTACTGACCGGACTCACTGCTGCTAGTGACTAGTTTGCGTCCGATCACCCTAAAGACACCACGTGTACTAGCCATTTGAAATAGTCGTTGCCACCCAATGGCTCCTTCACGCGTGCTTAGTCAATCAGTGACCGGACCTGATGATCAAGTGACCGGACTCACTAGCCCCGCGTGTTTGATCACGATCTAGAGAGGTCCACAGACAATTTTTATCGACCGGACGTGTCCGATCAATGGTGACCGGACTCACCTAGTGTCTGGTCGCTCCTCTGCTACTGTTGCCACTCGATGAACAGTACCACAGGCGCCTCCGGTCGCTGCTCTACCCTAGAGTCCGGTCAAGCCAGCCACTGAACCATCGCCTAGGGTCACTGACTGGACGCGTCCGGTCACCCCGGAGCCAGCGTTCGGTCACACTCAGTGACCCCTTCTCTTATCTAGTGCAATGTGTTAACTCTACCAAGTTTCATCACTTGTGCACGTGAGTTAGCATTTCACAAACATGTTTTCCAAGGGATGCTAGCACTCACTAGGTCCTAATGCAAATGAATGGTGTTAGATCACCTAGTGGCACTTAGACAACCGTATTTGCATTGAGATCACCCCTCTTAATAGTATGACTATCTATCCTAAACCCACTCACACCCACTTGGTGTCTTGAGTGGCAAAATAAATTGGCCCTATCAAACATACCTTTGCCTTGAGCCCATTTTGTTTTTCTCTTTCTTCTTTTCCAAGTTTGGAGGTTGATCATCGACACATGTCCACCAACATCATATCTTGCTCCACCACTTGGTCTTGGACCATCCTTTCTAATTACACACTTAGCCTTGAGCCCATTTTGTTTTTCTCTTTCTTCTTTTCCAAGTTTGGAGCTTGATCATCGAGATGTGTCCACCAACATCACCATGGACTTCATCTTGCTCCACCACTTGGTCTTGGACCATCCTTTCTAATTACACACTTAGATACAAGGATTAGTCCAATGGGTTTCATCAATTATCCAAAACCAAATTAGGGCTTTCAGCTAGTAGCCCTTAGCTCAAAGATGGAGAATAATTGTTTTGATGAGCAACCTTATTTGCATAGGAGAGGCGATCTTTTTGGGTGGGCCAGTTTTCCTAGCAAAGCAAAGGAATTTAGAAGTTTCAAATACCTCCTTGCTCAACAAGGGGGCAAAGATATAAGGATTATAGGTCCTAAGGATGCAAAGTCAAAATAAGCCATAAAAACACTACAAAAAAATTGGTTTGTATGACATAAGCACACTGCCATGGTAAGTACAAAATTGGTCATAAAAAGTGTCGTATGACAAAAAAGCAGCGTCATGCTAGTCGTTATATAATGACCGTCACATAATGTACCTTGTGACGATAATATTGAGAACCGTCACAAAATGTTACGACCTTTTGTGACGGTTGTGTCTTTCCGTCACATATTGTTATATTTTATGACGACCGTAACTATCACATATTGGTCAGTCAATGCGTCACCTAATGTACGAAACATCATAAATGGTACGTGCAAGGACAGTCTCAGATAAGTTTTTTTGATGACACAGAAACGTCATATATAAGTATGTGGATTTTGTGACGCCTAGATTTTGTCTTGTTTTGTATGGTAGTTAGAGACATTTTGAGACGACTGTATGGCGTCACAAATTGTCCTCTCATTCATGACGAGCGTGGCAGCCATATTCAGTGACGACACACTGATCTTTCATCACAACTCATAAAAGCATAATACACATATATATTAGCCAAGCCATCATCCACAACATTCTCATCACAAGTCATAAATCATACACAATTCAGTCAAGCCATCATGCATACACATAAATTCAAGACCAGAAGACAGTGGTTCAACATGTTCCAGCACACTTGTTCCACCACATAGTTCCAGGTTCCATCAGGCATGTTCCACCACAAGAGGTTCAAACATACAGAGGTTCCACCACAAAGGTTCAAACATACAAACAGATTGCACATAGTTCTGACAAAGTTCCAACCACAGAGTAAGTTTTAGCAAGGTAGCAAAAGCTTAGGCAAAGGCATCATCCTCAGACACTGCATTCATACCTACCTCAATCTTTTTGAAGTTTCTAGATAGCTCGTAGCAGTGCATTAGTCTCTTCAAACTTGGTATGCATCCCCTTCACTTCCTCTTTGGTCTGACGCAGCAAACTTTGGTTTTCTTCAAGTGCAGCCCATTGAGCTTGAAGCTGTGCTTGCAACTCTTCCTGCTTCCTAGCAGCTTCCTCTCTTTCTGCTTGGAGTGTTTCCTCAAACTGAGCTTGCAAGCGTGCTTGTGCGGCTGTCGATGTGGACCGGCCAGTCTTCGATGGTCGAGGGACACCAATGTTAGGAAGGAAGGTGGATGAACGGCTGATCTAGCTGAGACAGTCAGCAACAATCTTGGAGGGAGACTTTTGTTCTTCTCCTTCTTCTAGCTCTCTTTCCTTCTCTGCAACCATTTGTTCCTACATAAAATGAATCCACTTAATAACAAGGCCATACAACAGTGTTGAACCAGGCATTTACTTGAGTGCAGTACATGCATGTATCCATTGATTTTGTAACTTACATATATTTCATTTGCAAGAGGAGTACGACCATTTTGGGGACTACTCATACATTCCCCAAAGAAATCATCAAAGATCTAGCTCCATGTTGTTGTACTTAGTCCTCGCAAAGACATGTTAAAAACTTGGGATATAAGATTAGCCATAGATTATTTGTACATGCCAATAGCAAGATGCCAAAATATGTATGCACTAAAGATCATACAAGTATTTGCCTCAAGATTTGCCTCTAGATTTTTTTATGCCAACAACAAATACAATCACTAGCAAAGTCAACTAATTCATCGACAGTTCAAGAAAAACAACACATGAACATGCATCAATGCAACTTGGACAGATCAAGAATAATAACTTGGCCTAAACAACACCTACTACATGATGATGATCATCTCGATGACATAGCAATTCCTCTTGCAGATTTTAGTTTCAAATGGTCACCATAAAAGAATTGGAGCCTAAACACCTATTGATTATAGCTCACTCGGCACAACGCAAATATTATGAACATGGGAGCTCATCTTAGAAATAATTGGAGCACATGCTAACCAGCAGTTCAAAAGCACATGGTAATTACTAAGCTACAAATGTACAAAAGACATAGTATCCGTAGTCAGTCAGATCGATGGGCAATATAGGACCTAGCTCCAGTCCTTTGATGAAGCTGCACTTGGGCTCGGTTTACTTTATTCTTAGCACATTTTTTCCTGCACCACATGCAATACTGAGTTGTCATTCACATGCACAGTTTGCATTGCATATTAACAAAAGCAGATAATTCAGGCATGGACACGATTCTTTGGGTCACACCAGTACTCTACCAGACTTGGTCCATTCCTCTTTCTTCATTTTAGGTGGAGGTTGCTTGGCCAGCAAGAATCGTTCTTCTCGTTAGTGACTCATCAAGTACTTTTTCAGGGTGATACCTCATCCGCCTTACTCCCCTCTTAATGATATCGGTGCATACAACTTTACTTGGTGCCTCATTCTTAACATCCACATCCAACCTTGACCTGAAGCCACACAAATCATTTATTAGATACAATTTTTCACATGGGAGTAGAGTAATGCAAGAGAGTATTTGGAGGAGTGAAATAGCTATCTCACCGCCACTTTGTCAAGCACTTTTTTTACTTCTGCCTTTCCCGCATCATTGTCATAAAGCTTCCATGATGTGTAGATGGGCATGTTGTCTCTAAGGGCAACACCAGTTTCTGATGCCAGCTTCACTACCTGAAGTGGGACATCAGGTCTTTTCTTCCCTTCAGCCACTTGGATAGCCAGCTTCTTTCCACTATTTAGCATCTTCTCTAAGCCATGACCCATGGTTTTCTTGCGGACATTCTTTGGGGGCGCTGCATTAGCAAATAATGATCAAAATGTGTTATTAAAGTAGTAACAATTGTAGATAATGAATGGAGAAACAAATGCTTAGAAACTCGTATTGTTTACCTAGAACTAAGTCATCTCTTGGTTCTCCTTCATATGTATGACCCTCTAAATTAGCGGCATCAAATTGCTCAGCTGACTCATTGATGTCATTGCTTTGCCTAGAGCTCTGTCCACCTGGTGAGGTGTCTGCAGGAACTGCTTGGTTAACACTAGTTGTGGGAGTAGGTTGCTAAGATAGGGTAGCAGTGGCTCTAGGAGTACTATGCTCAGTGTTTACACCAGGCGAAGACATGGCTGCACTAGACCTAGTGAATCTAGGAGGACTAGGTATTGTGTTTGCACTAGGTGCAAACATGGCTGCACTAGTCCTGGTGAATCTAGGAGGACTAGGTACTGTGTTTGCACCAGGCGTAGGCATGGCTACACTTTTCCTGGTGTATCTAGGAGGACTAGGCTATGTGTTTGGAATAGGTGAAGACATGGCTGGACTGGTCCTGGTGACTCTTGGAGGAGTAGGCCTCGTGTGTCAAGAGTTTTCGTGGTGTGGCTGCCGCTTGTAGTGAGGTGGCCTTGTAGTTGGCTGCTACTGGAAATGGCATTTGGTTTTGGGTTGGCTTTCAAAGTGTTCTTAGGAGGCAAGGGATTTCTTGGCCTAGGCGGTGGATGGCCTGCAGGTGAAGGCATGGCTACACTTTGCCTAGTGATTCTGGTTGGCGTGCGTGGTGGCTGCTGGTTCGCAGCCGCCATTGTTGCCACCTTTTGCTTCTTCTGCTGCGGACGAATTCCTAGAACCATTGGTTTTCCTGGCAAGAGAAACTTGTTAATTAACTACAATGAAGTATATATGTTTCAAATGGAGAGACCAAAACTTGTTAATTGTCCAAGTAATCCATCTCACCTTAGTATTGACCTCATTATTGAGGTCATCATCAGAATTATCATCGCTGTCAGATTGGTTATCAATGTCAGATGAAGGATCATACTTAGTGTCGGATTCTAGATTGTCAGATACTAGTCTCTTCCCTTTGCCCCCTTTCTATTTTGAAAAAACATCACTAATAGTCTGAGCTAACACCGCAATACCGAAAGACTTAAAAACCTCCTGAACAGCCTTTACATTCGCATCCCTCTCCTGCTCGTACTTGGTTTTTGCCATTTCTTGTATTACTTATTACGACCAAATGTAGAAAGAGCAGAAACTGGATTCAGTTTCTGTAAAAGAGTTGAAAAAAACCTAATAGATCAGTAGAGAAATTGTAAACGAACCAAAAGGAGCAGTCTAATAGTTAGTCAAACCATTGAAATTGTAAATAAAACAAAATGGAGCTAATATCGTACTGCTTTGTGTATCTTGATACAAAGAGCATGTTGGGGTTCCTTTTTCTATGGGCTGTAGATGTAGCTAATATCAGATTTCAATAAACATGTCACAAATTCATAATTCTTTTGTTTAGCATGTCGGGGTGAATAAAACAAGTATGAAACGATAGTGCACTAACCAGCAGTCCTGCACTAACGCTTAACAACTGGTGTTGTCATACACGTACAATTTAAATGATTGTTTACATTTTATCATCTATAACAAAGCAAGGCCAAAAGGTAACATGAGCTACAAGTTAGGGGAGAAGGGAAGCGTTGGCTGCAAATTGTAAGGTACCTTGAGATACACTTCTTTTCCTTTTGAAAATGAACCCAACAGAGATTTGGCACTGGTTAAAGAGGAAAGCAAAGCAAAAGGTTAGAGCATAACATATGGCAGCATAGAAAGCAACTAACGTGTCTTGCGCATACCTAAAATATGATGTCTTCCAATATAAGCTCGTGTGGCAGGAGGCGGCCACCGCCAGGGCCCGCTCATGTGGCTGCGCCGCACAGCGGAGGCGCCATGGCTAGAAAATCAAATCAAGCACATGAGAAGACGACAAACCAGAGGAAGCCTCTATTCTTCCCCAAATCCAGAGCCTAGAAATCAAAATCCCCAAATCTTACTACATCCCTAACCCTAAGGCAAAGAAATAAGGCCATTTACTTATCGGCCACGGTGGAAGCGTTGCCCACGAGATGGACAGATCCGGCCACGGCGGAGGTGTGGCGCCGGGATGGGTGGTGGCAGCGGTGAGTGGCGGGTGGGGTGGTGGCAGCGGAGTGGCGGCTGGGGGTGAGTGGCGGGCGGGGTGGTGGCGGCAGAGTTGCGGCGGGCGGGGTGGTGGGAGCAGAGTGGCGGCGGGCGGTGAGTGGCGAGCGGAGTGGTGGCGAGCGGTGTGGCGGCGGCGTGGCGGCAAGTGGAGGGAGGAGAAGGAGATTGGGGATTTCCCCTTGGTCTGACCCGCGGGCAAGAGGATAAGGCCGCGGGGGGAACTTGGATGCCTTGAGCGGGAGGCGTGGTGGGGCCCATGTGTCGGCGAGCGAATCAACGCGGGAGAATGTGAGGTGCAGCTTTGAAAAATTGGCCACATTTTTGTCCTGCACAGTGGGTCCACTATGTCAGTGACGGTTTTAGTAGTATTAGGACTTCAAATGGATTTTTTGGCTAATAAACGATTGAAAATACAAACAATGTCTGAAACAAAGTTGTACAACACGTCGAGATCTACCAATTTGGTTTTGGTTATTTCTTCGTATGACTTTGTTTCGATAGTTTGAAATTTGAATTTCAAAATATTCAAACTTCTAACAAAAATTTGGGGTACTAAATAATTTCAAATTAAAAAGTGATGAACACAAAGGTTGCACAGCTCATCAAGACCTACAATTTTTGTTTTGGTCATTTGTTCATCCGACAAAGTGACAATAACTTTGTTCATAGAAATTACATCTCTCACTTATAGTTCATGAAACTCTAAGAGAGAATGTAAAATTTATGAACTAAGTTACTACCACTTTCTCGGATGAACAAATGACCAATACAAAAAATGCAGGTCTTGATGAGTTGTTCAACTTTGATGTTTGTGATTTTTTAGCTGAAATCATTTGGAGTTTCAAAATGTGGTGTAAAGTTTTTTATATTCAAATTTTGATTTGTTCAAACTTTGACACATGATGATGGAGCCAAAATCAACGCTATACATTGATAGATCATGATTTTAGAAAATTTTAGGAAAAAAACATCAGATTTGGAGCTAGTATGTGGGAGAAAAACTTGTTAGAAGTTTTTGCCATAGATCAAAAAAAGAATTGATGTTTGCACCACATGGGAGGCTAATGAGCATGTTGGGCCCGCATGTCATTGAAACTTTGGACCACATGGCACTCAAGGCTAATTAGCTGGAGCCTGGCCGGCCAAGCCACCTGCAGGAGCGCTGCCCCCCCCCCATCGCAGCCTCGGCGCCCCTAGAGGGCACTGTGGTCGCGACCACACATTGCTCCCTCTCTCGTGCCAGCCACGCCGGCCACCGTGGTGGAGCCTAGCCGTCCACCCTAGCTGGAGCCTGGCCAGCACGCCACTGCTCCTGTCGGCCCCCCCCCCCCATCAGCAAAGACCGACCCCACCCTCACAAGCAAAGAAAGACCGGCCACCCATGGTGAAGAAAAGCTGAAAGTATAGAGGCAAAGTTTCAAAGACACGAAGCTTCTCAAGAGATCTCTAGAATATTTTAGTGGGTAATGATGCTACCCGTCCTCTTTTGTTATTAGAACAAAAAATGATGTTGTCTCATGCTTAATTTCTTCACCAGATCGAATTGGTGGCTACCACCCAATGTGTGTTATAACCAAAATCGGGCAATCTATAGGATGAGAAGTCCTCTAGTTTCATTTCTTTGAGCAAGCAGTGGCTACCTCCCATGCTTTGTCCTATTGATATTCTTGTATAATTCCATCACAAATCCAATAGTTGGAGGCATGGGTGGCCCAGGTTGTAGTCCGAAGACGTCGATGCCCCCGAATTCAAGAACAACATATATACCGCAACACAATGCAAACTTGATCTTACATGTAGATAAGTTTTGTTCCATGTGAAACTTACACTTACAAAAAACAACATCATGAACAATTGTAGTTAATTGCATATGAAATGTAGATATATTCATGATTCATCATCGATTTATGCTGTTGTAGGGATTTTTAAGCTTCAAAGATATGGAATCAACAACAAAACCTCCCCTAACATTAGCTTGTTTTTAGCACTGATACGGGTACAAAGACAAGAAGCAGGAGAACCATAGTGTATTTGAGCGTCTTTTGATTGAAGGCCTCGAGAAATTCATACAACAAGAGGCAGTGGAGCTATCCCCCCCACTAGCAGCAGCGCCGCCTAGGTCGAGATGGATAGAAGCTAGATTTATAATAGTGCCCCATTTACTGTGCCCTATTTGTCTGGTGTTGCACAATTCATGGAACATGTCAGAAGTAGATATAGTGTAGATGAGAAAATCAAGTGCCCATGCCAAAAATGCCTGAACCAAATAGAAAAAAGCCAAGATGAGGTACAGGAGGATATCGAAATCAATGGTATGTCTAGGTCCTATGCAAGGTGGATTGACCATGGAGAGGGAGATGATGATGTTGAACAAGATGATGATGGAGAACTCACTGTTGTACCTAAAGATATGTCATGGGAGAGAAATGATCAGGCAACACTTGATGAGGAAGGACAAGCTAAAGATGTCATAGAAGATAGTGCACGGGGAGTTTAGGGGTTGATTCAAGATTTGCATACTGCAGCAAGCCATGGCTTTGGTGGTAACTTATATAAAGAAATCATGGAAGAGGCAAAGCGTGAGCTTTATCCAGGTTGCATCGAGGAATCTAGGCTATCTTTCATTATTAAACTACTGCATATAAATGTGTACAATCGGATAACAAATTCTGGGTTCGATGCTTTCCTTGAGTTGCTTTCGACATCTTTGACGAATGTGACCGGCCTCCCTAAGTCCTATAATGAAATGAAAGCTCTACTTCGGAAGCTTAGTTTTGGTTATGTTTGTATTGATGTGTGCAAGTATGATTGTGCCTTATTTTGGAAGGACCATGAAGACGATGATCATTGCCCAATTTGTGGCTTCACAAGATGGAAAGTGAACAAGGAGGGCAAAAAGAAAGTTCCTCACAAGGTCCTCCGTTACTTTCCAATAATTCCACACATTCGAAGGATTTTTATCTCAAAGCAGCGGTCACAGTATGCAAGATGGCACAAGGAAAAGAGGGTACTAGTTGAGAATGAAATGAGACATCCTACTGATGGAGAAGCTTGGAAAGAATTTGATAATACTTTCAAGTCTTTTGCAGATGATCCCTGTAGTTTGTGGTTAGCCATTGCTCATCGATGGATTCAACCCATTTGGTCAGATGACCAATTCATACAAAGATCGGCGATGATAGTGGTTCCATACAATTTTCCACCATGGATGTGTATGGACCAATCCAATTATATGCTTGCTTTAATAATTCTAGGCAAAAATTCATTGGGCAAAGATTTCCATGTGTTCATGCAGCCTTTGATAGCAGACATGCTAACTCTTTGGGAAGGTGTCCCTACTTATGATGCATATGAAGGCAAAGAATTCAGTCTGCGTGCAGCGATTCTATGGGGAATCAATGACTACCCTGCATTAGGCACCATGTCAGGCAGAACTACTAGGGGTTACTTCGCATGTGTGCACTATGATGAGAATCCATGCTTCGAATGCCTGAGAAACAAAATTGGTTTCATAGGCCATAGACGTTTCCTCCCAAACGACCATCCCTAGAGGAAAAACAGATCTTTCGATGGCCACCATGAAACTAGAGAGCAGCCAAGGAAATTTAGTGCAGATGAGGTTATGGCAAGGTTGGATGAAGTTTGCTATGTTCCAGGCAAAAATCCAGATAAGCCGAAATCAAGAAAACGACGCCGTAATGGAGAACCAGTATGGCATCTGAAGGTTAGCTTGTATGATTTGCCATACTGGTCAAAATTGAAGCTGCAGTACAACCTTGATATTATGCACATAGAGAAAAACATATGTGAAAACATTTTGTCAACTCTACTTAATATTTCGAACAAGACAAAGGACACAATCGCTGCTAGACTAGATTTGGAAGATAGAGGTATAAGAAAAGAGCTTCATTTGCAGGAAGACACTAGTAATTCATCCTCAAAGCCCAAAGCTTGTTACGTTCTAACACCAGAAGCAAAGAAGAAGTTCTTGTAGTTTGTGAGCAATGTTAAATTTTCAGATGGCTATGCCTCTAATATATCAAGATGTGTCAATATGGAGGGAGGAACAATGCATGGGCTGAAAACACATGACTGTCATATACTGCTGCAGCGTATTTTACCAGCTGGCCTTCGTGGTTTGGTGTGCAAAGACGTATATGAAGTAATTGCTGAATTGGGTAGGTTTTTAGACAACTTTGCTTGAAAACTCTAAAGGTTGATGCACTACACCAGATGAAGGAAGATATTGTAATTATCGTTTGCAAGCTAGAGAAAATTTATCCTCCTGCATTCTTCGATGTTATGGTTCACCTAGCAGTACACTTACCTGATGAGGCACTCCTTAGGGGACCGGTTCAGTATGGATGGATGTATCCCATTGAGAGAAGATTGGGCACCTTTAAGCATTTCATCCGCAATAAAGCATGACCTGAAGGATCTGTTGCAGAGGCATACATTGCATATGAGTGTGTGACCCAGTGCTCAACATATTTTAGTGACATTTTTACTAGGTTCACTAGGCCTAAAAGAAACTTAGATGCAGAACATAACATGTCACCCAATGGTTACTCTATTTTTTGTCATGGTATTAACCTGTTGGGTGCTTCAACACTTCATTATGAAGATAAAGACTATGACTCCATGGTTTGGTTTGTTCTAAATAACCGCGAAGAGGTTGATGAATACAAAGAGTGAGTAATTGCTGTCATTTCATTTATGCCAATTTTAGTCAATATTAGTCTCACAATAAACTAATTAACTACTTTCTTTGCAGAATGTATAGAGCCCAATTGGAACAACAACAGGTCAATAATATTGAAAAAATGATGTCAACACACTTTGCTACATGGTTTGAGAAACATATGCGTGCAACTTTTACAACCTGAGTGAATCATTTATGATCCAATAAATTTTCAAAAATCACTAATTCTCTATGTTTTCCTGTAGATTACCAGATTGAATTACGAAGGCACAACAAATGTTGATGAAGACTTATACTCACTCGCATGTTGACCGGATAGGCGTGTGCGATCATACACAGCTTGTATAATCAATGGGGTACGGTACCACACTATGGCTCGTGAGGCACACAGGAAAACACAAAACTCCACCATCAAGACTATAGGGGATCACAATGATGTCACTATTGACTACTATGGGACAATCAGAGACATTATTGAGTTGAGTTACACTAAGAACAGTAAAGGAGATAGATCTGTTATCTTATTACAGTGTGAATGGTACAATCTTGAGGGAAGGACATACCAAATGAAAGATGGTGGTTACTTCAAGAGCATTAACATCGAAGGCCGATGGTATAAGAATGATCCTTTCATTCTAGCCACAGAAGCTTCACAAGTATTTTTCTTGGAAGATACAAAGTTCGACTCATCTTGGCGAGTGGTACAAGAATTTGGCCACCGACATATATTTGATGTCGAAGAGTCCGATAGAAAGCAACCAATCCATGAACAAGTACAGATGAGATGTCAGGAGGCATACCAAGAGGAGAATACTTTGTCCAGAGATGGTACAGTGGGAGACATTTATCCTGATATGGATTTGTTGCACATGGACAATCAACCAAGCAGCCCTATTAGTAGAGACCTTGTCGAGAGCATCTGCGGACATCAACATACAGCTCAAGGTGATGAAACAGACGACGAAGATGAAGATGAAGATGAAACCTTCCTTGAGTACCATAGTCCAGATGAAGACAACATATCAAAAGAAGACAGTGATGATGACTAGCCTTTGCATTTCTAGAGCTATTTGTGAACCATGAACTTCTATTAGTGATTCTGTTGTATCTGAATTATGCCATTGAAATTTGTATCTGAATTATGAAATTGTAAGACCTTGTATGCAATGATTCTGTTTCAATGTTAAACTTGATTTATGAATTCTATTCTATGCACATGTAACCTATTGGAAGTTACATACAGGCTATATGCTGCCAAAATATCATGGATATGTTATATGCTGCCCAGAATTCATTGAGATGATATATACTACAAAAAATTTGGATTTTTATGACAACCTGACAGTGTCATGGAAATTACAGGATCTGTCATGATATATATGCTAGAAGTTACATACATGCTGCCAAAATTTCATCACACACAGGTTACACATCAAAGCAAAAGGGATGTTTAATTCCAACATACATCACAAAGGTGCATATTTCATCACACAGACAGGTTACATATCCATGCACACAAGAGATGTACAATAGCACAAAGGCACATATTTCATACCAACTGCAAATACATCTTGGATAACAGGTTCAATACAACATGTCCTAGCCTACTTCATCATCATAGCCAAAAGCATATCAAGTGTGACCAACATATCCAACCTACTTCACAACATGTCCTACTTCATCATCATTGCCTACTTCAACACTACAGTTACAACCAAAAGGATGGCCAACACCAAGAATGTTACATTTAGACAGCCACACACAAGACAAATACAGCTTCCCATGCCTTCCCTGTTCTTGCCAACCATTTCCTTCAACTTGTTTAGATTCTGCTCTAAGCTATCAATTTTTTCCACCAGCTTAGGAACTTCTGTTGTCGAAGCTGCTATAATGGTCGAGGAAGCTGGTAGTAGATAACCATTATCATGAAGGAACACCACATATTCTTCCTCGAACCAATACCTAGTACATGTCCCCTGCATCCAAATTAAAACAACAGGTAAATTAACATCAATAGTGCAGCCACTAAATGCTAAAAACACTACCATTCTCAGGCATGCCCATTCAAACAAAAATGAAATTTGGGCAATGCAAAATGATTATAACACTGACATTTCGATAGTTCTTCCTAGGGCACTTGAAAAATCTCCTTCCAATGTTATACTCAGACTATGTGGTAGTGGTAGCAAACACCCTCACGTCCTTGCAATCAGGGCACATTATGAACGACAACCTGGTCACATCATCAATCGGTGCCTGCAGCTCGACAGCAGTGGGCGGAGGCACTGCAGCAACAACAGCAAGGGGTGCGGGTTGTTAGGAAACCCTAACTATGCTTGACCGCCGAGTGTGAGCGGTAGATGACAACGCTTGCAACATGAGAACTTGAGGGAGCGGGGATTGATTAGGCCTCACACATCAACTGGAAAGGGGGGAGGTGAGCGACGGGGAAAGGCAACGAAAGGGGGAAAGGGGAGGAGGATGAGGGTGGCACTGCCACAATGGCGCACCTAGGGACTAGGAGCACGCTGCCGACCAACGAGATGGAGTCGCCGCCGGTCACCAAAAATCCATGCTCCGCCGAGTGGCCTTGCACCGGATCTGCACGCTGGCTTTGCCCAGAGGCCGCTACGCCATGAGTTGGGGAGATGGGGAGCTGCCACCGCCGAGACGCCGCCCGCCCCCACCGCCCGCCGCACTCCGGTAGCCGCGCTCCGCCTAGACGCTGCTCCCTGCCCACATGCCACCCACCGCGCTCCCTGCCCACACGCCGCCTGCCGTGCTCCGCCCAGACGCCGCCCGTAGTAGTGTGTTGGGGATATGGGGAATGAATCGAAATGGTCAACGGAGAGGGTCTGTTCTGTGTATATTGATGTTGGGGCCGTCTTTTTTGAATTAACAAACAATGACGCTATGGAAAGGTCACATAAAACCAGCTCATATCATCATAAAAACGCAGCAGATGACCGGCTCCTGGCGCTTGACATTTTGTGACGATACTTGGTACCTTTATGTGACAAAATAAAGAGTGTCGTCATAAATAGATCTAGGTCTCCTAAATTTATGATGCCACTGAAATTGTCGTCATATTATGGTACATTATATGACAAAAACTAGCCCAGTCATGAGGAATTTTGTCATAGAAAGAAGGATTTCTTGTAGTGAAATGATGAAGAAGGAAGAAAATAAAAGAAGATTCAGACGAACATGGCCTAACTAGAACATATGGTGAGGAGAAAGTAACAACACCAAAGGTTTGTGTTGTTGAGAATAAAGGATAAAAGAATGAACTAGAAAGTCTGGTGCTTGAAGAAATAGATCTAGAGAATTGCACAATAGAGTGTAACAATAGAAGAGTAAGGAAACAAAAGATACAATTGTAAGCATTGGAATATTGACTAGAATGATGAATAGTGGCTAGGATCAATGTGTCTAATGGATAGTGGAGGAAAAGTGTATATATCAAATGTTCTGATTAGTACAAATGTTGTACACCAAATCAAACTAGTGAGTGCAGTTATCTTCAGTCGTTAGGCAACGATTTGTTGGGGTTGTTGAGCCTATTATACCACATCCCTTGGGCACTGATGAGATTGCAAGAGTCCATTAAAGACTAGAGAAGTGATTCTACTTGAGAGTATAGTCTAGCCACAAAAGTGCTAAGTGATCAATTCTAGGCAAAATATTAGCACATATGTTAAGGCCATTAGTGAGATTAATTAGTGCTATTGGCCTAGAGGAGAGTGGGAGCATTCGATTTGTTGGCGATTCAAGGCATGTTTGTTGAACCACCTATTTGGTTGGAGCGTTGATGATATTTTTTTTTGGATGAATAGACCCTTCCTTAGTGAAGAAGCTCTCTAGTGGACACAACATCAAGGTGGCCTAAAACAAAGATGAGGTTATGCTTACCATTGTGGTACCTAGCTTATTTAGCTTGGTGGAAGCCATTTGTGGTGAATCCAAGAACTTGACCTAGAGAGACTTGATGGCTAGGAGCATATCCTTGGTGGACCTCCAAGGTAGACTAGGGTAGCGAATTATCTATGAATATCACAAGATAAATCTTTCATCCCATGTGTTTGCACATCGCTTGTCAAACCTTTGCTTGTTGCATTATTTATATAGAATGTTTGCTTATATTGAGCAGAATCTTAAGGATTGACTCTTGAATTCAAAACTATTTTTTTGAAAGAAAAATGGCAGGAGCTCTGCCTTGCATTGAAGTAAGAAAACTAGAAGGTTTTGCGTCAGTGGCACCCACGCCTCAAAAGGCTACAGGACAACCACAAGCTCTTGAGAGAGCCAACCCTCAAAGAAACAAAAACAAGATGAAAAGCCCCCAAAACTAGCTTTGAAAAGCACGTTGTCATTGATCAAAATCCTCTTTTGTACGTAGCACAACCGATATAGGCGTGAATCAATCATTTTGGAAAATTCATCGATTCCTTTCTTTCCACAAATTCCACATGATGTAGATGCATAATCTGTTGAAGTGTCATCTTTATCTTTTGGTATTGTCTGTACTGCAGCTTCCCACCAATCTTTAATGCTGATGTAATTGGCAGCTTGTACATGCAGAGGTAAGGAGAAATCCCCCACACTAGCACCCTCCTCCAAACATCAATTGCGAAGGGACAAGAGACACAGATGGAGGCCAGTTTCCTGTTTCCCTGATAAAGCACACAAGAAGTTTGATGTGGCCTTCCTCTCTTTGCTAGATTTCCTGGCATCCGCTTGCTCTCTCTTTTCCTTTCCAAAGGAATAACCTGCCAATCCAGTCCAAATCTTTGCATGCCCATGCTGGTAGAGGGAAAATAGTGAGGAAGTAGGTAGGCATGGAGGACAAAACTAAAGTGACCAAAGTAAGTCTGCCAGCCTTGTTACACCTGGCAATCTCTTGCCAATCTTTTCAATTAGAGGCTGCACATGGACTCTTTGAAGTGCACATATGTGTAGTTGGTGTCCATGGAATGGTTTTCTTTTCCCCTTGTAAAGGCTGCAAGATGTAATTGTGGTCTAAGTTCTCACATCTTATTGGATGGACAATGCTCTTGTCAAAATTGGTGATGAGCCCTGACACCTAAACAAAAGTAAGAAGGATACGTTGAAGTGCCTCTCCAATTCATCTCGCACTGGGTTCCAAAAGATGGCTGCATCATCAGCATAAAGAGAGGTTCCGAATTTGGCCATTTGAAGTGTTATCGGGGGTGAGGACACCATTCTGGGTTGCCAAGTCTAGGAGTTTTTGCAGCGGATCGATGGCAAGGATAAACAACATCGGCGAGAGAGGATCCCCTTGTCTGACTCCTCTTTTGTATTTAAAATTCTCGTTTGGTTGCCCATTTAGGAGGGCCCTGGAAGTTGATGTCCTAAAGAGCATGGAGATCCATTCCCTCCATCTCGGGCCGAAGCCAAGTGCTTCAAGGGACTCAAGGAGGTATGCCCAATTTACTATATCAAAAGCTTTGTGGATATCCAATTTGAGGAAGAGCGAGGTTTTTTTTTGCTCTGTGCAACCAGCGCACCATATTCTAGGTGTACAGGAAGTTGTCTTGGATGCATCGCTTTTTAATAAAAGTACTTTGACAAGGGGAGACCAATGTTTCAAGGTGCGGAGCCAGCCAATTTGCCAATAACATGGAAAAAATCTTTGCAATGCTATGGATTAGGCTTATTGGTCGGTAATCTCCAACCCTAAGTGCATTCGCCTTATTGGGAAAAAGGATGGTATTTGCCATGTTTAGGAGCTGTAGGCTATTTGAATTCATGTGGTATAATTGATTGAAAGCTAAGAGGATATCTTTCTTGATAGTATCCCAGCACTATCTAAAGAAAGCTCCTATGAAGCCGTCTGGCCTTGGTGCTTTGTCAACCGCCATCAGTGGCTGCCATGCCCCAGATGGTTTCTTTTATCTCCTCTTGGGAGAATGGAATCCCAAGCGAGGAGAGATCTCTAGCACTATATCCTAGAGAAGTCCAGTTGTAGGTGGTGGTTCTGTTTTGTGAACAGGTACGGTCAAAATGGGCCTGCACCTCTGCCGCCTTTAATTTGCTTCTTGTGAAAATACTAGACCACTTTCAGTTTGCAAGCATTGTATGTAGTTTTTCCTTCTTCTAGAGTTTTCCCTGGTTTTGAAGAATTTGGTGTTTGCATCCCCAAAGCGGATAAAGGTTAGCCTAGAGTGTTGTTTTAGCCTTGCTTTTTCTATTTGTGCTAACCCCAAGCTACGAGTCTTTATCCCCCTCCACAGCTCAAGCTCTTCTTCAGCGGTGAGTTGTCTACTCTCCTGTGCCAAATCAAGCTGCAAAATTTAGTTGCACATTTATTTAGAATGTTTGCTTATCTTGTTGAGCAAAATCTGTAGAAGATCCTAGATTAGTTTTAAGTGACCCAATTGATCCCTCCCTGTCTTTAGTCATACGACCATACACACGTGACATGTTTATTTCAGCATCTCGACGACTATATCAATTATCTAGTAGCACCTACATGCAGGGATATATATGTGGGTTGTATTTGGAGTTGTGGCTAAAAATGGGAGATAAAAGGAGATAGATGTGGCAGTAGTTGAATGGCGCCACGGAAGATGCGCGTGATGCCTTCTTCCCTCATTCTCTGTCGCCCCCATTCCACCTTTGACCCCTTTCTCCTTCTCCCTCCTCATCACTTAATCACCTGCAGGGAAAAGGAAAAGGTACACAATATTAATTGTACATATCTACCAGCAGAGAAGATTAATCAAGTTCATATGAATTCATGATTCAATTGGTTCTTCGTTGACTTGTTTGGGATTCATTTGGAGTTTTGTGCGGTAGATGTTTTTTGACATGCATAGGCGTAGACTAAATTTCTGGTTTCATTTCTTTCTTGAACATTAGTTTTCTAAGAGCTTAGGGATTTCCTTATGTGATCTCTCTTGTTGTTCATTTGTTTGTTCATGTCCTAACTCGTTCTACTTTGTATACATATGATTGTAATGCCCATGACAACATAGGGCATTACAAATTGTTATTTGGGGTAGGTTGTGGCATTGCCTAATCGTCAATTTCATTAGCGCACATGTACACTCCATAAAGAAGACACGGATGTAACCATGCATTTCTCTTGTAATGTTGCAGCAATTCCTTTCATTACCTTTTCTTCTTCAGTTGGCAACAAATTTGAGATGCAATAATCCAAAAACATTATTGCACCTTGTGCCAGCATTGACCTGTAACATTTTCCCTCAATTTCGTCTTGCAGGGTGTCGGAGCACAGCTAAGAGCTAAAACTCTTAGCTATATATTTTAGCAGTATATACATAGGTATAGTGCTTTTAGGTCAAGGGGTGGAGTTCTCCCCGTTTGTTTGCAGGAAGAGCTCCATCCTCGGTCTACAAGATCAAACCAATAAATGGCCTCCACCCCACAGTCCTCGCCATCAAGGTCCAAGCAATCACCACCATCACAAGCATCAGCTTCGGCACCGAAATCATCTACAAACTCACCTTCACCACCAAAGGGTGAATCGACTTCATCTCCGCATCGAAATCATCGTCACTCTCACCGCCACCGCCACCGAGAAAAAGTGGCAGTTCCTCTTTTAGCTCTAAAGATGGGAAGAAGAAGTCATCTTCGTCGTCGTCATCAGATAATACAAGCGCTGTGATCACCGGCGTGGTGCTTGGGGTGGTGGGCTTTGCCCTGTTGTTGTCCATCGTGGCGTGCGTGTGCTGCGCTAAGAAGAAGAAGAAACGTCCACCCCCAATGAACATGCCCTTCTACACCGACGAGAAAGGTGACGGGGGTTGTTTGCTTGCTTATATATATGTTATTACACACAACTAAACGACTGTTGATTAATTGATGCATATATGCATGCATAAATGCAGGCAATGTGTATTACCCCAACGCTGGTCTGCCGCCCATGTGGCAGCAATATGGCAGCAACGGCAGCATCCCTCCTCCGCCGGGATGGCACCAGCACGGCGGCGGGAACCCGCTGTCGCCATCGCCGGGCTCGACGGCGGCGCCTCTGAGCGGCGAGATGTACTCGTCCGGCCCCCACGGTCCTCCCCTCCCTCCACCCTCACCCAACGTTGCGCTGGGGTTCTCCAAGAGCTCCTTCTCGTACGAGGAGCTCGCGGCTGCGACGTCGAGCTTCTCGTCGGCGAACATGCTGGGGCAGGGCGGGTTCGGGTACGTGTACAAGGGCGTGCTCGCCGGCAGCGGGAAGGAGGTGGCGGTGAAGCAGCTCAAGTCCGGCAGCGGGCAGGGGGAGCGCGAGTTCCAGGCGGAGGTGGAGATCATCAGCCGCGTGCACCACCGCCACCTGGTGTCGCTCGTCGGCTACTGCATCGCTGGCAACCAGCGCATGCTCGTGTACGAGTTCGTGGCCAACAACACGCTGGAGCACCACCTGTATGCCAAGGACGGGCCCGTCATGGACTGGAACACCCGCATGAAGATCGCGCTCGGCTCCGCCAAGGGCCTCGCCTACCTACACGAGGACTGCCATCCTCGGATCATCCACCGCGACATCAAGGCCGCCAACATCCTGCTGGACAACAACTTCCAGGCCATGGTGGCGGACTTCGGGCTGGCCAAGCTCACCACGGACACCAACACGCACGTGTCCACGCGCGTGATGGGCACCTTCGGCTACCTGGCGCCGGAGTACGCGTCCAGCGGGAAGCTCACGGACAGGTCGGACGTCTTCTCCTTCGGCGTCATGCTGCTGGAGCTGCTCACGGGGCGCCGCCCCATCGACACCACCAACTACATGGAGGACAGCCTCGTGGACTGGGCGCGCCCGCTGCTGGGCGCCGCGCTGGCGGGGGAGACGGGCTTCGCCGAGCTCGTCGACGCCCGGCTGGGAGGCGAGTACTCGGCCGTGGAGGTGGAGCGCTTGGCGGCCTGCGCCGCCGCCAGCACCCGCCACTCGGCCAAGCGCCGCCCCAAGATGAGCCAGATCGTGCGCGCGCTGGAGGGCGACGCGTCGCTGGAGGATCTGCACCAGGACGGCGTCAAGCCGGGGCAGAGCGTGCTCTTCTCCGGCGGTAGCTCCGACAGCATCTCCCGACTAAGGCAGATCGCCTTCGACAGCGGCGAATACGGCGACTACACCTCGGACTACAGCACCGACTCCTCAATCGGTGGCCGACCGCCGCGCAGGCCATGATTTGATTTATCAAAACTAACAATTTACTAGCACAAAGTAAAGCTACAGTCTACACATATGTGTATATATATATACACATATGCAAATTAGATTGAGAGAGGGAGATCGATAGAGCTCTTAACTAATTTGAGGGAGATCGATAGTTAAGCGATGGACGCAAGCGATGATAACATGTAGCGTGACTGTCGTATCTCAGACTGTAATATATTTCAGCAAGCTTCTTATATTGGTGGGTGAACCTCGTTAATGCCCGGCCTTGACTGCATGCAGTAGTATGAATGAAAAGTAAATCCGTTAAAGTTGCTTAAAGCAGAGTTAATGTGAAGAAGGATACTCATACATACACTTAGCCTGTCTTCAAAATTTTTGTAATGGACGACGCCGGAGGGCTTCTTATAATGTTTCCAATACGTCAAAAATAGTACGTGATGCCTGAATACTACACCTGTCTCTGAGGCAAACTTGACAGCTTGCACTAGATCTTGTGGCCTTCTATTCCCCTTAGCAATAGAGATGGGCATCCTCAATCCTTCCATTGATTTGCTCATTTTGTCAAGCAAAATTCCACGAGTTCGAGGCCTCGACTTCCTTGCTCTTCTCGACAATGGTACTACATAGTTTTCATACATTCATATTGTTAGAAAAAGTAACATGGATATCAAATAGCTAATGCGAATTGATTGATAGACCTCTGTAAGGTAATACCAACCTTTGTAACTTCCATTGTTCTGCGGGTGGGGGGAGACATGAGTTTGTTGAGAGAGCTCCTCTTCGGCATGGCTATCATCATCTGGCCGTGAACAGTCTCTCACAGGGGTAGGTAGGGCGCTGTCCCAATAAATGTCTCTAGTCAATTCATGAATTTAGAATTGATCCCTGAGTACGGGTGTCGGTGGTGTTGAAGAATTGTGTTCATCTTGTGTTGATACCTCTAGCCTTTTGCTAGCGGCAGCCTTCCGAGTACAAACTCCATGAGTCAACTCTCCTGGTCGTGTTAAATTCACTCGATTGGACTGCCTTCACCCAGGACTCATGGCGGTGCTGCCTTTTGTCCTGTTGGTAGAGCCTCCTCTGTGGCTTCTTCGACCCGGACTCTGAAGTTGAAGATACAAACTTAAGCAACAAGCATGTACAATTGCATTGCTATCCAAATAGTAAAGCATTGCATTGCTACCTACACCTCTTCCGAACTAAATACAAGATAGAACAAGCATCATAATTGTTAGGGGCACTGACTCATCTTCTAATAAGTCTGAACACTACAAGAATTGTGTTGATCCATGACAATTTTTTATGACTGATTTTTTTTCGGCCACAGATTTACAGAACTAGACATGGGTTCTCTTGAAGCTCAACTTTGGATCTAGATTCTATGATGAAATTTATGTACCGTCACTGTTGATATCTAAAACTCATCACAGTGCCTCTTTGCCACATTTAATGCCACCGTGGCATGCTAACATGCCCATGGAGCCATTTGTTAGTTTTCTCTGTCATCAAAAAAATTATGCACCAATGGAGAATCAAACTTGTGACCTCTTGATTCTGATGCCACACACAAGACCACTACAATATTGTGCTCTTATGTGTTAGAATATAGATATTAGTTTTGTTTTACTCACAATATTATTTATTTCGAATTGTTAAACAAAGCCGGATGGAAAAATAACTAAAACAAAAGTTATAGATCTCGATGTGTTCTACAACTTTGTTGTTGACGATGTTATCATTTGAAATTAGTTACTATCCTAAAATTCTTTTTAAAATTCTCATATTCGGAAATTTAAATTTCGAATTACGCAAACAAACTCGGATGGAGAAATGATCAAAATAAAAGTTGTAGATCTCGACGAGGCCTACAACTTTTTTGTTTACCACTTTTCATTTGAAGTCATTTAGTATACTAAAATTCTATTTGAAGTTCTCATATTTTGAAATTCAAATTTCAAATTGTCTAAGCAATGTCGGATGCAGAAACGATATAAGACAGAAGTTGTAAATCTCCATGAGTTCTACAACTTTGATGTTGATGACTTTTCCATTTAAAATCATTTACTACCTCAAAATTGTATTTGAAGTTGTCAAATTGTGAAATTCAAATTTTTAAATTGTTCAAACTAACTCATATGGAGAAAGGACCAAAACGAAAGTTGTAGATCTCGGTGAGTTCGACAACTTTATAGTTGACTACTTTTTCATTTAAGATAATTTACTACACCAAAATTCCGTTTGAATTTCTTATATTTTGAAATTCAAATGTTGAATTACTGAAAAAAGTTAGATGGAGAAATGACCAATATAGAAGTTGTAGATCTTAATGTGTTCTACCACTTTTATGTTCATGACTTTTTAATTTGAAAGCATATACTCTCTCAATATGTTGTTTCAAGTTGCCATTTTTTGAAATCGAAATTAAATTTTTTTCATACAAAGTCACATGAAAAGATGACCAAAATAACTTAATAGAGTATGATTTTAGAAAATTTTAGAAAAAAAAGATCATCACATTTGAAGTTAGTATGTGTGAGAAAGACTGATTACAAGTTTGAGCCAGAGATTAAAAAGAGAAATAACACTTATTCTTGAAATCACACACGTTCTACAAGAACAAGTGTGATTTCTCTTTTTAATCTTAGGCTAAAACTTGTAACTGGTCTTTCTTCCTCGTACTAACATCAAATGTGAAGATTTTTTTTCTAAAATTTTCTAAAATCATGCTCTATCAATTTAGTGTGTTCTTACAACTATTATTTTGGTCATGTTTTCATGTGACTTTGCTTGAACAATTGAATATTTGAAAGTTAAAATATGACAACTTCAAACAACATTTTGAATAAGTAAGTGATTTCAGCTGAAAAATTCATAAAAATAAAAGTTATAGAACTCATCAAGATCTACAACTTTTATTTTAGTCGTTTCTTCATCAGACAAATTGCCATTATACATTATCACAAATTGACATATCTCTCGTATAGTTTATCTCGATGGGTTCTATAACTTTGTTGTTGATGACTTTTTCAGCTGAAATCATTTAGTATTTGAAAATGTTGTTTGAAGTTGTCATATTTTGAAATTCAAATTCAAACTGTCCAAGTAAAGACATATTAAAAAATGACCAAAACAAAAGTGGTACATCTTGATGCATTATACAACTTTGTTGTTGATAATTTTTCCATTTGAAATGATTTACTACCCGAAAAATCTATTTGAATTTCATATATTTTGAAATTCAAATTTTATATAGTTCAATCAAAGTCGGATGGAGAAATGATCAAAACAAAAGTGGTAGATCTCGATGAGTTCTACAACTTTATTTTTGACAAATTTTTCACATGAGTTCATTTAGTATCCTAAGATACAATTTGAAGTTCTCATCTTTTAAAATTAAATTTTTTAATTTGATGGGCTTTTGAGGCTCCCAACTTGAGCTTGGGCCTTGTTGGGCTTTTCGGGCTCCCAATCTGAGCTTAGGCTTCGCTTTCGCTTTTGGGCCACTAAAACCCGTAGGCCTATTAAGGCTGTGGATGATCAGAGCCGTTGATCTGATATGGATGGCTGAGATCTGGTCGGCTAAAAATGAACTCATATAAAACCTGGCCAAACCCTAATGCCCTCACTCTTTTGGCTCCCTCTCCTGTTCCTCTGCGCCAACCCGGCGCAGACCACCCCAACAACCGCCGCATCTCCCACCCAACGCCCGCCACCTCCCCCTCCCATGCCAGCGGCGTGGGCCGATGCGCCTCTCCCTCCCCCGCGCAGGCCCACCCCATGTTCCTCCCCCACGCCTTACCCTCCTAGGCGCACGCCATGGCTGCTCCCAGCCATGGAGGTGGGCGGCGCCGGCCTAGGCCTGTGCCGGAGATCCTTCGCTTAGATTCGCCCCTCGAGCAGATCCAGCTCCTCGTACGCTTCTCCCTCTCCATCTTCACATTCGTGTTACTCCGCTCCACCTCCTGCCTCGATCTGTTCATAGCATGTGCTGGCAGCGGCATGCGCAGCCCCAGGCGTGGATGGAGGCAGCAGTGCGCAACCCGACAGCGGAGCAGATCTGGCCGTCGGTGCCACGGCAGAGCAGATCTGGCCGCCTCACTCCCTCACTCTCTTAGAGTCGGCTGTTGCTGCCTTTTCCTCTCGCGCACGCGGTAGCGGTGGAGGTCCGTGCTACTACCTAAAGCGGCCTTTGAAGCGCAACACTTGAATCGGTGAGCGCCTGCAGTGGCTTCTGAAGCGGCGCAGCACCTGCCGGTGCCCTCAGGCGACGGCACAACAGCTGCTGGTGCCCGTAGGTGAAGGGCTCTAGCGCGTGCATGGCTGAGGGCGGCATAGATCCGGACGTTGGCGCCGTGGTTCCAGGCGGAGGCAGCCTGGCATCATGAACGAAGCTGGTGAGATCCTCTTCCTTCCTAGCATTTTGGATTGGCTCCTTTCCAACCACTTGATGAATAGGATTAAGGTTCAGTAGACAAATAGGATGCAAGCTGCAGACAAATAGATTATAGGTCGGATGAAGAATAGGATGCAGTAGCTGCAACATCCAAATATTATATGAAATAGAGATAACTAGTAAGTGCATAGGCAAAAAAATTCATGAAATAGAAATAACTGGTAATATTATATGAAATAAAAAGTTTCTAGCAGATCCTAAACAAGGCAGTAACAGAAATTAGCATTTTAATTTTCACCCATATAGAGTTACAGTTAGTTTTCACCCATATAAAATTAGCTTACAAAATCAGCTATTGTTTCTTTCTATCACATGCTTAATCAACTAACGATGTCTTCCTGGTTGCACTAGGGTACTAGATGTCTGATTGGGTACAAATAGCTTTGATGAATGAACAAAAGCTAACAACCACCTGCTGTTATTGCTGTGCTGAAGTAACAACCACATAATTGTTGCCTTCAACTTTTATAAAATGCTTTTTTTTTTCTTTTCCTTTGAATTCAGTTTCAGCGGAGGTGGAGGTTGCAGCATTCGTTAGGCAGCCAGATGGTTCCCTGTTCAGCTGGAGAGAATGCTATTGCTGCTTCCTCTAGTTGATATATGGCATTGTAAGTGCACGACTATCCTGAAGTATAGCTGGGAGTGCACATACAAATTTGCTGCCCTATCTTCTACATATAAATTTGTGAGTATGTTTTGTTTTTGCCCTTTTCGTTTTCAGGACAAAAAATGGTGGTACAAACAAGAAAAAATAATTATGGCTTCCTCAGTGAGTATGAGAAGCAAAGGTTGCTGACATTGCAAGGAATAAAAGGGTTCTGGAATCCTATGATGTCCTTGACATGAGCAGCAGCAACACCCATCCAAGAGAAAAAAATGTGATTTGTCTTATAAATATACACAACTACTAATATTCTAAATTGTTCCATTCTGTATAGTATAGTAATCTTGTGTTAGCCATTCTCTGTACTGTCTTACTTGTATCCAGCGTTATAGTTTTTGTGAGCTCACTATTTTTTTCATAAATGCTTCCAGTACTTAATGCTCGTTATATCAATTGTTTTTTATGTGCCCCTTGCTGCTACTTCAGTTTTCCTCGTGCCTATCACAAAATTGCCTATCACTCTGCCTATTTCAATTAACTTCACTCTGCCTATTTCAATTAACTTGCTGGATTATCTAAAGTTGTTATTACTACCAAGTTAGATATTGTTTAGTTGTGACTAGAAACGAGTCATTTGATTGATTAGCTGGATCATATCCTACTGTTCTCTCTTTGTTGCTAGTACATGAGTTTCTATGCACATCAGCATCTATCTCCATCTTTCTCTATTCTGATGAAGCTAAAATTTTTACAACTGTTTGGCCACGTATGTGTAGGGATTCGTTGAAAAGGCTGACCGTTCATATGTTTCATGGCAGGAATGAGGAGTGTCCTTTGATGCTGTAGTGGGCAAAGTGCCATGGTGTATGCTGGGTACTATGATGTGGTTTTGGACAGGTTATAATTATGTTGTATGAGATATGAAGGTTGTAATGTGTTCCGTTTATGTGCTTGTTAACGATCACTAACATCAATTATAAACCATCAACATAACCTACATTTATATTTAATTTTATCACCGAACATAGCTATAGGGGTTTAAACTAATGAATTCCACGAGCTTTGTTAAATATTTGTATGCAGGAGGATTTATCTAGAAAACAGCTTCCGAGACCACTGTCATACACTCCAAACAAGCAAACCGACGACAGGTGCCGAGGTAGGGGATTTGGATTTGGCCTATACCGTCGTTGAGGTGGTCCTTTCGCCGTCAGCTGACCTGATGTCGATGAATCGAAGGGGATCTAGCTTCGGCTAGGGTTCAGAAAGGTACGAGAGGGTGCGACTGGAGAGTGGAGATTGAGTCGAGCTATTGTTCCGTTGGTGCCTAGGGTCTGGAGCAGGGTGGCAGAGGTGAAAAATCCTCAATTTTCCGCGAAGGGAAAATCCACAGAATGAATTATAATATGATGAAACCCATAGTTGATTCCATCATATTATCATATATCAGTCGATATCACAGTCATACATCGTAAGATTACAAGAATACAAGATATTACATCACTGGGAAATATACCTATTACAGAGTTAATCTAGCGGAAGACTATCGAGTGAAGGCTTCTCCTTCACGGTTCATCATCGAGTTGGCGTAGTGCGGCGTAGATTCCATCTCGAACTAAACTTGGCGTAGGCACGAGACCTCCTAATCCTTCTATAGTCAAGATCTCTAGCGGGAAATCTGCACACACGATAGATGTGTGCGGGCCATGGTCAAGACCGATGAGCTTTAGTGGAAAAAGATAAACAAGAGGATCTGGCGATCCTAACATTTGGTCATGGTTTGCATCCTTAGCGATGAGAAGTAAATGTGATAGTAATGTAATAATAATGTCTAGTTTTTAACACATTTCCGACCACACACATCCACATCCATCCATATCCATCCACCAACCATCCATCCCAAACCACCTCCACACCACCACACCTTATCTCATCTCACACACTCAAGTCGATAGGCCAACTCCCTCTTAGCCTTGTCTCGATTGGTCCATGACCCCCAAGGCTCACGACGGGAAAATACCCCATACCACCGGAGGGAGAATAGAAGGACTCATCTCCTATCTAGTTTGCTTGAAACCTGTGAAAGGTCCATAGCCGACAAGTTGGCATATGTATCGATCGATCAACCATACACTCTATAGAGGTTTTACATACCCACAAGATTAGCCATCCTCGGAGCCATGTATCTCCTAGGCAGAATTCCGGTCGCTTGCTAGCCTAGAACGATGCCACCCTACCTCTTAGCCCTAGAACATCCCAAGTCTAGTCTGGGATGGGCGTCTGTGTGAGTTGTAGACAGAGCCGGGCCCACCGGATGTCAAGAGCCGGTCCACAAGGCCTCTGAAGTCTTGGAAGGGTGTGTGATTTGCCTCCTTGCACACGTTCGCCTAGCAGAGTGGCATCACTCTACCAAGTAGTCCGACCGTCCCCGCACCATATAGGGCGAGTGGGATGTAAAAGTTCCCGGTGAATCTGAGTACTAGTAAGTCCTTAGGGGTGACCAAGCAGAATGTCTTCATCGGTGTTTCCATTTACCATGCCACCATAGCACCTCCACCCGGGCTCCACCTCTCAGAGGTTCACACCCAAGGCCACCTCCAATTACCATTTACCCGCCATAGGTATTCCATATCCAAGTGCCGTGTAGCACCACATGGCAAGACTAGCCGCGGCATCATCGTTATTCAATCGGTCGACACAACCCTCACTCTCCACGCTTTTAAGACACACGCATGACGACGCTCACACACCACTAAGTCCGGCACCCATAGCCAAACCATTCCCAGAGTTGTTCACCACCGACATCACATCCCCGACATAATGCGAAGTGTAGTTAATTAATAAGTATAGTGGTGTAATATGCAAGCAAGCGAGCAAGTAAGCATATATAAAGCGGCGAATGTAGGCAGGTGACGTGGTAGAGTGGGTTGCATCGAGGTAATAATGGCTCAGGTAGTAGCATGCATCAAAGTACTAGCAAAGGAATAATTTATAAAGCGCTAGCGATTCTAGATATTATGCAATGTCTAATAGGATTTCTAAAAAGAGTGCTGCCATGACACCTGCGATGTAGAGGTAGTAGTGGTACAATTCTCCATTCGCTGGTGTTCCATTAGCGGGGTCATCTCCTCCTGAGTCGACTTCAGTCCACAGTCCTTGTCGTTGTTCCTATTCTCTTGATCCGATCGCTAGTTACTCCGTGAAGCGACACGCAAAGCTAGAGAACACACAACACTCGAAAAGACGACAAGACGTAGGAAGATCCAATATCACCAACGGCATACTAAAAGATTCATAGCTTAGCCCTCTCGGCGGTTGTCCAATTTCCTTGGACGAAGAAACACAAGTGATGGTTTGCTTATGCACAAGCTTATGCCATGGCCAAGCCAGTACGGCATTACAATAAACGGTTTAAGCCAGAGCTTATCCATAGCAACACCACGGCTCACGACCTTTGATCCGAGCGTCATGGAAAGGACGGGAATCGAGGGACGGGCCCAATGAAGGAAGAACGATGGGGTTCGGCTCTTATAGTCTTATCCCGTAAGTCACTATTGGATACAAGAAGCATACAAGAACGAATAACACTATTGTGACTTGGCTCCAATGTACTTTGGCTCGCTCGCTATGGTAGAAAGTAGTAGCGCAAGGAGATTGGGCAATGACAGGTCCTCTCGATCCACGCGACACAATAACGTCGGGAGCCGAGAAGACAGTCGTTCAACATGGCAAAAGCAGCGGAATTAGTTAGGCATGTCTATGTTATGTTCCCAGACACATCTTTGGGAAAAGATGGTTTTTAGACGGTCGATTAGGTCGACACGCACGGGTCCAAGGTACGACATAGACCTTAGCTTCGCTAACCCAAAGGGAATAGTCCGGTCTTTGATCTAATCGTCATGGGCAAGACGGAATCAAACAGAACGGCTATCGGGGCAATAAGAGCAAGAATATCCAAGAGCAAGGTCCACTTCTTCCAACACTCTCGCTACGACAAAAGACGGGGCGTCGGAAGGAGCGACACTCAAGAACACCAAGTGCGTAAGCCACTCATAGGGTACCCGACCTGGGTGCACTGGCACTGAGATATCTCTCAGATTCAAAGCGGTGCAGTTGTCACCACGAGAATCAGAGAAACATGATGGTCAATCGGGGTACAAGCATACAAGGGCTTGAGTACGAAGAAGCAACTAAAAGCGAAAGAGAGGCATAGCTCCATGGTCATGGTGAGGTGAACTCGCGGCCACAAGCTATGCCAACGAGTTGGCATTCATCGTTCCACGATTGTTTACTCCCAGGTTTTCTCCCACAGAACTTGGTCACGAAGGGCTCAAGGCGCGCGGGTGATATCCGCATCGATGTTAGTATCGACATCGAATCCATCACGACCATGTTCTAGGGCTAAAGGCAGGAGCTAACACTCATGGTACTATGAAGTCAACTAAAAAGAGAGGGGTCAAGTTACAATCGGCATCACAGTCATGGTGAGATAGATCCCGCGATCGTAACGTCCGAACGAGGTATGATCCCTCAGCCAGCTCGAAGGCTCGGCACACAGGCAACAACACCAACAACCAGCGATAAGAACCAAACATGACCAAAAAGATGCAACAACTCGACATGACTGCGGAGTAGCACATCCCATAGCGAGGGGGATGGGTAGACCTGCACAAGGGCACGGTGCAAACAAATATAAATAGATCAAAATCACGTATCATAAGTGTACGAACGAGTATAAGGATAAGCAGAAAGGGGCTTTCGTTGGTGGTCGAAGATGTCACTGAGGTGGTCGGTGAGATCACCGTCGTGGTCGGAAGGCTGGCTGAGGTGGTCGGAGAGCTTCGCCGGCGTGGTCGGTGAGATCGCGGAGGTGGTCGGAAAGGTTGCCAACGTGGTCGGAAACGTTGCCGACGTGGTCGGTGAGATTGCCGAAGTGGTCGGAAAGCTGCCAATCGTGGTCTGTGAGATTGCCGAAATGGTCGGAAAGGTTGCCAATGTGGTCGGTGAGATTGAGGTCCGACAAGGTAGATGTGCATATACGGGAAGATAATAGACGGGGCTTTCCATCGTCATGGTAAGGCATCGACTAAGGTTCGATAACTCAAAGATCCAGAGGTAACGGCTCGCAGTAGACGGGGTCACGATATCTCCTCAATGGCATGCACTTGCAAGGCAAGGCGATCGGGACGTCGGAAGACTCCACTTGTCATCGGTACGATGCTAGGGATCACATGGTTTCGCAACGGCTCGCCCTCGTTTAACGAGTCAGTCAAGATGTTGGGAACGGACTCAATACTACGACGGCACGGTGCTAAGTCTTGCGGTGTATGCCAGGGCTTTGTTCGTGAGTTGTGCAATGAGACTACTTCAAAAGGCCCTTAGTGTGGATCCTGGTAGACCTCGACGGCATGTTCTCGCACTCGAGGTAGCCGGAACAGTGGTGAAACACGGGCACAGGGTTTCACAAAACCGTCAGGGATCCAACAGTCCATGGTGCGGTGATCAATACCACGTGGTCCAATTACGGCTTCTGGACTCATGATGAGTTCATGGTAACTCTTTGCCGTGGCATGGCTCGGCCACGACGGGTTTTACAGGCGACAAGTCCTTTCCGGTGTCTCCTATGCCGTGGATCCGTTTGGCTAAGTCCGGTCTCGTGCTAGTGAGTGCGAGCGTGTCTAGGAGCGGTAGAGCTCTGTCATAATGTCAGAGACAACGATCAAGACTTGACTTAATCGGGCGTGGTTCATGGTGGATGAGACATGGCTTTAGAGAATGCATCAATGGTGGTCGGCAACCACACCGGCATTCTTGGAACCGGTGGTTCGATTTGGCTTGGGTTAGTCACGTGTGTGTGCTTGTGTGTCCAAAGGCGGAGGTGGCCTCGGCTCTCACGTTGCGTTCCATGGTTGGAACGCCATGGCCGATAAGCAAGGTCGGGGTTGGAAAAAGAGGGACACGGTGGTGGCTCACCGAGGTTTGTCGAAGTGGAAGGACATGACCAGCGTTGTTTCGGCATCGCGATCTTGAGCGGAGCTGCGGTTGGTCACACACGTGGTCGCCCAACGGCTTCGGCTCATCCAGGCGATTAGGCGACGAGGATGTAGCACCTAATCGAAGCACTTGGGAAAGAATTCGTGGTACAAGAGATAGACACGCGTAGTAGATGAATCGACATGGAGGGAAATGGAATCAAAGAAGTAGACCGGCGACAAAGGCATGGCGCAGGCATAGAATAAATAAAGATCATGATCATGTATAGACAATGGATATTAATAGATCAAGTAACAATGTAGATAAATGATATCGATGATCAAAGTCAACAAGTATGAAGAGAACATGGAAAAGAAAGGCAAGGGTCTTGCCGACGTCGCGTACGGCGTCGACTAGGTTCGAGGGGTCAACCATGATGAAAGCGGGGACGTGGAGGGCTGCTATGGCTTGTCCCGAACATGGTAGCAAATGCCAAGAGGCGACTTTGTGTTGCAAGATGGGGTAGCCACACCAAGAGAAATGAGGCATAGCCTCCCTGCAAGGTAAGGATTCACGGCACGAAGGCCGATCTCAAGGATGGACATGGCCAGGTGGTGTTGTCGTCCTCCAGCATGGTGGCGTTGCGGGGTCGCTTCCTCCCTGCGATAGTGGGAACAGCGGCACGAAGGCCGGTTTCAGATATGGACACCGGCGAGATCATTGGGGAGAAGGAAAAGGCAAGGATTTTAGGCGTTGGGGGCTCACCGGCTGTTCGGGCAAGGCACGGATTAGCGAGGAGGTGCTACGGGACGGCGACCATGTACGCGTCCACAGCTCGAATGAGGTGACAGAGTACAGTGTTGCGGTGGCATGGATTCAGTGAAGATGAGGCATTACAGCTCCAGTCGTGGTTCCGTGTCGAATCAGGGGCACGTCGTGGTCGGCTTCATGGTTGAGGACGGCATCGGTGGTTGTGGCCGCGGCATGTCGACGTCATGGCCACGCTGGTCGTGCAGCCGCACGGCGAGGACAGGACGGCATAGGCGGGTAGGACGATGGCGTCTGCGACGAGGAAAGGCGAGGCTTGACTGCCACGGCGAGGTGCTCGGCACGGTGGTGGATGGAGGACGGCGAAGGGTGCCACAAGTCCTGCTGCTTCCCTATGATGTGAAGGATTGTGGCACGAAGGCCGGGCTCAGCACGAGTAACGGTGGGAAGGGAAAAGATAGGGTCCTAGGCTTTGGGTGCTCAAAAAGGTCGAGGCGGATGGTGGCGGCGATGCTCACTCAGCGCGAGGCGGCGGCGTGGCCTGGCGAGGTCATAGCTACTGAGCGTGGTGGCGATGGCTTGCTTGATGGTGGCGTACTGCATCAGCAGCGCTTGCTTGGCGCCCGAGGCGAAGGGGCTCGGCGCCGAGGTCACGACGGTGCTCTCGCGTGCGTGGGCACGGCGATGATAAGCGTGTGGTGCGGGGGCAAGCGGCGTGGGCTGTGGATGTAAATGTCGTCGTGGCGAGGCGACTAGAGGCACGATGGCTCCCGTGGCGGCGGCGTCGCGGTGTGCTCTGGTGTCCCAGCCTCTGGTGCGGTGGTGGCGTGGTCGTGCGGCTTTGGCTGTTGGTGGATCACGCTGTGAGAGGAGAGAGAGAGGGATGGTGCCGTGGGGAGGAAGAATGGGGATGGCGGCGCTCCTGAGGAGCATCTGCGGCGGCTTGGAGAGGAGGAAGAAGAGGGTGGCGCACTAGGAGGAAGAAGAAGAAGAGGGGCTACTTTGGAGGAGGAAGAAAGAGGATGGCGGCTCGGCTACTTATGGGCGCGGGCTAGGGCAACCAGGGTCACGGACACGTGGCGATCCTCGGGTCGCGCTTCTTGCCCACGCTTGCATCATCAGTCGAGCGGGGTGCGGAGAGAGCCGAGGCGCTGGGCTTGGCGCGTTCGTCGTGAGTCATAGCGGCAGCGGCCATGGCGTGGGAGCGGGTCATGGCACGCCGGCCTAGGGTTCAGGAGAAGGCGTGCGGTGCACGCGCAGCGCGGCATGCTGATCCGAGTGTTGGCATGGGGAGGAGCGAGGCGTCTAGAGGCGGCGCTGCCCTAGGGTTAGCAAGGGCGTCGGCTTGCGGTTGGGCCAAGGCCATGTTATCTTGGCAGCTGGTATGACGGTTGCATGACTTCTTTGAGCCATTGCCGGGCGCTGCGCCCGGTTGGAGCGGCCTTTGGCGGGGAGGGTGAGGCTGAGGCCAAGGCGAGCAGATGGGCGAAGGGAGGAGCAGCCAGTGGTGGCTGCGCTTGATTGGGCCAAGGAAAGGGATGGTGGGATTGGAGGTATAAAAGGAAAAGGATTTTTCCTTTTATTGTTTCAAGGAATTTGAATGAGTTTTTAAGAGAGGTTACAATGAATTTCAGGGAAGTTCAAAATAATCGAGAGAGGTGTGATTTTTATGATTTGGATTAAATGAGTTCAAAGAAATGTGACGGGATTTATGAGACATTCCAAAAGGAAATTAAGAGGGGTTGCTACGGATTGTGCACTAGACCAAACCCAAATCCAGATCAAAAACTCCGGCAAGCTCCTACAAGCAACACTATATGTATGCAATAATTTATTTATAAATTGTTCTTTGTTTGACCTAGCATCTACATGCTCCACATATTGTAGGAAAAATTTTAAAAGTTCGTATTTTTGGCTTCTCAAAAACCCGGGTTGTTACAGGGGGTGGCTAGAGAGTAGAGAGGGAGGCCATGTGACTAGGATTTGGAGCTGGAGAAGAGACGATGCGGCTAGAGAATGGTGATGGAGGTGGAGACAGTGACTCTTTGCTCTTTTATGTGGTCATCACATTACCACAAATGTCCTTGTCTGAAATCGATTATGTGGTAAACCTATTTTTTGCACGGGGGTAAAAGAGAGACATCTAATTCTCTGTGCGTGTTGGCTTGACTGCTCGGTGTGGTTAGAATCAAAATTTCGAGCGGACAGATCGCCCTGTCTACTCAGTAGAGACCAGATTTTTTTTGTTTTAATAGGAAATGATTACGATAAAATGTTACTTACCTAATATCCATCTTTTTTTTTCTCATGTGCACCTGTTTATATATCCGATCAGTTAGTTGTGGCCTTTTTAGTTTTTTCATAATAATATAAATAAACATAAAACTAAAAGTGAATGATAATAAATAATTAAAATATTCATGAATTTAACATAAAAAATTTGCCAAAAATAGAAAAAATAAACTTGCTCGTTGTAGCTTGTTGCGCTGCATCTGCCGTTTTTTTGTGTGTGACTGTATCTGCGACTGTTTAAACTAAGGCCTATAATTTAAAAGCAAGGGGAAGGCAGGTCCAGGGATGGAAAGCCCTCCATAAATAACTAAATGGGTTATTGATATTCACATGGATTTTTCAACCTGGAAAATGTCATGAATTCTAAGGGGATTTGAGTTTTTAGAGAAAAAACATCTTCCCTCTCGCTAGTGCTATGGCAATTCACCGACTCGCCAGACTCATCGCTGGACGAGTCGCAGTACTCCAGATCGTCCTCCTCGCTTGAGTCACAGTCGGTGCTGTACTTCCCATCACTCGAGTACGTTTCCATTGCTTGTCACCGTTACTACTCGAATCGCCAATGTAGTAGTCGAGAGGTTGACGCGTTTCTTGCTCTTATAACAAGAAAGTCCGTAACTCTGTGTATTTAACGCACTGGACTTTCTCGTTATCAGAACAGAAAAACGCATCAACCCCTCGACTACTAATCTGACTGCTTGTATTCTGAATCTATTTTATTAGTATTTAGTAACGCTATGGGGACTCTACGTCTTCTAACGTTTGTTAGCGTCTGCGTCAAGTATAAATATCCTTGCTGGTTTCTTTTATTTTTCACTTGTAAGTTGCTAGCCAAGGAAAGGAAGCAGTGTTACAACTTCGTTAGCAGCTGTTGCCCATAGAACAACAGTGATCATCCTGGTTGATGTGAGTTTTAGTTTCTTTGTCATTTTATTCTGTCAGGATCTAAATCGAGGCTAAGATATGGCTTAGGCTTCATATGTGGTTTTTTTTCTAATGATTTTTCCTTGTATTTTTTGTTCTATATACAGAGAGATGTCATCGTACCACAACACCCATATTTACTTGCTCCAGCAAGCTTGCGCTTTGGTAGCTAGGAGTGTCACTAGGTATCGTAGAAGGGGTGCTTGTTGCTTAGGGACATCATGTTCATCAATAGGCCCGACGGATCTTTGTTGAAGCTGTAGCTCGTTATATGCTTGGTAAAGATTGCTTTGTTACAGTTGTCGAAGGCTATGATAGTGTCGAGATTTTTGTCCGTGTTAGGAATTTTGAGCAAATGTACTGACTTAGTAGTGTTACTGTATTTGTGGGAGGAGACCGTCATCTTCACTCATGTTGATCGAATCGAATGCAATTTATCAACCATCTGACATGAGTCCCCTTGGTAAGATGAGTTATTTTAGACATTACAGATTAGAGAAATACTACATAATGTACTTTTGTATATAATGGAATGAAGTTTTTATGTTGGTCCAACTATATTTATCTTCATTTATTTCTTTCATACTTCATATACTTTGGGTGATTCTTATTACATTGAGTTTTTTTTATTTGGTCAAATTTGCTAATTCTGACTCCTCAATTTGGGACGGAGGGAGTAGTTGAATTTAGATTTGGGCTGATCGCAACCGTCAAAGGATGGATGCACAGCTGTTGAAATGTTTCTACACCCTATAGACAGAATGATCCTTCAAAATTTTCACTAGCCAGACACTAGTGGAGCTATAAGGTTTATAACAGAAGGTCCGCCGGTTTGAAATCATGACTACCCGGATAGTGTTGATGAACGACGTGTGACGCCAATTTTCATCTTGTAGGCTCCTAGATTCCTAGGTAGGCACATGCGCGTGGGTGGCGTAAGCATGTAGTTCAAGAAGGGACATCGCCTTGCGCCCCGTCGCATTGATGTCACGGAGCAAAGCCGAACCACCCACCCACGCAAACATCACAGTGGTCATGGGGCGTGAGGTGGTTCCATGGCCCCCAAACTATAGAAGAGATAAGGGCACGAGAGGGAAGGTTATCTCTGCTACCTTCTACGATCATCTACCTTCCCTCCCTAGATCTCCTCCTTCCATCCCAAAGCTTTTGCCCTCTACCCTACTACGCCCTTTGCGCCACCGACGCCTCCTACGAGGACCATGATCACATGCAGTTGACGAAGTCATCGATCGACCGCAAGGCATTCGACTGGCTACCACAAAAGGCGGTGATCTCGGATGCCGCCGACACATTCGGGTGGAGAGTCCCACCGAGAACCGAAGTGGAGCCGAGGCCGGAGGAGAATGAGGTCATCTCTTTCGCCCATTTTCACTCTTTTGGGTTTGGGCTGCCGGTGCACCCCTTACTCTAGTGGTTGTTGCACTACTACGGACTTCGCCTCCATGACTTGACCCCATAGGGGATCCTCCACCTCTCTGTGTTCATCATGGTTTATGAGGGCTTTCTGGGAGTCCCTACCCACTATGAGCTATGGCAGTCTTTATTTTGGGTGGTTCGTTGCTCGGTCCGGGGGGTCTATCTTCCTTGAATGGGGGGCGCCTTAATCCAACTTCATCCTGGAATGGAGGACAGCTACCTGAGCCTTGACTGCTACCCTTTCACGGACTTGGGGTGGGAAAAGTTGTGGCTCTACATCCTCAATGAGACTCCACCGCTACCGTCTTATTCTCCTAACCCGCTGCGTGGTGACCTCCTAGAGTCGTGGGCGGAACTACCGCCTTGGGAAGACATGCAGGATGTGCCCTACTTGTACTGGGGCCAGTTTGGATGCCAATGAGCTACACGATGAGCCGAAGGCCACACGCGCCGCACTTGGCGTCGCCCACCAGGAAGCCACCCAGGCGCAAGATGAGAAGGCGATCGCTGAGGAGGAGGTCCAGAACCTGCTTGTCGATGCGACTACCGCCAGTGACGCCGCCTTCCCTATGTAGACAGTAGACAGTCCAATCACTGTAGAGGAGCACCTTTGAGCCCTACTGGCCCACCTTTGGGTTGTGGTGTCCAAAGCCATTCATCAAGGGGCTGCCACAACGCTGGCTGCTGCCTAGCTTCAGTTTGTGTAGCGGTGAAAGTCCTGGTGGTGCCATAGGCTTTTCCGCTATGACCGAATGATGAAGATTATATCGATGATCTTTTTGTGAGCGTCGAGCTGGCCGCCAACACCGTCTTAACAAAGGTGAACGTGGACAAGATCCTACATGCTCGCCTTGACCCTTGATCTGTGGGATGTATTAGTAGTACAAGTCATGACTAGGTTTGTCTGTGGAACGACCATATGTGATGTCTTATTTGCATGCATGTCTGTGTTAACTTTTGTTGAACTTTGTATTAGGTGGGTTAAACTCTATTGAGCATGGTGTAGGTCAGGTCCTTTGGGCATTTGTTAACTGGTTTCTAACCCCGGTTGGTTGCTTTTGCCTACAGATTTCTTTTTGGTTCTCTTTCTGATCTGTAATATACTAACGGTGTTTGCCCTTTCTGATCAGAGGATGTGGGTGTATAGATGTTGAAAACTATTGCCTATGGAGTGCACTTGGTCACAACATTTGTATCAGTAGTAGTAGTCATGAGTGGCTTTCCCCTACCATCGATTGACATTTATTCTAACCATAATCATGCTTATAGATGGCAATGAGTTACCATACCACGGATGTGTACTCTACAACAAATGATCACAACTTTTGCCCCGACCATGTCCCTCTAGTATATTTGATGAAATGATGTTTACCTGTTTCTTGTAAACCGTATGCTTGCTTGATAGTCGAAGAAGCGTAAATTTGAACAGGCCGGACATGTAGCTCTTGTACTCAGCTATGAGTAGAACTTTTGCCTGATCGGCTGTGCTACAAATAGGAGCTACACCGTCTGTGTGGCTGCATGCTTGAAGTAGCAAGGTAGTTGGATTCCTGAAGCGGTAGCTTCAAACACAGCTGAGGGAGTCCAGACGATGAGAGCCTATGAAACCATGTAGCCATCTCTAGCTAGCTACTGCCCCTCGGCTACTGTGAGCCTATGACTACTTGGATTGGACTGCACTCTATACTTCATCGGATGACAGAAGGACCAACTGTCTAAAGTATTCACTACTCGGATATTAGTAATGATGAACGTCATGCGGTCGTATCAGAAGCCTATTCTAGCCCTAGCATCCTTGTGTGTATAAAGCTTGGCCTCACTCCCATTGTTTCACTCCCCCCTTCGCAGTCGATGGAATACTTGTTGGATGACCAGTGTCCCATTGCTCGCTCTATGTTGTAGTTGTCGCCGGTGAGTAGGGATCGGAGGAGGAATGGAATGGAACTTAGTTTAATTCCACTCCAATCCACTTCAACACATGTGGATTGAGATGAATACATTCACATCCAAAAAAGGCCTTAGGAATTCAACAAAAGTACTCATATGAAACAGGTTTCTATGTAGAACGTGAGATGTGTTTGGCAAGGTCACATTTACAATGCTCGAACTTACTGACGTGTGTAGTAAACTTTGAATCGCTATGTCTGTGTTAACTTTTGTTGAACTTTGTATTAGGTGGGTTAAACTTTGTTGAGTGTGGTGTAGCTTAGGTCCTTTTGTCATTTGGTAACTTGTTTCTAGCGCCTTTTGGTTGCTTTTGCCTATAGATCTCTTTCTTGTTCTCTTTCTGATCTATAGTACACTAACGGTGTTCGCCCTTTCTGATCGGAGGACATGGGCATATAGTTGTTGAAATTTTCTAGAGCCTAAGATACTCCAACCCTACAAAATATAGATGATCCGGATCACTGTGAGTCGATGACCAATGAAATACAATGATGGCAACTATCAGGGGCTATCCAACTAGTCCATAGAACCCAACTATCTGGGGCTAACAACTAGTTCTAGTCAATAGAACCCAACAATTAGTTCAGGAGACAAACAGGTATGGACTAATAACACAACTAATTGGATAATTTTTAGGTGGCTATTTTTTAGGCATGGCTAACTAGATGTAGTCCATCCAAACAGGGGCAAAGATAGTCCTATACTAAGAAATCTTGATAGTTCGGATAATTGTTTTGATGAAACAACAAAATACAGATCGTGTCAACTCTTGCCTGAGGTCACCGCATCCATCTGCCATTCATCTTGCGCACCTCCACCTTACACTTAGCTTCATCGTCCTCCTACTCCTCCCATTCCTCGTCATCGTCATCGCTGTAGGTGGCCTCACAGATCACGCTAAAGAAGCAGATGTCACCGACGCTGAGGTGGTTGCTTGCACAGAACTCGTCCCACTCGTACTTGAATGACATGCACACTTTATTGTTCGTGATGGTTCTATCTAAGCCCATGAACTAGGACTACCCAACCATCTATAGCTCGATGACTTGTAGCTACTAGTAGCCATGCAATACCTCAAAGTCCGTTAGCACGTTCTTTGCCTCGCACAAAAAAAGATTGATGAGAAAGACAACATTGGTAACTTGTGATCGGTATGTTCTGCGTCTCGCACGAGTGCTCACCATATACTTGGCTTTGAGGTTGTACTTCTTTAGGATCACTGCAAAACTCCTTGGCTCCATGATAGGTAGGGAGAGCTGACTACCACTGACCTCAATGTCGTGCGGGTACTGTTTGTGGCAGGTGGTAAGGTCGAAGACCTTGACGTTAATCTGTGATCGGCCGTCATACCGCAATACAAGAGAGAACTTGTTGCGGAGGTCGAGGGCGTGAGCAAACTACTTCCATGCTTGATGGAGGTACAAGTGGCCACCGTCGGTGTCATCGGAGAACACCTCGACCTTCCACTGGGATAGGTTCTGCTCGTCGTCGAGACAAAGCTCGAGTTTCTGGCGACCTCTAGCAGCTCAGGCCATCACAGCCGGTAGCTTCTACGTGCACAATGATCAACATAGCCAGTTAGATGGACAAGTTCATTCCCAAAGGCAAACCCCAGCAGATCGGATTCAGCGCATAGAAAATGGGCACTTACCAATTTTTCTACATACATTCGAGGAAGAAGGATCTTCATGCACTCTAGGTCACTCTGGATCAGTCCTGCCATGTCTTCTTGCAGCCCCTCCATGCCAACTAGGGAACTTGACAGTCTTGAGGAATCCTTGCTGGTATTTCTCTATTCTCATTCTCCTCTCATGGGGCTTACTTTTTCTATGTTTCTAGTGTTGTCACAAACGCAAGGAGTGCACGCACTATTGGGGCATCAGTGGAGGAGCTAACATGTACAGTAAAAGCCAGCGCCGAGGTTCACTCTGTCTCATCAGCGTAAATGGAGGAGACATGCTCTGTTTTGATCAGTGTACGGTTAGGAACATCAATGCTCCTGCATCTCTAGTCGAACACGCCTTCTGTGGTATGACAGGTTGCGATTCCTAGGGGGAGCACGATGGTACTTGAGGCGAAGCACACCGGTTGGAGAAAAAAAATCTTTATCTTGCCTTGCCCTAGAGTCCCTATGATGGTCCGAGTAATATAAATCTGACCGAGCAGACACATCTCACTCTTCACGCTTCAGTATGCCCCTCAACTGCTGTGACTGCTTGGATTGGAATCAAATAAGTATAGAAAATACCTATCACAACTCCACCAGGCATTCAAGTCTCTAGCGTGTCAAAAGCTCTTTTTCTTGATTCACTTCTTGAGTCTAGCTTTTCTGCCGCATTCGCTTCACTCTAATATTTACTATGCTCATAAGAAAGTCCGAATGTGGCACATTTGATCTCGTCGGACACTATACAATACAGAGCTGTGAGTAAAACTATTGCCTATGGAGTGCACTCGGTCAATTTGTATCAGTAGTAGTAGTAGTCATGTGTGGCTTTGATTTGTGTTGAACCCAACTCGTCTTATTTTTATGTATTTGATAAGATTTGTTGAACATGCAAGAACCATGAATCAAAAATTATTTTTATTCTGAATTTTTATACTTCATAAGATCACAAAAGGTCCGACCGTCTGAAATTTTGACTACCCTGGATAGTGTAATTGATGAACGATGTGCTCCTACATTCTCATGCAGGTGTGCGCGCGTGGCTGGCGTCAGCTGCCTATTACAGTAGGGGATGTCACCTTCCGTGCCCATCGCATTGACATGATGGGTGAAGCCCCAACGCCCACCCACACAAATGTCTCGGCCGTGGGGTGGTTCGACGGGCCCCAAACTATAGCAGCAGAGACAAGGGGTGAGAGGGTAGGTTATACACCTGCTGCCTTATCTCTCTAGAGCTCCTGATTTCATCCCAAAGCTTTTGCCTTCCTCCCTACTACACCGCCAATGCCTCCTGCCAGGACCATGGCGGAGCCAATGAGGTCATCTATCGATGTGGAGGCCCTCGGAGGCCTTCCACATCGGTAATACTCCACCGACAGACGGACCTCTTGTCTATGTGGTCTCTCACCTGCCAGTTCCCCCTTTGGAGGTGGATCATCACCATGCCGTTGTTCATGTTGTTTATCTTCATTTAACTAGAGTATGCGAGCAATGCTCACACTAGTATTTGTGTTCATGCTATTTAATTTAACTACTATTTGGAATTTGCCTACTATCTCAACAGGTGAATGTGGGTGTGATGGTGTCTCGAGCCTCATTGTCCCTGGAGCCTAGTTCTTTGTTCACGCTCATGCTAAAAAACCGGCCCCTGCAAGGCATCCCCCGATGGAGGCAGCCACCCACAATTCCGTGCCATGCTACATCAGTCAGTTCGATAAAAGTCATTTGCCTTCTCAATCAGATCGCTCTCCCCCTTATCCTATATGGGCTTCCATGACTATCTAATCTCAGCTTTCTTCAACTACCTCTATGCATGCCTCCATGCAAGGGCCTTGATCTCCATCATCCAAGTCAAGGCGGTTTGATCCAAGGATGGAGAAGGGATGTCACGCGGATCGCTGACGTGGCGTCGGAGTAGCTCCTACTCCACCTCCACCTATAAATACCCCTAGACCCTCACTCTCACCCCATGACACATTAGAGTAAACCACTCTCTAGTAGATTTTACCGAAGCTTTGTTGTAGTGCTATGAGATTAGGGAGAGAGTGAGGGGAGTATGGAGAAGCACCGGGCCTGTTTGGTGTCTTCTCCAAGCTATACCTCGGTGGATGCGGTCTTGTTGTAAGTGACTCATCTAAGATCTTTATTGTATTTGATATTCTGTCTCTACTAGTAGTTATATAAGCCTTCTTACCTATACACCGCTTTACTTCAGTAGAGTGCTCTAACCTTTCTAAGGGAACTTAGTTGTGCGAGGTTAGAGTAGTAAGTACAGTGTGGACATGGTGTCTAGACTATATCTTGCCTGTGTAGACCGCTTGTCGCACGGATTGTTAGTGGTAGCTAGCAGGTGGTGATAGCCCTATCTAGCCTTTGCATTCCACCACGTGTTGTAGACAAGTTCTTAAAAGGTAGGGCTCTAGTAACAAGGTAGCCACTTTGGATAGGGGTTTTGTCTCCTATTGTCTCACCTATCGCCTCCTGTAAGTAAGGTGGGTGAACTGCCATGTATAACTACTATCTTTACTAGATATCATAGCTATCTAGATCCTCTCTACCCAAGTTCTATAGGCTATTTTGTACCATCATAGGACGGTGTTGATCCTTAGTTAGTTAACTTTATGTTCCCCGTGGAAATACGATACCTGGAATACTCCCAGTGAAGGCTACATTGACTACCGTACGCTTGCGGTTTACCCATTTGCCACTTTAGGTGTCAACAAGCTTTCTAGCACCGTTACCGGGGAACGATAGCTGTCTTAACTTAGAATCGAGTCGTCTGAGATATCCTTCTTTTATCTTTCTTTTATTTTTATCCTTTCCACACCATGAACCAAACATCCATCTCTTATCTTGCCGCTCCAAAGGGCACTAGTTTGGAGCCACCACCACCATCACAACCCATCCTTTCACCTAGCTATGAGCTTCGCCCTAGTTTCATAGCAAAGGTTAAGGAACAATCTTTTGATGGGGAAGAAGATTAAAACCCTTATACTCACTTGCATGATTTCAAGCAATTGTGTTCGTGCCTTCACATTCAAGGCATGACACGAGATACCTTGAAATGGAAGCTATTCCCGTTCTCTTTGATGGGAGTAGCTAAACATTGGTATGCTCGATACGTAGAGAGTGCACATAGAGAGTGGGAAAGCCTTCAATCCAAATTATGCTTAGTTTTCTTCCCTATCTCTCGTGTCGTTCATCCATGAGTAGAGATCCTAACCTTTAAGCAAAAGGAGGAGCCTCTAGGTGTGGCATGGGCCTGTTTCACCGATCTAGCATCCTCTAGGCCTAATCTTGCTATAACCGAGCCAACATTGTTACAACACTTTTACCTCAGTCTTAGCAAAGATTCCGCATGATTCCTCGATTTAGCCTCTAGAGGAGCATTTCTTCGTTGTACCATTGGTGAAGGGAAGAAAATTCTTGCCAAAATTCTTGAGAACACTCCCCATAGTAATGTATATAATGAACCTCCTAAGGAAGAAAAGGAATCCATCCCCAAGCAAAGAGAGATCTCGATAGCCAAACCACCATTAATTCCATCCAAAGATTCTGCCATTGATCCTGAACCACAAATACCACAAATATCGAAGGAGGAAGAAATTTGCCATCTAAATCGCTCCTTCGATTACGAGGCTAATCTTCTTTCTGATCTTGCTGATTTTGGGAACACCATGAACTATTATTTTCAAAAGAGACCTTCAAAGAAGCATCCATCAAATCCTCCCAAGAAAGGATCTCTTCAAAAATCTCCCAAATCAGCATTTTCTCATGCCTCAAATTCCCATGTGGTACATTGGAAAAAATCTGAGATCTCGGGTGCGCTTCCAATAGGAATGTCAAGTGAGCCCATAGAAGTAAAACCTATCCTCTCCCCTTCTATGCCCACATCTGATAGGTCCTTCAAACCCATCTCTAAACCCATCCTTGATCTTGATGATCCCCGGTGCTCTTCCTCCTAAGTCATATAATGACCCGATCATTGACTTAGGAAATCCAAAGGATGAGCTTAAGTCAATATCTCTAATACCCATGATACGTCCAAGTCTTGAGGAGGACTTGGAATGTCATGAGGAAGAAAGTGCTCAACCACTCCTTGAGATGAAAGATTTTACCAATGAGCATGGAAGTTATCCCCTGATCTTCCCATCAAATCCATGCTCATAAGAGGAATATTCCAAATCAATCCTTCTCTCTACCATGACCACACACGAGATCTACAACCCCTTCATGCTTCCTATTTCTAAAATCTTTGCATGGATGGTTGTAGATGTGTTTGTTTATCATAAATTTTGCAAATCTCATAGTGGCTTGGTATGAGTTCTTGCAGTAGGGTCCACAAAGTTTGGTGTTTGTTGAAAGGAAAACCACTTCACCAACATGATGCAACTTGTGCCTAACTTTAGTGTATCTAATGAAACTTTTGGTTCTGCTAGTGTGTTGCCACCAATAGAGCCCCTACACTTGACATTCTCTCTATTTTCGTAAGTTAGCACACGCCTTGCACCAAGTGTGGGGGGGTCGGTCAACCCCCTAAGTTCACCTTATGATGATGTTGAACCTACCAAGGAGTTATACATTATGACACAATTTGGCACGCCAAAAGTGGTGCTCTAAAGGCTACATTTGGGCATCGGGGGTTGGCCTAAAGAACACACAGACAAAAAGCGTTAGTGCAAGAATATGTCTTTAGAGGTAAGAATACACAGGGAGGCACCAAAGTGGCCAAAGGCTCCAAGGTGGGGTCAGCCGACCCCACCATGGGCCCCTAAGCCCACCAGTCAGCGTCCACTCCATTGTGACATACTCCTTGACTGGTTTGTCATGTCTCCTCCCTCTCTTTTGGTGCATTTCCTTTTACATTTGTTTATTTACCTTTAAAATAAAATAAAAAATGCTCCTTGGCTTCACCACTCATGTTCTTGTCTCTAATTGAATGAATCTTGTTTATTCTTTCATGCTTCCTTATCCTATTATGAGTATACTTTGGTTTGGGTGTTCTGATATATCGAACTCCCATAGGCTTTTTAAATTAAGCATGGTGCTAAGGTTAAAATAGTCTTCATTATTCAAAAGAGACATGGATTCAAGTTTGATTGTTGAACCAAAAACATACTTGTATAGAATTTGGATGTGCATTTGGACTAACCCCTATAGGATGACTTCCAAATTTTGGTGGGTAAGTCATGAGATCATTCATAGAGACAAATCAAGTTTTAAGGTACCCTTCAAACAATGTTGCACGTCTTTGCCTTAACCTTGCTTAAGCTTTGAAGTTTTGGTGAACAATAAGGTAACGTCATTTTCTATGCTAATTAAAATGCTAAAACCAATTTTTCTATAGCATAAAAGGTGACCTCTAGCTCTATGACAACACTACCCTTTGCTTTGAAATCTGTATGTATCCCTTCGGGTATGCGTTGTCCACTAATCTCTTGCAAAAATGGAACAATGAGTGGAGCAAATGGTCTAAACATGATGCCATGATTCCTTAGGGTAGAACAAAGAGATGGCATGGCAAGAGGATAAAGGTGAAGGAGTTTAACCAAGGAGGCAGGGTCCTCATGTTCAACTCAAGGGTCAAGCTATTTGGCCATGGGAAACTAAAGAGCAAGTGGGAAGGACCATTCCTTATCATCGATGCTGTGACCCACGGAGCCATCTTGCTCTAGGACGACGACGGCAACATCTTTAAGGTAAATGGCCAGCGTCTTAAAGTTTTCTGTGAGCATGAACCACCAGAAAAAGAAGTTGACATGTTAGAATTTATCATTAATCCTAAATTAACATAAATAAAATCTATATGTCTTCACTTCTTTTTGCTTTTGGTTAGTTTATGCACTAGTATAGGTTGCACATAACTAGACTTGTCTCTAGGCTAAAAACTAGCCTAGGGAGGCTCCATAAGGAGGCCAGGAGACCGCCCAATGGATACATCCTTGGCCACCGTTTAGAGAATATGTAGAAGGGAGTAAGGAGAGTCCCGAGCCAAAGCCACTTGGTCTGGTTTCACCAGATGTGGGTCGACCGATTGCCTCGGGGAGCCATCTAGCTTGACTCAGACTCTAGAGACGTTGCCCAATGATCACAACACGCCCTCAGTCAAAATCCTCATGAAAATAGGGGTTGTGAATGTTGGCATGATCTCCTTTTAACCTGTCCTTCCCTTGTCCCTTCTTCCACCTCACCTCCTTCCACCACCAGCTGCTCTACTTCTCCCTTGTGCCTTCCAAGCCACCAAGAGAGCCTCCACCATGGCCCTAACTCATGATCTTGGCAAGATGCCCATTGTTCCCTATGGGGAAGGCCCTTCCAACCCTCTAAACACCCATCTAGAGAGCCAAACTGCCATCATGATCATTGACACACTAGAGGTGGAGCCCTTGGACATGATCCCACCGGCCGGAGGCAGCCAGGCACCATGAGGGCATCAAGCGACCTCAATAGAGGTTGGCCAACCTTACCCAGCCCTCCAACCCATCCTTGTGATGCTTCTCAATCTCTGACTCCATGTAGAGATCACCATCTCCTGGGGGATGTGTCAAGTGCGAAAGAAGCTTCGGGAGTCGCTGGAGTCCATGACCTCCCCCAAGACGGTTCGGTGGACGTGTGATCCACCATCGATCAATGAACCATTGGGGCAATTTGAGGATGATGATCGCACCGAAAAGAGTGATGTGGAGAGGCTCCTTCGTGTAGTTTCTACACTTTGGAACGATAATAGGGCTTTAGAAGAGCGAGTAGACGAGTTGAGGAAGGCTCACTTAGATCTAGATGACAACTTCCACGCTCTTTGCATTAGCACCGATGTGAAGATGAAGCGCCTCGCTAAGGCCATAGGTCAAGAGGATCTCCTCTTTCCACCCTCTCCTTAGGCATCTTAGGCCCTTTCACAATAATTCTAGGCACTTAGGTTTGTTTGATTTCATTTCCTTCATTTTATTTACATCAATGTAACATGTGCCTATGATTAATTAATGGAAAATAAGTTTTGGTTCTGCTGGTGTGTTACCACCAGTAGAGCCCCTGCACTTGATGGTTCTTTTCTATTCTTTGTGAACGAGTACACAGTGAACCAAGTGTCGGGGGCGTCAGATGACACCCCAAACACACCTTGGCACCACTTTGAATATGGAACATTGATGTCCATGGCAAAACACATTTGCTAGTCAAATCTAGGCTCTAATGGCCACTTTTTGAGGTCGGGCAACCGCCTTATGGACACACAACCAGAAAGCGCAAGTGTAGGAGTATGTTTTTAGAGGCAAGGACACGCATGTCGAACACCGAGATGGCTAGAGGCCCCAATGTGGGGTCGGCCGACCTCACAATGGACCTCTGGGCCCACCAGTCAGCATCCACTCCTCTTCAATCTTTTACTTGACTGGTTTGCCACGCTCATTCCCTCTTTTGGTGCACTTTTCCTTTATTTTTGTTTATTTCCCTATAATGAACAAATAAAAAATAAATAAATAAAATATATATAATAAATAAGAATAAAATAAAAACAAGAAGATCTGCATCTGAAAATAAAGTTTGAGAAAGTGACATGATTTATGACATTTGAAGGGTAGAAGCGTCATAAAGTTTAATTCTTGCATATACTTATGCTTGTGGGAAACATATCTTGATAGGAAATCATATTGGCTAAGTTGTTGACAAATGTGATATGGTTCTTGGCTCAAGATTCATACCTTTTCTATTCAAAGTACTTGGAGATTAATTTTTGAAAATGTCATAAAACCATAAGTGTCACTTACTCCTCAATAGTGAGAAATTCCTACCAGAGCCATATATGTTCTTACAACATTTGCAAAACCTTCTTTATATGCTACTTGTATTTATATTGAGTTTGGTCAAACCTTGTTGACCCTTGTTGAGAATTTTGTCATAGTCCCAAGATCAAGATCACGTACACACCACATACATATGCTACTTCTACACTAGAAGTACACAAAAACATGCTCTTCATTTGCTACCAAATAAATACTCCAAGTTTAGTATGATCTCTCTCTGAAATTATTGCAAAAGAGATATGGCTATAGAAAGATATTCGGAGAAAAAAAGTGAGCAAAAATGAAAAGCTCATGTCTCAAAAAAAGATAAAAAAAAAAAAAAATAGCCATATCTCTAACTAATCATAAGTAAAGAGAGATCATGCTTGTCTAAGGAGTACAAAAAAAGTCTATCATCATTTTCCACAAACTTGCACATCTTGATCTAGGTTTATGACATTCTTCTCCTTGGATCCATGTTTTGACTTTACAATATATGCAATGCAAGTATGCTCTCTTGTTTGTCCCTACCTGAGCTCCACATAAGCCTAATAGATGTAGGATGAAACAAAAAGAAGGCAACTTCATATTATGTGTTTGTAAGGACTCATACACATTTGAGTGATTTGAGGGTACTATTTGAGGAGTAAGATTGAACTATGTGCTTTCTTTTGAAAACTTATAATAAAAACTCTAAGTACCAAGGAGTGAAAAAGGGAAGATGACTTTGCTTTGAGAACTGTTCCATTTCTCAACATCTTAAGGATATATGCTAGACAGTGACACATAACCCACTTGTACAAGGTATGTCTTGAATAAAACTCATGATTGCTATATATCTTGAAGATGTCATGATCATTGTATTCTTTTCTCTCTAACCTTTACTCGAGGACGAGCAAAGACTTAAGTGTGTGTGGGGGTCTTGTTGACGGTAATTTCACCATGTTTTTACACCATCAAAACCCAAAACAAAACACTATTTCTAGGAGCTAACAAGCAAGAACATAGTGACTTAGGTACAAATAACTTGGTTCCACATGTACATGGCATTATTTGCTTGTAGGTACACAAAGCATGGACTCTAGGTGGATGGAGGCTCCATATGCAAGTTGCCCAACCTGAATATGGACCCACTGCCCCCTCTCAAGCCTCCCATGATCCTCCCAACACTTCTAGAGTCAATCTCCACCTTTGGATCCCAAGGTTCTCTTCTCCTATTGGCTAGAAGGGACAACACACGGACTCATGGTCCCACAACGAAGCATCCAACATGACCAAAGTATCCAACCTTTACTATGGCACGTGGGGACACCTTCTAGAAGATGGTGACATGGCCTAGGGGTCATATATAGGTTGTCCAACCTATATATTACCACTACCTAGCTCCCACTCACTCCATGACATGTGGGACTCCTTCTAGAAGGAAGATGGATGGACCCACCTATCATTGTGGCTATCCAAGCTTAGCTTTCTTCCATCGCCTCTATGCATGCCTCCATGCAAGGGCCTTGATCTCCATCATCCAAGTCAAGATGGTTTGATCCAAGGATGGAGAAGGGATGTCACGCGGATCGTTGATGTGGCGTCGGAGTAGCCCCTACTCCACCTCCACCTATAAATCTCCACATGGTATCTTCTCCATCCGACGTGTACCAATGGGACCTACAGTTACTCATCCGTGATGCTTGCAATTCATCATAAAAGTCTTCGCTCGATCCTTTCTCCATGCGACGTGTACCTATGGGACCCTTCTCCATCCGACATGTGGAACCTGATGTCTTACATGTCATGTGTACCTATGGGGCCTTTCTCCATGTCCATCCGACCTATGGGACCCGATGGCTTGCGTGTCACCTATGCTTGTGGACCCTTCTCTATTTGACTTGTGGGACCCGACGGCACCTTTCTCCATCTCCATCCGACCTATGGGACCCAACGACACCTTTCTCCATCTCCATCCAACCTATGGGACCCAACGGTTTGTGTGTTATGTGTACCTATGGGACCATCCGACTTTTGGGACTCGACAACTTGCATATCACTTGTTGCCACCGGGGTTTTGTAAATTCAAACTCAAAAAAACCATGAGACCTAAGAGTCAAACCCAAGACCCAAAGCAAGGAATAGACCATCTTCACCATTGCGTTAGATGCCTGGTTGTGTTGACATGTCTTTGGAGTAGTATATGTTCTTAGCTATAACGACCCGAGTTCGTTGCAACCTAGGCAACCATTTTGATTTATCAAAAGGAGTCCATCGCCAACCATCAGTGAAGACTAACACCGTGAAACACAACACTCGATATCAAGAACATCCATTCAATGACTTAGTCAATTCAACAAAGATAGGGAATACCAAACCGTCCACCAGTATACCGGACCATCCGATAAGTGTTAGGGTAGAATAGAGCTAAGTGGAAATTAAGTTGTTTCTTATTTATGGACTTGGACCCACATATCAGCATGAGTTGAGATACTTCACCAGCTGAAGGAGCACCCTCTCACTCACCCTTTCACAATCCACTCAGTTGCAAACACCCTCTCACTCTCTACCTCTCAAGAACAAGGAAGAACCCTAGAACTAGAGAGAGAAAGGAATGAAGAGAAGATTGAAGGAGGGAAAGAGGAAGAAGAAGAGAAGCATTAGCACCTCCCCATGGATTCCATCAACCTCTTCAACATGGATCATGGTGAGATCAAGAGAGTAGCTCCCATTTTATGGATTTTCCCTAAAGTAGTTACTGTGTGGTTTTGATAGAGGTTGGAGATGATGGAAGCTTGGATGGAAGGAGAGTTGGATCTTCAATCTTTAGGCTATGGAAGCTCTTGATCTCGAAGCCAAGGATCTCTATCTCAATCTTAAGGTTTATCTCTCATATAATGAGTTTTGGTTTAATTCCTAAGCCTTGAGCCACACTTAGTGAAACTAGCTTATAACCTAGCCATAGTGAGCCTAGTAAGCCACCTAAACTACCATAGGAATGTTTGGCACATGCAAGATGCATAACTCCACAAATCATTGCTTGAAACCCTAGGATTTCCTTAGAGCATAGGTTATGTCGCCCATGTGATGGAGTGTCCATCAATCCATAGGAAACCACTTAGGAACCTTATCCCCTGTTAGCCTAGCACAACAGAGCATCCGCGGTACCACGCGGAGTAACCATTGAACTATAGAGAACAGTAACCCAGCAACCCGAGAGCACCCAGTTCATACTGGAGCATCCGTAGATTGACCGGACTATCCGATGTGGATAGAGAACCCAAGAAATGCCTAAGTCCCAAACCTATCAGAGTCTCCATGAACTCCACGGAGCAATCACCAATTAGTATAGAGCCAGACCAGAGACAACCCATCTCAGTATCTAGTACAACAGAGTGTCCATCAGTAGAACAGAGTGTCCGCCAGTCACAGGAAGAGTGAGCTAGCTTAAGCAACGTACTCTAGTAACCAACCCACAACCAAGAGAACTTAGTCATACCCAATGTAGTAGTAGAGCCACAGTTAGATGTCTCTCCATAAGTACTAAGGTAGCAACCTAATCCTATCCAACCATATTCCTCCTCATCATTCTGATCATCGATGTATCTCTTAGATGATCTTCTGTATTCTCTTAGGAACGTGCGTGAGTCTTCGTTGTCAGCTTCTAGATGTCTGGACGGCAACACCATCATGCAAGCACCTCAGTATTATAAACCCTACTTCGGATACTTATCAAGTTGCATTACGAGTCTTGCATCGCATGTAGTCTTAGATAATGATCACTCTTATACTACACCTAGAGTAGCCTAATAATCTATAGAAGCCTCTCATCTAAACAATAGGAATGGGAACGCTTAATGCTTATTGCTTAGTGGAGCGTGGTGGCATTGGCATCCATGTCCATCGTGTGCCGTGGTAGAGGTGACAGATCCAATCTATAGGTCTCCTCTCTCTCCTTTTCCTGTTCGCTTCACTGTTTTGGTCCTTGCTTGAACATGAGATATACAAGAAACATTGGCTCAGGCGTCCTTTTGGAGGCTAGGCGGCGGGTCTTCCCGATGAAGTAGGGTGGAATTATTGTTCGTATCCGTCATGTGCCGCTGCAAAGGTGACAAATCTGATCCACAGGTCTCCTTTCTCACCTTATCCTGTTCGCATCACTATTTTGGTCCTTGCTTGAACATGAGGTATACAAGAAACATTGGCTCTGGTGTCCTTTTGGAGGTTAGGTGGTGGGTTGTCCTAGTGGAGCATGGTGGCATTAGTGTCCGTGTCTGTCGTGTGCTGCAGCAGAGGCGACAGATCCAATCTGTAGGTCTACTTTCTTGCCTTTTCCTATTCATTTCACTATTTTGGTCCTTGCTTGAACATGAGGTATACAAGAAACATTGGCTTAGACATCCTTTTAGAGGCTAGGTGGTGGGTCTTCCTAGTGGAGCATGGTGGCATTGGCATCCGTGTTCGTCGTGTGCCGTGGTAGAGGCGATAGATCCGATCCGTCAGGTCTCCTTTCTTACCTTTTCCTGTTCGCTTCACTATTTTGGTCCTTGCTTGAACATGAGGTATACAAGAAACATTGGCTTAGGCATCCTTTTGGAGGCTAGATGGATAGTCTTCCCAATGGAGCGTGGCAGCATTGGTGTCTGTGTCCGATCAAGTGCCGTGGTAGAGGCGACAGATCTAATCCACAAGTCTCCTTTCTTGCCTTTTCCTGTTCGCTTCACTATTTTGGTCCTTGCTTGAACATAAGGTATACAAGAAACATTGTAGCATTTTAGATCTAGTTAGGCCAATGATGATAAAAAGAACTAGGAGGTGGCACTGGTTGGTTTTCTACTAGCATGTGTTACTTGCAGATCTGTTTGAAAAACAAACAGGCCCTTCGCTTCTATCTTAAACTATTTTTTTCTGTCTAGTGCTTGCTTGATTCTACATTTCTATTTTGTATGCTCCGGTGCCACTAGTGGTCCTTATGGTATTTTGAACTTGTAACATATCTGAGGCCACATTTCTGTGCCAATGATGTCTACATGGCTATTTGATGTATTAGGATACAGCTCATATGTTTGCTTTCTGTGTCTTGTCCTTGTTGACAACCAAGTTATCCATTTGGTTCCAAACAAGATGAAGGCATCAAAAGCAAATCAATGCTTTGTGTCCATCATTCACATGACTAAGGCCACTAATTAATGTCTAAGCTGCATATGTTGCTACAGATGCCAATGATGATCACTACCACTTGCTCACTAACACTCTACTTGTGAAAACTAAGGTAGCCTATTCGGGTTGTGCATATTTGAGATGAGTCATCCTTGCTATGTTGTGTTCGATGGACATAAGCCAGGAGTTTACTACAACTAGCCTAACTACCATAGATAGGTTCATAAGTTTCATGGTGCTTGTTTTAAAAAGTACAACTCCTATGAAGAAGGAATTGTTGACTTCAAGTCAAGAACCAACTCAAATCTAGCCTTAGCTCATGATGATGAGTTCTATCTTCAAAACCCAATAGCTACTCCACCCTCTTTGTCCTTCAAAACTGTTGTAATTGTAGTCCTCTTAATCTTTGTCTGTCTTCTATGGAAGAAGCTCTGAGCTCATGTATTGATTGTAAGTGTGATGGTTAGACTTGATTTAGCTGGAATTGTAATGGTTACAGCTCCATTAACTGCTACTCTAGTTTGAGTTATATATATCTATGTGGTGCTACTCTAAATTTATTTGAGGTCGTACCATGAAAATTGTTAATGGTTGTTAAAGTTGCACTTTGGTTTGAGTTGTGGACTTCACTGATGGATCTTTGTTGGATTATTTTCCTCTTCAGTTATCTTATTACTGAGCAAGCTCTCATTCTACTACACACAGATGAAATGGAGGAGGCCCCCAACAAGAGGAACACACTAGCCCACCTCATGGATGATGCCATTGTCGAGATCCTCCGCTTCCTCCCCGCCCGCTCCTTGTTCTCTGCTACAATGTGTCTGTCGCTCCTGAAACCACCTCTTCAAGGACTACAACAACCATAAGGTGCTGCCCTGGACTCTGGCCGGCTTCTTCTATGACTTTGACCAAGGCCATCAACGCTACACCAGAGTCACTGGTGAACACCTGTCCTTGTCCTTCTTGCCCTTCACCTTGGACAATGTAGCTGTCTTAGATATCTGCAATGGCCTCATCCTATGCTGGTGCTGAATGGTTGATGGATTATACCTCTATGTCATCTGCAATATGGCAACCAAGAAGTTCAAGGAACTGCCGCCTAGCATCCATTCTGTTGGTGAGGCTCGATTGGGTTCGATCCGACAGCCTCCTCGCACTTCCATATCATTGAATATATAGAAGAGGAGCAGGATGATGAGTGCAAGGGTGTGGACATCTACTCATCTAAAACTATAGCATGTATCTATAAGGAATCTAAATGGGGACCGAATACTTGTGTGACAATTGAGAGATCAGAAGAAATGAGATCATTAGAAATTGTGTATCTTAACAGTTGTCTGCACATTATGGGGTACTCAGGGTTTTACCATTAGATACTTGCTATGTATATGGAGGGAGAGACATGGAGGAAAATTCCTTGCCCGCGTGGTTCTTCACCCTCCATCCATCAAGCTCAGAGTCACTTGTGTGTATGTACTATTCATGGTGGCAACATGTCCAAACTGTCAATCTAGATCCTTGAAGACTATGGTACTAATAAATGGATATTGAAGCATACTATCAGCATTCTGAAGGTGTTTGCATAGACTAACATTGAATTTAGTTATTACTTGTACTACGATGTTAATGAGTACTACTCAATGGTTCACCCAGAATGGAATTTGTTTCTTTTTGTTGGGGTTGGGGGGGCAATGACATCATCGCATATAACTTGGATAGCAAAAAAGTTCATGTCATCCCTACATGTTGTAGTCAGTTTTTGAAATGTGGCATCCTAAACTAGCTTATAACCTAGCCATAGTGAGCCTAGTAAGCCTCCTAAGCTACCATAGGAATGTTTGGCACATGCAAGATGCACAACTCCACAAATCTAAGCTTGAAACCTAGGATTTCCTTGGAGCATAGGTTCTATCACCCGTGTGATGGAGTGTCTATCAAACCGATGGACTGTCCATCAAGCCATAGGAAACCACTAAGGAACCTTATCCCCTGTCCATGGTACCACGTGGAGTAACCATTGAATTATAGAGAATAGTAACCCAACAACCCGAGAACACCCAGTTCATACTAGAGCATCCGTAGATTAACTGGACTATCCGATGTGGACAGAGAATGCTAGAAATGCCTAAGTCCCAAACCTATTGGAGTCTTCGCAAACTTCATGGAGCATCCATCAATCAGTATAGAGCTAGACCAGAGACAACTCATCTCGGTATCCAGTACAACGGAGTGTCCGTCGGTAGAACAGAGTGTTCGCCAGTCACAGGAAGAGTAAGCTAGATTAAGCAACCTACTCTAGTAACCAACCCACAACCAAGAGAGCTTAGTCATACCCAATATAGTAGTAGAGCCATAGTTAGATGTCTCTTCTTAAGTAAGGTAGCAACCTAATCCTATCCACCCATGTTCCTCCTCATCATTCTGATTGTCGATGTATCTCTTAGACGATCTTCCGTATTCTCTTAGGAATGCGTGAGTCTTTGTCTTCTTCTTCTAGATGTCTGGATGGCAACACCATTAGGTAGGCACCCCACTATTATAAACCCTACTTTGGATACTTATCATGATGCATTACGAGTTATGCATCGCATGTAGTCTTGGATAATGACCACTCTTATACTACATCTAGAGTAGCCTAATAATCTGTAGAAGCCTCTCATCTAAACAACGGGAATGGGAATTCTTATTGCTTATTGCTTATTGCTTAGTTGCTTGGGCAATGGTAGAAGTCGAGCTTGAGAAGGGAAGTCATACTCGCACGTGTAGGATGCTACACCTGGATAATTAACCACTAAAACCAATAAGGGTACAACTTGACTTACCTAACTAATCTAGCTAAGGACTAATATCCCTAATATGATAATCTTGATGATAACTTGGATACCTTGCTCATGCGAGGGGTAGGTCATTGTGAGTGTGGGATCTCAGACGACGTAGCTCATGGAGCAGTAAGGACCGTGTAATAGGATATGTAAGTCCGAGTAACTACCGTACATACCACATGTCATGGATGGGATCGACAAGCCAAGTAACTAATTGTCACCTATTTATCCATAAAACTAGCAAGGGGGCTGGTATCAGTCGGGAATGTCCGGGACATTGACTGGGAAACCGCTTGAACCTTTCATCGGGCACTCGGGCCGGATTAGGGAAATGTTGGAGACATGAGGCAACCCTTATCTCTGGTGCACAAGATATGGAGGTTCATCCTATTTCTCTGTGTGGGTACAGTGTACACCTCTACAAAGTCTTGAAAGCCTAGAGTCCCTCGGGATGGAACTATTCGGTTGTTCTTTCTTTCTATACCCATGGTTGCATGAACAATGGACTATGAGCACTTTGTTATAATGATGAATACCTTTACTTCTATATTGAGCATGGCATGACATATTCTTAATGAACATCATTGCTTTCCATACTCATACAAATGCCTGATAATCACCTTATGCATCCACCAAACATTATATGTTGGAATTAAGTCCTGCGAGTACGCGATGTACTCATGATGTAGCCGTTAAGTTGTTTTGTAGGAATGTTGTAGACCGATGGAGGTCAAGTCTCCATCACCGCTGCCTAGTAGCATCAGGGAAGGGCAAACCCGAGTATGCTACACGTTAACTCCACAGTCTTGTTCGAGTGACCTTGAGTGATTACTTTAGAATGGATCGGATCATGCAATTTATGTAAACTCTATTTTGTAAGCTTTTTAGTATAAGTTATTTGAGCATTATTCATTAGACTATGTTAGTTTGGTATGTGAACTGATGCGTGCCACTCAACCTGATCCTGAAGAGGAGTTGCTTAGTGCACTCATAGGGGCCGTATGACTTGGTTTTGCTTAAATTGAGCACGTCAAGTGGATGACACTCGATTTAGGTGAAGTATCGCGATGGGCACCCCACAACCACGGTATCGGAGCAATGGTTGGCTTGCATACATAATCCACCTACTAAACTCTCACCGACTAATGAGTAGTGTTCAAGTAATTTGAGTAAAAGTTGGAATTCTACCAACCAAGGGTTTAACACTAGGAGTTAATGGTAACCCTCTTCTGATTAGTTTGCTCTAGCCGATCACCTACGTCAATTAGAATGTTAATCATCCAAACATTTTTGAAAACAAAAGAAGTTTGGAAAGGTCTGTGAACATCAGCCCTGGGCAGGAATAGTAGGACTCTCCAAGTGAGAAGTGGCCTACCATAGTCATCTTACGCGTAGTATGTCTCGGCAGTAAAGTAGTTTGAGAGAACGTTAGCGATCCCTATCTCTCTTATCCTTGGAGGCCGATCTCTTTTGTGCTCTCCAATTTCTCTAGAAGTCTAAGAATAGCCTATTATCTCTCCAACGTTAGTCAACCAGCATCAGTTGACTGGCACTATACCGCCAGCACCCCGTATCGCCTTTGTCAGGGACCCTTTGACCATTCTGTTCACTCAAATGGGATGGAAGACAAGAACGACACACGACGCTCGCACATATGCTGCAGCGGCCAACAGGACCCTGGTGCGACACCGCTACCACCACAATCTATAGGGTTAGCAGGACCCACATGAAGAGGAGGACGGCACACCTCCAGGAGCCTTATTTACTCTTTCTTTTTCCCTCTTCCCCTTGGCTATAACCCCTGCTTTCCCTTGGGCTCTAAAAGGGAAAGCGGGGCATCCCACTAAGGGACATCGAAAAAACGATCGCATATCACACCGCATCGCACATCGAACAAGTGTACCACATAGCATCGGTACATCGCACTGCATCAGATAAAAAACCTCTAGCATCGAGCAATCGAACCAGAGAGACTTGGGAGCTCCTCCCTCTATCACTAGTTTGTAACCCCCTACTATGAACTTTTCAGTGCTAGTAACATGAGCAGCAGCAACAAACTAGATGTAGGGACATTCTACCTAAGCCAGTATAAACCTCATGTCCTCTTAGCACACCATCCGAGCCAGACGCGCAATAATATAAATTTACTCATTGGTGTTTACTCGAAACACCGACACATAGGTTCTATCACCCGTGTGACGGAGTGTCCGTCAATCCATAGGAAACCACTAAGGAACCTTATCTATAACACCCTAGGTGTTAAGCATGCATTTGGCATTGGCATTGCATGAGCACAAGCATCATTGATCATTCATGAGCATGAGCATCTCAAATTTTATGTCTATGATTGCTTATATCACATGTGTTTGTGACTAAATGCTTTACACATGCTAGGGTTTAAATGTGACCAATGTATAAAATGCTTGTGGGACCCTAGGAGTACCTTAAACATGTTTATAATGTCACATGGAACAACTTTGGTATTCATGACTTGGACCAATTTGGCCTCTAAGTCATGGTTATAGTGTAATCTACAATTTTCAAGTTACACGTTTGACCTAAGTTGAACTATACACTAGAGGCTTTGCATGGCTGTGCATCCTTAAGAAAAGTTGTAGTATTTGACTAGAGTAACAACTCTTATTTTTGGGTCAAGAGCTAATTCAGTGCCTAACATGGCCAAATAGGGCTCACAACAATCAATAAAATGTTATTTTCAACTTGGAAAAATTTGCTGTCTTGAACTGATTTTCAGTTTCGATGTACCCTACTTTGGAGCTTTGCATTTTGAAAACTGTGGTGAATTAGATGTTACTCCCTAAAGCAAAGTTAGAGTTTACATGTAGCTCTACAACTTTTAGTAATGGAGTTTTTGCTAACTCGCCATGGATTAGGAGATATAGGTGGATGAACTCGCGCCGTCAGTCACCGATCACAGACCTGAACCGGCGGACGCCACACCATCAGTGGCCGACCAGCCATAGGCCCCATGTGCCACGTGGTGGCCATATGCTAGTGTTGCCCCAGCCGGTCCGGCCATAGCGGATTGAAGACTGAGGCGACCCTGCTGCTCCATTCATTTCCCACTCTCTCGATCTCGCTCGCCTTCTCTCCTGCCCACGCACGTAGCAACGCTGCCGTCGCCATCGCCGTGTGCCTCCGCCATGCTCGCTCGCCATGCATGCAGCACCACTATCTAATCCACCTCGCCCACATCTGTGCCACCACCTCCTTTACCACCTCGAACCGCCTTTGTAGCCGCTCGAGCCTTGGTAAGGCCCCCTTTCGACTCGCCGCCACCGCGCTCTTAGCTCCTCGTGGCCAGCTTACACAGAAGCACCTCCGCTCTCTCTCTCCCTCATCTGGTCTTCACTCTAAGTCCTAGCATCTAAACCCATCATCAATTTAGACGCTACCGCCTGGTTGCGCCGGAACGCGTCGCCGCTCTGCACACGACCGCCATGGCCGCTGTGGCACTTGAGCTCGTTGTTGCTGAGCTGGCCCATTGCCTCCATCCTCTCTCGCATGCCTTAGGTTGAGTAACCATAGACCTAGTAGGTGGCATGATGGAGACCCGCCTCTCGCAACTGTGTAGCCAGAACGGTGGGAGCACCGTCGTGCTCCGTGCGCCGCCACGCGGACATGCACGCGGTCAGAGCTCACCGCTGCCTCGTCGGAACCCTAACCCACCCTAGCTAGCTTCGTTAGGTTACCGTGAAGCCATGATGCTCCTTGACTAAGCACACCATGGCTAGAGAATGCCGACGTACCGCCACGCTGCCTCCGCCGTCCGCCATCGCCGCCGGCGAGGGTGCTCCAGTGCACCGTCGGTCTAACGAGGGGTACCACTAGGTGCAGGGGATCATGGGGAGTGCAACAGTGAAGACGCTACCACTAGAGACCTCACCGTCGGTGAGCTATCGCCAGTCAAACGCCGTCCTCTGTTCTGTTTCGCTGACGGGTGGGTCCCGTTGACCGCGAGCCCCATCTGTCAGTCTGTGTGTTTGTTTTGATTTTCTTATTTTTTTCACAGATTTGAATACCAACTTCAAAAATTCATATCTAGAGCTAGGAGTGTCCAAATTTAGTGAACCAAATTTTGTTGGATTACCCATGAAGTGTAACATTTGATAAAAATATGAAATGTGCTGTTTCTAGTATTTTTATGGGAGAATAAAATGGAGCTAAATAAATGCTTTTTAAATGTTTTCAATGTTGTAAAATGCATAACTTGACGTAGGAAAGTGATAAAATTGAGATTCCAATTTTTCTGATCTTGTGTTGACATGCTATAGCTAAGAAAAATATTAAACCTACGGTACGAATGCTTGGAATATGGTCTTCCTATTTAATCTTAAATAATTGCTAGTTTCTAGTGAAAATAAATGAGGTAAAAATACATAACTAATGAGCAAGAAAATTTTTACACGGTGTTATGGTACTAGGATACATGTAATGAAAAATATGAAATATGTTGTTTGACACTCTTCACTTGGCTAAACTATTTTTGCTAAAACGAGCCTATGCAACTTGTTATTGTTGTATAGATGGCTATACTTATACAAATGACATGAAATTTGAACATTAGACTTTTGGGAACATAAGTAGGCTACTGTAATTTTTTCATAATTTATTATGCAATTTTGATATATTTTCCTTATTTCACCTTAGTGTCCAAATAAATTAATAAATGCATTTACATAGTTTATTTGGGCTAGACCATCATGGTTTCTAGAGTGTATGATGCCTATGAACTTTTGGCACCATTGGTTGTGCCCAAATTTGATTTCTTGTATGCCGTGAAATATTAATTGCTCTATAATTCAAATATAGTGACTGTTTGGACAGTTTCGGTTGTGAAGTAAATTGCATGGGTAAAACGATGTTTGCTGTGAATATTGTCCATAACAAAGTTGTAGATAACTTACTTATATTGCTTGTGTCAACTTTTCATGGCAATTGGCTAAATGGTTTGAGAGTTAAAGATATTAAAATTTGGTCTCTAGAAATGCTTACTCTCTGGAAATTTCTGGATAGACCTAGGAAGTTTACCTATTTTGACTAGCATAATGGTTGAATCACCTTTTGGTGATTAAATCAAAGTTGTAGGAAATTTTATAATCTTTCCATAAAATCTGAGATCATAGTATTTGGTTGAGTAGAACTCTGGATATAGCTAAAATAATTAGCTGTTGTTTATAGTAGGAAATGACTAAGTCAATTGTAGTCATTTGTCCTATGTGATGCTTGTGTTGATGCTTAGACTAATTGAGATTAATTGTTAGCTATAGGTTCTAGGCCTCTTACAGATGATGAACAACTTTATCTTAGGTTGCAAGAACTTGGTGAGTGTATATTTCTTGTATTATAGAAGAGATATGCACCTACTCAGTAAAGATCAATTAGAAGAAAGTTATACATTTACCTTGCCCATGAATGTTAAACTTATCATACACCTTGTAGATAACCATGATCAGACATATGCGATTGATCATTTCATCTCTTATGCATTCATGATACTCATTTGTGCATATGCATGCAATGGTTCCTCGGAAGGAGTGACGCTTCTTGAGTTAGAACCCGAGCATCAAGAGGAGCAGTAGGTAGCCTAGGAGCAGGAAGTTTAGGCAAAGGAGGAGTCAACGTAGAAGATCTCCTTGAGTGTCCTGACCACCAACCTTCCTTGTTCCTGAAAGGCAAGCCCCGGAGCATTATAAGCCTCCTATGTTTTTACAAATATCACTTGCGTCCTTTATGTTTGATGCATTAGGTTATAGGAGTTGGTTGAAAACACTTGCTGCATATATTCCCCTTGGCCAGGCAAATATATCTTGAATCCTTAGTAGGTCCAGGATTGAATATATGCTTAGCCATGCTTAGTTCGGTAGAAGTCAGGTGATTTCCTATCACCTGAAACATATAGGTAGATAACTGATCATGGTTGGCTATAACAACTATTGTAGAAATAACCATGTGTTGATGGATAAAAGGAGACCGGACAGGATTGTGATAGAGAAACACAAGACATGGAGGTCTTGGTGCCTATTTATCCCCATCTATGTCGGTTAAGGACTGATTCAGCTGTATGTCCTCATGTCATGTTGAACGCATGCCTAGCACTTAGTTGGTCGAATAAGTCATTCCAACCACGAAGCCGAGTAGCTCAATTAAGGCCAGGCCCGGGTAAGTGAAAATGCGCATACACTGGAGGTAGTAAGGATGTGCAGAGAGCCAATGGCGTGAGTCCAAGGGCGGGTTCGAGTCCCGATCTTCCTGGTAGATTGGTAGAATCTCTGAGGGTGCGACACTAATCGGACCCACGAAGTTGGTTCCTGAATTGTACCAAAGGTGACCCGATGCGACCCCGACGGGGAAGTATGGGTTTGTGTTAGGAATAATTCCCTAGCTAGGTAGGAATCGATTCGAATCGCCATCTCTCCCGGATAGTGAGAACTTGATTGAGCAGCGGCAACATAGAGTAACTTAATGGAAACTTGATGGTTATGTTGATGCTCAAATTATTCTTATACCGGATATGGTTACTAATGCTTGTTAGCTTAATCAAGTGATTGCTCTAGTATAGGTGATAATCCAGAGATGATTAATTGAATAGGTGTTCAAATTAATGATAGAGGTACTAAATCTCCAAGTTATGTTACTTAAGCTTTTATGCAAAATGTTGTCAAGCTAACTCCACCGATAAAGCCTTGCATACTCCTTGGTGTCATATTATTTCTGGTTTATGACGAGTAAGTCTAGCTGAGTACATTCTCGTACTCAGGGTTTATTCCCTCTTGTTGTAGATGACATGATGTATCATGGGTATTTTAAGAACTACCTTCATCCTGCCATGGATGAGGACTAAACCATGGGGCATGGTACTCCTGAGTTATCACCTCTGTTCTGCTTTTGCTGGAAATGACCATGGTACTGGCATGTATTTGAACTAAGAGTGATGTTGATGTCAAACTGCTTTGCCTCCGCTATATGAACTTGGTTTGAAATAACTATGTGAACTCCGATATATGTGAGATACTTGTGAACTATTTGTGAATTGTGATGTAACATCTGACTGGTTGTGTTGAATCATATATGATCTTGTTTTGTATGTTGGTTTGTTTGAGATCCTTCATGATTTCATCGGACTACCGGGTTTATATGGGCTCAAGTATGACGGTTTGATCACTTCGGTGATTGCTATTGTACTTGTGCTCTTATAAATTGGACGGTTCTATTACAGCTGGCATCGGAGCAAGGTTCAACACTAAACTGGTCATATGGGTATTTAAAACAAAGGTTTTGTTTTATAAAATCAGTTTGACAACTTATAGCTATATATAGGTATGTTAAAAATCTAAATTTTTAAATTTAGAGTACACTAGTGGTCATATCCTTTATGCCCAGTTAAGGACTATCAGGTGGCTAATTAAGTACTAACATGGGGATTTTTACTTTTGTCGTCCATACGACGTGCTATTATATGGATGCCATTCACTTGAGTGGTAATGTATGGATCGAATGCCTCTACGCCAAGGTAAGAAGGTAAGTTGATAAGTGGCATGACCGCAAGATGTGAGCATGTGGTCGGGGAGAGCTAGCTTTGATACGGCTGTATATGCGTGCTTGCATGTGTGTATGGTGCGTATTTAATTGTGGGTAATAAAGTGTCATCGGCTAGCTTTGATACGGAAGTATATGTAGGGATATACATATATGGAAGTATTTAGTTGCAACCTAGAGCCTAGATTTACATTTTTGCATATATAATTGTTGGGATGGGCTTAAATGAAATTCTTGTGCAGGTACACTAACAGCAAAATGTGTAGGCTGGTTAGTTACGTATATTGAGAGAACATATGTATGTCACCATGTATGTCGTTAGAATTTTAAATTTTTCCTAAGATTTGTGAGGATGTACGGAACGTGCATGCATCATGTTCACTCATGCATTTACATTTTTGCGTCCCTACCTTACTTATAATTGCTTACCCCATTCATCAAATTTCTTCTCACGTATGATATCCTCTCACAAGAGTTGCACACTTTGCTACAAATGGCAGCACCAGGAGCCCCGCCTCGTAGTAACATGTTCCTAGCTGTGTTTGGCACTCCTACCTTGCTATGGAGGGTTCTAACCTCAGTTGGGTACGCTGAGCCACCCTGCTACTTCTGGAGGGAAGTCTCAGCTAAGGGGCAACCGTGGTATGATGTATGGGTGACCATTGCAGCCCATGCAGACAGTCCACATTGGTAGGGTTGGAGTATCAAGTCAGATGGGCAGTCTCTTTGGGAAGGTGCCCAAGTGGTAGCTTTGGAGGCATTAAGTGAGATCTGTCAGGAGTTTGGTGACGAACTTGTCAATGGTCCAGCAAGAACCTTTCCCGGGTGGATCCATCGATGACCATTTGGATATAGCTGGGTGGCAATGCACTAGCAAGAGACCATGATGAGCGAGCAGAAAGCTCTAGTGTTGCTATGAGCGGTATGTTCTACTCCCTCCAAGATAGCTACGTCAGCTGTATGCTAGAGCTCCAACGAGCACAGGCCACACAACGCCAGCTGCAAGGGCATGTGCACAGGCATCGAAGGGCAGCTAGAGAGGCTCAGTGAGAAGCCGATAATGTTATTACAGCTTGGAAGCTCATCGGGTGCAGTTGGTAAATGCTGTTGTAGAAAGTGATGCATCTAGGGCAGAGTTATAGGACGTCCGTGCTAAGAGGGACAAGGTCATTCGCCTTACTAAAACTAGGGAGGTAGCTAGAATCTAGACTGTGTTTCAGGCTGCTAGGCAGGCAACGGAGTTTGATCATAGAGAGCGGGAACTCATATGCTAGATTGAGGAGCTACAGCTGGATGTTCATCGTCTGAACAACATGGTGAAACCAATTCTTCCTCAAGCTCCAGAGGTGGAAGAAGAGCCTAATGTGTTGATTGCTAAGGACGATGGGATGGATGTGGATGTCGAGGATGATCCTGAGGCAGAGGTTGAGCCTTTTGAGGACGACCACGGTGATGGTGTGTCCGACATCAACAGCGACCACCCCGAGGAGTAGCTTAGGTATAGTATCTAACTAGATGTGTTAGCTCTCTATTATCGATCTCTTATGTAATGAACTCATAAATTAGCTTTCGATCTCATGATGTACTCCTTTGATGTAATCTCGGAATCTTACATGCTTAATCTATGTTGTTGTTGAAACTTTATGAATGTCCAATTTGTGTGTGCTGACAAGTATTTGGCATGTACGGTAATGCATTGAGCGATCACTAAGTAATATAATTGGTGATGTTGTGTTGTGGAAATGAATTATTATGCTTCTATTTTATTGTCTGAATGCTAAATTCTCTCCAGTAAATTCAGTTTGGCATACTTAAATAATTCCTCTACAATTTTTCTAGCATCATCAATAATTACTCGTGGTTGCAATTCTGTAGATGACGCGCACTCATAGGGGAGATGGTGGAGATGATGCGGGTGGTAGTGGTTCTCGTGGCAATGGCAATGAGGACATCCCACCACCACCGTGTAACACCCCGGTGTTATGCCAGCATTTAGGCACTGCAAATCATGCATATTATGCATCATCAAGCATCCTAGTCATACATACCTAATCATGTAAATAATAATTGAAACCCGGCTTCGAAACATACGAAACATGCTTGTGAAACGTAAATGTTGCATACACTTGTTTAGGGTTGTTTTTGCCCTAATCATGCTTGCTAGGTTAGTAAAACTTGTTTGGTTATGATTGTAAATCATCTAGAATTATTTAGCGCAATTTTTGGAGCAAAGTTTGTATTGCAATTATTGCCAAATTCTGCTTTAAAAATAATTCTCCAAAATTAGGGTTTTGAGTTAAAATTGACATTAATTTTATAATTCAAAATCTAGATAGAATTGGACTTTGGTCATAAAAGAAAAGATGTAGAGGATTAAATTCTAAACAACTTTCATTTTTGGTACATTTTCAAAAGATGTCATTTTCTCAAAATGATATTTGAAAGCTAGTATTTGAAAATTTCTTGAAAATATAATTTGAAAAAGGCTTTTCTCCTTTCACAGACGCCGCCTCGTTTTCGCCCATGGTCAAGCCGCCCAATGAACCCCGTGCCCCATGCCGCCCACCACCTCGCCTCGGCTCAGCCCCACCCACACACGTCTGGCTCGCCTGGTGTTGAAGTCGCGCCTGCTCTCTCGCCGTTCCGACCATGAAGGAAGAGCACACCTGCATGTGGCGGCCATGCGCAGTGACGCCCGCCCGTCGTCTGCCCGACCGACTCCGCTCCACGCGCGCGCCTACACCTGCCGAGCAGCGCTGCGCTCTCCACTCCCTCACTCACTCACTCAGCAGCCGCGACAGCAGCGCGCGTGCCCGCGATCGCCACCGCGCGCCGCGCCTTGCCGACCAGCTCGCCCGGCCACCATGGCTCGCCGTTGAACCCTCCACCTTGTCCGCAGGATCGCCACCTCGCGCACCACGCTGCCGACCAGCTCGCCACGCGATTCGACCGGAGGTGAGGCCCAATCGCGTGTTTTTCCTCCGCGCTATCGCTCGTCGAAGCTCGGCCATAGCGCACGCCGCCGTGGCTAGCCCTGCCCCGCCTCGCTCTCTTCCTCTTTTTGCGCGCACCGTGGCCGCCTCACAACGGCGGAGCTCGGTTGCGAGTCAACAACGCCGCTCCGACCACCCTTGCGTCGGAACGAGCCCGTGCCGCCGCTCTGCAGTGCCGCCGCGCGCCACGGCCACCGGCCACCTTGCTCCGGTGGTCCTCTGGCCTTGCAAGTTGTACCAACGGGTGCGCATCGCTGTGTGGAGTCCAACAGTGCCGACCACGCCGCTGGCGACCTCACCGCCGGTGAGATCCGGCCGGTCAAAGCCGCCCCCCGCCCCGGGTGTCGCCATGGGGCGGTTGATCCATTTGGTCCTTGTGGCAGCCCTCTCTGGTGTGTCTGACACGGGTGCACCAAGCGATTGTGTCGGTGAAGTTTAAAAAGGATTTCAAAAATGATTTTTTAGATTTCTACTTAAAGACTTTGGAAAATGTTTGTGTACTCATTTTGGCTCCAAATTTGTTGAGACAAATTTTGCTAGGTTCCGTGTCACCAGATCTACATGAGAAAAATATTGCATGTTATTTTTAAGATACTTTTCTGTAGAGCTTTATTTAATCCTTGATATTGCTGATAACTTGAAAAATGTGTAGAAAAACCTATAGGCTTCAGAAAAATATGATTCCAAGTTTGTTAATCTTCTTATGTAATGTACTTCCTACGAAAAATATGTGTCATGCATGTGCTGTAGAAAAATTATGAGGTGTAGTTCAAGTGCCTTTAATGGCTGATGTTTGTTATTTTTGCTAGAGAGCAAAGATTATATAAAACATGCATGTGATAATTTTTGTACAGGGATTGTATGCTATGAAGATCATAGGAAAAATACTAACTCTGTTGTGTTGACACTTTTCACAGTACAAAGTATTTTCATGTTCATAATCATGCCATAGCTTGTTATTTTTGTGTAGGCTAATCCACTCATTCAAATACCATGAAAATCTGATGGTAGACTACCTACGGTAGTACTGTGCTATGGTAATTTTCAAAGATTTTTCTAAGCAATAAAAATAGATGTTACTATTCAAACCTATTATTAATTGGGGTTTAATCAAGTGTTGCTTTATGTGTGATTAAGAAATTAGTAAAGCTTTGGTGTATCTTTGAAGCATTTAATAAGATGTGTTGACTTAGCATATTAATAGTAGAAGAGAATGCAGTAGATGACATATGCTTGTAGTATATGTTCTTGGATGATGTTGACTACCTTGCATTCAAGCATACCCATTGTATTCATCTCATCCGATGCATCGATGGCATAAGCACTTACGCACATTGCATCATACAGGATCGCAAACCGAGAACCCAGTCGTCATACCCGAGGAGCCCGAGGAGCAGCTCGAAGTGCAGCCGCAGGAAGTGCCCGAAGCCGACGAGGAGGACGTTGAGGAAATTCCGGAGTGCCCCGATCACCGCCCGAGCTCCTTCGAGAGAGGCAAGCCCCGGAGCATTTTCTCCCCGGTTTGCAATTATTAATTAACTGCTTTACTTTAATTGATGCATTACGTTCAGGAGTTGTTTGCAACCGTTGCTGCATTATACCTTGTCTACCTTTGTTATACCATATCCTTGTTACCCTGGTATTCGTAGTCGAGTCAATGCTTAGCTGGCTTAGACCGGAAGAAGTCGGGTGATTTCCTGTCACCTGCGAGCTATAGGTGGTTACCTGGATCTGCTTGGATAACGATGTAGTCATGGTATAACTATGTGTTAAATGAAGTTGAGACCGGACGGAGACTTACAGAGTTTTGAACTGTAGTGCTTTCCATCCGTGTTGATTAAGGACCGACCGTTGTTGGGCCTCGAGTCATGTTGAACGCATGCCTTACATTTAGCTGGCCGGATAAAGTACCTTCCGACCACGAAGCTGGGAGATTATTTGGGCCGAGTAGGTTGCCCGCAGCGCACTGTGCCGGAGCAGGTGTGGTAGGACACGGGGGCGAGATGATAAGACCAAAGTGCAGTCGGTCGGCCCCCGGGTACATGTGGTTCCTGGCAAACTCGAGACTCCTGGATAGTTGACTCGGTGATCAATACCTCACTTTAGCAGGTGAGTGAGGTTTGTGTAAGGAATAAATCACCAGCTGGTTAGGAATCAATTCGAATCGCCATCGCTCCTGGATAGTGAGCACTTGACTTGAGTTACTTCATCGTAGTAATGTTAATGGAACACTTGGACAGTTATAATGCATATGACAATATGGAAGTGGTTAATGATCATTGGTTATCATTATTGGCTTAATCACATGTTTGCTCTAGTATAGGTGCAAATCTAGTCGACAGGTTATAATTAATTAACTTGGCAATAATGTCTTTAGAAAGGTTTTTGAAATGCTAAAAATGCTTTCTTTGTAAATGAGTCAGCTACCCTACTATAAAGCCCTTTCATAATCCTTGGTGTCATTTATTTTTGGTTATGTCAGGTAAGTCTAGCTGAGTACCTTCTCGTACTCAGGGTTTTATTCCCACTTGTTGCAGCTGGGCAGATGTATTATGGCTACTGTATCAACTGCCTTTATCCTACGATGGGTGATGCTTAGGACCATGGGCATGGTCATTCCTTACGTCTCGTCTAATGCTTTTGTTGGAGATGATCATTAGCTGGCACTGTATTTGAACTATGTGTGAGCGTGTGGTTTGAACAAATGGCGTCCACTACTTTTATTTGAACTCATTTTGTAATAACTATGTTTAAACTCTGATGTATCTGAGATGCAAACTTTTATGTAATATGTGATGGTGACCGCTAAACTTATTACGATTTTGGCTGCACGCGCGCTGTGTTTGCTAAATCGTCTGCTCTGGCGGATGATTTTCTTACTTAATTTCGTATAATTGGTCGGTTCTGTTACAGCTGGTATCAGAGCATGGTTTAGCGTGTTACTGTTCACAAGTGTATTTAAACAAAAAGGCATTTGAAAAATGTGATTTCCAAACTATAAAGTGTGCCAGTGGTCATATCCTTTATGCCTAGTTAAGGACTTTAGGTGGCTTAATTAAGTACTGACTTGGGGTTCTTGCATCATATTTCTCTTTCGTCGCTCATACGACATGCTATTGTATGAGTGCCACTTGTTTGAGTGGTAATGTATGGATCAATTGCCTCTACGCCTCGGTAAGTGTGAGTTGTGAGAGCAGGATCGGATACACCGCTGATCTAGGGTGAATGCTTATATGATGCTGGAGTAATTACATGTTCTACGCATGTTTTACAAAGGTATCTCATGTGTGGGTATTCCGTCTGTTGAGGCGATGCCGTCAATAGGATGATGGTTGTAGTTACTTCCGTTATACACGTATCTAGGGATTCGTGTAGAGCATGTAGATAAAAAATTTACTGCTTTTATGCATTCATTGGGAATTAGGCTGAAATGAATCTTCTGCAGGTACATAACAACGCTATCGTATAGAACGTATTAGCTACGTAATTGAGAGATCGTTTGTATGCCACCGAATTCGTCGCTAGAATTATTTATTTCATAAGTTTGTGAGAACGTACGGCACGTACATACATCATATTACTTGTGCATTTCATTCATGTCATGCATTCCTCCCCTTATAAATTGATTATCTCATTTTGATAAAAGTTGTATCACCTAAAATATGTTTCCCCCGGGGTAATAAAAGAACTTTTGCTACAAATGGCCCGCACGAAGTAGACCGCCTATAAGTCCACCGGAGGAAGAGCACCTCGATGTCCGTTGGCCCTGAGGGAGCACCGCACCACGGACACCTTCTTGAGCGAGTTTGGCATGCCGACCTTGCTTTGGAGAGTGCTCCATGATGTGGGGTACCAGAGGTCAAGAACCGTGTACTCTTGGAATGAGAGCCAATTAGCAGAGGATGGCCTTGCAAAGTGGTAGAGATCACGGTTCCTACTCTCGGTGATGCTCTAGATTGGGATGGTTGGCACTTGAGTTTGAGGGTCGCACTCTGCTTTGAGGGTGCGAGAGGAGCGACCTTCCGTGTCATCAGGGATATCATGAGCAGATTTCCCAGTGAGCTTTGCAGCAGCTCTAGCTGGCACCTTTCCTAGGGATGATCCTCGTGATGCCATTTGGGTTTAGCCTCAGGGAAGTGCCTTAGTCAGGGTCCAGCTGAGGGACAGGCTAGCGACAATCAGGCTATGAGTGCTATGTTCACCGCCATTAGAGCGTATGAGGGTCTCGAGAGTACCTACTGGACTTTAACTGGCTTGCGTGGTCGAGGATAAGCTCAAGGGAGAAAGTAAGAAGAGAGAGCGAGCACGCGTGCGATAGCTAGCTTGTAGGAGGCAGTTAGCTGATATGAACTTACAAGCGGAACCGAGGCGATTGAGAGAGGTGATAGAGCTATCTGGGCGGGTGCATACATTGACTCAAGCCAACAACAATGCAGACCGCATTATTGGACAGTTGGTTTAGGAAAGGAATGAAGCCTGGGACGAGAGGGACCTTCTGCTGCAGAGGGTTGATGAGCTAGAGGAATACAACGTCAACCTGCATGAGGAGTTTCACACGCTCTACAATGGGGTTGGCCCATATGCTCCACCAGACACCGCTGACATGGACATCGACCACAACAACGAGGACGAGCATGTAGTTTCACCTGGGGGCGATGGTGACATCTCTAATCCCGACGATGGCCCCGAGGAGTAGGCTAGTTGCCTTGCGCTAGTATCTAGATCCTATCGCGATGGCCTTTCTTTTGTTGGCATGTAACCTAATATGTTTTGCTTCAAACTTATGAGACTTGGCATGTGGTTAGAACTTGATTAAGAATGCGATATCTGAACGCATAAAAGTCTAGTGTATGTATACTGGCAATTTGGTTGTAGGGACGCGATGTTTGCTGTTGAAGTAATTTAATTAGTGATGTTGTTTTAATTGGGATGCGATTATTGTGCCTCTGTTTTATTGTATGAATTTATTCTCTCCAGTAAATTCAATACGGCATAATTTTTCCTTCACTCACAATTATTACAGCGTCACTCAATCATTACTTGTTGCTGAAATATGCAGATGACAAATACTCGACGTACCACGTATGAGGCCGCTGAGCCCGGTGCTAATGGTGCTGGGACCGGTGGTGGTGGTGGAAACCACGGCAACAACAATGAGCCTCCCCATGAACCGCATTTGCCACCTCCTCCCCCGTTTACCCCAGAGGTGTTCTTCGCACAGTTGCTCGGAAGTCAGCGCAACACGAAAAATCCTAGAAAAACATGGAGGATTTTCTGCGTACCATCGCCAACAACGTTCAACGCGGTAACAATCAGGGTGGTGGCATTGGGGTGAATCAATACATCAGCTTCAAAGATGTTATGGACACTAGGCCACCGATATTCAAGGAAGCAACAGAACCACTCGATGCTGAAGAATGGATCAACACTATGGAAGATAAATTCCGTGTGTTGAGGATGACTGAGGTGTTGAAAACTGAGTATGCTGCACTTTAGTTGCAAGGACCAGCGGGAATGTGGTGGAAGCACCATCGCACCACCTTTCCTCCAAATGCTCAGATTACATGGAGAGAGTTTGCTGAGGCCTTCCATGGAGTTTATATTCCACCCGGGCTGACCGAGATAAAGTTGGGAGAGTTCTTGGCGTTGAATCAGGGCACCAAGACCATGATGCAATATTTGCATGCCTTCAATAACTTGTGTCGTTATGCTCCCGACATGGTTGACACTGATGCTAAGAGAATCGCCAGTTTCAAAAGAGGACTCAATCCAAAGATGATGAAGCATGTGGGTACCAACAACCGCGTCAGATTCAATGACTTCATCAGCGATTGTCTGAAGTAGGAAAAGAATAACAATGCCAGCACCGCAGCTAAGACTCGCAAGAGAGCCCTAGAAGGTGGTCCTTCCCAAGCACGAGCACCTACAGGAGGTCGTCCTCCCTATCGTCCATCTGCACCTGGCGCTAGGTTCAGGCCACCACAGCAGAGAAGTTAGAATTTTTGTGGACCCCAGAAGCCTTACAAGATGGCAGTACAGCCCAACAAGGCAGCCGCAACTGCGGTACAAGGCAGTTCCAAGGGAGCTGTGGGATCTACTGGGACAGTGAGGGGACCCTGCTATAACTGTGATCAACCCGGCCACTTCTTGAGGTTTTGTCCGTATCCGCCCAAGAAGAAGCAGCAGACTTATAATGCTAGGGTGCATAGTACAACTGTGGATGAAATTCCTGAGGGAGAGCTCGTCACTGCTGGTAAGTTTCCTGTCAACAAAAACCCTGTAGTTGTTCTATTTGATTCTGGATCATCGCATTCTTTTATGAGTCAAGCATTTGCACAGAAACATGAACAACTATGCACAGAATTGGGTTATGGTTACCGTATAAGTTCAGCAGGGGCTGATGTTTTGACCAACCAAATGGTTCGAGGGACAACCCTTGAATTAGGTAGTAGGAAGTTCCGAGTGAACTTGATAGTTATGCCTGGACTAGTTTTGGATGTCATTATAGGAATGAATTGGATGAAGGATTGGGGAGCAGTCATAGATACTAGGAGTCGAGTACTTACCCTTAAGGATCCCTTGGGTGAGGGTACTTTCCAAGTACCATTGCCTCGGAGAACAGACCTTATAAGTGTTACATGTGCTACGACAGTTATTCCTATTCATCAGATTCCGGTAGTGTGTGAATTTCCAGATGTATTCCCGGATGAGCTACCTGGTCTTCCGCCGGATAGGGAGATTGAGTTTGGAATTGAATTAATCCCCGGAACAGCTCCGATTTCAAGGAGACCCTATCGGATGCCTCTAGATGAATTAGCTGAGCTGAAGAAGCAACTAGAAGAGTTATCAAAAAAGGGGTTTATCCGACCAAGCAAGTCTGAATGGGGATGTCCTGCCTTGTTTGTGAAGAAGAAGAAAGAGGGCACGTTGAGAATGTGAGTGGATTACAGGCCACTTAACGTTGTAACCATCAAGAATAAGTATCCTTTGCCTCATATTGATGTTCTGTTTGACCAGTTATCCAAGGCTAAGGTGTTCTCAAAAATAGATTTGAGATCCGGTTATCATCAGATCAAGATTAGGCCACAAGATATCCCAAAAACTGCATTTTCCACCAGATATGGGTTGTATGAGTATCTTGTCATGTCCTTTGGCTTGACAAATGCTCCTGCATACTTTATGTTTTTGATGAATACAGTTTTCATGCCAGAATTGGATAAGTTCATGGTCGTGTTCATCGATGACATTCTGGTGTACTTCGAGAATGAGAAGGATCATGAAGAGCATCTGAGAATTGTCTTGACCAGACTTAGAGACCATAAGCTGTATGCTAAGTTTAGGAAATGCGAATTCTGGTTGAAGAAAGTTCCTTTCCTTGGTCACATTCTGTCAGAAAATGGAGTTTTAGTCGATCCAAGTAAGGTGCAAGAGGTTATGAATTAGAAAGCACCGACCACAGTTCCTGAGATTAGAAGTTTCTTAGGACTAGCCGGTTACTACCGTCGCTTTATACCAGACTTCTCGAAGATTGCCAAACCTATAACAAGTCTGCTACAGAAGGATCACAAGTTTGTGTGGACAGAGGAGTGTGAAGCAGCTTTCCACACTTTGCGGAAACTGTTGACCACTGCTCCTGTTCTAGCACAACCAGATATCGAGAAACCATTTGATGTGTTTTGCGACGCATCGAAAACTGGATTGGGCTGTGTTCTTATGGAAGAAAGGAGAGTCATTGCTTATGCTTCGCGTTAATTGAGAAAGCACGAGGTCAACTATCCAACACATCTTGAACTTGCTGCAGTTGTGCATGCCCTAAAAATTTGGAGACATTATCTACTTGGTAATGTGTGCAATATTTTCACGGATCACAAGAGTCTTAAGTACATCTTTACCCAACCAGAGCTGAACATGAGACAGCACAGATGGTTGGAATTGATCAAGGATTACAACTTTAATGTGCAATATCATCCTAGAAAAGCCAATGTAGTGGCAGATGCTTTGAGCAGAAAGTCACATTACTTGAATGTGCAGCCATTACTTGAAGATGGGTTTGATCTGATGCATCCTGCTGTGTTACATAGTATTCAGATTAGTTGCTCTTTAGAGAGTAAGATAATAGAGGGCCAGAAAACCGACAAAGGAATATTCCACATCAAAGAGAAAATAAAAGAAAAGCCATCTCAGCACTTTCAAGTGGATGAACAGGGTGTGTTGTGGTTTGACGACCGTCTTGTGGTTCCCAAGGATCAAGAGCTTAGGAATAAACTCATGGATGAAGCTCACCTTTCTAAGCTATCTATCCATCCGGGAAGTAGTAAGATGTATCAAGAACTAAGACCTCGTTATTGGTGGACCAAAATGAAGAAAGAAATTACAGCATATGTTGCCAGATGTGACACATGTTGTAGAGTGCAAGCAATTCATATGAAACCTGCCGGTATGTTGCAACCCTTGTCAGTCCCTAGTTGGAAGTGGGACGATATAAGTATGGATTTTATCTCGGGTTTGCCCACTACTCAAAAGGGACATGATTCGATTTGGGTAATTGTGGACCGTCTTACCAAGACCGCTCATTTTTTGCCTGTCAAAACAGAATATCGACCACCTCAATATGCCGAGAAGTATATCGCAGAAATTGTGAGGTTGCATGGTATACCAAAGACCATAGTATCTGATAGAGGCTCACAGTTCACGGCTCACTTTTGGGAACATTTACACAAAGGCTTAGGAACTAGTTTGATTCGTAGTACCGCTTATCATCCTCAGACAGATGGTCAGACTAAACGAGTGAATGCTATTTTGGAGGATATATTAAGAGCCTGTGTATTGTCTTCTAAGGGATCATGGGAGTCATGGTTACCATTAGCTGAGTTTTCTTACAATAATAGTTATCAAGAAAGCATCAAGATGGCTCCATTCGAAGCTTTATATGGCAGAAAATGTAGAACACCATTGAATTGGGTCGAGCCTAGAGATAGAAGGTATTATGGCATTGACTTTGTAGAAGAAGCCGAGAAGAAAGTTCATATTATTCAGCAAAATATGAAGGTGGCTCAATCGCATCAGAAAAGTTATGCAGACAGAAGAAGGAGACCTCTTGTGTTTGAAGTTGGTGACTATGTTTATCTGAAGGTCACGCCAATGAAGAAAAAACGGTTTGGAGTTCGGAGAAAACTTGCCGCTAGATTCGTAGGACCATACAAGGTCTTGGAAAACAGAGGTCCAGTAGCTTATAAGTTAGAGTTACCTGAGACCATGAGTACAGTCTTCCCAGTTTTCCATGTATCACATCTCAAGAAATGTTTGCGTGTTCTGGAGGAAAGAATAGAACCTCGAGGCATCCAACTCAAATCAGATTTGGTGTATCGTGAGCAACCAGTCTGTGTGTTACACACTAAAGAACGTGCTACTCGGAATAGTGTGGTGAAAACATACAAGATATAGTGGGATCATCATGATGAGGGAGATGCAACTTGGGAAATGGGAGAATATCTACAAAAAGCTTATGAAGATTTTTATAACAAATGGTTCGTAACCCAAATCTCGGGACGAGATTTTTATAAGGGGGGAGGGCTGTAACACCCCGGTGTTATGCCAGCATTTAGGCACTGCAAATCATGCATAATATGCATCATCAAGCATCCTAATCATACATACCTAATCATGTAAATAATAATTGAAACCCTGCTTCGAAACATACGAAACATGCTTGTGAAACGTAAATGTTGCATACACTTGTTTAGGGTTGTTTTTGCCCTAATCATGCTTGCTAGGTTAGTAAAACTTGTTTGGTTATGATTGTAAATCATCTAGAATTATTTAGCGCAATTTTTGGAGCAAAGTTTGTATTGCAATTATTGCCAAATTCTGCTTTAAAAATAATTCTCCAAAATTAGGGTTTTGAGTTAAAATTGACTTTAATTTTATAATTCAAAGTCTAGATAGAATTGGACTTTGGTCATAAAAGAAAAGATGTAGAGGATTAAATTCTAAACAACTTTCATTTTTGGTACTTTTTCAAAAGATGTCATTTTCTTGCTCAAAATAATATTTGAAAGCTAGTATTTGAAAATTTCTTAAAAATATAATTGAAAAAGGCTTTTCTCCTTTCACGAGCCGCCTTGTTTTCGGCCCACGGCCACAAGCCGCCCAATGAACCCCAGCGCTCGCATGCCCACCCCCCTCGCCTCGCTTCTAGCCCACCTGCTCACAGCGTCTGGCCTGCCCAGTTGTTGAAGTCGCCTGTTCCTCATTTGTTCCGATCGCTGGCAGAAACACGCCCACGTGGCGTATGCTGCCATGCATACGGGCGACGCGCCGTCGTCAGCGTCGGACCCGACTCGACTCACCACGCGCCTACACACTGCTGAAAGCAGCTGCGCTCTCCACTCCCTCACTCACTCACTCAAGACCAGCGGCAAATACACGATGTGTCCGCATGATCGCCACCGCGCGCCGCGCCTTGCCGACCAGCTCGCCCGGCCACCACGGCTCGCCGTTGAACCCTCCACCTCGCCCGCAGCACCACCACCTCGCGCACCACGCTGCCGACCAGCTCGCCACGCGATTCGACCGGAGGTGAGGCCCAATCGCGTGTTTTTCCTCCGCGCTGTCGCTCGTCGGAGCTCGGCCGCAGCGCACGCCGCCGTGGCTAGCCCTGCTCCGCCTCCCTCTCTTCCTCTTTTCGCGCGCACCGTGGCCGCCTCGCAATGGCGGAGCTCGGTTGCGAGTCAACGACGCCGCTCCGGCCACCCTTGCGCCGGAACGAGCCGTGTCGCCGCTCTGCAGCGCCGCCGCGCGCCATGGCCGCCGACCACCTTGCTCCGGTGGTCCTCTGGCCTTGCAAGTTGTACCAACGGGTGCGCATCGCTGTGTGGAGTCCAACAGTGCCGACCACGCCGCCGGCGACCTCACCGCCGGTGAGATCCGGCCGGTCAAAGCCGTCCCCTGCCTCCGGGTGACTGGCCAGTGGGGCCGGTTGATCCGCTGGGTCCCGCATGGCAGCCTCTCTGGGTGTACAGCACCGGGTGCACCCAGCGATTGTGTCGGCTGAAGTTTAAAAAGGATTTCAAAAATGATTTTTCAGATTTCTACTTAAAGGCTTTGGAAAATGTTTGTGTACTCATTTTGGCTCCAAATTTGTTGAGACAAATTTTGCTAGGTTCCGTGTCACCAGATCTACATGAGAAAAATATTGCATGTCATTTTTAAGATACTTTTCTGTAGAGCTTTATTTAATCCTTGATATTGCTGATAACTTGAAAAATGTGTAGAAAAACCTATAGGCTTCAGAAAAATATGGATATTGCTGATAACTTGAAAAATGTGTAGAAAAACCTATAGGCTTCAGAAAAATATGATTCCAAGTTTGTTAATCTTCTTATGTAATGTACTTCCTAGGAAAAATATGTGTCATGCATGTGCTGTAGAAAAATTATGAGGTGTAGTTCAAGTGCCTTTAATGGCTGATGTTTGTTATTTTTGCTAGAGAGCAAAGATTGTATAAAACATGCATGTGATAATTTTTGTACAGGGATTGTATGCTATGAAGATCATAGGAAAAATACTAACTCTGTTGTTTGACACTTTTCACAGTACAAAGTATTTTCATGTTCATAATCATGCCATAGCTTGTTATTTTTGTGTAGGCTAATCCACTCATTCAAATACCATGAAAATATGATGGTAGACTACCTACGGTAGTACTGTGCTATGGTAATTTTCTAAGATTTTTCTAAGCAATAAAAATAGACGTTACTATTCAAACCTATTATTAATTAGGGTTTAATCAAGTGTTGCTTTATGTGTGATTAAGAAATTAGTAAAGCTTTGGTGTATCTTTGAAGCATTTAATAAGATGTGTTGACTTAGCATATTAATAGTAGAAGAGAATGCAGTAGATGACATATGCTTGTAGTATATGTTCTTGGATGATGTTGACTACCTTGCATTCAAGCATACCAATTGTATTCATCCCATCCAATGCATCGATGGCATAAGCACTTACGCACATTGCATCATATAGGATCGCAACCCGAGAACCCAGTCGTCATACCCGAGGAGCCCGAGGAGCAGCTCAAAGTGCAGCCACAGGAAGTGCCCGAAGCCAACGAGGAGGACGTTGAGGAAATTCCGGAGTGCCCCGATCACCGCCTGAGCTCCTTCGAGAGAGGCAAGCCCTAGAGCATTTTCTCCCCAGTTTGCAATTATTAATTAACTGCTTTACTTTAATTGATGCATTACGTTCAGGAGTTGTTTGCAACCATTGCTGCATTATACCTTGTCTACCTTTGTTATACCATATCCTTGTTACCCTGGTATCCATAGTCAAGTCAATGCTTAGCTGGGTTAGACCGGTAGAAGTCGGGTGATTTCCTGTCACCTGCGAGCTATAGGTGGTTACCTGGATCTACTTGGATAACTATGTAGTCATGGTATAACTAAGTGTTAAATGAAGTTGAGACCGGACGGAGACTTACAGAGTTTTGAACTGTAGTGCTTTCCGTCTATGTCGATTAAGGACCGACCGTTGTTGGGCCTCGAGTCATGTTGAACGCATGCCTTACATTTAGCTGGCCGGATAAAGTACCTTCCGACCGCGAAGCTAGGAGATTATTTGGGCCGACTAGATTGCCCACAGCGCACTGTGCCGGAGCAGGTGTGGTAGGACACGAGGGCGAGATGATAAGACCAAAGTGCAGTCGGTCGGCCCCCGGGTACATGTGGTTCCTGGCAAACTCGAGACTCCTGGATAGTTGACTCGGTGATCAATACCTCACTTTAGCGGGTGAGTGAGGTTTGTGTAAGGAATAAATCACCAGCTGGTTAAGAATCGATTTGAATCGCCATCACTCCTGGATAGTGAGCACTTGACTTGAGTTACTTCATCGTAGTAATGTTAATGGAACACTTGGACAGTTATAATGCATATAACAATATGGAAGTGGTTAATGATCATTGGTTATCATTATTGGCTTAATCACATGTTTGCTCTAGTATAGGTGCAAATCTAGTCGATAGGTTATAATTAATTAACTTGGCAATAATGTCTTTAGAAAGGTTTTTGAAATGCTAAAAATGCTTTCTTTGTAAATGAGTCAGCTACCCTACTATAAAGCCCTTCATAATCCTTGGTGTCATTTATTTTTGGTTATGTCGGGTAAGTCTAGCTGAGTACCTTCTCGTACTCAGGGTTTTATTCCCACTTGTTGCAGATGGGCAGATGTATTATGGCTACTGTATCAACTGCCTTTATCCTGCGATGGGTGATGCTTAGGACCATGGGCATGGTCATTCCTTACGTCTCGTCTGATGCTTTTGTTGGAGATGATCATTAGCTGGCACTGTATTTGAACTCCGTGTGAGCGTGTGTGGTTTGAACAAATGGCGTCCGCTACTTTTATTTGAACTCGTTTTGTAATAACTATGTTTAAACTCTGATGTATCTGAGATGCAAACTTTTATGTAATATGTGATGGTGACCGCTAAACTTATTACCATCTTGGCTAGAATGGAAGTTGGTTTGAAATCCTTCGTGATTTCACGGACTACCAGGTTATACGGGCTTAAGTTTGCTAAATCGTCTGCTCTGGTGGATGATTTTCTTACTTAATTTCGTATAATTGGTCGTTTCTGTTACACACCGCATTCCACGCTAGCAGAGATGATGGCCCAGCTCATGGAGACCCAACATTCCATGGGAGAAGTGTTGCGCGGTCTTGCACAGAATGCTGACCATGGACGAGGAAGGGACCAACACCAAGGACCTGAACCTAACTAGTTCAGCACTTTTAAGGACTTTCTTGACACCAAGCCTCCTATTTTAAGGAAGCAGAGGAGCCATTGCAGGTAGATGAATGGTTGAATACAATTGAACAGAAGTTCCGTATCTTAAGGCTCACAGAGCACTTGAAGATAGAATACGCATCGCACCAACTACAGGGGCCTACAAGCATTTGGTGGAGTCATCATCGATCCACTTTGCCTAAGGATGCTCAAATTACCGGGAACCAGTTTAAGGCTGCATTTATTGGACATTATGTTCCCCTAGGTCTTATGAGCATGAAACATAAAGGATTCATGAGGCTGACACAGGGTACCAAGAGCCTAACTGAGTATCTGCATGCCTTTAATAATTTGTCAAGGTATGCCATAGAGTTTGTTGACACTAATGTAAAGAAGATTGCTAGTTTCAAGAGGGGGCTTAGTCCGAAGCTGATGAAACCTCTAGCTAACAGCAAATGTGTTTGTTAGTGATGCTCTAACTCAAGAGAACTAGAACAACATCTATTTAGCATCTAAGAGTCATAAGAGAGCTTATGAAGCAGGTGCATCTCAACCAAAAGCTCCTATTGCTGTGAGACCTCAGTTTCGCCCACCTGCTCCAAAGTATAGACCACCTCAGAAGAAGGTATAGACCAGTTAGACCCCAAAAGTGTATCGCAAGGCCTTTTCTGTTGCCCTACCAAAGGGTAGCACATGACAAGGAAGCTCCAACGTTCCACCTAGTAGTATGCCATGCTGGAACTACAATAAGACTAGCCATTAGTCAAGGAATTGCCCCTATCCTAGAAGAACAACAACCAGAAGTAGGGTAATCCAAATGCATGTTAGGGACACGTGTACTATACCACCCTAGAAGAGATTCCTTCAGGTGAAGTTGTTACTGTGGGTATGTTTCTTGTGAACCAACACCCCGTAGTTGTTTTATTTGATTCCAAAGCTTCGCATTCATTTATGAGTCAAATATTTGAATCCAAGCATGATCAAAGGGTAGTTACTATAGATAAAGGTGGTTATTGCATAAGTCAGCCAGAAATAATATCTCTGCCAATTAGATAGTCAGAGATGTGTGCATCTCAATAAACAATCGAGAGTATACCTTAGATCTTGTAGTATTGCTAGGGCTGGGGATAGATGTAATCTTGGGTATGAAATGGATGAGTGGCCATGGAGTTCTCATTGACACTTTGACAAGAACCATCATGTTGAGAGAACCCTAGAGTAACGATGCTTTCTTAGTGCCACTTCCTAGGAATTTGATCTCTAAAACTTCGACAGTGCTATTCAGACCATGACCCTCCTTGATATTCTAGTGGTGTGTGAATTTCCGGATGTGTTTCCAGATGAATTGCTCGGGTTGCCACCCAATAGGGATGTAGAGTTTAAGATCGAGTTATTGCCGGGTACAACACCCATCTCTCGGAGGCCGTATAGAATGCCACCAAATGAGCTAGCCGAGCTTAAGATTCAATTGCAAGGGCTTCTAGAGAAAGGTCTCATTCGACCTAGCTCATCTCTATGGGGTTGTCCCGCCTTATTTGTGAAGAAGAAAGACAAGTTAATCAGACCGAAACGTGTGTGGACGACGGATGTGTGAGGACTACCGACCACTTAATACCATAACGGTCAAGAACAAGTATCATTTGCCTCGAATTGATACCTTGTTCGATCAATTATCAAGGGCTAAGGTGTTCTCCAAGATCAATTTGAGATGTGGTTACCATCAGATTAAAATCAGACCAGAAGACGTACCTAAAATCGCATTTTCCACTAGATATGGCCTGTATGAGTATTTGGTCATGTCCTTTGGGCTAACAAATGCTCCCGCATATTTTATGTATCTGATGAATTTGGTGTTCATGCTCGAGATGGATAAGTTCATGGTTGTGTTCATTGATGACATTCTGATCTATTCAGAAAATGAGGATCATGCCGAGCACCTGAGAGTTGTTCTAACCAGACTAAGAGAACATAAGTTGTATGCTAAGTTCAGCAAGTGTGAGATTTGGCTTCAAAAGGTACCTTTTCTAGGGCATGTGTTGTCAGAAAATGGGATCTCCGTCTACCCCTCTAAGGTGCAAGAAGTCATGGATTGGAAGGCCCCGACTTCAGTTCATGAAGTTTGGAGTTTTCTTGGTTTAGCAGGTTACTACCGTCGGTTCATTCGGACTTCTCCAAAATCGCCAAGTCAATGACAAGATTGCTTCAGAAAGATGAGAAGTTTGTATGGACTACGGAGTGTGAAGTTGCTTTTCAAACTTTACGGACATTGTTGACTTTAGCTCCTATTTTGGCACAACCTGATATCGAGAAACCTTTTAATGTGTTTTGTGATGCATCAGGTACCGGTTTGGGATGTGTTCTTATACAGGAAGGCCGAGTCATTGCTTATGCCTCACGTCAGCTGAAGAAGCATGAAGTCAATTACCCAACTCATGACTTGGAATTGGTAGCGGTTGTCCATGCATTGAAAATTTGGAGACACTATTTGCTTAGCAATGTGTGTCATATTTACACAGGTCATAAGAGTCTTAAGTATATCTTCACTCAACCCAAACTGAATATGAGACAGAGGAGATGGCTAGAACTGTTCAAAGATTATAATTGAGAAGTAGATTATCATCCTGGCAAAGCGAATGTTGTTGCAGATGCTTTGAGCAGAAAGTTTCATTGCAATTCTCTGTTAGAAGCTGGCTTCAATTTGTTACATCCTGCTATGCTGCACAATATTATGATCAGTTGTTCTCTCGAGAGCAAGATCATTGAGCTTGAGAAGACCGATCCAGGTGTGTTCCACATCAAAACAAAGATGAAAGAGCAAGAGACTAAGCATTTCAGGATAGATGAGAACGGTGTTCTATGGTTAAAAGATAGACTAGTAGTGCCGAAAGATAAGGAACTTAGAAACCAGATCTTAGGAGAGGCTCACTCTTCTAAACTATCCATTCATTCGGGTAGTAGCAAAATGTACCAAGACTTGAAGAACCATTTTTGGTGGACCAAAATGAAGAAGGAGATTGCAACGTATGTTTCTAAATGTGATAATTGTTGCCGAGTTAAGGCTGTTCATTTGAAACCTGCTAGACTGCTTCAGCCACTGTCCATTCTAGGTTGGAAGTGGGAAGAAGTTAGCATGGATTTTATTGTTGGACTTCCCCCTACTCATAAGAATTATGATTCCATATGGGTGATTGTTGATCGCCTAACTAAGTCTGCACATTTCATTCTAGTCAGAACCAACTATCGACCGCATGAGTATGCTGAGTTGTATATATCCCACATAGTATGTCTACATGGCATGCCAAGAACCATTATATCTGACAGAGGGCCTCAGTTCACTGCTCATTTTTAGGAACATTTTCACAAGATGTTAGGCACCAACTTAGTCAGAAGTTCTACCTATCACCCTCAGACCTCCGGGCAAACTGAACATGTAAATCAAATATTGGAAGACATGTTGAGAGCTTGTGTCATCTCTTCAAAATGATCATGGAAAAAATGGTTACCTTTAGCTGAGTTTTCCTACAACAATAGTTATCAAGAGAGTATTAAGATGGCTCCTTTTGAAGCTTTGTATGGTCGCAAGTGTAGGACTCCTTTGAATTGGGTTAAACCTAGAGAAAGGAGATACTTGGTATTGATTTTGTCAAAGATGCTGAAGAGCAGGTACATATCATTCAACAACATATAGAAGCCGCTCAATCAAGGCAGAAAATCTATGCGGACAAGAGAAGAAGACCCATTGAATTTGAAGTAGGTGATTATGTACACCTAAAAGTGTCACCAATGAAAAGGGTACAACGGTTTGGGGTAAAAAGAAAGCTTGCATCTAGATATGTAGGTCGATATCCAATCATTGAGAAAAACGGAAGAGTAGCCTACAAGATCCTATTACCTCTAGAAATGAGGGCTATCTTCAACATTTTTCATGTATCCCAATTAAAGAAATGTTTACGTGTTCCAGTAGAAAGAGTGGAGGTTAGAGATATCAAGTTAGAATCGGATCTAGCTTACGAAGAGAAGACGGTGCAAATTATGGATAGCAAGGATAGAGTAACTCGAAACCTAATGATCAAGTTTCACAAAGTGATGTGGAATAATCATAGTGAGCAAGATGCTATGTGGGAACGGGAAGATTATTTACGTGAGGTTTATCCAACTTTCTATGAAAAATGGTAGGTCTTTCGAATCTTGGGACGAGATTTCTATAAGGGGGAGGGCCTGTAACACCCTAGGTGTTAAGCATGCATTTGGCATTGGCATTGCATGAGCACAAGCATCATTGATCATTCATGAGCATGAGCATCTCAAATTTTATCTCTATGATTGCTTATATCACATGTGTTTGTCACTTAATGCTTTACATATGCTAGGGTCTACATGTGACCAATGTATAAAATGCTTATGGGACCCTAGGAGTACCTTAAACATGTTTAGAATGTCACATGGAACAACTTTGGTATTTAGGACTTGGACCAATTTGGCCTAAGTCATGGTTATAGTGTAATCTACAATTTTCAAGTTACACGTTTGACCTAAGTTGAACTATACCCTAGATACTTTGCATGGTTGTGCACCCTTAAGCAAAGTTGTAGTACTTGACTAAAGTAACAACTTTTATTTTTGGGTCAAGAGCTAATTCAGTGCCTAACATGGTCAAATAGGGCTCACAAGGATCAATAAAATGATGTTTTCAACTTAGAAAAATTTGCTATCTTGAACTGATTTTCAGTTTTGATGTACCCTACTTTGGAGCTTTGCATTTTGAAAACTGTGGCAAATTAGATGTTACTCCCTAAAGCAAAGTTGGAGTTTACATGTAGCTCTACAACTTTTAGTAATGTAGTTTTTGCTAACTCGCCATGGATTAGGAGATATAGGTGGATGAACTCGTCGCTGTCAGTCGCCGATCACAGACCTGAACTAAGAGTGATGTTGATGTCAAACTACTTTGTTTCCGCTATTTGAACTTGGTTTGTAATAACTATGTGAACTCCGATGTATGTGAGATACTTGTGAACTATTTGTGAACTGTGATGTAACATGTGACTGGTTGTGTTGAATCATGTACGATCTTGGTTTGTTAGAGATCCTTCATGATTTCATCGGACTACTAGATTTATATGGGCTCAAGTATGATGATTTGATTGCTTCGGTGATTGCTATTGTACTTGTGCTCTTATAAATGGACGGTTCTGTTACATTATCCCCCATCAGCCTAGCAGAGCGGAGCGTCCACGGTACCACATAGAGTAACCATTGAATTATAGAGAATAGTAACCCAGCAACCCGAGAGTACCCAGTTCATATCGGAGCATCTATAGATTGACTAGAATATCCGATGTGGAAAGATTACCCTAGAAATGCCTAAGTCCCAAACCTATCGGAGTCTCTATGATCTCCACGGAGCATCCATCAATCAATATAGAGCCAGACCACAGACAACCCATCTCAGTATCCAATACAACAGAGTGTTCATCAATTGAACAGAGTGTCCACCAGTCATAGGAAGAGTGAGCTAGCTTAAGCAACCTACTCTAGTAACCAACCCACAACCAAGAGAGTTTAGTCATACCCAATGTAGTAGTAGAGCCACCGTTAGATGTCTCTCCTTAAGTACTAAGGTAGCAACATAATCCTATCCACCCATGTTCCTCCTCATCATTCCGATCATCGATGTATCTCTTAGACGATCTTCCGTATTCTCTTAGGAACATGCATGAGTCTTCATTGTCAGCTTCTAGATATCTGGATGACAACACCATCAAGGAGGCACCCCACTATTATAAACCCAACTTTGGATACTTATCAAGTTGCATTACGAGTCATGCATCACATGTAGTCTTGGATAATGATCACTCTTATACTACACCTAGAGTATCCTAAGAATCTATAGAAGCCTCTCATCTAAACAACGAGAATGGGAATGCTTAATGCTTATTGCTTAGTGGAGCATGGCGGCATTGGCGTCCGTGTTCATCGTGTGCCATGGTAGAGGAAATAGATCCGATCTGTAGGTCTCCTTTCTTGCCTTTTCCTATTTGCTTCACTGTTTTGGTCCTTGCTTGAACATGAGATATACAAAAAACATTGGCTCAAGCGTCCTTTTGGAGGCTAGGCGGTCGGTCTTCCTGATGGAGCACGGCGGCATTGGAGTCTGTATCCATTGTGTGCCATGGCAGAGGCAACAAATCCAATCCACAGGTCTCCTTTCTCACCTTTTTCCTACTCACTTCACTGTTTTGGTCCTTGCTTGAACATGAGGTATACAAGAAACATTGGCTTAGGTGTCCTTTTGGAGGCTAGGTGGTGGGTCTTCCCGGTGGAGCGTGGGGGCATTGGCATCCATGTCTGTCGTGTGCCATGGAAGAGGCGACAGATCCGATCCGCAGGTCTCCTTTCTCACCTTTTTCTGTTCGTTTCACTATTTTGGTCCTTGAACATGAGGTATACAAGAAACATAGGCTTAGGCATCCTTTTATAGATTAGGTGGTGGGTCTTCCCAATGGAGCATGGTAGCATTGGCATCCATGTTCGTCATGTGCCGCGGCAGAGGCAACAGATCTAATCTATAGGTCTCCTTTCTCACCTTTTCCTATTCGCTTCACTATTTTGGTCCTTGCTTGAACATGAGGTATACAAGAAACATTGGCCCAGGCATCCTTTTGGAGGTTAGACGATAGGTCTTCCTAGTGGAGCATGGTGGCATTGGTGTCTGTGTCCGTCGAGTGCCACGGCAGAGGCGACAGATCCGATCCACATGTCTTCTTTCTCGCATTTTCCTGTTCGCTTCACTATTTTGGTCCTTGCTTGAACATGAGGTATATAAGAAACATTGTAGCATTTTAGATCTGGTTAGGCCAATGATGATGAAAAGAACTAGGAGGTGGCACTAGTTGGTTTTCTGCTGGCGCATGTCACTTGTAGATCTATCTTAAAAAACAAACATGCCCTTCGCTTCTATCTTAAACTATTTTTCTATCAAGTGCTTGCTTGATTCTACATTTTTGTTTCGTATGTTCTAGTGCCACCAGTGAGTCCTTATGGTATTTTGAACTTGTAACATATCTGAGGCCACATTTCTGTGGCAATAATGTCTACATGGTTGTTGGATGTATTAGGATGCAGCTCATATGTTTGCTTTCTATGTCTTCTCCTTGTTGACAACCAAGTTATCCATTTGGTTCCAAACAAGATAAAGGCATCGAAAGCAAATCAATGCTTTGTGTCCATCATTCACATGACTAATGACACCAATTGATTTCTAAGCCACAGATGTTGCTACTGATGCTAATGATGATCACTGCCACTTGCTCACTGACATTCTACTTGTGAAAACTAAGGCAGCCTATTCGGGTTGTGCAGATTTGAGATGAGTTATCCCTGCTATGTTGTGTTTGATGGCCATTGTAACACCCTAGTGTCAAGTATTGCATTTACCACTTGCATTTCATGAGCACAAGCATCATTCAAGCATTCATAGGCATGAGCATAATAAGTTTCATCTCATTCACTTTATCTTTATCACATGTGATGTTGCTTATATACATACATATGCTTGTGATCATGGGTGACCAATGTGAGAAATGGTTGTGAGGTCACAAAAACACCTTAGGCATATCTAGGATGGTAAATGGAATAATGTTTGTATTCATGACATGGGCCAATTTTGCTTCTAAGTCCAAGTTTACCCTAAACTTCCATTTTCAAGTTACTAGTTTGACCAAAGTTGAACTATGCTTTAGAGTGCTTTCATGGCAATGCACCCTTAAGCAAAGTTGTAGTACTTGACTAGAGTAACAACTTTCATTTTTTGGGCCAGACCTAATTTAGTGCATAGCATGGTCAACAACAGCTCACAAGTAGCAATAAAATGTTGTTTTCAAACTTAGAAAATTTTTCTAAGTCTAAGAACTGATTTATAGTTTCATGTACCATACTTTGAAGCTTTGCAATTTGAAAAACAGCTCGAATTAGACCAAGCTCATTTAAGCAAAGATGGAGAGCATGGGTAGCTCTACAATTCTTAGTAATGAAATTTTGCTAACTCACCACGGATTAGGGGTACTAATGGCTTGAACTTACGGTGTCAGATGGCCTGATGGCCGGGTTTGAACCAGGCGCCGCGCGTCGTCAGGGGCCGGCCTGCGCCAGGCTGTGGCCGCCACTTGGTGGTCGTACGCCAGCGACGGCTAGGCTGGTCGGGCCAGTGCGCGACAAGAGGGTCGCGTCCTGCTACTCCACTCCCACTCGCGCACTCCTCTCTCGCCCACGCACATAGAGCAAGTAGCAGCACCACCGTTGCCATCGTCACGTGCCACCACTGCAGCCCGCCATTCAATCCGTCACGCACATAACTCCACCATGACTTGCTCTACTTCCTCGACCCACCATTGTAGCCACTCGAGCCTAGGTGAGGCCACATTCTGAGTCGCCATCACTGCCATGGCCGCGGTGCGCCGCCAAGCATGAGCTCACCCATGGCCAGCCACAACCCGTGCACCTCCGCTCTCTTTCTCCCTCATCTGGTCTTCACCATAGGTCCTAGAATCTAGAGCCACCGTCCATTTAACCACTACCTCCGCCGCTGCGTGGGAACATGCAACCACACCGCGCATGCCCGCCATGGCCGTGAGCTCAATCTCACCACGGCAAACCCCAACCGGTCACCCTTAGCCTGCTCTGGTGCCCGTTATCGAGTCACATTGAGCTCTAGATCCATAGCCTATGATGGAGGCAGGTCGCCGATAGCCGCCTCACCAGAACGGCAAGTGCCGCCATCGTGCACCAAGCGCCGCCCAGCTCTGGGCACGCAACCGGACCTCATCGCCGCTCCACCGTGGCTTAGACCTAACCAGAGAGCTCCGCTAGAGTCCATGGAAGTCGTAGCCATGGTTACTTGGTCATGTCATCGCCGAAGACGGTGAGTTCGTCACCACGCGCCACCGTCGGGCCGCCATGCTCGCTAGTGAGGTAACTTCGATGATCCGCCGAGCCAACCGAGGGTACCATTAGGTGCGCGAGAGGGTGGGGAACACGATAGTGGTAACCTCATTGCCGGTGACCTCGCCGACGAGCGAGCTATCGCTGGTCAACCTCTGTCCCCTACCTCTATTTCACTGACGAGAGGTCCCCGTTGACTGTAGGCCCCATTTGTTAGTATGTGTTCTTTGATTTTCTTTTTTTCACAGATTTGATTATATGTTTCAAAAATTCATATCTGGAGATAGGAGTATCCAATTTGGGTGAACCAAAATTTGTTGGATTCATCATAAAGTTTACTATTTGATAAAAATATAAAACCTAGTATTTGGGATATTTTTCTAGGAGAATTAAGCTGAGCTAGATAAGCGCTTTTAAAGTTGTTTATATCTTATAAAATGCATAACTTGAGATAGGAAAGTGATAAAACTATGATTCCAATTTTACTGATCTTGTGTTGACATGCTCTAGCTAAGAAAAATAATAAACCAATAGTAAGCATACTTAGAATGTGCTCTTCCTATTTAATCTTAAATAATTGCTAGTTTCTAGTGAAAATAAATGGGGTAAAAATACATAACTAATGATCAAGAAAATTTTTACACAGTGTTATGGTTCTAGTATGAAAGTAAGAAAAATATAAAATCTATTGTTTGACACTTTTCACTAGGCTAAACTATTTTTGCTAAAATAAGCCTATGCAACTTGTCATTTTTGTAGAGATGGTTATACTAATCCAAATAACATGAAATTTGTACAATAGACTTTTGGGGTGATATGTAGGCTACTTTAATTTTCTTAGAATTTACTATGCAATTTTGATATATTTTCTTTATTTCACCTTAGTGTACAAATAAATTAATAAATATATTTAAATAATTTATTTGGGCTTGACCATTATGTTTTCTAAAGTGTATGATGTCTATGAACTGTTAGTACCATTGGTTGTGCCCAGATTTAATTGCTTGTATGCTGTGAAATATTAATTGCTCTATAATTCAATTATAGTAACTGTTTTGGATAGTTTCAGTTGTTAAGTAAATTGCATGGGTAGAATGATGTTTGTTGTGAATCTTGTCAATAACAAAGTTGTAGATAACTTACTTATCTTACTTGTGTCAAATTTTTATGGCAATTGGCTAAATGCTTTCAGAGTTATAGCTGTTAGAATTTGGTCTCCAGAAATGCTTATTCTCTGGAATTTCTGGACAGATTTGGGAAATTACTTTGTTTGACCTTGATAGCCATTGAATCATCTTGAGATGACTATAAGAAAGTTATAGGTAGTTTTATAAGCTTTCCAGAAAGTCCAAGATCATAGTATTTGGTTGAGTAGAACTCTAGAAATGGCCAAAATAAGTAGCTGTTGTTTACAGTCTAAAAAAGTTGTAGGTAGTTTTATAGGCTTTCTAGAAAGTCTAAGATCATAGTATTTAGTTGAGTAGAACTCCAGATATGGCCAAAATAAGTAGCTGCTGTTTACAGTAGGAAAGGACTAAGTCAAATTGTAATTGTTTGTCTTATGTGATGCTTGTGTAGATGCTTAGGCTAATTGAGATTAGTTGTTTGCTGTAGGTTCTAAGCCTCTTACTGATGATGAATAACTTTACCTTAGGTTATAGAAGTTGATTGGAAACACTTGCTGCATATATTTTCCTTGTCCAGACAAATATATCTAGAATCCTTTGTAGGTCCAGATCGAATATATGCTTAGCCATGCTTAGTCCGGTAGAAGTTAGGTGATTTTCTATCACCTGCAAGATATAGGTAGATATTTGATCACGGTTGGCTATAATTGCTATCATGGGAATAACTATGTGTTGATGAATAAAAAGGAGACCGGTTGGGATTGTGACAGAGAAGCAACAAGGCATAGAGGTCTTGGTGCCTATTTATCCCCATCTATATTGGTTAAGGACCGATTCGCTGTACGTCCTCATGTCATGTTGAAAGCATGCCTAGCACTTAGTTGGCTGGATAAGTCGTTTCGACCACGAAGCCGAGTAGCTCAACTCAGGCTGGGACCCAATAAGTGAAAGAGCACACACTGGAGGCAATAAGGATGTGCGGGGAGCCAGTGGCGTGAGTCCAAGGGTAGGCTAGGCCTGAACTTCCTGGCAGACTGGTAGTATCCCTGAGGGTGCGGCGCTGATCGGACCTGCGACTGTACCTGAATTGTACCAAAGGTGACTCGACACGACCCCAACGGGGGAAGTATGGGTTTGTGTTAGGAATAACTCCCTAGCTGGTTGGAATCGATTCGAGTCGTCGTCTCTCCCGGATAGTGAGAACTTGACTGAGCAGCGGCAATGTAGCATTAATTGATGGAACTTGATGGTTATGATGATGCTCAAATTAATACACCGTATATGGTTACTAATGCTTGATTAGCTTAATCACGTGATTGCTCTAGTACAGGTGCTAAACTAGAGATGTTTAATTGAATATGTATTCAATTTGATGTTAAAGATATGAAATCTCTAAGTTATGTTGCTTAAGCTTTTATGCAAAATGTTATCAAGCTAACTCCACCGATAAAGCCTTGCATACTCCTTGGTGTCATATTATTTCTAGTTTACGACAGTAAGTCTAGCTGAGTACATTCTCGTACTCAAGGTTTATTTCCTCTTGTTGTAGATGATATGATGTATCATAGGTACTGTAAGAACTGCCTTCATCCTGCCACGAATGAGGACTAAACCATGGGGCATGGTACTCCTAAGATATCCTCTCAGTTCTGCTTTTGCTGGAAATGACCGTGGTACTAGCATGTATTTGAACTAAGTGTGATGTTGATGTCAAACTACTTTGCTTCTGCTATTTAATCTCGGTTTGTAATAACTATGTGAACTCCAATGTATATGAGATACTTGTGAACTATTTGTGAATTGTGATGTAACATGTGACTAGTTATGTTGAATCATGTACGATCTTGGTTTGTATGTTGGTTTGTTTGAGATCCTTCTTTATTTCATCGGACTACCGGGTTTATATGGGCTCAAGTATGATAGTTTGATCACTTCGCTGAATGCTATTGTACTTGTGCTCTTATAAATTGGACAGTTTTGTTATAGCCATGAGCTAGGAGTTTAATACAACTGGCCTGACTGCCATAGACAAGTTCATGGGTTTTGTGGTGCTTGTTTTAAAAAGTACAACTCCTATGAAGAAGGAATTGCTGACTTCAAGTCAAGAACCAACTCAAATCTAGCCTTAGCTCATGATGATGGGTTCTATCTTCAAAACCCAACAGCTGCTCCACCCTCTTTGTCCTTCCAAACTATTGTAATTGTAATCCTCTTAATCTTTGTCTATCTCCTATGGAAAAAGCTCTGAGCTCGTGTACTAATTGTAAGTGTGACGGTTAGACTTGATTTAGCTAGAATTGTAATGGTTACAGCTCTATTAACTGCTACTCTAGTTTGAGTTATATATATCTATGTGGTGCTACTCTAAATTTATCTGAGGTCATACCATGAAAATTGTTAATGGTTGTTAAAGTTGCACTTTGGTTTGAGTTGTGGACTTCACTGATGGATCTTTGTTGGATTATTTTCCTCTTCAGTGATCTCATTACTGAGCAAGCTCTCATCCTACTACACACAGATGAAAGGGAGGCCCCCAACAAGAGGAACGCACTGGCCAGCCTCACAGATGATGCCATTGTCCAGATCCTCCGCCGCCTCCCCGCCTGCTCCTTATTTTGCTGCAAATGTGTCTATCGCTCCTAAAACCACCTCACCAAAGACTAAAACAACCATAAGGTGCTGCCCTGGACTTTGGCTGGCTTCTTCTATGACTTTGACCAAGGCCATCGACACTACACCAAAGTCACCGGTGAACACCTGTCCTTGTCCTTCTTGCCCTTCACCTTGGACAATGTAGCTGTCTTAGATATTTGCAATGGCCCCATCCTATGCTGGTGTCGAGGGGCTAATGGAGTATACCGCTATGTTGTCTGTAATCCGACAACCAAGAAGTTCAAGGAACTGCCGCCTAGCATCCATTCTGTTGGTGAGGCTCGATTGGGGTTTGATCCGATAGCCTCCTCGCACATCCATATGATTGGATATATAGAATAGGAGCAAGATGATGAGTGCAAGGGTGTGGACATCTACTCATCTAAAACTACAGCATGTATCTATTAGGAATCTAAATGGGGACCGAATACTTGTGTGACAATTGAGAGATCAGAAGAAATGAGATCATCAGAAACTATGTACTTGGGGTACTCGGGGTTTTACCCTTAGATACTTGTTGTGGATATGGAGGGAGAGACATGGAGGAAAATACCTTGCTCACGTGGTTCTTCACCCTCCATCCATCAAGCTCAAGGTCACTTATGTGTATGTACTATTCATGGTCACAATATGTCCAAACTTTCAATCTAGATCCTTGAAGACTATGGTACTAATAAATGGACATTGAAGCATACTATCAGCATTCTGAAGGTGTTTGTATAGACTAACTGTAACACCCCGGCTCAAGGCTTAATAGGATTAATAGGATACTCGTACCAACAAGTTGCAACTTCTTTTCTAGAAGCCCATCTCTTAAAGAACTCCAAGGTTAAGCGTGCTTGGCCTGGAGCGATGGGTGACCGACCAGGAAGTTCTTCCGGGGGCGCATGAGTGAGGACAAAGTGCACAGAAAAAACTGGTGTTGGTCTGTGAGGACAATTTATATCCTAGGAAAGCTATCAGATGTAAGCGGGCCTGGCCTCGAGGAGGCAGGACGTTACAGAATGGTATCAAAGCCGACCCTTGCGGTTTCACGGGTGCGTGTGTCAGTTGCGCAGGCATGGTGCGCATGGCTGGTGTGGACCCAGAGTGGTCACCAAGCATGGCACATGCGCTGGCACTGGACACACGGACATGGCCAAGAGGGGACATTCCTGGCCTGAGGTTGACCGACGAGAACGTCGGTCTCCTAAGGGGGTGAGGATGTAACACCCCGGCTCAAGGTTTAATAGGATTAATAGGATACTCATACCAACAAGTTACAACTTCTTTTCTGGAAGCCCATCTCTTAAAGAACTCCAAGGTTAAGCGTGCTTGGCCTGGAGCGATGGGTGACCGACCGGGAAGTTCTTCCTGGGGGCACATAAGTGAGGACAAAGTGCGCAGAAAAGACTGGTGTTGGTCTGTGAGGGCAGTTTATGTCCTTGGAAAGCTATCAGATGTAAGCGGGCCTGGCCTCGAGGAGGGCAGGATGTTACACTAACATTGAATTTAGTTATTACTCATACTACGATGTTAATGAGTACTACTCAACGGTTCACCCAGAATGGAATTTGCTTCTCTTTGTTGAGGTTGGGGGGGGGGAGAAATGACATCGTCGCATATAATATGGACAACAGAAAAGTTCATGTCATCCCTACATGTTACTGTCAGTTTTTGAAATGTGGCATCCTTCTAGAAATCAACGGCAAACCTTACTATCTTCCTTATGTTCCCTTGTTCTCGGAGTTGGACTCATTAGTAGAGGAGTAAATAAAGTTCCATGATGTATCTCTCTGTCATGGCATATTTAAATGGATCAGTGTTGTTTGATTATATTGTTTATGGACATGTTAATTTCCTCTTAGATGGATGTTGTCATTATTTTGTAGCAACTTTAACTTGTTTGTAATGTAAGCTAAGGTCTGTGCAGAGTGTCAGACGCGTTCGAACCTACAGAGGTCGGACTTTCTTGTGTGTGCAGTAATATTTCAACACCAATGGCTCCTCTTTGTTCCCAAAAAATAAAAAACGCCAATGGCACCACTGTGGTAGTGATATATTAACCGTCGTGTTCTCTTGTGCAACTCCGCTTGTTTTCGTTCCTTCCCGAGCCCTCACATTCCCACTGCAGATCTAAAATCGCCAGGAACATGTGGTTGCCTTCTCCAAACCTACTTCACTCTTAGCCACCGCCATGGTGAAGGGTGAGCCTTCTATTAAGCGCGCATGGGAGGGGGATGATGTTGTGCCCATGGTGAATCAAGATAAAGGTCCGATGGATCCCTTTTATAGATAGAGACAATTGGGCCATTGGCATCATGAGTAAGGATTTCTTGAAGATTAGGCATGTGCTACAGAACACCGGTCTGGGCACCCTCAACCTGCCTCGGGAGGAAAAGGTGAGCAGTTATGTCTTCATTTTTCACCAACTCGCTAATGTCCTGGAAGAACTGCCAGCCTACCTAAACAAGAATCACGCGAACAACGTGGAGTACATCCTCGCATGCTACTAGAGCCAGATAGATGGCTTCGACACTAGTGTCGTGACGCAGGGAATTAGCACCGCCCACAACACCGAGAACCACTAGCACAACCTGGTTCGTGCCGATGCTGAGTAGGTGGCCAACCGCATCACCACTGATGAGCAAAAGGGCCTCATGGCTATAGAGGAGGACGACGACGACATTGATATCAACGATGAGGACAAGGACAAGGACAGTGATACCGACGACAAGTAAATAAAGTTCTATTTGATGTATCTCACATTGCATGTGATGTATCTTCTTTATGTTGGGAGTATGATGATGTTGTTACTCTTCCTTATGTATCTTCCCTTGCATTTTATGTTAGACGTGTTCAAATGTATAGCTGTTTTGATTTGTGAAGTCTGATTTGCATGTCTATGTTTACTTTTGTTGAACTCTATATTAGGTGGGTTAAACTCTATTGAGCATGGTGTAGATCAGGTCCTTTGGTCAATTGGTAGCCAGTTTCTAGCCCCTGTTGGTTGGTTTTGCCTACATGTTTCTTTCTGGTACTCTTTCTAATCTATAGTAATGGAATTCATCCGATCAAGTCTCGCGTCGATGTAGTGCCTAATAGAGGAGCCACATAGCTATTCAAATTTTACAGCACACGCAAGAATGTCTAAGCATCATAAATCTGACTAGGCCAGACATATCTCACGTTATATGGGGAAACCTATTTCGTACGAATACAGTCATTGAATTCCTAAAGGAAACAAATAAAATTGAAACTAGTTACATGTTCGGCCCGTTCAAATTTACGCTGCTCGGACTATCAGGCGAGCAAACGGTTTACAAGAAACAGGTAAACATGATTTCATCAAATATACTAGAGGGACGTGGTCAGGGGAAAAGTTGTCATCCTTTGTTATAGAGTACACATTCGTGGTATGGTAACAAGTTGCCATCTGTAATCATGATTTTGGTTAGTGTCAATCGACGGAAGGGGAAAGCCACTCATGACTACTACTACTATTGATACAAATGTTGTGACCGAGTGCACTCCGTACGCAATATTTTTACTCATAGATCTGTACTGTATAATGTTCGATGAGATCAAATGTGCCACATTTGGACTTTCTTGCAAGCGTAGTAAAATATGAGAATGAAGCAAATGCGGTAGGAAAGCTGGACACAAGAAGTGAATCGAGAAAAAGAGCTTTTGACCCCAAGCAGCAATGGCAGTCGAGGGGTAGACTGATTGCTAGGACACTTTACTGTCCTACGAGATCAAATACGCAATGGCCAGACTTTCTTGCATTTGTAGTAAAAGTCAATAGCTTTGGCTCCTCTGTTCTACATTAGATTGAGGCAAGACTTGTTCAGATAAACTCCTCACTTCATGGTTCTTTCAAGTCCAACAAATTTTATCAAAGACACGAGTTGGCTTTAACAAAGATCAAAGGCACTCATGATTGTTTAGCAAATTAAGTTTTAGATCAAAGACAACCAGAAAGAAATCTGCAGGTGAAAAAAAACCAGCTACAAAATGACCAAATGACCTAAGCTACACCACGTTCAACAGAGTTTAACCCATCTAATACAAAAGTTCACACAAACATGCATGCAAAAGAGTTCACATATTTGCACGGGCGTCCCACAGATCAAACCTAATCATGACTACTTGTACTACTAGTATGTCCCATAGATCAAGGGTCAAGGCAGGTGTGTAGGCTATCATCCATGTCCACCTTCTCTAAGACGGTGTTGGCGGCCGGCTCGAAACTTTTGACTAGATCAATGATGTCATCGTCCTTCGATTCTGGTGGAAAACCCTACTCTGCCACCCGGACATTCACCGCTGTGCCAATCTGAAGCTAGGCAGTAGTCAACATCGTGGAAGCCCCCTAACAAATGGCTTCGGTCACCATGGCTCAAAGGCGAGTCGGTAGGGCTTGAAATTGCTCCTCGCGAACAGATCATCCATAGGGAAGCTCACGTTATGGGCGGCTTTCTCACACAATTGTAGGGTCTTGATCCGCGTCCTCAATTCTACAAGAAGGTTTGTCATGTTATGGCCCTATTCTATGAGAATCTCCTAGTTGACTCGCAGCTTGGAGAACTCAGTCATGGAAGCTTGAAGTGTGTCACGCGAGGCGTCCAATTGACCATGCAGCATCTTGACATTCAGCCTAGTGGCTGACAAAACTGCTTGGACCTCATGGTAATCCTTCAATAATTGATGGTATTCTACGTCGTCTGAGGATTCACGCTCTTCTAACGATTCGCCCACTTCAGAACCAGTGGGCTATGTAGGGATAGAGGGGCTCGGCGGCAAGGCGGCGGATGGATGACTCTCCGATACCACCGAGGGAATGCCCCAAGACCAGGGATGGCGTCACCATGGAGGAAGCGTTGCACAAAGCAAGCCAAGTTCAAGCCCATATAGGATAAGGGGAAGAGCGATCTAATTGAGAAGGCAAATGACTTTAACCAAACTGACCGGCGCAGCATGGCATGAAATCGCGGGCGGCTGCCTCCATTGGGGGATGCCTCACGGGCTACTTTTTGAGCGTGACCGCAAAAAAAGAACCGGTCTCTAGGGCCAATGAGGCTCGGGACGCCGTCACGCCCACGATCACCTATTGAGATAGTAGGCAAATTTCAAATACTAGTTAAATTAAACAACATGAACACAAATACTAGTGTGAGTATCACTCGCATACTCTAGTCAAATGAAGATAAACAACATGAATAGCGGTACGGTGATGATCCACCTCCAAAGGGGGAACTGGCGGGTGAGAGACCACGCTAACAAGAGGTCGATCTGTCGATGGAGGACTGCCAGCGTGGAAGGCCTCTAGGGCCTCTCCATCGATAGACGACCTCGGTGGCTCCACTATGGCCCTAGTAGGAGGCGTTAGCAGCACAGTAGGATGGAAGGCAAAAGCTTTGGGATACAATCAAGAGCTCTAGAGAGAGAATGGAGTAGATGTATAACCTTCCCTCTCGCCCTTATCTCTGCTGCTATAGTTTGGGGGCTGTCGACCACCCCACAATCGAGACGTTTGTGTGGGTGGGTGGTGGGGCTTCGCCCTATCACATCAATGCGACGGGCTAGAAGGCGATGTCCCTACTGTAACAAGCTACAAATGCCAGCCACGTGCATGTGCCTACACGGGAATGCAGGAGCACATCGTCGGGTAGTCAAGATTTTAGACAGCCGGACCTTGTGTGATCCTATGAAGTATAATTTTTTTAATAAAAATAATCTTTGATGCATGGTTCTTGCAAGTTTAATAAATCTTATCAAATTCACAAAAATAAGATGAGTTGGGTTCAACATAGATCAAAGCCACTCATGAGTACTACTACAACTGATACAAATTGACCAAGCGCACTCCGTGTAATAGAACCATCCAATTTATAAGAGCACAAGTCCAATAGCAACCACTGAGGCAGTCGAACCATCATAATTGAGACCATATAAATCCGGTAGTCCGTCGAGCATCACGAAGGATCTCGAATCAACCAACATATAAGCCAAGATCGTACATGATTCAACATACAATCCATATGTTACAACGAGTTCACAAATAGTTTGTCATACATCAGAGATCCAACATAGTTATTACAACATCAGTTTAACAGTAGTGGAAGCAACATAGTTCTGAACGACATCAACAGTAGTTTAGATACATAGCCAGTTTTCATAGTCATCTCCAACAAAAGCACAAGGGTGAGATGATATATAGAATGACCATGCCCATGGTCCTATTCCTCATCCACTGCAGGAGCAAAGCAGTGCTTACAGTAGCCGTGGTACATCACATTATCTGCAACAATGGGAATAAAACCCTGAGTACAAGAAGTACTTAGCTAGACTTACCCATCATCAACTAAAATACTAAGACACCAAGGAGTATGCAAGGCTTTATAAGTAGAGCCGGTAGACATTATTTGCATAAAAAGCATTAGTTATCCAATATCTTTTAAACTGTGAATCACCAGTTATCAATCCTATTTCATAATAGATTAGCAACTATCCTATGCCAAACATGTTGGTACCATTAAGTTAATACAATAATAACCATATCAAGTTGAGCCCCTTCATAACCTCATAACCAAACTTCCATCAATTACTATGATGAAGCGTACTCCTATCAAGTTCTCACTATTCGGGAGAGATGGTGATTCAAATCAATTCCTACCTAGCTGGGGAATTATTCCTAACACACAACCATACTTCCCCCATCGGGGTCGCATCAAGTCACCTTTGGTACAACTCAAGTCCAAATCGTGGGTAAGACCAGCGCCGCACCCTCAAAGACACTACCAATCTGCCAGGAAGCTCGAGACTCAAACCCACCCTTAGAGTCACTCCATTGGCTCTCCGCACATCCTTACTGCCTCTAGGGTGCGCACTTTAGCTACTCGTGTCCCCGACCTGAGTTGAGCTACTTGGCTTCATGGTCAGAATGACTTATCCGGCCAACTATGTGAGAGGCATGCGTTCAACATGACAAGATGACCTCCAATGACCGGTCCTTAAATGACATAGATGGAATCACTATGATTACCACCAACATAAGACTCCGCTCGGTCTCCAATTAATCAACAACACCAAGTTATGTTCCACGTTAGCACAATATAGCCAACCGTGATCGAGTTATCACCTATGGCTCGCAAGTGATAGGAAATCACCCGACTTCTACCGGTCTAAGCATAGCTAAGCATAAGAAGCGTTCCTAGACTTAAATAGGATTCAGGGTAGATATTTCTGGACAAGGAGAGGTAATATGTAGCAAGTGTTCCCAAACAACTTCTATCACGTAATGCAGCAATACGAGTAACTTAGGTGACATTAATAAAATAGGGAGACTTAAAATGCTCTGGGGCTTGCCTTTCACAATTGTGGTAGGTTGATGATTAGGCACTCGGGAAGATGATCAACTTTAGGCTCTCCTTCTCCTGGAATCTCCTAGTGCTACACCTCTTGGCTCTCCTCTTGTGGATCGGCTTCGAGTTCCACCAACTTGATCCCTTCGGTTGCACCTATTTTATGCATATGCATAAGTAAGTTCCATGAATGCATAAGAAGGATCATGGATGATGCAACATGGGAATGTATATGATGCTGTGATAATGATGTTAAGTTACACAAATGATAACAATGTTAATTCCTTGTTTACTGAGTAGGTGCATAACTCTTCTCTATCCATTTCCAATATTCTTCACAAGACAATTTATGAGCTACACATAGTAGTTACAAGTTTAAATCATAACTATAGTTCTACCTATCCAAATACCATGATCTTCGACTTTCTGAAAATCTTATAAAATTTCCTACAACTTTCATTTAATCACCACAAGCTAATTCAAATTATATCCTAACCAAAACATGCAATCTTTCTAGCTCTGTCCAGAAATTCTATAGAGCAAGCACTTTGGGAGACCAACTTCAAATAGCTGTACCTCCCAAACCATTTGTCCTATTTCCCTGAAATTTTGACACAAGATAGATGAAGTTCCCTACAACTTTGTTATTAACCATTTTTACAACAAATCACATCTTTCCAAAGCAATTCATCAAGGGACAGAATCTGTCCAAAACAACCTTTATGATAGAATTATAGAGCAATAATATTTTCATTGCATATAAGCATTCAAAATTGGACATCACCAAAGGTACCAATAGTTTAGGAATATCACATACACTCAAGAAAACCTAATGGTCAAGCCCAATTTATTTATTTAAATGCACTTTATTAATTTAATTTGATAATTAGGTGAAATAACAAACATATATCAAATGTGCACAGTAAATTCTCAGAAAATTATAGTAGCTTCCAAGTGCTCCCAGTAGGCTACTGTACAAACTTCATACCATTTGAACATATATAACATCCTCTACAAAAATGACAAGTTATCAAGGTTTATTTTAGTGAAAATAGTAAACCTATAGAAAAGTGTCAAGCAACAGATTTTATATTTTTCTTATCTTCATGCTAGTACCATAATACTATACAAAAATTTACATGGCAATATGTTACTTATTTTTATCCTTATGAATTTCCTCAAAAAAACACCATGTATTAATAGATAAATAGAAAGGCCTTACTCCGATCAAGTTTACTGCAAGTTTAGTATTTTTCTAGCTATAGCATGTCATTACAAACTCAACAAAATTGGAATCACAATTTTTGCACATACCAAGCTCAAGTTATGCATTTTTAAGATAGAAACCATTTAAAAAGTATTGATCTAACTACATTTTATTCTCCTAGAAAAATACCATAAACAATACATCTCATATTTTTATCAAATACTAGACTTCATGCGGAATGCAACAAAATTTGGTTCACCAAAATTGGACACTCCTAGCTGAAGATATGAATTTTTGAAATAGGCATTCAAATCTAGAAATTTAAATAAAAAATTCAATTCATAATAGACTGACAGTTGGGGCCCGCTAGTCAGTGGGACCCACACGTCAGCGACTCAAGAGTAGGAGAGGTGCTCCGGCTAGCGATATCTTGCCGGCGGTGAGATCACCGGCGGCGACGACGACATCTACGTGCTCCCTGTGATCCCCCATACCCAGTAGTACCATTCGTTGGACCGGTGGTGCACTGGAGCACCCTCGCCAGCTGCAATGGCGGATGGCGAAGATAGCACGGTGGTACGCCAGTGTTCTCCGGCCACCTCATGCTTCGGTGAGGTACGCTACGGCTTCATGGACTCCTAGCAAAGCTATCTAGGGTGGTTAGGGTTTCGGTGAGGCAGCGGTGAGCTCTGACCACGTGCATGCCCACGCGGCAGCGCTCGGAGAACGACGGTGCTCCCATCATTCTGGCAAGATAGTGGTAAGAGGCGGTTCTCCATCATGCCATATGCTAGGCCAAGGCTTACCCAACCTAAGGCTCATGAAAGAGGAGGGAGGCAATGGGCCATCTCGGCACGGTGAGCTCGGGTGCCACGGCTGCAATGGCGGCCGCACGCTGGGCCGCAAACCGTTCTAGCACCAACACGCAATAGCATCAACCCTCGATTTGACCTAAGCTACTAGACACTAGCGGGGTAGTGGAATGACTAGGCCATGGCAAGCCATGAGCGCGATGGCGCTCTGGTGATGACGCGGTGGCAGTAAAGCGATTGGGGAATGGTGGAAGAGGGGCAAGCGGGTTAGGGGTGGAAGAGGTGACAATGGCGGAGTTGTTGGCGTGATCGATTGGGGAATGGTGCTGCAATGGAAGCGAGCGGGCATGGTGGAGCGACGGCGATGGTGCGGCGATGCGCTGTGCTTCCCTTGCGCTGGCGTGGGCGAGAGAAGAGCGAGGCGCGAGAGTGAAGGAAGCGAGCAGCTGTAGGCGCGCGACATATCCCTCCGCACTGGCCCGACCGGCCGAGCTAACACCGACGTATAGCCACCACGCGGCACACCTGGCTTGCCCTGGTCGGCCACTGATGGTGCGGCATCCACGGCCATTAGACCCATCGACATGACTGATAGAGCGACTTAGCGATCATCTAACTCCAAATCCGTTCGCTAATTACAAAAACTTCATTAACAAGAATTGTAGAAAGCTACACGAGATCTACAATATTGCTTACATGAGTTCAGTCTAGATCAGCCTAGTTTACAAACTACAGCGCATCAAACATAGGTACATTGAAACTGAAATCACAATTAACACTTAGCCAAAATTTCTAAGTGTAGCAACAACATTTCAAGGCTAGTTGAGAGCTATTTTTGAGCATGTTAGGCATCGAATTAGGTCTTGACCCAAAAATAAAAGTTGTTGCCCTAGTCATGTACTACAACTTTGCTTAAGGGTGCACTACCATGCAAAGTCTCTAGAGTATAGTTTAACTTAGGTCAAACATGCAACTTGAAAATGATAACTTACACTATAACCATGACTTAGAGGTCAAATTGGTCCAAGTCATGAATAACAAAGTTGCTCCATATGACATACTAAACATGTTAAAGGTATTCCTAAGGTCCCATAAACATTTTATACATGGTTCACATGTAAATCCTAGCATATATAAAGCATTTAGTAACAAACACATGTGATATAAGCAATTATAGAGATAAAATTTGAGATGCTCATGCTCATGCTCATGAATGATCAATGATGCTTGTGCTCATGCAAAGCTAATGCAAAATGCATGCTTAACACCTAGGGTGTTACAGCCCTTCCCCCCTTAAAGAAACCTCATCCCAAGATTTGTACGACCTACCATCTCTCATAGAAAATCAGATAGACCTCACGAAGATAGTCCTTTCTTTCCCATGTAGCATCTTGCCCACTATGATTATTCCAAATCACCTTGTAGAACTTAATGACTTTACTACGAGTCACTCTTTCCATTGTCTCAAGCACTCGAATAGGTCTTTCTTCATAGGTCAAATCTGACTGAATCTTGACACTAGCGGGTTCAATAGCTTCTTTGGGCACCTACTTACACTTCTACATCTTCGGTTGGCCTATTTAACCCGGGTCTAGATGCATCTATTGGGCTCAATCCACACACTCTTGAGGCAATTATCTTTCTTCATCGCCTAGAGGTGCTTTGTCTTCCTCCTTGCACCTCTCATGGCCTGGAGCCCATGAGAGGTTCAAGATGGAGATAAAGCACCTCACAGGGATGCTAGTGTTTGGAGAAGACCTTCAAGATTAGGTGCTTTAGATTCCATAATCTTGTTGCATTCGAGCATCGAGATGTAGATCAACATCCCTCAATCCTCAAAGATAGCAAGATTATGGAATATAAAGCACCTCACTGAGATGCTAGTGCAAGTTTTGCGAGGTGCTCCTTCTCCATCCTTTGCTTGCTGCTGCCGTTGAATAGGTGTCGGCGGTCACTAACAATCAAATCCGACCACCAATTAAAGTCCAAAACAGGAGAAATAAACATACTTTTGACACATATGTATATACTATTGACGTAGTTCCACTTGTATTAGAGAAAACATGTTTTGTAGGACACACATTCAAATACAAGTGAAAAACCAAACAAAAGGCGCAATTCAAGAAGCATAATGAAGAAATGCGCAAGAGAAATGAATAAAGAAGCCCACCTACACAACTTATCTGGGTAGAACACCACCAAGGATGCGACCTAGGCCCAACAAGTAGCTCACCAGAGTAAGGCGGTGGCGAACGGGCTAGGCCAGGGCTAGGTGTGGCCGCACCATCCCAAGCGCGCCTCAGCCCCACCTCGCTCTAGCGGTTGCATGCCGCCATGCTACGGCGGTTCCTAGGTGTTTCCTATTTTTCCCATGCCAAACCGTCTTCACTTCACTATATAAGAAGGGGTGGAGCTCATTCTCAAGACACATCATTTGGAGCTACACACCTCACCTCTCTCTACTTGTACTCTCTTAGTTTTAGTAGTAGTATTTGGAGCTAGCAAAGCTATCAAGGAGGGCTTGGGTCCTTGGAAGAAGAGCGACATCTTGGTATGAAAAATACTATGAAGAGTTCTTCCACAGTCATGCTATCATATCATTTATATAGTAGTGCATATGAACTAGAGTATAGTTGTCTTGTTATAATCATGATATATGAACTAGCATATAGTTTGTGTGTTATGATCTTAACATATTCAACTTCATGCTTAATCATTTATATGGTTTGTATGAGTAGAAGTAGAGCTAGGGTTAAGGTGACGGTTCGTTGTTCCATCAGGGTTGCCCATATTCTTGCTTGTCGATCCATAGGGTTAGAGTCCCGGGGAGATATGGGTAGTTTCTTTGTACACGGGCGTGGTGCTCAGGTGCATGGGAACCTTTGGATATGACAGTGCCCCCCGGTTGAGGGGTAGGTGGTAGGTGGTGATAGCTCTATCCATCCCTTGTAATTCCCTAGGTTCGGGTATTGTGTAGAAGTTTTAAAGTCTCTTGCACTTACTGGCAGACCCGTGCTCACAAACCCTGTACGACCTACCTTTATGGTTGAGGGAAATCAAATAAAATCTAAGTTAATTTACTTAGTGCATAAAAAATACTATGGAAATCCTAACAAAAGAATAAAATAAGTAGTTAATTGTTTGGTACGAAAAACAATTTCTATAAACAAAATAAAACTTAACATGTGTACAGTGCTTCAAGTAAAGTTTGATGAGCAAGTAGTGTAGATGAAAATGCATCTTTAACTTTGGAAAATAAATATTGTTAACTAGTGTTCTTGAGAGCTCAAAAATCAAATTTGAAATTAAAATCAGCCCTTTTCGTTAAGTCGGTAAAAACCTGAACTTATGTTTAAAGTACTATTTTTGGCAAATTATATTATGCAAAATTAATTAAATAGTGCTCTAATTTTTTGTTCCTATGGTTTGGTATGAAGTATGGGCTATTGCATGAAATAATTATTGGTTGTATTTAACAAGGTTTAGACCTTTAAAAATTATGATAAAAAGTGTACATGGTTGTTAAGTTCAAATTGAACCCCTATCTTTTCTAAAGTTTGAAAGGGGTAGTAGACAATGCCATTTTGGCATTTAAATTCTAACTAAAATGTTTAGACACTAGCTTCATATTCTTGCATTGTTGGTTGCTTCTAAGTAAGCTCTTGGGCATAGAGTAGGTCGTAGTTGTGTTAGGTGTCGCGTTGCTCCCTAAAAAATTCCCCAAACTTTGTTGGAACGCGATGACGCTCCGTTCATGAACCAGTGCTCAGCGTGATGAACCGCTGTTAGCACCTCTCTATCTCCCTCGCTGATCACCCTCTAGGCATGCTTGTTGCTTGGGTAAGAAGCCCTTAGGGTCTAATAGAATCTTGAACTTTTGTTTTAATCCCAACCGAGCTCTAATCGGTTGATTTTCACACTTTAAAATCCATACACGATGTCGCCTCGGGCTGGCTGGCTGGTCGTGTGTGCGCGGTCACCGTGCTCGGGAGTGCAACGTCACGCGTGGTGCATGCACCGCCGCACGCGCGCACCACACCACACGTGGCCTTGCCAGTGGCCATCTCATCGGTGCCCCATGCGGCACATTGGGCCGAGCCAGCCATGGCCACCTCATTGTCGGGCCGGCTGAGCTATGCCTAGGCCTCGCGTGCACACAAGCGCTGCATTGCTGTGTTGTGCCATTGTGCTGTAGCTACGCTACGCTAGTGCCGCTGTTGTGTAGCCATGCTGTGAGACGCTGTCGCGATGCCACTGTCGCTTGTCCCCCACTATCGCCGTGTGCGCGCGCCACCCCTTTGGCCACCGAGCTGCGTGCGGAATCTAGCCGAGGCTGTGGCCATCATTGCCTTGTTAGCGTGGCGGTCGCCCCACCCTACGATTCACCTACCACGGGCATGTGCCATTGCCCATCGTGTTTGGGTCAACTGACCCCGGTCACAGTGGTGATGGTGATGCCTCTCTGCCTCGCTCTGCCCCGCTAGCCAATGTTGGTGAGACCCGCTCAAGTCTAGCTACTGCATTCCAAGCGCCCCGCGCAAGCACACCTTGTGGCTCCATCTGAGCACTAACCAACGTGCCTTCCCTGCACTATCGTGCCCTTGTCGGGCCTTGGCTGGCCCCTTCAGCCGTGGCCGCTCTTCACGATGTGGTAGTGGCAATGCACTGATATCTCTCCCTTCTTAATCACCAGCTTAAGGCTTACCAATCTAGTTCCTCGTACCAATGAGTAGCTTAGGAAGTTAGCTAGGTGTCCCATGCTCATCGAGCCCAGCCATGGTATGTTAGTGGTTAATTTTGGTTTCTCCTCGTCGTCGGTCATGTGTGCTACCGTGACTAGAGGTTTGGGGGTAAGGCTCATAGGGTTAATAGTAGTTCAATTGCTCGTAACCCTGAACTCATCTTGACTCCCTCCATCCGATGCTCGTGCTATTTTGGCCAGGGTGCTCATCGATGGTGGAGTGACGCGTCGGTGTCCATCACGGAGCGCCGCCGCCCCGCTCGATCGCATGTGGCCGGCTCTACTTGGGTCACCGCTGACTAGACCATCACCTCGGACGAGCTCGCTGTAAGCTCCTTATGCTCACCTGCTCACTCATTAGTCTTCTAGTTGTTGTAGCAAGTCGAAACAGTCACGTCACCACTGCGGATAGCCACTCACCGCGATAGTTCACACCAGTGCGCCTTTGAGTCGCTAACCATCACCCATCCTTGCGTGTTTAGCCGTCGATGGTGGTCGGCCCCTTACTTCCGTCGTAGCGAGCCTAGTTTGCCTGGTGCAACCGCCTTATGTGGTCGGCCGCCGCACCAGCGCGCGCGGGGATCCCAGCGATCTCCTCGTGGTAAAGGTGAGAACATCCAAGGGCTTGTTTGCAAAACCGTTGTCGGTAGGAATAGTGCGCATAGTAGTCGTGTTATTATCTAAAAGCTTGGGGGCTTTTTTATGAAGAAACCATCGTGCACGGGCTCCCCCGGCCTTGGGCCGTGATGGGCCGTCGTGGTGCGCGCACAGCCGCACCTCGCCCTAGGCTGCTGGGCTGAATTGATTGCCACCGACCCTTTTCTTTTCCTAAAGCATTTTCTAATTTAGTTTCTAAGGCTAACTTGTAAATTTAATATAAATTTGTGTAGTGGACCAAAAATTGTGAAACTAACTTTGTTAGATTCTTAAAATCATGATCCATCTGCTAGTATATCTTGTTCACATAGTTTTACAGTATTTTCAGGAGTTATCTAATTAAATTGAGATGCTTAATATTGTTAAGATATAAACTTATAGGAATTTTGTAATAAATTGGTGATAGTGTTGGCTCTAAAAATTTGATAATAAATTCCTAATATTATTAGGTGCTCACTGTAATTTTTGTAGCTCCATAATAATTAGTTTGCTAAGATAGCAAATAAGCCCTAGTTTGAATATATATTAAATCAATGAAATGAAGTAAAGAAACACCTTGGGATTGTAGAACTAAAACACTTATCAGGAAACAACGCCTTATGCAACAACACGGATACGTAGCCTAGTACGTTAGTCATTAGAGCTAGCTCGTAGCTTGAGAGGCGTAATCATATTTTAAGAGTTGCGGTTACCGTTGATTAATTGTCTCTCTGTGTTGCATCCATGTATGTAATAATAGGAACAACGATGGATCACGGAGTCATCTGGAGTATTAGAAAAGATGGTGCCTTGAGGATCGTGTCACCATGATGGAATGCTAACCTTTGGTTATATCTTACCCAGGCAAGCCCCGGTGCATAACCCCTATTATTCTGCACTTTATCTTATGCTTGTGCATTAAGTTTTCAGGAGTTGAATGAAATCCACTTGCATATATATATATATATATATCCTATGAGTCCTACTAGTATGTCAGGATCGTGTAGATTGCTATGCTAAAGGATTACGGTAGAAGTCGAGTGATTACCTGTCATTCGTGAGAGATAGGAAAGATATTATTATTGTTATTATCATATTACTATCACATGGAATATACATGAATGATAATTGGAGACCAGGTGGGGCTATGCCTTGGATTTGGACTTGGCAACCGAGCGAGGCTCTGGTTGCATTTGTCCCGCCTGAGTCGATTGAGGACCATCCGTTGCTGTGGATGGTAGTCAGGTCACAGACTTATTATCCTGAGCACATACTTGCTTATGGGAGCGGGAAGGCTCGTTGCGCTCTTGTTGCGGGGAAAGGTGAAGGTCTAAGCACCATGCTATGATCGGGTCTCATGTGTGGGGGCTTGGAGTCCAAGTTTAGATGGGGACCTAGACCCCTCGATAGGAGTGGAGTGGGTTGGTCTAGTTTGTGTCTAGGGTACAAGCGAGGCGTGTGCTTTAGGGTACCCAGCTGGTCGGGATACATTGATTTGTGAATCGCCATTTCTATGAGACAGTATGACTTGGCTATGGTCTAGCACCATAGTAAGAACTGGAATATGAAAGATGGAAAAATGGTTCTGATTGCTTACCACCTGCTTGAAAGTAGCATAGGTGCTTACATAGAATGGTTAGTTAATGAACTAATGATGACTGCTAATAAAATTGAATATAAGGATGCACGTTTAGTAATGTTTCCTGCAGATGCAATAACCCACAAGCCAGATAGCCTTACATATCATTGGAGTCTTTTATTTTCCTCCTGTCGGGTAAGTCTTGCTGAGTACAATCGAGTACTTAGGGTTTTATTCCCCCTATTGTAGGTGACCGGAGGATACATAGAGCTGACTCTTGTATGTGGAAACCTCCTGGTGGGCTTAGAGAGGATTCCTTTTACGCTACGACCGTAGTGTTTATTTATAACCCTCACTAAAAGTTTTTAGAAGAAAAGTTTTATGATCTGTCATCATATATGGTTTATAAATGTTCACTATGTTAATGATTCACCATTAATCTTTATTTCCGCAATAACTCTAATCATATGTTGTTCTCCACTGCAAGATAAATATGTGAACCTAAAATGTATAAACTCTTTTACATGTAAAATTGTCTTAATTCCACTATTGCATTCAACTTTGTTTAAGTACTCTAATGTTGTAATAAAATGATGTAAGAAATGGTTAAGAATGTTGTAAGTTTTATTCTCTCATTTATGATCCTAACGGAAGAATGTGGATTTTTTAGTTCTCCCTTGGGGTGTGCTCGACGGAACGACACGATTTAGTGCACTCTCTTGGGTACTTAGTGTCTAATGGAAGATAAGTTCTCTTAGGAGGGCATTAGATTAGGTGGTTCTACCACAGAGCTTTGCCCTAGTTTCATAGCTAAGGTTTAGGAACAATCTTTTGTTGGGGAAGAAGATGAAAACCCTTATACTCACTTGCGTGATTTCGAGCAATTGTGTTCGTGCCTTCACATTCAAGGCATGACATGAGATACCTTGAAATGGATGCCATTCCCATTCTCTTTGATAGGAGCAGCTAAACATTAGTATGCTCGATACGTAGAGAGAGCACATGGAGAGTGTGAAAGCTTTCAATCCAAATTCTACTTAGCTTTCTTCCCTATCTCTCGTGTCGTTCATCTTCGAGTAGAGATCCTAACCTTTAAGCAAAAGGAGAAGGAGCCTATAGGTGCGGCATGGGCCCGTTTCACCGATCTAGCATCCTCTGGTCTTGATCTTGCTATAACTGAGCCAACATTGTTACAACATTTTTACATCGGTCTTAGCAAAGATTCCGCATGATTCCTCGATTTAGCCTCTAGAGGAGCATTTCTTCATTGTACCATTGGTGAAGGGAAGAAAGTTCTTGCCAAAATTCTTGAGAACACTCCCCATACTAATGTCTATAATGAACCTCTTGAGGAAGAAAAGGAATCCATCCCCAAGCAAAGAGAGATCTCGATAGCTGAATCACCACCAATTCCATCCAAATATTCTGCCATCGATCCTAAACCACAAATACCACAAATATCGAAGGAGGAAGAAATTCGCAATCTAAATCGCTCCTTCGATTATGAGGCTAATCTTCTTTCTAATCTTGCTGATTTTGGGAACACCATGAACTATTATTTTCAAAAGAGACCTTCAAAGAAGCATCCATCAAATCCTCATAAGAAAGGATCTCTTCAAAAATCTCCCAAATCAGCATTTTCTCACACCTCAAATTCCCATGTCGTACATTGGGAAAATCTAAGATCTCGGGTGAGCTTCCAAAAGGAATATCAAGTGAGCCCATAGAAGTGTCATTTTTGTGTATTTTGGAGTGCCCTCATCAGCATACACCATGTACCCATGACATTAGAAATCAATATAAGTATTCTACTATAGCTGAATTAACGGATGAAACAGCAACGGGAGCTGTAACAACACCGTAACGCATGTGCGCACCAAATAAATAATTCAATTTGCAAACAAAACAAAGATGGCACACTAGTTTAGCTGAAATAATGACAACATCCATCATTGAGGAAAATAACATGTCCATAGACAAGCAAACAACATTAGTCCATTTAACAACTATGATAGAGAGATACATCAAATGTAGCTTTATTTACTGCTCTGCTAATGAATCCAAGAACAAGGGAACATAAGAAAGATAGTATGGTCTGCAAATGAACTCTTTTTTAACGCTACGTCTACCATACCGAAAGACAAGGGCAGGGATGACATGAACTTTTATGCGGTCCATGTCATAGGCGATGATTGTTCCATTCTCCCTACCAAAGAAAATCAAATTCCATTCTAGGTGAACTGTAATCACTGTGTAGTCCTTGGCACAATACATGAAACCAAATTTAATATTAATCCTTCCATACAGGAATAGCGTGCTGACCGTATGCTTCAATGTCTAATTATTAGTACCATAGTCTTCAAGGACCATCAACAGTACATACACACAAGTGACCCTGAGCTTGATGCATGGAGTGTTGAAGACCAATAGGCCTATCAATTTTCCTTCATGTGTTTTCTTCCATATCCACAACAAGTATCTTAGAGTACCCCCCAGAGTCCCCCATAATATGCAGGCAACCGTTAAGAAACACACTTGGTGATCTTGAAAATGTCACATCAGTATCCTCGCCCCATTCAGATTCCTTATAGATCTATGCTGTAGTTTCATATGAGTAGATCTCCATGCCTGCGCACAAACCTTCATCATCCACATATTCAATCACATGGAAGTACGAGGAGGCCGTCAGATCGAACCCCAAGCGAGCCTCACCAATAGAATGGCCAACATCATGGGTGCTAGGGGGCAGTATATTAAACTTCTGGCTCATTAGATTGCAGACGACATAGCGATATCCATCAGCCCTAAGGCATCAACATAGGATGAGGCCGTTGCAGCAATCTAAGACAGCTACATTGCCATGGTTGAAGGAAAAGAATTCCAAGGAGGGGCATACACCAGGGACGCTGGTGAAATGTCGATTGTCGTTCTCACTATCGAAGAAGATATATAAATTTAGGTAGCACCACATATATAACTCAAACTAGAGTAGCAGTTAATGGAGCTATAACCATTACAATTTCAGTAGTTAATGGAGCTTGCTCAATTTTCACAAGTAGAATGTCAATGAACAAGTGGTAGTGATCATCATTGGCATTAGTAGAAACATGTGCAGCTTAAACATTAGTTGTCTCAGTCCTGTGAATGATGGACACAAAGCATTGATTTGCTTTCGATGCCTTTCTCTTATTTAGAACCAAATGGATAACTTGGTGGTCAACAAGGAGAAGAAACAGAAAGCAAACATATGAGCTGCATCCTAATACATCCAACAACCATATAAACATCACTGGCACAGAAATGTGGACTTAGATATGTTACAAGTTTAAAATACCATAAGGACTCACTGGTGGCACTAGAGCATACGGAACACAAATGTAGAATCAAGCAAGCACTGGACATGAAAAAATAGTTTAAGACAAAAGCAAAGGGCCTATTTGTTTGCCTAGATAGATAGATATAATCAAGTAAGCACTTGACAATTAACAGGCCTAGTTGCACATAGGCATTTATAGTAAGAACACTGAACATATGCAAAAACCAAGACATCGGCAGAAAACCAACCAGTGCCACCTCCTACTTCTTTTCATCATCATTGGCCTAACTAGATCTTTCAACGCTAGAATGTTTCTTGTATACCTCATGTTCAAGCAAGAACCAAAATAGTGAAGCAAACAGGAAAAGGTGAGAAAGGAGACCTGCGGATCAGATCTGTCACCTCTACCATGGCACACAACGGACACGGACGCTAATGCCGCCGCGCTCCACCGGGAAGCCGACTAGCCTCCAAAAGGACGCCTAAGCCACCACAGCACATCGGGGATCCTCCACCGCCACCGCCGCAAGTCCAACGGGCACAGATTTGTTTCCTCTTGCAGGGGATATCCAATATATAGGTCAACCTATAGGGCATCCACACAGAGAATATATACTATTATAAGGACTCCAAAGATATGTCAACACAACCAGACGTTTAGCGCAATGGTGAAGACGGTCCATTCCTTGCTCTGGGTCCCGGGTTTGATTCCTTGGTCTCATGGTTTTTTTATTTGAATTTATTAAACCTCGGTGGCACACAAGGTACAAGTGATCGACATGTAAGCCGTCGGGTCCCACAGGTCGGATGGAGATGGAGAAAGGTACCGTTGGGTCCCAAAGGTCGGATGGAGAAGGGTCCATAAGCACAAGTGACACGTAAGCCGTCGGGTCCCATAGGTTGGATAGAGATGGAGAAAGACCCCATAGGTACACGTGACATGTAAGCCATCGGGTCCCATAGGTCGGATGGAGAAGAGTCCTACAGGTACATGTTGGGGTCCCACAGGTCGGATAGAGATGAAGAAAGGTGTTGTCGGGTCCCACAGGTCGGATGGAGAAGGGTCCATAAGTACAAGTGACACGTAAGCCGTCGGGTCCCACAAATCGGATGGAGATGGAGAAAGGCCCCACAGGTACACGTGACATGTAAGTCATCAGATCCCACAAGTCGGATGGAGAAAGGTCCCTGGTACACGTTGGATGGAGAAAAGACCGAGCGAAGACTTTTACGACGAATTGCAAGTGTCACGGATGAGTAACTGTAGGTCTCATAGGTACACGCCGTATGGAGAAAGGAGCGTGTGGAGATTTATGATGAAGCATCATTCATCACAGATCGAATATTGTTCGTCATAGATGTGTAATTAGTTCAATGATGAAGCCTTGTTCATCATAGTATTAAAGAAGATCATCAAAGATGAGTCGCGCGAGTGATCTGTGACGAAACCCTATGCTCTTCTATGATGTTTTTTGTGACGATATCTGATTTTGTCATAGATAGGGAGGGTGTGAGGATCATCACTACTGATCTATAATGAAACGAAAATATTCGTCATAAAAAGCGATCTTCTATGACAGTTTTGGATTCATCATTAAGATTTTTGTTATAGAAGTGAATATTTTAGTAATGTAAGTTCTTCTGGCTAGCGCTCCATCCAAGGCTGTGGACCGTGGAACGTCGCAAGCGACATGGCCCCGTTCGGCTTGCTGAATTTTGGCTGAAACTGCCTGAAAAACACTGTTGTGAGAGAAAAATACTATTTCGGCTGAAAAAAGAAGCCGAACAAACCGGATATGGAATAAGCCTAACGGGCCGTCTCTAGGATGCTGATGATTGCACTCTGCGGCTAGGAGAAGGAAACTGGAGATCATCTGTTCCTTGGTTGGGTCGTAGCCAGAGTGCTGCTGCGTCCAGTTGGCTTGGACACCCTTGTGCCGGCGGCCAATGTCGAACTAGACAACTGGTGGCTTCGGGAGCAAATGCGGCTAGATCCCAATGCACGTCCGCCATTCGACACGCTGCTACTCCTCATCTCCTGGACTCTCTGGAAGGAAAGAAACAGCAGGACTTTGCAGGGGACGTCGGCTGGTATCCAGGACCTTTACCGCGTGGTGATCGCTAAAAGCTGAGGTTTGGGTAGAGGCTGGGTTCAAGACGCTGTCCGTGGTGTGCCCGATTTGGTCGGAAATTTTTGTCTATGATGTAATAAAACTTTTGTGAACCCAGTAGCTAGGGCGCCTGTGGTCGTCTTAGTGATGGCTCCTCGCCAACACGGTAGCTCCACATTGTAATGGAGAAAAAAATCAAAATAGATAGCATGCACACAAAATTGTAGGTCACGATTTTCATTGCACATAAGGCTGCAGGTCAGATTTAAAATCCATGAACAAGCATTATAACTCAAAAATCAAAATAGATAGCATGCACACAAAGCTGGAGGTCACAATTTTTATTTTACCTATTCAAATATTGACCAAGTCCTCTCATGAGCTGAGGAGCTGTAGGTCAGACTCAGAATCCTTGCTGTCAATTTCCTAAGATTTGGTGTGCTTGCGCCATGGTTCAACCACCATTTTACTGCAGCTTGAATTAAATATCTGCTACTGAGTATTTGCTTGAACAAGCATAGATCTTGCAAGCTATACCACAGTAAAAAATTGCATACTTGAACAAGCATATAGATGATATTGGTCTTTAAATCTTTACTAGAGATGTCTACAGGTAGGCAAGCACCATATTACTTGTGGCATGTTTTAATTAGGTCCATTAACTCTAAAAGTTGCTTTTTGTGCATGTTTAGATCCCAAAGCTAAAAATTAGACAAAGCTGCAGGTCACAATTTTCTTTTTACCTGTTCAAATACTGACCAGTTCCTCTTATGAGCTGAGGAGCTGCAGGTCAAACTCAGAATCCTTGCTGTCAATTTCCTAAGATTTGGTGTGCTTGTGCCATGGTTCAACCACCATTTTACTGCAGCTTGAGTTAAATATCTGCTACTGAGTATTTGCTTGAACAAGTATAGATCCTGCAAGCTAAACCACAGTAAAAAATTGCATACTTGAACAAACATATAGGTCTTTAAATCTTTACTAGAGATGTCTATAAGCAGGCAAGCACCATATTACTTGCGTGCGCGGGTTTTAATTAGGTCCATTAATTCTAAAAGTTGCTTTCTGTGCATGTTTGGATCCCAAAGCTAAAAATGAGCCCACCTTATGAAAATGAATTAAACATGAGCTAATTATGGGCTAATAAGGGCTAATGGATTCTAAATACTATTTAGCTCTCATTAGCTCTTATTAGCTTAGAATTAGCCTACATTTGGGCTTTCTAATTGGTATAAAAAAACATGGTTTGATTATTAGCTCCATGATCTAAACACCCCTAATTTATGCCCATGTTCCTATTCACCATTTTTTGATCTATATAATTTTTGTTTGAAAATCCTCGAATCCAAATGGTTCTAACCAAAGGGCCTATTTGGTATACTGTAGCTTCACAGGTGAAATAGTTTTTTTTAGCTTTGGGTCAAAAAGTAGCTTTACGAGTCAAGTTGAATCAGTTTTTTCAACCATTTGGCAAAAGAAAAAAAAAACTTCTCCTGTTTCACAGAGAGCATGAGATGACCATAATAACTTTTTTTTTCTTTTTTTCACGGGGACCACACGGCCTCTTCTTCCACTGCACAACAGGGCACCCATTCGGCCTCCTTCCATGCCACACCGCTACCGCTCGCACGTCACCCGCCCCACTCGGCCTGTTCATTATGATCTACTCTCTTCTAAATTATAAGTTATTTGGGGTTTTTAATACATAGTTTTTGTTATGCTACTAAACATAACCTATATCTACATGCATAGCAAAAGTTATATATTTAGAAAAGTCAAAACGATTTATAATTCGGAACGAAGGAGTAGAAGACATTGCAGACACCATATAAATGGCATGAATCCTCCTAGGATATTGTTATTAGGTTTGTTCATATGATTTGATTGGAAAAGGATATCTAGAAAAGTAGTCCACCATATGAGACCTTGTATGGTTGTATCACTTTGGTCTAACAAACTAGTAAAACATGCAAAGGATGCATCAACTTGTTATATGTGTGCATCTACAGCCATGCGTATGCCACTAATTTTACCACGGTAGTAAGCCATGTAGATGGTAGCTACTACAGTCTTCAAGAGGAGGGTCAAAATATAAAACTGTTTTCCTTTGACGAAGATGTTGGGCTACTGCTCAATCACAGGCGCCGACCTCTCATCCACCCCCTAATATTTTCAAATAACAACTAAGTTTAAGTCATCCTTGTTTCATTATACCATTGTTAGTTTGCATGATTTGCAAGTTGAAAACATTCAAACTCAGACTCATGAATGATTATTGAACTTGCTTCTTTCAAAAGTGAAGGCAAGAGGTGCATTCCGGGCGTGGGGAAGAGATGCGGGACGCGCAGAAGGGAGAGGAGAGAGGCGGACGAAAACGGTGGTGGCAAATGAACACACTTCATACTTCATAGTAGTATAGATATAGAGATAAACAGCCTGTTTGGCTATGCTGCTATAGTGCTGTATGAGCAGTCTTTTTTCTCCTCTCACTAGAACTGTAGCAGCAGAACAGGCCCAAAAGCTAACAAATATTATTTTCCTAAGTCCTCATGTTTGGGTCGTCAAAATCGTATTTGGGATGTAACCATAGGTCCGCGTTTGTGATCTCGGGCCGTTTTATACGTTTGTGGGGTGAGATTCACGTCAAGACGGCGATCTGTTCTTTTGGGCTGCCATTGTTGATCATTAGGCCAAGAGAGTAGAGATGGCTTTTCTCGTCCACCGTCTTTGTTTCTTGCATGACTAGACCAAAGCCTCTTGATCGCCAGAAAACAATTGTTTAATGTGGTTGTTCAACTCTTGGATAAATGCCAATTTCAACTCCGTCAAATAGACATTGACGCCACGATGCTCTTTGTTCGGTTATCTACTGAATTGTTCGATTTCTCTTACACGTAATACGTTGGAGCTGCTCGATAGCACCAATGAGCAGAGGCGGGCCAAACTTGGGCCAGACCAAACGGACATAACACAGACATGGGGCCTAATGTGACAAATTTCAGTAGTACTAAACTGCTTCTGAGCTCTGGTGCTTCTTCTGGGCTGCGTGTTTGTGGACCGGGCCGGGGCATGTTGAAGAGCTGTAATATCCCCCTCTCCTTGGGCATCAGGATGTCTCCTTGTCGGAGTGTACGGGAACTGCCGGTGAAGAGGGACCAAGTCCTCCCATGTCCCAAGCTCCTTCGTCAAGCTAGACCACTTGATCAGGGTTTGATGCATCGAGGTGTCTCTGTCGGCAGAAACACGCCTCTAGAGAACCTATTCATGGTACTGGAGTCCAGAATCAATTGATGTCAGGAAGTAATGGCGATACCTGGTGTTTGGATGAGACCGCCGGCTTCAGAAGCGAAAAATGCATGGAATATAGGGTGGATGGACGACTTAGCAGGAAGATCGAGTTTGTAGGCGACTGCACTGACGTTGAAGGGGATCTTTCAGGCGGCACAGGCCATGTGGTATGAGAGATGTCTTGATGCATGCACAATGGAAGCAATGGCGTGTCATGATGGCCTGAAGGTTGCTGTGCAGTTGGGGTTGCAATGGGTTTCTCTGGAGACCGACAGTTTGGAGCTATTCCATTTGTGGGAGGAGACACAAAGATCCATCATTGGTCCGGTTCTGAAAGAGATTGATGAGCTTAGGCTTGCCTTTCATTTTTTTTGTTTTGTTTTAACATGGTAGTAAAATTTGTAATAAGGCTGCTCATTTGTTAGCTAAGCAAGTCACTAGCACGAATAGCTCGGAGAGATGGTATGTAACTCCAACGTGTATTAGTGATTTGATCATGTACGAGGCCTCGGCCGGTTGATCTACATGAAAGGCAAGCAATGAAAAAAAAAACAGCCCTAAAAACCCAACCAAACAGACTCTATATTATATACAGATTCAAGAGGCAAACCTTGGCCGATCCTTGCTCCCAGAATGTTGTGTATCCCAAGTTCATGTAGATCCGTAATGATCAGCTCGACACAAGGGTCTCAGTCACCCACCTGCACGCGCGAGGTTCTAGGTTCCCTGCCGTGCTAGGTCTGTAGCATGGGCCTGCTAGCTAGGCCGCCTGCATCGCTCGCTCGTAGCTCCCCTCTGAGACTGCATCGATCAAATGGCGAGACTGACACCAACGCGAGGCTCCCGATAGCCCGCACTCGGCCACATGAGGCCCTAGGCTGTCTGCCAAGCTAAAATCTATATCTATGTTTCAACTTTTGTCTATGAGAAATCAATTCTTTTGGTTTTTGCGGCACCACACAAAATTAATTACCTAGTATACTCTAAAGTCTAAAGGTCATTTTACTTCATGCGGGGTTGTTAAAAAAATCCTAAAAATATATTAGACCATTGTATGATGCTGGCGGAACAAACTCTTGCGAGCTTGGAATCGATATATCCAGCTATTCTCGGCATCAATATGCAATAATTATGAAAAAACATCAATATGCCATACGATGATTTATGAGAGAATTTGCTCATTGCCATCAAAACTTATACCGGTTCCCTGGTTGCCATAAAAAATTATAGAGTTTCTTAACTGCCATCAATTTGTAAATTTTATTCCTTAACTGCCATCATCTTCAAATATATGGGTTTTATTTCCTTAACTGACATTCATTGAGATAATTTGCTTCCTTCATTGCCACCCAAGTTACATGCCCGTGCTCACTTGAAAATTTGATTCCGATATCACCCCTGCCCCATAAGAAAGAGTTAGTGCCATTGTGCCATTATTTCTCCTTTTCACGTCAACGGCAGGAAAATTTACATTTTTACCATTATAACGATCGTCACTCGTCCAAATATCATCCTTATAATGATAATTACAAATATACCAGACAAGAGAAGTTATAACATTGGTTTTACCATCTTTGCACATGCGACACGCCACGCCAGTCTGACATGTTGGCGCCCAGTCAGCCAGGGCATGTCAAAAGTCCTTCCTGCCCCTGCCTTGCTCCTCTCTCTCCCTCTCCGACAGTTGGGCCCGCAGCTCCTGTAAATGCCACGTGGGCCCTACTCGTTAGCTTTGTCTCCCACCTCCAGACACAACGGTCAAGGCTGTGTCGGTACCGAGCTCACTCGCACCATGGCCACTAGGGCTGAGCTCGCACGGGATAGTCTGCGTCAGGGCTGAGCTCACCACAGCCGCTGGGGCAGAGCTCACCGGGGCAGTCTGCGTCGTGGTTGAGCTCGCCATGGCCGCGCGGGGCAGCCTGCATCGGGGCCGAGCTTGCCCACGGCCGTGCTACGCTCACCATAGCCGTAAGGACCGAGCTCGTCGCTCCCCATGGCTAAGGTCATGCTCACCCATGCCATGTCCACCTTCTTCTTCTTTTTTTTTAGAATGCAGGGGATTTTAAGGAAGAAGGGAAGGGCAGGGGAGTCATTTCCACCCACGTGTTGATTGGCCACCAATGTGTGTGGCGTGCCATATATGCAAAGAAGGTAAATCCGATGTTAAAGCTTCTCTCCTCTAGTATATTTGTAATTGTTATTTTAAAAATAATATTTAGACCACGATCCTTGTAACAGTAAAAATGTAAATTTCCCCCGACAGCGGGCCTTGCCCTTGTCCATCCATCGAAGTTACTTGTATTAGGCTGCTGCACCTCTGTTCTCCGCTGTCGGAGCAGGATGCAAGGATCTACGCCGGAGCCCACAGCGCATGGTTAGGCATCAAATCCTCAGCAAGGATGCAAGCGGACGCACGGTCTGAGAGGCAGCATGCGGACGCGGCGGCGGCGGCATGACCTCCGATGTGGATGTCTATGTGGTGTGGCGCAATGGGGCGAGATGGCTTGTGTCAGTTCCGAGTCCTAGTCCGCGTCTCCCAGGCTACGCGCCTACGCTCCTCCATCATGTGGAGACTTTTCCCTGTGTGCCATTATAAAAGATCGTAATCCTCTGTGTGCCCCTGGAAAAATTCAGCGGTCTTCAGCGCCACTACTCCAACACCGGGTCCTCCATGTCACTTCCAAGTCGATTCGAGGCTCTAACTTGCCGTCAAGCTGCAGTGTGAAAAAATCTCAAAATAGAAAATTAGAGTTCAAATATGTTATAATTTTTTTATAAAATTATTTTATTTACTTCAAATGAAAAAAATATGATTTGATATGATTAATATATCTTAGAAAATCATATATATTTTTTTATGGAATTAAATAAAAAAATAATTTTATATGAAAATTATAGATCTCGATTTAGATCTACAACTTTCTAGTTTTGAGTTTTTTCATTTGAAAATAAGATGCTCAAAAAATTAATAACATATTTGAACTTAAGGGCATTTTCGTTTTTTCACACTGGCATTTGATTTGCGTTAGAGCCTCGAATCGACGGAAGTGGCATGGAGGACCCGAAAAAGTTGAAGTAGTGACGCTGAAGACCGCTGAATTTTTCCAGAGACCCATAGGGGATTATGATCTTTTATAATGGCACACGGGGAAAAGTCTCCATCACGTGGCTTCGGACGGGGGGCTGCGGAGACGCGGCGGCGGGGGAGCAGTGCGGCCAGGAGCCGAGGGAGCAGGTGGCCAAGGCCGCGGCGGGCGAGGAGCGGAGGAGTCGGCGAGCGGCGACGAGGTGCGGGCGCGGGGGAGCAGCGCGGACGGGAGCCGAGGGAGCAGGCGGCCGCGGCGGGCGGCGCGGGACGCAGAGCCGGTTGGCGCGTGAGGGATACGCGATGCCACAAAACCGACTCTGCGACTCATCTTCCCGGCCAATAAAACCCTGGCGCGTCCCAGAGCAATCGATCCCAAGAGTTTTCGATTCCCGCATCCTGATCTCGATCCCCGACCACGTCTCCGCGCGCGCTTCGCGATCTCGACCCGGCGGCTCCCTCGATCGATTCCGGCAAGGCCGCTGGTGCTTCTCCCTCCTCGCCCGATGTCCGCAGGTGCTCCTCCCTCCTCGCCCGATCCCCTCTCCTCTCGAATCGCCGCCCCTTCGGATCCTGCTGCGATGCCGAGCCCTCCTCCGGCCCCACCCGCGGTGGCGGAGGATGAGGAGCGGCCATGGCCTCCGATGTAGATGAAACTTTTTCCGTACGCTGTGTACTGCGTGTTCGGTGGCATGGGCCGCACCGGGGAGAACCTCCTCGTCGCTTGCGTCGTGATCCACTATCTGAACATCATCGTCAATCTCCTCTCCTTCTACACAGACGGTGAGCAGGCCCGCTTTTGGACACTCGTGAGCCGCATCGTGCAGTCCCTCTGCTACGCCTCCACGACGCTCATCACGTGCGTGTTCATCCGCTACTACATGCGCGTGGATGGGGAGTACCACGTGACGTTTCGATCCGCCCCAGCAGAACCTGCCGCCGGCAACAGCAGCGGAGCAGCCCCCACCGCCCCCTCCGGAGATGGACATGTGTTAGGTTTGGTCCGTGTGTGTGGTATGTGTTTTCTTGCTGGCCCCAGGTGCCTTCTCGTACCCATTCTTCAAGTATCTGTTTTAGTTGCTTACTTACAGGTGTGTTGCTGCTCTCCTTGTTCAAGGTACATGCCCTCCCATTCCTGGCCCTATCTTTGATTATATTCAGCATCTTTAATGTCATATTGCTTAATTATGCAGCTATAAGTATCTGAAATATGAAATACTAAGTTTTCAAACAGAAAATATCTGGATTTTAGGTTCCATATATAATATAGTTTTCTGTGGCCATATGATTTGGTGCAGATTTCTTTGCTTGTGCTAATCTGTTTTCAATTTGTTTAGGCACCACTAGAAATTGGAAGATGCTTCAGGTGCTTCTTTTTTAGCTATTAAATGGTATGTTTTTTCAAGTCTATGCTCAATCTTGTGTTCATACTTCAGTAGTTGCATTGTGGGAGCACTCCAGTGGATAGAAATTTATTACTTATTGTTCTAGTACGTCTTTTCCTCGTTTATTACTTTCTGTATTTTGTGTTATTTGTGATAAACAGGCTTTGTGATGAAAGGATCAATGGGAAGGACCAGCGTGCTGAAAAGATTTTGCTTTCTCTTGCCCCACCTGCCGAAGCAAAGACAGAGGACACTTGATGGCCCGAGCTGAACGTGACCATCACAGAAAAGTGGAGGAAAAGAGCAGCCTGTTGAGTGCCGTGATAACAAAAATGCCAGCGCACTAAATCAGGACAGAGCACAAGTGAGCTGGAAAATACTGCAAACCTAGTGGGAGAAGACCCAAGTTTGAAGTTATTAACTGCAATAGCTATTACTTTTGTGCAGTTCGAAGTTTCTCATTTGCAATAGCTAGGGCTTGTTTAGATGCAAAAAATTTTGCAAAATGAGTACGGTAGCGTTTTCGTTGTTATTTGGCAAATAGTGTCCAATCATAGTCTAATTAGGCTTCAAAGATTCATCTCGTGAATTTCGTCTAAACTGTGTAATTAGTTTTATTTTTTATTTATATTTAATGCTTCATGCATGCGTCCAAAGATTCGATGTGACGGGGAATGTGAAAAATTTTGCAAATTTTTTTGCAAACTAAACTGGACCCTACTTTTTATTCATAGATCAGTATCTTTAGGAAAGATTGAATAAGATATGGTTTTTTTATGTCTCTAAAAGAATTTCCAGTTGCCATTGTCTGTCTTGGAGTGCTAGAAATAAATATTTTTGAGTTTACTTTGTCTCGTGTTACTTGGGTTTCTTTTGTTTTCTGTGTGTCACTCCTGGTGACCCAAGTGTGACCTCTGTAGTATATGCACAAAAATAGCACTACTGTTGAAAAAGGTCTGTTTTTTTTTAAAAAAATGGTACAGAACAAAGGTTTCTATATCTATAATAGTTTAGTTACATGCATTTTTAGTATCTGACTGTAAAAAATAGGACAATTGGCAGCATCTGGTACTTCAATTGCACTCTGATTGGGAAGTCTAATTGAATTGTGGTGACTGCCTGACTGGTGTTGGGTCTCACACAGAGGCAATATGCGACATGTGCCAATGGCTATGTGATCCCTTTCCACTAAATGGAACAGCTAAGGATTTTATTTTCCCTTTTTGTGCGCATAAAAAATGAAATGAACTGACTATTAATACAATTGTACTGTGCCACAATAATTCTGTTTTATGTTTTGGAATCAGCTAGTCACTTGATATATGTCAAAACTGTTAATCTGATAGTATTTTTCTTGTTAGTGATGTTGATAGCTAATCTAACATTTCGTTTGCGTGACCTTTTGAATTATTATTTTGCAAACCTTCGGGTCTAGGGACAAAGATAATGCCAGATATCGTCTCCCTAGATGAAGTTCTCAAGTGCAAGGCTTTCCTTCTTTTCTATGAGAAGATAGAAGCTTAGACATGTACTCCCTCCGTATAGGATTTAGAAGACATTCTAGCGCTTAATCAGAGTTGAGAAAAGGACGTCGTTGTACCGCGCATGCAAAGCTGTGGACGCTGCTGCCCCTGCATGCACGCGCTCCGGCTCCCACGCCGCGCTCGGCCCACGAGTTAATAAGCGCCGCGTCAAGGCAGTAATCACGCGCCGCCTTCCTTTCTCTCCGCAGCACGCTCGCCTTCCTTCCTCTCCGTAGCACGCTAGCCACTTGTTCCTCTCCAGCCGAACGCTCGCCGTGGAGTCCGGCGTCCTAGGGTTTAGGGCTTGCCTTCGCTTCCTCACCATGGAGTCCGGGGGCGTAGGTGCTACTCGCCGTGTAGTCCGGCGGCGCGGGTGCTGCTCGCCGCAGAGTCCGTCGTCGCGTCTGTTGTTCGCCGCGGAGGACATCGTGCCGCACTTGGAGGAGTTCGCCGCGGAGGAGTCGCAGGAGGTCGTCGCGTTTGAGTCGCAGGAGGTCGTCGCGCCGGAGTCGCAGGAGCCGGAGGAGGTCGTCGCGCCGGACTCGAAGATGGAGGTGGTGCCGGAATCGCAGATGGCGCCGGACTCCATCACGCCGGAGTTGCTGGAGCTCGCGCCGGACTCGGAGATGGTGCTGGATTCCTTGCTGCCGGGCTCTTTTCTATGCGCTCGCTGTCATCTCGTCCATGAGGACCGCCAAGCATGGAATCGTGCGCACTTGCGGTTCTGGCCATGCTCTCGCTGCGGTCTCTTCCACGCGGAATACATAATCCGCGCCATGCTTCACAGCCTCGACGAGTTCGACTGCGAGCTTTTCATCCAGCATTACAAGGATCTGTTGCCGGCAAAGGATGACGCCAAAGCATGGGTAAGATAACTAGCTTTAGTTCTAATTAACTGTACAAGGATATCTCTACTAATTAAGCTAACTAGCATCAATCTATTTGTTTCATGCAGCAAGAGTAGCCTCGGCTTCATCTAGCAAAGATGGATTACAAGGGATAGAAGATGGCAGCCGATCTTCTCTTTCTAATGTTTCTTTTTTCATGTGAGGAATCTTGAACTTGTTGCATCCTTTCACCTTCATAGCTTCCATCAAAACACTTTGTAGCGTTACAAACATTTGGTTTGCTTTGTGTGCCGAGTACTCCAAGAATGCCTACAAAACAATTGTGCAAGAAATGAATGAATGAGCAAATTTATTGTTGAAGAAAACATTGAAACATGTGTGAACAATTTGATCATATTACCTCTTGTACTGCTAGAACTAGAGCTTCTATTGTTTTTGCATTCTTCTTGTATTGAATTGCTTGAATAGCTAAAAAAAACCCAAATCAAGAATGTTGAAATCCGGAGAGTTGGGTGGTTGACAAATTAGGCGAATATCAAATCCTTCTTGCTTAGCAGCCTCACAAAAAAACAGATCATTCAATTTTAAGTGGGAAGATGCATTATCCTGTTGAATGAAGATTAGTTTGCCCACATCTTCTCTTGGCCATTTAGCTCGAATGGCAGACAACACTTGGTTGATCATAAAATCTCTAATCACTCTCTAGTGATCGAAGTTATGGGCTTCATAACCAAGTCTCCACAGACACGGCCGGTTCTCTCATTACCTCTCATAGCCGGTTCATAAGTAACAAGTGGAAAACAATCAATCCTGCCATCAAAAATACAATTCCCATCCCTAAACCTTGGCCGAGCACAAACACACAAGAACATGAGCCTAGAGATATAATTATTGTTCTTACAAGTCCGATGGGGATCATCTTCTTCGGGAAGCAAATAATATTTTTCAGATTTTTGAGATAGGTAGAACCATTTTTCATCAATGAACACAAAGTCAAACAAATCCTTAAACCTTGGATCATCAAGCAAATCCCTCTTAATCATGTCAACACACCACTTTAACCTAGACCTCTTGTTAGCTTCAGTGAGATATGGTTTGATGCTACTAGAGTGGCGCCTAAGCAAACCTTTTTTAAAATACTTTTTAATCTTCCATTTGCTCATGTTTAGTTTCATGCACACATCCTCTATAATCATTCTTTCCTTTAGAGGAATGTTTCGTAATGCTTCCAAATCAACAGGGATTGTCTTACGACCAACTTTACCCTTCTTTAAACTAGAAACCACAACCGGAACTGAGTTTGCAAGTTGTATTTTACCTCGCTTCCATAATCGCTGAACTGACCGAATATGAAGACCAAATTGAGCAGCAACAAATGCAGTATCTTTCTTGCCTAATTTCCCATTGATGCTTCTAGCCAACAAAGCCTGATAAACTTGTTTTCGGAGCTCTTCAGACATTTCTTTCCTTCGGTGGGGTTCTTCAACTTGTTCTTCAACAGGAGCCTCCACAACATGTTCTGTTAAAAGAAAACAAACATTAGTTGCCACGGCATGTTCTATTAATAGGCACTGCATGTTCTATTCATAGAAAAAAAGCACATTCATAATATGCTTAGCCACGGCATGTTCTATTCATAGGAAAAAAACAAGCACATTCATAATATGCTTAGCCACGGCATGTTCTATTCATAGGAAAAAAACAAGCACATTCATAATATGCTTAGCCATGACATGTTCTATTTATAGGAAAAAACAACCACATTCATAGTTATAATTAGTCACAGCATGTTCTAGCTATAGGGAAAAAAAGCAAGCACATTCATGCAATACTTAGACACGGCATGTTGTAGCTATAGGAAAAAAACTCATTTATAAACCTTACCGGGCAGGTTTTGTAGATAATCGAAATCAACCGCACCAAACTCGTCTAGTGGCAAGTTCAAATCAAACCCTGTCCAAAAAAGAATAAAGAAAATGAGAAACATTAGCACACGTTGTTGCTTTGAATAAAAAAAAGAACAAACGAACGGAGTACATTACCATATGTGGTGTGATCCTCCAATATTGCCTCATTGAGATCGAATGGAAGATTGTCGTCGTCATCTTCTTCTACACGAACGTTCAAATCGAATGGATTAGCTATTGCGGTGGAGAAGAGGTAAGCCATGTCGTTTAAGCAAGCAAGCAAGGAAGGCAAGGGAGGATGAAGCACTTGAAGCGTCGGACCTGCTGAGCACTTAAATAGATCAACCAAGGACCTGCTGAGCACTTGAAGCGTCGGACCTGCTGAGCGCGCGCGCAGTGGAAAAAAACGAGCGCCAGTGCACTTAAACGCAAAAAACAAACCAAACTAACAAGGCTAAACGCGCCTCATCGTGGCTGAACTCGTACCAACGCAAAAAATCGAACGCTGGAGCGCCTCCCTTGCCTTCCTTGCGAACGGCAAAATCGTGCTGAAACCACCCAGCCGCAAACGCGAAAAAAAACCGAGCCATGCAGCCAAAGCGCAAGCGCCACGCAGCAAATAGTGCCATGCAAAATCAAGCCACAGCAAAAAAAGGCGTCCCCGTCGGGTTTCGAACTCGAGTAGCTGGACTTCCAGCTCGATGCACTAACCATCCGAGCTAAGGAACTTTCTCGTATGGAATGCACCCGTAACCCTATTTAATAGGGGCGGATAGGGAAAAATATCCCATAATTAATCACTCCTTGGTAAACACAATCATGTCCTAAACGACTTCTAAATCTTATACGGAGGGAGTATCATATTATGCCCAAGCAATGTTTTTAGGGCGGCTGGTCGAGCCTGGACGCCTGAGGACCGTCCAGGACGTCCAGGACGAGTTAGTCGTCGTCCAGGACGATTAATCGACCCTGGACGAGTCCCCTGGTCGTCCCGGTCGTCCCCTACATATGGGGACTGATATATACCATATATATATATACACACACTAGTATACTACATGTTCTAGGCTCTACTGCTCTAGATAGATAGGTCAGCTGGCCACTTACCTGGCTGCTGCAGAGCCCTTTCTTGTCTTGTTGGCTGCTGCTGCCAAACTGAAATTATAGAAAAATAAAGCACATTAACAAAGGCAATTAGGTGAAAGGCAATGAAGTGATCAACAAAGCAAATTAACACAGTAAAGCACATAATTTAAACCAGTCCAGAATGAGTGAGTGAGAGGCTGAGGGAGTGAGGGGTAGGAAAGAAGAGAAACCCTAATGGGCTTGGGCCAAAATATAAGACAACTAGATAGGCCCAACTCTGAGATGCAGCCCACTCTCTGGCTGGACGCCCACACAGCCTGGATGGACGATTAATCGCGACTAGACGACGACTAATCGGACGTCCAATTTCCTGGACGGTCTGGCCGAGTCGGAGGCCCTGGTCGAGTAGCTCCAACCGTCCAGGACGATTAGTCGTGATTAATCGCGATTAATCGCATGTCTTGAAAACATGGTGCTCAAGTAATAACATGAGCAATCAAATGGCATTGGCAAGCATGATTTGGTTTGCTAAGGATCCATTCAATGCACAGCATTGCAGGGCACCTGGTTAATGGAGGCTTGTAACCAGTTGGGGAAATTGTTACCTGATCTGCTGAGTGTTTCTTCTTGCTCTTTTAGAAGGAATTAGGGCATGCTGTATCGGCTGAACAGAGTAGGAATGTAATACAGATGTAAGGTGACAAGTGTCGATGATTTTGGTTATGGAAGCATTTCCTTGTTTTGTGAATGGTGGTTGCCAAGGATTTTTCTGTTTGGTTGCCTTGGATAATGACAGTGTAGGGTGCTCCTGGTTGATCAAGATGGCTTAATTTTGATTGCAGGCTGCTAAAACAATCGTTTTTTCACAATGCTGTTTGGTTAAGGAAATCCGATTGCAAGTGATTTGAAAGAAGAGCTCGATGAAAATTCAAGGGGATGTGTGTATCATGGTAAGCTGAGTGCGGATGTATGATACTGGGAATTGAGGAGGCCTTCAATTTTTGCGCTGGAGTCATATGATATGAATCAAGTATGGAAAAACCATATGGTGAATATGTTGAATCGAAACCTGTGGATACTATATATGCCCAAATGATGACCTGAGAGATTTAACTTGATTGGAGAACTGCTGCAGTACACGAGTATACATTGGCTCCTGAACAGTTGTGGTACTTAGGTGGTTTTTAATTCCTTGGCTGTATTTTTTTTAGCTTTTAGCTTTATGCTTCTGTCATGTAGGACAAATTCAACATGAAATTCATCACTTTGGTTTTTTGGTGGAAGGAGATGCCATGCCAGTGGAGTGTTTGCTGAGACTAACAAGCTGCTGGATACTGGATTTTAGCATCGACGATAGGACAGGAATGGTGGCCCCAATGCATAGCAGTGGCGGCGGTAGCGCAGCAGCTCCCACCTCCTCAGGAGATGGAGATGTGTTTGTTTTGGTCCGTGTGTGTGCTATGTGTTTGCTTGCTGGCCTCAGGTGCATTTTCTAACCCATTCTTCAAGTCTCTGTTTAGTGTTCACTTGCTTACAGGTGTCGTTGCTCTCCTTGCTCAAGGTACATGCCCTCCCCTTTCCGACCCTATCTTTGATTCAACATCTTTAATGTCGTAATTGCTTAATGGTGCAGCTATAAGTATCTGAAATCTGAAATATTAAGTTTTGAAACAGAAAATATCTGGATGTTAGGTTCTATATATACACAGATTTCTTTGCCTGTGCAAGACTTCTGTTTCCAATTTGTTTAGGCACCACTGGAACTGTAGGATGCTTAAGGTGTTTGTGGTTTAGCTATTAAATGGTATGTTTTTCAAGTCTTTGTTCAATCTATCTTTTATTGAACAATGAATCCACAATTCTCAATGTTGTGGATGATTGACTTGCTCATTAAAGATCTTCCTCGTGTAGGTTATCCTCTCCTCGTTGCTAGAATCTGGGAGCATTTTGATGTTGCTGCTCCCTGCATTGTATTTCTGTCAGTGTTATATTATGGTGACATTTTTTTGAAACTATTATGGTCACATTTTTATTAATGAAGTCACATGCATTTGCTATTGTTGGCTATAATTTGTTGTGTTTTCATGCCTCAGTAGTTGCATTGTGGGAGCACTTCAGTGGATAAATATTTATTATTTGGTGTTCTAGTACGTTTTTTCCTCGTTTCTTACCTTCTGTACTTTGTGTCATCTGTGATAAACAGACTTTGTGATAAATGAAGGGCGGGCCTGGTGCAAGCGGTAGAGTCTTACCGCCTGTGACCGGAAGGTCCCGGGTTCGAGTCGCGGTCTCCTCACATTGCACAGGCGAGGGTAAGGCTTGCCACTAACACCCTTCCCCAGACCCCGCACAGAGCGCGAGCTCTCTGCACTGGATACGTCCTTTTTTTAGACTTTGTGATAAATGGGTTAATGGGAAGGACTAGCGTGCTGAAAAGATTTTGCTTTCACTTGCCCCACGGTGCATAAAAAAACGAATTCCAACCTAGGAGGAACTAGGTGTTTTTTCATTAAGAGAAATAGGCACCCAAATCCAGTCAAGAGAGGATTTGAACATGGGTGGTTGGGTGCATGACCCACACCTCTCACCCAACTAGGCTCACTTCCCCCCCTTTTCATCATGGGTGTCAATGTGTACTGTAGGTTTTCTACTTGGCTCTAAAAGTTGTACATTTTTCAGACTTCAGATTAGCTATCTTCCACTTAGAAATCTTAACAAGCGTGGACTGTTCTGTTTACAATTATTCGATTTTTCAAAATCTCAGACTACTAGTGTATGTTGCTTTCTTAGTTTCTTTTGTTAGTACAGTCGATGATTGGATGCATTGCGTGATAGTTTCACTGTGTTTGACCATTTCTTGATTTTACAGCATGTAAATGCTTTTGTTGTCACATGTCCCATCTTTTAGCTGTGAAATTAAATGCGAATGTCTTGATATATTGGGAAATGTACTTCATATATTTAACAACTTGACTTGATTACAAAAGATCATCTGAACATTGTTAGAAGTGCAATCCTTTTCTAGAAATTATTTCACTTGAGAAGGATGCATTTACTTGGACCATTTAATTGCACCTGTCAACATATGTATGATATCTAAGGTCATAATGTTCAAGTGCAGGTTATGTTGTTCAACAAGGATGAATGACCCGGTTCAAGCAAGTTACCAGATGCCAAGTTGCCAACCATTGTACTATAGGGCATATGCATGCATATTCCATCACTATTATTGGAACCACTTAATAGTTTTACCAGTCTGCAAAAGCCTTAGCTTTGAATGGTAGTATATATATATATATATATATATATATATATATATATATATATATATATATATATATATATATATATATGCATATATGTGGCTCAATGGGCTTGCAGTACCATGTACATGGGAACTACAGCTGTACATGGACTGTGTGTGTTGTGTAATCTAAAAGTACATGGGAACTACAGCGTTTTATTTTGAATGCGTCGAATTCAGAGACCATTCAGCCAGCAGAAGCATTACAGTTCAGTATGTACAGATTGTGTGTAGACTACCTCTGAAAAACAGTTTGTCTGTCAATGTGTCACAACTCACAAGTTAAGCTTGATCTGTTTTGTTTGTCGGTATGTCACAGACTAAGCATCCTGTGTACTGCGTACTGCTCAAAAGAGTGTCAGTGTGACGCAAATCGGTATTATAGGCCTCTCAAAAAATAGTTTTCGCCTGATAGCAAAAGTTGTCATGAAAACCATGGTTTCAGGATGATGGCACTGCACCAGTTGATGAATCCGTTTGATTTAGGTCATAATTTTTTTTCAGAGTTGTCTCTTCGAAGACATCTGATAATTTGTTTTCAGAGTACGAACGATAACTAGTTGGTTTTTAAGTTCCTGTAGTGGTTTGTTTGCAGGTTCTAGTTTATATATCATATTTAAACATTCATTAGTGTGCCATTGTGTTCTTGTAGCTGGTCTGTGATGCTTGTGGCCTTTTTCAACCAGACAAATCTAGTAGTGACCTAGGTCACTTGTTCTTTTAGAGCTTCTAATCTATACCTATACCTAATCTATATATATACATAATAATAATAATAATAAAGAGGTAATATTTCAGCCTATTTTTTTGGTACCCATTTTTTGGTATGGCCTCCTGTAAGTAACCTAATTTTGTTCGTCTCTCTACATATTTGCTGTTTTATGTATATAATAGCGTAACGGAGGCCTTCTTGAGGTAATCTAGATAGGTACAAATCCTAATCCAAATAGATCCTTTAAGTCTTGAGTAACCTGAGTAAGAACCCTAATCATATCGTACTCTCTATACAGAACGAAGCGTTTCTTCAGATAACTTGGATAGCTAGAATCTTAATCCTAAACTGAATAGGAATAGAAATCCTGATCAAATAGAAAAGGACAGACAAAGATAGAAATTTCGATAGTCATACCTTGAATATTAAAACATGACTCCTTTGGTTTCGTGCCCGGTTGTAGTACGTGGCCATTGAGCTATTGGGTTCCCAACAATCGTTTGCTATCTCCTGCATCGTACAATCCTTTCCTATTCCAATAAGTCGTCTTCGAATACTTATATATACTTCAACGATTGAATTATCAAAATTATCGTGTCATATCTCTATCGTTATAGCATGTTCCAAATTTGCTTTTCCATTATTTTCCATGCCTCTTTTTTTGATGGATTTGTTTTCCCTCACGTGATGTTTCTCTGTTTTCCCTTTTTTCCACATAATTTTTATATGATTTTTTTGTTCTTTTTTCTCCACTGCACATGATGGTTTCCGATTCTGTATGGGACATGATTTTTTTTTCTCAAAAGCTGGTTTCTGATTTGTTTGGTAGTTTTCTTTGTTTTGGTGATTTTATTTGTTTCCCGTATAGAGATCATTGTTTTTGTTTAGTTTTGTAAATGTTTTTTCCCTGTAACAGGTAAAGGTAATGAGATAAATTTTGGTATGACACAACTTTTCTTTTTTCTGTTTTTCTGATTTGTTTGGCAATTTTTTCTTTTCTTAAATGTAATTAAGTACATGATGGTTTCATATTTGTTTCGTGTACGAAGGATCAACACTTTTGGTTACTTTTTCCCCCTTTGGAATAGGTAAGCCGGAGAGGTAATGAGGAAATTTTAGTTTACAACTGTTTTTTAAATAGTATAAACTAGAAATAATTATCTTTTTCTTAGTTGTATAAATTTTCTCATTTTGAGTTTAGAACTATAAAACATTCCTTAACACCACACTATTCATATCATGCACTAGCTGTCTGAACCTATTCATGATGCTTGTGTAGGCATGTGGCTCACCTTCAACCTTTTTAAACTCATATAAATACACATAATTGTCACCAATTTAAATTGAATTAATCTCTTATCAATTTTTATACGGGATTATATTTATTTCATTTAAGGTTTGGCCAAACTCATTTAAAATTTTCAAAAATTATACAATCACCGAGTGCTAAATTGTACACCCCGTTGCAATGCACGGACAAGTTTTGCTAGTAATAATAAAGACGCAAAACTTCAGCCCACTTTTTTGGTCGGTTCATTTTTATGGTCCATCTCTGTCTAACTACCAGACAATAAAGAGTTTCTTCTGTCCGGACTTATATATATAATAACTCGTGCTCAAACGAGTCAAAAGAGCTCTTGTCTAGGGCGATATGAAGTCTGATTCTAAAATATATTGGGTCGTGTATGTGACCTGGAGGTCTTGCTCATTTGTGTTAGAACAACCCATGTCTAGCGATTCTGCGTGAATAGTAATTTGGATTTCAGACGAGTCCTACCCCTGCTTGAATACAACTAGGACATGAGTTCTGTTAAACAAAATCGATTTTAATAATATGATAATACTAGGAAACGAGTCCTCACATGACACCGATTCCTTTTCAAATACTCATAGACACGGATCGAACTGCGTTCATCTTAGCAATAAGATTTTACAAACGATACAAAACATTGTGACTGGGCGCTCCAGATCTCGCTTGTTACAAGCGCAAAAACCATCGACTCCAAAAGTAAAAAAAAATCAGCCAATCGTCCTGGGTTATTCAGCCTAGGTGATATATATTCGCGATAAAAAAAGATCTGCCAATCAACAGGCGCGGATGGTACTTAACAAAGAAAAGAAAGTTGGCTCGGAGAAAAAAATCGGCCAACGGCCAATCGCTTCCATTGTTGGCTCATCAGGAAAAAAAAATGAGCTGAAACCTACATATCAATCGAAAACAGATGATGAACGTAGATAAAAAAAGGATACAATACCAGTTTGGACGCAACCCAAAACCAGACTTATGGACACAAACCAAAAGTGTTTTTTTGGAACGGATAGAGAAACGTAAGCAAACCAAAATTAGACTTAGGAACAGACATGCATGAAATCGGAAAGAAACACAAACCAAAATTATATCTGTATATCCATATCTCATATTATCTTACATCTTATTTTGCATTCCATTTTTTAATTCTTTTTTTGTTTCCATCCGCCTTTTTCCGTTTGTGCTTGTGTTTTGACAGTGTTTTGCGGTTCGGTTTCTTTCGGCCGTTTTTTTTTTGCTTCCGTCCATTTTTTTTCCTTTTTATTTTTTCCAGTTTGGTCCACATTTCTTCATTCCGTGGTGTTTTTCTGCTATTTTTTCCATGTTTCCATCCCTTACGAGTTTTTGTTCCATGGTTTATTTTAAGATTTCATCTGTTTGGAATACTTTGTGTTGAGCTCTCGAGAAAGTATAGAAAAGAAGCAACGACGAGACAAGACAGAGGATACATAAGTATAATAAAATCATGAGAGCCTACATATGGCGTTAGGTAGATCGATAGTAGAGCAATCAATAAACCCTCACGAGATCTAGCTACTTCTTATCAGGCTAATCCCTACCAACCACTACGTTGTTGATAGCATCAATAGCACAATCATGTTTTCTCTATGCACACCGCTCTTCTCGATCGCTAAGTGCACCGTTAAGGCTGCACGTCGACTCAACCACGGCCATTAGGCCACACCCGTGCCATCATAGGAGCCGTGTCCGCATAGGCACTATGCTACCCACCTTGTCGATGTGCAGTGCCAGCCCAAATTTGCACGGTGGCTGGCACATGCTTCTTGTGTCACACCCGATTTTAAGAACAAAACCAGATACATACCATATATGAGCCTAGTAAGTAAAATCTCACATATAGCTACAAATAAAGTTAATATCAATAGACAATGCTTAATATATATCATACTTAGTATAGAGAATATAACCTTAGATAGAAAACAGTAGAAAGACAACTCCGATCTTCGGGTGAAGACTCCACTTCCACAGGGATAACTGACTGGTTGATCACAAGCCTAATTCCTCCAAACTCTAGCAATCTGGTACCCATCCGGGATTTTTTCAAAGATTTAAAAAGTAAAGCAAGCGTAAGTACATGTCGTACTCAACAAATATAACATGGGGATCATGAGGCTCAAAAGGCTGACACTAGTTTAACTGCGATTAGTTTTAATGAGTCATGATTTTAGCAATTGAGTAGCAACAAGTTTATCACAAGCCCATAAACACATGATCAGCTAAACATGAATAATGAATAGCATAAACAGTAATCATTAGTGAACATCTTTATCATCAGTATCATCAGTGTTCATCTTCTATTCCGTTAGGGTTCTAAGGCCGCTCGTGACCGTGACCACGACTGATATACTAGTTTTACACTCTGTAGAGGTTGTACACTTTCACTTGAGTTGTGATTTACCCTTTTGCCTGAGGTGATCAGCCTCTTGACCCACTACCAAGTAAGGTCAGCAAGATTCACTATGAAGCCTTTTAAAGGTTCGTCTAACAAGTTAGGGCCGCTAGGTTTCTGTGGCCTACGAATGTAGAGCTCCCTTTCCGACAGACACAATAACGCGTAGCCTATACACTAATGGACAGAGGCCGCACTATATCCAACCCGGAATACACCTCTCTTGCGTCATAAAGGTAACTACTAATAAGCTAGAAAATGTCCTCATACTGAGCTAAAGCCAGAGCCATATAGCCCTCACAGCTGTACTGTAAGTCCCGAATGGTCACTTACAGATAAGTCATTAGGGAGAGAAATTTAGAGCACCATAAAATAACCCAATGCTCTAGCCCCCTGATTTCATGTTGCTAAAAAGCATCTTTTAGTGTTTATTGCATAATCTATTAGTCAAGTTACAAGATCATGGTTGTAGTTGAGCACTAGCATTATACTACCCAATGCAATACCCCATAGGTATCAAAGTACAAGGTACAAAGTACTAGGAAATCTTTAGTGGTAGTCAAGGTAGACACATGCAACATAAATTAAATGATTAAAGGTGTATAGGACAACAGGGAAGATCCCATGCTATAATTACCTTAAACACCTGCTCAACTCTCATACCATCAGCTTTCGGTCATCACCTTCTGAATCTTCAACGTCCAGAAAGGGTTCTCGTCTACTCGTAGCAAGCACCACACATAGGCAATCATACAAGCAACTAAGAACAATTTACCACACGAGAGAAAAACAACATACTAAAAGAGAGCTCGTCACTATGGTCACAAGATCACAAGAAATGCCAAGAATGGAATTACCGTTGAAAGAAACGACTACCAGGAGATTTATATTATAAAAGAAAAGCCTACATGCTTGATTTATTTTAATTTAGCAAAACCATATGAAACATGTTAATTCAGATTACATAAATTCACATTTTATTTTAGAAGCCGGATTAAACTAGTCATATTTTATTTACCAACATATCTCATATTATTTAAGCCATTTAAACTTTACTTTGCATAGGAAATAAACATGTGAGAGTATCTATTCAATTTTAACATGTGCGACGTGTTTAAGCTAAGCAAATTATGATTTAAAATACATTTATGTCAATATTAATCAAATTAACATTATCATATGAAAATGAGAATGTTAAACCCTATGTTACTTTTAATTAAAATCCGGATTACATAAAGCAGTAATCAAATTAATATTTAACTTATAAATTTCAAAAGATGTGAGACATGTTAAACATCGCTGCTAACAAGTATCTTATGGTCGACACGGTCGCAACTCAACAAGAACGAAGTTACAAAACTAATAAACTTTTAATTCGGAAAACGGTGTGAGCAATAATATTAATCCAATTAATATTTGTGTTGAAAACTATAAACACGGGACATGGTATATAACATCGTCATCGCCTAGCATATAACGTTACAAAGCGAGCATTGATCGAAAACATAATTAAAAACTAGATTGATTTTAATTAAAAAGACTATTAAATAAATGTTAATCAAATTAATATTTAATTATGAAAGCGTAATAAGGTAACATGGAACACATCGTCATGAACTCGTATCACACGTTGTGATGAAACTCGGCAATCGAATCAAAATCAGAAATCTAAATCAACTTTAATTAAACAGCGATTAATTAATTATAAACACAATTAATATTTTAATAAAATAAATTCATAAACATGTGACATATAAACTAATAACTTTACTATGTAGATCTTGGCGACACGAATCTAAAGCAACTTGAACCACTTAAAACGGAATTAAAATGGATAAACGACAAAGGTTACTAACCAGTGACAATTTTTCATAATTATCCGCATCTTCTACCTCCGTCCATCCACGTACAGAATGTCACAGAGAGAGTCTCGACTGGGCTCTGCTGCTGCTGTTCGTCGCCGAGGTGAGGAGGCTCAGCCTCGGCAGGGGAGGGAGGGACTCGGCTGCGGGGCCTGCTGGCCGGCCGGCAGCGGCGCAATGCCGGGCTGGGCAGCGTGACGGCGACAGCGACGGCAACATCGAGAGAAGGATGAGAAAAATATAATTTACTATACGAGGGATTTCTCAAACTAGGAGATCTCTTTACGGTAGTTTTGGTGTGATTTGCCCAAGGGGTTGGTACACATATATAGGGAGAAAAACTCCCACATCCACATCAACTAGCGATATGGTACTAATTAACGTTGCACCACCTGTACTAATGGGCCTAAATAAACATTAAAACCCGTTAGTAAATAAAGACATGTGCCTTTAGGATTTATTAAGATTATTGCACATCGGCTTTGACCGTTGGAAAAAATAAGAGATTTATTATTTTCGGAATTAATTAATTTCGTGGATAAAATAATTCTACAAAAGTCTAGAATTGTTATTTAAGCCGCGACAAATACTCCGAAAGCTCTGAAAATTTGGGGAAAATTCCCAGAGATATTATGGAACATGAGGAACCCAAATAAAGTATTTGGAGCCCACGATAAGTTAATTTAGAGTATCTAAAAATTAAATTATGCTCACAGACAAGTAGGAACAAGTTCCAGAAAAAGTTAGAAAAATTCACGAGAAGTTTGTAGAGATTGATTGACGGACGAGTAACTGAAAGGAGTGATTTGCGTTACAAAGAAAAGATTTTAGGAAGCTCCCAACAAAAACTTGAGTCGAGAAACAAAGAATTTGATTGTAGAAAAAGATAAAGGCCTGCCGGAGAAGGAAAATCGACATACTAAATGCATTTTAAAGACTTTGCTCACTCTCAACACACAAAGAAGCAACAAGCAAATATCACATCATCCAAACGTCCGTCAAAATTAGAAAAACTTTGAAAATTCATATTTTTTATAACTAAATTTGTGCTAGCTCAAACTAAACTTGGTAAATTTTATTAAAATATTAAAATATTTCATTTTATTTAGTGTTTTTTATGCACAACCCAAAATCGAAAATTTTGAGGTGTGACATCCAGGCTGTGGACAGTGACAATGCACGCTCGTGACGTCGTGGTCGTTACGCCACACGCAGCTCTGTCATGCTACCACTCCCATCACTAACGGTATAGTAATTAAATTATAGTCCCATTGCAATGCATGAGTATTTTTGCTTGTATAGTATAAATCAAATGGAGATATCACGTGTTCAGACCATCAATTATTGTTACAAATATTTGGAGTACATGTAACATGCGAGAAGCACCAAATTCAAAGAATTGATGTCTCATGGCACTACAGTTCTTTATGTAGGGGTTTCTCAGCTTCTTGCCTTGCCTGCCAGAAACTGGCCGTTGATCCAATACCCAGACTCATCCATCATATCAACTCGGAGAGAAGACATCTCTATAATACAAGATTGAGCGTCCTAAGAACTTGTACATATTTCACCTTCAAATGTAACATGATCTAGTAACCACGCAGATAGATGCTAGTGAACTTAGCAAGAACTAATCAAGCATCAGTTATCTGACAGAGCAAAAAGCATCAAAATTGCATCAACAACTCTTCCTTCCAACCTTGCTTTGTGTTGCTAGGGAGAAGATATGCAGCACGACACGGGTACATTAGCATATGTTTGGTTCTGGGACCATGTGAGTTGGGTTGGACCCAACCCAGTTTTTTGGGTCCACTTTAAACTCTACCCCCCTTAAGATGACTTTAATTACAGGACATCGAAGGGTAGCTTGCATTCCTCCACCAGGGGAAGAAACCATTATAGGATTCTTGAGAAGACAGAGGGGTAGGCTATGCATTCTACCGAATGTAGATGAAATGAAAGAATGCGAAGCACCAGAATCGAAAATAACAGTAGCAGGGACTGAGTTGACATCGAACATACCAAGCATAATCTCTGGCGCCTCCTATGTGGTCTCAGCAGACACATGATTCACCCTTCCAGTGTTAGGTGGCCGTGAATTTGCCTTCTGATTGCTATTCTAATTCTGTGGAGCCTGCTGATTCTGCTTTCTAGGACAATGATTAGCATAGTGTCCAACTTCTCCACTACGATGGCATACATTGGGGGTGTTGGGTGCACTGCTCTTCATGGGAGTGTTGCTGGAATTCCCCTAACATGGAGCCTGATTGCCGTTATGCTGCTTAGGGCACTGGTTGCCATTCTGTTGCTGGTACTGAGGACGTTGCTCATTCAGGTTGTGGTTCCACTGATTAGACAACCCCTGGTACCTCTGCTGGAAGCCTTGTGGAGGGTTGTTGCGTTGATGAGTGTTGCTTCTAGAGGCCTGTCACAAAAGCCTCCTATTCTTAGCTTCCATCTCCTTGCGCTTATTATCAATCACAATAGCGCGATTCACAAGTGCTTGAAAGTTGGGGTAGGTGTTGGACATCAGCTGCAGGTAGAGACCATCATACAGACCTTGGAGAAAGCGATGCTGCTTATTAGCATCATCTGTCACCTCATTAGGAGCGTAGCATGACAATTGAGCAAACTTGTCACGATACTCACTCACAGACATTGACCTTTGCTTTAGGGCCTTAAACTCTTCCTGCTTGAGCTCTATCAATCCTTCGGGAATGTGGTAAGCCCTAAAATTCTTCTTGAATTCCTGCTAGGTGATAGCAAGAGCATTGTTGGGACGTCCATACTCAAATAATTTCCACCAGTCTTGGGCTGCCCCCTAAAGCTGTCCTAATGCATACAACACCTTCCCCAAGTCGTTGCACTGCGCTATGTTCAGCTGCTTCTCCATTGCACGTAGCCAATCATCTGCTTCTAATGGGTCAGCGGCATGAGTGAACACCCGAGGATGCCCCTTCAAGAACTCAGCACGCTTGTCCCTGACATGCATAGGCGGTGGTCGTCCTCCAACTGGCTAATTCTGTATGTGTTGCATCATTGTCTGCATTAGCTACGCCTGCATTGCCATGAGCTGTTCCATGGTCATTGGTGGCGGCGGTGGATCCTCTTCCTGGAGCGGCCATCTGTTATCCAACATAAATATTCAAAATTTCGAGATATCCAAGTTATAGATCACTTATAAAGATAAAGAGTGCAATCTGAATTTTTTTGGGTGAGTTCCAACAATAGCAGTTTGGTAAAATAGTCATATCTTGAGTTCTAGATATCAAACTGATACGTTCTAGACATGGATGGAAAGCTTACGAAATTGTCTACAGCTTTCTTATAGATGACTTTTCTAGATTCTGACATTAAGGTGGTCAAAAACAAATAATAAGACAATCTGTCCAGAATTCCAGACAGCACAGAAATTTTAACTTGTAACAGTTATATCTCGCAAACGAAAATAGATATGAGGGTCATTCCAGCGGCATACAAAAAGTACACAAGTCTAGTTGTTCCTAGATAAATTTCATAAACTTTGGATGAACAGATTTCGAGATATTCTACCAAGATCACAGGCTGCTCCAGAAAACAACATGCAGAGAGGCAAGAAAAACCAACCCCACTACCTATTCATTAATCCTTATGTCTTAAGACTATATCTAAATAAAATTGTAGGCTCCACAAATTTATTGCAATCATTACAAAGCTCCAAATCAAGCAAATTCATAATGACAATGCAACAAGACACTAAAGGTGCACAAAGCAAATAATGACTCAACTTGCGATACTATCGTTTTCTTCATATTAAGGATAAAGATCCTAAAGTTTAACTTGAGATTATGCAACATAGTGGTAAGATAAGATTCTAAAAGCATATCAATGCAAGGAATAAGGTGAGAACAATACTTAAAACCAAGCATCAAGGTGGAGGTGAATAGCAAGGATGAGGGTATAGTATAGAAGAAAATATCAAGATTTCTAGAACAAGGATTTTTGTAGCAACTTTTAAACCTTAGAACGACTAGTTTCTACCTAGGCTTGCGTCCTACAGTCAACACAGCTTCGGTACCAATTTATCATACCCAATTTTAAAGACAAAACTGGACATAAACCATATGTGTGCCCATGAATCAATCACACACATATAGAGACAAATTATAGGCAAATACCAAGCATAGTGCTTTATTACATCATGAGTATATAATCCATTACATAAATATCAAAGTCTTATCAAGCGGAAATAAATAACTAGTAACTCGACGGTGCTTCCATAGCCACAGAGACGGTTGACTAGTTGACTACAAGTCTAGTAATCCTCAGGAAAATCCTCGTAACCATTGCAATCTATTACCCATCTGGGATTTTTATCCAAGTAATAAATAAATAAGCGTAAGTATATCTCGTACTCAACAAGAATAACATGGGGTTCATGAGGCTCAAAAAGATAGACACTGGTTTAATTGTGATTTGCTTTTGATAAGTCATAGTTTTAAGCAATTGAGGAGCAACAAGTTTACCACAAGCCCATACTAATGACCATCTATTCCATAAGGGTCCAAGGTCGCTCGTGACCGTGAGCATGGTAGATATACCAGTTTTACACTCTGCAGAGGTTATACAGTTTCACCTTGAGTCGTGATTCCCATTTGCCCGGGTCATGAATCCCATAACACTTCCAAGGTGAGCAGGCTGGGTACACTATGAAGCCTTTCAAAAGTTCATCTAACAAGTTAGGACCACTAGGATTCCTCGGCTGGTAGATATAGGAACCCCCCTTTCTAATGGCACAATTGCTTCGTGGCTATACACATAAGAAGAGAGACAATCCTATACCCAACATGGCAAGCCCCTTTTGCTCCATAAAGTTAACCACTAGCAAGTTAGAAAAGGTCTTCATACTTAGCTAAAGCAAGAGCCATGTAGCTCTCACGGTTGTACTGTAAGTCTCAGATGATCGTTTACAGATAAGTCCTTAAGGAGAGAAATCTAGAGCATCACAAAAACTATGCTCCAGCCCCTTGGTTTCATGTCACTAAAAAGCATCTTTTAGTGTTTATTGCATATTTCATTAGTCAAGTTACAAGATCATGGTCTTTAATTGAGCACTAGCACCATACTGCCCAATGCATAAACCCATAGGTGACAACGTGGCATCGCTACGATCACACAGACGCGAAGATCACTGAAATCGGATTTAAAAAAATGGTGAAGTTATGCTAATTATAAACTACAGGTGGCAAAACTATAATTTCTGCGAACTAATTTTGAGTTAAAATAAATAAAATTTGGTTTTTATTACTACGCAGAACGCCGAGGGGCTCTTAAATAGTTTGCCGATGAAGGGGTATGGGTGAATCTGGACCCTTGGATTAGATCTGGATGGCTCAAATTAGAAGTGGGGAGAAAGCGAGAGGACAGATGGCCAGAACAGGGCTAGGCACGGTGGCTACCATGGCCGGCGGCAATAAGGTCGCCGGCGAGCACAAAATAAGGCCCTTTGGGCCACGACGAAACAAACCAAGGGCATAGGAAACAAGAGCGGACCACGACACGCTCACCTAGGGTGTTCCCGTGGACGGAGATGAAGCCAAGTCGGTCCGGGGCTCGGTGAAACGATGGCAGTTTCCTGCAGACACATCGGCAGCGGAAAATGAGCAAACAAGAGCGAGAAAAGAGGAAAAACGGTGTTGGGAACATCACTACCATGTGGAGATGCTCGGCAAAGGGTCAAGGATGGCGAAAAAGTGGCTGAACGATGGACCGACACTCGGCTGTGGTAGCTAGGGCTTGCGGCGGCACGGCAAGCTCGATGGAGATGGTGGATGCTCGTAGATGGGAAAAAGAGAGCGAAAGGGGGGCGGCGGCTTTTATAGGGCGCCTTGGTGTGGCACGCACGCCCAAAAATCGAGTCATTTGTGGGGTACGATGCTCGGCAGCTCGGGCTTAGGTTCGACTTGGGCACAGGGGAAATAGGGGAGGGGGCGACACTATGGCGTGGGCCCTGTGTGTTAGTGGGAGAGAGGGGTGGAGCCCAGGCATCAGTCGGTCAACGGGAGGGGGCGACACTATGCCGCGGTACTGGGCCGAACTAGCGCCCTCGCTGGCGGCTTCGCAGGCATGGGCCACGGCTGGGCTGCGGGGTTGAGTGCAGGCGGAGCAGGCCGGGCTGCTGCGCCAGAACAGAGGCAGGCCAAGCTGGGCCTTTTGGCCGGGAGACATAGGGAGGAAAAGGAATTTCCTTTTTATTTTATGCATAAACTAAATTTTCAATTCAATTTCAAAAGCAGTTTTGAAACTAGATAGGGATTTAGATCGAAACCACACAGTACAGAAATACAGATGCTCCACCATGAATGCAAAACATGTATCTAGCCTTATAGTTGATTTTAATTTAACAAAAAATATTGTTTCCTATATTTGAATGCACACCTAAAAGCATATATAATCAATTTTAACTATGTCAAAAGAATGTAATTTTTAGGGTGTTACAGGCCATATCGTCCGCACAGGAGCTCCACCCGCACAGGAGCATCGCCCGAAGAGGCTCATCGGCCAGCCCATGCCGCCACGCGCAGAGGCTCCGTACCGTGCACCGCCATGGCCGGGCGAGCTGCCTGCACGCCTGGCTGAGGGCGGAGCTCCCTGCACGCCTGGCAAGATGCGGTCCGCCGAGACGCGGCTCACCGCCGTCCTCCCATCCTCTGCATCCTCGCGCCCCTGCCGTCCTCTCCATTTCACATCTCCTCCGTGCGTCCGCTGCTCCTCTGGGTTCACAGCTGCCGTCGCCGCTCCTCAATGCTGTGAAGCAGATCCATGCCGCGGCAGATCGGCCTCTGCTCGGTCCTGCGCCACCGCCACCGCTGTTTGGCCTCGCGCCTCCGCCAGCCGTGCGGCCTCGCTCGCAGGCTCGCTCCCCACCAGCCCCACGCTCAGCCTCTGCTCACTCGCACGCACTCGGAGAAGTGGGTCGACCCTGTCCGCTCGATTTGGAGGAACGGGTCGACCCGCATCTTTGAGGAATATTCTCTCTAGGGGATCAACCTAACCCTCTACTCCCCCAACCAAACACACCCAAAACTGGGTCCAACCCATCCCCAACCTAGTTCACCCCCATCCAAACACATGCTTAGTTCTTGAGTAAAATTCAACCGTGGTCCTCAAGGTTGTATTTAGGTATTATCTAGATACACAAACTCACAAAATGCATTTTTGGCTCCCTCAAGTTGTAACAGGTCTCAACTATAGCTCTAAGTAGTCGTTTACCCAATCCGATATCCTACGTGGCATGGATATGACAGATGGACCCACATGTCACCGACAAAGCTCCACCTTAAAAATATTTTTTTTCATACGACCTCGGATGAAGATGATTTTTATATGAAAATTATAGATTTCGATGAGATCTACAACTTAGTTTTGAGTTTTTCATTTGAGATGGTTAAGATGCTAAAAACATAATATAAAGTTTCAGCAACATATTAATCGGGTACTAGGGCTTGTCGCTTTAGAAAAAGATATGTCTTTCTTGTAGGATGTCAGATAAAGATACTTTGTATATGAAAATTATAGCTCTCGATGATATCTATGAATTTCTAGTTTTGAGTTTTGTCATTTGTGATCGTGAAGATGCTTAAAAAATAATATAAAATTTCAGCAGCATATTAGTCGCATACCAAGGCTTGTCACCTTAGAAAAAAGTCTTTGTTGAATGGTGTCGGATAAAGATACTTTGTATATGAAAATTGTAGCGCTCAATGATTAGGATCTCCACAAGGTGCAGCGTGCTGCTCCTACCTAGGGCTCCAGCCAGTCATGTTGATCGACCGCCTTAGACAATACTCTTTTCCCAATACATGTTGATGGGGGTTTTCTCTTTCACAAGTCATTGATCGGTGTTCCTATTTTATCTCCTATATGAGATCAGTTTGTGTTTTCTACCGTTGTCGTCTTCGTGGCTTCTACTCTAACATTAGGCACGACTCACTGGCCTCTTCTCCATTTTCTGACTATATATGCATCATGGCGCAGCGCACGATGTTCGATGGGATGCTCACATGCATCGCCTGTACGCCTCTTCATCCATATATGCCCAACAGTTGGCTCGCCCTATAAAGTCGATTAGAGTTCCCCCACCATCCTCCCCGCTCACTCCTCCCTATCACTTCCTCAATCCAGTGCCTCAAATCGACACTACAAGCCGTCAATCGAGCTCAATATATACTAGCGCCCTTGATCTCTTGGCCGAACCTTCCCCTACCCTCCTTTCTCCTCCATTGGCATCGCAAACACCTACCGCATTCACCTTGCTCGTTCTTGGACTCCAATCCGCACCCAACCATGTCATTTCCATAGCTCGCCGAAGTGCACCACCACATATGTTTGCCTTTCACTATGGTTGGACTTTGAAGTGTCCCCATCATCAAGAACACCTCTATTGAGCTCATTGTGATCTCCTCCTCATCCTGTGCCACTCGCCAAAGTTTGGCAGGCACAAGAGTGCCATCGCGACCGAGCTTGGCACAAGCAGCGAATAGGTTGGCGAGGGCAGTGGGGCAGGTGAGAAATAAGAACCATGAAGGTGTGGAGGCGCTGGGGCAAAAACAACATTTCATCATTGTTCTGTGTCCTCCTGAGCTAGAAATAAATATTTTAATGAGCATTATGTCTTCCGCTAAATGTATCACAAACCATAGTGTCAATAGCCAATTATATTTTTTTAAGTGTTCAGCTGACAACTGTGACTTCAGTTTTAGTGTCCCGGAGCTACTTTCGCCATGATATTTATGTACCAGTGGCATGGAAATAGAAAAGTGGCCAGCACCCACAGTACGGCGCTTCGCTTATTATTCTTCCTTCAAAAGCACAAGTGACTAGTTTTTATTGCAACAATATGATGCATAACTTATTGGCATATGGATATATATATAGAGAGAGAGTATATTTAAGGCAGCAACTAGCAATATCTTTTCTGCAACAGCATATACAGTATTGGTTTTATGTCTCAATTAAGTTGACGTCCCTCTCCTCTTATATTCCACTTATTATTGAGACCAGCAAGTGCATGCCCTGCATCCACCCTTAGACAATACTCACAGATTGGAAAACAGCTTTTGGTGTGCTGTTGCGCCCACAGGTTGTGCCACAAAACCACCAGCAGCTCCATCATCGGTCAGCTGGATATGGATTAGCCAGAAGAGCAAGGGTGGACTTCATGCATTGTAGTGGCTAGCTGCCGTTGAGATTCCGGCATATCTCCATTATTTACTATTTTGACCAACAGTTTGCTTCGGAAAAGTGTGTTAAAGTTTACTGTTACTATATATGTATTCCCGGGTTATCGAGATACACTGTATTGAATGATTCTGTTTATAGAATATCCCAGTAGGTGCCATACTTAATTATACTCACACGTATTGGATTCTTAGTGCAGCAGTCTTTAGATTTCTCTCAGCAATATATGGTAACTCCAAGAATATGTATGGTGCGAGCTTTGGCCACTACGTACGCATTGGGGTATCTTTTAATTTATCATGCAAAAAATATTTTAATGCATTTGTCTTGGAAAAAATGTGACAAATAAATGAGCTATTATTTACTAGAGAAGATCATGTACGAGGGAGAAATGGTCGGCGTGCATGTACAGTGAACACCTTTTATATATAGTTCACAAGGTGAAGTAAGAAAAACCGAAGGGATACACTAATGGTATACCTTCATTTCGTAGCCAGTTGAGTGTGTAGCTAAATAATGGTACTAAAGATATATATAACATGGAACAATGCAATATGATGATAATTGCAAATTAAAGCTGCATGCCTGCATCCAATAATTATGTTGCTACAACAAACATAAGATTGCCCTTGAAACAAGTAGAACAGGGACACAAGCTTCAGTAAATCACCTAGATTCATGCCACTTCGATCTCCATTTGTACGTACATATATATATCGATCAATAGCTTGCGCGTGGAACTGAAATCTGAACCTAAATTTTTTTTCAAAGCAGCATTTAGATTATTCACAAGTTCAACTGAGGTGGAGAATCCATCTTCCACCTGCATGGTTAGAAAAATATAAACTGAGATGAAGCCTTGGATCGAAACTAAGAATTATTAGTAACATTATTAAGACAAGATGTACCTGCGCTGTGATGGTGATGTTTAACGAGGACCCGGCGAGCAGCAAGACGTTGGTGTTGATGGTGGAGAGGCCGTGCTTCTCCAGCTCCTTGAGCAGCATGATGAGCACCCCCTTCTTCTCCCGGCACACCACCCTCAGCAGAACAGTCGTCCCCCGGACGTCCGCTTCGATCTTGGGGCCGGCGTCGTCCTCCTCCTCCAGTGATCCGACGCAGCACCGGGCGTCCAACGGCGGGGACTCCGCCGTGCTGCCGGTGCTGCTCTGGCGCTCCTCCTGCAGGACCTTGAGCCTGCCCCTCAGGCGGTGCACGTAGTCGATGGTACTCCCCAGGAGAGACACCTTGTCTGTCTGGGAATTATATGAAATGAAACATACACACTTCACCTTAGTACTAATTAGGAGCTGATGAGCTGAAGGCGATGAGCTTATTAGCTGACCTTGGTGATGTCCGGGATGATGGACGCGAGAGCCGCGAACTGTTGATTCATCTTCTCCCGGCGCTTCCTCTCCGCGACGACGTGCTCATGCACGCCGGAGCTCGCCCTCGGCCGCCCTCCTTTACTACTACCCTCCATCGTCGTCATCAACGGTGTCCCAGCTGCGGTTGTGCCGCCGTTGCTTTCCTTCTGCTTCGGCTCTCGCGAAGAGAAGCTCATCAGCTGCTCCGACTTGCCGCCGGTGAAGGAGAACAAACTGTCTTTGTTCCCGCCTGCTGTGCTGATAGCCGCCGCCGTCGGGAGGAAGCCCTCGTCGGCCTCGGCGTAGGATCCGCGGCTCATGTCTCCGTGAAAGGGGAATCCTGTCGTGTTCGTGTACGTGTTCGTGCGTTGCTGCCGCTGATCCAACAATTCTACTTGCTGCTGTTCTTGGTGAATAGGCTGGTGGTCCCAGAGCTCGTCGGCGAGGGATTCGGCGAGCTGCTGCATGGTCAGCGCGTCAATGAAGTCCAGCTCCCCGACCTCCTTGTTTTCCTGCATCCAATCAAACAAACAGCCTTATTTGTAATCTTCGTTCGTCGGCCGGATGCAAACATTGCAAAAACCACAAGAACGTAACGAAGAATATGCATGGATTGGGTAACGGCGCAGCTTACCAGTTCTGCCAGCCACTTATGACTGGCCGTGGAGTCCATCTCGCTCTGTGTGAGAGTACGGACACCAGTAGAGAATAGGTCTTTGATCATCGGCTAAAATAGGTTCTAGTCCCAGCATTTTTTGCGCCCGGGACTTGAGAGACTTTAGACCCGGTTGGTGGATCCAACCGGGACTAAAGGTCCCTGCCCAACGGCTACTGCGCCAGACAGAGGTGGCAGGGACCTTAGTCTCGGTTGGAGCCACCAACAGGACTAAAGGTAGACTTTTACTCCCGGTCGGTGGCTCCAACCGGGAGTAAAGGTCTACTCTCGGGCCGTGGCTGCGCCGGGGGTTGGAAAGTTACCTTTAGTCCCGGTTGGAGCCACCAACCGAGACTAAAGGTCCCCCCTTTATATCTCGGCCGTGTCCTTCTTTCTCCCCGAGCCCGAGCTCAGCACATTTTGAAGCTCACTGCAATAGTGTTCTTGCTTCCTTCCTCCATTATTCCTCCATCCATTCTTCGATTTCTCCGTCGATTACTTCAATTCCTCCGTCGATTCTTCAGTTGTAAAGGTTATCAATCTCATACTCTTATTTTTCATCATTGGCTTATCTCATATTGTTCACTATATATATATATATTGTTTTTATGGTGTTTTTTTATTTGTAAACAATTTGAGCTCAAAATAACTTATAGTTTGCATATTTGGATGAAGAAAGGTTAAAGTAGGTATTTAACAAAGTATTCACTTTTTATTTCTAGCATGCATAGCACACTTCATTGTTTAGAGATATAGATAATTTTATAGTTTCTTAATTTTATTTGTTTATAAAATGAGAAATTTATAGTGTATTAAAAAATGAGTATGGAGAGTAGATGGCAACTGCTTCCGGGTCCTCGGCCTCTCATTGGTTTCCAAAGCGACTTAGGTCGGGTCTCCCTCTCATTCCATGCGGCAAGTGTCGTGATGAGACGAAGATTGTGATGGAGTACCGAGTGAAGAAGGAGGGTCCCAGCAAAGGTCGTATCTTCTACAAGTGTCCGGATCGCAATGTGAGTTATTTTATCGTATTTTATGATTATGGTTAGTTTATACCTATTTTCATGATGGTTGTGATTAAAGTTCTAATTTTTTGTTTTAATTTCAATGGGATGGCAATGGATGATGTTCAGGCTTCTACTGTAAGGAAGAGTATGTTGAACTCATGCAAAAATATCTTGCACAACAGGCAGATACGATGGCTAATGAGGTAGTGATCCAGCCGAAGAAGCCCAAAGATGTTGCACAATCGGGGGATCTGTCTGTTTTAGTTGAGATTGATCGTGAAATCCTTGTGCTCCTGAAATGTATTTTAGATTTAGTTCTTTTAGTGATAGTTGGTATTGTCTACATTGTAGTGATGCTTTCATAAATTTGTACCTTTTGTGGTGGTACGCATGTTGTATAAATAATTAATTATGATCTAGGTTTTAATATGGTATTTATGTCATGTAATGCAGATGAGCCGGCATTGGATGTACAATGCTGATCGCCGCTCCCAAGAGTTTATTGACGGCGTGCATTCTTTGTTACGTGCGGCCGAGGCAAACAAACGCGATGGTTTCATGTGCTGCCCATGTGCCATATATAAGAATACGGTGGAATATCCTTGCTCAAGAACTCTTCATTCACACTTGTTCAAGTCAGGTTTCATGCCAAACTATATTTGTTGGACGAAGCATAGAGAAACCGGCGTTGTAATGGAAGAAGGTGAAAAAGAACAATGTGACGACAACGATATTATTCCCGATGGTGCGTGCTTCAATAATATTGCAATGGGAGAAGCTGAAGAAGAGGTAGCCGCAGAAGATGAGCCTGCTGATAATCTTTGTCAGGTCATTCGTGACGCACAAAGAGAATGTGAAAGTGAAAAGGAGAAGATCAAGTTCGAGCGGATGCTAGAAGATCACAAGAAATTGCTGTACCCAACTTGTGATACAGGGCAGAAAAAGTTAGGAACCGCACTAGAATTGCTGCAATGAAAGGCAAATAATGGTGTATCTGACAAGGGATTTGGAGAGTTACTAAAAATCCAAAAGAAGATGCTTCCGAAGGACAATGAATTGCCCGTCACTATCTACGAAGCAAAACAAGTTGTCTGTCCTATGGGGCTAGAAATCGAGAAGATACATGCATATCCTAATGACTGCATCCTCTATTGTGGCAAAGAGTACGATGGTTGGAGGAATATATATGTATGTATATATATTAATTTATTTTCCTTTAATTCAAACCTGTAGGCTCGATGGTTGGAGGAAAAGGTCATACGGCAAGACCAGTTCAAAGCAATTCAAGAGTCTATAGCCAGATTTTTTAATGACCAGGTCATCGATTCCAAGGGCGAGTTCTACTTCGACCCAACACTGCCATGGAAGCCAAGTTAGAGGATGAGAGAAAACTTGTTATATCACAACAACTGTAATGCAATCTTTTGTAATATATGCACATGAAATAATATAATGTAAAATATAGTTCTATGCTTGAATTGTGTCATTTAATACGTTCATTGTGATTGAACCGAAACATACTATACGCGCGTATAAATGTATTATTAGCAGCGTACAATACGACTTCGAAAACCTATTTTGAAAAGAAAAGAAAAAAATGAAAAAAAATAAAAAAGAAAAAAAAACCTTTAGTCTCGATTGGTATTACCCACCGGGACTAAAGGTCCCCCTTTAGTCCCGGTTCCTGACCCGGGACTAAAGGACCCCCCTTTAGTCCCGGATGCTTGCTCCCGGGTGGGAAACCGGGACTAGAGGGGGTTCCCCACCGGAAGCAAAGGCCATCTCTGTACTAGTGGAACAGTATGTTTTTCAATATATAGGATCGAGGGCACATCCGCACTTCATTCTCTAGGCAACAACAACCATAGTACGTATAAGATAGTGCAAGTGTGAGCACCCTATGGCTATGAGGAAGCCTCAAGCTGGAGTTCTAGAGACGAGCGTCGCATCATCAAGGGTATGTCCTCACCGGTGACCTTGTAATGCACATCTTCTATTGGGGTAGTGTTAATCATGTCTTTCAATCAAGGTTGAGAATTTCGGCCGGTTTCCACTGAAAACTGGCGATTTTTGTTTCTACCGGTGACCTCCGATAAATAGACATACCGGTAATTTTGTTCAGATTTTTTTGAATTTCAGTTAAAAAATTCATGAATATTTGATAAATTTGACTGAAATTTTAGCCGATGTCCACCGATTTTCATGATTTTCGTTTCTATCGGTCTCCTCCTATATTCATATCTTAATCGGTAGGCTGAACTCTGCTTTCAATTCATCTGTGATCCAAATAAGCCTCCTTTTTATGCTATCATCTAATCTGGTTCTGTAGATTTGCAAGTCAGTTAGCCATATTGTTTAGAATGTTGATGTGTGACCATGGGGATTCAATATGCATATAGATGATCTACCAAAGTAGCATGGCACATGCAGGGATGTCTCCTTTAGTGATTGTTGTGTTATGCCTTTCCCCCTTGGACCTCTGGGCTCAAGGATGAAAAGGTGAAGGACCGAGAAAGGCGATTAGAAGGGGGTTGAATGGGAGCCAATCCAAAATTTCTTTCGAAATGGCCGCTAAACCAAACAACCCTCCAAACACCAAAACCAACAAGTGAAATGCCCTCGAGCCAACTAGGGACTCGATGCTCTCTAGGATGACTAGAGAACACAGCAGGACACTAACCACATCAAAAAACTAAAAGCTCGACCGAAACTTCACCGAAAAGCAAAAGCGAAGATCTCAAGCACCACTCAACCAAACCAAGTGCTCATGGTGAAATTATCCAAGCCAACTGGTGACTTGATGTAGTTTCAAAACCTTCCTTGACGCCTCAGAAACCTCATGCAAGAAGAGGATCCAAGAACGGACACCCGGAACTACATAGAGCAGCATGGTCATGATAGTATATCTAGGCCTAGTAGGGAGCTACATCAGGAGGTAGACTAGAGGGATGTGGTTAAACAAGCAATGAATGAGATGCTTGATTTACTTTCTCATTGGTTATAGAACTACAACACATGCTTAGCCTAAATCTCATATCAAGATGTATTTACCTCACTATCTTATGTGGATATGATCTATACAATGCTTTATCTTGTTAGGTTAGATTTAGCCTCTTTTATGTATATCATGATTTAGTTTGCCTTTATATGCAATTGATGCTAGGTTAGATATAAAACACTAGCCAAACCACTATCGATCCCTATGGATACCATATGAACCCTTCAATACTATTTAGGAAAAGCTACAACTACACCATGCACTTGTGGTTTACAAATTTCGTGTTTACAAAGTACCAATAATATCATCTTGGTCTCTCCATTGGAAATACAAGCTATTCCAACAACCTGTAGCAAAATATCTAAACCAAAGAACATGGTGGTCTCTGTCCTCCTCAACAATATTTTTACATAGAACACATGTAAAAGTAGAATGGACATTTAGGTTTCTACACCGCAACATGTTTGTTGTGTTTAGCTGATCCACTATCATCAACCAATGCAAGCAAAGAATTTTGACCATGGTGTGCATTTTTACGTCCATATCTTGGAGAAAGTATGTGGAATATTCATACCATCAACCACAAATTTGTAAAGCCTATATGAAGCATAGGTTTGATTCCCCAGTATGAACTGATCTTGGAAATTGCCTTCATATTTTATCCCATTAAGCACAGTATGAACTAACAGTGAGAGTGTTGCTTTTGTCATAAGAATGAGACAACTAAGCACATTTTCTTTGAATGCCGCTTTGCACGGGTAATTTGGGGTTGCATGCAAGTTGTATTAAATCTCCCTAGCCTCGTAGTATTCCCCATCTTTTTGGAAGTTGGCTTCGAGGGTTTCAGAAGGATCTCAAACCTATAATTATGTTGGGTGCAGTAGCTACTTGTTGGTCGATTTAGTTATGCAGAAATGATTTAGTTTTGGAAAAAGCTTGTTTATTCTCCCTTGTAGGTGGTTTATTCGGTAATCCATTGGCTATGTACATGGACTATCCTACAAAAGCCCTATGCGCGGGCTTTGGTGTTGAATGCATCGCAACAATTGATGCAAGCAGCTATGATGTTTTTCTCCTAGGCACAGGGTGGCGATCTAGTGTCTTAGAATCGATGGCAATTAGAGTGTCAGGCGTTTTTTCTCTTAGGCTTTGTGATTAGGCACAGAAGCCGGAAGTGAATTCACTTTCATTGTATCATCTCGATGTAATACTAGTGAATTAATAAAATCCTTCATAAAAAATCCTATTAAGCTCCATTTGGCAGAACTACATCTTTAAGAAATCCATGGGTTTCTTGGATCTAGGTATTTATAGCCCCAACAAATTTGCACTACTACATAAAATCTTTTGCGAGGCGGTGCCCTTTTATTATCCGAGGCGTTTGTAAAATCCAACTACCTCAGTTAATGCCTAGGATTAACAGAGGTGGTCACAATTAACTGCCTCGCAAAATCGATTTACAGAGGTGGATAAAAAATAACCGTCTCATAAAATCTATTAACCAATTGAGGCGGGCCTTATAAGAGGCCAGCCTCCAAAAATGCCTCCATTTTTGGAGGCGGGCCCCTTAAGATGCCCGCCTCCGTTAATGTTAGAAAAGCCCATCTCGACCTGATATATCGCTTGGACTATCTATATGAGACCTTAGGGTTTCACTCACTCATTCTTTTCTCTCCCTCCCTCAGCCACGCTAAGCACAGTCCCCTCTCCCTCTCCCTCATCCTCCCACTCCCTCAGCTCATCTCTCTCTCCGACACGCGACGAGCGGTGCCTCCCTCTCCCTCTATTTCTCGCTCGTGCGAAGCACGGGGGCCGGTGGCGCGGCGCTCGGCGCCTCCCTCTCCCTCTCTATCACGTGCGCGACCCCTCCTCCACAACCAGGCGGCGGGAGGAGCCCTCCAGTGGCGGATCCAGCGGGGAGGAGCCCGCCAGCAGTGGATCCGATAGTGCCCTAGCCTCCTTCCCTCCCTTCCTCCTCATCCTCTAGTAGCGGCGGGCTCCTAGCCATGCCCCTCATCTCCTTCTTCCATGGCACCACCACAGCGCGGATTCGGTGGGGAGGAACCTATCGGCGGTAGATCCACTAGGGAGGAGCCCACCGACGGTGGATCCAGCAAGGAGGATCGCACTAGCAGTAGATCCGGCAAGGAGGGTGGATCCGACGGGAAGGAGTGCACCAGCGGCGGATTCGGCGACATAGCGTCAGAGAGGAGGCAGGACTCTAGATCTGACATCAGGAGCGGCGGCGACGCAAGGCCTAGATCCAAGCCCGGTTAGGGCTGGGTATGTAACGCCCTAGAGTCCAAACAACTCAGATCCACTCTACACGCTGAGTGAACCACACCTACCACCATCCCACTTACACTTGCGTCCTCGCTTCACGTAAAAGGATTAACCCGAGGATGGTGAGATGGACTCTAGAAGCCTTATATGTTAGTCTAACCCACCCTACACACAACCAAGGTGGGACTAAACCCTCCACAATATCTCATAACATGCACATGGGCCACTATGGGCCAAATTCCAAACTGTGCCGGATGTAATATACACCCTTCCTCAAATGGCCCGACGTCCTCGTCGGCCCAACACACCCACAACCGGGCAAACAATGACCATGAATCTTCCCTCTTAGCACAGGCGACCGTGTGCGTCCAATGCCGGCACATGTGTCATGCCGTGCACCCCGTAGGGCCTACACACGCAATGAACCCCATGCCCACGCCCCTGACCCGCACGTGCACGTGGCCTCGAAGGTCGGCTCTGATGCCATTTGTAACGCCCCAGAGTCCAAACGGCTCAGATCCGCTCTACACGCTGAGTGAATCACATCTACCACCATCCCACTTACGCTTTCATCCTCGCTTCACGTAAAAGGATTAACCCGAGGATGGTGGGATGGACTCTAGAAGCCTTATATATTGGTCTAACCCACCCTACACAACCAAGGTGGGAGTAAACCCTCCACAATATCTCATAACATGCACATAGGCCACTATGGGCCAAATTCCAAACTGGGTCGGATGTGATAGGGTACGAGCTTTTTCTTTTTTGTTGTTGTTTTATTTGATTTACCGAGGTGGACATTTGACTCACCTCGGTAAAGAATGGTTAATCGTGACCTTTAGGCCAAGGCGGACGTGATGCCCACCTCGGTTAATGCAAAACACCTGCCACGGTTAAGTTTTATGTAGTAGTGTTGGATCTGGATATGGAGATATGATGATTACAAATCCAATATGGATCTCAAAGTTGGAGCTATGTCAAATGGGAACACTTGGCATTTGTGAGTCAAGTCTCTACCACCCTATGCCTAATGAACACCACCTAAAAGCATCTCCAAGAGTCTTTCTTAAACTCACTCTCTAAATCATCATTTGTAGAGCCATTTGAATAAAAAATGCTCTCTATCTCTTTCCATTCTCTTCTGCGCACTCTAGAGAGGCAGCCCGGCTCTCCATCTTTGGCTAGCAAGAAATTCGAAACAAAGGGTGGCAACATTTGAAGATCTAATTAAAGAACCTATTAGAGTGCATTTTTCACTAAAATATCTATTCCCATCAATTAGGAAGGATATAAAGAGGCGCTTGGAGTTGCTCTAATACACAATAATACAATGTAATTTTCACTCCTTTTGTCCAATTTTCTGGGTCAATTCATTCCACATGTAAACATGGTTCAAATTTAAAAAGTGGTTGATCTAGTTAATCTACGGTTTTTATCAAGTTTGTCTTCATCAGATTTGATATAAAAAATTAAATGTCCAAAACAAAGAAAATGAAGACAACTCGGATATGTTTCCATGCCTCTTGGACAAATTAAATGTCCAAAAGTATATTAAGTAGTATCAACCTTGCACATCGAAGATATGTTTCCAGGCCTCTTGGACATATGGTACTACTATTTAGCCAGCAACTTGATTTTGAAAAGTGTTATTGTGTGGCTTGTAGGTTTTGTTAGCTACAACTTCTGAGTTAGCTAGATACGTTTCATTAGTGGCTTCTAGCGGTATTATATTAACTAAGCTAGTTAGCTTGCCAAACTATAAACATATGATACAACCTCCGGTCCGTTGACTCTCATGGAATGCAGTTAGCATACAACTTAGGTTTTGTTATAGTTAGCCAGCACCATCACGCGTCATTGACCCAGCATGCACTAGGAAGGCCATGCACATGAGATTCTCAAAAGCCTCACAATTTTCATTTTATTTACAAATTTCACCTTTATGTATAATCTTTTTGGACAATTTCATAGGGAGATAATATTTTTAGACAAGTTTTGGGAGAAAGTTGTCATGAGAAATTCTTTAGAGAAACAATTTATCTATAAAAACTTATGAACAACTTGCAGACATAAGGTTTTTATTGCCAACTTGATCAAAAAATGAGTATAAAAATAACTAATTCAACTAAGTTTTATATGGATTTCTCAGCCATAACTTTGAGAAGAATATTGTCATTAGAAATTTTTGTCGTTCTATTTTTGAAACCATTACAAGTAATGAACACAGATAAGTTTTTTTGCTATTCAGCATCTAAAACACTGGCCTGAAATTTGTATTCAGAACAACTTGTCGAACTACATATATTTCTATATATACCAAACATTTTTTTCATAACTCGATCAACCAAACTTTCTATAAACCTTATCAAAACACAACTTAGAGCATATCCAAGAGTCTTTCTTATAAACCTTATCAAAACACAACTTAGAGCATTTCCAAGAGTCTTTCTTAAACTCACTCTCTAAATCCTCATTTGAGAGCCATTTGAGTAAAATAGCTCTCTATATTTTTCCACCCTCCAATAGCTTCTCTACATCTTGTCCACACTTTGGAGAGCCAGTCCTGCTCTCCATCTTTGACTCACGAGAAATCAAGAATAAATAATGACAATATTTGATGATCTAATTAGAGAACCTGTTGTTGGAGGGCTTTTATTCATCAAAATATCTATTCTATTAATACAGAAGGATATAAAGAGGCTCTTGGAGTTGCTTTTATAACACCATTTTTCGAGAATTTGTTCTAAGAAAATTCTAGAAATAAAAGGTACTAGAAGATAGAAATAATGGTCACCAACACTTTTGCCCAAGGTCTTCCCTACCACTACACCAATTGCTCTCCTTGTGACTTGAGAAACATGAGAACAAAAAAAAGGTTTTCTTCTCAAGGTAGATCTACTAATCGGATTCATTTTAGTTGCAACAAACATATGTTTTGCTAGAGTCAGTGGCCATGAAAACTAGTGGGCGTGTCCTATTCATCTTTGTTGCAATAAAAATATTGCAAAACATGGGACTGGCTCATGATGTCTACCATTGTTGCCTTCACCCTCCTACCATGCTCTGATCCCCTACCCTGTCGGTCACCTTCTTCATCTTGGGGTGATGGGATGGCGGTGGAAATAGAATATTTGCTCAGCGGTAGCATCTAGATAGTGAGTGGGCAAAATTCAATCAAGCATGATGTAGAGCTTGAAGGGAGGAGGAAAAATCTTATTGCCATTTGATTAAGAAAAGTCGACCCCTAGGTGATTGACCTCACCCAAGGTATATCACAGAAGGAAGAAATTTCCTCGAACTGCAGGGTTGAGAAAAGGCTCGAAAGCTGGCTGCCCAGGATGTGCCTGCGACATGTATATCTAAAAGCAACAGAGAGACTTTCTTCGTGCAATCTAAGATTTCAACCATGGTTGGTAGCTTCCCAACCAAAGGACCTACCATAGCGCTATTGACATGTTCGCTATTGCCATTTGATTAAGCCCCTCACAAATCTCAAAGCATGAGTTGTGAAGGTGGCTATCTATCATTTTGTAGATGTGTGAGTATGATTCTTAAATTGGTGTGCTTAGGCACACCAGTCCAAAGTTAAAATTTGAATGTTGGGCCACCTCTTTCAAGCCAAATTGCAAAAGAAGGTTACTAAAATGTGAGGGCTCACCATTTCTCCATATAATAAGGGTGAATTCAAGAGGTCCACGACAACCCAATTTGAAAAAAGAAAAGAAAATATTATCACCTCCCTCCACCATCACTCTCTTTGGTTCACTCGCTCTCTCCTATCTTTGTTCATCTACCACACGCCGCTAGCCTTTGCTTTGCCAGCATTGCCTCTGACTCTAATGAGGACAACCCTCCTTCTTCCCCTTCTATCTTGTCGAATCTATGCTCTTCATGCCTCCACCTCTGCGGGAGCCGCTGCCCCCATGACACACCTAGTGGCACCACCTAACAACCATCCTAAATCATCGTGGTAGAAGCACCATTATCGCCTTGCTCCTACCAGCAACCTACCACCTGGCACTAGCAAGCTTCCTCTAGTATGGCAAAACTAGGTAATCCCAGCCCAAATTACTAATCCCAATTCTATAACCTAATAGTTTTCAGCTTTCTTTTGTTCTTTTCTTTCCTTTTTTGCAACCAAGTCATTCTAACATGGTTGGATTCAAGACTAGGAGTCTAGGATGCTCTCTATTTAATCATAAATCGGTAGGCCTCTTGATTTATATCTTCCTTATTCACAAAGTCCTTTGCACCCCACCCATACATGCACAAGACTCAGGTACACATTCTCCATGAGGACAAGAGTTTAACCAACACTAGACAAACTAGCATAGATCATTAGGTGTCAAACCTTGTCAAATAGGATCGGATATTGCCTACCCTATATCCTTATCACATTATTTGTCAGATTTAGAACAAATGTGGATATCTTCAAATGTTGAAAGTGATGCCAAATTGGAGTAAATTTGGATTGGAATCTATTTTAATGAGCAAAATAGTATGCTAAAGAACTGATCAAAAGGAGTTTACATGGTAAAAGTTATGTATGTAAAAAACCATCTCTAATTTGGCATTATTATATTATGTTCCCATCACAACTTAGTTGGAGTTGCAAACTAATCGTAACTCAGCTGGTTAGGTTCTTTGTGGTGTGGAACCAACCCACCCAGGTTCAAGTCCACGACTTGACATGGGTGCTCATATTTTCTTGAAATTATTCTAGGACTAGTCTTTAGTGGTAGGGGCCTATGGTGATCTCGTCACTCTCAAGATCTATCAACTCAATCGTTTAAAAGTGCTCGTAGATTTAGGGTTTGCATGTTAGCCTTTATAAGGGTGAGTGTGCATGCGTGTTGTGAGAGTCTATATCTATACTGTGTATTAAAAATAGAGTTTAAATTACCCTGATTACTTTGAGTGTTCTAGAAAAAAAACCAACATATTAAAGTAATCAGAATACTAGAAGATCAGCCACATCTTATGGACACTAACTTAGTATTGGTCACACACAGTGAAAGTTCCTGATGATTGCTAGCTCCTGCCTAGGTATAAACTAAACTTGGACTATGTTTGTGTTATGTTTGGCCAAGAAAAGTTATTATTTATCTCTTGAATAATCCACATTTAAATGTCAGATAATCCATATCCATCAATTGTTATCAATTCCATATCCTATCCTACATCTGCACATAGTGGGATTCAGATTATCCATATCCGATTAGGTATCTCAAGCACTTACTTGTATCCTCAAAAATTAAATCAGTTTTGAATGAGATCGGATATGAAAGTTATCCACACTACTTAACTCCATCCATGGACTACTAACCTCAATCCGTAACCTTATAAGTTGTCAGCCACACAACATTCAAATATATGCTTATTAACCCCAATTCCAATCCCAAACCCCTAACAATTATCCATCAGATTTTATCAACACAATATCCTGTCCAACATCTTTTGTTGCATTAATTCAACAATAGCTTGCCGTTAGTTATTGAACTAATGCAACAAAAAGATGTCGATGAGCTATGATGTACTCTTGCAGTACTTGCCAAGTCATCGATTGCAAATTTGAATGTTGTGTAGCTTGTGTCAAACTTTATTTGGATTTGTATTTGAAGTAACTTTACTCGTAACATAAGAATGTAAAATTGTTCAAACCTTTTTTGATAAATATTTTAACATATATATGTTGTAACTTTTGCGAATACCAAACTCTTTTGCTGAATCCATATTCGTTTCGAAATATGTTAGTACATACTGTACGTTTTAGACAAATTTATATTTGTGTGTTGATTGTGCAGTGTTACGATAATTTTCTAAATATACACCTAACACAAAAATCCTAGCTCTGGCTAGAGTTCCAGTGGTGACCACAGTGATGTGGCTAAGTAGAACATAGCTGACTATTCATGCACACCAAGATTCAAAGTTATGATCTTTGACCAATAATTTGGTCAATAATTTTTAACTATTATAATACAAATTAGATATAGTTATGATTCAATATAATCATAAGTTTATAGCCATAAATAATATAATTAAAATAAATAAATGATCAAAATGTATCTCGAGATATCACCGTGTCATGGCAAATGACGCTTTATAAACTGATCTCTGGAGATAGTACTACCAAGAGAAGGAGCATGCACAAAGCTGCAAACTGTTGGATCTCCATTTATTTTACAAAGCAAAAGCTAGCTATATATTAATTCCGTTAAACAAATATATTTTATTCACTAATCAACTAGTTGCTGGCGCTTCCATTAATTTGTACATACAATATGATATGAATGTAATTTTTTTCCACAAGAATTTCAACCTAGTTTATTTAGAGCTGAAGTAAGACTGTTCACAAGTTCACCTGTTCTGGAAGTTTCGTCTTCAATCTGCATGTGGTGAGAAAAAAAATTAGAAAACAATAAATCTTTAATTGACCGACCATATTAATGTCATATGAAATTTGCATACCTTCTATGCAAGGCTAAAGCTACTTAGAGTATCATAATTAGCTAATCCTAGTCCATCAATCTATACTTCTGCATGGACTAGAATCTTATAAAGAGTATAAATTTGTGTTCAATCTGTAACTAAAAGTAATTAAAATTTCTTATTTTTGTTACTCTCTTTTTGTTCATTTTTTTAGGCAATACCATATAGATAATCTATATTCGCTGTTAAGTTGTGCTGAGTTTATCAATTATTGCTCTATATATTTTTTCATCCATATTGATTTTTCTCCTTTTGCATGTCACTCTATATGACTTCAATTTGAGTTTAGTTAAAACCTTAGATTAAATTAGGGTGGCTTGCACATGTCTTGTGTGCATATGCTATATTTCCTTCAAAACTCTCTTTATATATTTTTTGTCCTAGACTGCACTCTTAATAATAACTTATGATCATATAGACGGTCATTTAAGCTAGCCACATGCCGCTCATGATCAATGGTGGAGCTTAAAGTATGATCTAGGAGGGCCAACAATGCTAACCTCAAGAGGATAATAACATTCAAGCCTAAAAATCATATCTATTTCTAAGTGAATTTAGAAAAACTGGGAGGTCACCCAGAGTACCCAAGGAATAAATATGCTTTTTGTAAGGGACTACACATATGGCAAAAGATTAAATGGGAGTTTTATTGAGTGGCAAATAATATTTTTTATCCATCACTTGAATCGACAATCGGATGCCATGGACGCATAGGGCTCGTCGAATGCATTCTATTTTGCTATTCATATGTGTTGTTCGGAGCACAAATTATGGACCTATGACTATTGAAGACTTCATAGAGGGGAACTTTGCTTTGCCATTATGGCCTCATCCAAGTGGCGCCACCCCTCTCTGCATGCACACAAGAAAGAAAAAGAGAAAGGAGGAGAGAGGAGCGAGAGGAGCTAGGGAGCGCTGGACCATCGTCGTTTCTCTCCGAAAAACCGGTTAGAAATCGTCTCCTCTATTTGTTTTGCATAGATTTCCTTTTTTTTCCTCGTTGTTTCCCTTTGTTTTGTTGGAAATCCATGGTAACGTTTAGCCTATTTGAGGGATTAGTGGAGAGGATTAGGCATCTAATCTCGTAATTAGACTCTGGTTTTGTCAAAATGTGCAACTGCAGATAAACGACAACCGAACGTTTTGAGAAAACCAGAGTATAATTATGTCTAGAGCCAGATTTTTTCTCTAGAGCCAGGGACGTGTGTTTTACCTGTGCCATGATGGTGATGTTGAGTGATGACTCGGCGAAGGGCACGACGTTGGTGTTGATGATGGAGAGGCCGTGGTTTTCCAGCTCCGTGAGCACCATGATAAGCACTCCCTTCTTCTCCCGGCACAGCACCCTCAGCAAAATCGTTTTCCCTCGCAAGTCCACCTCGATCTTTGGGCTCTCATCATCAGACTTGTTAACAGCTTCATCCTTGGAGCCAGTCCCAGTAGTGCAGCATTGCGCGTCCGACTCCGCCGTGGTGCTGCCGCTGCTGCTGCCGGCGAAGTGGTGGTGCTCCTTCTGCAGCGTCTTGAGCCTGTCCTTGAGGTGGTGCACGTACTCGATGGTGCTGTCCAAGACGGACACCTTGTCGGTCTGAGAATCGCTAACGGCTTTATTAGCTATAGTCAACTCGTCTTGTATGCATTGGTGTGTCTCTCTTGGGGCATATAGACATAGCTCACGTACTGACGACGTACCTTGGTGATGTCCGGGACGATGGACGCCAACGTGGCGAACTGGTGGCTCATCTTCTCCCGCCGCTTCCTCTCTGCGACGACGTGCTCCTTGACGCTCGAGCTCGCTCTCCGGCCGCTGCCTGCTTTCTTCTCCGTCAGCTGCGTCGGCAGTGACGAGGAGGAGCCGTCATCGGTGAAGGACATCAAGTTGTTGTTGTTGTTGCCACCGACACCCGTCGCCGCAGAGCCCCCAACGAATGAGAAGCCCGTCCCCGTCGTTGGCCGCTGCTCTTGTGGAGGCGGCTGCTGGCTCCACAGCTCGTTGGCCAGGGATTCGGCGAGCTGCCGCATGCTCAGTGGATCAATCAACTCCAGCTCCCCAAGGTCATCATCATCCTTCTCCTACACACAATTATTTAGCGCAACACATTTTATTTATTATGCTTCAGATAGCTAGTACAAGTTTATATGGATATATGTCAACTAAACTGGAAACTGGAATTTCTATGAACTGCACACACAGTACAGATGGCTGCCTTTCTAGATTTGATCGTGTGGGATCTTACCAGTTCTGCCAGCCATTGCTTATTAGCCGAGGAATCCATCTCGCTAGAGTCGTCAGGTGTAATATACAAACACTACACCAAAACCATTAGACAGCGCTTGAGCTAATATAATTCTGGTTATTAATTTGATGCAGAGAAATCTTAACAAAATTTAGCAAATAACGAAGGAGCAATCTCAAGGAACAAAAAGGAAAAATTAAGTGAGAACTAGGAATTTTGGGCTGACTCTGACTCTGCTCCATACATACCTGAAAATCGATGGTACTGTCCTGCTAAGTGCTAATACGGCAATGAGAGGAGAGCAGAGGAGACTGGTGTAGGTTTCTTATATATGATGCTTCTTACATGTTTGCTTTTCTTCAACAACTTGAGCTAGGGTACTTAGCCCCGATAATGCATGCTCCATTGTACATTTCAACCGCTGCGTTCCATGTATCATACACCAGAAAATCTCTTATGTATATAAGAAATTTTGTGAGTATTTCGAGCATGACATTGCTGTTTTAGTAGTGCACTGCAACAGTATATTGGTTAGATTTTGTCCTCTTCCAAATTGACTTCCCTAGCTACCAACTTAATTATTATTGATACCATAGCATGTGCATGTGGGGACGTGCTGGTCAAAAGCTTATATTCTTTCCAATCCTTCAACAAGGCCCTCTTGTTATACTTTTCTTCGCTCAATAACTGCAAGTTGGATTGTAACTAGTGTCCAAGAAATTAGACAAGTCCATTTTTTACCACCCAACTATTGTTCAAGTTTGATTCCGGCGGCAACTATAAAACCAGAAATCTTGGACCACTGAACAATTAACATCGGGCAAGTTTCGCCAGCCAGCTGGTTTCAAAGGAGGTTTTGTAATTTTTAAAATACAAAATGAGATTTATGTTTTTAAATCCATAATTTATTTGGTTTTAAATAAAAAATATGAAACCAGCACCAAGCTTTTTCTAAAGATATAATGTGTATATAGATGTTAGATGTAGAGTTATTTGGATCTTATTTGTAGTTATTCGTAGTGTTTTAATACTCGTAATCATGCCCATTATTCATTTAAAAGTTAAAACACCATTTTGTGTTGTATTAAACCTAGAGATCAACCAAGAGAATCCATACTCAAAAATATTTTTGTGGTTAGAAATGAATTAGTTGTCAATATTTAAAAAAAATAAAGTAGTTTTTAATTTATTATTTTTAGAAAATATGAAGCCGCCTTTAAAACTAGATAGATGGCCGAATTCGTCTGGTACTTATGTTTGGTGGTTAAAGATTTCTAGTTTTAGAGTTACTTGGCCAAAAACGAACTCGGACAATAGTTGGATGGCAATTTTCGACTTCTTCCTTCTTATTAAAAATCTACTACTAGGTGTGTAGAACACACCATGAAGACGAGACTTACATGCATCTACTTCAAGGAACACATTCAATCTATGGCTCATTTGAAGCATGATCCATTTTTAGTCTTGATTATATATATTGTTTACAGTAAAATTCCTTCAAATTTGAAATTTCATTGGCATGCAGGTCCTGAATTCGTATTAGTACATGCATTCTTAGTTATGGAGAAGCATGAGGTTTCACGGTGGCATAGTGTGAACCACCTCCTGTGCTGTGCTGGTCACTAACCTCAGGTTTCGCGAAGAGAATCAGGACAGTTCATGGGCAACACGTGTGTGCCGGCGAATCTAACCTGAGACTTTCCTTATTATATTAGAGAAACAGGGTACTCCTGTAGGAGTATTGATTAGTTCCAGCGCACCATGTATTCAGTTTTAAAAAGAGTGTAGATCCCGTTTCATCTAGATAAAACGTGTCCTCTCTATTCACAGTTTTAGTGTCATGCCATTAGACTTACTACCTATGGGGCACCCCATTATTTAATAAGAATATATAAAAACCTTCACTGTGACTAGCCTCCCACTAGTGTACTAACAAATGCACTTCATTGATCCTTTCCTAACATGCATCAGCCAAGCGGATTAGCAAGGCATTAATAGTTTGTATCATTGCGCCCACAGTTTGAAGCAAAACAAGAGCGCGGCTCGATCAATCGATGTGCATTGCATTCTACGCTGTGGTTATGTCATGGCTGACCTATTTCTAGTGCTGGCATGCATGAGGACCACCTGTCAAGACATGCGGTGTGCATGGATCCAGATACTTTATTTCTCCATTCTCTAGATCTAAATATAAGCATACACAATGTACAATATGCTAGCAAGTATATCTGCAAGCTACACTGTGATCTATCATATATCTTACAGATATTTAGGGATCAAGAGCTAGCTAGCTCCCTGTTATCAATTAATGTGCACCAGAAGTCCGAAGAAAACTTAAGTGCATATCTATCGTTGTTATAACACCCAAACTTGCTAGTAACGTGGTGGTTTAGCAAATTGATGTATTCATTAGCATATATACCAAACTAGAGGTTTTCAAAACTCCCTATGGCTGACTAGCTAGTGGGCATCCTAATAAAGTAAATCTCAGTGGGGATTTCATAACAGTTTCATTGGCACTAAATAAGCCGACATTGCATAGTATAGAGTAAGATAGATGATAAAAGTTTTATGCGATGAAATAAATAAGTTTCATGGGGATAAAAATTGTCTATACGCATTGCTCCTAGAACTAATCCTGGCCTCAAAGAACACAAAGACAAGCAAAATCCCAAAGCATGTTCGTCGGCCAATGCCATAGTCGTGCCACCCAAACCAGCTCTCTATACCACAATTTAGCCCAATTCCTCACCACCAATTCTGACTCCTAACAAAGAACCACCACATAGAGAAGATGTGTCATGATGGTACAAAACACATGTGTGAGGTGTGGAAAGTCATATATGAGAAGACAATAGACATCTAGGGTTCCGCCACCATATATAGCCGTCATAAGAGCCAATAACTGTTAGGATAACTTAGGGTTAATTATAGGGTTTGAGTGTCTAGCTCCACAGTAGAACATGTTGGGGGCATGCCCCCGCCTCTGGCACCCCATGGAGCTCATCCGCCGCCCCGACTATGCCTCGCTAGAGCAAATGGCATCTCGCACATGCGAGACGACGGACAACAAGGGAATGAACGGTCTTGACCCGTCGACACACCTAACATTTTACTCTAGCGAAATGGCGAGTACGATGCGGCGTGAGGCAAGAGAGCTTGAGCCACAGGGTCCTCATTCGTCCAGGCGAAATGAAGGCAGCAGCTGTCGCTCGATTTCATGGTGATCGTGCCTGGTTTCCCATTTCATCAGGGCGAAATGGCGGGTCCAGCGATAAGGGTCCGCCTGACATAGCTATTTTCGCTATGGCGAAAGGAGCAGCTGGGCTTGGGTTTGAACGGCCGTGAGTTTGGAGTCGATTGAGCTATTCGCTTGGGTGAATAGCTGTTAACGATTTGTTCAGTTGTTTTTGTAGGTTTCACCATAGGAGGGTCAACCACCTGCGTTTGACCAAAAGCCTTGTCCTACCGGGGGCCACTCGGTCGGCTGCAGCGGTGACAAGAGGCAGAGCCGATCGGTCCTCCTCTGGCCGGCATCATCCGAGGCAGGTGATGACTCCAAATGGCGAACAAGCCCATGGCGGCAGAGAATATTCCTCGAATATGCAGTAGTTGTAGGGGCTTTCTTGTCCCACAAAAAGCCTACGAGCGTATATAAATAGCCTCCATCTGGGATTGTAAAAGCAGAGGATACAATATCAATAAAATCACCCCTCTTGTTTCGCTTGTGCTTTTCATCTCGTCTGGATCCACTTCAAAGTCTATTCGCGCGGTGAATAGGTGTTCGAAGGCTTGGGCCTTGAACAACATTGTCGCCCACTGTGGTTGTTGCTCGATCTTATCATGGCACCAAAGAACAAGGGACTGAAGTAGCTGGTGGATAGGGTGGAAGCATCCAAGGTGGCAGCTATCGCAGCTCTAGAGATTGTTGCGCGAGATGGCGTGGTAGCAATGGGACCGCTAGCTTCCTAGGCGGTCGAAGACAACATGGTGCCCCCTCTTGGTCGACAGGAGACGCCCAAAGGAGTGGTTCAGGAAGTCCAGCTCGATCAAGACAAAAATGAAGTACCAGAAGAAGACGAAGACGACGACATCACCGAACAAGCAAGAAACCTAATGATGCTGAATCAGTACCAGCAGGACATCCTCAGGCTCCAGAACGAGAAGGAGCAGTTGCTCAGGCAAGCCGCTGCCCACAACAGATCCGAGCAAATTCAGAGGGAACTTAGAGAAGCCAAAATAAAGAGGGACAGACTGGTAAGAGAAATTCAAGGATTACAGGGAGTGAGAGTCGCAGCCGCTTTTTCGCGCTGGTGGAAACGTAGAAATACTAGGTGGCAACTTTGCATAAGAAGATGAAGGCTCATGTGACCCTACCTCAACCCTATCGAAAGAACTTCAGCTATATCCATGGCCAGCTGGCTACAAGCCTCGCATCCTGATTTTCGACGGAAAGACAAACCCAAGAAAGTTCCTCGCGAGTTATGAAACCGCGATAACCTCAGGTTGGGGAGACACCCAGGTTCTCACGAAGTCACTCATCATGGCAGTCGAAGACATCGCCCATGACTGGTATACTTCGCTCAAACCTCTGTCCATCAAGTCATGGGGTCAGGTCAGAGCGAAACTTTTGTCCACCTTCCAAGAATATCACACGGGGGCAAAAACAATAAGAGATTTGCTGAACTGCATTCAGCGAGACGATGAGTCCTTGTCTGAATTTCTAAAAAGATTCATTCAGACCAAAGCTTAGGTGCCAAATGTGCTAGAAGAGACGGTTATAGCAATAGCTGTGGATGGACTGGCCATAGGCGGTCGTAGCTCATTTCGCTAGGAATTACCCCACTTCCGTAAGGGAGCTATTCAAATTAATGAGGCAATATGCAAGGTCAGACGACAACCTGAAGAAGCGAAAGGCGACGTGGAATTCATGGAGACAAGCAGGTAGGGTCACCCGGCCCCCTCCAACCCCAACACAGTGAAACATCAAACCTTTCTGTGCAATCAACAACCTATAGGAGCAACCAAAGCATTGCTCACCAGAGCAAGGTTTCCAAGCTCTGCCACCGAACCCACAATATAGAAGTTTCGACCAAGGTCAACGCGGTGGCCGAGGAGGTCGAGGACCTCATGGAGGCCGAGACGGCAAAGGAAGGGGCAGGAGTCAGTGAACGCCTTATTGCGCCGTGTGTGGCAAAAATGCGGGTCATTTCACAAAGGACTGCAAATACAACAAAATGGCCAAGGAACTAAAAGAGAAGGACGAGGCCACGAAAAGTAGTGAGACACCCAATCATGTGTTCCATAATGCCAGTCGCGAATTGATAAGCAACCAGGCTTATGGCAACCCCTACTTTGTGGCGAGCAACAACACTTTCCAGCACCCAAACTTTTCACACGGATATAGTCAGCATCCGTACACTTGGCAGCAACCGGCATATCTAGCATATCAGCATTTCGTCCAACATCCGGGGCATTCGGCCACCGTGTGCTCGCCAGTTCAGCAAGAGCAGCAGCAGTCAAACCAACCCTAGGCCACAAAGCAAGAAAATAACTAGGAACACCAGAATGTAAACAATATCTTACCGTCACAAGGTCATATATTCGCAATCACTGGCGGATCAAACCAAGAGCATGAAAACAAAAGGGCCAGGAGAGAATATGAAAGGAGAGTGCACACCATCTCGCCAAGGGTACCGCTCAATAGGCTAGCCTAGTCTATGGTACTAATTACCTTCGACGAAAATGACTTCCATGTGTGAGATTTTCCGCACACAGATGCTTTTGTAGCGACAACGAATATAGCTAGATTAACTGTGCACAACATCCTCATAGACAACGGAAGTTCTACCGACATCCTTTTCATCAAGCCTTTTGAGCAAATGAACCTTGACAAACAAACGCTAAAGCCAGCAGGGACTTCACTGTTTGGTTTTGGTGGGAAAAAGATAGACGCCTTGGGAAAAAGGCAATACCGGTCTCCTTCGCAGAAGGCGAAAGGGTCCGCACAAAAATGATAACTTTCGACATAGTTGACATGGATTATCCATATACAACCATCTTTGGTAGGGGAGTCCTAAATAGATTCAAAATTGTGATAAAACAAAGCTACTTGTGCATGAAAATGCCATCCCCTTTCGGCACAATCATAGTGCACGAAGATCAGGCCGCATCTAGGCAAATAGAGGGTAAACCAATTCCAGGATATAGCCTCGTAAATGAAGTCGCCAAGAAACCACGTAGCGAAGAAGCAAATAGCAAAAAGGCAATTGAGCCAAGGTTAGAAGCTGCCGAAGATGCTCAGAAAGCACCTTTATCAAATATAGTGCCAGAAAAATGCGTGCACATAGGTTTCGACCTGGTGAAAAATGAAAAAGATAGCCTGATCGTTTTTCTTCATGAGAACCAGGACATATTCACCTAGTCAGCAAAGGGCATGCAGGGCGTCAGTTGCGACCTCACACAACACAACTTGAATGTAGCAAAAGGGGCCAAACCCAGGAAGGAAAAGCTAAGGAAGATGTCGATAGAAAGAGCAGAAGCAGCGAAAGCAGAAGTGCAAAGATTACTTGATGCCGGAGTCATTAGGCTGGTTCTGTATCTAGAATGGCTAGCTAATGTTGTATTGGTTAGAAAAAAGAATAGGAAATGGCGAATGTGTGTTGATTTCACTGGTTTGAACAAGTGTTGCCCTAAAGATCCATATTCGTTCCAAGAATCGACAAGTTAGTTGATATCGCCATCGGATGTGAAGTCATGAGCCTACTTGACTATTTCTAAGGGTATCATCAAATCTGGTTGAACCCAGATGAAGAAGAGAAAACAAGTTTCATCACCCCAGGAGGAACCTACTATTACCGGTGAATGCCCGAAGGACTGCGAAACGCAGCCCCACCTTTTCTAGAATGACCGACGAAGTAAATCTTGTAGCATACGTCGACAACATCATGGTCAAGAGCGATAAGAAAGAGACCCACATTCAGGACCTTCAAGAAACATTCGAGAACCTAAGAAAGGTTGGCCTCAAGCTAAATCCAGATAAATGCATATTCAGAATCAAGAGAGGCAAACTGCTCGGTTGTTTATCAGCAAGAGGTATCGAGGCAAATCCCTAAAAGATAGTAGCAATAGTAAGCATGAAGCCACCATCAAGTAGAAAGCAAGTGCAGAAGCTCACTGGTAGGCTAGCAGCATTAAATAGGTTCATCTCACGGTTAGCCGAAAAGGGCTTTACCGTTGTTTAGAACCCTTCGAAGTTCAGATCATTTTGAATTTGGGCTCGAGCAGTAGCAAGCCTTCGATGAACTCAAAACCTACCTGACTAAATTAACAACATTGTCTAAGCCCTCGCCATCTGCCACATTGTTGCTATACCTAGCAGCATCACCAACAACTGTCAGCGCTGTGCTGGTCGAAGAGAAAGAACACGAAAACAAGATGAAACAGTTCCTAGCTTACTTTGTATCAGAGGCTCTATCCAGAGCAAAGCTCAACTACTCTGAGCTAGAGAAAATATCATACACAGTGGTCATGGCATCAAGGAAGCTAAAACATTATTTCCAAGCTCATCGCATCAAAGTCCTTTCAGCACAATCACTGGACGCTCTATTTCATGATAGCGAAGCCATCGGAAGAATCAAAAAGTGGGCTAGGCTACTAAGCTGAACAAGTTCATAGTGGATTTTGAACACAGATCTGCTATCATGTCCCAAGCACTCATAGACTTCATCGTAGATTGGACCCCAGCTGCTTGTGACACCACTCTGCAACTCGAAGAGCCAACTTGGACCGTGCATTGCAATGGAGCATGGGGGATGACTAGCGTGGGTATAGCAGCAACATTAACACTGCCAAAAGGTCCAAAGCTTCACTACGCTGCAGGGCTTGAATTCCTCACGACCAACAACATAGCCGAATACGAGGCGGTGCTCCTGGGGTTGTGAAAGCTCAGAGGTTTTGGAGTCAAGAGGTGTATAGTCAAATCAGACTCACAGGTAATAGTGGGACACATCGAGAAAGAATTCACCGTGAAAGAACCAGAGTTGATCAAATACTTGGCAGCAGTAAGGAGAATGGAGAAACATTTCACCGGTTTCACTTTTCACCACATCCAAAGAAGCAAAAATATTGAGGCCGATGAGCTAGCGAAAGCAGCCGCGCAAAAAGCTCCGTTGCCAGCAGATGTTTTCTACCAAGAGCTTTCAGTCAGAGCCATAAGAGAAGAAGAGGAATAGACCTGCAGTGTGCACGCTATCCCAAGCAAGGACTGGAGATCGCCCATATTCACATACCTTAATGGAACCTATGAATCGCAGAGCAAACACGAAATAGATAGAATGAACTCTAGAGCAAAACAATACTCCATCATAGCGGGATAGTCTGCCTAATCTAATGCCCTCCCAAGAGTACTTGTCTTCCATTAGACACTAAGTACCCAAGAGAGTGCACTAAATCATGCCATTTTATTGAGCACACCCCAAGGGAGAACTCGAAAATCCACATTTTTCCCTCAGGATAAAAAATGAGTGGATAAAGATTACAACATTCTTAACCTTTTCTTACATCACTTTATTACAATATCAGAGTATTACACAAGTTGAATGCAACAACAGAATTAAAATAGTTTACACGTAAAAGAGTTTATACTTTTTGGGTTCACAAGTTTTATCTTGCAGCGGAGCACAACACATGACCAGAGTTACAACAGAAATAGAGATTAATGGTAAATTATTAACATAGTGAACATTTATAAACCAGATATGATGGCAGATCATATAACTTCTCTCCAAACAAACATTTAGTGAGGGTTATAAATAAACACTACGACCAAAGCGCGAAAGGAATCCTCTCTAAGCCCATCTAGAGGTTTCCACACACAAAAGTCATCTACCATCCATCGGTCACCTGCAATAGGGGGAATAAAACCCCAAGTACTCGATTGTACTCAGCAAGACTTACCCGATAGAAGGAAAGTAAAAGATTCCAAGGATATGCATGGCTTATTTGGTTTGCTGGTTTATTGCCTTTGCAGGAAGCATTACTAATAGTGCATTCTTATGTTCCAAGTTTTTAGCAGTTGATTTTAGTTAATTAGCAAATCATTCTATAAGCATTCAGAACTATTTTATCACCTTCCAAGTTCCAGTTCTTACTATGGTGCTAGACCATAGCCAAGTTGGTACTATCTCAGAGAAACGGTGATTCATGAATCAATGTATCCCAGCTAGGTACCCCGAAACACATTCCCCGCTTGTACCCTAGGCACAAATAGAACCAACTCGTCTCACTCCTGTTAAGGGGTCCAGGTCTTGTCCAAACTTGGACTCCAAGCCTCCAACACATGAGACCCGGTCTTAGTATGGAGCTTAGACCTCCACCTAGTACCCACCCGTAAAGTCGGTCATGAATGAGCCAGAACCCATAACATGAGAGTAACAAGTCTTCCAGCTTCCATAAGCAAGTATGTGCTCAGGATAATAAGTCTGTGACCTGACTACCATCCACAGCAACGGATGGTCCTCAATCGACATAGGTAGGATAAATGCAACCAGAGCCTCGCTCGATTGCCTATCCAAGTCCAAATCCAAAGTATGCTCCCTTCCAGTCTCCAATTATTATTCATATATATTTCATGTGATAGTAACATGATAATAGTAAGAATAATATCTTTTCCTATCTCTCGCGAGTCATAGGTAATCACTCGACTTCTACCAGCGTCCGATGGCGTAGCAACTACATGATCCTGCCATACTAGTAAGACTCATAGGATAAGAAGATATATATGCAAGTGGGTTTCATTCAACTACTTAAAACTTAATGCACAAGCATAAAATAAAGTGTAGAATAGTAGGGGTTATCCACTGGGCCTTGCCTGGGTAAGATTTAACCAAAGATTAGCATTCCATCATGGTGACATGATCATTAAGGCACCATCTTTTCTGCTACTCCGGTCGATTCTATGATTCATCGTTGTTCCTATTATGATATACACAGATGCAATGCAGAGACGTAATTAATCAATGGCAACCGCAACTCTAAGAATACGATTATGCCTCGCAAGCTAATGAGATAGCTCTAATAACTAACGTACTAGGCTAGGCGTCGTTCCCAAGAAAATGTTTTAGCTCTACAATCCCAAGATGTTTTGGCATTCTATTGATTAAATATATATATTTGAACTAGGGCTCATTTAGCTACCATAACAACTAATTATTATATAGCTACAAAAATTACAATGGGCACCTAATAATGTTTGGAATTTACTATAAAATTTGCAAAGCCAACACTATCACCAATTTATCACAATAATTCCTATAAATTTATATTTTAACAATATTAAGCATCTCTAATTTATTAGATTGCTCTTGAAAATACTATGAAGCTATGTGAACAAAATATACTAGCAAATAAATCATGATTTTAGGAACCTACCAAAATTGGTTTTATAATTTTTGGTCAACTACACAAATTTATATTGAATTTACAAGTTTACCTTAGAAACTAAATTAGAAAATGCTTTCGGAAAAGAAAAGGGCCGGTGGCTATCAATTCGGCCTAGCAGCCCAGTGCGGGCGCGGCTACACGCGCGTCGTGACGCTCCAAGGCCCGGGGACCCGCGCATGGTGACATTTTTGCAGAAAAGCCCCTGAGCTTTTAGGTAATAATACAACTACCATGAGCACTATTCCTACCATCAGCGACTTTGCAAACAAACCCTCGGGTGTTTCCACCTTTACCATGGGAAGGTCCCTGGGGATCCCCGTGCTCGACGGCGCGGCGGCTGACGGCATAGGGCGGTTACATCGGGCAAACTAGGCCCTCTACGACAGAAGTAAGGGGCCAACCACCCTCTACGACCAAACACGCAAGGTTAGGTGGCGGTAGGGGCTCAGGGATGCACTGACATGAGCTACAGTGCGAACGGCTATTCGCGGAGGCAGTGCGACTGTTCCAACGACCTAGGGCACTAACGGAGGGGTAGAGACGGTGAGGAAGCATCAAAAACTCACCGAGGACCGAGCTGTGGTGATGATCGAAACCAGAAAGTGCTGAGGTGGTCTGGCCACGTGTGCCCACACCTCATTGTGGCGCTTCGAGCGCGGCACCAGCGTGTCACCGCACCCACGACAGGGACTCAGACCAACCTGACACAAGCACCAGCTAGAGGGGATCAAAGCGAACCCAGAGGCACAACCAATTGAGGTTTTTATCTTTGGGTTGTGGCTATCCCCCAAATACTAAGTCGCGGCGACATACATGCCCGACGGCGATCAAAACGCTAAATTGGTCGCCTACAAGTCTCGTCTACGCCTTGGTGTGGGTCGGTTTGCTAGCTGGCTTCTAATCCTTGCTATAGAGGCACTGAATTCAGGTGGGATGCCATGGTCCACACATCTAAGCTTGGGAAGCGGTGCGATGGACGATGGCCTAGAGCGGCTGCAGCTAAGGTGGCCTAGCCAAGACTCGACGGGTCAAGACAGCATGGGGATATGGCCGCACGAGCGAGGGGTAGGAGGAGCATCGGTTAGTGCTCATATAGAGCCATTAAGGCGTGCCTACACATGGAACGCTAGAATGCAGTAGCCTAGCTCGAGTGGGCTCACTAGCATTGGCTAGCGAGACAGGACAAAGCAGGGTGACATCACTGTCACCATGTGACCGGGGTCAGTTGACCCAGACGCGGCGGGTAGCAATATAGGCCTGGTAGGTGAATTGTAGGGTGGGGCGACTGCCATGTGAGCATGGCAACGATGGCCACAGCCTCGGCTCAACCCCACACGGGGCTTAGCGGTCAAGATGGCTTGCACACGCGGCTACAGCGGAAACAAGCAACATTGGCATCGCGATAGCGCCTCGCAATGCGGTAGTGTAGTAGCATCACCGGCGTAGTGCTTGCGCACATGCAAGGCCTAGGCACAGCTCAGCCCTTCCGACAATGGGGTGGCCGTGGCTGGCTCAGCCCGACGCGTAGCACGTGGCGGCGATGAGATGGCCACCGGCAACGCCACGCGCTATGTGGTGCGCGCGTGTACGGTGGGTGCACCAACGCGTGACACAGCACCCGAGCATGGTGATCATGCACACCCGGTTAGCCAGCCCGAGGCGATGTCGTGCACAAATCTTAAAGCATAAAAATCAACCGATTAGAGCTTGGTTGATATTAAAACAAAAGCTCAAGACTCTAGTAGACCCTAAGGGCTTCGGATCTAGGCAACAAGCATGGCTGGAGGGTGACCAGCGAGGGAGATAGAGAGGTGCCAATGTGGGTTCATCACGCTGAGCGCTGGTTCATGAACGGAGCGCCAACTGCATGGTCACAGCGCGTTCTAAGGAAGTTTGGGAAATTTTTAAGAAAACACATGCCACTCAACACCTCTACAACCTATACCATGCCCAAGTACTCACTTAGAGGCAACCAATAGTATAAGAACGTGAAGCTAGTGTTTAAACATTTTAGTTAGAATTTAAATGCCTAAATAGCATTGTCTAATATCCTTTTCAGACTCAGAAAAGGGCAAGGGTTTAGTTAGAACTAAACAACCATTAACACTTTTGTCATAATTTTTAAGGGGCCTAAACCCTATCAATTCCAACCAACCAGTATTTCACGCAATAGTCCATACTTCATACTAACCCATAGGAGCAAAATACTTAAGCACTATTTAACTATTTTGCTCAATATAATTCACCAAAAATGACACTTTAACTACAATTTCAACTTCTTACCGATTCAATGAAAAGTTCTAGTTTAAATTTTGGATTCGATTTTTGAGCTCCCAAAAACACTAGTTAACAATATTCACTTTCCAAAATTAAAGTTGCATTCTCATCCTCACTATTTGCTCATCATCTTTACATAAGCGCCATACACAAGCCATATTTTATTTTTGTTTACAGAAATTGTTTTCCGTACCAAACTATTAAAACTACTTATTTTATTCTTTTTGTTAGGTTTTCATTTCATGTGTGTTTTAAAATCATAAAACTCAAAAACTTATTTTGCTAGATTTTCCAAGGCCTAAACCTAGGTGCTAAGCAAGCTCGTAACAACCGAGGTGTTACACTGTACAAGAGCGGAATAGTCGCACCGATGCTGAAGTGCATAAGCAAAGAGCAAGGGATCCGACTACTAAGCGAAATGCACGCCGGAATGTGTGGAGCTCATAGGGGGCCACATGAAATCGCCCATAGAGCGGTGAGGCAGGGGTTCTACTGGCCAACAACAGTAGAAGACGCAAAGGAGCTAGTCCGCAGTTGTGAAAGTTGCTAGATGTTCGCCAAAAAACAAAAAGCTCCAGCTAACCCAACCAAATCAACCTTTTCAGCATGGCCTTTATAGAGATGGGGCATCCACATAGTGGGACCACTACCAACAGCGCCTGGCAATTTGTGTTTTGCAGCAGCAGCACTAGAGTACTTCACAAAATGGATCAAAGCCAAGGCGCTAGCGAAAATCACGTCGGGCACCTTGATCAGTTTCATGTGGCAACGGATAATCTGTCGTTTTGGAGTGCCGTCTTACATAACAGTCGACAATGGGAAACAGTTCGATTGTACAGAGTTCAAAATTTTTTGTGCTGAGCTAGGGATCAAGCTAGCTTTTGCCTTGGTCAATCACCTAGAGAGCAACGGGGCAGTGGAAAGAGAAATGGCCTGATCTTCAACGCAGTGTCGAAAGCGCTGTTCGACCTGCCTAAAGGAAAATGGATGCAAGAATTGATAACTTCAGTCTAGGGTCACAACATCTCACGTACTCGGACAACTGGGTTCACCCCCTTTTGCCTCCTATACGGTGAAGAAGCAATCACCCTAGAGGAGCTAATGCTAGGCTCTTTCCGCATAGAAATCACAGCAACCACCCCGATACAGCTATATGTGGAGCTCGAACTAGCAAAAAATGCCAGGTTACATGCTGCATCAAACCTCGACAAATATCATCAAGAAACGAAGGCTTGGAGAGATAAGAAAGTTCTATGAAAAAACATCAATCTAGATGACATGGTGCTCATCCGTCATCCTGATAAACAGGGCAAGTTGCAGTCCCAATGGTATGGGCCCTTCGTGGTGGCGAATATGGTCAAGCCAGGAGTTTACATGTTGCTCAGCGAAGACGTGGCCGAAATGACCCACATATGGAATGCAGACAACCTACACCGATTCTACCCATAGTATTTTCACCCTCAGAGGGTTGTAATTTTTCTTTTCGCCACTTTTGTAAGCAACAAAAAGGATTCACACTCTTTTTCCTCGTAGGGGAAGCCTTTGCGAAAAGGGCGTCATGTTTTTTAATGAGGCGATCCTATGTACCTGTTAATTCAATTCAAACTTTCCCCAAGCAAAGTCTAAAGAAGAGAACGTTGAAACAAAACCTGACCTCTACAAGTTCTGGATATCAACAACGATAGCACAAAGTCAGGTTGCGTCATTTTGCTCTTATGTAGAATGTCACGAGCTAAACTCAGTAACCAAGGAACTAGCCAAAGTCACAAAATCTTCCCCTCACTAAAAAGGAGTGAGAGCAAAAGGAAAAGGACAATAAGCCATGAACGTTTCGTCACACCAAAAAGGAGTGTCGACAAACGAAAAGAGTCTGACAGGCTCAAAAATAGTTCGCACCACCAAAAAGGAGTGGCAACAAACACAAAAGGCTCAAGAGCTATAAAACATGGTACCACCAAAAAGGAGTGGGAACAAGAGTTAGAAACCCGAAGGCAATGATGCCAATTCGCACAGTTGCAAAGAACAAAACCATTGCAGGGAAGTTCTGGCGCACGTATGCATGTACTACAAAGGACAACAGAAGCTAAGGAAGTCACCAAACAATCCGCAGTAAATGCTGCCACCAACCACAACAACCAAAATTAATAACCCTGAGCCCTTAAAACCCTATAAATAAGACATCTGGGGTTCCCCAAAACACCAAATCAAGTTAGTCTAGGGCTAAAGCGTTAGAATAGCCACCCGTGCCGCTTAGATCGGCCACAATAGCGTGTGAGGGGTCCTTGCGCGTAAGCGCGACGAGTGGGATTGAGAGTGTGTTAGGGGTCTCGACAATCGCCGAAAGAGCGAAGTCCCAATCATGGGACAAAAGGCTGTACAAGCATAAGGCAGCCAGTAGCAAACTAGGCATGGGACAAACATGTAAAGATCAAGGCACATAATGTCCAAAAGAAGTGTGCACCTGATATTTGCCTGGCACGGAACTGAAAGATGAGGCAACATGATGTGGCCGTGTCACTGCGACAAGCAAGCATGGAGGGATGTTGCAAGAAAAAATGTAACATTCCCCCATCCGGCAAAACCACACCATGAAGCCATGTGCATCCATGAGACTAGATTCTTGCAGCAGCTCTGCACTGGTAAGCACGACACCGTAGCGTCTTCGCATCAATTTAGCTAATTCACCTAGCAATAGTGCTGATTCACACAGGCGAATCAACCAAGTGAAGTAGATGTCGTGTGTAACACCCCGGGTGTTAGGCACAAGTTAAGCAGTGGATTTGGACTTAAGTAAACTATGTCAAGCAATGATCATGATCTCTAGCTCATAATTTTGATGTGATGATGAAGGTATTGAGGTCTAATCTATGAAACTGAGTCCCAACTCAAACTTGGACAACACACCTTTGCTTACATGTGGACCCTGGTTAAGGTTAGGCATGAGTAATGTTAAACATGACAGTTTCATGTACATTACATCAACATGCATCCATCTTGACCAGTAGAAAAGTTTCATGAAGTTTGGAATCAAGAAGTCACATGAAATGATAAGTTATAATCATTCTAGAACTGCTTCATCAAGTGAATGGGAATATGAGATGTTGACCAAACCATGATACCTTGCCCAAATGACTCTAATTAAACTCTACAACAAAAGTCATGAAGGGTTCATGTTGAGCAAATGTCAAGAAAATGCCTCAATTGGTCGAAAACCCTAATTATAGAGTTTAACGAGATGCTGCTTTGACCATGATGAAGAAATTGTTTCTGTACCAGATATTAAGTTTGACCTTTAATAAAAGTTGAAGTTTGAGTGGAGTACAACAAACTTTATTTTTAGACCAAGACCTGATTTAACTCCTAAGTGGTTCAAACAGAGGACTCAAGATGGAATCAACTGCTGTTTCTAGGCTCTAAATAATTCTAAGTCCGGAATTCATCGTCATTAACATTGGTGTTTCGCGTTCTTGTATTTTTGTTAAGCAAATAAAGTTGAGATAAATATAAAAGTTGGAGCTAATTCATCGAAGAAGGGCTCTGAGAAAGTTAGAGTCCGTTTGACCAAATTTTGGCTGAGAAATTGAGATCAAAGCCGGGCAAGCTTAATCGGGCTTAAGCCACTGACACTATCAACTTTAGGCTTAATTAAGCGCTAATGGAGAGCTCTAATGGTCAGGCACCGTTAATGAGTTTTGTAGATCATTAGGTGGGCTACAACTTTGCTTTTGGGCCTAAGGTCCAAATCAGCCCATATCTGGCCCAAAATTGCCTCCCACGCCAGCCACACCATTGCCCGCCATGGGCTCGGTGGGGCAACGCGGCTCCTGTGCTCCCTCACTCGCTCCACTCCCTCCCTCATTCTCCCTTGCTCTCTGGCGTTGCACGCGCTGGGCACGGCCGCGTCTGCCATGGCTGTCGGCCAAGGTCGCTACCGCCGCTGCTCCTGCCTCCTCCAACTTGCCTTCGCCGAACCAGCAGACGCACCTCCTCTCCCTTGCCACGCCTCGCCTTCCGCGATCCTTGCCATGGCCGCTCGTCGCAGTTTCCCCACCGTCGCCGGAGCGGCGCCTCTGCACACCGTGCACGCTCGTGGCTGGGCCATCTTGGGCCATCTCCAGCTGAGCTGAGCAGCCCAGCGGATACGCGCGGGTCCCCTAGCACTCCTGCGCGCGTCGAACCTCCCTCCGCCGCCGGCTAGCCAGACCATTGGAGGCCGTCGCTGCTGCTGCCACCTGCTTCAATGGCCAGCAAGCCACAGGCCACCTCAAGCCATGCCGAGCTATCCCCTGGGTGCGCATGACTCCCTTGGTGCTTCCCCGCCAGTTCTTCTCCGTCGTCGTCGACCACCGCACCAGAAATCGGCCGTTCCCCGGCGTCCTCTGCTCCAAATTCATGTCAAGAGCTTCGCACAGGAATTCGAAGAAAGGGAAGGGTCGATTTGTGAAGTCATGACTCATATGAATAGTGTCTATCGGGGCCTCTTCACTAGATTATATTTTATGAGAAGTATAGGGTCCCCGGTGCAATGTTGTTTTTCTTTTATGGCTGAAACTTTAGAAATTCGTAGTAAATTGTAGAAAAATCGTAAAATAGAAAATGTGGACTTTTTGGAATCCTTGTGAGTAGGTGTACATAGTAGAGTCATAATATGATATGTTTGAGTAAAAAGTTTCTGATGTTTTTTTTATTCTTATAAAGTGCTTTTAGAAATCCTTTTAAGTTGTCTGATGCATATCTTGAGTTATAGAAGTCAAAAAATGGTAATTCTAGTTGCGTTAGTCATGGGATGACACTCTCTAGCTAAGAAAAATATTAAACATGCTAGTTGTGTACTGTTTTTATCATGTTTTGATTTAATCTTGTTAAATAGGCAATTTTAGCTTATTTTGCTTGTATTTCTCATATCTAAAGTTGTATTGCTCCAATTGCTGTGAAATTTTTATGGTAGTCTCCTAATGCTATGTGTGTGCTGTGGTAAAAATTTCATGGTCATTGGATCTAGTATGTTTGATTTATTGATTTAACTCGTTTATTGCTTGATAAATGATTTTAAATAAGTTATAATTTTTATGTAGGTGTAAAAATGGAAAATGTGGTTCCACTACCTTTGTATGATATTGTGCTACCATAATAACATATAATATAGCTATGCATTTATAGAAAATGATGACCTTTAGATTTATCTTGCTTTTACAGGTTTTCTTGTAATAGCAATTTGTCTTTTTCATAGTAATTAAATTATAAAACCTGAGTATGTGAAATTCGTGCAGTAGCCATGTTTTGATAACATATACCACTCATAAAAATGTCGGCCCCAAAATAGTTGTTCTCGTACAACACTAAAATGTATATATACGTTTGTGAGAAGAAAGGATTAATAAAAGCATAAGAGTAGATAAAGCTTGTAGTTGTATTTGGTGATGCTTGGAGTAATTGATGTTCAATAAAGTGTTGCTAAGTGTTTTAGTGGTGGTTGAAGTTCTTGAATGGCTCATGTGTGCATGCTCTTTGTTAGCAAAACAAGTGAAACATCAAATTGTTACATTCTAAAATGGTTGCATGTGCATTTTCTGTTGTGATGATAACTTCGTGGATCAAATGATGTTTCTATAAATATGGTGAATACAAAAGTGGTAGATAATTTCCTTATCTTACTTTTCCTAAAATTTGATGATTGTAGGCCTGATGGTTTAGGAGTTATAGATTTTACAAGTTTGTTGTCAACTTTGGCATGTGCTTTGAACAGATCTAAATGATTGTATTGTTTGACTTATTTAAGCATGAAATTATTCCTTAGTGATAATAGGAGAGTTGTAGTTCTTTTACTAAGCTTTCTAAAATGTCTGAGATCACTACTTTTTGTGGCCTGGAACTCCAGTTATAGCTGTTCAAAGTGGAATGGTAGGTTCTGTCCAAATCTAGACAGAGCTGCATTCTTGATGTTATTTAACCTTGTTAGCTATAGAATAATCTTAAGCTGATAATAAGAAAGTTATAGATAACTTAACAAGCTTTCTATAAAATCTAATAATAATATTTACTGGATGTCTAGAACTACAGTTATACATTTCGGAAGTTACTATCAGTTTTCTGTCCTTAGTTGTATGAGCTCTGCTTCATGAAGTATTTTGACCTTGTTATTTGTTGAATCAGATTTTGGTGTTAATAACAAAGTTTTAGATAATTTCATTAGATTTCTAGAAAGTCTTGAATCACACTTTTTGCATGACTAGAACTCTGGGTTTGACTAAAACAAGTGAATGTGGTGCTGCTATTCAGAATCTGTGTTTGTACCTAAAAATGTTTGCTTCACCTTGCTTTACTTTGTGTGTTGCTAAGTGTGGCTCATGCCTTTGATGGTGTTAAGTTAATATACCTAAAACCTTGTGAAACTTGTGTGCCATGCTATCTTGACCTTGCGCTTGTCTTGCTTGCTTTCTTATAATGCACCGTCTATGGCAGTTCCCTACATTCATACATTTGCATTGTTGCATCTCATCTAGGTACGCTAGATGCACCACATGAAGGACGTGATGATGGAGTCGAACTAGAAGAAGGTGTTGGTGGACCTATCTCCAAGATAGAAGGTCCCCTCGAGTACATGCCTGAACAGGAGATGCTCGCCAAGCGAGTGTCATCTAACAAACACTGACATAGTGTTGGATCCCAGGCAAGCCCCGGAGCATTCTAAGCATCCTATGTTTTACAAAAATCAACTTGAGTTCTTTTATGTTTGATGCATTAGGTTATAAAAGTTGATTGGAACCACTTGATGTATATAATTTCCTTGTCCAGAAATATACCTTGACCCTATGTAGGTCCAGGATCGAATATATGCTTAGCAATGCTTAGACCGGTAAAAGTTGGGTAATTTCATGTCACCTGCGAGATATAGGTGGATACCAAAGAACGGTTGGCTATATTTGCTATCATGGAATAGAACCATGGGGTAATGTAACTGGAGGCCGGATGGAGTCTATGTGTAGGTTGACTCATGTGATTCCGTCTGTGCCGATTAAGGACCGTACCGTTGTTGGCGCTTCTACAAAGATTGAACACATGCCTCTCAGCTGGCCGAATAACTCATTTCGACTGCGAAGCCGAGTAGCTCAACTTAGGCCAGGCCCCGTTCTATAAATTTGCGCACTCTGGATGGTAGTAAGGATGTGCGGGGAGCTAGACATGAGCCTAAGGTAGTAAGCTATGTTGTTTCCCCTTTACCGGTTTTGAAACCCAAACTTGTACTATTATTTGTGAACCCATTTGTAATACTATTTCCACTACAACTCTATGTATGTGATGTGTATTTGCTTAATCATGCAATCTTGGTTGTGAAGTTGATTTACTGAGGTCCTTCGCGACACTCGGCAGACTACCGGGTTTATATAAGTGAGAGTATGCGTGTGTCAACGTGTTTAACGGGGATAGACGTACTTGATCTTGTATAAATTGGGCGGTTCTGTCATATCGTGAGCCAAGAAGTAGAAGGAAAGATACCGATTGTGCATATCTGCCAATGCACCTAGCTCCAAAACAAGTGTAAAACACCCAAAACCAAAAAGGGGAATAAAAATACATCAAAGTGATGAAAACATATCCCCTTGCCCTAAAAGGTTGGGGGGACGGTGTCTTTTCGCCTAAACGATATGCCAAGGGGCTAGCAGAGAAGCCACCTCGACGGTTTTGTGTCTTTGCGTATCCCCTCACCCTAAAAGGTTGGGGGATGGCGCTCACCTAAATGATTGCTGAGGGGCTAGCAAAGAAGCCACCCTAACCATTTCGTGTCTTTGCATATCCCCTCACCCTAAAAGGTTGGGGAGGGCGGTGCCTTTTCGCATAAACGATACGCTAAGGGGCTAGCAGAGAAGCCACCTCGATTGTATTGTGTTTTCACGTATCCCCTCGCCCTAAAAGATTGGGGGACGGCGTCTCTTTGCCCAAGCGATATGTCGAGGGGCTAGCAGAGAAGCAACCTCAGCATTGTTTCGTCTTTTCGCTTACACGGTATGATCAAAAGCTTAGCACTTCAGTGCAATTGAGGGGATGGCACACTCAAAACAGAACGAGAGACCACGAAAACTATGCATAACTAAACAAAAATTACATGCATAACCAGCTTTATACAACGGCGCATCAGACAAAAAACAGAATTGGTGCATCGCTTCCGCACTAAGTTACATTCGTCCCTCCTGGGGCGAAGATAAAAGTTATATCGATGGTTTTCTAGATCCAACGCCATCTCTTCGGTTGGCTCCTCCTTAGGATCTTTTAGGCCAGACACCGAGGACTCCCCATGTTCCTGCTTAGACTATTCATGGTGAACTTTTCGCTCTTCCAAAACAGTCGCGTCAAACTCCGAATAGAAGAATCTATTAAGAAACTCCTCTTTCCTAAGGAAGTGCCACAAACGCAACCTCAAAAACCCAGTCATACTAGACCCTAGAAACTTCTTGCGATGGCAAGACCAGGAAGCACCCCCAACATGAAATCCATTGCAATTAATCATAAGCGGATAAATGTCCATAGGTTGCGCAGACTCTGCGTTAGGAAGCTATGCATCGAAATCAAAAGAGTTTAAATGTATCCTAAAACAAACATTCAAACAATCATAGTTCTCCAAAAGTCTACAAACATTAATTCCTAGTTATCTACCCCATCTTGAGCAGCGCCTTCATTAGGACCGCCGATGCCATCCTGGGCGAGATTCTTGGTAGCAAGAGTTGACGGCGTATCCGCATCACCCGAACCGCTACCGGTCGTGCCCTCATGAGCATTTCACTCAGTGATGTATCTCCTCAGCTTCTCTTGGATGGTCGCGCACTCTTCGACAGACTGCATAGTAAGTTCCAAAAAAATATTAGAGCGCTTTTTCGCAATCTACTAGCAAACAGAACAATAAGGCGAATAGAAAAAAGCTTCCAAAAAAGAATCACCATGCCACGACTCATTGAAGCCCTAAGGAGAGCGAGATCCCTGCCTCTAGGATGCTAGAACCCTTCAAAGAATTTTTTCCCCACATCATGAGCATGGGTAGGAGCATTCCAATAAGACTGCGGGTCCTTAATCTCGAATTTCTCGAGGTGGTCGCACCCGCACTCTTCCAGAGCCCGAGTGAAGGCACGAAGATAAACGAAAGAAGCATACTCCTAGCCAAGGTGCCTCCGAATCTTCATGGTGGCTAGCTCATTCGCTATCCACTCCATGAAATCGACAACGGGCGCATCGTGAGGCGCCTCCGAATCTTCACCCACGCTCTCCATAAGATCCTTGTACACATTCACTGCCCTCTGGGCACTGATGGCTAATTTGTTACGCTCCTCCCACTTTTGCTTTTGGTAATCTTCAAAGTCTTAACACATCTGCTCGATCTTCTCTTCGGCAGTCTAGAAAGTGGTGGAGTTCTCTTTAGCTAGCATCTTGGCCGCCTCAAGCTCTTGTTCGAGAGCCCGGATCCACCCATCCTTAGCCGCTAGGTCTTTCTCCAAGCCTAACGAAAAGCTAGCCCCTAGTTTTGAAGCCCCCGAGCAAGGAGCATGGCCTATGAAAATCAAAATGAAACACATGTAAGGTGGCTGTCGGGCAGTGAGTAAGCCACAAAATGAACACGAATAAACAACAATCCACTTACACTAGCAGCATGAAAGTTAACCACCTCTATGAGAGACGAGTTAGGGACCTTCAAAAGGTCCCTCTCCACTTCGAGGGCCAAAAATGAGCCAGTGCATGCATGAGTGAAGCCAGCAGCAACCTGGTTCGATAGTAAGCCAACTATATGATAGTCCACATTGGCGATCACCCGGGAACTCGATGTGGCCCCTAAAGAATGAGAAATTTGGTAAGTCTCCTCCTTCGTGGAATTTGTTTTGCCAGAAGAGCTTGACCCCAAATAAACTCGCATATCACCGTAATCCTTAGGGCAAGAACTTAGCCGCTGCTCCCCGTGATCGAAGAGTTGGCCACAGACCAAATTGTCGCTTAGGCAAATGTACTCCGCATAAAATCTAGACTTACCCTGCAGTTGAGAGCTCAAAACATCGAGAGACACCACGGGACTAGGGACCGGGCAAGCTGAACCCATCTCTTCAGTAGAAGCCAGCCTTGCCTTTTTTCGCGCCAGTCTCCTTCGGGGGTTCACTAGCCTTGTGCGAATTCTTCTTTGCTTTCTTGGTAAAAAGGTCGCCGACGGACATAGTATCCGCAATACTGAAGGCGTCATTCACATCAGCGACCTTGGCTTAACCGACCATCCCGTCAAAGCTCGAAGACACCTGAAACATCAAAGGCAGCATTGCATTAGAGAATAAGTAAAACACCAATGAACCGAGAAGACAAAGTCCGAACCAAAAAGCAACAGCAGGAAAAATACATAAGGAAAACAATAGCACTACCATTTCGGTCCAAACTTGGCCGAAATGGCAAGTCTGCCCAATCACCACTCGTGCTATTGCCCACCTTGCCAACCATCTCCCTTTAAATACAAACATCGGCGGGTTCAGTAAAGCCATGACCTCACCCGACACGCTACCACTAACGAGATTCCAAGGCAGCGGTGTTTGCTCCATGCCACGTGATCACTTTCCTCACACGCCCTCGGTGACCACGACCATGACCACCACGGCCGCGAGGAGCAACATCGTCATCCAAAAGGTTGGTCGAAGGGCCTACCCGGTCAGCGTAGCTTAGCCCCATCGTTTCGAAGATGCGGTTCAAACGTCTCTTTCTCGCCAAGGACTGGCACCTACCTTTCTGCTCCCTATCACCATAAAATCCAATAATCTCTTCGCCTTATATTCTATAAGATTCACAAAGCTGAAGTCCGTAGGGAAGGCATCAGAAGGTGCAACGCCCAATTTTGGGAACACATAACCATCTCGCCGCTCGAACTGAAAAAAACCGAGTTTCGATACTCAGTGGTGGCTCTCACAAGCTATCCATTCTTCAACAAAATCTCGGCTAATCTAGAAACGAGAAGTCAGAGCGAAGGCATCCGTAGCTGTTTACATGAAAATTTGGGAAGAAGAACACGGAAACTCAAAGCTTCCAGGATTGTGTCATCAAGGAATCGATTAGATGTGAATCGGTATCAGCTGATTTAGACGCGATGTTAGAATCGGCTATTTTATAGATGATGTCAGCAGACGGCGTCAATGGGCTATACTTGAATGGCGCCAGGAAGATGTGTTAGACTCTACAAATAAGAAAAATTAGGGTCCAAGTTATTATTAAGTTAGGAAGTTTCCTTTTATTCTAAGAATTATAATGAGTTGTATTTGAGTAGGATTCATATTTAGCTTCTGGGTATAAATATTAGACCATGGTTATTGTACAAGGGGACGAACACTCAATCAATTCAATCTTTTCGGCCAGCAAGCCACAGGCCACCTCAAGCCATGCCGAGCTATCCCCTGGGTGCGCATGACTCCCTTGGTGCTTCCCCGCCAGTTCTTCTCCGTCGTCGTCGACCACCGCACCAGAAATCGGCCGTTCCCCGGCGTCCTCTGCTCCAAATTCACGTCAAGGGCTTCACACAGGAATTCAAAGAAAGGGAAGGGTCGATTTGTGAAGTCATGACTCATATGAATAGTGTCTGTCGGGGCCTCTTCACTGGATTATATTTTATGAGAAGTATAGGGTCCCCGGTGCAATGTTGTTTTTCTTTTATGGCTGAAACTTTGGAAATTCGTAGTAAATTGTAGAAAAATCGTAAAATAGAAAATGTGGACTTTTTGGAATCCTTGTGAGTAGGTGTACATAGTAGAGTCATAATATGATATGTTTGAGTAAAAAGTTTCTGATGTTTTTTTTATTCTTATAAAGTGCTTTTAGAAATCCTTTTAAGTTGTATGATGCATATCTTGAGTTATAGAAGTCAAAAAATGGTAATTCTAGTTGCGTTAGTCATGGGATGACACTCTCTAGCTAAGAAAAATATTAAACATGCTAGTTGTGTACTGTTTTTATCATGTTTTGATTTAATCTTGTTAAATAGGCAATTTTAGCTTGTTTTGCTTGTATTTCTCATATCTAAAGTTGTATTGCTCCAATTGTTGTGAAATTTTTATGGTAGTCTCCTAATGCTATGTGTGTGCTGTGGTAAAAATTTCATGGTCATTGGATCTAGTATGATTGATTTATTGATTTAACTCGTTTATTGCTTGATAAATGATTTTAAATAAGTTATAATTTTTATGTAGGTGTAAAAATGGAAAATGTGGTTTCACTACCTTTGTATGATGTTGTGATACCATAATAACATATAATATAGCTATATGTTTATATATAATGATGATCTTTAGATTTATCTTGCTTTACAGGTTTTCTTAGAATAACAATTTGTCTTTTTCATAGTAATTAAATTATAAAAGCTGAGTATGTGAAATTTGTGCAGTAGCCATATTTTGATAACATATACCACTCATAAAAATCTCGGCCCCAAAATAGTTGTTCTCATATAACACTAAAATTTATATATATGTTTATTAGAAGAATGGTTTAATAAAAGTATAAGAGTAGATAAATCTTGTAGTTGTATTTGGTGATGCTTGGAGTAATTGATGTTCAATAAAGTGTTGCTAAGTGTGTTAGTGGTGGTTGAAGTTCTTGAATGGCTCATGTGTGCATGCTCTTTGTTAGCAAAACAAGTGAAACATCAAATTGTTACATTCTAAAATGGCTGCATGAGCATTTTCTGTTCTGATGATAACTTCATGGAACAAATGATGTTTTCTGTAAATATGGTGAATACTAAAGTGGTAGATAATTTGCTTATCTTGCTTGTCCTAACATTTTATGATTTTAGGCCTGATGGTTTAGGAGTTAAAGATTTTACAATTTTGCTGTCAACTTTGGCATGTGCTCTGAATAGATTTGAATGATTGTATTGTTTGACTTACTTAATCATTAAATTATGCCTTGGTGATAATAGGAGAGTTGTTTTTATTTTACTAAGCTTTCTAAAATGTCTGAGATCACTGCTTTTGGTGGTCTAGAACTCTAGTTATAGCTGTTCAAAGTGGAATGACAGGTTCTGTCCAAATCTAGACAGTGCTGCCTTCTTGATGTTATTTAACCTTGTTAGCTGTAGAATCATCTTAAGGTGATTATAAGAAAGTTATAGATAACTTAACAAGATTTCTATAAAGTTAAGAATCATATTTACTGGATGTCTAGAACTTCAGATATACATTTTGGAAATAACTATCAGTTTTCTGTCCTTAGTTGTATAAGCTCTGTTTCATGAAGTATTTTGACCTTGTTATTTGTGTGAATCAGCTTTTCATGTTAATAACAAAGTTTTAGATAATTTCATTAGATTTCTATAAAGTATTGAATCACACTTTTTACATGCCTAGAACTCTGAGTATGATTAATACAAGTGACTGTGGTGCTGTTGTTCAGAATCTGTGTTTGTACCTAAAATTGTTTGCTTCACCTTGCTTTACTTTGTGTGTTGCTAAGTGTGGCTCATGCCTTTGATGGTGTTAAGTTAATATACCTAAAACCTTGTGAAACTTGTGTGCCATGCTATCTTGACCTTGCGCTTGTCTTGCTTGCTTTCTTATAATGCATCGTCTATGGCACTTCCCTGCATTCATACATTTGCATTGTTGCATCTCATCTAGGTACGCTAGATGCACCACGTGAAGGACGTGATGATGGAGTCAAACCAGAAGAAGGTGTTGGTGGACCTATCCCAAAGATAGAAGGACCCCTGGAATACATGCCTGAATAGGAGATGCTCACTAAGCGATTGTCATCTAACAAACACTGACCTAGTGTTGGATCCCAAGCAAGCCCCGGAGCATTCTAAGCCTCCTATGTTTTATAAATATCAACTTGAGTTCTTTTATGTTTGATGCATTATGTTATAAAAGTTGATTGGAACCACTTGATGCATTTAATTTCCTTGTCTAGAAATATACCTTGAACCCTATGTAGGTCCAGGATCGAATATATGCTTAGCAATGCTTGGACCGGTAGAAGTCGGGTGATTTCCTGTCACCTATGAGATATAGGTGGATACCAAAGCATAGTAGGCTATATTTGGTATCGTGGAACAGAACCATGGGGTAATGTAACTGGAGGCGGGGCGGAGTCTATGTGTAGGTTGACTCATGTGATTCCATCTGTGCCGATTAAGGACCGTACCATTGTTGGCACTTCTGACAAGATTGAATGCATGCGTCTCACTTAGCTAGTCGGATAACTTGTTTCGACCGCGAAGCCGAGTAGCTCAACTCAGGCCAGGCCCCGTTCTGTAAAAGTGCGCACTCTGGATGGTAGTAAGGTTGTGCGGGGAGCCAGACATGAGCCCAAGGGCAGGGTAGTCCTGATCGTCCTGGCAGCTAGTCATCCCTGATTGTGCGGCGCTAGGCGTACCCACAAAATGTAGACCTGAGTTATACCAAAGGTGACCTAAGGCTACCGTGGCTAGTAGACCTGAGTTTGTGTTAGGAATAAATTCCTAGCTGGTTGAAATCGATTGGAATCTCCGTCTCTCTCAGACAGTGAGAAACTTGGCTAGTCCCAACATCGTAGTAACTGTATTATGGAATAATGGTTATGGTGAACTTGGAACTTTTACACCGGCTATGGTTACTATTGTTATGCTACTAAATGATATACCACATGTTTGGCACATATTAGTTGCTAATTTAGAGATGAATAGCTATAATTAACTTGAGGACCAAATTATACAATGTATAGCTGAATTAGTGGCTTTTTATGCAAAATGTTGTCAAGCTAGCTCCACCTATAAAGCCTTGCATGATCCTTTGGAGTCATTTTATTTCTGGTTTATGATGGGTAAGTCTAGCTGAGTACATTCGAGTACTCAGGGTTTATCCCACCATGTTGCGGTGAAGTTCTTGGCCTGCTGAAGATGGTGGCTAACCACCGGTGGGCTCGGTGACTCTATATTTATTTCTCATCTCTATGCTTTTGTCGGAGGATGTCACTTATGCTAGCAATGTATTTGGAACTTATATTAATGTAATCATTTTAAAGCTATGTTGTTTTCCCTTAACCGGTTTTGAAACCCAAACTTGTACTATTATTTGTGAACCCATTTGTAATACTATTTCCGCTGCAACTCTATGTATGTGATGTGTATTTTCTTAATCATGCAATCTTGGTTGTGAAGTTGATTTACCGAGGTCCTTCATGACACTCGGTGGACTACCAGGTTTATATAAGTGAGAGTATACGCGTGTCAACGTGTTTAATGGGGACAGCCGTACTTGATCTTGTATAAATTGGGTGGTTCTGTCATAGCTGGCACCCGAGCAAGATTAAGCATAATACTGTCATGTACATGGTCTTAAAAACAAACTTTAGGTTTTAAAAAGCCTATTTGGACTATAACCTTAGCTACATGCAAATTTGTCAAAACTTATTTGCAAAACTATGCTAGCGACAACCTCCAGTTAAGCCCAATTAAGGACCTTTAGGTGGCTAAGTAAACTAATACTAACTATGGGGGATTTACTTAATTGCAAGTTTTATTTCGTCGTCTATACGACGTGCTATTGTATGGATGCCATTCGTTTGAATGGTAATGTATGGATCATTATACCTCTACGCCTAGATAAGATTGTGAGTGTCATGACCACAAGATGTGAGCGTGCGGTCAAAGGGGAGAGGTAGTTTTGATACTTAAGTATATATACAAAAGTATTTAATTGTGCGTTAGCTTTGGTACGACTATATATGCATATTCTATATGTATGTATAGACGTATTTACTTTCGGGTAGCTTTGATACGGAAGTATATATATATATGGGTATATATATAGAAGTATTTAGCTTGCAACCTAGAGCCTAGACTTTCATTTCTGCATATATAATTGTGGGGTTGGGCTGAAATGAAATCCTTCTACAGGTACGCTAACCACGAATGTGTAGATTGAATGTAGCTGATGACTAGCTATATATCGAGAGAGTACGTGTTATGCCACCGATATAGAACGTGATTGCCGCCTTAGGCTGGCAATTTCGTGAGGACGAATAGGATGAGCATGCATCCTGATTGTTGCTTGTGCATAAACATGCTCCTCTCACCCTTGTTCTATTAATCGATAACTTGTTGTAATCATATGGTCATGTTGTGCATGACCAAAAACTAATTTGCTAAATGTAAGCAAAACTTGTTTTGAAGAGTTATCCACCTACTCAGTAAAAAGGAAACAAAAGATAACAGTACCTTACCACCATGTTTTGCATGATATGTGTAGTGGTGTTGCTGTAGGTGACTGCTTGTTATGTGCTGGCTTTGTGCTTAGTAATAATTGCTTAAGCTAACTGGATTGAGTGTTTCGAAATGCTTGCTTAAGACCATGATGTAGTGGGGATGCTCGTTATCTAGGTAGTGCCATAGCTATCACCCCTTTTGTCCTCGGTAAGCATACGAGTGTTGCAGAGCGCTATTCTAAAACAGCATCCAAGTTTTGATAATCTCATGGTTGTCGTCTCCAATTAAATTCTCTCTTAGGGGCCTGAGCCTGTACACATGGTTGTTAGCCCTTGAACATTGCGCTACGAAGACCTATATCCATGCCTTTGCTTGATCTTAAGCCCAATATTAGTTCCCTTGAATGATTGCATGTGTCGTGATTGTCTCGCTCCTATGTGGGAGGACCCTGCTCAAAAAATCCTTGTTGGATCTCATTGCTTCTTCTCCTACAGATGATCTAGTGCAATGCTAATCGCTATCTACCCTAGCTTTGGAACCTTTTCTTCGTAGATCATGGTATTGCTTTATCAATAGAATCCCTAGTCAGTGCATTAGCTCTGTCCCTCGAATTTTGTTTGTTTTGTCTCCAACTCTTTCAAGTCTCTGGATGTTTATCCATCTTAATCTCATGTTGCTGTTCGGCAAGACCAAATCTTATGTTAATCTTTATCTGGTAATCACCTTAGTGGACACAAGGCATATATGGAAATAAGACAAGAGTCCTCTGCTCAGTTGTCTTCGACAATTAAGCTATGTTTTCTTGCGCTATGTTTTGATCTTTGGATCACCTCCTTGTTGACTCCTAACCTTGTGACTACCTTTGCTTGCTATCCCTCCTTTGCATAGTGCTTGCTCATACGACCCAATCTGTGCAACTTGAAATTTCACTTTGGGTGTGCGATCAGTAATGGTGCTATGAGTAGTAACTATGGTGCTACGACAAAACCGAGAGCCTCCTGTGGCACGCGACACAAGGTTGTGTTGCTCGCCACACGCTGGTATCGAGGTTCCTAGTCATGATCCATTGTAGAACTACATCGATGTGTTATTTTCCCGTGAGCTCTTCCTTGGTTATCTCTCCATATCTAATCGGAAGATCCTTATATTAGACCAAAAGTAGTAGAGCTTCCTTCTGAAGTTGCAAAGAGGATAACCTTGAAGAACAGGTCACTGACATAAACATTAATGGACTGCAAGAGGTGGTAGACAAGTGACTACATTTGACTGTCCCTATAATGACGTCGGTCATCTAGTAAGCAACTTATGTCATCCCTGTTGGATTAGAAAGCTACACAATATTTAAAGTTGGACAAGTTATCAGTCGGATGATAAATGGACCAGGATATTATGTCCTATAATAGATCACCTGGTGCTTATGAGCTTTCTATCTCAGCCTTGATCTTTATGTGCAAGGTGATCCTGTAGTCAAATAGCTGACCTTCTTTGGTGACCCCTTTTTTGCTGACTTCCATGGTGACTATCCGTTCATCAACTACAATTGTTGCCATCAAAAAGAAGTTTTGAAGCGTTTTAAGTGTTGAGAGACAACTAATTAGTTACCAGTAGGAAGGTTAATCTTTAGCTAGATAACGACTCATCGGTAACTATGAAAGCTAGGTCTCACAGAACAATGTTAAGCAAAGAAACAGCAAAGCCAGTCAGCGATGCCAGTACTGCTTTCTTCTCCAAACCATGTACTATCAAGGCAATTCTATCATGGACACTCACATAGATAGTACAAGATGTTGCATCAGCTAAGTAAAGAGCTAGGGAAAGCACGTCCCAAGTTCGGTCAGCATCAATATGTATATGGTGCTATCAAAGGATTTGTTCAGGACTCTATTGGAGGAAGTATAGAAGAGTAGTTGGAAATGGTCCCTTATCTTGTAGGACTGTCACTCCTCGTGAAGTATGTATTGTGCCCTGCAAAAATAGCCCACTAGTCCAATGCTTGTGCAATCGTGGAGTTGGTGTCTAACTCAATGGTTGAGGTTGTTTCTTAAGAGGCATGTAAGGACAAACCCTAGTCCCTCTCCTTAGTGAGAGAGTTACTGCTACTTCTATAAGAAAAGTTAAAGAGTGCAGAACACACTCCCCAATGTGTGAAGCAAAGGAAAAGAAGAGCGGGAAATTTGTCGAGATTTCATGGCACTCAACCGGTTATCTTTAAGCTGGTGATTAGAGGATCAACATGGTTGGATTGTTACAAAACTTGGTGATCTCATTCCTCGCTTAGGATACTTCGATGTCTTAAGTTGGTTGAGGATTGGTTGAGTAGAGTATCGGATTTGAGAGATGTTTTGACAGTTCGTGTCACTGCAATTTCAGAACAAAGCAGTTTTGGTAGATGATTTGTTTGGATAGCCAAACGGTGTCCGTTTGAGCTGAATTTTGGTCAGTAGTTAAAGAACTCTTGGATCTAAATGGCTACCAAAATGTGTGCACAACGGAGTAGTAATTTGCAGGATATGAACTGATTACTGAGGGGAATAGAATCTATAATTTTCTTGTTTGACTACTATCATTCCTCATATTGGATGATTGTGTTTGTAGTTCAGGTCATGTTGCCAATGTGATGATTGTAATACTTTAGATGCCCTAGAGAAGACTCCTTGCACCCCTTTGTGGCTTTTTTTGCCCTCTCATATCAACAATGCTTGAGTAGTCAAGGTGTTCAACAAGTCAATTTGTGCCTTTGCGAGTCGAAAACAAATTGAAAAGTGTCAAACAACAGATTTCTGATTATGATCTTGAGTTGTTGATTGACATTAGAAGGAAGCCTCAATATCAAAGGTAGTCCAACCAGGCTAGTTTTGCTACAGTGCAAGTCAACCTAACTTATTGTGCAACAGCACTATGAAGGAAAATTGTACTCAATCTTGGTAGTGTATTGTTTCTCCGGTTGGTGAATAACTGCAACCTTTGTTGTCCTCCAGACCTCGCTGTTGTCCTACTTCGGTAAGGATTTCTACCTCTTATGTGTTGTTACCCAAGAGGTTGCATCAAATTCAACCCAGATAACTGTTGCCGCTTGGATACGGGGATTCCCTCAAATAATGATTGTCAAAAATGCTGAGTCAACAGAGTCAGCTATCACATTCACCGCTCACTCAATGGACTCAGATAGTACAGTGTTATCATTAAAGAAAGTGAATTGCACACATGAAACATTATGTAGTTTTCCATCGGTTGGCATCTGAGTGATTGAATAGTTACGACCAACATAGATATTATATGTTGGTTACTCGGTTTCTCACAGCCTTAGAGGAGGTTTACCCCATCTATGATCTCATCTCTAATGAAAGGTTGTACTCAAGCTACTTTGGTAGAGGACTGCTTTTTGAACTTTGTGAATGAACATGGAACCATTGTAATGAGTAGCTTCCAAAAGCTTGCAGTCTAGTGCAATGTTCACATGGTCCATCATATATTTCACTCAGGAAATAGAGATTGTGGGTAGTTAGTTTATGCTCCATAGTACTCTTCGTATCCCGAGAATGAAGTGTTGTGCTGTCTTGGATTCCTCCCAAAGTAACAATGCTTCATGGAAATCAATGAAAGAAATTCTTCAGACAAAAGTTTACTACGAAGAGCAAATATTAGAAAGTTGTCTTGACCAAATCAGCCTCTCTAATGGTCCAAAGTGAAGTAGCCTAATGCTATCAATGATATTGGAAAATGGATGACATGCTTGTCTTCCCTTAAAAGTCTTTCTCACCGAATTTCGGGGCGAGATTCCCATAAGGGGGGAGGGTTGTAACACCCCGGGTGTTAGGCACAAGGTAAGCAGTGGATTTGGACTTAAGTAAACTATGTCAAGCAATGATCATGATCTCTAGTTCATAATTTTGAAGTGATAATGAAAGTATTGAGGTCCAATCTATGAAATTGAGTCCCAACTCGAACTTGGACAACACACATTTGCTTACATGTGGACCCTGGTTAAGGTTAGGCATGAGTAATGTTAAACATGCCAGTTTCATGTATATTACATTAACATGCATCCATCTTGACCAGTGGAAAAGTTTCATGAAGTTTGGAATTAAGAAGTCACATGAAATGATAAGTTATAATCTTTCTAGAACTGCTTCATCAGGTGAATGGGAGTATGAGATGTCGACCAAATCTCACTACCTTGCCCAACTAAATCTAATTGAACTCTACAACAAAAGTCATGAAGGGTTCGTACTGAGCAAATGTCAAGAAAATGCCTCAATTGGTCGAAAACCCTAATTCCAAGGTTTAACGAGATGTTGTTTTGACCAAGATGAAGAATTGATTTCTATACCAGATGTGAAGTTTGACCTTTAATAAAACTTAAAGTTTGATTGGAGTACAAGAAACTTTATTTTTGGACCAATACCTGATTTAACTCCTAAGTAGCTCAAACAGAGGACTCAAGATGGAATCAACTGCTGTTTCTAGGCTCTAAATAATTCTAAGTCCAGAATTCATCGTCATTAACATTGGTGTTTCGTGTTCTTGGATTTTTGTTAAGCAAATCAAGTTGAGCCAAATTTAAAAGTTGGAGCTAATTCATCAGAGAAGGGCTCTAAGAAAGTTGGAGTCCGTTTGACCAAGTTTTGGCTGAGAAATTGAGATCCAAGCCGGGCAAGCTTAATTGGGTTTAAGCCACTGACACTATCAACTTCAGGCTTAATTAGGTGCTAATGGAAAGCTCTAATGGCCATACACCCTTAATGAGTTTTGTAGATCATTAGGTGGGCTACAACTTTGCTTTTGGGCCCAAGGTCCAAATCGGCCCATATCTGGCCCAAAATCGCCTCCCACATCAGCCACACCGTTGCCAGCCATGGGCTCGGTGAAATGCTCAAAAGGGCGACGCATGCCCTGTGTGTGGTGGCCATGCATGGCTCCGTGCCCCACCGCCGCTGGCACGTATGCCTGGTTCTCTACCGGCACTGCCGCGTTGATTTGGACGCTCCCATGCTCCCTCACTCGCTCCACTCCCTCCATCGTTGTCCCTTGCTCTCTGGCGCTTGCACACGCTGGGCGCAGCCACGTCCGCCATGGCTGCTGGCCAAGCTCGCTGCCGCCACTGCTCCTGCCTCCTCCAACTTCCCTTCGCTCGACCAACAGACGCACATCCTCTCCCTTGCCGCGCCTCACCTTTCACGCTCCTTACCGTGGCCGCTCGCCATAGTTTCCCCACCATCACCGGAGCTGCGCCTCTACGCGCCATGCACGTGCGTGGCTAGGCCGCCTTGGGCGATCTTCGGCCGAGCTGTGCAGCCTAGCGGATGTGTGTGGGCCCCCTAGCACTCCAGCGCGCATTAGGCCTCCCTCTACCGCCGGCTAGCCAGACCACCGAGGCCGCCGCCGCTGCTGCCACCTGCTTCCATGGCCAGCAAGCCGCGGGCCGCCTTAGGCCAAGGCAAGCTATGCCCCTGGGTGCGCACGACTCCCCTGGTGCTTCCCCGCCACTTCTTCTCCGCCATCGTCGACCACCACGTCGGAAATCGGTCGTTCCCCGACGTCCTCTGCTCCAAATTCACGTCAAGGGCTTTGCACAAGAATTCGAAGAAAGGGAAGGGTCGATCTATGAAGTCATGACTCATATGAATAGTGTTTGTAGGGGCCTCTTCGCTGGAATCTATTTTATGAGAAGTATAGGGTCCCCGGTGCAATGTTGTTTTTCTTTTATGGCTGAAACTTTGGAAATTCGTAGTAAATTATAGAAAATCGTAAAATAGAAAATGAGGACTTTTTGGAATCCTTGTGAGTAGGTATACACAATAGATTCATAATATGATATGTGTTAGTAAAAAGTTTCTGATGTTTTTATTTATTCTTATAAAGTGCTTTTAGAAATCCTTTTAAGTTGTCTGATGCATATCTTGAGTTATATAAGTCAAAAAATGATAATTCTAGTTGTGTTAGTCATGTGATGACACTCTCTAGCTAAGAAAAATATTAAACATGCTAGTTGTGTACTGTTTTTATCATGTTTTGATTTAATCTTGTTAAATAGGCAATTTTAGTTTGTTTTGCTTGTATTTCTCATATCTAAAGTAGTATTGCTCCAATTGTTGTGAAATTTTTATGGTAGTCTCCTAATGCTATGTGTGTGCTGTGGTAAAAATTTCATGGTCATTGGATCTAGTATGATTGATTTATTGATTTAACTCGTTTATTGCTTGATAAATGATTTTAAATAAGTTATAATTTTTATGTAGGTGGAAAAATGGAAAATGTGGTTTCACTACCTTTGTATGATGTTGTGATACCATAATAACATATAATATAGCTATATGTTTATATATAATGATGATCTTTAGATTTATCTTGCTTTACAGGTTTTCTTAGAATAACAATTTGTCTTTTTCATAGTAATTAAATTATAAAAGCTGAGTATGTGAAATTTGTGCAGTAGCCATATTTTGATAACATATACCACTCATAAAAATCTCAGCCCCAAAATAGTTGTTCTCATATAACACTAAAATTTATATATATGTTTATTAGAAGAATGGTTTAATAAAAGTATAAGAGTAGATAAATCTTGTAGTTGTATTTGGTGATGCTTGGAGTAATTGATGTTCAATAAAGTGTTGCTAAGTGTGTTAGTGGTGGTTGAAGTTCTTGAATGGCTCATGTGTGCATGCTCTTTGTTAGCAAAACAAGTGAAACATCAAATTGTTACATTCTAAAATGGCTGCATGAGCATTTTCTGTTCTGATGATAACTTCATGGAACAAATGATGTTTTCTGTAAATATGGTGAATACTAAAGTGGTAGATAATTTGCTTATCTTGCTTGTCCTAACATTTTATGATTTTAGGCCTGATGGTTTAGGAGTTAAAGATTTTACAATTTTGCTGTCAACTTTGGCATGTGCTCTGAATAGATTTGAATGATTGTATTGTTTGACTTACTTAATCATTAAATTATGCCTTGGTGATAATAGGAGAGTTGTTTTTATTTTACTAAGCTTTCTAAAATGTCTGAGATCATTGCTTTTGGTGGTCTAGAACTCCAGTTATAGCTATTCAAAGTGGAATGACAGGTTCTGTCCAAATCTAGACAGTGCTGCCTTCTTGATGTTATTTAACCTTGTTAGCTGTAGAATCATCTTAAGGTGATTATAAGAAAGTTATAGATAACTTAACAAGATTTCTATAAATTTAAGAATCATATTTACTGGATGTCTAGAACTTCAGATATACATTTTGGAAATAACTATCAGTTTTCTGTCCTTAGTTGTATAAGCTCTGTTTCGTGAAGTATTTTGACCTTGTTATTTGTGTGAATCAGCTTTTCATGTTAATAACAAAGTTTTAGATAATTTCATTAGATTTCTATAAAGTATTGAATCACACTTTTTACATGCCTAGAACTCTGAGTATGATTAAAACAAGTGACTGTGGTGCTGTTGTTCAGAATCTGTGTTTGTACCTAAAATTGTTTGCTTCACCTTGCTTTACTTTGTGTGTTGCTAAGTGTGGCTCATGCCTTTGATGGTGTTAAGTTAATATACCTAAAACCTTGTGAAACTTGTGTGCCATACTATCTTGACCTTGCGCTTGTCTTGCTTGCTTTCTTATAATGCATCGTCTATGGCACTTCCCTGCATTCATACATTTGCATTGTTGCATCTCATCTAGGTACGCTAGATGCACCACGTGAAGGACGTGATGATGGAGTCAAACCAGAAGAAGATGTTGGTGGACCTATCCCAAAGATAGAAGGACCCCTGGAATACATGCCTGAACAGGAGATGCTCACTAAGCGATTGTCATCTAACAAACACTGACCTAGTGTTGGATCCCAAGCAAGCCCCGGAGCATTCTAAGCCTCCTATGTTTTATAAATATCAACTTGAGTTCTTTTATGTTTGATGCATTATGTTATAAAAGTTGATTGGAACCACTTGATGCATTTAATTTCCTTGTCTAGAAATATACCTTGAACCCTATGTAGGTCCAGGATCGAATATATGCTTAGCAATGCTTGGACCGGTAGAAGTCGGGTGATTTCCTGTCACCTATGAGATATAGGTGGATACCAAAGCATGGTAGGCTATATTTGGTATCATGGAACAGAACCATGGGGTAATGTAACTGGAGGCGGGGCGGAGTCTATGTGTAGGTTGACTCATGTGATTCCATCTGTGCCGATTAAGGACCGTACCATTGTTGGCACTTCTGACAAGATTGAATGCATGCGTCTCACTTAGCTAGTCGGATAACTCGTTTCGACCGCGAAGCCGAGTAGCTCAACTCAGGCCAGGCCCCGTTCTGTAAAAGTGCGCACTCTGAATAGATCTAGTGAGTAGGTGTACATAGTAGAGTCATAATATGATATGTTTGAGTAAAAAGTTTCTGATGTTTTTTTTATTCTTATAAAGTGCTTTTAGAAATCCTTTTAAGTTGTATGATGCATATCTTGAGTTATAGAAGTCAAAAAATGGTAATTCTAGTTGCGTTAGTCATGGGATGACACTCTCTAGCTAAGAAAAATATTAAACATGCTAGTTGTGTAATGTTTTTATCATGTTTTGATTTAATCTTGTTAAATAGGCAATTTTAGCTTGTTTTGCTTGTATTTCTCATATCTAAAGTTGTATTGCTCCAATTGCTGTGAAATTTTTATGGTAGTCTCCTAATGCTATGTGTGTGCTGTGGTAAAAATTTCACGGTCATTGAATGTAGTATGATTGATTTATTGATTTAACTCGTTTATTGCTTGATAAATGGTTTTAAATAAGTTATAATTTTTATGTAGGTGTAAAAATGGAAAATGTGGTTCCACTACCTTTGTATGATGTTGTGCTACCATAATAACATATAATATAGCTATGCATTTATAGAAAATAATGATCTTTAGATTTATCTTGCTTTTACAGGTTTTCTTGTAATAGCAATTTGTCTTTGTCACAGTAATTAAATTATAAAACCTGAGTATGTGAAATTCGTGCAGTAGCCATGTTTTGATAACATATACCACTCATAAAAATGTCAGCCCCAAAATAGTTGTTCTCATACATCACTAAAATGTATATATACATTTGTTAGAAGAAAGGATTAATAAAAGCATAAGAGTAGATAAAGCTTGTAGTTGTATTTGGTGATGCTTGGAGTAATTGATGTTCAATAAAGTGTTGCTAAGTGTTTTAGTGGTGGTTGAAGTTCTTGAATGGCTCATGTGTGCATGCTCTTTGTTAGCAAAACAAGTGAAACATCAAATTGTTACATTCTGAAATGGTTGCATGTGCATTTTCTGTTGCGATGATAACTTCATGGATCAAATGATGTTTCTATAAATATGGTGAATACAAAAGTGGTAGATAATTTCCTTATCTTACTTTTCCTAAAATTTGATGATTGTAGGCCTGATGGTTTAGGAATCATAGATTTACAAGTTTGCTGTCATCTTTGGCATGTGCTCTGAATAGATCTAAATGATTGTATTGTTTGACTTATTTAAGCATGAAATTATTCCTTAGTGATAATAGGAGAGTTGTAGTTCTTTTACTAAGCTTTCTAAAATGTCTGAGATCACTACTTTTTGTGGTCTGGAACTCCAGTTATAGCTGTTCAAAGTGGAATGGTAGGTTCTGTCCAAATCTGGACAGAGCTGCATTCTTGATGTTATTTAACCTTGTTAGCTGTAGAATAATCTTAAGGTGATAATAAGAAAGTTATAGATAACTTAACAAGCTTTCTATAAAATCTAATAATAATATTTATTGGATGTCTAGAACTACAGTTATACATTTTGGAAGTTACTATCAGTTTTCTATCCTTAGTTGTATGAGCTCTGCTTCATGAAGTATTTTGACCTTGTTATTTGTTGAATCAGATTTTGGTGTTAATAACAAAGTTTTAGATAATTTCATTAGATTTCTAGAAAGTCTTGAATCACACTTTTGGCATGCCTAGAACTCTGGGTATGACTAAAACAAGTGACTGTGGTGCTGCTGTTCAGAATCTGTGTTTGTACCTAAAATTGTTTGCTTCACCTTGCTTTACTTTGTGTGTTGCTAAGTGTGGCTCATGCCTTTGATGGTGTTAAGTTAATATACCTAAAACCTTGTGAAACTTGTGTGCCATGCTATCTTGACCTTGCGCTTGTCTTGCTTGCTTTCTTATAATGCATCGTCTATGTCAGTTCCCTACATTCATACATTTGCATTGTTGCATCTCATCTTGGTATGCTAGATGCACCACATGAAGGACGTGATGATGGAGTCGAACTAGAAGAAGGTGTTGGTGGACCTATCCCGAAGATAGAAGGTCCCCTCGAGTACATGCCTGAACAGGAGATGCTCGCCAAGCGAGTGTCATCTAACAAACACTGACCTAGTGTTGGATCCCAGGCAAGCCCCGGAGCATTCTAAGCATCCTATGTTTTACAAAAATCAACTTGAGTTCTTTTATGTTTGATGCATTAGGTTATAAAAGTTTATTGGAACCACTTGATGCATATAATTTCCTTGTCCAGAAATATACCTTGACCCTATATAGGTCCAGGATCGAATATATGCTTAGCAATGCTTAGACCGGTAAAAGTTGGGTAATTTCCTGTCACCTGCGAGATATAGGTGGATACCAAAGCACGGTTGGCTATATTTGCTATCATGGAATAGAACCATGGGGTAATGTAACTGGAGGCCGGACGGAGTCTATGTGTAGGTTGACTCATGTGATTCCGTCTGTGCCGATTAAGGACCGTACCGTTGTTGGCGCTTCTACAAAGATTGAACACATGCCTCTCAGCTGGCCGAATAACTCATTTCGACCGCGAAGCCGAGTAGCTCAACTTAGGCCAGGCCCCGTTCTATAAAATTGCGCACTCTGGATGGTAGTAAGGATGTGCGGGGAGCTGGACATGAGCCTAAGGTAGTAAGCTATGTTGTTTCCCCTTTACCGGTTTTGAAACCCAAACTTATACTATTATTTGTCAACCCATTTGTAATACTATTTCCACTACAACTCTATGTATGTGATGTGTATTTGCTTAATCATGCAATCTTGGTTGTAAAGTTGATTTACCGAGGTCCTTCGCGACACTCGGCAGACTACCGGGTTTATATAAGTGAGAGTATGCGTGTGTCAACGTGTTTAACGGGGACAGACGTACTTGATCTTGTATAAATTGGGCGGTTTTGTCATATCGTGAGCCAAGAAGTAGAAGGAAAGATACCGATTGTGCATATCTACCAATGCACCTAACGCAAAAACAAGTGTAAAACACCCAAAAACAAAAAGGGGAATAAAAATACATCAAAGTGATGAAAACATATCCCCTTGCCCTAAAAGGTTGGGGGGACGGCGTCTTTTCACCTAAATGATATGCCAAGGGGCTAGCAGAGAAGCCACCTCGACGGTTTTGTGTCTTTGCGTATCCCCTCACCCTAAAAGGTTGGGGGATGGCGCTCACCTAAATGATTGCCGAGGGGCTAGCAAAGAAGCCACCCCGACCATTTCGTGTCTTTGCATATCCCCTCGCCCTAAAAGGTTGGGGAGGGCGGTGCCTTTTCACATAAACGATACGCCAAGGGGCTAGCAGAGAAGCCACCTCGATTGTATTGTGTTTTCACGTATCCCCTCGCCCTAAAAGATTGGGGGACGGCGTCTCTTCGCCCAAGCGATATGCCGAGGGGCTAGCAGAGAAGCAACCTCAGCATTGTTTCGTCTTTTCGCTTACACAGTATGATCAAAAGCTTAGCACTTCAGTGCAATTGAGGGGATGGCACACTCAAAATAGAACGAGAGACCATGAAAACTATGCATAACTAAACAAAAATTACATGCATAACCAGCTTTATACAACGGCGCATCAGACAAAAAATAGAATTGGTGCATCACTTCTGCACTAAGTTACATTCGTCCCTCCCGGGGCGAAGATAAAAGTTGTATCGATGGTTTTCTAGATCCAACGCCATCTCTTCGGTTGGCTCCTCCTTAGGATCGTTTAGGCCAAACACCGAGGACTCCCCATGTTCCTGCTTAGACTATTCATGACAAACTTTTTGCTCTTCCAAAACAGTCGCGTCAAACTCCGAATAGAAGAATCTATTAAGAAACTCCTCTTTCCTAAGGAAGTGCCGCAAACGCGACCTCAAAAACCCAGTCATACTAGACCCTAGAAACTTCTTGCGATGGCAAGACCAGGAAGCGCCCCCAACATGAAATCCATTGCAATTAATCATAAGCGGATATATGTCCATAGGTTGCGCAGACTCTGCGTCAGGAAGCTATGCATCGAAATCAAAAGAGTTTAAATGTATCCTAAAACAAACATTCAAACAATCACAGTTCTCCAAAAGACTACAAACATTAATTCCTAGTTATCTACCCCATCTTGAGCAGCGCCTTCGTTAGGACCGCCGATGCCATCCTGGGCGAGATTCTTGGTAGCAAGAGTTGACGGCGTATCCGCATCACCCGAACCGCTACCGGTCGTGCCCTCACGAGCATTTCACTCAGTGATGTATCTCCTCACCTTCTCTTGGATGGTCGCACACTCTTCGATAGACTACATAGTAAGTTCCAAAAAAATATTAGAGCACTTTTTCACAATCTACTAGCAAACAGAACAATAAGGCGAATAGAAAAAAGCTTCCAAAAAAGAATCACCATGCCACGACTCATTGAAGCCCTAAGGAGAGCGAGATCCCTGCCTCTAGGATGCTAGAACCCTTCAAAGAATTTTTTCCCCACATCATGAGCATGGGTAGGAGCATTCCAGTAAGACTGCGGGTCCTTAATCTCGAATTTCTCGAGGTGGTCGCGCCCACACTCTTCCAGAGCCCGAGTGAAGGCACGAAGATAAACGAAAGAAGCATACTCCTAGCCAAGGTGCCTCCGAATCTTCATGGTGGCTAGCTCATTCGCTAGCCACTCCATGAAATCGACAATGAGCGCATCGTGAGGCACCTCCGAATCTTCACCCACGCTCTCCATAAGATCCTTGTACACATTCACTGCCCTCTAGGCACTGATGGCTAATTTGTTACGCTCCTCCCACTTTTGCTTTTGGTAATCTTCAAAGTCTTGACACATCTGCTCGATCTTCTCTTCAGCAGTCAGGAGAGCAGTGGAGTTCTCTTCAGCTAGCATCTTGGCCGCCTCAAGCTCTTGTTCGAGAGCCCGAATCCACCCATCCTTAGCTGCTAGGTCTTTCTCCAAGCCTGACGAAAAGCTAGCCCCTAGTTTTGAAGCCCCCGAGCAAGGAGCATGGCCTATGAAAATCAAAATGAAACACATGTAAGGTGGCTGTCGGGCAGTGAGTAAGCCATAAAACGAACACAAATAAACAACAATCCACTTACACTAGCAGCATAAAAGTTAACCACCTCTATGAGAGACGAGTTAGGGACCTTCAAAAGGTCCCTCTCCACTTCGGGGGCCAAAAATGAGCCAGTGCACACATGAGCGAAGCCAGCAGCAACCTGGTTCGATAGTAAGCCAACTATATGATAATCCACATTGGCGATCACCCGGGAACTCAATGTGGCCCCTAAAGAACGAGAAATTTGGTAAGTCTCCTCCTTCGTGGAATTTGTTTTGCCAGAAGAGCTTGACCCCAAAAAAACTCGCATATCACCGTAATCCTTAGGGCAAGAACTTAGCCGCTGCTTCCCGTGATCGAAGAGTTGGCCACGGACTAAATTGTCACTTAGGCAAATGTACTCCACATAAAATCTAGACTTACCCTACAGTTGAGAGCTCAAAACATCGAGAGACACCGCGGGACTAGGGTCCAAGTTATTATTAAGTTAGGAAGTTTCCTTTTATTCTAAGAATTATAATGAGTTATATTTGAGTAGGATTCATATTTAGCTTCTAGGTATAAATATTAGACCCTAGTTATTGTACAAGGGGACGAACAATCAATCAATTCAATCTTTTCGGCTTTCGCCATCGCATTAGGAGTAGGAGTACTGTATATCTCGATGAGTTCTTTAGCAAACAGGGCTGTATCGACTGATCGACTTTCAACTTGCTTATGAGTACTGTCACGACTTGTATTGTTCTTGTAAAGCTGCATCAGCTGATTGATCTTTTATGAGCCATAATAAAATTTAGTTATCGATCTGTATTGTAGTTTGTAAGGCTACATCAGCTGATTGATCCCTTATGAATCATAATATAGATCAAAGTTATCGATCTTGTGTTAAACAACTTGTTGTTTAATACAATATCACCAGTTATCGAATCTGCTAAGATTAGTAAGATTTTTTTGCTGTTTTTTGGTTGATTCACTAGTTATCGATCTTGTTATAATTAATGTTTTATTAATTATAACAAAATCACCCGATTGAGATAGAGATAGATCAGCATCATATCATCTTATTTTGTCGTCCTTTGATCTGGTCACGCTTTAAATCTTATAATTGATGGCTTAATTCTGCTAGATCGACTGTTTTATTTCTGTTTCAATCAAGCATAGTATGCATCCAAAGACATGTTTCAATCTTGAATAAATTCATAAGTTAATGAGATCTAATCTAATGACACTACCATAGCTGCATCAATCTAGTCAAACCTCACTAGTAAGACATTAGATTAAAAATTATCGATTCGTGGTCTTGTTCATGATCAAGATATGTACTCTGTTTGTTTGCTATGACTGTATCGGCTATTTTAGCCGATTTGCCTATACTCTCACGCATATAGCATGTTTTCATGAATCTATCAATATATAGATGGTTTTATAGATTCTTTGGCTTTAGTTTGTTATCATTATCCTAGCTGCATCGATCCGATCAAACCTCACTGTTGATGATAACAGATTAGATTCAAAATGTTTGTAGATTCATTTATATTAGATAGTCGATTTGTTCGCATGTTATACTCTTTTTATCAAACTAATCGGCTCGACGCTTTATATCGATCATGATCCATTTAGTCGATGATGCTTTCTAATGTTCCATGAGCATCAGTTATTTTGATTCATATCATTATCATTTAATATTATCCTATAATCCTTGATTTAAAGATCTCCATTTCATGGATATGCCGAATATCGACTATTTAGTCAATATCCTTATTGAATCGGCTATCTAGCCGCACATTTGGAACTGCCTGGTACAACACTGACATGTTCCACCTTAAATTACTGATAAGATTTTCTCTCCTTGTCAATTGTAGGTCAAATTATCTGGCACGTCATTGGGTTTTTAGAGTTGGCTGGTTATGTGTTGAAGCCAAGCAGATCTCTGGTCTCGTTCCACTCAAATCATCCGGCTTGCTATGTGTTGATCACATCGCCACATTTTTGTGTCAACACACTTTTTGGCACCCCCGGTGGGACCACAATCGTCATGGCGGTTGACAACAACAAGGACATTCTTATGGTATCTTATGAAGACTTACCTAATGAGGATAAAGATGTCATTAGTAAGGTTATAGAGGAGTTTCAGAACAAGTGTTTGTTGTTATACACCAAAACATGTGGCAATAAAGTTGTTCAAAAATATCCACTGTTGAGAGTTTTGATGCATGGACAGTCAGATACAGACAAAGCTGATGATAGGCATTTTTTTGTAGAAGCTGTCAACAAATCTGTTCATGATGCAATGCTGAATCATAATACAGCTTTCTTGAATACATTTCACAATACCATGAAGAAGGTGTTTCATGAATTTCCACTTGATCAGGTTGGACCAGCTTATTACAATATTCCACATCCATTGACTCAGGGGACTAATCAAGCCAGTACTAGCCATCAAGAAGCGGCACTATCTAAGAGTGATGATGCCTAGGCAATTTAGAATCCATCTAAGCAAATTTAGGGTGCTACTACTAATCAAATGTCATATAATCCTGAATCATCTGTGTAGCATGTGCAATATTTGACAGGGTTAGATCAGAATCAGATGGTTAATTTTGGTACATTAGGCCAAATACCACCATCGGCTTAAAAATAGCACCATCAGTTCAAAAGATTCATAGAGATACAGATCCTAATGTTTTCAATCAGAGATTTCAAACAGTAAATCAGCAAGGGTCTCGATAGATAGATATTCCACAAGGATATCATTATGGTTTAGATTATAATACCCTCAATATGATTCCAAATCTAGGATATCAAGGCACTTAGAATTTCAATCTGCAGATGGGTCAGCAATTGCCAAAAAACCCAAACTCAAATGCTGATGAATTGTTGCTCAGAGTAACCGAAATGATGAAAAATCAGTTTGGTTTAAAACCAAAAGGGCAGACCTTTTCGTACAAACGTCCATATCCAGAGTGGTATGATTTGGTGGCCCTTCCTATGAACTATAGGCTTCCAGAATTTGCTAATTTCACTGGTCAAGATAGCACAAGTACAATAGAACATGTAAGTCGATATCTTACTCAGTTGGGTAAAGCCTCTGTTGAAGAAGCGCATCGAGTTTGTTTCTTCTCTTTGTCCCTGTCAGGACCAGCTTTCACTTGGTTTTCATCACTAGCGGTTAATTCTATTGCCAATTGGAGTGATCTTGAAAAAAAAATCATACATATTTCTACACTAGGAGAGAGGAAAGAAACATCACAGATTTGACAACTATAAAGCAAAGAAATATTGAATCGGGTGCTGAGTTTCTTCAGAGGTTCTGAGAAACAAGAAACTTATACTTTTCGTTGAATTTGACTGATGATCAGCTAGCTGCGTTGGCCATTCAAGGAATGTTGCCAACATGGAGAGAAAAGCTGCTTAGGCAAGAATTTGACAATTTAGGTCAATTGGCTCAAAGGGTGGCAGCACTTAATAGCCAGTTATAGAATATGCACAGAGATACCCGATTCCAGAAGAATGCTGCAATCGCTGAAGCTTATAATCCATATTTAGTCGATGATGATGATGAAGAAGAGGAAATTGTCGCAGCTGAATAGAATTGGGGTAAAAAGATAGTAATGGTTCTAAATCCCTAGGGAAAAGAAGTTGAAGAAAGTTATGATTTTGATGTTACAAAAGCAGACAAACTTTTTGATTTCTTGCTTGAGAAGGGACAGATTAAACTGCCTGCCAATCATGTTATATTACCTCTCAATCAGTTGAAGAATAAGAAATTCTACAAGTACCATAACACTACTTCTCATACTACTAATGATTGCACGATTTTTCGGCAGCATATTCAGAGGGCTATTTAACAAGGGAAGCTTAAATTTGATACAACTCAGAAAATAAAAGTTGATGATAATCCTTTCCCAAAGGATCAGAACATGGTTGATGCTAAGTTGTTCAAAGGGAAAACTAAAGTTTTGACATCAGCTAGGGCAAGAGAAACTAGAACAGTTGATCCGAAGATTTAAATATCGGCTGATGAATATAGAGAAATTAAAAGGCATCGTGACCAACAAAAGAGCCGATATGAGCAGAGAGAAACGTTGAGAGATGGTGCGATGAGACCACATGTTACATCTCAAATTCTATTGAATAAATGACAACGGTAGAAGGAGAAAGATTATCAACGCTGGTTAGAAGAAAAAGAAAATATCAATGTCAACAAGGAGAAGAGAGATATGAAAGAGAACAAGCTGAGTTACATTGGAATTGCCTTTTCTTCAGACATTATTGGAATGAAAGTTTGAGATTGCCTACTAGAAATAATTGTCCAGAATGTAGTGAACAATATTGGGAGTTTAGGTAATCTCAAGTCAACCGCCGGTCTATCCATGATCGAATTGAATATCAACATAATGATGTGGATCGGCACTTAAAAAATAGAAGCATTCATGATCGGCTTAGAAAGCGAGTTGTTGATCAGAACTGGGCCGATTATGAAAATAAAGATGATGAAGAGTATGTTTGGCCGAAAGGACAGTGGTGTCCAGGAGGTTTAACAAGAAGTTAGAAGAGAAGAGTACAACACCTAAGGAGCAGAGAATTAGATCAGGCTCAGAAATCTGGTAAATCGAAAGTATGGCGTGCTAAACAAACAGCCGATAAGGGTCAGCCATCGGCTAATATTCAAATGGCTTTTCTTTTACCATCTAAATTTAAAGCTTCAGCAGATCAAGAAGTCTATTCGGATTTTGATAAATAAGAGTATGAAGAGATGACAGCCTAGTTGACATTGATGCAACAAGCTATATTTGATAAACCAGTTAAGCATCGGCATTTGAAGATTTTATATGTGAAAGATTTTGTCAATGAGAAGCCTATGAGTAAAATATTGGTTGATGGAGGTGCCTTTGTTAATCTGATGCCTTATACAACTTTTTGCAAGCTTGGTAAAGGACCAGAAGATCTGATTAAGACTGACATATTGCTTAAGGATTTTGGGGGTAATGCGCCCAAGACCAGGGAGCAATAAATGTTGAATTGACAATTGGAAGCAAGACTTTGCTAACTACATTCTTTATTATTGATGGAAAGGGTTCATACAGTTTACTTCTTGGTCGTGATTGGATTCATGCCAATTGTTGTGTACCATCGACTATGCATCAATGCTTGATTCAGTGGCATGGACACAATGTTGAGCTAGTTCATGCTGATGATTCCATAAGTATAGCAACAGTTGATCCAATGTATTGGGAACTAGAAGATTTTGAGTATTTTTTTGTCAAGCGATGAGAAGGAGGCTTCATTAGAACCAATGATGAAGGCCAACAGCCGATCCATGCAGTCGGCTCTGAAAGTTTATTTTAATGGAAAATCCTATAGATGGTGCAGATGGTAAACTAGGACATGGTTTTACGTCGGCCGATGAGTTAGAAGAAATAAATATTGATCCTGGAGATAGGCCTAGGCCAACATATGTAAGTGCTAAATTGGATCCTGAGAATAAACAAGAATTGATACATTTGTTAAAATAATTTAAAGATTGTTTTGCTTGGGAATATTATGAAATGCCTGGCTTAGATCGATCAATTGTTGAACATCGGTTTCCAATCAAACCTGGATATCGGCCATTTAAACAAACTCCATGGAGATTTAATCCAAATGTTCTTGATGGTATTAAGAAGGAGACTGAAAGACTACTAGAAGCAAAATTTATCCGACCTTGCTGATATGCAGAGTGGATATCGAGTGTAGTTCTGGTGTATAAAAAAATGGGAAGTTGAGAGTCTGTGTTGATTTCAGAGATTTGAACAAGGCTACACCGATGGATGGTTATCCGATGCCAATAGCCGATATATTGGTAGATGCAGTAGCTGGGCACAAGGTAATTAGTTTTATGGATGGTAATGCAGGCTATAATCAAATTTTTATGGCTAAAGAAGACATAGCAAAAATAGCATTTAGGTGCCCCAGCGCAATCGGCTTATTTGAATGGGTTGTGATGACTTTTGGATTGAAGAATGCTGGTGCAACTTATCAGAGGGCAATGAATTATATTTTTCATAAGTTGATCGGTAGGATTGTTGAAATCTATATTGAAGATGTGGTGGTGAAATCCAAAGGGTACAAAGAACATCTGGCTAATCTACGGGAGACTTTGGAGTGCACAAGAAAACATGATTTAAAGATAAATCCTAATAAGTGTGCCTTTGGAGTGTCAGCTGAACAATTTTTGGGTTTTATGGTCCACGAGAGAGGAATTGAGATTGGTTAGAAAGGTATGAAAGCAATTGATGAGGCAGTACCTCCAACTAATAAAACAGAATTACAATCTCTACTTGGTGAGATTAATTTTATCAGAAGGTTTATTTCAAATATGTCAGAAAGGGTTCTGTCGTTTTCTCCTTTGTTAAAGTTAAAAAATGATCAAGAATTTAAATGGGGTGACATACAACAAAAGGCATTTGAGGAGATAAAGAGTATATGAAATCTCCACCTATGCTAGTTCCTCCTCAGCAAGGTAAGCCTTTTAAGTTGTACGTGTCGGCCGATAGCCAAACGATTGGATCGGCCTTGATGCAAGAGTTTGAAGGAAAGGAACGGGTTGTTTTCTATTTAAGTAGAAGACTTTTGGATCTAGAAACAAGATATTCTAATATTGAAAAGTTATGCTTATGCTTATATTTCTCCTGCACTAAATTGCGACATTATTTATTATCAGCTGAGTGTACAGTTATGTCTAAAGCCGATGTGATCAAACACATGTTGTCAATGCCGATATTAAATGGGAGAATGGGAAAGTGGATTCTTGCATTATCAGAATTTGACTTAAGGTATGAATTGGCTAAAGCAGTCAAAGGGCAAGTGATGGTCGATTTTATTACTCAACACCATAAACCAAGCATCGACTATGTGAAACCTATGCCTTAGACATTGTTCTTTGATGGATTATCGTGCAAGCAAGGCGGTGGCATTGGTATTGTTATTATTTTGCCTCAGGGGGCAAGTTTTGAGTTTCCTTTCAAACCAAACCAATGACCACAAATAATCAAGTAGAATATGAAGCTATTCTTAAGGGACTTCAACTTCTTCAGGAAGTAAAGGCCGAGTCAATTGAAATATTTGGAGATTCACAGCTAGTTATTAATCAGTTGATCGACCTGTATGAATGTAAAGATGATATTCTAAAGGGATACCATGATGAATGTCGAAAGTTACTTGAGAAGTTTCCCCTTCCTTCTCTTTAGCATATTCCAAGAGCACAGAATCAAGACGCCAATCAGTTAGCTCAGAATGCGTCAGGCTAACGAGTATTCCAAGAAATCTTAAGTAGTGAGACCTTGGCTAATGATTGGAGAATTAAAATAACCGATTACCTCAAGAATGCATCACAGAAGGTTACCAGAAAATTGAGATATAAATCGACTAAGTATGTTTTGTTAGATGATCAGTTGTATTACAAAACAGTCGATGGAGTTTTGCATAAATATTTTAGAAGAAACAAGGGTATTGATGGGAAAAGTACATGAAGGAATATGTGGAGCTCATCAATCGGCTTATAAAATAAAATGGGTTATTCGTAGGTTTGGATATTTCTGGCCAACAATATTAGAAGATTGTTTTGAATATTACAAGGGGTGTCAGGATTATCAGCGTTTTGGTAATGTTTAGAAATCGCCTGCATCAGCTATGAACCCAATAATTAAGCCATGGCTATTCCAAGGCTGGGGAATTGAGTTAATTGGCCATATTTTTTCACCTTCAAGTAGAGGGCACAAGTTTATATTAGTAGCAACAGGTTATTTTACCCAGTGGGTTGAGATGATTCCTTTGAAAACAGTAACTTCAAAGAATATGGTTGATTTAGTCAGGGAGCACATTGTTTATTGTTTTGGGATTCCTCAAACCATTACTACTGATCAAGGGACAATGTTCACATCAGAAGAATTCAGAGATTTTGCTGTCAGTATGGGAATTAAATTACTAAATTCTTCTCCATATTATGCTCAAGCTAATGGCCAGGCAGAGGCATCCATTCAAATTTTGATTAAGTTGATTAAGAACAAAATTGAAGAGCAACCAAGGAAGTGGTACCTGACACTTAATGAAGCATTGTGGGCATATAGGATGGCTTGCCATGGATCGATTAAATCATCACCTTATGAGTTAGTATATGGGCATAATGCAGTTCTTCCTTGGGAGACTCAGACTGGATCAAGACGTGTTACATTGCAAAATGATTTGACAGCCAAAGTCTATAAAAACCTTATGATAGATGATTTGGAGGACTTAAGTTGTCATCGGCTGCGCGCTCTGGAAAATATTGAGGCCAATAAATTAAGGGTTGCAAGTCATTATAGTAAAAAGGTCAAGAACAAACAGTTTTGTGAAGGAGAGTTAGTTTGCAAAGTAAGATTGTCGATTGGGTCTATTGACAGCAGGTTTGGCAAATGGTCGCCTAATTGGGAAGGTCCGTATCGGATTAAACGTTGTGTGCCTGGCAATGCTTATATTTTGGAAACGCTAGAAGGCGAAGAGGAGTTTGATAGAGCAATCAATGGAAAATTTCTAAAGATTATCCAAGCATTTGGATTAATACTTGATAGCCGATTTGTTTAGTCATCGGCTCTAATAGCCGATACCAAGAGAGTATCGCCTTTAGTTCAAAAAAAACCGAAGGGGTAAAAGCCGATATGATATGTATCGCCTATAGAGCAAAAACACACACAAGGACAATCATGATTCATATTATGGTAGTTTCAGAGATGAATTCATAAGGAAAAGGCAAAAACTTTATTCATTCATCGTTTGCTCCTAGTACAAACTAATCGAACACCTTATTCACAACATCTTTGGCTGGTATTTATAGCCACGAAGGCGAGATGGTAGATATCTTGGAACATGTGAAAGCAACCCCAATTAATGGAAGGGGAAGCGTCGCTTCGCTAATAATGAGGGGAACAAGGCGTTGATGATTGAGAAGGAATTTGAAGGGTTTTTGCAATAAGGGCCGTTTTCAGATTCAGTTAAGTTAGAGTAAAGTCAGAATCAAGAATCGGCTAATTTAAATTGGCTATTCTAGCCGAACCAAGAAGTACAGTAGACCAACAGGAAGAGTACAGTTATCATCAGGTTTACACAGAATATATACTACAGATGCTAGGACATAAATTACAAGTCAAGAGCATCATGAATTGCTCTTAGTGCTTTCAGCCGAAGAGCATTAACTTTTGCAATTTGTTGTTTGTCTTCTTCGGTTGATCCGGAAATGCTCCCAAGACTGCTGCGAATAGCTTTGCCTTCCTTAACCTTGTTCCTATTCGAGCTCAGCACGCCTAATTCTCAGCTGAATCAGTTCTGGTTCAATTTTGGAAGCAGAATTCTTTAGATTGTCGATCAGTTATGCTAATTCTTTGGCTTCTTGCTTGTTAGAGTTCTTCTTAGCCATCAAAGCTTCATGGTCAGTCAAGTTTCTTTGAGCCTTTTTCACCTTGGGAGCTTCATCTTCAATGTTGGACAGAGGTATCAAGGCTTCAACAAGATTTGGGGGTAGATCATCCTTAATGGCTAAGAAGATTCTTCTCATTGGATCTATATACTGGACCAAATCAGCTATGTTCCTCTCGAGCATTAGCAGCATGTCTTTTAGCTAATTTTTGGTCTCATCTGATAAGATTTCGTGAGAAGAAATGGCTGGTGAGCTTATCTCGATTTCAAATACATATTCCTCAAAGTTGAAACAATAGCTCAAAGCTGGAGAGTTAAGTGCATATTTGTGAACAAAAGGAGTCTTATTAGAAATAACAAATGAGTTGACAATGAGATGGATGGTGAGAGGGAGACAGTACCTTTTTTGAAAGAGATCCTGGCTGAGGAGAAGGAACAGCCGATGATGTGTCAACATCCTTTTCAACATCCGGTTGAATCAGCTCTGGGCTTTCGATGCTAATGTATGCAGATATCAAGAAGTTTTTCAGTTTATAATTGCTATAGAAGGATAAAATGAGCACATGAATTTCTTACCATCGATTGTTTGTTGAGCTAGAGAATCAACAGTTTGAGTATCAGTGTCAACAGGGTTCTCTTCAACTGGAAGATAAATCTATTACAGATTGTTTGAAGGAGATTCGGTTGGTTTCTTGGTTGATAAAATCAGATGGATTAGGATCACCCATAGGTCCAAGATAATAGGTATTAGGAACAACAGCTGATGGAATCAAAATTTCGTTCCTCATTTCCTCAAAACCAGTTGGGATGAATTTAAGAAGAAAGGAAAATATAGAGTAGCGGCTAATACTTAAAATACAGAAATATGAGGGCATACCTCAGAAATGTGATTGCTAGTTGCCATTACAGCCGAAATGGATCTGAATCTGAGGAAGATTATAGAGAGGTGGCTTGAACAACAATTTGGCAGAGCAGAAGATCAGCTAGGGTTAAGGCTTTGGTGGTGGCGGTTTTGACTGTTGAAGCTTGCTCAATAGAAAAGGGGAAAGTAAGCAGGCCAAACAAGTTGGAAATGATACTGTTGGGGTATTATATGAAAATCAGTTGTCATGCGTATATTTCGGAATGAGCAATCGCAACACGGTGAGCAGATAAATAGAAATTTTAGAATAAAATGATTTTTATTCCAAAATTGGGGGCATGTGTTTACACTAAAATTTGGGAAGAAGAACGTGGGAACTTGATGCTTCTAGGATTGTGTCATCAAGGAATCAATTAGATGTGAATCGGTATCAGCTGATTTAGATGTGATGTCAGAATCGGCTATTTTATAGATGACATTAGTAGACCCTGGTTATTGTACAAGGGGACGAACACTCAATCAATTCAATCTTTTCGGCTTTCGCCATCGCATTAGGAGTAAGAGTACTGTAGATCTCGATGAGTTCTTTAGCAAACATGGTTGTATCGACTGATCGACTTCCAACTTGCTTGTGAGTACCGTCACGACTTGTATTGTTCTTGTAAAGCTGCATCAGCTGATTGATCTTTTATGAGCCATAATATAATTTAGTTATCGATCTGTATTGTAGTTTGTATTGATCCCTTACGAATCATAATATAGATCAAAGTTATCGATGTTGTGTTAAACAACTTGTTGTTTAATACAATATCACCAGTTATCGAATCTGCTAAGATTAGTAAGATTTTCTTGCTGTTTTTTGGTTGATTCACCAGTTATCGATCTTGTTATAATTAATGTTTTATTAATTATAACAAAATCACCCGATTGAGATAGAAATAGATTGGCATCATATCATCTTAATTGGTCGTCCATTGATCTGGTCACGCTTTAAATCTTATAATTGATGGCTTAATTCCGCTAGATCGGCTGTTTTATTTCTGTTCCAATCAAACATAGTATGCATCCAAAGATATGTTTCAATCTTGAATAAACTCACTAGTTAATAAGATCTAATCTAATGATACTACCATAGCTGCGTCGATCCGGTCGAACCTCACTGGTAAGACTTTAGATTAGAAATTATTGATTAGTGGTCTTGTTCATGATTAAGATATATACTATGTTTGTTTGTTATGACTGTATCAGCTATTTTAGCCGATTTGCCTATACTCTCATGCATATAGCATGTTTTCATGAATCTGTCAACATATAAATGGTTTTATAGATTCTTTGGCTTTAGTTTGTTATCATTATCATAGCTGCATCGATCTGATCGAACCTCACTATTGATGATAATAGATTAGATTCAAACTGTTTGTAGATTTATTTATATTAGACAGTCAATTTATTGGCATGTTATACTCTTTTCATCAAACTTATCGGCTCGACGCTTTATATCGATCACGATCCATTTAGCCGATGATGCTTTCTGATGTTCCATGAGCATCGGTTATTTTGATTCATATCATTATCATTTAATATTAGCCGATAATCCTTGATTTAAAGATCTCCATTTTATGGATACGCCGAATATCGACTATTTAGTCGATAGCCATATTGAATAGGCTATCTAGCCGTATATTTCGAACTGTCTGGTGCAACACCGACATGTTTCATCTTAAATTACTGATAAGATTTTCTCTCCTTGTCAATTGCAGGTCAAATTGACAGGCATGTTGTTGGGTTTTCAGAATCGGCTGGTTCTGTGTTGAAGCCAAGCAGATCTCTGGTCTCGTTCCACTCAGATCATCTGGCTTGCTATGTGTTGATCACATCGCCACATTTTTGAGTCAACGGTAGCTTCAGTATCGCGTGGACCATCAGCCATGATCTCGGCCAGATGAAATCCGTTCGTGGGAGTCATCTCCAACATGAGTATATGCGCTTTTGGTAGATCGTTAGTTAGCGCTTCAGTCACATCCTCGTCAGAACATACGTGGTGATAGAACCAATAATCGGTCCATCGCGGCCATTTGTTCCTGTAGGCTGGCACAATCTGCATGGTGCCCTTTGTTTTCTTTGGAATGAAGTTATAGGGCCCATAGTGAGCCACCATTTTGGTTCTGGTCTACTTGTCCTTGACCACTTTCTTATGCAGGTGGGTTTTGTGGTAACGAGCGAAAGTATTGATGCTCAAGGCGCACCTAGAAATCTTGAGTGCCATGGCGAATACGCTCAGCCGTGCAAAGGCATTCGGAGTCAAATGATGAATCTGTAGGTTGAACCATTGCAGAACTTCGCCCACGAAGTCTTTGTAAGGAAAGTGCAACCCGGCTTCAAAAAAGTCACGAAAGACAACCGCCTCATAGGGCTCCGGGCGAGGCACCTCTTCTCACCCAGGAGTGCAGCACAACCCATGAAGCAAAGCCTTCAGGAGACCCTATTCAACATACTTATCTAGTTCGGCGTCATCGACAAGCGACCGGCCTAAGCAATAAGTGGCCAGAGTTAGATCCAGTTGGCTCTTCACGGTGGCTGGCACCGATCTAGCGGTTTTGCACTCGTCACTCTCCTCTACAATCTCCAAATCAGTATCGATTTCCTCGCCAGCATCAGCGCGCGAGGGACCAGGGCCGGTTTCAGTAGCACGCTCTAGCGCCAAGTCATCACCCCGCGTATTCAGTGATCGACCCATTGTTGGTATTTGTAAACTCAACAAGATAAATCCGCAAGCGCACGAATACCACTGTAGCTTTCACTCGGGAGTATTCCAAAGTATCGATTTCCATGGGGAACGCGAAGTGTACTAATTAGGGATCAAGGTTGTCCAAGGGTAAAGATAGAAAGATGTTTTTGTGGGTAGAGAGGAATTTCCTAAGGTTTGCTGGCCAATCTAAAGAATCAAGGATCAAGTTACTTCAAGGTTACTCACTTTGGGACATCAGAACACTAGCCACGGAGTAGGGTTTGAAGGGGGCTAGGAAGCTCCAACTGTGGTCCTACAAACACCAACCTAAACATGGTGGACTACGTTAGCTGTCAGGGTTGTCATCACCTAGGGCTACCACAACTATCCGTGGGCTAGGTGCAACTCCAGGTAATCGTGAGACTAAGCACCACGCCTATTCTCTTGATTACTACTCTAGTTTTGCAGACTAGAACACTTGATGCAAGTGGGAATCTGGTGAATAAACTTAAAATAAAGAGAATCGGCCAATGCCTTTAAAATATTGTTTATCCCGACAGAAGGATTATATAGGATTTCCATAGCGGACCCCCTAATTTGGCACAAAAGAGTGGTTGAAGGAGAGGTGATTCAAACTATATCCGGAGATAACTCTGCTTCCTTCAGCCATTCGTAACTCATGACCACCGAAAGGCTTCTGATGTGTTCTATGAGAACAGATTCTTCGTGCGGATCAGATGGAGTGGTGTGTGCCATAGGTCTTGTTTGGATAGGCAAATTTGAGGTATTTCCATAATCTTCAAAGTGATCTTCCTTGAATTCAAAGGGAAGCTCTAAAGGAGACTTTTCATCATCCTCTAGTTGGTTCGGTGTTCCCTTATCAGGAGGTTTTTCACCAACCAAATTATGAGAAGGATGAATTGGAATTTTTAATTCGGTTGCATGTGCCTCCTCTTTTGGTTTGGGGCTTGGCTTGACTTCCTCTTCATGGAATTCATCATATATGTCAATGTAAGGGGTGTTTTCAAGGATTTTATCAAGGATGGCTTTCCCTTCACTAACGAATTTATGTGAGAACGACCCTCCTGAAGAGATATCAAGGAAAAGGGCAGCTTCTTTGCTAAGGCCATGATGGAAGAGTTGTAAAAGGACATGGTCAGGTATAGACAAATCTAGGCCAGATATGTTTAAACTTGAAAATCCTGCCCAAGCTGCTCCTAAAGTTTCCTTCTCTTTTTGTTGAAAGGAAAGGAATTCGAGACGAAGAGTGATAATCTGAGAAATAGGAAAGAAAGCAAGACAAAATTTGTCTTGAAGTTCATCCCATTATCCATTTACACTTCTTACGGTATGAGCATACCATTATTTCACCCTCTTTGAAAGAGAGAACGGAAACAATTTCCATTTTAAGGATTCATGTGTCATGCCAGAAATATTCAGGCACGAACACAATCGCTCAAACTCCTGAAGGTGCACATACGGATTTTCGCCTTCTTCTCCAGAGAAGGTTTGCTCTCAAACCATGGCTACGAAAGTAGGGTGAAGATCATAGCCGGATGTAAGGATAGGATGTGATAATTGTTGAGGCTCCAACAATTCACCCTTTGGAGCAGAGAATTTATAGATGGGAGTGCAATCCATGTGGTAAAGATGAATATGGTGGTGGTAAAATAAAAACAAGGATACACGGATGAACTTGGTTCGAAACTAGAACAATTGCTGTTCCCTGGCAACGGCGCTAGAAAACTTGTGGGTATTTGATAACTCAAACAGATAAATCCGCAAGCGCACGGATACCGCTGTAGCTTTCACCTGAGAGTATTCCAAGGTATCAATTTCCACGGGGAACGCGAAGTGTACTAATTAGGGATCAAGGTTGTCCAAGGATAAAGACAGAAAGATGTTTACGTGGGTAGAGAGGAATTTCCTAAGGTTTTCTGGCCAATCTAAAGAATCAAGGATCAAGTTACTTCAAGGTAACTCACTTCGGGACATCAGAACACTAGCCACGGACTAGGGTGTGAAGGGGGCTAGGAAGCTCCAACTGCGGTCCTACAAACACCAACCCAAACGTGATGGGTTACGTCGGCCGTCAGGGCTGTCACCACCTGGGGCTACCACAACTATCCGTGGGGCTGGGTGCAACTCCAGGTAATCGTGAGACTAAGCACCAAGCCTATTCTCTTGATTACTACTCTAGTTTTGCAAAGACTAGAACACTTGATGCAAGCGGGAATCCAGTGAATAAACTTAAAATAAATATTGAACTTAATCAATTAGATGAGCCAGAAATACCAGAGTATGTTCCAGATGCAGCTAGAAGATTAGCTACAACCGTTGAGGTACAAAGTAGAGGAGGATCCGATAGACCTGGCTCCTCCTTAGCTCTCACCTTGCCTCTCTCCCTCTTTTCTGTACTACAACTAGGTGAGAGACACAGGTCAACAAAGGTCAACATAGGTGAGAATGACTTTCATGGATTGCGAGAATGACTTTCTGTACTACAACTAAGGTGAGAATGACTTTCTGTACTACAACTAGGTGAGAGACACAGGTCAACAAAGGTCAACAAAGGTCAACATAGGTGTACTACAACTAGGTGAGAGATCTTGATTTTAAGAGCATAATAAATTTCTCAACACAGGTCAACAAAGTTTGACAAAGCTCAACACAAAAACAAGTAGCTTGCGTGGAAGGTTTTCAATATGTAACATGATATTTGGCCTTGGTACGAAATCTTACCATTGGGGAGTATGTGAAGCTTTGGATTTTTTATATTTTATCAAAAGAAAATTGTCCAAGTACTTTGAATAGAAAAGGTTGGATTTCCATGTCAATGCCATATCTCACTTCACAACAACTTAGACAATATGTTTTTCCTATATGATATTTTCCCACAAGTACCAAGTATGTGTAAGGAATAAAGATCATGCAGTCCAATCTCAAAAGGCTATATTCATATTCACTTTCAAAATTTTAACTCTAAGTGTGGAACTTGGTTCTTTTTTTTATTTGCAGGTTTTAAACAAGTGCAAAACAGGGGATATGCATATGAGCAGGTAGGATCAAACCGAGTTCTAGGAATTGCGTGTAGGCTCCTTTACGAGTTCATGATGTGTCTTGTCATATTTGTGCACAATGGGGGTTAGCACAACCCCCACACTTCTCCAAAATTATACTTTGTATCATCTTGGATGGTGATGGCTCCATGAGTTGAAGTGTCGATGACCTCGAAAGGTCCATCCCACTTGCTTTGCAGTTTACCATGTCTAAAGAGTTTTACTCTTGAATTGAACAGTAGAACCTTGTCACCTGGTTTGAATTCTTTGTGCTTCATTCTCTTATCATGCCATCTCTTTGTTCTTTCTTTGTAGTTTTTGGAGTTATGATACGCTTTTTCTCTCCACTCTTCAAGCTTGGCTAGTTGTATTAGACGATTCTTGCTAGCTAGGTGGAGGTCCATGTTCCGTTTCTTGATTGCCCAGTGGGCCCTGAATTCTAATTCAATAGGCAAATGGCATGTTTTTCCATGTACAAGTTGATAGGGTGACATGCCTATGGTCGTTTTGTATGTGGTTTGGTAGGCCCAAAGTGCATCAGGGAGTTTGTCCATCCATCCCTTACCCATTTAGTCCACGGTCTTTTGCATAATATTCTTGATTTGATTATTAGATGTTTCTGCTTGACCGCTAGTTTGGGGATGATATGGTGTTGCTATGTTGTGACCAACTCCATGCTCGCTAGGTACTCCCGAAAGGCCTTATCTATGAAGTGGGACTCTCCATCGCTTATGACCATCAGGGGTGTACCAAAGCAAGGAAAAATGATTTCATGGAACATTCTCTTGGCATGTTTTGAATCGGTAGCTCAACAAGGTATTGCTTCTACCCATTTGGACACATAGTCCACGGGCACCAAGATGTATTCATAGTTTTTGGACTTGGGGAATGGACCCATGAAATCAATCCCCCACTAATCAAAGAGTTGAACTTGGAGATTGTTCATGAGAGGCATTTCATCTCATGAGTTGATGTTCCCATGTTTTTGACATCGATGGCATCTCCTAACAAACTCTTTTGTATCTTGATACATTGTTGGCCAGTAAAAGCCACTTTGCCAGATCTTGGCATGTGTCCAAAATGCTCCATAATGTCCTCCGTATGGTGAGGCATGACATTTCTCCATAATCTTGGTAGGCTCAACCATAGGAACACATCTTCTCAACAATCCATTGGCTCAAACTCGGTATAGGTATGGCTTGTCCCATAGGTGAGAATGACTTTCATGGATCAACTTTCTTTTGTTCTCATCGGTGGGACATAGCACGCCACTATAAAGTTCACAATGTTTGCATACCATGGATCAAAGTCTGTTATCTTAAGCAAGGTGTCATCCCTTAGGTAGTCATTGATAGGCAGCTCATGTGTTTCCTTGAACTGAAGCCTAGACAAGTGATCGGTTACCGAATTTTCTACTCCTTTTTTATCTCTAATTTCTATGTCAAACTCTTGGAGTAGAAGGATCCATCGAATTAGTCGAGGCTTAGCATCTTTCTTAGTGAGGAGGTACTTGAGAGCAGCATGATCCGTGTAAACAATGACCTTTGCCCCCACTAAGTAAGATATAAACTTGTCTATAGCAAAGACAATAGCCAACAACTCTTTTTCAGTTGTAGCATAGTTGAGATGTGGTCTAGCAAAGGTTTTGCTAGCGTAGGATACGGCATAGTGCTTCTTATCCTTGGTTTCGCCTAAAATGTCTCCAACCGCAAAGTCGCTAGCATCACACATGATCTCAAAAGAATGATTCCAATCAGGTGGTTGGATGATTGGAGCTGAAATGAGTGCCTTCTTAATGATTTGAAAGGCTTCATGACACTTGTCACAAAAGGTGAAAGGTGTATCTTTAGCGAGGAGACTCGTCAGGGGTCTAGCGATTTGAGAGAAGTCTTTGATAAAGCGCCTATAGAACCCCACGTGTCCCAGGAAGCTGCGAATGCCTTTCACATTCGTGGGACGTGGAAGCTGTTCAATCACTTCAATTTTTGCTTGGTCCACCTTTATCCCACGTTTGGACACCTTGTGCCCTAGCACTATTCCTTCCCAAACCATGAAATGGCATTTCTCCCAGTTCAAGACTAAGTGCTTTTCTTCACACCGCTGTAAGACTTCATCTAAATTCTCCAAGCAATCAGTGAAGGTTTTGCCATAGATAGTAAAGTCATCCATGAACACCTCCATGATTTTTTCGACCATGTCAGAGAAAATAGACACCATGCACCGTTGGAAGGAAGCTAGAGCATTGCATAACCCGAACGACATTCGTCGGTATGCATAAGTTCCATACGGGTATGTAAAAGTAGTCTTACTTTGGTCATATGGCCTTGGCTTGACTTCTTCTTCACGAAATTCATCATAGATGTCAGAGTAAGGGGTGTTTTCAAGGATTTTATCAAGGATGGCTTTCCCTTCACTAACGGATTTATGTGAGAACGGCCCTCCTAAAGAGATATCAAGGAAAAGGGCAGCTTCCTTTCTAAGGCCATGATGGAAGCGTTGTAAAAGGACATGGTCAGGTAAAGACAAATCTAGGCCAGATATGTTTAAACTTAAAAATCTTGCCCAAGCTGCTCCTAAAGTTTCCTTCTCTTTTTCATGAAAGGAAAGGAATTCGAGATGAAGAGTGATAATCCGAGAAATAGGAAAGAAAGCAAGACAAAATTTGTCTCGAAGTTCATCCCATTCTCCATTTACACTTTTTACGGTATGAGCATACCATTGTTTCACCCTCTTTGAAAGAGAGAACGGAAACAATTTCCATTTTAAGGATTCATGTGTCATGCCAGAAATATTCAGGCACGAACACAATCGCTCAAACTCCTGAAGGTGCACATACGGATTTTCACCTTCTTCTCCAGAGAAGGTTTGCTCTCAAACCATTGCTACGAAAGTAGGGTGAAGATCATAGCCGGATGTAAGGATAGGATGTGATGATTGTTGAGGCTCCAACAATTCGCCCTTTGGAGCAGAGAATTTATAGATGGGAGTGCAATCCATCTGGTAAAGATGAATATGGTGGTGGTAAAATAAAAACAAGGATACACGGATGAACTTGGTTCGAAACTAGAACAATTGCTGTTCCCTGGCAACGGCGCCAGAAAACTTGTGGGTATTTGATAACTCAAACAGATAAATCCGCAAGCGCACGGATACCGCTGTAGCTTTCACCCGAGAGTATTCCAAGGTATCAATTTCCACGGGGAACGCGAAGTGTACTAATTAGGGATCAAGGTTGTCCAAGGATAAAGACAGAAAGATGTTTACGTGGGTAGAGAGGAATTTCCTAAGGTTTTCTGGCCAATCTAAAGAATCAAGGATCAAGTTACTTCAAGGTAACTCACTTCGGGACATCAGAACACTAGCCACGGACTAGGGTGTGAAGGGGGCTAGGAAGCTCCAACTACGGTCCTACAAACACCAACCCAAACGTGATGGGTTACGTCGGCCGTCAGGGCTGTCACCACCTGGGGCTACCACAACTATCCGTGGGGCTGGGTGCAACTCCAGGTAATCGTGAGACTAAGCACCAAGCCTATTCTCTTGATTACTACTCTAGTTTTGCAAAGACTAGAACACTTGATGCAAGCGGGAATCCAGTGAATAAACTTAAAATAAATATTGAACTTAATCAATTAGATGAGCCAGAAATACCAGAGTATGTTCCAGATGCAGCTAGAAGATTAGCTACAACCGTTGAGGTACAAAGTAGAGGAGGATCCGATAGACCTGGCTCCTCCTTAGCTCTCACCTTGCCTCTCTCCCTCTTTTCTATACTACAACTAGGTGAGAGACACCTAGAAGGACACTACTACAAAATATAGGATGGAGAAATGAAGATCGTGTGTATGTGTGTTTACAAGTAGAGGAAAAAGGTCTATATTTATAGTGGAGAGGGAACTCTAATTTTAGGCAACTAAGAGCATCTCCAAGAGTGTCCCATATCCCTTCCCCATCCTTGGAATTCGGGAAAAAAGAGAAAAACTAGTCTCCAAGAGTTCCCCATATCTCAACCCTATCTTTGCGCACTTCACAAAATTACCGTGACCGCGCGTAAAAATACGCGCTGCTCTGTCGCGCGCATATCCTCGTTCCCGCTCCTTCTCGTGCTTCCCACGATAAATTCCAGCGCCGTCTCCTTGGCGCCATAGCCTGAGCTCCATCGATCTCATGCACACGTTAAAGCCGAGGGCAGAGGATCTTCGCCGCCGCCGACCAAGAGGTAAACTCCATCGATCTACTGAGATTCCACCACGAAGCACGAAAGAGGCCAATGGGTTCGAAGAAGGCAAAGGAAGTTCTAAGGCGAGGAGGTGGTGAAGCTTGCATGGAGGCTTTGGAGAAGATGTGGGCTAAAAAGGAGGCTTTTGAGATGGAGAAGGAGAAGAAGAAAGAGGAGAGGTTCACGGCTTCACTTGAGCTAGAGAAAAAAACGCCTATCATTAGATGAAAAAAAGGTGGAATCAGACCTCATCGAAAAGGAAGACAAAATAATGTCAATCGACATTACCAACCTCGACCCGCAGCAGCAGCAGTACTACACGACGATGCGCCAACAGATCATGGCTCGTCGTCTTGCAAATTAGAATTAGTTCATGTAATTTTATTTCTATAGCCAATTTGTTTTGGATTCAGTGATTCAGTGAACCTTTGCATTACTTTGTGATTCAGTGAACCTTTACTTCATCATAAATGGTCAAGTGCTTTTTAATTTGTATTATTTATATATTCAATGAAACTTTGTTCTTGACTGAATGTATATGCTACTATGCCAGCAAATGCCTGTGCTTTTGACATGACAGCAAGTAGTCTTCTTGATGTTCCTGGTCCTCAACGCTGATGCCTGCACATACTATGGTGCATGGAATCATTCTTTTGACATGATCGCTGAAAGCTGCAGATTACTGCACATGAGGTGTTCTTTCATGGCACTGGAACCGCCTCGCTGGTCGGCGGTCGGAGGCGGCGGCGATGATATGCCCACGGCAAGACGAAAGAGGCGGCGCCCTATTTGAAAAGAGCGACGAGGTTTTCTCATGGCACGGCAAAAATGACCACAAAAATAAAAAAGGTTGTGGGCCTTAAATTTGATTTATTGGAACTCAATTATGGGAAACTCTTGGATATGGGCTTTTTTTCTCCTCCCAATACCTTTTGGGGAGTTGTAAAACTCTAAGATTTAGGGAAAAAAATTTGAGGTACTGTTGGAGATGCTCTAAGAGGAGTTGCCGACCTCTGCAAAGCATGCAAGCATGCAACCGACTTGCTCAGGTTGGTTTGATGTGGCGTCGTCCCACGTCACGTAGCCTCCCACCGCTGTTGCGCGTGGGCTGCCTTGGGCTCCCGTCTCTGCGTTGGATACTTGACCGTCCTAGAGTCCGAAGTAGATGCCGTAGCTTCGGCGTGGTTCTCCGTGCGAGAAGTGCTGCCGCTAGATGCCTGGCCGATGGGCTCTACTATCCTTGGCATCGAGATGGGCTGCTGCGGGAGCATGTGGGCCCTTCTATGGCATGGACGTGGATGGCTGCAACACTGGCGTTGACTCACAGGGGATTGTTGGCGAAAGCACTTTTTTGATTTCTTGAAATTGATATCTTTTCATTCCAAGCTCTAAATATATCAAATAATAGATCAATCGGCTCGACAAGCTCTTCGCAATGGTCTGATCCAACTATTTATCCGAGTCTTGTTTGTAACGGTGAAAATTGAATTCCTTTTCACGACTGATTTTTGGCGAACTATGTATGTATCTTGTATATCATCTTTTAATGCCCATTTTTTGGTATATCCTGCAAAACAATTTAGAGAACCAAAACTCATGGAACATGTTAGATAAAAGGCATATCTTGCCTCAATATATATTATTTGTTGTTATTTTAATATGCTTTGTCGGGCAAAATATTTGAGTTAAGGACCGTCAACAAGCTCTCCCACACTTGGATCTTTGCTCGTCTCGAGCAAAGGTTAAGATAAAGTAAACATAACTATTCAAGATATGGAACTAGCATAATGATTATTCAAAACACGCTTTGTACCGGTGGGATATGTGGAGTGGCTAACATATCTTTTTGAGCGGTTGAGAAGCAGAATGGCTCTGAAACCAAGTCATCTCATCCCATTTTCACATCTTAGTAACTTGGAGTTTTTTTTATTAAGTTTTTGAAATCAAAGCATAGTTCACAAGTACTCCTCAAATGGTACTCTCAAATCGCTCAATGGTGTATGATCCCTCACCAAGGCATATCATAGCATTGCCTTCTTTTATTTCTTCCTACTTCTAAAAAGCTTATGTGGAGCTCTGGGTAGGGAAGAGAATGAAGGCATAATTGCATTGCATATTTTGCTAAGTCAAACAATGGATCCATGGAGAAAAATGTCATACAATCAAATCAAGATGTGCATGTACGTGGTTATAAGGTGGATAGATAAACGAATTTTAGTATGCTCTTTAAAACACATCTCTCTCTTATTGGAACATAGAAATTTTTGTGATATCATGGGCTATCTTCAGTCTAATTTTTTTCTTTTTGATATTTTTCTTTTCCTTTTTTTCTTTCTCTCCCTTTTTTATAAACCCCATGTCCCTTTTACAACCAAACTTTTGAGAGAAATATTTAACAAGGATTTGGAGCATTTATTTTGATGGAACCTAACAAACATGTTTTTGTCCACTCCCAATGTAGGAATAGAACATTTTGGGTGGTTCTAGATGGAATCTGAGGTTTTGCACATACTCCTAGTGTAGGAGTAGTGCATATTTTTGGTAGTGTGTACGTGATCTTGATTTTAAGAGCATAATAAATTTCTCAACACAGGTCAACAAAGTTTGACAAAGCTCAACACAAAAACAAGTAGCTTGCGTGGAAGGTTTTCAATATGTAACATGATATTTGGCCTTGGTACGAAATCTTACCATTGGGGAGTATGTGAAGCTTTGGATTTTTTATATTTTATCAAAAGAAAATTGTCCAAGTACTTTGAATAGAAAAGGTTGGATTTCCATGTCAATGCCATATCTCACTTCACAACAACTTAGACAATATGTTTTTCCTATATGATATTTTCCCACAAGTACCAAGTATGTGTAAGGAATAAAGATCATGCAGTCCAATCTCAAAAGGCTATATTCATATTCACTTTCAAAATTTTAACTCTAAGTGTGGAACTTGGTTCTTTTTTTTATTTGCAGGTTTTAAACAAGTGCAAAACAGGGGATATGCATATGAGCAGGTAGGATCAAACCGAGTTCTAGGAATTGCGTGTAGGCTCCTTTACGAGTTCATGATGTGTCTTGTCATATTTGTGCACAATGGGGGTTAGCACAACCCCCACACTTCTCCAAAATTATACTTTGTATCATCTTGGATGGTGATGGCTCCATGAGTTGAAGTGTCGATGACCTCGAAAGGTCCATCCCACTTGCTTTTGCGATTTACCATGTCTAAAGAGTTTTACTCTTGAATTGAGCAGAGAACCTTGTCACCTGGTTTGAATTCTTTGTGCTTCATTCTCTTATCATGCCATCTCTTTGTTCTTTCTTTGTAGTTTTTGGAGTTATGATACGCTTTTTCTCTCCACTCTTCAAGCTTGGCTAGTTGTATTAGACGATTCTTGCTAGCTAGGTGGAGGTCCATGTTCCGTTTCTTGATTGCCCAGTGGGCCCTGAATTCTAATTCAATAGGCAAATGGCATGTTTTTCCATGTACAAGTTGATAGGGTGACATGCCTATGGTCGTTTTGTATGTGGTTTGGTAGGCCCAAAGTGCATCAGGGAGTTTGTCCATCCATCCCTTACCCATTTAGTCCACGGTCTTTTGCATAATATTCTTGATTTGATTATTAGATGTTTCTGCTTGACCGCTAGTTTGGGGATGATATGGTGTTGCTATGTTGTGACCAACTCCATGCTCCGCTAGGTACTCCCGAAAGGCCTTATCTATGAAGTGGGACTCTCCATCGCTTATGACCATCTGGGGTGTACCAAAGCAAGGAAAAATGATTTCATGGAACATTCTCTTGGCATGTTTTGAATCGGTAGCTCAACAAGGTATTGCTTCTACCCATTTGGACACATAGTCCACGGGCACCAAGATGTATTCATAGTTTTTGGACTTGGGGAATGGACCCATGAAATCAATCCCCCACTAATCAAAGAGTTGAACTTGGAGATTGTTCATGAGAGGCATTTCATCTCATGAGTTGATGTTCCCATGTTTTTGACATCGATGGCATCTCCTAACAAACTCTTTTGTATCTTGATACATTGTTGGCCAGTAAAAGCCACTTTGCCAGATCTTGGCATGTGTCCAAAATGCTCCATAATGTCCTCCGTATGGTGAGGCATGACATTTCTCCATAATCTTGGTAGGCTCAACCATAGGAACACATCTTCTCAACAATCCATTGGCTCAAACTCGGTATAGGTATGGCTTGTCCCATAGGTGAGAATGACTTTCATGGATCAACTTTCTTTTGTTCTCATCAGGTGGGACATAGCCTGCCACTATAAAGTTCACAATGTTTGCATACCATGGATCAAAGTCTGTTATCTTAAGCAAGGTGTCATCCCTTAGGTAGTCATTGATAGGCAGCTCATGTGTTTCCTTGAACTGAAGCCTAGACAAGTGATCGGTTACCGAATTTTCTACTCCTTTTTTATCTCTAATTTCTATGTCAAACTCTTGGAGTAGAAGGATCCATCGAATTAGTCGAGGCTTAGCATCTTTCTTAGTGAGGAGGTACTTGAGAGCAGCATGATCCGTGTAAACAATGACCTTTGCCCCCACTAAGTAAGATATAAACTTGTCTATAGCAAAGACAATAGCCAACAACTCTTTTTCAGTTGTAGCATAGTTGAGATGTGGTCTAGCAAAGGTTTTGCTAGCGTAGGATACGGCATAGTGCTTCTTATCCTTGGTTTCGCCTAAAATGTCTCCAACCGCAAAGTCGCTAGCATCACACATGATCTCAAAAGAATGATTCCAATCAGGTGGTTGGATGATTGGAGCTGAAATGAGTGCCTTCTTAATGATTTGAAAGGCTTCATGACACTTGTCACAAAAGGTGAAAGGTGTATCTTTAGCGAGGAGACTAAATCGTGGGTCTAGCGATTTGAGAGAAGTCTTTGATAAAGCGCCTATAGAACCCCACGTGTCCGAGTGAAGTCTGCGAATGCCTTTCACATTCGTGTGGGACGTGGAAGCTGTTCAATCACTTCAATTTTGCTTGGTCCACCTTTATCCCACGTTTGGACACCTTGTGCCCTAGCACTATTCCTTCCCAAACCATGAAATGGCATTTCTCCCATTCAAGACTAAGTGCTTTTCTTCACACATTTGTAAGACTTCATCTAAATTCTCCAAGCAATCAGTGAAGGTTTTGCCATAGATAGTAAAGTCATCCATGAACACCTCCATGATTTTTTCGACCATGTCAGAGAAAATAGACACCATGCACCGTTGGAAGGAAGCTAGAGCATTGCATAACCCGAACGACATTCGTCGGTATGCATAAGTTCCATACGGGTATGTAAAAGTAGTCTTACTTTGGTCATATGGCCTTGGCTTGACTTCTTCTTCACGAAATTCATCATAGATGTCAGAGTAAGGGGTGTTTTCAAGGATTTTATCAAGGATGGCTTTCCCTTCACTAACGGATTTATGTGAGAACGGCCCTCCTAAAGAGATATCAAGGAAAAGGGCAGCTTCCTTTCTAAGGCCATGATGGAAGCGTTGTAAAAGGACATGGTCAGGTAAAGACAAATCTAGGCCGGATATGTTTAAACTTAAAATCTTGCCCAAGTTGCTCCTAAAGTTTCCTTCTCTTTTTCATGAAAGGAAAGGAATTCGAGATGAAGAGTGATAATCCGAGAAATAGGAAAGAAAGCAAGACAAAATTTGTCTCGAAGTTCATCCCATTCTCCATTTACACTTTTTACGGTATGAGCATACCATTGTTTCACCCTCTTTGAAAGAGAGAACGGAAACAATTTCCATTTTAAGGATTCATGTGTCATGCCAGAAATATTCAGGCACGAACACAATCGCTCAAACTCCTGAAGGTGCACATACGGATTTTCGCCTTCTTCTCCAGAGAAGGTTTGCTCTCAAACCATTGCTACGAAAGTAGGGTGAAGATCATAGCCGGATGTAAGGATAGGATGTGATGATTGTTGAGGCTCCAACAATTCGCCCTTTGGAGCAGAGAATTTATAGATGGGAGTGCAATCCATCTGGTAAAGATGAATATGGTGGTGGTAAAATAAAAACAAGGATACACGGATGAACTTGGTTCGAAACTAGAACAATTGCTGTTCCCTGGCAACGGCGCCAGAAAACTTGTGGGTATTTGATAACTCAAACAGATAAATCCGCAAGCGCACGGATACCGCTGTAGCTTTCACCCGAGAGTATTCCAAGGTATCAATTTCCACGGGGAACGCGAAGTGTACTAATTAGGGATCAAGGTTGTCCAAGGATAAAGACAGAAAGATGTTTACGTGGGTAGAGAGGAATTTCCTAAGGTTTTCTGGCCAATCTAAAGAATCAAGGATCAAGTTACTTCAAGGTAACTCACTTCGGGACATCAGAACACTAGCCACGGACTAGGGTGTGAAGGGGGCTAGGAAGCTCCAACTACGGTCCTACAAACACCAACCCAAACGTGATGGGTTACGTCGGCCGTCAGGGCTGTCACCACCTGGGGCTACCACAACTATCCGTGGGGCTGGGTGCAACTCCAGGTAATCGTGAGACTAAGCACCAAGCCTATTCTCTTGATTACTACTCTAGTTTTGCAAAGACTAGAACACTTGATGCAAGCGGGAATCCAGTGAATAAACTTAAAATAAATATTGAACTTAATCAATTAGATGAGCCAGAAATACCAGAGTATGTTCCAGATGCAGCTAGAAGATTAGCTACAACCGTTGAGGTACAAAGTAGAGGAGGATCCGATAGACCTGGCTCCTCCTTAGCTCTCACCTTGCCTCTCTCCCTCTTTTCTATACTACAACTAGGTGAGAGACACCTAGAAGGACACTACTACAAAATATAGGATGGAGAAATGAAGATCGTGTGTATGTGTGTTTACAAGTAGAGGAAAAAGGTCTATATTTATAGTGGAGAGGGAACTCTAATTTTAGGCAACTAAGAGCATCTCCAAGAGTGTCCCATATCCCTTCCCCATCCTTGGAATTCGGGAAAAAAGAGAAAAACTAGTCTCCAAGAGTTCCCCATATCTCAACCCTATCTTTGCGCACTTCACAAAATTACCGTGACCGCGCGTAAAAATACGCGCTGCTCTGTCGCGCGCATATCCTCGTTCCCGCTCCTTCTCGTGCTTCCCACGATAAATTCCAGCGCCGTCTCCTTGGCGCCATAGCACAGGCTCCATCGATCTACTGCTACGTTCGTCGAGGGCAGAGGATCTTCGCCGCCGCCGACCAAGAGGTAAACTCCATCGATCTACTGAGATTCCACCACGAAGCACGAAAGAGGCCAATGGGTTCGAAGAAGGCAAAGGAAGTTCTAAGGCGAGGAGGTGGTGAAGCTTGCATGGAGGCTTTGGAGAAGATGTGGGCTAAAAAGGAGGCTTTTGAGATGGAGAAGGAGAAGAAGAAAGAGGAGAGGTTCACGGCTTCACTTGAGCTAGAGAAAAAACGCCTATCATTAGATGAAAAAAGGTGGAATCAGACCTCATCGAAAAGGAAGACAAAATAATGTCAATCGACATTACCAACCTCGACCCGCAGCAGCAGCAGTACTACACGACGATGCGCCAACAGATCATGGCTCGTCGTCTTGCAAATTAGAATTAGTTCATGTAATTTTATTTCTATAGCCAATTTGTTTTGGATTCAGTGATTCAGTGAACCTTTGCATTACTTTGTGATTCAGTGAACCTTTACTTCATCATAAATGGTCAAGTGCTTTTTAATTTGTATTATTTATATATTCAATGAAACTTTGTTCTTGATCTGAATGTATATGCTACTATGCCAAAGAAATGCTCGTGCTTTTGACATGACAGCAAGTAGTCTTTGCTTGATGTTCACGGTCCTCAACGCTGATGCCTCGCACATCTTGTGGTGCATGGAACCATTCTTTTGACATGATCTGCTGAAAGCCTGCAGATTACTCGCACATGAGGTGTTCTCTGCGGCTCGGGAACCGCCTCTGCGGTGATGGCAGGAGGAGGAGGCGGCGATGATATGCCCACGGCAAGACGAAAAAGAGGCGCTACTGACTGAAAAGAGCGACGAGGAGGTTTTGGGCACGGCAAAAAATGACCACAAAAAATAAAAAAGGTTGTGGGCCTTAAATTTGATTTATTGGAACTCAATTATGGGAAACTCTTGGATATGGGCTTTTTTTCTCCTCCCAATACCTTTTGGGGAGTTGTAAAACTCTAAGATTTAGGGAAAAAATTTGAGGTAATCTTGTTGGAGATGCTCTAAGAGGAGTTGCCGACCTCCCGCAACATGCAAGCATGCAACCGACTTGCTCAGTTGGTTTGATGTGGCGTCGCCCACGTCACGTAGCCTCCCACCGCCTCGACCTGCCGGGCTGCCTTGGGCTCCGTCTCTCGTTGGATACTTCGACCGTCCTAGAGTCCGGAAGTAGATGCCGTAGCTCGGCCGTGGTTCTCCTGTGTGAGAAGTGCTGCCGCTAGATGCCTGTTGATGGGCTCTACTATCCTTGGCATCGAGATGGGCTGCGGGGAGCATGTGGGCCCTTCTATGGCATGGACGTGGATGGTCTGCAAGACACTGGCGTTGACTCGGGGAAACATGGCGTAGCACTTTTTTGATTTGCGAAATTGATATCTTTTCATTCCAAGCTCTAAATATATCAAATAATAGATCAATCGGCTCGACAAGCTCTTCGCAATGGTCGATCCAACTATTTATCTCGAGTCTTGTTTGTAACGGTGAAAATTCAATTCCTTTTCACGACCGATTTTTGGCCGAACTATGTATGTATCTTGTATATCATCTTTTAATGCCCATTTTTGGTATATCCTGCAAAACAATTTAGAGAACCAAAACTCATGGAACATGTTAGATAAAAGGCATATCTTGCCTCAATATATATTATTTGTTGTTATTTTAATATGCTTTGTCGGGCAAAAATATTTGAGTTAAGGACCGTCAACAAGCTCTCCACACTTGGATCTTTGCTCGTCTCGAGCAAAGGTTAAGATAAAGTAAACATAACTATTCAAGATATGGAACTAGCATAATGATTATTCCAAAACACGCTTTGTACCGGTGGGATATGTGGAGTGGCTAACATATCTTTTGAGCGGTTGAGAAGCGAGAATGGCTCTGAAACCAAGTCATCTCATCCCATTTTCACATCTTAGTAACTTGGAGTTTTTTATTAAGTTTTTGAAATCAAAGCATAGTTCACAAGTACTCCTCAAATGGTACTCTCAAATCGCTCAATGGTGTATGATCCTCACCAAGGCATATCATAGCATTGCCTTCTTTTATTTCTTCCTACTTCTAAAAAGCTTATGTGGAGCTCGGTAGGGAAGAGAATGAAGGCATAATTGCATTGCATATTTTGCTAAGTCAAACAATGGATCCATGGAGAAAAATGTCATACAATCAAATCAAGATGTGCATGTCTCGTGGTTATAAGGTGGATAGATAAACGAATTTTAGTATGCTCTTTAAAAACACATCTCTCTTATTGGAACATAGAAATTTTTGTGATATCATGGGCTATCTTCAGTCTAATTTTTTTCTTTTTTGATATTTTTTCTTTTCCTTTTTTTTCTTTCTCTCCCTTTTTTTATAAACCCCATGTCCCTTTTTACAACCAAACTTTTGAGAGAAATATTTAACAAGGATTTGGAGCATTTATTTTGATGGAACCTAACAAACATGTTTTTTGTCCACTCCCAATGTAGGAATAGAACATTTTTGGGTGGTTCTAGATGGAATACAGGTTTTTGCACATACTCCTAGTGTAGGAGTAGTGCATATTTTTGGTAGTGTGTACGTGATCTTGATTTTAAGAGCATAATAAATTTCTCAACACAGGTCAACAAAGTTTGACAAAGCTCAACACAAAAACAAGTAGCTTGCGTGGAAGGTTTTCAATATGTAACATGATATTTGGCCTTGGTACGAAATCTTACCATTGGGGAGTATGTGAAGCTTTGGATTTTTTATATTTTATCAAAAGAAAATTGTCCAAGTACTTTGAATAGAAAAGGTTGGATTTCCATGTCAATGCCATATCTCACTTCACAACAACTTAGACAATATGTTTTTCCTATATGATATTTTCCCACAAGTACCAAGTATGTGTAAGGAATAAAGATCATGCAGTCCAATCTCAAAAGGCTATATTCATATTCACTTTCAAAATTTTAACTCTAAGTGTGGAACTTGGTTCTTTTTTTTATTTGCAGGTTTTAAACAAGTGCAAAACAGGGGATATGCATATGAGCAGGTAGGATCAAACCGAGTTCTAGGAATTGCGTGTAGGCTCCTTTACGAGTTCATGATGTGTCTTGTCATATTTGTGCACAATGGGGGTTAGCACAACCCCCACACTTCTCCAAAATTATACTTTGTATCATCTTGGATGGTGATGGCTCCATGAGTTGAAGTGTCGATGACCTCGAAAGGTCCATCCCACTTGCTTTGCAGTTTACCATGTCTAAAGAGTTTTACTCTTGAATTGAACAGTAGAACCTTGTCACCTGGTTTGAATTCTTTGTGCTTCATTCTCTTATCATGCCATCTCTTTGTTCTTTCTTTGTAGTTTTTGGAGTTATGATACGCTTTTTCTCTCCACTCTTCAAGCTTGGCTAGTTGTATTAGGCGATTCTTGCTAGCTAGGTGGAGGTCCATGTTCCGCTTTCTTGATTGCCCGGTGGGCCACAATTCTAATTCAATAGGCAAATGGCATGTTTTTCCATGTACAAGTTGATAGGGTGACATGCCTATGGTCGTTTTTGTATGTGGTTTGGTAGGCCCAAAGTGCATCGGGAGTTTGTCCATCCATCCCTTACCCATTTAGTCCACGGTCTTTTGCATAATATTCTTGATTTGATTATTAGATGTTTCGCTTGACCGCTAGTTTGGGGATGATATGGTGTTGCTATGTTGTGACCAACTCCATGCTCTCGCTAGGTACTCCCGAAAGGCCTTATCTATGAAGTGGGACTCTCCATCGCTTATGACCATCTGGGGTGTACCAAAGCAAGGAAAAATGATTTCATGGAACATTCTCTTGGCATGTTTTGAATCGGTAGCTCAACAAGGTATTGCTTCTACCCATTTGGACACATAGTCCACGGGCACCAAGATGTATTCATAGTTTTTGGACTTGGGGAATGGACCCATGAAATCAATCCCCCACTAATCAAAGAGTTGAACTTGGAGATTGTTCATGAGAGGCATTTCATCTCATGAGTTGATGTTCCCATGTTTTTGACATCGATGGCATCTCCTAACAAACTCTTTTGTATCTTGATACATTGTTGGCCAGTAAAAGCCACTTTGCCAGATCTTGGCATGTGTCCAAAATGCTCCATAATGTCCTCCGTATGGTGAGGCATGACATTTCTCCATAATCTTGGTAGGCTCAACCATAGGAACACATCTTCTCAACAATCCATTGGCTCAAACTCGGTATAGGTATGGCTTGTCCCATAGGTGAGAATGACTTTCATGGATCAACTTTCTTTTGTTCTCATCAGGTGGGACATAGCCTGCCACTATAAAGTTCACAATGTTTGCATACCATGGATCAAAGTCACATTATCTTAAGCAAGGTGTCATCCCTTAGGTAGTCATTGATAGCTGACTCATGTGTTTCCTTGAACTGAAGCCTAGACAAGTGATCGGTTACCGAATTTTCTACTCCTTTTTTATCTCTAATTTCTATGTCAAACTCTTGGAGTAGAAGGATCCATCGAATTAGTCGAGGCTTAGCATCTTTCTTAGTGAGGAGGTACTTGAGAGCAGCATGATCCGTGTAAACAATGACCTTTGCCCCCACTAAGTAAGATATAAACTTGTCTATAGCAAAGACAATAGCCAACAACTCTTTTTCAGTTGTAGCATAGTTGAGATGTGGTCTAGCAAAGGTTTTGCTAGCGTAGGATACGGCATAGTGCTTCTTATCCTTGGTTTCGCCTAAAATGTCTCCAACCGCAAAGTCGCTAGCATCACACATGATCTCAAAAGAATGATTCCAATCAGGTGGTTGGATGATTGGAGCTGAAATGAGTGCCTTCTTAATGATTTGAAAGGCTTCATGACACTTGTCACAAAAGGTGAAAGGTGCATCTTTAGCGAGGAGACTCATGAGGGGTCTAGCGATTTGAGAGAAGTCTTTGATAAAGCGCCTATAGAACACCGCGTGTCCTAGGAAGCTGCGAATGCCTTTCACATCAAGGGAGGTGGAAGTTGTTCAATCACTTCAATTTTTGCTTTGTCCACCTCTATCCCACATTTGGACACCTTGTGCCCTAGCACTATTCCTTCCCAAACCATGAAATGGCATTTCTCCCAGTTCAAGACTAAGTGCTTTTCTTCACACCGCTGTAAGACTTCATCTAAATTCTCCAAGCAATCAGTGAAGGTTTTGCCATAGATAGTAAAGTCATCCATGAACACCTCCATGATTTTTTCGACCATGTCAGAGAAAATAGACACCATGCACCGTTGGAAGGAAGCTGGAGCATTGCATAACCCGAACGACATTCGTCGGTATGCATAAGTTCCATACGGGTATGTAAAAGTAGTCTTACTTTGGTCATATGGCCTTGGCTTGACTTCTTCTTCACGAAATTCATCATAGATGTCAGAGTAAGGGGTGTTTTCAAGGATTTTATCAAGGATGGCTTTCCCTTCACTAACGGATTTATGTGAGAACGGCCCTCCTAAAGAGATATCAAGGAAAAGGGCAGCTTCCTTTCTAAGGCCATGATGGAAGTGTTGTAAAAGGACATGGTCAGGTAAAGACAAATCTAGGCCAGATATGTTTAAACTTAAAAATCTTGCCCAAGCTGCTCCTAAAGTTTCCTTCTCTTTTTGATGAAAGGAAAGGAATTCGAGATGAAGAGTGATAATCCGAGAAATAGGAAAGAAAGCAAGACAAAATTTGTCTCGAAGTTCATCCCATTCTCCATTTACACTTTTTACGGTATGAGCATACCATTGTTTCACCCTCTTTGAAAGAGAGAACGGAAACAATTTCCATTTTAAGGATTCATGTGTCATGCCAGAAATATTCAGGCACGAACACAATCGCTCAAACTCCTGAAGGTGCACATACGGATTTTCGCCTTCTTCTCCAGAGAAGGTTTGCTCTCAAACCATTGCTACGAAAGTAGGGTGAAGATCATAGCCGGATGTAAGGATAGGATGTGATGATTGTTGAGGCTCCAACAATTCGCCCTTTGGAGCAGAGAATTTATAGATGGGAGTGCAATCCATCTGGTAAAGATGAATATGGTGGTGGTAAAATAAAAACAAGGATACACGGATGAACTTGGTTCGAAACTAGAACAATTGCTGTTCCCTGGCAACGGCGCCAGAAAACTTGTGGGTATTTGATAACTCAAAGCAGATAAATCCATAAGCTTACGGACGGACACTGCATTGTAGCTTTCACCCGAGAGTATTCCAAGGTATCAATTTCCACGGGAACGCGAAGTGTACTAATTAGGGATCAAGGTTGTCCAAGGATAAAGACGAAAGATGTTTACGTGGGTAGAGAGGAATTTCCTAAGGTTTTCGGCCAATCTAAAGAATCAAGGATCAAGTTACTTCAAGGTAACTCACTTGGGACATCGAACACTAGCCACGGACTAGGGTGTGAAGGGGCTAGGAAGCTCCAACTACGGTCCTACAAACACCAACCCAAACGTGATGGGTTACGTCGGCCGTCAGGGCTGTCACCACCTGGGGCTACCACAACTATCCGTGGGGCTGGGTGCAACTCCAGGTAATCGTGAGACTAAGCACCAAGCCTATTCTCTTGATTACTACTCTAGTTTTGCAAAGACTAGAACACTTGATGCAAGCGGGAATCCAATGAATAAACTTAAAATAAATATTGAACTTAATCAATTAGATGAGCCAGAAATACCAGAGTATGTTCCAGATGCAGCTAGAAGATTAGCTACAACCGTTGAGGTACAAAGTAGAGGAGGATCCGATAGACCTGGCTCCTCCTTAGCTCTCACCTTGCCTCTCTCCCTCTTTTCTGTACTACAACTAGGTGAGAGACACCTAGAAGGACACTACTACAAAATATAGGATGGAGAAATGAAGATCGTGTGTATGTGTGTTTACAAGTAGAGGAAAAAGGTCTCTATTTATAGTGGAGAGGGAACTCTAATTTTAGGCAACTAAGAGCATCTCCAAGAGTGTCCCATATCCCTTCCCCATCCTTGGAATTCGGGAAAAAAGATAAAAACTAGTCTCCAAGAGTTCCCCATATCTCAACCCTATCTTTGCGCACTTCGCAAAATTACCGTGACCGCGCGTAAAAATACGCGCTGCTCTGTCGCGCGCATCTCCTCGTTCCCGCTCCTTCTCGTGCTTCCCACGATAAATTCCAGCGCCGTCTCCTTGGCGCCATAGCACAGGCTCCATCGATCTACTGCTACGTTCGTCGAGGGCAGAGGATCTTCGCCGCCGCCGACCAAGAGGTAAACTCCATCGATCTACTGAGATTCCACCACGAAGCACGAAAGAGGCCAATGGGTTCGAAGAAGGCAAAGGAAGTTCTAAGGCGAGGAGGTGGTGAAGCTTGCATGGAGGCTTTGGAGAAGATGTGGGCTAAAAAGGAGGCTTTTGAGATGGAGAAGGAGAAGAAGAAAGAGGAGAGGTCCACGGCTTCACTTGAGCTAGAGAAAAAAACGCCTATCATTAGGTGAAAAAAGGTGGAATCAGACCTCATCGAAAAGGAAGACAAAATAATGTCAATCGACATTACCAACCTCGACCCGCAGCAGCAGCAGTACTACACGACGATGCGCCAACAGATCATGGCTCGTCGTCTTGCAAATTAGAATTAGTTCATGTAATTTTATTTCTATAGCCAATTTGTTTTGGATTCAGTGATTCAGTGAACCTTTGCATTACTTTGTGATTCAGTGAACCTTTACTTCATCATAAATGGTCAAGTGCTTTTTAATTTGTATTATTTATATATTCAATGAAACTTTGTTCTTGACTGAATGTATATGCTACTATGCCAGCAAATGCCTGTGCTTTTGACATGACAGGCAAGTAGTGCTGCTGATGTTCCTGGTCCTCAACGCCTGATGCCTGCACATACTGTGGTGCATGGAACTGTTCTTTTGACATGACTGCTGAAAGCCTGCAGATTGCCTGCACATGAGGTGTTGCTGCGGCCTGGGAACTGCCTGCTGCGGTCGGCAGGGAGGCGGCGGCGATGATATGCCCACGGCGCACGAAAGAGGCGACGCCCCTGCTGAAAGAGCGACGTAGGTTTCTGCGGCACGGCAAAAAATGACCACGAAAAATAAAAAAGGTTGTGGGCCTTAAATTTGATTTATTGGAACTCAATTATGGGAAACTCTTGGATATGGGCTTTTTTTCTCCTCCCAATACCTTTTGGGGAGTTGTAAAACTCTAAGATTTAGGGAAAAAAATTTGAGGTACTGTTGGAGATGCTCTAAGAGGAGTTGCCGACCTCCTGCAACATGCAAGCATGCAACCGACTTGCTCAGGTTGGTTTGATGTGGCGTCGTCCACGTCACGTAGCCTCCCACCGCCTGACTGTCGTGGGCTGCCTTGGGCTCCCGTCTCTGCGTTGGATACTTCGACCGTCCTAGAGTCCGAAGTAGATGCCGTAGCTCTGGCCAGGGTTCTCCCGTGCGAGAAGTGCTGCCGCTAGATGCCTGCTGATGGGCTCTACTATCCTTGGCATCAGATGGGCTGCAGGGAGCATGTGGGCCCTTCTATGGCATGGACGTGGATGGCTGCAGCACCTGGCGTTGACTCCTGGGGACTGTTGGCGTAGCACTTTTTTGATTTGCGAAATTGATATCTTTTCATTCCAAGCTCTAAATATATCAAATAATAGATCAATCGGCTCGACAAGCTCTTCGCAATGGTCTGATCCAACTATTTATCTGAGTCTTGTTTGTAACGGTGAAAATTCGAATTCCTTTTCACGACTGATTTTTGGCCGAACTATGTATGTACTGTATATCATCTTTTAATGCCCATTTTTTGGTATATCCTGCAAAACAATTTAGAGAACCAAAACTCATGGAACATGTTAGATAAAAGGCATATCTTGCCTCAATATATATTATTTGTTGTTATTTTAATATGCTTTGTCGGGCAAAATATTTGAGTTAAGGACCGTCAACAAGCTCTCCCACACTTGGATCTTTGCTCGTCTCGAGCAAAGGTTAAGATAAAGTAAACATAACTATTCAAGATATGGAACTAGCATAATGATTATTCCAAAACACGCTTTGTACCGGTGGGATATGTGGAGTGGCTAACATATCTTTTTGAGCGGTTGAGAAGCAGAATGGCTCTGAAACCAAGTCATCTCATCCCATTTTCACATCTTAGTAACTTGGAGTTTTTTTATTAAGTTTTTGAAATCAAAGCATAGTTCACAAGTACTCCTCAAATGGTACTCTCAAATCGCTCAATGGTGTATGATCCCTCACCAAGGCATATCATAGCATTGCCTTCTTTTATTTCTTCCTACTTCTAAAAAGCTTATGTGGAGCTCAGGTAGGGAAGAGAATGAAGGCATAATTGCATTGCATATTTTGCTAAGTCAAACAATGGATCCATGGAGAAAAATGTCATACAATCAAATCAAGATGTGCATGTCTGTGGTTATAAGGTGGATAGATAAACGAATTTTAGTATGCTCTTTAAAACACATCTCTCTCTTATTGGAACATAGAAATTTTTTGTGATATCATGGGCTATCTTCAGTCTAATTTTTTTCTTTTTTGATATTTTTTCTTTTCCTTTTTTTTTCTTTCTCTCCCTTTTTTTATAAACCCCATGTCCCTTTTTACAACCAAACTTTTGAGAGAAATATTTAACAAGGATTTGGAGCATTTATTTTGATGGAACCTAACAAACATGTTTTTTGTCCACTCCCAATGTAGGAATAGAACATTTTTGGGTGGTTCTAGATGGAATACAGGTTTTTGCACATACTCCTAGTGTAGGAGTAGTGCATATTTTTGGTAGTGTGTACGTGATCTTGATTTTAAGAGCATAATAAATTTCTCAACACAGGTCAACAAAGTTTGACAAAGCTCAACACAAAAACAAGTAGCTTGCGTGGAAGGTTTTCAATATGTAACATGATATTTGGCCTTGGTACGAAATCTTACCATTGGGGAGTATGTGAAGCTTTGGATTTTTTATATTTTATCAAAAGAAAATTGTCCAAGTACTTTGAATAGAAAAGGTTGGATTTCCATGTCAATGCCATATCTCACTTCACAACAACTTAGACAATATGTTTTTCCTATATGATATTTTCCCACAAGTACCAAGTATGTGTAAGGAATAAAGATCATGCAGTCCAATCTCAAAAGGCTATATTCATATTCACTTTCAAAATTTTAACTCTAAGTGTGGAACTTGGTTCTTTTTTTTATTTGCAGGTTTTAAACAAGTGCAAAACAGGGGATATGCATATGAGCAGGTAGGATCAAACCGAGTTCTAGGAATTGCGTGTAGGCTCCTTTACGAGTTCATGATGTGTCTTGTCATATTTGTGCACAATGGGGGTTAGCACAACCCCCACACTTCTCCAAAATTATACTTTGTATCATCTTGGATGGTGATGGCTCCATGAGTTGAAGTGTCGATGACCTCGAAAGGTCCATCCCACTTGCTTTGCAGTTTACCATGTCTAAAGAGTTTTACTCTTGAATTGAACAGTAGAACCTTGTCACCTGGTTTGAATTCTTTGTGCTTCATTCTCTTATCATGCCATCTCTTTGTTCTTTCTTTGTAGTTTTTGGAGTTATGATACGCTTTTTCTCTCCACTCTTCAAGCTTGGCTAGTTGTATTAGACGATTCTTGCTAGCTAGGTGGAGGTCCATGTTCCATTTCTTGATTGCCCAGTGGGCCCTGAATTCTAATTCAATAGGCAAATGGCATGTTTTTCCATGTACAAGTTGATAGGGTGACATGCCTATGGTCGTTTTGTATGTGGTTTGGTAGGCCCAAAGTGCATCAGGGAGTTTGTCCATCCATCCCTTACCCATTTAGTCCACGGTCTTTTGCATAATATTCTTGATTTGATTATTAGATGTTTCTGCTTGACCGCTAGTTTGGGGATGATATGGTGTTGCTATGTTGTGACCAACTCCATGCTCCGCTAGGTACTCCCGAAAGGCCTTATCTATGAAGTGGGACTCTCCATCGCTTATGACCATCTGGGGTGTACCAAAGCAAGGAAAAATGATTTCATGGAACATTCTCTTGGCATGTTTTGAATCGGTAGCTCAACAAGGTATTGCTTCTACCCATTTGGACACATAGTCCACGGGCACCAAGATGTATTCATAGTTTTTGGACTTGGGGAATGGACCCATGAAATCAATCCCCCACTAATCAAAGAGTTGAACTTGGAGATTGTTCATGAGAGGCATTTCATCTCATGAGTTGATGTTCCCATGTTTTTGACATCGATGGCATCTCCTAACAAACTCTTTTGTATCTTGATACATTGTTGGCCAGTAAAAGCCACTTTGCCAGATCTTGGCATGTGTCCAAAATGCTCCATAATGTCCTCCGTATGGTGAGGCATGACATTTCTCCATAATCTTGGTAGGCTCAACCATAGGAACACATCTTCTCAACAATCCATTGGCTCAAACTCGGTATAGGTATGGCTTGTCCCATAGGTGAGAATGACTTTCATGGATCAACTTTCTTTTGTTCTCATCAGGTGGGACATAGCCCGCCACTATAAAGTTCACAATGTTTGCATACCATGGATCAAAGTCTCATTATCTTAAGCAAGGTGTCATCCCTTAGGTAGTCATTGATAGGCAGCTCATGTGTTTCCTTGAACTGAAGCCTAGACAAGTGATCGGTTACCGAATTTTCTACTCCTTTTTTATCTCTAATTTCTATGTCAAACTCTTGGAGTAGAAGGATCCATCGAATTAGTCGAGGCTTAGCATCTTTCTTAGTGAGGAGGTACTTGAGAGCAGCATGATCCGTGTAAACAATGACCTTTGCCCCCACTAAGTAAGATATAAACTTGTCTATAGCAAAGACAATAGCCAACAACTCTTTTTCAGTTGTAGCATAGTTGAGATGTGGTCTAGCAAAGGTTTTGCTAGCGTAGGATACGGCATAGTGCTTCTTATCCTTGGTTTCGCCTAAAATGTCTCCAACCGCAAAGTCGCTAGCATCACACATGATCTCAAAAGAATGATTCCAATCAGGTGGTTGGATGATTGGAGCTGAAATGAGTGCCTTCTTAATGATTTGAAAGGCTTCATGACACTTGTCACAAAAGGTGAAAGGTGTATCTTTAGCGAGGAGACTCGTCAGGGGTCTAGCGATTTGAGAGAAGTCTTTGATAAAGCGCCTATAGAACCCCGCGTGTCCCAGGAAGCTGCGAATGCCTTTCACATTCGTGGGACGTGGAAGCTGTTCAATCACTTCAATTTTTGCTTGGTCCACCTTTATCCCACGTTTGGACACCTTGTGCCCTAGCACTATTCCTTCCCAAACCATGAAATGGCATTTCTCCCAGTTCAAGACTAAGTGCTTTTCTTCACACCGCTGTAAGACTTCATCTAAATTCTCCAAGCAATCAGTGAAGGTTTTGCCATAGATAGTAAAGTCATCCATGAACACCTCCATGATTTTTTCGACCATGTCAGAGAAAATAGACACCATGCACCGTTGGAAGGAAGCTGGAGCATTGCATAACCCGAACGACATTCGTCGGTATGCATAAGTTCCATACGGGTATGTAAAAGTAGTCTTACTTTGGTCATATGGCCTTGGCTTGACTTCTTCTTCACGAAATTCATCATAGATGTCAGAGTAAGGGGTGTTTTCAAGGATTTTATCAAGGATGGCTTTCCCTTCACTAACGGATTTATGTGAGAACGGCCCTCCTAAAGAGATATCAAGGAAAAGGGCAGCTTCCTTTCTAAGGCCATGATGGAAGTGTTGTAAAAGGACATGGTCAGGTAAAGACAAATCTAGGCCAAATATGTTTAAACTTAAAAATCTTGCCCAAGCTGCTCCTAAAGTTTCCTTCTCTTTTTGATGAAAGGAAAGGAATTCGAGATGAAGAGTGATAATCCGAGAAATAGGAAAGAAAGCAAGACAAAATTTGTCTCGAAGTTCATCCCATTCTCCATTTACACTTTTTACGGTATGAGCATACCATTGTTTCACCCTCTTTGAAAGAGAGAACGGAAACAATTTCCATTTTAAGGATTCATGTGTCATGCCAGAAATATTCAGGCACGAACACAATTGCTCAAACTCCTAAAGGTGCACATACAGATTTTTGCCTTTCTTCTAGAGAAGGTTTGCTCTCAAACCATGGCTACGAAAGTAGGGCGAAGCTCATTGCCAGATATAAGGATAGGATGTGATGATTGTGGAGGCTCCAACAATTCATCCTTTGGAGCAGATAATTTATAGATGGGAGTGCAATCCATGTGGTAAAGATGAATATGGTGGTGGTAAAATAAAAACAAGGATACACGGACGAACTTGGTTTGAAACTAGCACAGCTGTCGTTCCTTGGCAACGGCGCCAGAAAACTTGTTGGCATTTGTTAACTCAAACAGATAAATCCGCAAGCGCATGGATACCGCTGTAGCTTTCACCCGAGAGTATTCCAAGGTATCGATTTTCATGGGGAACGTGAAGTGTACTAATTAGGGATCAAGGTTGTCCAATGATAAAGACAGAAAGATGTTTTTGTGGGTAGAGAGGAATTTCCTAAGGTTTTCTGGCCAATCTAAAGAATCAATGATCAAGTTACTTCAAGGTAACTCACTTCTGGACATCAGAACACTAGCCACGGACTGGGGTATGAAGGGGGTTAGGAAGTTCCAACTGCGGTCCTACAAACACCAACCCAAACGTGGTGGATTACGTCAGCTGTCAGGGCTGTCACCACCTGGGGCTACCACAAGCTCTTCGCAATGGTGTGATCCAAATTTGTATCTGAGTTTTTTTTGTAACGGCGAAAATTCAAATTCCTTTTCACGAGTGATTTTCGTTAGAACTATGTATATACTGTATATCCTCTTTTAATGTCCATTTTTTGGTATATCCTGCAAAACAATTTAGAGAACCAAAACTTGTGGAACAAGTTAGATAAAAGGCCTATCTTGCCCCAATATATTTTATTTGTCGTTATTTTAATATGCTCTGTCGGGCAAAATATTTGAGTTAAGGACCACCAACATCCATCGCTTGTTTGGATCCGCTTTGTGTATGGGTGCAAGATTCCGAGCTAGATCCGTCAGTTGAGCTCCCGCTAGTCAAACTGGCACTCGACATCTATCCAAACAAATCACATACAAAAACCCAAAAACTAGAAAATAGTAAAGAAGCGAAAAGATCAAAACACTAAACAGCATAAGTACACAAAAAGGAAATAAAAAAGCGAATAGAACAGAGTAAAGTCAAACCTGTCAGAAAGCTTGGCAAAGAGTGGAGTCCCAGCGGAGGCAAGCGAGCTATGGATCGATTCAAGCAAAAAGCCGAAAAGCGAAAGCTTACTTCGTGAGCTGGACCTGGAAGAAAGATGAAGGCGCACGGCCGATTCGGGGGGCCTTATATAGGCACCCACCGTGCAGCACGAGCATTGAGAAACCAGCGTGACGGTTCGCATAACCGCAGCGATGGTTCGCCCTCCAAGAAACAGTAACTATGGCACAAAAACAAAAAAAATAGTCAACCGTCTTGTAAAATAATAATAATAATAATAATAATAATACAAATATATACTCCCTCCGTCCTAAAAAAGAGTGTCGTTTTTTACTTTTAGACATCTTATTTGACCATCTGTCTTATTCAAATTTTTTGTATAAATATCATATATTTTTTTATGATTTATTTTATCATTAGAGATACTCTAATAATGATTTATTTATTTTATAATTTACACAAAAATTTTGAATAAGACGAACAGTCAAATACGATGTCTGAAAGTAAAAAACATCACTCTTTTCGGGGCGGAGGAAGTATATAATAATAATAAAATAAAATGCTTTGCAACCACCGCTGCAGATCTCCACCCTTCGCCGGGGACGGTGCCCGAGCCCCATAGCGCAAAAGGCACCCGCGTAAAGGGCAAGAGCCTCTTCGCGTGTTGCCAAGGGGCTAATGTTGGGGGCATGCCCCGTCTCTGGGCATCCCATGGAGCTCATCCACCGCCTCAACTATGCCCCGCTGGAGCAAATGGCATCTCGCACGGGCGAGATGACAGACGACAAGGGAATAAATGGTCTTGACCCATCGACGCACCTAACATTTTGTTCTAGTGAAATGGCAAGTACGATGTGGCGTGAGACAAGAGAGCTTGAGCCGCAAGGTCCTCATTCATCCAAGCGAAATGAGGGTAGTAGCTATCGCCCAGTTTCGTTGTGATCGTGCCCGATTCCCAATTTTGTCACGGCAAAATGGCGGGTCCAGCGATAAGGGTCCGCCTGGTGCAGCTCTTTTTGCTATGGCGAAAGGAGCAGCTCTGGCTTGGGTTTGCGCGGTCATGAGTTCTGAGTTGGCTTGAGCTATTCGCTTGGGCGAACCGTTAATGATTTGTTCAGTCATTTTTGCAGGTTTTGCCATAGGAGGGTCAACTGCCCATGTTTGACCAACAGCCTGGTTCGACTGGGGGCCACTCGGTTGGCTACAGCGGCGACAAGAGGCAGAGCCGATCGGTCCTCCTCTGGCCGGTGTCATCCGAGGTAGGCGATGACTCAAAATGGCGAACAAGCCCATGGCGGCAGGGAATATTCCTCGAATATGTAGTAGTTGCATGGGCATTCTTGTCCCATGAAAAGCCTACAGGCGTGTATAAATAGCCCACGTCTAGGATTGTAAAAACAGAGGATACAATATCAAAAAAATCATCCCTCTTGTTTCGCTTGTGCTTTTCATCTCATCTGGGTCCACTTCAAAGTCTGTTCACGGCGAACAGGTGTTCGAAGGCTTGGGCCTCGAACAACAGAGCACTTAGGTCTCAGGGATTCAGATGTCTTAGCTCATACCTTTAGATCGAGGAGCCCAGAGGGCTGCTGAAGACCCGTGCCTGCTTGGTGGAGATGCAGGCGAGGTGATGAGGGCAACGGTGGTGAGGACGCTGTTTGCAGTCCTTAACGACCAAATCCGACCGCCAATTAAGACACAAAAAGAGGAGAAATAAGTAATCTTGATCACATATGTATTTACTACTAACCAAGTTCGCATGTATTTGGAGAACGTTATTTTACAGGTCACAAACACAAATATATAGAATAATTCACCGAAAGACGCTTTCCGACGCTGATTTGCGCAAAGGAACAACGGAGACGACCATCAACTTAGTGCAAACCGGGCAAAACACCACAGAGCAGGGATCCATGTCCAGCCCATGGCCTGCCAGGAGAAGGCGGTGGCGAGTGGCCATGGTCAAGGGGCGGCTGACCCCAAGGGGCGGGCGACCCCCTGCCGGCCCTGCTCAGCCGCGTCTCGCTCTGGCGATGGCATGCTCCCATGCTGAGGTGGTGCATCCCATGCTTTCACGCCAAAGATAGATAGAAGCACGGCCTTGCTCTTGTATAAATAGAGGGGTAACCCTCCCTCTCTCAACACACTTCGGAAGCACACAACACAAGATACACAATGTAGCAAGAAGAGGAGGGGCTCCACTTTCATATCTTAGCTCTTTGGCTTAGGTTAGGGAGTGAGTGAGGAGCTCCATTAATGATTTAGTCCATTTACATTCACACACCCATTAGTTAATTAACATTAACATTACTACTGCTGGAACATAACTAAGTAAAAATATATGTTTTACAACTGTGGTGTGTGCTCACGCTAAATAAAACAACTGGTAGGGAAGACTCACACCGTCGTCGGCACAATGAATAAAATTTTGTACGCAGTGCGCTGTGCGCATTAGGACCTGTCTCCTTCAGTTACTAATAGAACTAGCAAGGAGGTATGTGGAAGTAGTGTGGGTGTCTGGATCTTTTTTCATTACATAACATTTGTATTTTTCTTGAAAATAATTTTGGCAAATAGTTTCCATTCTTTTTTATTTTACTATTCCCCATTGTATTCATTAGCATGAACTTTCTTTGGTTTAAAGCTATTGTTGTCTGTATTTGATTTTACTGTCTCGCTCCTATCCTATGGTTGTGTAATTTTTATGAATTCCAAATCAAGATAGTCTTTAGTTTAATTTTGGTGAGCTCCATTCCATGATAAATCCATTGTTAATGTCTCTCTCAAATTGTTCAATTGCTTGTACTTCTTCTACATTTAATTTGGATCATATATCGCGTCTTTTATGCCCTAAAAATTTGATGGATCCAATGTTGCTTATATTTGTTGAAGCCACTACAACCTCAAGTAGCCACTGGCCGCCCTTTTTCATCGTACCAACATTAATCAATGTCTAAAGCCCTCCCAAAGAAACTACCAAACCATGCCACTCTATCATACTGGCTGTATGTGGCACCATGTTTCATATTTATGGTGCTTGGACATGGTAAGGTTTTTTCTGCCAGTGTAATACATTTTTTGTTGAAACGCGAGTGTAATACATGGACATATTTACTAGTAATTATAAAATTCAATTCAATGGTGTTCGTTTTACTCCTTTTCCTGATTAATCTAAGTATTTTCTAGAGACTCTTGGCGTGGCTTCTTTTGAAAATACTATAATAACATAAAAGATTTTTTTTCTCTGTAATATGAGACCCAATTCCCAGCTGCAATGACCGGTGACCGTAATGTTTGGGGCACTTTGTGAAGGCTGTACAAACTTTCCGAACTATACAACTCCACTATCAGAACACTATCCATGTCATAAGACTACTAGGGACTTTTCTAGACACTTACTTTTCTATCTTCAACAACATCTTCACTACCTCCCTCATGGAAGGCCTAGACTGGCAAGCCACCTGCGTGCATGAAACTGCAAGGTCCAGCAAGCTCAGAGCCTTTTCTTGTTCATCTTCAGGCCAATACGTCATCTCCTCATCCATAAGGCTTATGATGCTGCAGCGATCTTCATGCTCCAGGTTAGTTCTCATCCATCTAACAATGTCAATACCATCGCCGAATGATGAATCCACAGGCGTCTTCCTGCATAGGAGCTCAAGTAGCACTACTCCATAGCTGTAGACATCACTCTTCTCAGTTAATCTTGTAGAGTATCCATGCTCTGGGTATACACATAATACGGAATGTGTCAATCCTGAAGTTCAAGTCGCCATGGTGATGTGATCAAACAAATATAGTATAAATTTTGACAGAACCTACCTGGAGCAATGTAGCCAAGGGTACCAATGATGGCAGACACTGTTGCATCGGCATTCTCATCACAGACAATTTTCCCCATGCCAAAGTCTGTGAGCTTGGGTACTAACTCTGCATCCATCAGTATGTTGCTTGACTTGACATCCCTATGAACAATCATGGGTACACAGTCATGGTGCAAATAGGATAGGGCTTGTGCTACACCAAGGGCAATCTGCCACCGCACCATGCAGCCAAGAGGCACTCGAGGCTTCCTTTCATGCAACAGGTCGAAGAGCGTTCCCTCGGGCATGTACTCATACAGGATTAGGCCGACACTACCACGAATGCAGTAGCCGTCCATCCTAACGATGTTCCGGTGCTTCACTATGTTTAAAATTTTCATTTCAATGGGGAATTTGCACTGGGACAGATCAACTGTCTTGACTGCCCAGTCTTTACCAAGTTTGCATTCTGTCCGGTACACTGTACCATGCCGGCCTCTTCCAATGATATATTTCTCACTCCAGTTGTCTGTTGCCCGAAGGATATCTTCATAGGTCAGGTCTTCAGGCAATTCCTCTGTTGTGTCCAGGCTACGGACAGAGGCATGACTTGCTGACAAGTGATGTGACCTCTTCACAATGTAGTAAACAGCACACAAACCAGCAACAATGATAGTAAGAGTTGACACTAGCAATGCCACAATAATTCTTGTCTTGCTGTAGTGTAGTTTCCCAGCAGATTGATTGTTGGAGCGATGAGCACAAGCCGACTCTACGCATAACTGAGGATTGCCCACAAAACCATCAGGTAACTTTGCTGCAAGCTTAGCCCAGCTTCCAGGGAGCTGACCAGATAGCTCATTGAACGAAATGTTCACAACCAAAAGTGAGACCATGTTGCTCAGTTGCGACGGGATTGGGCCGGACAATGAATTCATTGACAAGTCAAGCAGTTCCAGATCTTGAAGGTTGCCAAGGCTACTTGGAATTTGGCCGCTCAATTTGTTGTGGCTAATGTTAAGAGCTTTGGACAAGTACTGAAGGTTGCCTAGGCTGTGAGGAATTGCTCCTTCCAAACAATTGTCACCAAGCTGCAGCTCAATTAAATCCTGTGCTGCAGTGAAGGAGTCCGGTATTGTTCCCGTGAGGTTGTTTGCGCCAAGTAGAAGACTTTGCAGGCTAAGTGTTGTGATTTCTGCAGGTATACTTCCGTTGAGAAGGTTCTTTCCAATATCCAAATCGAGAAGATCCGTACAATTTCCTAATTCATGTGGTATAGGTCCAGTAAGCCTGTTTGACGACATGCACAGAGTCTCAAGCTTGGTTAAAGCACCGAGCTCACGGGGTATTGGTCCTGAGAAGAGGTTATTGGAAATATCAAGCATTGTTAGATTGTGCCATGAACCAAGGACAGCTGGTATCACACCATGGAGCAGATTACCACTAATGTCCATGTAAGACAGTCCTATGTTTGTGCCCAAATTTGCAGGTATGTTTCCAGTGATAAGATTGTTATTCAGAATTAACCTCTGGAGAGACTCACATCTCAAAATTCCAAGAGGTAAGCTTCCATTGAATTGGTTGTATCCAAGATCAAGAACGCTGAGCTGGCCTCCAGTACAAAGACCAGGTGGAATTTCCCCGTGAAAGTGGTTGCCGGTGAGGTCGACCTGAACAAGTCCAGGTGTAGTGTTCAACCCCAGGGCCTGCGGCAACACTCCAGTGAAGTTATTGCCGAACAGGGAGATCTCTCTTAGCTTCATCATTTGAGTGATCTCTGCAGGTAGCTCGCCGCTAAGGCTATTACTGTGGAGGTAAAAGTTCTGCAGTTGGCTAAGCTTGCAAATCTCCAGTGGTATTGTCCCGGACAGGCTGTTGTTTTGGAGCTGTAGCTCAACCAACTCCTGGCACTTCCCAATTTCAGGTGGAATTCTTCCAGAAATGCTATTGTGAGCCATAGAGAACTTCTGTAGCCTGCTAAAAGTGCTGACGAACACCGGAATTGAACCGGTGAAGTTGTTGCGATCCAAGTAGAGCATTGTCAGTGATTGACACTTCCCAATTGCATCTGGCACAGTGCCGGTAAACCCGTTATTAGACACCACCAATTGTTCCAGACTCATAAGCTTACCGATGCTCTGTGGCAGCTCCCCGACGAACTTGTTGTCGTCAAGGTAAAGCACCTGCAAATTCGGCATGGATGCATAGAAATCTGGCACCTTTCCGCCAATGCCGTTGTAGGACAGGTACAAGGTGGTGAGGTTGCCGCAGTTGGCGAGGCTCCGGGGAATCGCGCCCGAGAGCTGGTTGGTGTAGAGGCTCAGGTAGACGAGCCTGCACCGTGCGGGGAACTCTGGCACTGGTCCAGACAGATTGTTGCCGCTCAGGTCCAAGTAGCTGAGCGACGGGAGCGCGGTGAGCTCCGGCGGGATTGTCCCGGAGAGCATGTTGACGCTGAGGTCGAGGTACTCGAGGACCGGCGAGCCCGAGCCGGAGATCTCACCGGCGAGCGTGTTGTAGCTGAGGTCCACCTTCCGGAGCTGGCGCGAGGAGAGGAGCTCCGGGGGAACAGCACCGGTGAGGAGATTTTCGCGGAGGAGGAGCGTAGCGACCACGGAGCACGCCGTGAGAGCGGCGGGGACGGCTCCCGTGAAGCGGTTCCGGCTGAGGTCGAGCGCGGCGAGCGCCGGTAGAGCGCAGAGCCGAGGCGCGGACGCCGCGAGCGAGCCAGACAACCCCGCTCCGGAGAGGTTAACTGCCGTGACCGCGCCCGTGGCGGTGCACTGGACGCCCAGGAACGCGCAGTGGCTCGGCCTACTGGTGGCGGCGTTCGTCGCCCTCCACGACGGGCGGAGGACGCGCCGGGAAGCTGGTGGCAGGGACGCGATGAAGGCGCGCAGGACGGCCGCTTCACCGGCGCTTTGAGACGGCGCCGGCGTAACGGAGAAGGCGAGGGTGACAAGGAGCAAGAATGCGGCGGCACAAGACATGGGAGGGAGGTGCAGCATGCTGCCTTGAGCCTTGAGCCTTGGGGAGGAGGAGGCCGCTGCTGGTTTCTTGGGCGTGCCGCGTGCGGCGCTTTGAAGGGAGGAACGGGGACATACAGAGATGGCTGGGCCATGGCGGCTGCGGTTGTGGCGGGTCGGCTAGTGGAGGCAGCATCAGGGAATGGAAGTGGAAATGGGCCCCGCCGGATCGGTGCTGCTGAAAAGGAAGCTGTTGGTGTGCGGTGGCCACCGAGACAGGTGGCGGCGCACAGCAAATTTTGCGTGATTTGAGGAACGGCGGGCGAATCCGGTCTGGTGGTGCGGATGGAAGATGATGGCGTAGACGGCGTGGTGGGTGCCATTGGAGTTAGCACGCTGCACGGCTTGCGGGGTTGCGCGACGCCCTGAGCTGAGCGGCCTAGGTGGCGCGGCGTGGCGAGCCTTGCCCCGGCTGATCGACCTGGGTGGTGGCGCGGCCACACTCAGGTGCGGCGTCGCCACGTTCAGCAGAGTGGCGGCGAGCCCGTAAGCTTAGCTATCAGTCCTGTGGTTGCTTGTTCAGATGTCGCGAGCTGCGGCATGTTCTAGTTTGCTGCTGCTCCAGGAATTCGCTATAAAGAATTACCCGATGTGCAAGCGGGCGCATGACTGATGATACTGCCCAAGTGTTTGATGTAATGTCGTAGCAAAATACCATTGCTGCTATATAATCTGTGTGCAAGCCTTGGATAATTTGTATGGTTTTGTTATCTAGATATTAAGATAAAAATTGTTGCTTCAAGTTAATCTATTATAATCCCTCTAATGTTTCTTGGTTTTGGTCCGTGTTTAGGGATGAAAACTGGATCGGATCTGAACGGTTATCGTATATGGGTAGGAATCGGATATTGTTGTCTATATCATATATGTATCAGAAATTTAACTTTAAGTATTCGGATATGGATAAGATATAGATATTAAATGTCTAGATCCATATACGGACTATCCAGGTGGATTTTAACCCTTTCACGACCGACAAATATCCGATTTTCATTTCTATATGTATTGATGGAACGGAGGAGCATGTTTGTATGTTTGAAATGGCCATAAAGTAGCTTACTATGGATCCTAGCTGATGATTTGCACATACAAACAATAAATACTCAAATATTCCTTTTATATTGCCAATCTAAATAGCTATTCCAAATATTCCTGTTCACTTTAGCTTTTTTGCAGCCAAAAACAGCAATCGTACAGTGCTAGTAGAGAGGCATTACAGCAGCTCCGGCTGCAAATAAGTGACATAGCATAAGCATGTAGCTGAGTGACGGCTAAATTATTAGCCTTCCTCTTGGAAAGTGACGATAGGAATTTGAATCGTATCTGTTAATAGGCAAAAACCAAAGAACTCGTGACCAACCATCGTGTTACCACTACACCGTACGCTCACTTGTAAGCATATATATATAGGATTATGTTTTTTTATATAAATATTTCGTAATCTTGTATTGCGCTCCCTCTATTTCAAATTATAAGTCGCTTTGATTTTTTTGTATATCTATTTTGCTATGCATCTAGATAAATAATATATTTAGATACATAGCAAAATGGAAGAAAGCAAGACAAAATTTATCATAAAGTTGATCCCAATTTCCATGTACGCCTCCAACGGTATGAGCGTACCATTGTTTTCCTCTTTCTAAAAGGGAGAACGAAAACAATTTCCATTTAATGGTCTCTTGTGTCATGCCAAAAAAATTAGACAAGAACACAAGTGCTCAAATTCCCGAAGGTGGGTGTAAAGATTTTCGTCTTCTCACCCAGAGCAAGGTTGCTCCCGAACCATGGCTATAAAAGCAGGGCAAAGCTCATAGCCGTCTATAAGAATGGGATATGATGATGGTGGAGGCTCCAACAATTTTCCCTTTGGAGCAAAAAATTTAAAGATAGGAGTGGAATCCATGTGGTAGGGATGGTGGTGGTGGTGGTGAGGTGCATATGATGGTGGAAAAAAAGAAAAAGGATACACAAACGAACTTGGTTTGATTCTAGAACAGCTACCATTCCCCGGCAACGGCGCTACAAAGCTTGTTGGTATTTGTTAACCCAAATAGATAAATCCGTAAGCGCACGGATACCACTGTAGCTTTCACCCAAAGTATTCCTAGGCATCGATTTCCATGGGGAATGAGAAGTGAACTAGAAAAGATCAAAGTCATCCAAGGATAAAGGTAAAAAGGTATTTTTGTGGGTAGAGAGGGGTTTTCTAAGGTTTTCCCAAGACAAACTAGATAACCAAGGTTCAGGTTTACTAAACTCACTTACTTCAGAGCAGCAGTTCCTTTCCGATCCTCGAAAAAACTAAGAAGGGGTGATCGGGGTCAGGCCACGAAAAGCTCTACGAAAACACCAAACCAAATGTGGTGGAATACAAAGGCCTGGTTAGAGCTGTCACCTCTGGGGCTACCACAACTATCCGTAGGTTTGGGCACAAACTCAGGTAAACTCTATCTTAGACACCACGTATATGCTAGCGATTACTACTCTAGTTTGGATCCTTAGACTAGAGCACTCGGTCGAGTGGAATTCCCGTAAGTAAAGTGAAGTAAAACTTGAACTTAGTCAAATAGTGAGCTTGAAAATACCAAAACAAAACCTAGATATTACTCAAGTCGAGTCGACTCCATAGAGGTACAAAGTTGAGTAGGATCCGATAGACCCGGCACCTCCTCCGCTCTATTCCTCTCTTCTCTTCCCTTTTTCTCTATTACAACTATGTTGGAACACCTAGAGGGACACTACTACTAAAAATATGAAGGAATGCTCAAATGTAGAGTGTGTCTTGTGGGAGAGCTCCACCCCCCTACTTATACTAGTCGGTGCTCGGTCTAGAATTGTTAGTTGAGTGGGCTCTCTCTTGTTTCTTGCTCGTGTGGATCTGCGTTATGCTTTCTCTGGTGGCGCATTTTGACTACTTTTCCATGTTTTCAAGATACATCCTCCTGCAAATTGAATTATCACCAAAACTTATGGAATTTGTTAGTTATAAACCCTAATACTAAGTTTGGTGTTTATATGGGAGGATTTTATTCGGGAGTTGGTAGTTATTTTTAGGTGTTAAGGACCACCAACAATGGCCAGCGTGCACAATTTGTGTGAACCATTGCACACCTCATGCCACGCCACCGCTAGATCCAAAGGCAAGGGCATGCTTTCTCACTTCACTAATGGATCTTTGTCAGATTATTTTCCTCTTTATATCTCGTTAGTAAGGAATGGATCTTTGTTGCAAGCTCCTTGAAATGGAGGTGGCCCCCCCCAACTAGAGGAACGCAGTGGCCAGCCTCACAGATGATCTCCTTCTCAACATTCTCCACCACCTCCTGGGCCGCTCCTTGCGCTCCTGCAAATGTGTCTATCGCTCCTGGAAGCACCTCATCTCCAACAACCATCAGGTGCTGCCCCAGACTATGGCTGGCTTCTTCTATGACACTGAGAACGGCAAGCGAAACTTCACCAGCATCACCAGTGAACACCCCCCTGACTTGTCCTTCTTACCCTTCCTCAAGGACAATGTAGCTGTCTCAGATTGCTACAACGGCCTTGTTGGTATTTCTTAACGCAAACAGAAAGATTCCGCAAGTGCACGGAATTATCGTTGTAGCTTTCACCCAGAAGTATTCAAGGTATCGTATTTTCCATAGGGAACGGAGGTACTTCTTTGAGCTAATTCATCCAAGGACAACACAAGGGTAAAGTTGGCTAGGGTAGAGATTGATTCCTATGGTTATATGGTCTATGGACAGATAATGCTACTTCTACTTGCTTACTTCGAGCACCGGGTTGCACCTGGTTTGCTAGGCGATGCTGGCCTGTAGCTCTATGTCGTACCCGGATGTGGGGGATTACAAAGGATGGACAGGGCTGTCACCACCTGCCGCCTACCCCTCAACCGTGGAGTATGAGGCAAACGAAGGTAGCTTCCAGCCTAGACATCACGTCTATGCTATTGACTACTACTCTAGCATGCATAGGGTTATCCATCTTTATCAGGGCCCTCTACTAGAGCATCCACCATAGGGACGGACGATGAACCCGCAAACAAGTAAGAGTAAAGCTTAACTAATCAAAAGACTTTATAATCAAAAGAACCACAAACACTCACTTAGCGGGAGAACCTGACGAAGTATAGCACAGGTGTTTGTTGAGGTACAAGGCAGGGAGACACCGATAAGTCCGCCACTTCCCTAAACTCTCTCTCACATCTCTCCCTATCCAAGTCTACAAGCTAGCTAAGGCCTAAGCCCTTTGGAGTGATGCTCTTGTGGTGTTGTTGTAGAGGGGGGTGACCCTCTATTTATACAAGGAGTAGAGGTGGTGCAGCAGCTATTCTTGGCGTGTCCCTAGCTTCCACCGCCTCAGCATGTCCACATGCCACTGCCTGTCGAAGGGGTGGACGAGAGGAGCTGTAGGAGGGTCGGCCGCCCCCTAACCAAGCCGCCTCGCCACCGCCTTCGCGTGGTGGGCTATGGGCTAGACCTGGATTACTCCTTGGTGGGTGCTTTGCCTGATTGAGTCAAATTGATTGGTGTCTCCCTTGTTCCTTTGCTCAAATCAACGTTGAAAAGCGCCTTTCATTGAATTTCTCCCTGTATTTGTGTTTATGTCCTGCAAAACAATATTCTCCAAATACATGTGGAACTAGGTCAATAGTAAATGCATATGTACTTAAGTTTGCTAGTTTCTCCTCTTTTTATATCTTAATTGGCGGTCGAATTTGGTTGTTAAAGATCGCCAACAGCCCCCATCCTATGCTGGTGCCTTGGGGCTACTGGATACCGCTATGTCTTCTACAATCCAATGATCTAGAAGTTTAATATACTGCCGCCTAGCACCCATGATGTTGGCCATTCTATTGGTGAGGCTCACTTGGGGTTCGATTCGATAGCCTCCTCACACTTCCATGTGATTGAATATGTGGATGTCGATGGTTTGTGCGCAGGTGTGGAGATCTACTTATCTGAAACTGCGGTATGGATATATAAAGAATCTCAATGGGATGAGGATACTGATGTGACATTTTCAAGATCACCAAGTGTGTTTCTTAACGGTTGTCTGAACATTATGGTGGACTCTGGGGATACTCTAAGATACTTGTTGTGGATATGGAGGAAAACACATGGAGGAAAATTGATAGGCCTAGAGGTTTTCAACACTCCATGCATCAAGCTCAGGGTCACCTGTGTGTATGTACTGTTGCTGGTCCCAATGATTCCAAGCTTTTAATCTAGATCCTTCAAGACTATGGTACTAATAATTGGACATTGAAGCATACGGTCAACACACGAATCTTGTTTAGAAGGATTAATATTAAATTTGGTTTCATAGATTATATTGACGATTACACAGTGATTATAGTTCACCCAGAATGTAATTTGATTATCTTTACCGAGGAGGATAGAACAATCATCGCATATGACATGGACCACATAAAAGTTTGTGTCCTCCCTGCCCGGGTCTTTTGGTATGGTATTCATAGCATTAAACAAGAGTTCATCTGTAGACCATACTATCTTCCTTATGTTCCCTTGTTCTTAGATTCATTAGCAGAGCAGTAAATAAAGCTACATTTGATGTATCTCTTTGTCATGCATTTTAAATGGACCAATGTTGTTTGCTTGTCTATGGACAATGATGGATGTTGTCATTATTTTAGCTAAACCAGTGTGCCATCTTTGTTTTGTTTGCAAATTGAATTATTTATTTGGTGCACACATGCGTTATGGTGGTGTTACAATAATATTTCAACACCAATGGCTCCTCTGCTTGGCTTTTAATAGAGGGATGTGGTCACATGTTCTGTCTTATGCTTGGCTTTTAATTTAATTTCTCACAAAAAATGTAATGTGAGACTTGATTGGATGAACTCTGTTATGCGATGAATCTAGAATTAGACATCAATTATCGGTGGTGTGACAGCTCCTGTCGCCATTTCATACGGTGATTCAGCGTTAGTAGCGCAAAGAGTACTGTAGTATAACACTTATATTAAATTATGGAGTAGTTTCCTATTCACTCTCGCAATAGAAAATCAAAACCTAACTAATTCACTCTCACATGTAAAGAGTGAATTAGTTTCCTATTCCAAATGCCTTTTCGAACAAAATAATTTTCACAGCGAAGCCTACAATCCTTGCTATAAAATAGAGTCCTTTGTTCCCATCCTTTTGGAAGCAGTCGCTGCCTACGCTAGGAAGATCGTCGCGCACCTGTGTGGCCAGTGGTGGCGGCCACTTGTTGCACCACCACATCGTTTCGTGGATCACTTTCGCGGTCACCTCGCAGCACAACTGACACCCCTTGTTGCTTAGCCGCCTACTCATTGGTCCGCCACCACCGCCTACGATTCCTCCTCTCCCTCGACCTGTCTTATGTACCACCTCACAGTGTCATCATCGCCGCATCGCCATTGTGCCTATAGAGGAATATACTAACTAGATAGGCCGCCACATTGTGCCCGCCATCGGCGGTGTGGGTGAGATAGTCGAGGCATGGCCGGGGGCTGTGGTTTTCCATGAATATGGTTTGTATCCTGGTGAGCAAGCAAGCCTTTGGATTGTCAACTTGGGTCAACCTAGCAAGGAGGGCAAAGTAGTTTACATGGTCATTCGATGACCTCGACCGTCGTCTGCACCGATCCACTGCCACATACCAACTGATGGTGGGGTCACCACAGATGTGGCGCATGGACAAGCACATCACTCGTAGGCTATGGAGGTCGTCCATGGGCCGCTCCAAGGTCGCAGCGAGGTGGCCGACGATCGTAATTTGCACCTTGGTAGGGAGCACCATCAGCGACGTGGGGTGCCGTCTCCCCGCCATGATTGCCGACGTGGATGGAGGTACGGCGTGTGGATGGCACGATGTACATTGATTGAGGAGTTTTTTTTGGGGGGAATTTGATTGAGGATGAGTTATTATGATGAACTTGTTTCCTGGTTATTTAAAGAGTATCATCCGGCCACGCAGTGCACTGTGCCACTTTATCTTGGACGTTGGACACAATCTCAATGGCATAGCCCACAACATCGCTGTTGGGTATGGCATGTTCTTATGTGTGAATCGCACTCCTAATTGATGCCCATTGTGGTGGTTGCTTTTCCAATGTTTTTGAACGCTTTGGGTACACTGCCAGGCGAAGCGACGTGAAATACGCGCCTTGGGAACTCGACGTTGCCATGCAAATGGTCGTCATTGAATGGACATGTTGGGTACACTGTGAGGCGAGGCAGCGGGAAATATGTGGCTAGGGAAGTTGACATTGCCATGCAAATCATCGCCATTGCTTCGTATAAGAAGGGGGTACGGTGTGTTGCTTTCTCCACTCTAAACTTGCAAAATTTTGCAGTTGATCTTCTCTTTCTTTCTTCCACTTCCTTCGTAAGCATGGAAGGCCACAGTGACTCCGAGAGAAAAAACTCATATTTAGACGAGGCTGAATTCGAAGAGAAGGAGAGCAAGATCCTACTCGACCTCTCCAATGGAGGTGTCAGCTTTCGTGGTCGTGGCGAGGGCAACTTTGTGTGCCCTTTTTGCCACGGCAAGAAAGTGCCATCATGGAGTCTTCGTGAGTTGCTGCAGCACACCAATGGGAAGTCTCACAGAGGCGAGGGGATCTCTAGGCCAGAGCATAGTGCTTTGGCCAAGTATATCCTGAGCAATGATGCCATGGCCTGCAACAGTGAGCTTGGTGGAGATGGGGGTTGTGGAGGCAATCATGCGATGAAGGCTCATAGGGACAAGCGCCACACAGCCAATAGGGCCGATAAGGAAGCGTGCAAGGACAAGGTACTGAAGAAATAACTCTGTGTGATGATGTTTTTTGTGATCAACCTTCTTTCAATTTTTTAAGTTACTACGTAGTTCCTGTCACCAATTGAAACTAACTATATTTTAATTAACACAGCGGACTAAGCGCCGCATGGGAAAGGGCCCCTACTACAAGCCTGACAGAAGGCCCAACGAAGAGTCATCCGCATCCCGCTGAAACTAGTCTTGTAGTAGGATTTTTATTTTATGTACTAAATTTTTAGCGTATAATATGTATGTTTTATTTAGATGAAATATGAAATGTTCTTAACTTATGTATTTTTTGGGATCTTCCTTATCTTTGTCGCGATGTTTTTTTGTGTGATGGGGAAGCGGTCTTCTATGACCAGTACTGTGATGGTAGCCCCCAAGCACCTTATATTTCACGACCGTATTTCACGTCCGTCATTAGGTGATATTCATAACATGTAACCACCACCGCCGACAGCCTTCACTGTCGCTTCTAGATGGTTAGGATGGCACCACTATCGTCAATTTCCAAGACCGCCCAAGTCTCCCGCTCGTATTTACAAAGTTTCACTCAAATTTGCATTCCTGTGGCTCCTACTTTAGCTTACAAAGACCGCTTCCCCACCATGTCTGCCTCCTCCTTAGTGCTACTATTCGCCAACACCGCCAATCACCGCTGACAATCTAGTGCTCAGCGCCACGGCGCCGGTAGTCGGTACGCCTCACCGGCCCACACAGATGCACCGGTGACCAAGGTGGTACTCACCGCCATGCCCGCTCGAGCTCATTGCTACAAGATCCAAATGTATGGGTAATGCTTTCACACTTCCCTTATCCATGTTTCTTGGATTTTTATTCCCTGCTTCACTCATGTAATAAGTAGGAAGCAAGCTTCCATCTGATTAGTGTGTGTCTGCCACTCCAGCAGATCCTTGTCAAGATGGAGGAGGTCCCCAACAAGATGAAGGGAGTGGGCATCCTCACAAACCATGTCTTGGTCCTCATCCTCCACCGCCTCATTGCATGCTCCTTGTGCAGCTGCAAGTGTGTCTGCCACTCCTAGAACCACCTCATCTCGGATGCCGAGTACCGAAAGGAGCTATCCTAGATTGTTACCGGATCCTTCTATCGCACATGGAAAGGCAAACGCCACTTCACCAGCGTCACCGGTGAACACCCGCCTTATTCTTCTTGCCCTTCCCCATTCACGATGTTGTCATCTCAGATTGCTGCAGCGGCCTCATCCTCTGCTGGTGTTTTGGGTGTCGCTATGTTGTCTGCAATCTGATGATTAACAAATGGTTGCTACTGCCAGATAACCTCTGTTCTTATGGCGAGGCTCGCTTGGGGTTCGATCCAACAGTCTCCTCACACTTCCATGTGTTTGAATATGGGAAGATGAGGGTGGGTGAGTCTGTAGGTGTGAGCACCTACTCATCTAAGAGTGCATCTTGGATCTTTAAAGAATCTAAATGGGGCGATGGTATTATAGTATCCACATATGCGAGAAGTGTGTTTCTTAATGGTTTTATGCACTGGCTCGAGTTCTCCTAGATCGTTGTTGTTGATATGGACAAAAAGACAAACAAAAATACAAAAGCCACGTGGTGATGCAATCTCCATCCATGAAGTCCAAGGTCAATTGTGTTTATGTACTGCTGATATTTACACTATGACTCACCTTTCAATCTGGATCCTTAAAGACTATGGTAGTAATAGATGGACATTGAAGCATACGGTGACCACACTAGAGATATTTGGACAGAAATATATTGAATTTGGTTACGAGGTTTGTGATGCGGAGTACAGAGTGATTGCAGTTCACCTTGAATGAAATTTGATTTTTCTTGTTGGGGAGGACAGAACACTGCTTGCATATGACATGAACCACAAAAAATTCCATGTCCTCCCTACACGGGTCATCCGCTGTCCTAGACCTACCTAGAGTCTATGTATCGATGGACCTCACTATCTTCCTTATGTTCCCTTATTCATGGAGTCATTAGCAGAGCAGTAAAGGTGCATTTGTTGTATTTTGTTTGTTTAGGTATGTAATTGTTTTGATTCTATATATAGGCCAATTTGGGCTTACTAACTAAAGGAATGGTGTGGTCAATATCATTAATTCTACTGCTTTGTGCTGGTTGAGTCTGAGTGCTTTTGAACAATTTTCTTGCATTGGCTAAGGGAGGAAGAAGAGGGATTCCATGGTGCATTGGCTACCAATCCGAAGGATGCACTAATTATATTCATTTTTTTCCTAGCAGGCAGGAGTGCCACATGGGAGGAGCACAACTTCGTTTTATGTAAGTCTATAGAGATCAGTACATTTAGTTTGCAATCTATGTACCACTTGTGTTAGGACATCAGTTAAGAAAGATATTATGGTAAGCATCCATTGTTATTGTAAGAACATGGTTTATGGATGTAATGATTATATCTATATGCTTTGTGTTCAGTAAGCTATTTTATTGTTTTGTTATCAGCACCACCGTTGGTGGTGCAAACGTCCAACACCGTCGCTATACGTATTATGTGGCAGGGATCAAAAGTGTATCATCAAAGGCAGATCATGGTGCAAGGCAATGGTGACCATGACCTTTGTACTGACGGTTCATACGCTGAAGCGACGGTAATGTTTACCTCTACATATGTCTCGGCCGTTAAAGCAACAGCGAATCTGCACCGTAGATTGTCGGGTCGAAGTACAAGGCAATGGTGTCTGACCACAACATAGGCGGTTGATGTGCCCACACGACGGTGATGATAGACTCCACACAGGCAGATCATTTGCTAATGCAGCGGTGTTAGTGTATACCCACACAGACGGGTCATGCTCTAATGCGACGGAAGTAAGGACCATATCATGGATGGATCATAAGCTAATATGGTGGTGTAGTGTACACCACAGTCAGTCTCACAATACGGTTGCAATGGGGGTCACTATGTGGTTGTGAAAGGTCTGAGTGTAGTAGTGAGTGTGCCCTTCTCTTTTCCCCATGGTCGAAGATCGATAAGCCCTTCTCTTCTTCCCTGTGGCTGGCGGCCCATCACCTTTTGCTCACAACTAGCACCCATTCATAAGATTTCAAAAGCCAATTTAATAGTCATCCAAACAATAGAATTTGAAATGCGGCTAATTTCAATACCAAGGCTGACTTAGTATGGGTCCCAATTCAATTTTATATCCCCGAATCTCTATATCCAAATGACCCTACAGGACAATAAAATCCTGTTATGACATAGAACTGAAGCCAAAATAAGATTCAGTGCATACTCATTAAATAAATATTGTGTACATGAAAATCTATGATATAACCATTGGCACCACCACCATATGCACTCAGCCAGTATATTTTCATCAACCTCATTATTCACACAATTTCATTGCTTTAACACAACTAGGCTATCAGCAATTTGGTCCCATATCATAAGCTATCCTAGCTTCCCCTATCAAGGCAGCATGGGGCAATACTAAAGCAATTCTAGGCGCAAGTATTGGAGTGAAGAGAACTTCCTGCTAGTACGTGCATGGTTGATAAATTCAAATGATCTAGTTAAAGGCAATAAACAACAAATTTGATCACTATTGGAAGGAAGTCACTAGATAATATATTGTTAGAATCTGATACCCCTAGTTATGCACATCAGCCCTTGGATCTTAAAAAAAGTGTTGCGAGTATGACACAAGCTTGAACCGTATCAAGAACAATGTAATCGAATTGTGTACAAAACCCAAGATGATGAAATTAAAGCAACCATGACAAGATATAGGGATTTTGACAAAGCCGACCATGAATTCTATTAGCATAACTCCAAAAGAATATAAGTGACTGTCGCTCTCTCATAACCCGATTGACCCTCTAGGACCCACTGATTCTTGCCTATACAAGAATCAAGTACGATAGAACTGTCTAGCCTAATCCTCTTGAACACTCCTAATTGCTTCTTATAAGCCTTAGATGAGACCCTTGTGTTGGTTTGGTTGATGCCTATGGCCTCTACCCCTTGTTTATATAATCCCCTCCTTGGCCCCCATACATGCAAGTAGGAGTCCTACTCCTAATAGGATTCTACACTCAAGTCCTAAGAGAACTAGAAGTCCTAATAGCATAGCTCTATCGAGTCCTATTACAAGTAGGATTTGAGTCACCACACAACAATCTCCACCTTGACTCTAATCCTTTAATGTCATCATGTGTAGGGTCGAGATGATGAAATAGAGGGGGGGTGAATAGTCCTTTCTAAAAATTAAACGCGCCAGTAACCTGAAACAAATGCGGAAATAAAACTATCGATCTAGCCAAGACTACAACCCTCTATCTAAATTCTCTAACACCTTACAAAGATACTAATTAAGCAACTAAGGTGTCGTGCTAGCTAGAGCTCACCTAATCAATTCTAGAAGCAAGGTTACACAAACCTATGCCAAACCTATGCCACTAGTACTTCAAGCACGGGGAAGCTCCTACACAAACTAGTAAGCAAAAGCACAAAGCTCCTAAGCTCACTAGCAATGCTCAATAACAAGGCTACACAAGCTAAATTAGAGAGCGCAAATTACTTAGATAAAACAAACTAAGTAATTTAACTAACAAGGTTACTAAAACCAAATTAGTTATGCAAGGAAGCTACTTCTATGCTACACAAGCAAGAAGACAACTAGCAAGCTACACAAGCTAACTAATTATAAGAGCAACTACATAAGCACAATATATGAAATATAAATACAAGCTTGTGTAATGGGGAATGCAAACCAACGGGAAGAAAAGGATGACATGGTGATTTTTCTCCAACGGGAAGAAAAGGAATGCAAACCAACACGCTAGTCCCTGTTGTATCGACCGCTCACTTGGTGGTTTGGCGGCTAATTGGCATCACCCGTCAAACCCACACATTGGGCACCGCAAGAACCTACCCACAAGTGAGGGTAGCTCAATGACATGCTCTACTAGTGTTGCTCTTCGCGGCTCCCGCGGGGTGAGCACGGTACCCCTCACAAATCCTTCTCCGGAGTACCGCACAATCTTCTTGCATGCTTCACGATGGAGAACTTGCCACCAAGCCATCTAGGAGGTGGCAACCTCCAAGAGTAACAAGCAGCACTAGCTTGCAACTCGAACACCTAGTGCCACTCGATGCAATATCACAAAGTAATCGCACTAGAATCACTCACTCGTAGTTGATTCGCACTCTTGCAAGCACAAGTGAGTTAGAGGGCATCCAAGCACTCCTACACAAGCCACGTAGGCGTGAGGGTGCTTAGCAACCAGCCCAAGGCCAGCTAGTGCTTGGTTATATAGCCCCTCAAACAAATAGAGCCATTATACCCCTTCACTGGGCAAACTGCACAATGATCGGACGTCCGGTCAGCAACGTCCGGTCGCTCCTAGACAACCACATGTCCCGACCATTTGAAAATAGCCATTGCCACCAATGGCAAGCTCACTCGCGTGCCTGACAGCAGGATCGGATGTGCCTGCTTGACATGATTGGACCCACCTCTGCTAGAGTTCGATCGGTGTCAAAAACTACATCGAGAGCTCCCGGACACGATCGAACGTGTCCAGTCAAGTGTGACTAGACGCGCCACCGCATCCGCTTGCACCACCGCCTCTGTGCCGTCCTATGAACAGTGCCAACGCCATGTCAGGTCATGCCCCTTGGCCAGCGTCTGGTCGCACCTGCACAGTAGGCCAAGACCAGGGTTAGCCGACTGAACTCTCCCGGTGTGTCCGGTCGTAGAGTCTGGTCGCGCCCTTAGCGCCACTCAAGAGCCAGGGTTTGCAATAGGACTCTAAATGCAGAGTCCGGTCAAACCAGCACTAGAGTATGATCGCCCTGCTCTCCTTCTTTTCTTCCCCAAGTTGATCCAAATCAACTCCAACAACTTCTCCTCTGCAAATGTGCCAACACCCCCAAGTGCACAACACCATGTGCTTGTGTGTTAGCATTTCACAAACATTTTTCAAAGGATTATCACTCAATTGACCACGCCTCTCAATCCTAGCAATGGTGTAAAGTTAGATCACTCGAGTGGCACTAGATGATCGATATGCAAACAAGTTTGCCCCTCTTGATGGTATGGCCATCTATCCTAAACCCGGTCATAAACTTCTCTACACACCTATGATCCGTGAAATGAAATGCCCTATAGGTTATACCATTGCCTTGCGCATTCCATTCCATCTCCTCCAATGTCAATGCAACACATGCACCAACATGATCACAAATGATATGATCCACTTCATATCATCACATGACCATATTGGTTCATCGATCTTGACTTCACTTGCTCTTCACCATTGCTTCGGTCCATCGGCGCCAAGTCGTCACTCAACTTGCCCTTCACACTTGCTATTGGTCCATTAAGCCAAGTCTTGTCTTGATCTTCTCCACCTTAGTCACATGACTCAATGTCATGTCTCATATACAATGAGCTCCTTCATCACATGTATGAGCCTTGCAGCAAATCCAAGCCATCTTCACTGTCATGGCATGAGTTGCTCACACAAGTGTACCTATGGACTAATCTCCTGTGTATCTCACATTTAAACACATTAGTTCACCTAGGTTATCACTCAATTACCAAAACCAAATTAGGGACCTTTCATCGTGCTTCTCCAATTCGCTCCAAATTGACTCCTTTTTATTTATACTCCCACCTTGAGAGTTCCCTAACCACAGGGGCTCATGCACATTACCACAATGTGCATGTTAGTTCTAGGTTGGAGTGCCCGAACCGTCCAATGGAGAGCTCTTTTGTTGTGTAGTTTGGATAACCACGCCACCTTCTCCTATGGCCCTCCATGCCATAGCTTTGTACTGCCTCCAAGCTCCACCTGCTCATTGGTATTGCGTGGTTTGTCCTACCACGTCTTCCTTTTCCAATATATAGCTCCCAGCTTTGCCTCTATGACTATTAGATTTTGCAATTATCCTTGTAGTTTTGCACTTGACCGCAATTGAGATTGAGTACCTGTCATTAGCGAGACAAATTCCTTCAAATGATCAGGATATTTATCGAACTTCCTCATGGTTGCACCACCCATAAGATTTCCTATCACTCGGTATCCTCCATTAATCCTGATACTTTTCATAATTACTTGCCCTTTGCAAGTAACTAGCATAACTCCACCTTGAAGCAATAAGCCAACCTTGGAGTTCTAGTGACCTCACATATATTAGATTCTTCTTCAAGCTCAGGATATACTGAACTCCCGTTAGTATGCAATGTGTTTCATCATGCATCTCCAATGTAACTGTTCCCACCTTAGTGACTGCATATTCCTTATAATCCGCTAAGTGAACAGTTCCATTCATCGGGTGTAGAGATCCTTCGTCAAACACCACCCTCACCGAACATATATGATCTCCCTCATCGAACATATATGGAAGCAACTCCCCAAATCTAAAATCCAATCATGAATAGTACCTTGTTGACTGATGATAACTAAATTACTTTCATCCTCACTTGCCCCTGAGCATGCTCCTCTCATAGTCTTCAAACATGGATAGTCCTTTATCATGTGACCCTCCTTTTCACATAGATAGCAAGTACATTGTCCCTTGCTCTTGCCTTTCTTCTTTCCATGATTCTTGACTTTTCCTGCTCCACTTAAAACAGTCAAAGCTTGATCACCCGAGAATGAAGATTCTTCTTCAAGGACTCCGCCTCCAATAGTTATGTGACTATCTCGTTGAAGTTGAGACTGGCTTTTCGATGAGAATATTCATCACCAACTGCTCCCACGATTGTGGTAAGGAAGAAGCCAGTATGATGACCTTATATATCATTCTCCTCAATTTCTCATCCACACTAACCAGCTGTGTGACAAGCTTGTTGAAGATATTGAGATGGTCTACAAATCGTGTACCTTGCTCCATGCGTAACCTAAATAGTTGACGCTTCCCTACCCACCGATTTGTTAGCGACTTTGCCATATACAACTCTTCTAGTCTCTTCTATAATTTCCTTAATGAATTTTACTTGCTTACCAAGTACTTTACCTCATCGGAGAGACATAGTTGAATTATACTGACATCCTTTCACTGTATCACCTTCCATTCTTCATCGGTTGTCTTGTCCGGTTTGGTGCCCTCAAGAGCATCAATCAATCCTTGTTGGACAAGCACATCTTGTACCATGCATTTCCACACACTAAAATTCCCTTTGCCATAAAATTTCTCTACTTGTATCTACATCCCTGACATCATCTTAATTTCGTGCTTCCTAGCCCTATCAACCTTCTCAAAAAATTAATTTAATCTAACCTTGGCTTTGATACCACTTGTTAAAATCTGATACCCTAGTTATGCACAGCAGCCCTCGGATCTTTGAAAGGATGTTGCAAGTATGACACAAGCTTGCACCCTATCAAGAATGTTGTAGTTGAATCATATAGAAAACCCTAGACAACAATATTGAAGCAACCATGACAAGAGATTAGGATTTTGGCGAAGCCGACCGCAAATTCTATATGCACAACTCCAAAAAGAGTACAAGTGATTGACGCTCTCTCACAACCCTAGTCGACCCTCTAGGACCCACTGATTCTTGCCCTATACAAGAATCTTGTGTAATAGAACTATCTAGACCAATCCTCTTGATTGAGTGCTCCAAAATTGCTTCTTATAAGCCTTAGATGAGACCCTTGTGTTGGTTTGGTTGATGCCTATGGTCTCCACCCCTTGTTTATATAGTCCTCTCCAAGGGCCCCATACATGCAAATACGAGTCCGACTCCTAGTAGGATTCTACACTCAAGTCCTAATAGAACTAGAAGTCCTAATAGCAAACCTCTATTGAGTCCAATTACAAGTAGGATTTGAGTCACCACACAACATCTCCTAAGGATTGTGAAGGTAAGTGACGCTATGCCATTGGATTAAGTATGCACCCTGGGGTGCAAAGTTCAATTCATGTTGGAATATAATGAAAAGTACACATGGCAATGGTTAATTAGATGAGCAAATACTGAAAGAGCCCAATCAGTTTTCAAAAGACAACACTGACAAAAGCCATTCGCATGTGAGAAGACCTAAGGGAACTCAATTAGGTCTAGCCTGAGTCCTAGTAATCCCTCCATCCTACGAAAAGTGCACATCTTGTATCTTAAGGATCCAACAAATTTTTAATTTGTCTATATTTATAGAAAATATTATAGAAATTTATAAATATGTTGCATAACTAACCTAATGGTACTTATTTGGTATCATAAGCATTATTACTTTTTTATATACTATATATCAAATGTGCCTATATGCGTTGTAACGGAACCCAATACGTATAGGAATAGACTCTGTATCATCGCTAGATTGAGTTGTTCTAACTCGTATGTGCGTGAGTCATATGTCTAGGTCACATACAAGATGGAGGGAGAGAGTGGAGTTTGGGAAGTAAAAAAACTAGACAGAAGAAACTCTCCACTTTTCGGGTAGTTATGGGAGAGGTAGACGAAAAAAATGTATGGAGAGAAAATTTACCTCTTCAATATTAGGTATAGATTTAATCAAACTTGAGATTGGTTGACTCATTGAAAAGTGAGATGTACACTCTTTTCAGGACTGAGAGAGTCTATCTTTAACTATTTTCAAGAAGCAAGAGCTAAAGATTAGTTAGCTAAGTAGTCAGCTAATTATTAGCGATTGTATGTTTAGATCACAGCTAATAGGTGCATACATCCAGCAATAAATTATTAAGGGCCGTTTGCATCCCTTCATTTTGGAGGAATTGAAATCTACTTAATGGATTAGGCTATTTGGCTTGGAATTTGACATTCCATAACTTTCTCAAGCTAACAAATAAGCCTATCTCAAATTTATAGGGTAGGAGATGAAAATGGATTCTATAGATCACTATGCTATAATTCTACTCTTCAACTTATAGCACACTCTTCAACTCACTTTTCTACAATAGAAATGCAACATATAAGTATGTCCCTTATGTGCCTAACAATAAATATACAAATATATTCCATATACAACTATATTAGCTTAATTAATCTATGTCTAAATTGTAATTATTAGAATTAATTCAATTCCAAGAATCCAAACCGGCCCTTTGCTCTTTGTTAGCTAGTTATGCTTGGCTAATAGGCTAACAACAAGCTAAGAGCTTGGCTAATTTTAGTCTACGTACCAACCCTTCTATTTGGATCTTTTAGGACTATTTTACATATTAGCCCTCCTCTTTGGATCAGTTAGGACTATTTTAGCCGTTATTAATTAGTCCTCGTTATCAAACAATGATCCTTTTTAGATAATTTTTTCATGAACTAAAAAATGGTCTTTTTCAATATAAGCTCACTCCTTTATGTTTTTCCATCAAACTCCTATTTCCTTGGACAATCCTCAGCTACCTTTCACGGTGATTTTGTCAGGGGTGGGAGGATTTCAACAGCATCTAAAGAGATAGCCAGGAAGAAGTGTGTTGTGTGTGTGTGGAAGCATCTAGCTTATTAAAGACAGAAAGTTTCAACAGAGTATTTAACATGCTGTTGGAGCACAGGACAAGAGTGAATCCCATGGACTTTTGACGCTACCGAAGATTGAGGCAAGTAGACTGGCCAAGGGTGGTGTGACCGCGTGAGAGATAGTGCGTGCAGGGTGTAATGATATATTTTCTATGACGGATAAGAAACCATCTACGGGATGAAGATCTGCTCAGAGACCACAAAAAAGTTTGGGAAAAAAACAGTCATCTCATTCCTCCAAAGAATAAATTTTCTTGTCCTTCAGACACAGGTGCCAAACAAAAGCTATCTTAGATCGGAGTTTCAATAACGTTTTGAAGATTCAGCGCCAGCTTTTGGGGTTATTATGTTATCCAATACTACATTAAACTACCAAAAAAAAACTTTGTTTGTATCTTATACACTAGCAAACGTGTCCATTTATTGCAGTAGAACCTAATATATCTTAGAATCAGACTCTGGATCATTGTTCGACGTGCGTTGCTGGATCATTGTTCGACGTGCGTTGTTCTAATTCTTTGAAGTACAGGTGGGTCACATATTGAACACTCAAGACGTGAGGGCACTTAGGAAAGTAACAAAAATGTGGAAGAAGATTTTTTTTTTTTTGCTTTTTAATACTCCGTATTAGGTAGAGTAAAAGGATATGCTTTATTTCAACTAACCCACAGGTGACTCTAGGGCTATGTAATAAAGCAGAGTTCTTAAATTAATGTAGGCCTAGTTAAGTAGGTCAAAACACAAACATGCACGGCCAAAGCATTTCAAATTACAAGATAATCTTTTAGTGGAGCACAATAGAAACTTTTGAAAGTTCTCACAGAATCGCCTTAGATGGCCATCATTTGTATTTTTCACCTTTTCGTATAGACACAAATGAAACGTGTAAGATTCTCCATAGTTTATTTTGTCCACAAAGAAGATATCTAATACCGTTTAATCGTTGCATGTGGTGAAGCAGCTTCAATAATTATCTGTTCAGGATGGTTACCTGTGCGGCTATGCCTTCAGTAGAGCACTTGCAATAATTCCATGTGGCGATAAGGATTCAAGGATGGAAATGAAAAGGTTTTTACAAAAACTTAAGCAAAAAACTGAAGTGGTCCAAGGAAGGAAAGGAAAGCTAGGTATTCAATGTAATAAATTGCAAGAAGATATGAACAGTTATAACAACATACTCCTACTCTAAAACTTTTTACATAAAATTGACTTTTTATGTCTTCGGTTTCTCCACTTCAAAGAAATATCCTACTCCAGCACAGCAAAGAAACAAAAGACTCTGAGCTTACCATTTTTAAACAATTATTAATCCTAATTGAAAAATGTCATCCATATGATACACAAGAGTTGCAATGCCATCATCTCAACCACACTGCAACCTTGAATCAGTTTCTTTTTTGGTCCTCACTACGAGGCAACAACATATCTAGAAACGAAGCTACTATGTGCCTTAAATATGATTATCTTAAATACAATATTAATACACTAGTACAAAAATGATTTTTACTGGTGATAGTTTTTGCATTTTTACGGACTGTTTCACGAAACACCAATGTGAAAGGCTAGTAAAAAATGGTGTCATCCTATTGGCGTAAGCCTAAGAACCACCCGTGTAAATCATTTACACTAGCGGTAGCCTTAGGTCAACCGCCTATGTAAATGGATTTACACAGGAAGTATATTTAAGTCAACTGCTTGTGTAAATGTATTTATTCACATAGGACAACTCTGTAATCTTTATTTGTCTTGTACCTACTTGTGCCATAATTTGGGCAGCTTTATAGGCCTTCATAATCCTTGCCTCGTTATAGGATACAATAATGCACGTGGATCTTTAGGATACCTATAGTCAGCAGAATAATAAACTTCTTTTCATGGTAGGTATTAGCATGCACTTTGTTCTCCTTCAGAAGGAGGTTTGCCACAAGACGCTACAACTCGTTGAAGCCAGACCAACCAAAACGAGCTTTTAGCATCAACAACTAAAGGACATATCATCCCCTCTTTGATACATCCCTTAGACTCCTTCGCTGCCATCTTCAAGAGCTCCATACCTTTCGCAAAGAACATTGATGCCTCCGAATAACATTGCAATAGTTAAGAGTTTTGCTTGTTCATTTTCATCGACATGGTAATCACCTTCACCTTTGCCACCAAAGAAATCATCAGCAACATCTATCATAATAGGATTTGTTTGGGTAGTGGTGTTGTTTCTGGACAACCATGCCTGAATAGCCATATTGGGTTCCTCGGCATGCATATTAGATCCCTCGACATCGGTGTTGGCTAGTTCGCCAATTTCATAAGACGTGGAACTATGACCATCTCCATGTTTGGTCCAAATCATGTAACCCTTCATGAAACCTCAGCAACCAAATGAGAAATAATATGTTCCATGTCAGTGTTGGCAAATACAACAATATTTTGTGGTCAATGCACGGACAATACATGCGCTTTGTCTTCTGCATGCATGCCACTTCGCGGCATCAATAAACCTATGAACCTCCAACCAGGACGATGGATCAAGTCTTGATAAATTGCACATCCATGAGTTTTTCATCTTGAAATGTAAAAACATATTGGTATAAATATTTAATTAAATCCAATAGAAATGACAATAATATATATATCTAATAATCCGTCATCGTGCAGGCTGTAGGTATCTAAGGCCAGTTTTAATGCAAGGTTTCATGTCCCTGTTTCCAAGACGTGAAATTGTGTATGAAACATGCTCTCTCAATGCCCAGTTTTATTTCACTGTTTCATAAGCTAGAATTAGCATTTAATTCTTGCATTATGTTTTGATCAAATGTGCCATATAAACTATTAGCCATTTGATATTGTTTCATATATTAGGACATGATAAATCAGTAAATAAACATGGTTTATCATACTTGTTAGATAATTAGGCATTTTCATGGTCAATTTAATCCAGAAATAAAACATCAGCAGGTTTGTGACGACATATATGCGCATGTGTATATCACTAACAAACGCTACAGCATGCAAGTATGACATATAGATCGATACAGTAAGAACGCAAAGTGCGGTAATCACAGAGTTAAATTGTACCCAGCGGAGGGTCCCATGCCGAGGGCATTGGAGGCTCCATTCGCACTAGTCGGCATAGTGCGTTGCTCGAAGTCGTGGACCACAGTCGATGCAAGAAGGTGTTCGCAGTGCAGTCCCACGAATGGTCACCAGGAAGAAGACGGGTTCCGCGATCGATCGCCAGGAAGAAGACGTCGGACGAGCAGTCGCAGAATCGCTCCCCAAAAACCTAATCACCACCCACCCCATGCAAGGTTCGCAGGCGGACGAGGGTTCTGGAGGCACCTGCTCTCCCACTACTCCGTGCGCACAGAGGTACAGGATGGGGAAACCCAAAGGACGGCTAAGATGTGGTCTCTCGGAAGCGAAGCTAAAGCGAGGAAGACTGACGGAGGACTTTCTGTTTTATGCCTGCGGCGGGGAGGAAGAAAGACAGCGAAGGATCTCAAGAGTCGGAGAGACGGAGAGACAGTAACTGGCGCAATCAACTTGCCTCCACCATCAAGGAGAGAAACTCCAATAATTATGTGGATTAAGTGGCAAAACCTGGCCATGCCCGCCCGTTCGCTCGCTCGCCGCCCGCCTGCCTGCCTGCCACGCCATGTCCACGGCCTGGCCTGGCCTGGCCAGCGGCGGCGGCAGCGGTGCATGCTCGCGCGTGTGGCACTCATTTGTCCTTTTTACAGCTTCTCAATTAAGATGGATAATTTCCAACCAAATAAGCTGAGTAAATGTTCAGTCAAAATCGCATACGGTATTAAACCATACAACGCTTAATGTTACGTACCGTAGAGTTTTATTTGATTTATTAAATATTATACGGCCAAGCCCATAATATATACAACAATCCCCACCAAACTTTAGAGTTTGTAACAAAGTAGTCTCAGAACTATATTTCTTTTATATACCAGTGTTTCGATAGAGACTGTTAAGTTGAACATCCATCTAGAGCAATAGTTTCACTCAGTCACAACTGAACAATGAACTAAGCCTTGAATTGACAGTTTTGTGTGATGTGAATGTCACTAAAGTCCTTAGCTGATACTAGGCTGCAAAAGGCATCCTCTCTATTTGAAGCATATAAGTCATACTCTAGTGCCTTTCATGAGTATTTAGAGATCACCCAAATCTCATAGACTATGACCAGCAGTCTGACTCATATAGGTGTGTTCCTCAAAAGATATTCTATAGGACAATATATTTGCTTTAGCAAGCCACTTGGAACATATTAAGGTAAAAACCACCCTGCCTTACAGAAAGGAAACATATGCATCAGAAATGAGTCTTACTAAGGATCTTTTCTCATAATTTACTACTAGCTTGTTTCACCATCCTACTTCATAGGATCTCCGATCACATAGAACATGTTACCACTATAGTAAATTTCATGTGGGTCTCAAACTCATCTCTCTCAATGCACTTTCTATCACATTGCGTGATAGACCCTTAGTGAACTGATCTGCCAGATTGTTAGATGTGTGAACATAGTCCAACGCTATTACTCCAGAGTTTCTCAATTTTTTGATAGATTTTAGTCGTCTCTTAACATGCCTTGTGGACTTCATGTTATCCTTAGAACTGTTAACCTTCGTAATCACAGTCTGGTTATCGCAGTTCATAGAAATAGTCGGTATGGGTTTTTCAACAACCAGTAAATCCATAAGGAGATCACGAAGCCACTCGGCCTCAGAGCCAGCGGTGTCTAATGCTGTGAGTTCTGCTTCCATTGTAGACTTCTTTAAGATAGTCTGCTTGCAAGACTTCAAGGAAACAGCACCACCTCCAAGTAAAAACACCTATCCACTTGTGGCATAAAGCTCATCAACATCAGAGATCCAGTTGAAATCACAATAGCCTTCCAGCACCTTCGGATGTCCGGTATAATGAATACCATAGCTCATAGTGCCTTTTAGATAACACATCACTCTCTCAAGTGCACGTCAGTGATCATCTCCCAGGTTTGACACAAACCGGCTCAGCTTGCACATAGCAAATGAGATGTCAGACCTTGTTGCACTAGCAAAATACTTGAGCGAACCAATGATATGGGAATATCTCAACTGATCCCTTGCTATTCTCTGATTTTTCCTCAATAGCACACTTGGGTCATAAGGTGTAGGAGCAGGTTCACAGTCACTAAACCCAAAGTGACTCAGCATCTTTTCCACATAGTGGGATTGTAACAGAGTTACCCCACCATCACCTTCTCTCAGAAGCTTGATATTAAGAATAACATCAGCCTCTCCCAAATCTTTCATTTCAAAATTATTAGATAAAAATTCCTTCACCTCCTCAATCACTTTGAGGATGGATCCAAAGATCAGTATGTCATCAACATATAAGCACAAAATAACTCCTTCACCCCCACCATACCGATAGTACACACATTTGTCAGCTTCATTCACAACAAAGCCAGCAGATGTTAAAGTTCTGTCGAACTTCTCATACCACTGGTTAGGAGCTTGTTTTAGGCCATATAATGACTTTAATAATTTACACACCTTGCCTTCTTGACCATTTGCTACAAACCCATCCAGCTGATCCATATAGATCTCCTCCTCTAACTCTCCATTTAGGAAAGCTGTATTAACGTCCATTTGATGAACGATAAGACCATAAGAGGCTGCCAGGGAAAGCAAAACTCGAATTGTAGTCAATCGGGCAACCGGTGAATAAGTATCAAAGAAATCCTCACCTTCCTTTTGAGTATATCCCTTGGCCACAAGTCTTGCCTTGTACCTCTCGATAGTACCATCAGGCCTAAGCTTTTTCCTGAACACCCATTTGCACCCTATAGGCTTGCACCCATAGGGACGATCAACTATTTCTCAAGTTCCATTAGACATAATAGAATCCATCTCACTCCATATTGCTTCCTTCCACAAGTCAGCATCAGGAGAGGAATATGCCCCTTCAATGGTCGTTGGTGTGTCATCCACAAGGTACACAATATAGTCATCACCAAAAGACTTTGTAGTCCTCTATCTCTTACTTTTTCTAGTGATTATAGTGTCATCCTCCTTAGGATTTTATATATAGGGTTCCTCAATTTGTTCTATTAGAGTAAAATTTTCATGCTCATGGGGAATTATAAATTCATGACTAGTCGTGCTAGATGCATTTTTCATGGGAAATTCATTCTCAAAAAATATAGTGTCTCTAGATTCCATGATTCTATCAACAACCATCTTAGGAACACTAGAATTTATAATTAAAAATCTATAACCCACACTGTGAATAGCATAACTAAGAAAAATACAATCAACGGTCTTTGGTCCAAGCTTTCGCTTTTTGTTTATTGGCACATTCACCTTTGCCAAACAATCCCAAGTTCGTAGGTAAGAGAGATTTAATCTCTTCTTCTTCCATTCCTTGAATGGTGTAATTTCTTTGTTCTTTGTGGGCACCCTATTCAGGACATGACACGCTGTCAATATAGCCTCACCCCACCATTCCTTAGATAGTCCCGTAGTCTCTAACATGGCATTAACCAAATCAGTTAGAGTGTCGTTCTTTCTCTCTGCAATCCCATTGGACTGTGGTGAGTATGGTGGCGTCCTCTCATGAATAATTCCATGCACCGCGCAAAACTCAGAAAATTCATTTGAGAAATATTCTCCCCCGCGATCGGACCGCAAACGTTTGATTTTCTTCTCAAGTTGATTTTCTACCTCAGCTTTATAGACTTTAAAATAATGCAATGTTTCATCTTTAGTTTTTAATAAATACACGTAGCAAAATCTAGTACAATCATCTATAAATGTCATGAAGTATCGTTTACCGCCTTTAGCCAATTCGCCATTCATTTCGCATAAATCAGAATGAACGAGTTCTAATGGTGCCAAGTTCCTTGCCTCAGCAGCCTTATGAGGCTTGCGCGGTTGCTTCGATTGCACACACACCTAGCACTTAGAATCTTAGACTAAGTTAAATTTCAGGATTAAATTCAGATTTGCAAGCCGCGTGAGACAATCAAAATTAATGTGACAAAGTCATGAATGCCATATATTCGACTCATCTGAAATATTAACATTGTTCACTACTTTATTACACACATCATCAAGCAAAGATAAGAGGAACAAACCTCCGCAATCATAACCTTTTCCAACAAATGTTCCATGTCTCGACACAACACACTTATTGGACTCAAGCACAATTTTAAAGCCATCGCAACACATTTGAGAACCGCTAACAAGATTCTTCTTGATGGAGGGGACATGCTGCACGTTCTTTTATAGCACTGCCTTTTCCAAAGTAAACTTTAGAACGACCATACCAGCACCAAGAACACGCGCATACGAACCGTTTCCCATCAGCAAGGCTCTAGTCCTACCGGCCTGATAGGAAGTAAACAAAGAAACATCAGCACAAACATGAATATTAGCACCGCTATCCATCCCACTCAAGTGAAAGACAAACTGAAAGAACAAAAGGTAAAGAATTACCATACCTAGATGTTCCTCCTCCAGTCTCGCTAATCACCATGTTTGTTGATTTCTTTTCTTGCTTATATTTGCGGTCTGGGCATGCACTTGCCCAATACTCATCACACCCGCAAACAAAGCAGCCTCCACCTTTCTTGTTGTTTTTCTTCTTAAACTATGCAGTTTGCTTAGGCTTTGTATTGTTGTTCTCTTGCATGTTCTTCTTCTTTTTATTATGGGATACAAATGTGTTTTTCTTCTACACCATATTGGCAGCGGAAGACTCAACTCCTTTTCCACGGTTGTCTTTTGCTCTCGCCCTCTCCTCAACATCAAGAGATCCAATAAGCTCAGCCACACTAAACTCTTGTCTCTTGTATTTTAGAGAAGTAGCAAAATTCCTCTAAGAAGGTGGCAGCTTAGTGATTATATCGCTGTCCACAAACTTGTCGGGTAACAGACATAGAAAATGTTCTAGTTCCTTTGCTAGCGCTTGTATCTCATGAGCCTGTTCCACTATAGAACGGTTTTCAACCATTTTGTAGTCATACAACTACTCCATAAGGTACAACTCACTACCAGCATCAGAAACTCCAAACTTTGCCTCAAGAGCATCCCATAACTCTTTGCCTAATGTGCAAGATATGTAGTTTTTCTTCTACTTAGGATGAAGTGCACTAATCACGGCGTCTCAAAATAGGTTATCGGTAGCCAAGAACTTTTGCTCCTCCTCAGGAGTAAATTGTTCAGGTTTCCTCTATGCGGCGTGATAGCAATTCATAGCAGTCAACCACAACACCATCTTGGCACGTCATATCATAAAATTCTTGCCATCAAAATTATTCGGCTTCAAAGCAGCAGCAAAACCACCAACAGAAAATTGCCTAACATTAGGTTTTTGGATTGTTAGATAATTAGGCATTTCCATGGTCAATTTAATTCAGAAATAAAACATCAGCAGGTTTGTGACGACATATATGTGCATGTGCATATCACTAACAAATGCTACAGCATGCAAGTATGACATACAGATCGATAGAGTAAGAACGCAAAGTGCGGTAATCACATTTTTAAGATTGTACCCAGCGGAGGGTCCCATGCCGAGGGCATCGGAGGCTCCATTCACACTAGTTGACATAGTGCGTTGCTCGAAGTCATGGACCATAGTCGATGCAGAAAGGTGTTCATAGTGCAATCCGACGAATGGTCACCAGGAAGAAGACGAGTTCCGCGATCGATCACCGGGAAGAAGACGTCGGACGAGCAGTAGCAGAATCGCTCCCCAAAAACCTAATCGCCGCCCACCCCGTGCAAGGTTCGTAGGAGGACGAGGGTTCTGGAGGCACCTGCTCTCCCGCTACTTCGTGCGCGTAGAGGTACGGGATGGGGAAACCCAAAGGGCGGCTGAGATGGTCTCTCAGAAGCGAAGCCGAAGCGAGGAAGACTGATGGAGGACTTTCTGTTTTATGCCTGCGGCGGGGAGGAAGAAAGGCAGCGGAGGATCTCAGGAGTCGGAGAGACGGTAACTGGCGTAATCAACTTGCCTCCACCATCAAGGAGAGAAACTACCATAATTATGTGGATTAAGTGGCAAAATCTGGCCACGCCCGCCCGTCCGCTCTCTCGCCGCCCGCCTGTCTGCCTGTCATGGCCCGGCCCAGCCCGGTCGGCGGCGGCGGCGCACGTGTGGCACTCCTTTGTCCTTTTCTCAGCTTCTCAATTAAGATGGATAATTTCCAACCAAATAAGCTGAGTAAACGTTCAGTCAAAATCCCATACGGTATTAAACCATACAACGCTTAATGTTACGTAACATTGAGTTCTATTTGATTTATTAAATATTATACGGGCCAATCCCATAATATATCCAACAATACTCACATGTAATTCCAAGTAAAATAGGATACAGAATAAACTGAAATGAACAAAAGAGAAAAGATGACTGAAAGTATCTATTTTCTATCGTCAAAACTGACTAGTTGAGGTTCTCAAAAATTGTAGCGCAGAACTGCATAGGCAGAATCCAGTAACTTTCAGCACTACCACAACAAGCCAAAATGGCCAGGAAATTGCTAGCCAAATTATCTAAAAAATAATAATATGAGGATCTGAATGACAAGATCTACACATTCAGGGTAAGTTCGAGGCTTTGGAGCGATGGATCGCGTGGTGGTGTAGCTTGAGCAAGACTTGGCGCCGATGGATGAAGGCAACGATGAAAAGCAAGTGAGGTCAAGATCGATGAACCAACAAGGTCCCATAATGATATGAAGTGGATCATATCATTTGTGATATGGTTGGTGCATGTGTTGCATCAACATTGGAGGAGATGGAATGAAATGCGCAAGGCAAAGGTATAACCTATAGGGTATTTCATTTCACCGGTCATAGGTGTGTAGAGAAGTTTATGACCAGGTTTAGGATAGATGGCCGTACTATCAAGATGGGCAAACTTGTTTGCATATTGGTCATCTAGTGCCACTCGAGTGATCTAACTTTGCATCGTTGCTAGGATCGAGTGGCGTGGTGCATTGAGTGACTAATGCTTTGGAGAATGTTTGTGAAAAACTAACACACATGCACAAGATGGTGGACACTTGGTGGTGTTAGCACATTTGCAAAGGAGAAGGTGTTGGAGTTGATTTCGATCAATTCAGAGTTGAAAAGGAGAAGAAAAGGGCAAGGTTTTGGTTGTCCGGGGTCAGAAGTTGCAACCTAACTTGTAGCCAACTTGCAGCCATTGTAGAGGGTGGCACCACCCTTTCCAGTATGCACTAGATAGGGCACCACCACCCTAGGGCGGTGCCCAATAACAGCAGCAACAGTCTTTCATATTTTGGGCATAACTCCTAGCTCTAAACTCCAATTTTGATGATCTAGGACTTTTTGAAAAGCTAATGAGTAGCTTTACAAGGCTAAAGTTGTGGATTTCAATTTGGAGAAAGTTTTGGTCACTAGACTGTCTGGTGACCATGGCGGTGTGGCACCGCCCTTTTTCCAGAGAGGGGGGAAACTCGTCGGGGGGCACCACCACCCCTAGGGCGGTGCACCACCCCCTATGTCCGGTGCCAGGTTCCCAACGGCTAGTTTGAAATAGCCATTACAATTCTACCATTGGGCACCACCACCCTATGTCCGATGCCTGCACGTTGCTATTCGGTGACCGCGCAGAAATGTGCTACTTGGCTCCAACGGCTCTATTTGGCTTGGGGGCTATAAATAGAGGTGGAGCTCAGGCTTGGCTGAGGTTGAGCACCTTGGGGATGTGTTGCCCTTGTGTGTGCTTGGTTTGAGAGCCCTCTAACTCACTTGTGCTTGGAAAAGTGTTATCCAATTACAAAGTGAGCGATTTCTAGTGCGTTGCATTGAGTGATTGCATCAAGTGGCACTAGGTGATCGAGTTGCAAGCCGGTGGTGCTTGTTACTCTTAGAGGTTGCCACCTCCTAGACAACTTGGTGGTGGTCTCCATCAAAGCACGCAAAGAAGATTGTGCGGTGCTCCGAAGAAGAGATTGTGAGGGGTATTGTGCTCACCCCGCAGGAGCCACGAAGAGCAACTCTAGTAAAGCGAGACATAAAGGGTGACAAGTGGTCCGGCCATGTCAAGTGCTAGAGCTTGTGGTAAGCACTCCACGTGGGAGAGTGTGACTTGTGGGTCACCACTAGCAAGAGGACCAGCGACAACCTTGGAGCTTGTCTCAACGGGGACTAGCTTGGTGACAACCAAGTGAACCTCGGGATAAAAATCACCGTGTCATCCTTGTCTTTCCGTTGGTTTGCATTCCCCTTATATAAGCTTGTAATTACTTTTATATACATTGCGCTTGTGTAGTTGCTCTTGTAATTAGTTAGCTTGTGTAGCTTGGTAGTTACCTTCTTGCTTGTGTAGCATAGAAGTAGCTCCCTTGCGTAATTAATTTGTCTTGAGTAGCCTTGTTAGTTGTATTGCTTAGTTTGTGTAGCTAAGTAATTTACGCTCTATAATTTGGCTTGTGTAGCATTGCTAGTGAGCTTAGGGGTTTTGTGCGCTTTGCATCACTAGTTGTGTAGGAGCTCCCCCGGTTGCTTAAAGTACTAGTTGCATAGGTTTGTGTGACCTTGCAAGCTAGAATTGTTAGGTAAGCTCTAGCTAGCCCGACACCTTTGTTGCCTATTTAGTATCTTTGTAAGGTGCTTGAAACTTAGATAGAGGGGTGTAGTCTTGGCTAGACCGATAATTTTAATTCTGCATTTGTTTCGGTTAGCCACCGCAATTATTTTTACAAAAGAACTATTCACCCCCCCTCTAGTCCGCCATCTCGACCCTACAAGGTGTGATCCGGTGCCTGAAGTAAGTATATAGTGGCAAAGTTATCTTAGCTTAGGATCTTTATCCCTAGAAAACCTCGCTACCTGAGCTATCTTTCTTCTTGTTATCTTAGGTGAACTAGTTAAGAGACTCTTACACATCCGTTCCCTGAGGAAATATGATATCTTGAATACTTCCAGGAGAAATGCTACAACGGCAATTCCGTGAGCTTGTGCATTATTTTTATATGAGTTAAGAAATACCAACAAACATTTTTGGCGCCGTTGCCGAGAACGGCTGTTGTAATTATCTCCAAACCTAGTTCACCCGTGTATCCTTGTGTTTTATCTTTCCTTTCAAAAAAATATTATACCTTTTATTCTTTTTCACCATGTAGCCCTTCCATTCAAAATATATATATATATATACTCCTTAGGACGAGTTCTTAGAGCCACCACCTTCGAAGCCAATCATAGCTTCTGGCTATAAACTCCGTCCTGGCTTTGGCAGTCAAGCTTATGACCATAAACTAAGCACTGCTGGGAGATACCCCGGATTATCATAAAAACACACACAACTTTTTTCTTACCAATAACAGCAAGATCATGTTTTCAAGTTAGTACGCACCTTCGAGTATTCTTGTTTGCTAACCATGACAGGTTAAGATAAAGAAGAATAGGGGACATACGATGCTCAAAATCATGGGAGCTGCATCGACTACATACAGTGATGACCTTTGGTGATGCGACACACTCAAAAGGAGACCCCCAACACTACACACCTAATTTTCACAAAAGTCCAAGTGTGGGGGAGAATGGTGAGAGTCTCACCAAAATGCCATCTTGGTTAAAAAGAAAAAAAATGATGTTAGCCCTACCTCGCTAAAAAAGTATTATAATAATAAAAAAAGAGAATCATCACAAGCCCAGGGTGCTCGATCATTCATGAACAATCAACACCTCCACCCTGCCATTTCATAGAAAGGTATATATATACTAACCATATGTAGAAAGAGAGAAGGTCACCATCAAGTGAAAAACAAAAGCATCATATGTGGCAGAACAACTATATTACATCACTCACAATTCAATCACAAATTGTGGGAGATGGTACAATTAATCAAGGTATGAGAGAACCAACCCAAACATATATTTCCTATTTTTAGTTACTTTCTACCACTGCATGTTTGTATGCATGTCACTCATTTAATTTCCTTTTCAAAAACCATAGCAAGCTTGTTTAAATTCAACTCATCCACCCCGTTTGTAAGGCTGCATATAAAAAAACAACAGTGGTTCTCTAGTTCACCATTCAAAGTTCTCACCTCCGTTTAAGTGAATCTCATGTTACTTTCATGCATCTTTTTTCTATTCTAGTATGATTTGGTTTGGATGTTGGTCATACACCTTTTAAATTAGGCGTGGTGCTTAGTTTGAATGTAATGATCATGCTTCCATAGGCTATTTAAATTAAGCATGGTGCTTAGGTTAATTAGCCTACCTTAATCAAATTGGACATGGAGTCTAGTTTGATTTTTGAACTGAAACTACTAAATATAGACTCTGGTTGCATGCATGGACTAACCCGTGCAGGATATTATCAAATTCATGTGGGTAAGTCCTTGAGATGAATTCATAACAGAAATAAATCAAAACTCATTTGGTGAACTTTGAATAAACAAAGGTTTTGAATTAAAAAAAGAAAGGGCGCTCTTTGCTAATTGAACGTATATGAATACCACTTTTTTAGCATAGAGAAAAACCTTTAGCTCATAACATCAACCACTATTGTTTCAAAACATTAGTAAAATCCCTCGTGTATGTATTATCCACTAACCTTATGCAGGGATGAAACCTTGATCAAAAGAAACATGGATCACACACCCGCCAAGCGAAACCACATGAAGATCAAGATGGTATGGCGGAAACAAAAATTGCAATCATCCTTATCCATCTCCAGGATGAGATCATGCCAATTCAAGCTAAAATGCAATGGAGAAGTCCTTCTCAACGGACTTAAAACGGTGAGCCCTTGCCGAAGGTAAATCGGTAGCTATCTTTAAAATTCAAAATAAATATTTTTGGATTAAAAATTTGAATTCTTGCTTCAAAATAAAACTCTTAGAAGAAAAAAATCTATTATAAAAAAATAAATGATAAAAAAATAGATAGAGAAAAGAAAAGAAGAGAAAGAAAGAGCATTCTCCTCTTCTAGACCTTTGCTATCACTATAGCCCATGGTCCATACACACTAGTTGTGTGTGTGACCTAACCTTGGTGATAACCTGAGATGGACCATATACAGCCACCCCTGCAGCAGCTTCAAAGCTTCCATCTATAAATGTTGCTGGTAAGAACTCAGGTATGCAAAGGTAAAAAAAATGTTCACCAACACATTTTATTCATGTTTGTCTCCATGAAAATATAAACTTGCTTATATCAGTTCATGCTTCCTTTGTTCATGACATATGCTGTGGTTTGGGTATATTCTTCAGGTACATCTATAGGCTTTTTAATTAAGCATGGTGCTTAGGTTAAAATAGCCTTCCTTAATCAAAATTTGACATGGTATTGAAATTTAATTAATGAACATTGAGTATTACTTTCATAAACAATGGAAGTAATCTATTATGGAGATGAATCAAGTCTATGTTTATTTTTCAAACTTTACCTTAGCCTTGTTTATGTTAAATGATAGAAAGTTGGGTGAACCCATAAAATGAAATAAAAAATAATAATAACAATAATAATAAATAACAAAAATAAAAGTAATAATAATAATAAAATTAAGGCTTCCTAGTGTTTCAACTGGTAGAGCTCTTATCTATTTCTTTTTGTTTTTCTTTGTTAAATAAAAAGCAAGTACAACAATAAGTGTGGGGAGATCTCTCAAGCATAACTAAAACATATTTGAGATCCCCCAACACGTTGCACAATATCAAATGATCCAACGTGTAGAAGGACGGAACGGATAGCCCAAGAGAGGATTGGCTAGACCTCTGGTTTAGCCAACCCATCTCTGACTTCTCGGAGCTCATTCATCTTCAATGATGGTTTGTGCAACATAACCCTCAACTCCCTCTAACTTTGAGTTTAAACAAACATAAATCTTGATCACTAAAATTAAACTCAATTTATCCCTAATATCTTCTCCTGATGAACAATGCCCCTATTCACCACACTTAAAATTTTGAAAAGTAACATGTTCATAACATGTTTAAGATAGAAGCTTGCATAAAGTTTGTTCCATATACATACACTTATGCTTGTGGGAAAATATTCTAATAGGACAATCATGTTGACTAAGTTGTTGTGAGGTGTGATATAGTTCTGACTTCAAAATCCTACCATTTCTATTCAAGGTACTTGAAGAATTTATTTTAATAAAAAAATGTTATTAAACCATAGTAATCCTACTAAAGCCAAATATAACATCTTGCAAGTTTCAAGCCTTCCACATACGCTACTTGTTATTGTATTGAGTTTGGTCGAGTCTTGTTGACCCTTGTTGAGAGATTTATCATGCTCCCAAGATCAAGATCATGTACACCCACACATATATGCTGCTCTTACACTGGGAGTGCGCAAAATCATGCTTCCATTTAGACCCACCAAAACTATGCTCCTACACTAGGAGTAGATAAAAAAACGCTTGTTAGGTAAATACTCCATATTCTAAAAGATAGTGATCTCTCTCTAAATATATGGTTTAGAAAAAGAGACATGGGCTATGCAAAAAGTTTATGATAAAAAAATATGTGAACACATGAAGGTCCAAGTAAAAAAAATTGGACACACGAAGGTCCAATGTTCAAAAAGAAAAAAAATGATGAGCACTGGAAGGCTCAAGTATTGAAAAAGGAAAGGAAGAAAGATAGCCATGTTTTAAAATAATAAGTTATAGAGAGACATTATATCTACAAAAGGAGTATAGTTTTAGTTTACCATTTTTCGACACACATGCACGTCTTGATCTAAGAGTATGACACTTCTCTCCTTGGATCCTCAATTTGACTTTACAACATGCAATACAAGTATGCTATATTGTTTATCCCTACCTAAACCTCCACATAAACCTTTTTAGAAGAGGAGAAGGCAAAACATTGCTATGCCTTGGTAAGGATTTATATACCATTGAGTGATTTGAGAGTGTCATTTGAGGAGTATAAAGTGAACTATGCTTTTTCTTGAGAAAAAAACTCCAAAACTCCAAGTTGCTAAGATATGAAATTGGGGAGATAACTTTGTTTCAAGGACTATTTCACTTTTCAACGACCCAAGGAAACATGTTAGCTAACGCCACATATCCCACTGGTATAAAGAATATGTTGAAATAACTTTTATGTAAGGCATATATCTTAGGATGTTATGCTCTTGATTACTTTTATCTCTAAAGTTTGCTCGAGGACGAGCAAAGGACTAAGTGTGGAGTAGCTTGTTGGTGGTCCTTAACGACCAAATTCGACCGCCAATTAAGACACAAAAAAGGAGAAATAAGCAATCTTGATCATATATGCATTTACTACTAATCAAGTTCCATATGTATTTGGAGAACGTTATTTTGCAGGTCACAAACATAAATACATGGAATGATTCACCGAAAGACGCTTTCCGACGCTGATTTGCGCAAAGGGACAAGGGTGACGCCCATCAACTTAGTGCAAACCGGGCAAAACACCACAGAGCAGGGATCCATGTCTAGCCCATGGCCTACCAGGCGAAGGCAGTGACGAGTGGCCACGGTCAAGGGGCGGGCAACCCCCTACCAGCGCTACTCAGCCGCACCGCGCTCTGGCGGTGGCATGCTCCCATGCTGATGCGGTGCATCCCATACTTTCACAACAAAGATAGACAAGAAGCACCGTCTTGCTCTTGTATAAATAGAGGGGTACCCCTCCCTCTCTCAACACACTTGGGAAGCACACAACACAAGATACACAATGTAGCAAGAAGAGGAGGAGCTCCACTTTTATATCTTAGATCTTTGGCTTAGTTTAGGGAGTGAGTGAGGAAGGAAAAGAGATGGAGAAGTACTGGAATTGTCGGCTACCTCCATTTGTGTACTTGGGGCCCCTTGTACACATAGCGGAAGGAATACCGGGAATGTCGGCTCCCTTTTCACGTGTACCTCGATGAATCTAGTACTATTTGGAGTGCAAAGGTTCGTGTTTATCTTCGGTGGTGAGTTCTACTTTAAGTTAGTCTTGTTTACTATTTACTTGTGGGTTAGTCGTCTGTTCTCATAGCGGATACTCTAGTAGAGGGCTCCTGATAAAGACGGATAATCCTGTACGGTGCTAGAGTAGTAGTCAATAGCGTAGACTTGGTGTCTAGGATAGAGGCTACATTCGTTTACCTTGTTCTCCACGGTTGAGGGGTACACGGCAGGTGGTGACAGCCTTGTCTGTCCCTCGTATTCCCCTACGTCCGGGTTCGACGTAGGCTACAGGCCGGCCTCGCCTGGCAGACTAGGTATAATTTCATAAAAGTATATATTGACTATATTTTATAAATATTTTATAGCAAGAAGTAACTGTCAAAGTTATTTTTTTAGACTATGTCGCTGCCTAAAACGATATTCTTTAGAAAACCGGAGGGAGTAAGAATATCCGAAGGCGGTCATCTATTTTTGGCGAAGATCTCCCTTGCTATTGTCTTTAAAATATTAGTTGCTCACTTAACTTCAATTTGTTGTATTTGTTAGGATGGACTGAAACGTATTCGTTGAGTGGTCCTGAAATAAAATATAGTATCTTTTCTATCAAAAACCTAATTATTTGGACTTAATAAATAGACCAGATAATTGTGTTTTTTTCTCACACAGATTTGAGAGTGCAAATAAAACTTCCCACAAAACAAAACAAAACAAAAAACAAAAAAGAAGCTACGTACAGACCCTATTCAAAAAGAAAAGTTGTTTCTAAATAAAACTCAAAAAGACAAGCTACGTACCGAGACGAGGTAGTACAGAGATGAGGTAGCGAGCAGGCGCCGCCTAGGACTTAGTGATTATTTTTGTTTAAAATTGAAAATTATTTTGGTTGTCTAATTTTGCTTCTATATTATATATATAATTATGTGTTCTATTTTACATAGCTTTGTTAGGGCACAAACAATACTAAAAACTATAGATAGTTCCTATGTCTACTAATTTATGTAGACACTACATATAGATCGAAACTACTTAGAATGTTATTCTCACTTTCCAAGAAATAAAACTTTTTTAACTTTGACAACTATATATAAAAGAATATTAATATTTATAATTCATAATTAGTATCATTAGATAAATCTCGAGATATATTTTCATAATAAATTTGTTTAGTATTATAATACAAATGTTGCTATTCTATAAAGCTAGTCAAATTTGAGAAAAATTTGAGAAAGTTTGATTAATACATATCTCATAGCGTCTTTCTTTTTATGACGGAGGGAGTATATTCATGTTGAATAGTTTCTACACAATAATCTTTTGTCCAATGATATATATTTTCTCTCCCTCATCTACCTGTCACATCTCTTTATGTCTTAGTTTTCACGTAGATATGGTTTCTTATTAAGAAATAATTTCGTTCTCTCTTTTAATTGCTGTGTCACATCATCTTTTTACTGAGTTGATATATTAATTAGTGAAATAGAAACCATGTGGTTTCTGCGTTGGGAGCGACCTTTGTATTAGCATGGTGTTTTGTCTCGCCCACTGGCTCCGCCACTGAAGCAAGGAGAAAAAAAAGATTAGCGGGGTCTTTTGGCGGACGTAAACCAAAAACAATCTAAAACGCCATCCAAACAAATTATGGTACGTGGCAGACAAAAACTTAGTTACTTTTTCCCGGCAGACGTATGAAGCAAGGAGAAAAAAAATCAGCAGCATCTTAAGACGGACGTAATCTCTTCTAAAAAGTGGACACGCAACATTTTCCTTAGGTCGTCGTCCTGCCTCCTACCTGCCTCCTACGATCCCGCGAGCCTCGCTCCCGTCCGCCCCTGGCTCCCTTGCGACAAAAATCAAAAGAAACAAACCTCACTCGGTAGAAAAGAAACCTCGCTCCCGTCCGCCAGGCTCCGCATCCACCGTCGTCGCCGCCTCAAGAGCCCGCCCGGCACCTGCGCCCGCCCGGCCCGCCTGAGGATGGTGCTGGCCAGTGTCGAGGACGAGGAGGCGCGGTGGACGGGCCGCCGTGGCGTGCGCCGGCATCTGCCGCTGCTGGAGGGCCGCCATGAATGAGATCATGCGCGTCCCAGAGGCGTCAAGGAAATTCACCTTCCCCATCTCTCTCAAGTAGGTTAGTTTGGATCCCCACGAACTCTGAATCTATTCTGTGTTTGATGGTCAACCTTGGTGTTTTGTAAAAAGTTTCTGTATCACCGTATTTTTTTTCTTTTCACCTTGAGTAGTCATTGCCGGTGATGGTCTTGGCCATACTACATTCATCATTTGTTAGGGTCAAAACCTCCATGTCCAGTTTGTGTGTGTAACCCTTCGTCGTCACTGGAAGACATCAGGCAGAATTCCGTTGTTGGTACTACCTACCTGATGATCATATTTGTTTAATAATTTTCAGTTCTTATTAAGCACAAGAAATTTATCGAGAAGGTTAGGTAGGTCTAGATACTATTCTATACTCATAGGAGGTAAGATTAGTAGACAATTCTTTTTGAATTTGTTGGTTAAGTCAATTTGCTTAGAATCAAGTATGCAAGGCCAAATGTTACTTTAGGAGCCAGTCGGCTTGATTTTACAGTCGGCTCTGTCAAATGGTGGACAGATTCTTATTGCTGTTTTAATAAGAGGGTTAATGCTTGATTTGTCGTTCCATTGACTCTGAAATTTTGTTCATCGATTTATTTGTGTTTTATTAACTTGCAATTTCAAATCTCTATACTGCAGCCTGGTCCAAGGGATAACCATCAATGCGTTGAGAACTCAGTGAGGCAGAAATGTTGGATCAATAGGTACTATATTTTCTTTACCACTGCCAGCAGCTTGTATACTGACAGAGAAACAATCTTCGGTGGTAACTTAATACTCAGATGGCGCTTGCCTCTGTGCGGCGCACGCGGTCCGTGCTCCGGCCCCGGCCCCGGCGTCGGCGGCCACCCGGTCTTCCCCGGTTCCTGTGAGGGCAGCTCCAACAACAGGACCGGTTCCTCAGCCTGCTGGCCACGGCAACCGGGTACCAGATTGATGCGCACCCAACCTCCCTTCTGGTTGTGCAGTATGGTCGTCTCTGTGCTCTGTGCCTTCACGAGGCAACTTCATGGATTCCTCCCGTGGCTGCAGGCAACGCCCCCAACCTGAGCTGCTTTGTTGTGTTTGCTCATGCCATCCTATTGATTTTGATCCTTTGCTTATTTGCTTGTTCCATTGGGTATATACACGATGGACGACAGGCTGGAGCAGAGCAAGCTAGCCCACATAACAATATAGTGATGTCTTGCTTGTTCAACCCTGGGAAAAAGATTCTGGGAGGTTTCGCTATTTGGAAACTTATTTTCTCTTTGGTCTCAAGCTTGATTATTTTAGCTACACTACGACCATGCCAAATCATGCCTCTGACTGTCAGGTCGTATATCAGGCAACACAGTAAACTATCCTTGGTATTATATTATGATATGCCTGTAAACAAAGACCAACGCTATGTTCGTTTGGACTTATTTGGTTGATATGTGCTGCAGCTTCTTACATGCATTGTCCCTTTCCATGCTATATATTTATGATTGTTCACGGTCTTCAGTTGTTGGTTTTCTATGCACTGTAGATGGTTCTTTCAGTTATATAGAGATTTTCTTCAGTTGAGTGTTCCCGCTCCCATGGTTCCACCTTTGCGCTTGCCACTTCCTTCGGTCTATTTATTTGGTGCTTTATCGTCCTTCGTATATGTACATGGCTGTCCAAATACCATTGTCTCCCACTTTCTTTCCAATGTAGTCTTCCTATCATTGGTCACCTGGCAAATATGTGCACCACACCTCATACCCGGCCATGCCATCATCTATCCTTACTACCTAAATAATGTCGGCTTACTATTTTCATTGAAATTCTTGTGGGTGAACGAGTAAATATTTGAAGGCTGAGAATTTGCATCTTCTGCTGGTTGCCATGGATGCCGTTGCTCGCAATTATGCCCATTGTCTTAGATTTCATAATACCATGTCAACTATTGCCACTACTATTGTATTGTACCTTGGATTCTTAGAAATCACAATAGCATTCTCTGGAGCCTGAAAAAACAGTGATGACTTTACAGAAACAGTGCATTCGATTTCCCTATATCCCGCTTTCATCTTCTTTGTACCTTTTATTGACGAACGACGGTGTTGCTTATTGAGCCCTTCTAACTGGTTGTCTTATTAAATCACCTAGAACTTCAACGTGCCGGATTTTGGGATCAACACACTTTCAGAGTCAAAGAAGCAAGATGAACTGCTCCATAATACTCGTGCAACACCAACAGGATGCACTATGATGCCGGTTCCTAGCTATCTCCCTTTTGCAGAGGTGATTTTTGCATTGCTTTTTGAATAGTTCATTGCTATTTGCAACAGTACATGACTGTTTTGAATAGTTTATTGTTATTTACAGCAGAGGCGGCTCCTTTCGGACACGGGCAGGCGTTGTGGGCTACCCGCGGCTTCTTCCAACAAGGGAGACACGCTCTTTGCCGAGTGCTCGGTGTTTTGCTAAGTGTCGAAACACGAGCACTTGCTAAAGAGGTAATTTGCCGAGTGCCGCATTTGGTAAAGCCGGCACTCGGCAAAGGTCGTCTTTGTCGAGTGCCAAACACTCGGCAAAGAGGACGTTTGAGTGTCAGGCACTCGGCAAAGAATAACTCTCGGCAAAATACCTCAGCCGATCGCTGGTGACCCCTCCGTCATCCTTTGCCGAGTGCTGGCCGTTAGCACTCGGCAAACGTTCTGTCTTTACCGAGTGCTGCAAATCTGGCACTCGGTAAAGAGGTTCCTTTGCCGAGTGCAAATGCCGACACTCGGCAAAGTTTTTTTTTGTTTTCAAATTTTTTCTATGGCATTTATACAGTACCTTAAAGCACTTTTCTATGACTTTTTGGTATATTTTTTAATTTTTTTATGTTTACTTGAATTTTTTTGAAAAAGTAAATTTGAACTGCAGATGCATGAAATATTGGAATTTAGTGATTCAAAAATGGTATTCATGTTTTTAGTGTATTTTGATGCCGTGTGCAAGGACATTCGTGAAATTTCGAACATCTGTTTCACGAAACATGACCACCAACTTGTTAAAAAAGTATTTTTCAATTATATAAAATGCAAACAAAGTCCAAAAATCACGAAACTTGTCGAGGTGTCGTGTCATCACATGTAGAGGCTGTGGTAAAAAATTTAGAAGTTTCCGATCAAGTTGTGACGTACGATGCCTAAAACCCAGACATATGTGCTTTAAGGTACTGTATAAAAAATTCAAGTAAATGCTTTGCCGAGTGTCGGAATTGGCACTCGGCAAAATTTAAGAAAACATAAAAAATTTAAAAAATATACCAAAAAGTCATAGAAAAGTTCTAAATTGGAACATGTGCTTCAAGGTACTGTATAAATGCCACAGAAAAAAATTTGAAAACAAAAAAAAATACTTTGTCGAGTGTCGGAATTGACACTCGGCTAAGGAACCTCTTTACCGAGTGCCAGGCTTGAAGCACTCGGCAAAGAATATTCAGATTTTTTTTCTTCTTTCGGATTAAAAGAACACCTCAATTTCTTTGCCGAGTGCCCGAATCTTGGCACTCGGCAAAGCGCCGCCCCACTTAACCCTAGCGGGCCGGCCGGCCCGCTCCCACTCTCGCACTCTCTCACTGCCTCGCGCCCCGGCCGCCCCGCCCTGCCGCCGTGGACCACCGGCGCCGTCGGACCTCCGCCGCGGCCGGCCCGTGCCCGGGTTTGCCCTCCCCGGCTGGTGGTGCGCCGCCCCACCCCGGCCCCACCCTGCCTGACCGACCAGCCCATGCATCTCCTGCATGGACCACGGGCTCCGCGGACCTCCGCCATGCCGCCCGTGTCTCGGTCTCCCTCTCCCCGGCCGATGATGCCGCCGCCGCCCCACCCCTGCCCCGCCTGACCCCCCGCCTTGCTGCCACCTCCCTGGCCCGCAGCCGGCCCCGCCCCGACTGCGCTCCGCCGCCAGACACGAACTACCGGTGGTGCCCTGCCCCAGCTGCTCCCCGCCCCTGAACCACCTGGCAGTGGAGGAGAGGAGGAGCAGGGGAGTAGAGGAGAGAAGGGAGGTGCAGGAGAGGAGAAGGGAGAAGGAAGAAGGAGAAGGGAGGAGAAGGAGAAGGGAGGAGAAGGAGAAGGGAGGAGGATGAGCCTCGGTCGCCGGCCCCGCCCCTCGCTGGAGACGAAGGTGACCCCGGCACCGCGTCGCCCGACTCCACCGCCACCCAAGGTATAAAGCCCCCCCCCCCGTTGTCGGCCTTCGTGCCTTGTATGTCATTGACGGCCTTCGTGCCGTACGTGGATGTGTGGGCCTTCGTGCCGTATATATGCTGTCGGCCATCGTGCTGGCTTTTTTCTTGCAGGTTTTGGAAACCTCCCCGTACAGGGGAGGTTCTGCCGAAATTTTGAACTTATAGTATTATAATTCTTCTTTTGCAGAGCAGGACCCGTCGGAGGGGACCCAGAGTACGTAGGCGACCCCGACCGTCTTCGTCGGCGCTGTGGTCCTACCTGCACAGCGTTGCCTCGCCATTGCCCCGCTAGCCTGACTCCACCGCCACCCTAGGTATAAATAACCTCTCTTCCTTATCGTTGTCGTCGATCGGTGTAACCCAGTTAGGCGTCTCCCGTTCGAAATAGATACGGTTGGAGGTATGTGGATCTTCGCATATCTAAGACTGTATCTATTTCAGATTGTCCACTTTTTTGGACAGCCCGCGGATGCGTAGATGGGGTAGTTTCCATGTTTTGCTTTGATCCGAGACAGAGTTTCGGCACCACCTCCCTGTTGTTCTCCAGATACACACTCTCCCTTCCAGGACGTGTATCGAGAGAACAGCGGGGAGGTGCTGCCAAAATTCTATCTCGGATCGGAGTAGAGCATGTAAACTACCCTCATGTACGCATCCGCGGGTGGGATTAGGACCTATCCTCACCCATTAGACAGTAGGCACGCCATTCAGATGCAATTGGTGGTAATATTACTCGCTCATGTATATGCTAGAGGATGGATAACCATGAGTGGATGTACATGGGCCGCCCAAGTCAGGCTGAAATCACCCCTAAATGGATGGACAAGACCGAGGGTTTCTTGAACCAAGCATTTGGCAAGGCAGCTAATGGAGCGAGAGACACATTCTGTCCCTGTAGCGAATGCGGAAACAGGAAAAGAAAAACAAGGAAGATCATGGGGGAACATCTTTGCAAGTATGGATTTACGCCAAACTATACCCGGTGGGTGTTCCATGGTGAAGCCCATCGTACTAGAGAGGAGGTGGTGAGACCACGCTTGGAGGCGTTTGATGCTGATGGCGGGGTAGCAGGATGGTTAGGTGACTTTCACGAAGCAACGTTCGCTGAAAGACCTACGGAGGAGGAGGAGGAGAAGGAGGATGAGGAGGAGGAGCCAGAGACAACCGGAAAGGCGTTCTACCAAATGTTGTCTTCGGCACAGAAGCTCCTACACGAGAAGGCAACGGTTTCTCAACTGGATGCCATTGGACGCCTAATGGGGTTGAAGTCCCAGTACAACATGAGTCGAGTCTACTTCGATGGTATGTTGGCAGTTATTGGTGGACTGCTTCCAGAGGGTCATATTCTGCCGAGCAGCTTCTACGAGTCACAGAGACTCCTTCGTGTACTTAAGATACCGTATGAGCAGATACATTGTTGTCCGAAGGGGTGCGTCCTATTTAGGAAAGATCACAAGGATGCAAAGTACTGTCCAAAGTGTAAATCCTCTAGGTATGTGGAGGTAGACAAAGGTGATGGCCAGAAGGAGCAGCTTGAGATCCCCATGAAAGTCCTACGGCACCTTCCGATCATACCGAGGCTCCAACGGCTATTCATGACCGAGGAGTCCACGAAATAGATGACATAGCACAAGAATGGCATTTGATACAATCCTGACAAGATGGTACATCCAACTGATGGTGAAGCATGGAAAAGCTTTAATCGCAAGCATCGTGACAAAGATCTTGAGGCCCATAATGTACGTGTTGCGCTGGCAACGGATGGGTTCAATCCTTATGGAATGATGTCGGCCCCATACACTTGTTGGCCCGTGTTCGCTATCCCCCTCAATCCCCCCCGGGTCCTCCTTCAACGACAAAACATATTCTTGATGTTGATAATTCCTGGACACCCGGGAAACAAAATGGTACTCCAGATCATAATGGCATCCGCTGCAAAAACAAGGCAGATCGGGTGATTAGGGAGTTGTGGGTAAGTCTTTCTTGCACTACATTCCTCAATTCCTCGCATTCATTGGACATTCTTGAAATAAAATAATGGATACCTCGTGTCTTTATGCAGGACTTCTTCATAATCCAGGAGGGACAGGAGGAAAGTGCATATCAGGTGGCTTACGCTTCCTGTAAAAGGCGTGTCACGGACTTGCACTATGAGTCCCGCCTCTAGGCCCACATAGACTACAACGCCAAGTTCCTACTAAGGCGTGTCAACAAAGAGGAGGCAAGACGGATGATGCTGACAAGGGAGCAGTACATACAGGTAAATATAAAACATGAATATTCATTTCTTTTGAGATTAAGTATGCCTAATTTGATCTTCTGATATGTCATCTACTTGATGTCCTGTAGGCGATTCCAAGCTGGTGCGCCACCCACCCCGATTGCTGGGAATATATTGTGGACACCTGGTTGGACGGGGATTGGTAGAACACGATGAGGCCCACGATAGGCGTTTGCAGATGCCAGTTACCTCACCATCAGGGCAGCCGTAGCCTCAGCAAATATGCAAAGGCATATGTAAGTCTCCGCCATTGCTCTAATCTAGCCACGCTCAATTCTGCATCATTTCTAACCACATGTTGTCTTTCTCGTAGTCGGATGCATACGGTGGCCAGCCAGTTGGTCAACTCAAGGCATATGCTCTGGCTCACATGGGCAAGGCGACGGCCGACATCAAGTATGACCAGATGCCCCACTTGAGGTGTACACCAAGTCCAGCGTCCACACCCGCCTCTCTTCATACACGGAGGCGGCAAGGTCAGTCCATGGGCCGGGCTACGATCCGAGAACAGAGGAGCACCTTGATCCTCAGCTCGTGATGAGGGTGGGGCAAGGCAAGAAGCATGGGCGGTTCTGGATTGGTGACGGCGTCCTCGACACGGCCTCTACTCCTCCTCTCCACCAGCTCCGAGCAGCGAGCATGAGCTCAAGCGTGCCCATACGCCAACGGCCGACCGCGGTGTCGGCACTCTAAGTAAGCATTCATGTTTCATTTGTCGTTCTTTGACTTTTACATATCTTACCTATGCATTATTGAAACATTGGGGTCAAATGCTACAGGCCCAGGTGCAGGAACTACAAGCCGAGCGGGAGGTCGAGCGGCAGAGGCTATAGGCTTTGGAGGCCCAGCGGGAGCAAGATCAGCGGCAGATGGCCGAGATGATCAAGTTCATGCAGCAAATTAGCTAGCAACAAGATTGGGCGATCCCACAAACGCTGCTTGCTCCAGATCCACCTCCACAACGTCCTGATTCTACCCGGTGAGTATAAGTACGAAGTTTTACTTTCTATGCTGAAATTTAGAGAAACCTAGTGAAACCTAGAGAAACCTAGTGGTAGTGGTGGTGGTGGTGGTGGTGGTCATGGTGGTGTGGTGGTCATGGTGGTGGTGGTGGTGTGGTGTTGGTGCTGGTGGTCACGGTGTTGTGGTGCTCATGGTGGTGGTGGTGGTGGTGGTGGTGGTGGTGGTGGTGGTGGTGGTGGTGGTGGTGAAGTGTTGGTGATGGTGGTGATGTGGTGGTGGTGGTGATAGTGGTGGATATTTATCTTGCATATGTATCTCTTCTCTTGTCGCTCACGTGCAGTCTCTTCTATTTTGTGCAGCATCAATCGGGGGCGGCGTCGAACCACCTCGGAGGGTCGCCGGGATCGCACGTTTGGCCATCCCAACCCGGACCGTCGCCGTGAGCTTCAAATGGCAGCCGTTGTGATATAATGCACTTGTGAACTATACTTGTGTGTTTGGACTTTGGACTTGGGAGTCGAGATTGTGATACTTGTATGCTATGTTTGTGTTTGTGGTGGATTGTGATATACATTTGTCTGATATATAGTTGTGTTATATATATATGATGTATATCTTGTTTGCAACGATGGAAGACTAAAAACCAAAAAAAAAATTGAATTTTTTCACTTCTTTGCCGAGTGTCATGACCATGACACTCGGCAAAGCTGAGAATCTGCTACACTCAGCTTCCCAGCTTTGCCGAGTGCCATGGGCAAGGCACTCGGCAAAGAAAATTCAAAAAAAAACTGCTTTGCCGAGTGCCAACCTACAGCACTCGGCAAAGAAAATCCAAAAAAAAAGAAAACAAGCTTTGCCGAGTGCCAGATGCGGGCACTCGGCAAAGCATTTTTTAAAAAAATAAAAAACACATTTCTTTGTCGAGTGCCGACGCGTGGCACTCGGCAAAGGGGTCGTCATCGTGACCTGGCCGTCACGACGGCTTTTCTTTGCCGAGTGCCGTCGTGGCACTCGGGAAATCCTTTGCCGAGTGCCCGACATGCAGCACTCTGCAAAGAAACCTTTGCCGTGAAGGGATATGCCGACAGCTCTTTGCCGAATGCAGCACTCGGCAAAGGCTTTGCCGAGTGCAATTGCACTCGGCAAAGCACGCGTCTCCCGTAGTGTTCATCCATACCTAGGTTAAGGTGTGTTCTTCTAATTTTTTTTTGTCATTCAGTTCTGATAACAATGTTAAGTGTAGAAGTAGAGCATGTATTTGGAAAGTTTAACCAAAATATCTAATAAGTCATTGTACCTGTAATTTCTTAATGTGGCACTCAACAGTTAGGAAACGGGGCATTATAGATAGACATTAGACAATGCAGTATAACTTTTGTGAATGTTCATGACATCAATTTGAGTCAGAAATATCTGGAGTGGTGGTTTTATGTCTTGTTAAATGCTTATTAGTGATTGTGTTTACCATAAAAAATGGCAGACCCAGTGCCGGAGGATCCCACATGAGTGGGGTCTAGGGAAAGGAAAAATCGAGGTAAGCTTTTTCACCACAAAATCTGCGTAGAAGTTGTTTCGAACTCACGACCTGGTGACTTAGTGAGACAGCTCTCACCACTGCACCAGGCCTGCCCTTCTAAGTGATTGGGGCGTTCGTTTGTGCTAGAGCTGCAGCTCCATGGCTGCAATACACTCACTATTTTACTGTACTAGCAGCTGCATTTGGCTGCATCAGGCACCCCTAATTGTGTTTACCATAACTGTATTAATTATGACTGAAAATTGCTTCTTTTAATTGGCATGGCCGTCTTTGACCCCAACTGTCCATGATTTAAGCGGTACCTGTTGGTACTTTTGAGTTTTGACACAGTTTATTATATTTGTAGATATACCTATATTATGAGTGGATGCTCTGAGTGAAAAAAAAATTCTCAATTAGTTTTGGAGTCAATGAAATTGAGCTGCTCAATTTGTTTGGAGAAAAAAAAAGATAATAGAGCAATAAAAATGGAAAAGTTAGATATATAACAAGAGCTCTGGGCAAGAATAGCCTAGAGGAAACAGATATATTGCATCATGTGTTGCCATCATGGCATCATGGCTTGAAATTGTAGGTGTCGCACAGTAGCTTTGAATGAGCCATATCTCTCTTTCTAACTGACATGCTGCCATCCATATCATTTTTTGCCATCATCGATTGATGTGCTTTTTTATCCTAATTATGGAGTGATTTCTTTTGAACTGTGCTTGCGTATGGCTGGACTATTTTTCTATTTTTAAGGGTCTGCACTAATGTATGCAGGTTTAATTTATATATCTTTTCAGTCCAACAAGCACGAAAGTTACTAGATGAGAGGGAAAGAAAGATCAAAGATCAAAGTGAAACAAGAAGATCAAAGTGCTTGTGGTGGTTGTTTTGTTCCATAATTTCCTAGATATAAAACATTATTCAAAAGAACTCGTTGTGCAAGTAAGACATGAGTTATGGGTCGTGCTACATGACAAACACCTTAGCTGTGTAGATACTTAAGTGATCTGCTTGGTTGTGAGTATTTTGTATAAAAATTGTACAAGTACAAATGTTGATCAAGATGAGTGGAAATTGTGAGTATGGTTTACCGGTTTCAAATGAGCATTGACCCTGAGTGATCGAGGTGGAACCGGCTGCACGTTGCAGTTCACCTCACGACATGCAAAATGGAGGTTCCATGAGGTGATGACGGCTGATCGTTTGATTGTTTTTGTAGCTTATAAGTCGGCTAATGTTGTTTTGTTGTGAGAGAAAAATACTGTATCATGGCTGATAAGCATGGCTGATACGATCAAGCGAACAGAGTGGTGGTGGTTGCCATCATTTTAGTCAAGAAACTACATATCAATTTAGTCAAAAATAATTTTAGATATTAGTATATATATTTTCAATTATATATGTGGTTGTATGGTAATTAGTGGAGTGTCAGTGTAATTATTTATAAAGCAAAGCATTGGAATGTAACTAGAGTACCGGTTTGTGATATATTTTGGTGGTTTCAAATTGCACCTTGAATGTTGTCGTGGCGTTAGCAAAAGAAGACGCTTATCATGATTGACTCTAGACCTGTTTAAAAATGGTGTAAAGACACACCGGTGCTGATTTTTTGTAACACCCTAAAAATTTTATTCTTTTAAAATAGCTAAATCTGATTTATATATGCAATTATGTGAGCATTAAAATATAGGAAAATAATAATTTTTGTGAAAATAAAATCAATAATAAGGAATAGATACAAGTTGATGCATTCATGCTGCTGCATTTACTTTATTGTGATGTCTGGTTTTGACCTAAATGCCAAAATGGTTCAAAAACCCTTTGAAAATGAATTTGGAAATTTGATTTGGAAAAAGAAAAGAAAAAAAATCCTTCTCACTCCCTCCCCTTCCTCATTTCGGCCCGCTGGCCTTTTTCCCCGCGCCAGCCCACCAGCCCAGCCGCGCGCCTCGCTCCTTTCCCCTTCTCCTGCTTTTCTCTTAGGCCGGCCCAGCACCGCTCGGATCAACCGTCGCCGCTCCCTTGGCCCATCTCGGCTGGCAACTGTCGCCGCGTCCTCTTTAGCGCCTCACCCGCTGATGGTAAGGGCCCGCGCGTCAGCGCTTTCCCCATCCTCCCGCTCGCCCCGCGCCAGTCTAACCGCAAGCCCGCAACCGCCGCTCCGCGCCCATGTCCGCGTTGTCGGAGCGTCTCCCTGCGCCTGGCCTCTACAAAAGCGAGCCGAGCCCTTCCCCGCTCCCCCAGCTGCTTCCCCGCTCCCATTTCCCACTCGCTCGAGCCGTGGAAGCCGAAAACCGCCGCGCCGAAGATTGCCGTGGTTCGCCGTCCCCGTGTCTTCCCCACCTTCGTTTTTTCCCGCGGTGAGATTATCCGTGCCCTCCTCTCCTTCCCTGACCATTTCCTTTGGCAAATGGTGCCTTGTATGGCCGTTTTCGGGTGCGCCGATGACCTCTGCCTCGCCGGCCATGGCGACCTCCGCCTCAGCCCTCCCCTCCGGCCGCCTTCTCGGCCTGGACGAGTTCACGATAACCCCCGCTACTCCCAGGTGCTCTCGGTTCATCGAACCGTGGACCATAGCCTCTAAACCGAGCTCGCCAGCGTGTTCCTCGTCGCAGGCCATGGTGCCCCACTGCGGAAGCTACTGTTCTGGCCGCCATCACCTTCTCTCTCCCTCCCAGATCTAATCCGAGCAGTTCATTTCAAATCCAACGGCCACCGATGGCCGATACCCTTTCGCCCTGGCATAATTGCTAAAGAGACCCTGAGCTTTTCTAAGTCCTAACCCGTAGTCCAAAGCACATTTCCAGAGTACGCTTTCCCCTTTTGAAAACGCAAAAATACATTGTTTTAGTCCAAAATACGTTTTTGGTATTTACAGAAATGCCGTTGCACTGTTTTGCTTATAAAATCGTCGTTATAGCTCCGATTTGACCCATTCAAATTTTGTTAGGTTCGCAATTAAGTTGTCTACATGCTAACACCACTGTTAACCCTGTTTGCAACATTTAAATTTTGAGGTTAGATTTAGTTAAATAAATTGCTATAGGAAATCCCGTTTAAATCATAACTTTCACGTTTTAGCTCGTTTTTCGTGAACTTCGCGTTGACGTGATCGTAGCGAGACGTAGATTCTTTTCATAAACATTTTATCTTGTTTTCTTTACTGTTGGTGTACTGTTCTAACCATAGGATTGTTTGCTTTGCATGAATGTTTATGGAATGTTGTATGTTGCCGTGTTGGTCGTGTTCAGACGGTGAGGAGAACGTTGGAGACCAAGAGTTCTTCGACGACCAGCAGGACCAGCAGGAGTTTGCTAACCAAGGCAGGTATAGCATGGGATCTACCTTGATGCCTATTCACCTTTATTAATTACTCATTTGCATGTGTCTAATTTTGATACCCGTAAGGACATCCTAGTGATTGAATACCCTGTTCCTTGTCTCCTATGGGTTATATGCATATAGGTAGTTTGCTAGCGCTCAATGTAACTATACCTGATCTACATAATGAACAATGGTTCTATGGAATGAAAAGGTAAAATTTGTTTTAAACAACTGAATTATAGGGCGATGGAGCGAATGACTTTCGTTCATGATGCTCTCGGCCCTCCATAAGGACTTATCTGTCGGCAAAAGCTGGGACTGACAGTGCAACCGTGAGGGTCATATGGCTCTGACTTTAGCTCAGTAATAGGACCTTTTCAAGCTTGATAGAGGTTACCTTTATGATGCAAAAGGGGCTTGCCACGTTGGGTATAGGACTGCCTCTGTTGCTATGTGTATAGCCATGATGGATATGTGCCATAGGAAAGGGGGGTTCCTACATCTACCTGCCAAGGAAACCTAGCGGCCCTAACTTGTTAGAGAAACCTATGAAATGGCTTCATAGTGTACCCTGCCCGCTCACCTTGGCAGTGATATGGGAGTAATTAACCCGGGCATATGGGAATCACGACTCACGGTGAATGTGCACCACCTCTGCAGAGGATAACAAACTGTTATAACAGCCGTGCTCACGGTCACGAGCGGCCCGGAAAACTCACAGAATAAATGGTTACTTATTGTTGTTCATTTATGATGTTCTACGATGATAATATGATTCAAATGATTCTGATATCTGATCATGTGGGTTTAAATGGGAGCTTAAGCATAACTTGATAATAACTGATGATAAAATCTTGACTTACTAAAAGTGCTAACTGCAGTAAACCAGTGTCATCCTTTTTGAGCCTCATGAACCCCATGTTAACTTGTTAAGTATGGGAAGTACTTACGCTTGTTTACTTTCAATATTTGGATAAAAATCCCGGATGGGTACAGATGTCAATGGATATGAGGAGTTTCCTGGGGACTATTGGCTTGTGGTCAACCAGTTGACCGTCCCTGTGTTGGAGCTTCCACGAGAGAGCTATCTTTGTATTTTCTTTTGTGTTGTGTAAGACTAAGTTATGTTATTAATCATGATGTAAGAGACACTGTGATGATACTTTATGTAATTTGTTGACTTATGTGTGTGACTAATCCCTAGGCACACATGAGATTATGCATTCAATTTTATCCTTAAAATTGGGTGTGACAAATTGGTATCAAAGCAGTGTTGACTGTAGGACGCAAGCCTAGTAGAAACTGGTCGTTTTAAGGTTTAGATGTTGCTACAAAAACCCTTGCTCTATGAACCTTGATATTTTCTTCTCTACTATATCTCTACCTTTACTATTCATCTCTACCTTGGTGCTTATTTTAAAGTCTTTGTTCTCATCTTCACTCCTTGGTTTGATATGCTTTAGAACTGTTACTCACCACCTTCTTGCGTAATCTAAAGATAAGTCTTAGGATTGTTACCCCTAGCACAATAAAAATGATAGTATCACAAGTTGAGTCGATGATTGAATTGTGCATCTTTATTGTTTGTTGAGTTGTCATTATGCTTATGATTGTTTTGAATCTTTGTAATGAACGCAATGATCTTGTTGGGTGTTTCCACAATTTTATTTAGTTATAGGCCTAAGGCATAAGAATTAATGAAATAAATAGTTGGGTTTTGGTTTTCTTCTGTTTTCCCTATCCTGTCTTCTCGGAGCAGTCTGCACTCTTCGGCTTATATCTCTATTCTTGGACAACCAAAAAATCATGAGAAAATTCTAGACAATAGTACGCTTCAATATATTTCTCTGAGTGCAAGAATCAGCTTGATAGCTATTTTGGTTATGGAGATGCGAAAACCACAGGGCGATGCATCTGTGCTATTTGGAATCTGAAATAGTTTCTGTTGTGCACTGTTTTCGACCAAGAAAACTGAGAAATTTGGAAAAGTGTTCTATAAGAAAGTTGTGGAGAATTTTATAAGCTTTTGAATGATATAAGCTACAACTTCATTAGATTAACAGAATGAGAGTTACAGCCGTTTTACGACGCTGCTGTTTTTCTGCTCACGAAGAATTCTAGATTTCTTGTTCTTGCCTATATACAAGAGTATCAATGGGATGATAGAATGTCTTGATATTAATTAGATCATCTATAAGGAGATGCAAGCTATACTATGGTGTCCTCTAGTCTATCTTTTCTTAAGGGGGGTAGCCAAGCTAAAGAATTTATAAGATGAAGTATCATACGTTCTAGTTTGCGCAGCGGAAGCGTGGTGGTACCCAAAGATGTGAAAGTAGTTTAGAGTCTCAATAAGGTTTGATTAAAGGTTCAACGAAGGTTTATCCAAGATCATTAAGATTTTGGTAGAGCTACCGGAAAAGTTTTCAAGTTAGTTTGGATCAAGAAACTTCAGCTAAGTGTTTGAAGGAGTCCGAGAAGAGGTTGAAGTAAAACCTAAGTATTAGCTTGGTCAGATCCGGATGAGAGCTTCATATCTACAAGGATGCACCTTATCAAGGTGTGGGATATGTCCTTATGCCAAAAATAAAAATGTAGTACCTTGCTCATTAAGTCAACTAAGGAAGCGTGAGTTGAACTAACTGACATGTTATTTGGAGTTATTCATTGCGGAGCATGACAGTACTATCTTCTAGGAAGTACAAGTGACATCTAGGAGGATCACAAGAATCTACAGGACATCTTCACCAAGTTGGTCTTGAGCTTGTGATATCTTTGTTGGGATGAAAATTGAATATGACTTGAAAAAGTGTTGTCACTTGGAGAAACAAAAGTCGTTGTCGATGTCCTTAGCAAGAGAGAGTTATGCTAAGAAGATTTGAACAACACCAAGGATTAAGAGATATATTCCTAGTTCGAGCAACTTAGCCAGGAGCATTAATGTTTTGAAGATTGGTAGAAGAATTTCCTTCTGACCAAGGGATTCGTCATGACTTCATCGAAAGGTGGATATTTTTGAAGAGAATTGGTATTATAGGAAAGGTGGCTTAGTAATTGGAGTTTCCTAAGGGTTGTTCAAGGTACCTATCAGAATCTTGAAATCAATTGGGCAAGTTACTTGGAGTAAGATCAACATGTATGCAAAGTAAAGTGGAATCCCTATCGAGACGATGGAACTACACGAGGAAGTAAAGAAGAATCCAAAGGCGGAGAATCTGCATCTCTTTTGTCGACGTCTTCCGAATCTCGAGGACGAGATTCATCTTAAGGGGGTAGAATTGTAACACCCTAAAAATTTCATTCTTTTAAAATAGCTAAATCTGATTTATATATGCAATTATGTGAGCATTAAAATATAGGAAAATAATAATTTTTGTGAAAATAAAATCAATAATAAGGAATAGATACAAGTTGATGCATTCATGCTGCTGCATTTAATTTATTGTGATGTTTGGTTTTGACCTAAATGCCAAAATGGTTCAAAAACCCTTTGAAAATGAATTTGGAAATTTGATTTGGAAAAAGAAAAGAAAAAAAATCCTTCTCACTCCCTCCCATTCCTCATTTCGGCCCGTTGGTCTTTTTCCTCGCGCCAGCCCGCCAGCCCGACCGCGCGCCTCGCTCCTTTCCCCTTCTCCTGCTTTTCTCTTGGGCCGGCCCAGCACCGCTCGGATCAACCGTCGCCGCTCCCTTGGCCCATTTCGGCTGGCAACTACCGCCGCGTCCTCTTTAGCGCCTCACCCGCTGACGGTCAGAACCCGCGCATCAGCGCTTTCCCCATCCTCCCGCTCGCCCCGCGCCAGTCTAACCGCGAGCCCGCAACCGCCGCTCCACGCCTATGTCCGTGTCGTGGGAGCGTCTCCCCGCGCCCGACCTCTACAAAAGCGAGCCGAGCCCTTCCCCGCTCCCCCTGCTGCTTCCCCGCTCCCATTTCGCACTCGCTCGAGCCATGGAAGCCGAAAACCGCCGCGTCGAAGATTGCCGTGGTTCGCCGTCCGCCCCTCTACGTGGTCCGCCGTCCCCGATTCTTCCCCGCCTTCGTTTTCCCCGTGGTGAGATTATCCGTGCCCTCCTCTCCTTCCCCGACCGTTTCCTTTGGCAAATGGTGCCTTGTATGGCCGTTTTCGGGTGCGCCGATGACCTCCGCCTCGCCAGCCATGGCGACCGCCGCCTCGGCCCTCCCCTACGGCCACCTTCTCGCCTTGGACGAGTTCGCGAGAACCCCCGCTACTCCCAGGTGCTCTCGGTTCATCGAACCGTGGACCGTAGCCTCTGAACCAAGCTCGCCGGTGTGTTCCTCGTCGCCGGCCATGGTGCCCCACCACGGAAGCTACTGTTCCGGCCGCCATCACCTTCTCTCTCCCTCCCAGATCTAATCTGAGCCGTTCATTTCAAATCCAACGGCCACCGATGGCCGATACCCTTTTGCCCTGGCATAATTGCTAAAGTGACCCTGAGCTTTTCTAAGTCCTAACCCATAGTCCAAAGCACATTTCCAGAGTACGCTTTCCCCTTTTGAAAACGTAAAATACACTGTTTTAGTCCAAAATATGTTTTCGGTATTTACAGAAATGCCATTGCACTGTTTTGCTTATAAAATCGTCGTTATAGCTCCGATTTGACCCATTCAAATTTCGTTAGGTTCGCAATTAAGTTGTCTACATGCTAACACCATTGTTAACCCTGTTTGCAACATTTAAATTTTGAGGTTAGATTTAGTTAAATAAATTGCTATAGGAAATCCCGTTTAAATCATAACTTTCGCGTTTTAGCTCTGTTTTTCGTGAACTTCGCGTTGACGTGATCGTAGCGAGACGTAGATTCTTTTCATAGATATTTTGTCTTGTTTTCTTTACTGTTGGTGTACTGTTCTAACCATAGGATTGTTTGCTTTGCTTGAATGTTCCTGGAATGTTGTATGTTGCCGTGTTGGTCGTGTTCAGACGGTGAGGAGAACGTTGGAGACCAAGAGTTCTTCGACGACCAGCAGGACCAGCAGGAATTTGGTAACCAAGGCAGGTATAGCATGGGATCTACCTTGATGTCTATTCACCTTTATTAATTACTCATTTGCATATGTCTAATTTTGATACCCGTAAGGACATCCTAGTGATTGAATACCCTGTTCCTTGTCCCCTATGGGTTATATGCATATGGGTAGTTTGCTAGCGCTCAATGTAACTATACCTGATCTACATAATGAACAATGGTTCTATGGAACGAAAAGGTAAAATGTGTTTTAAACAACTGAATTATAGGGCGATGGAGCGAATGACTTTCGTTCATGATGCTCTCGGCCCTCCATAAGGACTTATCTGTCGGCAAAAGCTGGGACTGACAGTGCAACCGTGAGGGTCATATGGCTCTGACTTTAGCTCAGTAATAGGACCTTTTCTAGCTTGTTAGAGGTTACCTTTATGACGCAAAAGGGGCTTGCCACGTTGGGTATAGGACTGCCTCTGTTACTATGTGTATAGCCGCGATGGATATGTGCCATAGGAAAGGGGGGTTCCTATATCTGCCTGCCAAGAAAACCTAGCGGCCCTAACTTGTTAGAGAAACCTATGAAATGTCTTCATAGTGTACCCTGCCCGCTCACCTTGGCAGTGATATGGGAGTAATTAACCCGGGCATATGGGAATCATGACTCGCGGTGAATGTGCACCACCTCTACAGAGGGTAACAAACTGTTATAACAGCCGTGCTCACGGTCATGAGCGGTCCGGAAAACTCACAGAATAAATGGTTACTTATTGTTGTTCATTTATGATGTTCTACGATGATAATATGATTCAAATGATTCTGATATCTGATCATATGGGTTTAAATGGGAGCTTAAGCATAACTTGATAATAACTGATGATAAAATTTTGACTTACTAAAAGTGCTAACTGCAGTAAACCAGTGTCATCCTTTTTGAGCCTCATGAACCCCATGTTAACTTGTTAAGTACGGAAAGTACTTACGCTTGTTTACTTTCAATATTTGGATAAAAATCCCGAATGGGTACAGATGTCAATGGATATGAGGAGTTTCCTGAGGACTATTAGGCTTGTGGTCAACCAGTTGACCGTCCCTGTGTTGGAGCTTCCACGAGAGAGTTATCTTTGTATTTTTCGTTGTGTCGTGTAAGACTAAGTTAAGTTATTAATCGTGATGTAAGAGACACCGTGATGATACTTTATATAATTTGTCGACTTATGTGTGTGACTGATCCCTGGACACACATGAGATTATACATTCAATTTTATCCTTAAAATTGGGTGTGACATTTTTCCAGGCAAACTTTTGAATTTAACTTGCAGTACATGGTCGAACATATTCTTGATGGAACGAAGATATCTTCAAATGAAAATTCATCCGTGAAAAAAAAAATTGCAGATGACACTGGTACCTTGGTGTTATAAACACTAACAAACATGAGGTCTAGGTGCTAGACTCTTTGGGCGAGATGTTCGGACGTGCTGACCTCAATAAAACTGTGGGTATTTTCTAACACAGGTATTTGTACACATTTTAAGATTTTGTGAGATTTTTCAAGACACGTAGTATTATCTATGTGATAGGCACTAATATTTACATATATACTCGAACTTGTGTACATGATGGTATGGAGATGCAGTGGAACTTGTGGATTTATCGGCGTACGAAAGAAATGTATATGAGATTTCTTCCTGCCGATATAAAATATTATCTTAGCCGCATTACGAAAAGATCTATACAGTAGAGTTTGTGAGCCCACGACGTCTAGCTCTCCATGACAGTTAATTTCACGAACTTTGCTTTTTGGATTAAATATCACTTTAACGTCGGTATTTAATTTTACAGTATTGTTATCTTATCTTGTGATCCGTGTATTTTTAGTATAAAAGTTTTGCTGTCCCATAGCAACGTGTGATTTCCTAACTGTGACATGTGCCAATTTTACTGTCAAAACAAATAATAAGAAGGCCAGACACTTCTCGATGATGATATTTGCATGTAATGAGAGAAAAAAATCAGTTGTCCAGATGAGGAAAAGTGTAGGACCGTTGAACCAGAATTGTAATCCCATTGTTGAATCTTTACAAAATGAAGTGTACTTGAGTGCAGAGATTAAGGCAGATTTCAATGGAGATGTTTTGGAGGTACATTGAGGCGTTAACTGCACTGGAGAATGCCATTGTTTGGATATCTCTGCCTCTCAACTCTTCTGGTCCATACTCTTAAGGTCTTATTTAGTTTCTCCCCTAAAGTTTACTCCATATCTCATCGAATGTTTAAACATATATATGAAGTATTAAATATAGACTAAAAAATAACTAATTGCACAATTTGCAAGACAAATCTTTTAAGCCTAATTAGTCCATGATTTAACAATGTTGTGCTATAGTAACACGTGTGCTAATGACAGATTAATTAGGCTTAATAAATTCGTCTCGCAGATTACTGACGGATTCTGTAATTTTTTTTTTATTAGTATTCAAACACCCCATACGACACCCCATATAACACCGATGTGACACCTCAAAGTTTTACACCCTGAATTTAAACGACGCCTTAAATTTTTGTCCGCTGCAGTTCTGATATTTGGACCGGTGATTCTTCTCCAGCAAGTCAGTGATTATATATGGACGGCTAGGAGTTTTACGAGGCACTAGACTTGCTTCTGAAATTTTCATCGATTGATATAGTTCTCGGTGACAGATGGATAATTACCATAGAATGACCTCTTGCTAAGCTCTGGATCATACTTGCACATGAGCAAATAGGAAGCCAACTGAATCTCTTTGCAGCCCTTCAAAACCAGGACCTTTTCTAATTCTCATTGTATTTGTTGAGTGGCTTTCTACCTTTCAGTAGATACTGATTATAGCATGGTCATCGTTGCAGATTACTACCTAATATTTTTGCTGGAGCAGATAATGCCAAGTGGAATATGTGTTTGAGACACCTCAAATATTCCAATTTTAGGACTGCATTAGCATTATGGCATTTCTCCGCTGAGTTGAAGTTTGGATACTCTAATTAATCTGCAGCTGTAGAAGGCTCTGAGCTTTTTCTAGAGTCTATCAATATTTCAACAATAGGTTTCAACCACTTGACAGGTGGTGCAACATCAATCTTTCATTGCCTATTCAGATGAGCGTTTCCACTCTAAGGTAACAAAAGTGCTTTTGCGTATCAAAATATATGCTCTAGAATTATGCACTATGCTGCTGTGCAACTAAACCATCTTGGTGAGATTACCATGATCTGCTTATTAATGACATTATTTTACTTTGCTTATTAAGCGCTAAAAAATTTGGTTTCCAATTAATGAGCAATCTTTTATCTTGAGAATTGTACTCCCTGTGGCTTGTGAAGTGAGGCTCTGACCATCAGCTGGTTCTCCAAATTGGCAAAGGCATGGACGAATGCAGGATATGTCTATGTGCGCCTTGACAAGCTTATCAATATAGTGTTGACCTTTGCAAGATGTTCTAGAAAACTGTAAATTCACTTCATAAAATTGAATCATTAATTTGTGTTTGATGGTGAATTTCTTGTCATCGATTTTGTCGGAAAAAAAAAACTGACCCAGTTTTGGACTCCATGCTGTTAATCCTAGAAAAAAATGAACTTTGGAACATTTAGCTGTTAATAAGTGTTTCACCAGCAATTGATTTGTTTGTAACTATCTGGACCTCTGGGTTGTTCTAAGTTGCAAAGTAATGCTTCTATAGCAGGAATTTGGTAATATTATTATGCTCAGGTGATTTGTCAGATTCAGGAATTGGATACATTGTTCTGACGCCTCTAGGTCCTCTTGTTGCTTCTTACCTTCTGTAGCTAAAACCGTCATTTCTAGAGAGACACCTGCAGTGTTCATTGAATTTCTCATGAATGATAGTGTTTTTCTTAGTGCCCTCCTTATTGCGTCCAACCACCCTTCTCACGAAACAGTACTGGTTCTGATCCAGATGTGTATCACAGATTGATCATATTTTCATTTTTGACTAAAGTTTTATTTCCTTCTCTTTCTTTGATTTGATTTAAGTTCACCATGTGTTTTTAGACCTAAATGGCTGGGGTCTGCCTTTTAGTTATATGATAAGTCAAACAAGACCCTGGGAGGCGGACCGGTAAAGACCAGGGTGATTAGAACCCAAAACAACACCCTAGGCGGCACTCAGAGTCGCTCTCCTCGATCTTGTGTCGCTTGTTTCCTAGATAGCGTCATTTGAGTTGTGAAAGGTGGTACTGAAGTCGCTCTCAATCTCGTGTCGATCTTTGCCCAGTATGGTGAGGAGGGTTACTAAAGTTGCACTTCGGTCATTGAATCCCGTCGTAGCAACGTGTGTTGGTCCGCCGCCACCGCTCTAGATTGTGCTGAGGTGGTCGGACATTATTTTGTTTCTGTTGCAACACAATATATTTATACTTTCAGTGTTAATGGACCTAGGTGACAACATCTTCTATGAGCGTCTCTAAGAGTTTGTAAAAACCCACTCCCAATCTTGATTTTTTGGCAAGCTTAAAAAAAACTGATCTCCGACGACTATCTTTCGCACTTGGGAAAGTCACTTCAATGGCACGGAAATTTACGCGTGTGTATCAATCGGCCAATCTAGAGATAGGAGGATGTGGGGAAGAATAAGGAGTAAGGATATGATTTCCAATGCAAATGTAAAAAAATGAAAATGGTTAGGGTGATTTAGAAATAGTCCGGAATTCATGCTACAAAATGTCTTGTATCTTTTAGGAACAAGATTTTTAAAAACAGTTAGAGGAACCCAACAAATATGCTTCCAACTTTTTTGAGCCACTTAGAAAACTCATTAATTTACCAATTGTTTTTTTCGAAACTATTGGAAATGCTCTAAGTTAAATGCATGCATTTTACTCTTCAAAATCTCAAATAAACATAGATAATATGAGATACCGCATTCTACGAATCCCTAACCAATCCAAAGGGGGACAATAGTAAAGCAAAAAGGTTGAGAGTAGTAGATAACAAATATCATTAGCACTAGCAGGCCATGGAATTTAGGATGTAAACTACAGAGGAATTGGGTTTTTTGCGCACGGAAAGAAATGGATATCGGATATTTCTTTCTGCCGATATAAAACATTATCTTAGCCGCATCATGGAAAGGTCCATCCAATAGACTTTGAGAGCCTGCGAAGCCGCGTTCTCCGTGACTGTGTTAATTTCACGAACTTTGCTTTTTTGATTAAATGTCACTTTAACGTCGGTATTTAATTTCACAGTATCATTATCTTATCCCGTGATCCGTGTGTTTTTATTACAAAAGTTTAACTGTCCTGTAGCAACACGGGCATGCTACCTAGTTAAAATAAAAAGACTCTATAGTCATATCGTCTACGTAGCGATATCAAATCTTAGCCCCTGTTCACGCGTCCGCATCCGATACAAATTATACTCCACCTCGAGCTCACACGTCCGCATCCTATCCGGTTACGATACGAAGACCGAATCCGCGTATCCGCGTCCGATACGAAGCCGTCGGAGCTTCAATTTAAAAAATTATGATGCTGGTGCAACACATGAATATTTATCTAGTAAATCAAAAACAGTTTAAAACGTCATCCAAACAAATTATGTTACGTGGCAGACTTAAACTTAGTTACTTTCAGTCGAAATTTTAGCAGATTTTTTTTCTTCTTTTGGCAGGCAACTCTGAAATTTTACAATGTCTACGGTTGCTGAAGAATGATGCCAGGGTAATGCTGGTTGTTTGATTGCAGGAATGAAATGAAATAGAGAAACAACCACAAAAAAAAAAATAGCCATAAAAAGAAATATCCATAAAAAATAGCAGGAATGAAATGAAATAGAGGAATACCCAAAAAATAAATAGCAAAAAAGGAAATAGAGAAATAGCAGGAATGAAATGAAGTAGAGAGATAGCAAAAAAAATGAAATAGAGGAATACCCAAAAAATAAATAGCAAAAAAGGAAATAGAGAAATAGCAGGAATGAAATGAAGTAGAGAAATAGCAAAACAAAATGTATGCTTTCGTTGAGAGTCGAACTCAAGACCTCCCGCTTACTAAACGGGTGCTCTAACCAACTGAGCTACGAAAGCTTTTATTATTCATGCTACCTTGAACTTTTTAAGATCAGTAATTGAAAAGCGTAGGCATGCACAACTGACATGTCATTTACGTCCAGTATTTCGAGCTCTAAATAGAACTCGTACCTAAATCGACTAGTCAAACTGGAGTATTTTCAGCACAACAATTACTTTCAATATTGTGATCCAACCATGTTTGTTAAACCTTTGCTTCCAAGTTTGAACATGTTGCTATTTGACTCTCGTGGCCAGCATGTCATAGTAGCCCTATAGGTAGTGATCGGTTGGCTGGCTAATTCCTAGCACCACTAGAATTTAGCCAAGGTCCAATATATGCTTGTTTGGTTTGTCGACTAAGGAGGTACTCGGGAGACCCTAGAATAATGTTTGGTATTGTTGGTTTGATCACCAACATGGATCTGAAATTACTTTTTGTTGTCTGTGGATGAAAGCACGATATTGTCGAGGTAGTAGGACTAGATTTGGGTACTTGATTGAGCTCTCTTGTGGATTTTACTGAATTGTCTATGAATATTTTGGTGCGGGAACACCATGAAAAATTTATGGGTCTATCACTGATTTTGCTTGAAAAGTTTGCCTCTAAAAATAGCCTCATTTTCATATGTTGTTTTTTTTATTAATAGATCCACTTCTAAAGTCAATTTCTAGAGAGAGGGATATGGCCATTGTGCCTGTTGACTACTTTTAGACATATGCTTTGTTCTACCACCTCCGAAAATAAAATATGGTTTCTTTAAAATTTATTTTTTTAGTAATGTGTATCTGGTCTCCACCACCTTGCAGGCCGCTATCGTATTTGCGCGCGTGCTTGATGGTAACAGGGTCCATGATATTTGCTCTTCATTGAACGCCTCCCAGATAGTCAGATTTTCTGTGCATATGTTTTGACAATTCGGCCGGAGTCGTCCACTCTTATGCTGACTACAAAGAGTTTCTGTGGCGATCATATATCTGTGCAAATAGCGCCGGCCAGATTATTGGATCGTCGTGAGTGATGCACGTGCGTTTCCAATTTGAGCCGTTGAAAAGGGCAAATAATAAGTGGCCTTTATTTTAGCACAAGTATCATGCTTTACACGGCAAAACATATGTATTTTCGCTCGGATCAATTCTAACTAACTTCCAAGCTGGCACCCATCCAGATCCAACACTGACAAATTATCTCTTCAAAAACGATATCCATGGCAAATCTTTCGTGTACATCCACATCACAACTGACACGTTACACGTAGCGACGACGAAAGGCCTCCGCGGCTATATGTCAGCCACTATTTTTTTTTTGGAAAATTTTACCAGCCACTGTTTTTGAGTGTGGATGCATGACTCACATGGTCAACACATTTCCTGCATAGAGACTAACCCAATTATTTGTTTTGCCTTTTTTTTTTCCTTTTGGTGTGATACATCACATGAATGACAAGGATATTATGCTCAAATAAAATGTCCTCTTGTTGTACCCTCATCTTCATCATCAACTTTCAACTATTACATTGGAGTTTAGGACACAAGTGTACTGAGTTTTTTCTTCTGCATAAATAAATTAAATACTTATAAATGGCATGCGTATCTAGTACAAAAGGTGCATTTTTTTTCCTTTGTAGTAACATGTTCCCCAAAAGATTTTTTTTTGAAGTATCGCAGATTCGCTTTGAAGGGCGGGCATGGTGCAAGCGGTAGAGTCTTACCGCCTGTGACCGTAAGGTCCTGGGTTCGAGTCGCGGTCTCCTCGCACTGCACAGGCGAGGATAAGGCTTGCCACTAACACCCTTTCTCATACCCCGCACAGAGCGGGAGCTCTCTGCACTGGGTACGCCCCTTTTATCGTAGATTCGCTTTAATAAGCAACCCTGTTTGGCAACCAGCACAAGATATCCATGCTGATGATGATAGAAACTACAAATAAAAAAAGCCGCCGTCAATAAGTAGCATAACATCAAAACTATATACAAATAAAAAATGCCAGACATTTTTTTGCTGGCTCCATCTGAGAATCAGGACAGGTAAAATACGTGTCTCTTTTTTTTTTTGGTTTGGGCGGACACGGATAGTTTAGTTAGTTTTTTTTAAGAAACGACACGGATAGTTACTGTCCATCGTCCATCGCGCATTAGGGCCCTGCCAACCCCATGAGACCACGACCCTGTGTCGGCTGGCAGATCGGCGCCGATGGACCTGCAGATGCTAGGCCAGCATCGATGGGCCACTACTGATAAATGTCTTGCTCGGTCAACGTTTGGACAATAGTCAACTTGAAGTATCGTCCCCTTTCATTTGGGCCTGTTTTCTTTAACTCTTCAATCTAGATTTCTTCGGTAGAGGTATAAGAAATGGGCGTCCATGCGGACAGACGGACAGCACCGTGCTCGCTCACTCTGCGTGGACCAAATAGCTAGCAGCGCAACCGGCCACCCCATTTATTCTCTCCATCTCTTACATGTGGGTCTAAACTTCAGCTCCTCTTCTCCTTTCTTAAGAAGGGAAACACAGCCCTTGTCTGCTTGTAGAGAGCACGTGTGCTGCTTCCTGAACCCGCTCCTCAACCCGGCCTACATCGACTCCTCGCCGCCCACCCTGATGGGCCACCGCTGCGCACGCCACTCCCTGTCTCTGCACCCTGCCACCATGCCGCTACCCCCGTTGCTCCTTTCGGCCGCCATGTGTGACCAGGCGGCAAGGAGAGGGGGCAGTCACTGGCCGGGCTCAAGACAAGCGCAGGCACAGCTGGCCGATGCCAGGCTGCCACCATCCTCGGCCGCCGGCTGGCCGGAACCGTCCGTTCCCCGCTCTGCTCTGTGTCATCCGGAAGAAGAAGCATGAAAAACACATGTTGCAAGTTTATGTTTTAAGTGTTTCAGATGTTTTATAGGTATGTTGCAAATATTTCATACGAAAGTTACAAAAGTAGATCGGGATGTTGCATATGTTGCAATGGTTGTACACATATGTTGCAAGCTTCTATTCCCAATGTTTCATCTGTTTTTCAGACGCATGTTGCAAGTGTTTTATCTGGACGTTGCGTATGTTTGCAATGGTTTCAAGTGTTTTTCATGTATTTTTGCAAGTGTTTCATATGCATGTTTCAAGTGTTTCATCTGTCTTCAGATATATGTTGCAAGTGTTGCATCTGGATGTTTTAAAAGTAGATCAGGTGTTGCACATGTTGCAATGTGTATGAGAAGCGAAGGGGTAGCGAGCGGTCCCCATGCGTGGTCTAGCGGCATAGGCCCCGCGTGGGCATGTGAAACACAGGCGCGGACGAGGGCGTGTTGGCGCGAGCGCGGGCGTGCAAGCGCGTGGGAAACGAAGTGCAGCGCGGGTGTTCAGACACGGCGTCTGTCCGGACGTCCGAGCACTAGCACTACCGATATTTTTTAGCTCTCATTTGTCAATTGGGCAGTAGCTCAAATGCACAACTTGCCGTTTACATATGCTCCAAATATCATAGACTCATTGCCCCATAATAATTAGCTTTAATTTCGAGCAGGCTAAGAATGTTAGGTGCGTTCAAATCATTCAAAGGAGGCCAATGATGCTATGGGGCTTGCTAGTATATATATTTGGTCAATGAGGAAAATATATGGAAACATACACATCCCTTTCAATTACATGACATGGAACCAAACAGTAAGCTAGAGTACTATCGATCATTGCTCCCTGTTGACAATAGGGAGGACACCTATTTTATTTTACAAATGCATGCATGCATGAAGGCTTCTTTTGTGCAAGTGGCAGGTGCACTACCACAAATGGGAGTGGTAGGCACACTATTGCACGCGGCAAAAATGGTGCTCCAGTGCCTTTCTAACCTGGATCAATGCTTATCCACAAAAGCAGAAGCAAGAAGTTGCAAACTCTACTAGCTTTTTGGTAAAGTTGTAGGGTCAGGTTCCCCATTTTTATTGTCAACTATAGTATGACTTTCCACTTGGTATGGTGGGTTGCCTTTTGCCGTACGTGCATGAATGCATGATGATCACTATATAAAATAATTTCCACTAATTAGCACTTAAGCAGTCACATTAATTAAGCTTAACTTTTTTTCTATATGATCCAAATGGAAGAACAAATTACACGATCATGCATGCAGTCGACATCTATTTAGAAAACTTGAAGGCGTTTCTTTTGAAGAGATTAGAAAACTTAATGGTCATGGACTTTCTGAATCTCTTAACTTGTCGACAAGAAGTTGAGAGTGTATATATATCTCCGTTCACTGCCATTGACGAGCAACTTTTAGTGTTAAAAGTTCCAGAAAAGATATTAAGACCATCTCTAAGGCCCCGTTCGCATATTCTTAAACCCGACTTGATCCGCTTATTTTTTCATTCGGAACAGTGTATTTTTCTCTCACAAATTCCTCTAGCATTTCTCCGAACCATCCAGATTCCTCCAAAATTCAGACAAGCGAACAGGCCCTAAGAGTCTTTCTAAAATTTACTCTCTGACAGTAATTTGAGTAAAAGTTGCTTTCTATATCCTTGTACCCAGCCTCCAACATCATATCTTTTGTATATCTTTTACGCATTTTAGAGAGCTATCCAAGGGTGGATACATAATATTTATCCATTGATGTCACTAAGCTATAATCTTACCAAACCTTTAGGGTCTTATGTTGTAATACATTAGTATTATAGTGGAACTTGGACAAAGTCATTGATGTCCCGTGACATATCAATGCTTATAGTGTAGATCCTCCCCTGGAGCCATCCTCGCTCTTTTTTTTTTTGCTAGTAAGAAATCCAGAATAAAGATATTTAGAAATTCAATTAAAGAGGCTGTTGGAGAGTATTTTTTCACAAAAATCTCTATTCCTATAAATTAAGAAAGATATAAAAAGTCTCTTGGAGTTGCTCTAAGGGAAAGTCTCTTACTTCTAATTGAAAATTGATGATGTTCTTCAACTAGTATGTTAAAAGTTTTACATGCTAGTATATGTGTTCGTCATGATTTATGCTCTAGATTTAATCACAAATTTTCCTAATAATCCAACATGGACAACTTATTTTCCTTTCATTCTTAGTCCATGTGTCGGTGTTTTGTAGACCGACTAGTGAATTTATACGAATGTCGCGCTGCTCTAGGAATACGATGGTAGCATCCAAAAGACACATGGAGTTATACTAGTTCAGGCCGGAGCCCTACGTCCAGTCTTAGAGATGATTGAATGCACTGAAGTTCTTACAACGAGGGTGCAAGAATGGTGAAAGAGGTACAATAGCTAGAGCTAGGAGATGGACTGCTCGAATGAGAGCTTCGAGAGTCCGATCCCGTGGAAGGGTGCCCTGGCTTCCCTTATATAGAGTCCGGGGCCAGGTTACATACAAAGAAGAAGGTTCTCCCGACCGAAGGGTCGTAAGCCTAAGGGAGGGAACCTAGCTAACTTGGCTTGCAAATAACGCCATCTTGTAGTGCACGTCCGGGCATGGTTGTTGTCATGGTCTTGTGCCCACATCGCTGTATGGTGTGGCGTGGTGCTACTGTGCCTATTGTGGCGGCATTGTAGGCACGGTGGTGTTTTGCCAGCCGTCTTGCGTGATGTGGTCTCTCCGTGGCCTTCGTCATCTTCTCCTGATCTCCTAGGGCGTCTTACAGGAGTTAGTAGCCGCCTCCAGGTCGTTGGTCATCTTGCTGTTTGTGGCGCCGGTGGCCATGATCCTGCGCTCCGGGGTCGTGTCCTTTGTTGGCTTAGATGGCCTCAAAAGTCAAGGCCGCCGTTGTGGCCTCCATCCCGTAGTGGGTGGAATCGTACATCTGTCTTATCGAGCCGTATTCGGGCGGTGGGTCGCCGTACCGGCCGCCACTGCTCGGCGGTGTTGTCTTGTCTACGCTGCATGGCACAGGGATGGTGTCTGACCAGGCTAAGGGGACTACTGTCCCCTAGGTCCTTGCGGGATCAATGCGGTGTGGCTGCTCTGGCGCTGTTCGTTCTCTCCCCATTCCTCCTAGAGGTCGAGATGGGGGAGAGGTCATGAGGAGTTACGTGGCGCACGGTGAAGGCTAGGGGAAGAGGTCATGGCCAACCCATGCCTTAGTGTTTGGCCCAGGTCCATGTAGCTTAGCTGGGCCTTGATCGTTTGGGCTTATACTAGCTGATATACCATGGGCCACCCCGAGCGACTAACTAATCGGTGTCTTGAGATACCCGAGGTATTGTAACCCTGATAGTCGCCCCAAGCGTTTTTGTGATCGCAAAAGCGCTGATATTCGCGTGCGTTGCATGTGGGTTCGTAGTCATGGCTGTTCAATCTTCATCGTTCGACCCCTTGCGGGCTAGTGCGTTCAATGCGGTAGGTGGCTGTTACGTTCCATCCCGCTGGGACGCCCTGACGGTGTGGTATGCGACTGCTGAGCCCGGCCGTGTCAGTGTGCTGCGTATCGGGACACGTGATCTAGGCGGGGCCGAGTGGTCTCATTGACGCTGTACCGGCCCTGCCTTTGGGAGGATCTTGATTTCCCTGACCTCACACGGGCATCTGACATTGGCTGTGACCTTCTGTGATTTGCCACGCACCGCCGAGGTCCTAGGCTGCCCAGTCCGCCCTTGCGCCTATAAATAAAGGGCCATCCTTCCGTTTGAACCACTTGCAGCTACTTCTACAAACTTGCTCTTAGTCCTTTTGAAAGGATAAATGAGGAGAGAGAGAGATATAAAGCTCCTAGTGAGGTTTCTAGCATGCGACTCATGGGGGTCACCTGCGGTGGCCGGAAGCCAACATTGCCCCTTTCAACAACTGGTGCTAGAAGGGGACTTGCGAGCAGGGGAGGACACGCTCATGGTGCGCACGCACTATGGAGGTCACGCAACCCCATCTTGGGCTAGATGGTTTTCCCTTGACTCCATGACTCTCTACCCGTGCCTCGATGGTGCTTGTGAAAGCCCACGGGTGCTCATTCAGGCGTCCTTGAGCTGGTGCGACCTTCGTGCCTCTCCCTGTGCTCTTGTGCCCCAGGAGTTGTGTTCTTTTCCACCTTGTCCTTCTGTGACAATAGCAGGGGCTCCTGCTGCTTACTGGAGATGTCACCGGTGTGATGGTTCTAGATTTGACTTTTTGTACGATGTTCGGCCGCGCTTGAGATTGGAAAAGTGTTGGCGGTCTTTACCGATCAAATCCGACCGCCAATTAAGTGACAAAAAGAGGAGAAATTAGCAAACTTAATCACATATGCATTTACTATTAACCAAGTTCTACATGTATTTGGAGAACATTATTTTGCAGGTCACAAACACGAATACATGGAATAATTCACCAAAAGGCGCTTTTCGACGCTGATTCACGCAAAGAAGCAAGGGAGACGCCCACCATTCTGACTCAAAATGGGCAAAATCCCACGGGGCAGCGACCCATCACCAGCCCAAGGCCTACCATGCAGAGGCGGTGGTCAAGGGCCGGCCTTTCCTAGGGGGCGGTCGCTCCCCTCTGGATGCCGCCCTGTCTCTCCTTGCTGTGGCGGTGGCATGCCGCCATGCTGAGGCGGTGCAGCCCGGTGTTTCACGCCAAACATAGACAGAAGCACCACCTTAACTCTTGTATAAGTAGAGGGGTACCCCCCTCTCTAAACACACACCACATTGAGCAACACCTCACTCTCTACTCTCTTTAGTTCTGCCTTTTAGTTGTATTAGAGCAAGGCAAAGCCACCTTGGAGGGCTTGGCTCCTTGGAAGAAGAGATTCTTGGTATGAATATCAATATGGGTTCTTCCAAAGTCATGTCTTCACTTTATTATTGTCATACTTATGAACTAGAGTGTAGTTATTGTGTTATGATCTTGATATATGAACTAGTGCAGAGTTTGTGTCATGAGAATAGCACACTTGACTTTATGCTTAAACAATCATATAACTTATATAATTGGAATTAGAGCTAAGTTGAGGTGGTAGCTCATCGTTCCATCAGGTGTGCCCAAGTTCTTTACCTGTCGATCCATAGGGTCGGGGACTCGAGGGGATTTGGGTAGTTTCTATATACGCAAGAGTGGTGCTTGGGTATGGAGAGACAAGTGAATGCATTTCCTTCTCTCTAGTTGAGGGGTAGGCGGCAGGTGGTGACAGCTTTGTCTGTCCTTCGTAATCCCCCATGTTCGTTTAGGGTGTAGGAGTCTAAATTGTCACATGAGATTGCTGGCAGACCAGTACTCGGTGGCTTCCCAACCTGCTTCACTCTTAGCCCTAAAATTAATTATGTAATTTGTATGATTATCAATTAATCTTTGCATGACTACACTAGACCAATGCCTGCTTGACTTAGGATTATTCTTTTATCCTTTCTTTTCTATTTTATCCTTTGAGGAATGCCAAGTGTGTGTCCACTATCTTGAAATTACTATTCTTAGCTCTGTTATAAGCATTGGTGTACTTGCAAGCATTATTATTCAAGTTTATATCCATACTAGACTCTTAATCAACTGCCTTCCTTTGGGAAAATATAAATAACGATACCCTGAATACATCTAGGTGAAATGCTACAATGATAGCTCTGTGCGCTTGCGGATAAATATCTAAAATTGTTAAGGAACTATCAAGGCTATTTCTTAGTAGCATGGCTACACATTAGTTATGTTGCTAAGAAGTACCAACAAGGTATTTCTGGCACCACTGCTGAGGATGGATTTAAACCCCGTACTTAGTAGTGATGCTAAGAAATACCAACAAGCATTTCTGGCGCCGTTGCCGGGAAAGGCATATTGATTAAAGAATCTAGTAGGACATGTTCATGATAATATGTATGTAAGGTAGCCATTGTCTATACAGGGTAACTTTGCTTGTTTTCTCCTATTGTGGATGAAAACAGGATAGTGTATGATCGGTTTCGATCTGCCAAACAACTACACCGCAAATCCGGAGGCACTCCTAACGAAGAATAGGTCTCGTGCCGCTTCTTTTTCTGCCACTCCACCGACAAACGAACTAGTCATCCCCCACCATCCGCTACTCCAATCATGGCCAATACCCTCCGTGACTACACCCCCGCTGTTGCCAATGTGCCTGTTGGGCCCACTGTTAAAATTGAGGATGGGAACTTTGAGCTTCGTACTGGCCTCATCACGGTGGTGTAGGCAAACCAATTCCATGGTTTTCCAAGCGAGGATGCGAACGCGCATCTCCAACACTTCCTCGAGTTGTGCGACACGATCATCATCAAGGACGTCGCACCTGAGAGCATCAGGCTCCACTTGTTTTCCTTCTCCCTCTCGGGGAAGGTGAAGCAGTGGTTTTACAAGGAAAAGGAAGCTGTTAAGATGTGGGACAAATGTTCTACGGCGTTCCTTGCTAAGTTCTTCCCCATGGGCAAAACCAATGCTCTGAGGGGACAAATTTTGAACTTCCAGCAAAGCTCCATGGAAACCATTCTCGAGGCATGGGAGAGGCTGCAGGACTACATCCAAGCATGCCCGCACCATGGGATTAAAAACTGGTTAGTGTTCCAAATTTTTTATGATGGATTAATACCCATGTCCAGGGGCCATATCGACGCTGCTGTTGGAGGTGCTTTCCTTTCCCTCACCATTGATGGAGCTACGGCTCTCATCAATAAAATGGCGACCAATCAAAGCTGGAGGAGGAAAGGAAAACACAAAAAGGAATGCATACCGTGAAGGAGACGGACATGTTTTCCGCAAAAATAGATTTATTAATGAAAAGACTGGAGGAATGGGCCCAAGAAAAAGACACCATGGTGGGCACCGTCTAGGCCATGGACTCACACATGATGTGTGAAGTTTGTGGACATGTTGGCCATTCGGAGAACAATTGCCCCGAACCCCATGAAAAAGCTGCTTTCATCAACAACTAGTTTCGCCAACCAGGTAATAACGGGTGGAACAACCAATCCCGCCCGCAAGGTAATGCGAACTACAATTCCAATTATAATTCGAATCAACCTTCTATCAAAGACTTGGTATTAAGCCAAGCTAAAATTAATGAAAATATCAATAAAAAGTTAATGTATAATGACAAAATGCTTGAAAACATAAATACTAAAATTAAAGGTTTGACTTCTTCTATCAATAACCAAATGAGCTCAAATAAAATGATTGAAACTCAAATAGCTCAACTTGCTGCCACTATACCTATTTCTGATTCAAGAAAGATTCTGGGACAACCTAAAACTTCTCTCAAATCTATTAAAATGGTCTCAACAAGGTTCGATAAGCCTCTATGTTGAGAAAACCACATTTATTTTGTAGATCCACCATTCATTGCCAAGAAAGAAGATCCTGGACGCCCGACAATTACATGCTCAATTGGCTTGCATGTCTTCCACAACGCCTTCTGCGGCCTTAGAGCAAGCATCAACATCTTGTCCAAGGTAACATATGATAAAACACTAGGTGGACCATTGTCCACTGCACATTTCTGACTGCAGATGGCAGATCAAACTTTACGGAATCTAGAGGGATTGGCCATGGACATCTTGGTGAAAATTCGAGACACGTACATCCCCATAGACTTCATCGTTCTAGACATGGGCCACAATGAGGAAGTACCCCTTCTCTTAGGGAGACCATTTCTTAACACTACAAATGCAGTCTTACACTAGGGATCAGGGCATGTTAGCTTTCATATTCAACGGCAAACAATGAGATGCCCATTCAATGGGTTTAAAATGCATAAACATGTTAAAACAAATTGGCCCAAGAAACAACCACATAAAGGGATAAACAGGTATGGCAGCTAGAAGCATCAACATCTGCATCTACTTCTCCGGACACGGATGTACCTCCATCAAGCAAAAAGAGAAAGGAGAAGAGTCCTGCTCATTGGATTTTAAAATGGTGAGTCCTTGCCGAAGGTAAATCAATAGTTATCCTTCGTATTTATGATTTAAAGTTACCTAAAATTATTAGATAGTAAAACTATAATAACAATTAAAAAATTCTTTGGTTCTCTTATTCACCATTCAATGTCTTCACCTCCGTTGGATGAATCTTGTTTATCTTGTCATGCTTCCTTTCTCTACACTAGTATGTTTCGGTTTGGGGTTGGTCATACATCTTTTAAATTAAGCATGGTGCTTAGTTTAGATGTAATGATCATACTTCCATAGGTTTTTATTTGAATTAATCATGATGCTTAGGTTAATGAGCCTACCTTAATCAAATTAGACATGGCGTCTAGTTTGATCATTGAACCAAAACTACTAGTGTAGAGTTTGGTTGATCATATGGACTGACCCTTGCAGGAATTTATCAACTTCATGAGGGTAAGTCTTTGAGATGACAACAGAGATGAAAACTTGTTTAGAAAACCTTGATTAAAATATTAATAATAATGTCGGTGCGAAAAGTGACCAACAAGTGAATATTTGTAGTTTTGCCGTGCGTTGTGATCGGACGTGGCCTAGCACTCAATGACACAGGATTTATACTGGTTTAGGCAACGTGCTCTACGTCCAGTTTTAGTCGGTCGATGACTTTATTCCTGAGCCCAAGTGCTCGAAGTTTGCTGTGGGGTTACAAACGAGTAGGAATGAGAAGAGGGGGTGTTAAAGGCCCGGTCGGACTCTGAACCAAAGGGTCAAGAGTGACGGGAGCTCTAACGTGCACTAAGTATTGGAGCGTGTACTCTGTGTAGCTTTAGAGTTCTAGAGCTGTGGAGCTGTTCGAAAGCTCAGATTATCTAGAGCTAGCCAGAGAGAGAGTCCATCCCCATCGTTGGGAGAGAGCGCACCCCCTTTTATAGTTGAAGGGGATGGCCTTACAAGTCAGAGACAGAGAGAAAGGATATGTGACCAACCTAGTCTTGTTGCCCACGCCATCGGGTACGAGACGGTCATCGATGCCCATAATATTGTTTATGTTAGATGCATGTGGTAGGCTTTATCGTGTTCACCTGGTATGGCAAATGTCGATGCCTACAATATTGTCAAGGCAAATGTCGGCGCCCACAACATTGTTTGGGTTTTGACCCGCCTAGAAGGTTGCATAGTACCTGTCTGGCATGGCCTGGTGGCATTGTCCTATAGGTGTGCTAGGTATGGTCCTTGGTATTGCGGTTGACTTGAGCACCTTACCTTATCTGCTCTGCTTGATCCTTGGTTCCTTACCGAGTGGGTGTCCCTGGTCGGTCGTTCCCAGTTGGCTCCAACCGTGTCGGTTGGGGAAGAATCACGAGCGGAGGTTCGGTGTATCCCCGATCGGAAAAGGAGGTCAAAGTCAAACTGTACCCCTCCTTGGCCAGGCCTTTTGGTCGGAGACCGGATCATTCTGCCAGCTGGTCGTTAGATAACTGGGCCGGCCTAGGAGGTGCGCGTTGTCGCTACGCCGTCTATTGGGCTGAGTTTTTGCTGCGAAGCGGGCCCATTGGGGACCCTGGGTTTATGAACCCGATAGGATCCCTCGAGCCCTTTTGGGACTTCTGTGAAGTCATAAAGGGGATGTTTGTACTCGTTTTATGAGAGCACCTGGTGGGTGTAAGATCGTGGGTCGTCGTTGAACAAGACGGAGTGCCAAACTAGGCGTCGGGGGTGGCAGAGCGCGGCCGAGGGGTCGAGTGAGGCAGAGTCACCAACCTGAAGCATCGGGCACCGACCCAAGCATCAGGCATGGCCGAGGGGTCGGGCGAGACGGAGTCGCCAACCTAAAGCGTTTGGCGCCGACCCAAGCGTCGGGTGCGGCCGAGGGGTCAGGCGAGATGGAGTCACCAACCCAAGTGTCGGGCGCGGCCGAGGGGTTGGGCGAGATGGAGTCGCCAACCCAAGTGTTGGGCATGGTGGAGCACGGCCGAGGGGTCGGGCGAGGCAGAGTTGCCAACCTGAAGCGTCGGCCGCCAACCCAAGCATCGGGCGCGGTCGAGGGGTCGGGCAAGACAGAGTCACCAACCAAAGTGTCGGGCGCGGCGGAGCACAGCCAAGGGGTCGTGCGAGATGGAGTCGCCAACCTAAAGCGTCAGGCGCCAACCCAAGCGTCGGATGCGGCCGAGGGGTCGAGCAAGACAGAGTCACCAACCCAAGTGTCGGGCGCAGTTGAGGGGTCAGGCGAGACAGAGTCGCCAACCTAAGTGTCGGGCATGGTGGAGCATGGCTGAGGGGTCGGTCTAGTTTCATGCGTTACCCTATCCGTGGTTTCTGCAACCAGAGGGGTTGAGCTAATGTCACTTGCCTCGATGGCTCGAGTGACGTGCTCGGTGAGCTTAATAACGGGTATGTTCGAGTGGAATCCGGATCCATCGTTCATAACGGGGTCATCATAGCCCTCATGTGGCATTCCACTGCTCCTTAACCCACCTCCCGACAGATGCCCAAGCCGTTTCGGAGACCGACTCAGGTGGCCCGCTGGCCTCCCCTCGATGGAGATTCTATGGGCATGGCTCGAGGTTAGGATCAAACAAGAAGGTCGAGATGACCCTGTCCGCTTCAGAGCGGATCGGCCAAGGGCCACTGGGGCTCATCTACACTTTTCTCTCCTGGCTCTGTTTGACGTGAGGCGACCTCGAGCCCTTTGCGAGCCGGCCTCCAAACCTCGATCGGTCGTCGCACATATCGAATGAGGCGACTACCGCTTCATGATGCAATGCGGAGCGTTGTGATGGAACAATTGCATATGCAATGCTTGGATGTATGGGATGAATGTAGGGATGAATGTATGAATGCATGCATGAAAATGGATGAATGAATGATCATGCACCAGAAAACAAAAAGGGGGTTTTGGTAAAGTTACCTCGATGGCTCGAGTGATGGGTTCAGGGAGCTCTTTATCGGATATGTCCGAATGGAACCCGGACCCATTGTTTGTGATGGAGTCGGCATAGCCTACATGGGGCATCCCACTGCTCCTTACCTGTCTCTCGGCAGCCACCCAAGCCATCCGATCGACTCGGGTGACCTGTTGGTCTCTCCTCGATGGAGATCCCATTGGTGGGCCCTTCCAAGCCCTACCTAGGAAGACGGAGGGTCGTTTGTGTGCGGTTGCACCTTGTTTCCCATGCCCAGGTTGCGGTAGTGGTGGGCCCTGCCTAGGCCACGTCCCATTAACTAGGCGATGTCTCATCAGGCAGGGCGCATCCCATCAGCCAGGGCATGTCCCACCGCACGCCTCTCCACTTTAAATAGGGGGAAGGGAGAGGGTTTTCCTCCCATTCTTTTGCCTTTCTCGAGTTGCTGCCTCTTCTCCTTCCTCCTTTTCACTAAGCCCATTCGTGCACTGCGGTGTTTTCTAGGAGAGAGGGTAAAGCAAGGGAGAGGAGAACTCATAGATTCATTCATGAGTCTGAGGCGTGATGTCAAATTGGAGGCCATCCAACATGGATGAGGAGGTGCTGGCCGCCTTCGCCGAGAAGGGGCTACTCCCATCGAAGGAGGTGGTGCATTAGAGGGCTCTTATGCCAGGAGAAGTTGTTCCACAACCCTAGGCCGATGAGGTAATCTCCTTCCTCGCCTTCCACGAGCGCAGGCTTGGGTATCATGCGCACTGGTTCTTGCGCGGGCTTCTCAATGAGTGGGGCCTAGAGCTACAACACCTCAACCTGACTAGGGTGCTACACATCGCTAGCTTCATCACCGTTTGCCAGGCCTTCCTCGGGATGGAGCCGCATGTGGACCTCTTCCGGCGGATCTTCAGCGGGTGAGCCCTATCCGAGGGGAAGCCGCCCAAAATCGCACCGGTTAGGGGATTCGCTTTGCAGAAGAAACCAAAGCCATTGACCCCCTACCTTGCATGCTCCCCCTATGACTCCAACCGGGGTTGGCATGGTGAGTGGTTCTACATCAGGAACCCAGTGGAAGCGCCATTCCCAACGTTCACCGGAAGAAGGCCAGAGAGGAGAGAAAGCTGGTCATGGGGTCCCGCCAGTCGACAGACCAAGCTGGAGGTTATTGAGACAGAGCTTCAGAGGCTTGGGCAGCATGGCCTTGATGGGCTATGGGTCTTCCACACCTTATTCTACCATCAGGTTGCCCCGTTGGCAGAAAGAACACGGCCGATGTGGGAATACATTGGCCCGATGGATCCCGACCACGTGTCGTCGGAGGTGTTGCCAAAGGACAAAGTCTAGAGTCAACTCGATCGGGTGCTGTAACTAAGGGATAAAGACTCCCTCGAAGGAAAGCCCGGACCTCTTCACATCATGAAGCTGTGCAATCTGGTATGCCCCCTTTTTCGTGACCTTATCCTCCTTATTTTGATGTTTTGATTGATTTTGTGTTGTTCATTTCAAAGGGACTCTCGGGCTATAAATCCTAGCCGCATCTTTTGAGGGGGCTGGAAGGCGCAGCGTGGCAAGTTGCCTAGAGGGAGGCGGCGCTTGCCAAGAAGAAGAAGAGAGCCGAGAAGGCCTAGAGGAGGGTTGAAAAGGAAAAGGAGATCAGCCGATGGGTCCAGGGGGTGAAAGAAAGAGCGACACGGAGGTAGAGCTTGAGTCGGAGGAGCCCACGGAGATGGGTGGTGACGCAAGTGCCTTCAAGGACGAAGGAGATAGGGGTGCCATCATGACCTCGGTGGAGCACCGTGAGCCTATGGCCGCATTCATTGGCGGTGGGCGGGATATGGAGACGCATGGCGACGTTCCTAAGTCCAGGAAGCGCGCCGCAAGCGAAGACATCGCCCTTCGAAGGCATCGTTGGCTCCACGCCCCCCTGCTCCGAGTGTGGTGGAGCACGTCGGTCGGTCGGGGGGACGTGATCGTTCCCCTGCGTCTTCAGGGTCAGCGCATGTATGTGACCCCCAATGGGGAGATGCCTCGCTAGTTGCTCTGGTGGGTTCACCACGAGCTGGCGGTCATGACCATTCGTGGATCGATCGGGGGCCAGCCCGGTTGGCTCCTCCCTCGGTCGATACGAGGGGGCATGGGTCGTGACCCGTTAGCGGTCCTCATCCGGTTAGCTCACCATCAGTTGGTCGGGGCTTCAAGGCTCTGCCGCTTTCATCTAGGTAAGCATTCATGCTCCCTCCTGTTCTCATAGTAGAGTTTTTTGAGTGTGGCTAACCCGTGCTTGTTTGATAGCAGCTAGGGGCTGGCGGGATTGGGAGTCTCCCCACCTCCCATGTGAGAGGAGGGGATACCCAGCCTACAATAGGTCATGATGAGCAGTGGAGGAAGTAGGCTGGCGGTGGCACGACCTTCCTTACTGGGGGTTGCGTCTTCTTGGCCAGTCGCGAGCAGGGTGGCAGTGGCGTCTGCGGTGATGGCGATGATCCTTGTGGTGATGGCAGTGGTTGGGTTGGAGGTGACCCTCGTGATCCCTCCCCCAATAGCTATGGAGGAGGAGAGGAGGGAAACCAGGCTCCCTACGTCGCCCGACGGAGGAGCACACGGTTCGCCCTCCTAGTCAGAGCTGGAGGGGTCAAGAGGAGACACGGCCAGGCCAGAGGTAGAACATCTGCCGAAGATCCATGGAGTCTAGGTGGTGGAGATCCCCTTCTTCAGTGAGGAAAACACTAGGGTGGAGCCACCGGCCATCCCGCTATCTCGGGAGCTGGTGATGATCCGGTCGTCGTATGATACTGCAATGGTTGTATCTTCCAGTAGGTCGGGGTGACCCATGAGCTGGTGTGGCCTTGCCCTGGTGAGCCAAGAAAGGCCCGGTTCATCTTTCATGATGAGGAGGAGGCAAAGCTCTGGCATCTGCTCGGGGAGAGAGGACTATCGATGGAGTCCGATCTCGCGCTTATCAAGGCAAGGCTCAAGGAGGCCTTGGAGAGGGTTGAGCTCATCCATCAGGCAATTACAGTCGACCTGATACACATTGCAGAGGTAAGTTCTCTTTGTTTTTAGTGTTGTCCTTTACTCGTTGGCCTTGCAATGGTTGTCTCAGTACGCCTGCTTCTTGTCTCACAGGATCTGGAGATGATATCAATTCGTAAGTCCCGATTTCTTTGGTAGGAGCATGGTTAGATGGAGTAGGAAGCAACGACATCACAGTGGGTTGACGGGCTCAGGCACTAGCTGGAAGCTGCCTGCCATGAGTCCCAAGACCAGGTGGCGGAGGCAACAGGGGCACGAGCGGCGAAACAACTTACGGTTGAGCGGGCAACTGCTGCCGAGCGGGAACTCGACGCAGCGAAGGTCCACCTGGTGGAGACCAAGGCAGCACTTTAGAAGTCCTTGGAGGCTCTAGAGATGGAGCGAAAGGCCTAGTAGGATTATGAACAAGAAGTGGTCGCGCTCCGGGGGCATGTGCTTAGGGTAGAGGAGTCGAACGCTCGACTGCTCGAGAGGGTGACTCGGCAAGAGGAATGACTTTCCATCCTCAAAAGCACCCGCCTTGGTATATATCTGTTCCACCTTCGGTTGATGCCTTGATTTTTCCTTTCCTTTACTTCTGAGCTTGTTGTCTTTTTCCAGAATTGTGTGGAAAAAATGGCTCTCTGGAGCAAGAGCTAGAGGCAGCCAAATCAGCGGTCGATCGGGGCGCGGAGGCGCTAGCCCGGTCCCTTGAGGAGCGACGTTCTCTCGAGGGAGAGCTTGACCAAATCGTAATGTCGCATAGGTGGTCGTCTCCAAGGTGTTTGGGTTAGGACCGAGCACCAGTACGCCCGCCGTCTAGCTGGTGGAGGTCCCGAATGAAGTTCCGGTGATCATCTCCGATGGCATGTTCTACGGGACGTCGAGGGTGCTGACCTCGGTGGTGTCCCACCACGCTGATCTGGACTTCGTGGCCATCTATAGAGCATACACCGATGGGTGGAGCATAGATGAAATCCATGTGCTGGGGGAGAGTTTAGTGCCATATGCACAGATGGTCGCCGAGTAGGTCACCACGCAGTGGGTGATGGAGGCTCACCGTTCGAGCATGGCTAAAGAAGTGCACCGAGAAGATGTCGTCTAGCTTGTGGAGGGGGTGGAAACTGAGTCAGAGGCGAGCATCATCCCACCCCCAACAGAGCTAAATGTTGTCCCGACTAGGAGCGAGCTGCCTTAGTCTTCGTCAACCGTGCCGTCAACCGATGCCGTCGGGCGGCCATAATAGGGTTTAGAGTAGAAATAGTCAGTAGATGTAAAAGATGAGTTCATGGGGAAGCCCCCATATGAATAATTTTACACTCGTGACTATTTTGAGTTTGTTTTGTGATGAAATCACTCGTGAGGGGAAGCTTGTCCCATCTGCCCTTGGTTTTACCCTTGCGTGGCCTTTCTTTTTTGCACCTACCCGTTGACCTATAGGATGCAACCTTAAGAACCTAGGCATGGCCTGTGAGGCTTAGCAGCTCATAACCGTAGGTCATGGCGGGGTGTGATCGGTCGGGAGGTTAAAACATAAGTTACGTAGGGTAATAAAAGGAATGGAATGCCCTTTTGTTTGGGCGACGCCCTTTCGTTTGGGCAAAAAAAGTATTACTATATGATAGTAAAAATGGAGGGTGGTATCACACCCCCATGGAGCCCCCGAGCGACCCAGGCCAAGAATGCTCGGGCTAGGGTGCTATAGGAGCAAACGTTGAATGGAAAGAAAATGGTAAGACCGAGCTTTAGGGGAAGAAATGACATAACTGTTCGATGTTCCATGTGTTGGTGAGAACATTACTGTTGTCGTCCTTCAGCTGGTAGGCGCCCGGTGAGATCACCTCGGTCACCATGTAGGGTCCTTCCCATGGTGGAGATAGTTTATGTTTCTCCTTGGTCGACTGGGTTCTTCGAAGTACAAGATCACCGACCTCGAGGATCCTCCCCCTGATTTTTCTTTCATGGTACCAACGGAGAGTTTGCTGGTAGCGAGCGGAGCGGATGACGGTCATCTCATGAGCCTCCTCGAGTAGGTCAACCGTGTCCTGCTAAGCCTCCACGGCTCAGTCTTGGTCGAAGACCTTCACTCTTGGGGCGTCATGGTCGAGGTCGGAGGGCAAGACTGCTTCAGCCCCGTAGGCTAGGAAGAAAGGTGTGAACCCCGTGGATCGGTTTGGGGTCATTCTCAGGCTCTAGAGGATCGCTGGGACCTCTGCAACCCATCACCTGGCATACTTATTGAGTCAGTCGAAGATGCGGGGCTTGAGCCCTTGGAGGACCATGCCATTGGCCCGCTCGACCTGACCGTTAGTACACGGATGTCCAACTGAGGCCCAGTCGATCCTGATGCCATATCCATCACAAAAGTCCAGGAACTTTTTATCGGTGAAGTTTGTTTCATGGTCAGTGATGATACAGTTAGGAACACCAAACTGATAGATGATGTCGAGGAAGAACTTGACCGCCTCCTCCAAGCGGATATTGGTGATGGCCTTCGCCTCTATCCACTTAGTAAACTTGTCCACCGCTACGAGCAGGTGAGTGAAGCCGTCCGAGGCCTTTTTGAGGGGTCTGACCATGTTGAGGCCTCATACCGTGAATGGTCAGGTGATGGGGATGGTTTGAAGCTCCTATGCTAGCAAATGAGTTTGCCAAGCGTAGAACTGGCATCCCTCACACCTGCGGATGACCTCCTTTGCATCTCATAGTGCGGTGGGCCAGTAGAAACCATGGCGAAAGGCTTTCCTGACCAACGACCTCAGGGTCGCATGATGTCTACAGATTACTACATGGACTTCGAAGAGAAGCTATTTCCCTTGGTTGGTCGGGATGCACTTCATGAGTACTCCTGATGGGCTCCGTTTGTAGAGTTTGTCACCGATGGCGACGAACGTCTTGGTGTGTCAAGCGATTCATCATGCCTTTGTCCTTTCTGGTTGGAGAACCTCCTCAAGGAGGTAGGTGAGCAATGGTGCTCTCCAATCAGCCTGATCAAGTACTACCATGGTGACGTCGACAGGCGACGTTGCCATGGAGGCGCCAAGGTTGGAGCCGCTGAGCACTTGATCGGGGTCGGGGCACGTCGAGAGGTCGGAGCCCCTATGTGCTAGATTAGTATTGGAGTGCATCTGGATTGGAGCCTCTGGAATGTGGGCAGATGGCTCATGGAGATCATTGATGAAGACCCCATCTGGAGACGGCACCCGCCTGGCCACCAATTTTACAAGGAAATCGGCGGCATCGTTGTCCTTTTAGGGCACATGATGCAATTCGATCCCTTAGAACTTGTCCTCGAGCTTGCGCGCCTCCTAGCAGTATGCTGCCATGAGAGGGCTCTTGCAAGAAGACTCCTTCATGACTTGGTCGATGACCAACTCCAAGTCACCGCAGACGTACAGTCGCTGTAGCGCCAAGCTCGATGGCGATGCGCAGTCTGTTGATGAGGGCCTCATACTTTGCGGTGTTATTTGAGGTTGAGAAATGGAGATGGATGATGTAGCAGAGTGTGCTCCCATCTGGGGAGATCAGAACCACTCCAGCCCCTGAGCCCGACGCCATGACTGACCCATCAAAGTACATCGTCCAGTACTCATGGGTGATGTCTAGGGTCGGGAGCTAGACCTCTGTCCATTCGGCGATAACGTCGGCGAGAGCCTGAGACTTAATAGTAGTGTGGGGGATATACCCAATGTCGTGACCCATGAGCTCGAGTGCCCACTTGGAGATTCGTCCTGTGGCATCGTGGTTGCGGATGATGTCTCCCAATGAGTACGGAGTGATTATCATGACTTCGTGGTCGGTGAGTAGTGCAGGAGCTTCCGGGTCACCATCAGCATGGCGTATAGAAGCTTCTAAACCTAGGGGTATTGAACCTTAGCATCGGTGAGTACCTCACCGACGAAGTATACTAGTCATTGGACCTTCTGGGGGTGTCCCGGCTCCTCCCTTTTGATGACTAGGGCAGCACTCACCACGTGGTTGTTTGCCATGATGTAGAGGAGGAGGGGTTCTCCTGTCGGGAGCGATGAGGATTGGGGACGATGTTAGTAATGCTTTGAGGCTTTCCGAAGCCTGCTGTGCCTCCTCTGTCTAGACGAATGTGTCTGTCTTCTTAAGAAGTTTGTAGAGAGGCATCCCTCACTCGCCTAGTCAGGAGATGAATCGGCTCAGGGTGGCCAAACAGCCGGTGAGCCTCTGTACGCCCTTGACGTTGCGTATAGGGTCCATGTTGGAGATGGCCGTGATTTTATCGAGGTTTGCTTCGATGCCCCACTCAGACATGATGTATCCGAGCAGCTTCCCCTTTGGGACCCCAAAAACACATTTTTCGGGATTCAATTTGGCGTTGAACCTTCGGAGGTTTGCGAATGTTGCGGCCAAGTTTGCGATCAGGTTGCTAGCTTGAGCCATTTTGACCACTATGTCATCTACATAGACGGCGATTGTTGGTTTCGACCACTCGACTTGGTCAGGCTGGTCGGGTGGGTCGATTTGGTTGGCGAAGCATCGCTGCATGCACCGTTGATAGGTGGCGCTAGCGTTCTTTAGACCAAAAGGCATGGTTACGTAACAGTACAAACCATACGGGGTGATGAATGAAGTCGCGACCTGGTCGAATTCTTTCATTGTGGTCTGGTGGTAGCCAGAGTAGGCATCCAGAACGGAGAGGATTTCGCATCCTGAGGTGGTGTAACTCCCAAAAATTTCAACTGCAAATTAGTAATTAATTTTGAGCATTTATTTAATTTTCTATGTATTTTTAACCTAGGCTAAATAATAAATTTTTTGTTAAATAAAATTAACTATAAGGTTTAGAAACATGTTTGTTGCATTCATGCCGAAGCATACTATTTATGGTTGAGTGTAGGGCTAGAATGGTTGAAGTTGAATTCAAATTTCATTTGAATTTGGCTTGGGTTTGAAAACTAGAAATAGAAAAGGATTTTTATTGGAAAAACTTCTTCTTCTTCCTTTTCAACCCAGCCCTAGGAACCAGCCCGGACCTTTTCTTTCTCCCCTTCCCGGATTGGCCTGCTCGGTGGCCCAGCTTACGCCGTAGCCCCACGCCTTCCCTTCCCACCTTCCCGCACGGCCTGCTCCACACCGGCCCGCTCGATGGCCCGCTCCTCACCCCTTCCTCCGCACCGCACGCTCATGCTTGCTGCTCACCCGCCTGGCCTAGCTCAGCGCTGCGGCCTGCTTCGGCCTGCCTCGCAGCGCCCACGCCTGCACGCACCTGCTGTTCCTTCTCCCTCTCACTGCGTCGCTGGCCCTGCCCATCTACCACCCGCACACCTGCTCTCTCTCCCTTCCTCTCGCTGTGACATGGGACCCGCTCGTTAGCACCCATCGAGTCCCTTCCTTTCCTTCCCCACGTGCTCCCTTTCCTTTCTTTGCTCCTGGTGATGGCGCTGCCACCTACGGCAAGCCACCGCGCCCACACCAAGCATGGCAAGCGACCAATTCCACCCGCCTCCCGCTCCCCTTCCTTCTACCATAGCGCCTGCCCGCCTACAAAACTCGAGCCAGATCCCCTCCCTCTCTCCTTTCCTCTATTCGTGCTCAAGCTCACTCATCGCCGCTGGCAATCCGCCGATCCCGAGCCCAATCACCGTCGCCGATGCCTCCCGGAGCTCCACTACGACCCACTGGTGTCGTAGGTATCCCCAATTTCACATTTTAGTCACGGATTGCTTGGATTCAACCTCACCCACACCCTTTCTTCTCTCTCCAGTAACCGCCGCCATCGACCCATGCCTTCGGAGCCCTCCCAGACGCCGTGCTCCCTTCCTTCGACCTCGTGGTGAGCTGCTCATTCTTCCCGTGCTTTCTGTTCATCGAATAATGCCCTAGAGCGCCGTATCAGCAAGCTCCCGCCCCGCTGGCCATGGCGTCGCCGTGGGATTGGCACCTCGACGCGTTCCTCACCCTAAGATTTCATCACATTGTGTTCGCGAGCACCTGTAGTTCATGTACGTGCATTTGGTTTTGATTGGGACGGTCTGGAACGTCGTACCGGTGTTCGCCGCCATGCTTGCCTCGCCGCTGGCCATGGTGGGCTCGCCAGAGTTGCTGTGTAGCCGGCGGAAGTCGTCCCGTGCGTCCCACGCCGTCGGATCCATCTAGAGGGCCAAGATTTGATCATACCGGTTCAGATCATAACCGGTCCACTGCGGCCGTGGACTCGGCCCAGTGTCGCGTCAGCACACGCCCACGCATGCGTGCTGCACCGTGCCAACCAAATTAGGCCACAGTCAGCCCAGTCAGCAGCCGGGGTCAACCCGCAGTCAAGCCACGCCCGTTTTGCAAAACAACCCCTCGGTTTCTAGAAAAACAACCCGCAGTCCAGTCCAGTTCAAAATAAATACATTTCAGTCCTATTTTTATTCGTTCTAGTCCCTATAGTTTCCAGAAATAGTACGCGCAGTCCATAAACCGTGTAAATTCATATTTTAATTGTTTTAATTCAAAAATGAGTTTGAGTTATTTACAGAAATGCCATTGAACCTAATTTCATGCGTAACTTTTGCGTTTTAAGTCCGATTTCAGTGATTCTTTCACTCACGTGTATGTAGCAGTACGTAGAATAGATTTATAAGCTTTTTAATCTATGTTACTACTGTTTGGTGTACTGTTCTAATAGAAGTCTATTTGTATACATGTAATGATTGGATTGGATGCTTGATTGGTGCATTAGAACACGTTTAGAGGGTGAGCAGTTCATGGTGACTAAAGACCAACAGAAAGATCAGCAGTACCAGGATAACTTTGAGGAAGGCAAGTGTACCAAAGGCCCCTTGTACCTATGAACTATTACAATTCGTATTCATGCATGTGTCTAAATTGAAATACCTTCAAGGACTTTACTTAGATGATTACTTGTACCACATATCCTTGATACCTAGGGTTTGGGTATGCATTTTGGATAGATGCTGCAGCGCTTAACATAAAATAAATGTTAAACATGACTAGAGGCATTATGTAATGTGATAAAATGGAGCTTTTTAGGACATATAGGGGGCCAGAGTACGGGGTTGAGTACTCTAGTGCCTCTCCATAAGGACTTAATCCCGAAGCGGCCACCCAGGAGGTTTCATACAACCCCGAGTGTCATATGGCTCTGACTTTAACCTGTTAACTAGATTGTACTAGCTCGTCTATAGCTTTCCGTAAGGGCAAGAGGGGGGCACTAGTTGGTATGTTCCCTTTCCTGCTAGGGTGTGTGTACCATGTTGCGACCATGCATGCCACTCCTAGAGGAGGACCACATATGGCTAGACGGCTGAAACCTTAGCAGCTACCACTTGTTAGTGCGACTAGCGAAGGGTTACGTAGTGAAACCCTACCACACTTCCTAGGTAGAGGTGTTGTGGGCTTTGCAAACCCCGGCATTGGGAATCGCGGCTCGATGGGTAAAGATGTATAATTTCTACAGAAATATTTGACCTGTTATGACAACCGTGATCACGGATATGAGCGGTCTGGATCCTTCATGATTAGTGGTTACTGTGGATGGTTGGGAATTGATATAAATTTGATTATATATTATTATCACTTGGGATTTGGGATTGTTCACTAAAGTAGTGATTCAGGATGCTAAAACTTAATCAACTAAAATTACGAACCGCAGTCAAACTGTGTCATGCCTTTGAGCCTCATAGATCTCTTTGATATACTTGCTAAGCATGGTAAGCTTACACTTGCTTTACATTCATTGAAAATCCTGGATGGGTAACAGATAATGGGTATGAAGAGTTTCCGGAGGATGTCTAGGACTACTAGGATGATATTCACCAGTTGGAGTCCCTATGGTAGATTGGGTCTAGTTATTCCACTGTGTGTGTAATAATGTTGCCATTGAGCACAACTATGTATTAACATTATGATGAGATATGCGATGTAATAAGTACTTTACTTTGATGCTATTATAATTTGTGATATATGTGTGTGTTTGGACACCCTGGGCGCACATATATGAGTACTTGGTTTTGCTATGCAAAATTGGGTGCGGCAAATTGGTATCAGAGCTATAACTGACTGTAGGACGATCAACCTAGTTAAAAATGGACGTTTTTAGGATCACATTACCTTTATTTTACCACCTTTAATTTGCTATAAAATTTTTGCTTATATTATGTTCTTTATCTATTGCAAAAATTATTTTATTATAATATTCAACCTTTTCATTCTTATAGATGGCCCACACCAAGCTGACAACCCGTAAGAGGACCATCGTGATGCCCACCAGGAGGACAAGGTTCACATTCAGGAAGTGCATTCCTACACATCTGGTGGAGGCTCTGAGGAGCATGGAGGAGGAACCGCCTATGGAGGTGCCCATGGGGGAACCTCTAGAGGATGTGATGGAAGATGAACCCATGAATGAAGAAACAGAAGAGGGGCCCATGTTTGAGGAGCCCATTGAGATAGAGGAATATGAGGAGGAGCCTATGGAAGAAAATGGACAGGGTGGTCAGGAGGGAGCTGGTGATCCTGATGATGGAGTTGATTATGATGGTTCTGATTCTGATGGTGGTGATGATGGAGATGGTGGTGATGGTGGAGATGGTAATGGAGATGATGGTGGTGACGGTGACGAAGATGGAGGAAACGATGGAAATGGGGGTGACGATGATCATGATGCACTGCTGGTTCAAGGGTGGATCATAGAGATCCACTATGATTTGGAGGGTGATGCCTACTACCACCCCAAGCTTCTCTCACTCGTACGCCGCTACCACACCAGATGCACTGTTCAGTACAGGACGAAGCATTGGACCCACCCCGACTACACCGGCTTCTAGGAGACAGAAGTGTACATCCGTGAAGGGACTCGGGTGCGCTACATCCACCACGCCATCACTGCATGGCTCACATGTGCAGCCACCATCAGGGATGCTGCTCGATAGGCATTGGTGGTCAACCACGACCGCCACTTCGACGACATCGCCTGGGAGGAGGATCGTTATCTTCCCCGCCGTCGGAGCGGCCAGTCTACTTGCAACATTGCTACACCACTTGGAGAGGTGAACTTGAGGCTTAGGCCTACCCTATTGTGCTTGGTTCAGACCAACACTGATTTGGACCAGGCCTTGGATGAGTTAGATGTCATGGGGAAGGCCTACCTGCAGCTTGCCCGTGAGAATGCTACACTAAAGCAACATCATGGAGGTCCTAATGTGGAAGCGCCAGGTGTTCCTGCTCAGGCGTCCCCAAGGAACAGAGGAGAATTTGGAGACCCCAACACCAGCACCAACATCGACCCATAGGAGGAAGTCTTAAAAATATGTAATAAACACGCGTAGATACGTGAGAGAGTGTTTAATTTATTTTCTTTTAATGGTTAAACAATTGATACTTGTGTGGTTGGATGATTGTCATAATGAACAATGTTTGATTTGGATTTTTGGCATGATTGTGATGACTTGTGGGCATGTCCACAGTCATTTAGTTTAAGGTTAAGGTTTAAGGATAATATGAATAAATAGTTGGGTTTCTTTTTATCTTGCTGTCCATTCTGAGCAGTCCATCTTTATCAGTTCATATCTCATGTTCTAGATGTCCGATGCTCATAAAAATTTTATGGAGATAAGTAGACTTCTACATCTTTATTTTGGCTCTGGAATCACCTCAATACCTATTATAAATTGTGAGATACAGCTGTTGTAAGTTGAGGTTTCTGTGCTGTCAGAATTCTAGAACAATACTTCTTGTCGTCTGTTTTTGACTAAGTAAACTTCAGAATCTGAAAAGGTGTTCTAAATTACAGTTGTAGAGAATTTCATAAGCTTTCCATAAAGCTAAAATTTGCAATCCGATGATAAACAGAGAGTGAGATATGCTCGTTTTACTGCACTGCTATTTGTCCAACTCGCCAGAAAAGTTCAGAACAATTATCTTCTTGTATACCCTACATATATCTCTTGTCTTGATCTTGTGATACCTACTCTTATTGGACCCTTATCTTCTAAAGATTATATATTGTGGACATATGAGACTTATATGATGTATCTACAGATGGTAAACACCAGGAGGAACAACCAGGGAGGCGAGGACCTGCCACCACCACCTCCTATCACTATGGAGCAGCTAATGATGATGCAAACCCAGTTGCTTCCACAGATGGCTCAGAACATGCAGAACATGGAGCATGGGAATGGGAATGCACACCCTCAAGTCAGAGATAAGAGGGGAGAGTTTCTGAAAGGACATCCACCTGTCTTCAAGCACTCCACTGACCCACTCCAGGCTGACGACTGGCTACATGCTATTGAGAGGCAACTGGAGATTGCCCAATGCGATGACAAGGAGAAGCCTCTGTATGCTTCTGGACAGCTGCAAGGGGCTACACTTAATTGGTGGGACTCATTCCGCTTTGGCTGTACTGAAGCTAATCCCATCACTTGGCCAAAGTTTCGTAGTGCCTTCCGCTCTCATCATGTGCCTACTGGTTTGATGAAGTTAAAGAAAAAGGAATTGTTGGCTCTCAAGCAGGGGAGCATGACTGTTGCTGAATATTGTGACAAATTCATACAATTGTCATGGTATGCACCTACTGAGGTGGATGAGGATGAGAAGAGGTAGGAGCTATTCATGGAAGGTTTGAATGATGGTCTCCAGTACCAACTGTTGTCTCATACTTTTGTTAGTTTCTAGCAGTTGGTGGATAAGGCCTTGGTGATAGAGAACAAGCGCCGCCAGATGGAGGACAAGAAGAGGAAGTTCCAAGGATAGCAATCCGGGAGCAACTCTCGTTTCCGTAATCCTCAACAGACTCAACCACAACAGTGCTACCAGGGTCAGTCTGGTCTAGTCAACTGCAACCAGCAACCACAGCATGCACAGCAGCAGCAACAGCAGTATAAGGCACCAGCTCAGCGCCAGCAGCAAGTCAACAACGTTCCTGTGAGGAATAATGTCCCCAATGCTCCACAGAAGAATGGCGCACCAAAGGCGCCAAATGTAGCTAATGATAACAGATGCTTCAATTGTGGAGAACCGAGACATTACTCCAACAGATGCCCCAAGAGGACGGCTGACATGCAGCAGAACTATGTCCAAGGTAAGGTCAACCATGTAACTGCAGAAATAGCTCAGGAGGCACCGGATGTGGTGATCGGTATGTTTCCAGTCAACTCAAACTCAGTTACAGTACTTTTTGATTATGGTTCTTCGCATTCCTTCATAGCATGTACTTTCATAAAGAAGCATGGTATTCCCGTATGTGTTATGAAGAAACCCATGTTAGTAAACTCACTTGGAGGGGAAATGAAAGCAAATTGGATATGCTTAGCTGCTAGTCTCAGCATAAGGGGGGTAGAATTTCAAGCCAACCTCATAGTCATAGACTCATCTGGTATTGATGTTATCTTGGGTATGGATTGGTTGAGGTCCCAGAAGGCAGTCATTAATTGTGGGAACAGTTCTGTGAATCTTACCACTCCATCCCGAGAGAAAGTTAAGTATGTGGCAACACAGTCAACCGTGGAAATCTGTCAGGTTAACCAATTAGAGGGCACAACCATAGAGGATATACAGATAGTAAATGAGTATCCAGATGTCTTCCCTGAGGAGTTACCAGGTATGCCACCTGAACGAGATATTGAGTTTATAATTGAACTTTTACCTAGAACTACACCCATAGCTAAGAGACCTTATAGAATGGGAGTGAATGAATTAGTAGAACTTAAGAAATAATTAAGGGAATTGCTAGATAAGGGTTATGTCCAACCTACTTCTTCACCTTGGGGTGCACCAGTATTGTTTGTAGAGAAGAAAGATGGTACACAAAGAATGTGCATAGATTACCAATCACTTAATGAGGTCACAATTAAGAACAAGTATCCACTGCCTAGAATCGATGACCTGTTTGACCAGTTGAAAGGAGCTTGTGTGTTTTCCAAGATCGACCTCTGATCTGGATACCATCAGTTGAGAATAAGACGTTCTGACATTCCTAAAACTGCTTTTGTGACCCGATATGGACTATATGAGTTCACAGTCATGCCCTTCGGTCTAACCAACACACCTGCTTACTTCATGTATTTGATGAACAAAGTATTCATGGAGTACCTTGACAAGTTTGTCGTGGTGTTCATTGATGATATATTAGTCTACTCTAAGAATGAGGAAGAACATGAGGGACATTTGAGGTTAGTATTACAGAAGCTTAGAGAACATCAGCTCTACGCTAAGTTTAGCAAATGTGAGTTCTGGTTAAAAGAAGTATCTTTCCTTGGTCACATAATCTCTAATGGAGGAGTAGCAGTAGATCCCAAGAAGGTTAGAGATGTGTTGAGTTGGAAGCCACCTCAGGTTGTCAGTGAGATTCAGAGTTTCCTTGGTATGGCTGAGTACTATAGGAGGTTCATCGAGGGATTCTCTAAGTTAGCAAAACCCATGACTGCTCTATTAGAGAAGAATGCCAAATTTGTATGGTCTAAGCAATGTCAGGATAGTTTTGAGGAGTTGAAGAAGAGACTGACGTCTGCCCCAGTGCTTGTCTTACCTGATCTTACCAAAAGCTTCTCTTTCTATTGTGATGCCTCACGGCAAGGTCTAGGCTGCGTTCTTATGCAAGAGGGTAGAGTTGTTGCCTATGCATCTAGACAGCTGAGAAAACATGAGTTAAATTATCTAACTCATGATCTGGAGTTAGCAGCTGTGGTACATGCTCTCAAGATTTGGAGGCATTACCTGATTGGTCATAAGTGTGAGATTTATATGGACCATAAGAGTTTGAAGTATATATTTACATAGTCATATCTAAATTTGAGGTAGCAGCAGATGGCTAGAGTTAATCAAGGATTATGATTTGGAGATACACTATCACCCGGGAAAGGCTAACGTTGTAGCAGATGCTTTGAGTAGGAGGAGTTATGTGAACATGGCCTATACAACTCAGTTACCTAGAGAGTTGTGTGATGAGTTCGAGTACCTGAATTTGGGTATTGTGGCTAACACCATGGAGTTAGAGTTTGAACCTACTCTAGAATGAGAGATTCGTAAGGGATAGCTGAATGATGAGAGGATCAAGGATATTGCTAAACGTATAGTGATTGGTAAAGCCCCAGGATTCCACATGGATGATCAAGGGACAGTGTGGTTTGGTAAAAGGATTTGTGTACCATAAGTGAAGTCTATTAGAGAGTCTATTTTGAGGGAAGCTCATGACTTGGCCTATTCCATACACCTGGGGAGTACTAAAATGTATCTTGATCTTAAAGAGAGATATTGGTGGTATGGACTAAAAAGATATGTAGCTCAACATGTGGCCATATGTGATACGTGCCAAAGAGTAAATGCAAAGCATCAGAGGCCAACAGGTTTATTACAACCTATGAAGATACCCGAGTGGAAATGGGAAGAAGTTGGAATGGATTTCATAGTGGGATTACCCCGTACACAGAGGGGATATGACTCTACCTGGGTAATTGTAGACCGTCTGACAAAAGTAGCACATTTCATTCCTATCAAGACAACTTATTCTGGTGCAAAGTTGGCAGAGTTATACATGGAAAGGATTGTATGTTTACATGGAGTACCAAAGAAGATTGTTTCAGATAGGGGTACACAGTTTACATCCCATTTTTTGTAGAAATTGCATGAGTCCATGAATACAAAGTTGAACTTTAGCTCAGCTTATCATTCTCAGATAGACAGGCAGACTGAGAGAACAAATCAGATTTTAGAGGATATGCTGAGAGCTTGTGCTCTACAATACAGAACAAGTTGGGATAAAAGTTTGCCCGATGCTGAATTCTCTTATAATAATAGTTACCATAAAAGTCTTAAGATGGCACCGTTTGAGGCATTGTATGGCAGAAAGTGTAGGACAGCATTGTTTTGTAATCAAATGGGGGAAAGTCAAGTCTTTGGACCAGAAGTTTTGCAACTGGCAGAGAAACAGGTGCAAACAATAAGGCAAAACTTGAAGGTTGCACAGTCTCGACAGAAAAACTATGCTGACACGAGAAGAAGAGATTTGGTGTTTGAGATTGGTGACTTTGTTTATCTCAAAGTTTGACCTATAAGAGGAGTTAAGAGGTTTCATACTAAGGGAAAGTTGTCACCCAGGTATGTGGGACCATTCAAGATCATCAATAAGAGAGAAGTTGCTTACCAGCTGGAATTACTGGAACAGCTCTCAGGTGTTCTTGATGTCTTCCATGTATTGCAACTAAAGAAATGTTTGATACTACCTAAGGAACAACTACATTTGGAAGAACTGGATATCCGAGAGGATCTATCATACAAAGAATATCCAGTTTTAATCTTGGAAACAGCGGAGAGAATCACAAGAAGCAAAATAATAAGAATGTGCAAGGTTCAGTGGAACAGACACTCTGTGGATGAGACAACTTGGGAAAGAGAGGATGATCTGAGATCTGACTATCCCAATCTTTTCGAACCATCTGAATCTCAAGGACGAGATTCATCTTAAGGGGGGTAGGTTTGTAACACCCAAAAATTTCAACTACAAATTAGTAATTAATTTTGAGCATTTATTTAATTTTCTATGTATTTTTTACCTAGGCTAAATAATAAATTTTTGGTTAAATAAAATTAACTATAAAGTTTAGAAACATGTTTGTTGCATTCATGTCGAAGCATACTATTTTTGGTTGAGTGTAGGGCTAGAATGGTTGAAGTTGAATTCAAATTTCATTTGAATTTGGCTTGGATTTGAAAACTAGAAATAGAAAAGGATTTTTATTGGAAAAACTTCTTCTTCCTTTTAGCCCAGCCCCAGGAACCGGCTCGGCCCTTTTCTTTCTCCACTTCCCGACCTAGCTTGCTTGGTGGCCCAGCTTGCGCCATCACCCCACGCCTTCCCTTCCCACCTACACGCATGGCCTGCTCCTCACTGGCCCGCTCCGCGCCCCTTCCTCCTGCACTGCACACGCACGCCTGCTGCTCGCTCGCATGGCCCAGCTCGGCATTGCGGCCTGCTTTGGCCTACCCCGCAGCACCCACGCCCGCACACGCCCGCTCTCCCTTCTCCCTCTCACTACGTCGCTGGCCCCGCCCATCAGCAGCCCACACGCCCGCTCTCTCTCCATTCCTCTCGCTGCGACGTGGGACCCGCTCGTCAGCACCTGTTGTCTCCCTTCCTTTCCTTCCCCGCGTGCTCCCTTTCCTTTCTTCATTCTCGGCGATGGCGCTGCCACCTATGGCAAGCCACAGCGCCCACGCCAAGCATGGCCAGCAACCAATTCCGCCTGCCTCCCGCTCCCCTTCCTTCTACCGCAGCGCTTGCCCACTGCAAAACCTGAGCCAGACCCCCTCCATCTCTCCTTTCCTCTGTTCGTGCTCAAGCTCACTCACCACCGCCGGCAATCCGCTGATCCTGAGGCCAATCGCCGTCACCGATGCCTCCTAGAGCTCCGCTGCGACCCACAGGTGTCCCCAATCTCATGTTTTGGTCATGGATTGCTCGGATTCACCCTCACCCGCACCCTTTCTTCTCTCTCTAGTCGCCGCCGTCGTCGACCCGTGCCTTCCGAGCCCTCCCGGACGCCGTGCTCCCTTCCTTCAACCTCACGGTGAGCTGCTCATTCTTCCCGTGCTTTCTGTTCATCGAATAATGCCTTGGAGCGCCGTATCGGCAAGCTCCCACCCCACCGGCCATGGCGCCACCGTGGGATCGGCACCTCGACGCGTTCCCCGCCCTAGGATTTCATCCCATTGTGTTCGTGAGCACCTGTAGTTCATGTACGTGCATTCGGTTTCGATCGGGATGGTTTGGAATGCCGTACCGGTGTTCGCCACCGTGCTTGCCTCACCACCGGCCATGGCGGGCTCACCGGAGTTGCTGTGCAGCCGGCGGAGGTCATCCCGTGCGTCCCACGCCGTCGGATCCATCTGGACGGCCAAGATTTGACCATACCGATTCGGATCATAACCGGTCCACCGCGGCCGTGGACTCGGCCCACGGTGCCGTGTCAGCACGCGCCCACGACCGTGTGGTGCACCACGCCATCCAAATTAGGCCACGTGTCAGCCCAGTCAGCAGCCCCTCGGTTTCCAGTAAAACAACCCGCAGTCCAGTCCCGTTCAAAATAAATACATTTCAGTCCTATTTTTATTCGTTCTAGTCCCTATAGTTTCCAGAAATAGTACGCGCAGTCCATAAACCATGTAAATTCATATTTTAATTGTTTTAATTCAAAAATGAGTTTGAGTTATTTACAGAAATGCCATTGAACCTAATTTCATGCGTAACTTTTGCGTTTTAAGTCCGATTTGAGTGATTCTTTCGCTCACGTGTACGTAGCAGTACGTAGAATAGATTTATAAGCTTTTTAATCTATGTTACTACTGTTTGGTGTACTGTTCTAATAGAAGTCTATTTGTATGCATGTAATGATTGGATTGGATGCTTGATTGGTGCATTGGAACACGTTTAGAGGGTGAGCAGTTCGTGGTGACTGAAGACCAACAGGAAGATCAGTAGTACCAGGATAACTTTGAGGAAGGCAAGTGTACCAAAGGCCCCTTGTACCTATGAACTATTACAATTCATATTCATGCATGTGTCTAAATTGAAATACCTTTAAGGACTTTACCTAGATGATTACTTGTACCACATATCCTTGATACCTAGGGTTTGGGTATGCATTTTGGATAGATGCTGCAGCGCTTAACATAAAATAAATGTTAAACATGACTAAAGGCATTATGTAATGTGATAAAATAGAGATTTTTAGCAACATATAGGGGGCTAGAGGATGGGGTTGAGTACTCTAGTGCCTCTCCATAAGGACTTAATCTGGAAGCGGCCACCCAGGAGGTTTCGTACAACCCCGAGTGTCATATGGCTCTGACTTTAACCTGTTAACTAGATTGTACTAGCTCATCTATAGCTTTCCGTAAGGGCAAGAGGGGGCACTAGTTGGTATGTTTCCTTTCCTGCTAGGGTGTGTGTACCGTGCCATGACCACGCATGCCACTCCTAGAGGAGGGCCACATACGGTTAGACGGCTGAAACCTTAGCAGCTACGACTTGTACCGTGTCGCGATCCTTCATGATTAGTGGTTACTATGGATGGTTGGGAATTGATATAAATTTGATTATATATTATTATCACTTGGGATTTGGGATTGTTCACTAAAGTAGTGATTCAGGATGCTAAAACTTGATCAACTAAAATTGCGAACCACAGTCAAACCGTGTCAAGACTTTGAGCCTCATAGATCCCTTTGATATACTTGCTAAGCATTGTAAGCTTACACTTGCTTTACATTCAATGAAAATCCCGGATGGGTAACAGATAATGGGTATGAAGAGTTTCCGAAGGATGTCCATGACTACTAGGATGATGTTCACCAGTTGGAGTCCCTATGGCAGATTGGGTCTAGTTATTCCACTACGTGTGTAATAATGTTCCCATTGAGCACAACTATGTATTAACATTATGATGAGATATGTGATGTAATAAGTACTTTACTTTGATGCTATTACAATTTGTTATATATGTGTGTGTTTGGACATGCTGGGCGCACATATATGAGTACTTGGTTTTGCTATGCAAAATTGGGTGTGACAGGTGGAGTCGATTATCTGGTCTATGCGTGGCAAAGGAAAATGGTCCTTTGGACATGCTTTGTTGAGGCCAGTATAATCAACACACATTCTCCATTTCTTGGTCTTCTTTTTCACAAGAACAGGATTAGCCAGCTAGTTGGAGTGGTATACATCTTTGATGAATCCAGCTGCTAGGAGTTAGGCGATCTCCTTGCCTATGGCCCTATGCCTCTCGTCATAAAAGCGACGCAGGCATTGCTTGGTGGGCTTTGAGCCTAGGACGAGGCGTAATGCGTGCTCGGCGAGCTCCCTTGGTATGCCTGGCATGTCAGAAGGTTTCCACGCGAAGACATCGTGGTTGGCGCGTAGAAAGTCAGTGAGCTCGCTTTCCTATTTGGCTGGGAGCTTGGTCCCGATCTGCAGCGTCTTGGTCAGGTCGGTGGGGTCAATCCCCACCACCTTGGTTTCCTCCATCAGGTGGAAGGCACTCGATGAGGTCGGCTCGTTATAGTCTGGGACTGCCGGAGTTGATCAAATTCCTAAGCTTAGGGAGCTCGGCAGAGTTAATGATGGCAGTGGCGAGCTCGTAATGCTCGTGGTCGCACGTGTAGGCGTGTGAAAAGGTGCTACCCACGGTGATGATGTTGTTCGGTCCTAGCATCTTCAACTTGAGGTAGGTGTAGTTGGGGATCGCCATGAACTTGGCATAGCATGGCCACCCCAAGATGGCATGGTATGACCCTTGGTGAGGCGCTTCTTGCGGATGATGCGGTCGACGACGAGCGGGTAGCGACCTGGTCGGGCAACATGGGAAGGATGGTCTCTCTGATCAAAAGTGATTGGGGAGTCCGACCAGCTAATGAAAGAGGGGATGACCATCTCGGTGGCACATGCCTCTCTATAGCATACCTTTTGCTGGCGCTTAGAGCGGATGGCCTCAGATCCCCCAAAGATCATGAGGCATTCCTTGGGGTCGGGGAAGCCATTATCATCCCTACCCGCCGTGCCTCCTTTCTTGGCTGCTGCCTCCTTGCCCTTTCCTTCCTTTCCTTCCTTTGGCTTGAGGAGCTCATAGTCCTTATAGAGGTGCTTGACAGGGTAGGCGTGGTTGGTGCAAGGACTCTTCATGAGCTTGTCAAAGTGGTCGGGCTAGCCCTGCTGGGGCTGCTTGCCCGCACGATCGGCTGCAGTGACCAAGGCTGGGTTGGTCGGCCGGCACTGATCCTTCTTGCTCTTCTTCCCCTTTTGTGTAGAGGGGCCCTCGCCTTGGTCCTCACACTTGGCCTTGCCCCTGTCCCGACCACTGCTGAAGACCGACCCAACTGCCTCCTCACCGGAGAAGTGGTTCGTGGCCATGTGGCAGGCTTTACTATGTTCACCTAGTATGGCAAATGTCATTGCCTACAATACTATAAGGCAAATGTCAGCGCCCACAACACTGTTTGGGTTATGACCCGCCTAGAAGGTTGCATAGTACCCTTCTGGCATGGCCTGGTGGCACTGTCCTGCAGGTGTGTAGGTGTCACACCCAATTTTATGGATAAAATAGGATGCAAAATCTTATGTGCGCCCAGAGATCAGTCACACACATAAGCCGACAAATTATGAATAGTATCATCACAAGTGTTTATTGCATCTTGAATACTAAGACAGAGTCTTCACATAGATAAGATTCACTTGGCAAACAGATATAGGAACCCCCTGTCGAATGGCATAATTCCATCGCGGCTATACACATAAGAGTAGAGGCTGTCCTATACCTGATTCGGCAAGCCATTCTTACGCCAATAAAGGTAACCACTAATAAGCTAGAAAAGGTCCTCATACTGAGCTAAATCAAGAGCCATGTAGCTCTCACAGCTATACTGTAAGTCCCGGATGATCACTTACAGATAAGTCCTTAGGGAGAGGAATCTGAAGCATTTAGAAAGTAGCTAAATACTCCAACCCCCTGTTTCCGAGTTGCTAAAAAGTCAAATTTTAATGTTTATTGCATATACCATTAGTCAAGTTACAAGATCATGGTTTAATTTAGCACTAGCAAAGCTACCCAATGCATAACCCATAGGTGACAAGGTAAAAGTTCAATTCTAGGGAATTCCTATCAAGGCGACACATGCGACATGAATTTAATGAATTAAAGTGAATAGGAAACAAGGATGATCCCATGCTATACTTGCCTTGAGCGAAGCACTCCTGCTGGTCCTGCTCGTCAAAATAGTACCCTTGATCTCCCACGAATTGCTCACCATCTATATTCGATAATATAGCAACATACAAGCATCCAGGAGCAATCATGCAAAGCAAACATGGATGGCTCACCAGAGCTCTCGGTTAAAGGCCTACAGTGCTCGGTTCGACGAAAGAAAAAGTCCAGGAGAGAGAGGAGAGGGTGGGGAACTCACCTAAACCAAAAGAAGTGAGCGGGAAACGATGTAGGCTACGCGGCGCTCGATGAACAGTGACGGCTTTCCCAAGCTTGCGGCAGTGCTAGGGTGAGGCGTTGTGACTTCTTTCCAAAACGAGACGTGGAGAGCGGCGCAGGGTTGGGCGACATTTAAAGGGGTGCGGAAACTTGGGAGGCACGGCACCCACGGCGTAGCAAGGCCGGACTCGGGCGGCGTCGGTGTGGAGGACTCTGGCTTGGGCACAGCGTGAGGAAGAAGGTGCCCTGATAGGCGGGCCAGCGTAGTCAGCAAGATGGAGAGGACACGCGGGCGCGGCATCAGGCCGGGCCGGTGTTCGGCTGGCTAGGCCATTGCGGTGCGGCGCGGAAGGAAGTGAGCAGGTGCTGGGCTTTGGCCTGAGCAGGAAGGAAAGGAACGGCCCACGGGAGCTAGGCCAACGCGGAGGAAATGGGCCATGGGCGTAGAAGCAAGCCAACCAGGCCGAAAGCGAGGAAGGAAGAAAGAAATCCCTTTTCTATTTTTCAAACCAATTTTGAAGGCAAAATTCAAATCAAGTAGAAATTTGACTTCAAATCAAACCATTCAAAAATCATTTTGCAGCAGCATGAATGCACACACATGATTGTGAACCTACATTTGATTTTAATTTAATAAAATTATTATTTTCCTAAATTCAAATGCTCACAAAAATGCATAATAAATTAATTTCCACTATTTTAAAATGTTGCAAATTTTAGGGTGTTATAATTCTACCCCCTTAAAAGTGAATCTCGTCCTCGAGATTCGAACGATGCTTACTCAAATAATTGTGGGTATGTTTTCCTTAGATCCTCTTCTCTTTCCCAAGTAGCCTCATCTTCTGAATACTGATTCCACTGAACCTTACACATCTTTATAATTCGGCTCCTTGTAACTCTTTCTGTCATCTCCAAAATCCTTACCGAAAACTCCTCATAAGTGAGATCTTCCTTAACTGTAAGCTCCTCTAACAGTATCTACTCCTCAGGTACTCGCAAACACTTCTTTAACTAAGACACATGGAACACATCATGCACGCCTAACAAACTCTCAGGCAATTCCAACTGATAAGCTACTTCACCACGTCTCTCTAAAATCTTGAAAGGCCCAATATACCTTGGTGCTAACTTTCCTTTCATGTTAAACCTTCTCACACTTCTCATAGGTGACACCTTCAGGTAAACATAATCACCTACTTCGAAAACCAATTCTCTTCTCCTAGTGTCGGCATAACTCTTCTATCAAGACTGAGCCACTCTCAAGTTATCTCTGATCATCCTTACTTGTTCTTCTGCGTCCCTTAAAACATCTGGTCCGAATACTTGGTTTTTTTCCATTTGATTCCAAAACAACGGGGTTCTACACTTTCGTCCATACAACGCTTCGAAAGGTGCCATATTGAGACTCTTCTGATAATTGTTGTTATATGAGAACTCTGCATAAGGCAAACTCTTGTCCCAACTTGTATAATACTGCAACGCACAAGCTCTCAACATATCCTCCAAAATCTGATTAATCCTTTCAGTTTGTCCATCTGTTTATGGATGATATGCTGTACTAAAATTCAACTTTGTTCCCAACGATCTATGTACTTGCTGCCAAAAATGAGATGTAAATTGAGTACCTCGATCAGACACAATTTTCTTGGGAACTCCATGTAGACACACTATCCTCTCCATATATAATGCAGCCAATTGGGGTCTAGTATAGGTAGTCTTGACCGGTAAGAAGTGAGCAACTTTAGTTAACCAATCCACTATTACCCAGATTGAATCATAACCACTCTGAGTGCGTGGTAACCTAACTATAAAATCCATTCCAACTTCTTCCCACTTCCACTCAGGTATCTTCATTGGTTGTAGCAATCCTGCAGGTCTTTGATGTTCAGCTTTGACTCTCTGACATGTATCACATACAGCAACATATTCTGCAACATCTCTTTTGAGTCCATACCACCAATACTTCTCCTTCAGATCTAAATACATCTTAGTACACCCAGGATGAATAGAATAAGCAGACTCATGTGCCTCACGAAGAATTGCCTCTCGTATAGCCTTATCCTTTGGCACACATAGTCTTTTCCCAACCCAAAGGGTTCCATTATCATCCATACGGAATCCTGGTGCCTTATGAATCACTATGTTTTTCGCTATCTCTTTCAACTTCGCATCCTGTAACTGTCCCTTACGTATTTCTTGCTCCAGTTTAGGCTCCAACACCAACTCCACTGAATTAAAGACAAAACCCAAATTTCGTCGCTCGAATTCAGCACACAACTCACTTGACATCGGTGCCACTTGCACCTCATTGGGATAACTCTTTCGGCTAAGAGCATCGGCAACAACATTTGCCTTTCCAGGATGATAGTGTACCTCCAGATCATAATCTTTGATCAACTCTAACCATCAGCATTGTCTCAAATTTAGATCCATCTGAGTGAAAATGTACTTTAGACTATTGTGATCAGTATAAATGTCACTCTTATGCCTGATAAGATAGTGCCTCCATATCTTCAAAGCATGAACCACTGCTGCTAACTCCAAGTCATGAGTAGGATAATTTAACTCATGCTTTCTCAACTGTCGGGATGCATAAGCCACTACTCTGCCTTCTTGCATAAGAACACATCCGAGACCTTGATGAGATGCATCACAATAGATAGAAAAGCTCCTGTTCAAATCAGGCAAAACCAACACTGGGGCTATAGTCAACCTCTTCTTCAATTCTTCAAAGTTAACCTGGCACTTCTCGGACCACACAAACTTAGCATTTTTATCCAACAAAGCTATCATAGGCTTGGCAAGTTTAGAGAACCCTTCTATGAACCTTCTATAGTATCCAGCTAATCCCAAGAAACTTCGAATCTCTCCCACATCTGTTGGTGGTTTCCAATTCAATACATCTTTCACCTTGCTTGGATCTACTGCGATTCCATCATTAGAGACAACATGGCCTAGGAAAGAAACTTCCTTCAACCATAATTCACACTTGCTTCGCTTAGCATACAACTTGTGTTCTCTAAGCTTCTGCAAGACCAACCTTAGATGTTCAGCATGCTCTTCTTCTATTTTGGAGAATACCAATATATCATCGATGAATACCACCACAAACTTATCCAAAAACTCCATGAACACCTTATTCATCAAGTACATAAAGTAGGCAGGTGCATTGGTCAAACCAAAGGACATAATGGTGTACTCGTACAAACCATACCTCATAGTAAAAGCTATCTTGGGTATGTCAGTTGCACGAATCTTCAATTGATGATAACCAGAACGAAGATCAATCTTAGAGAAAACACAAGCACCTCTCAACTGATCAAACAAGTCATCAATCCTAGGTAGCGGATACTTGTTCTTAATAGTAACCTCATTGAGTGATCGATAATCAACACACATCCTCTGAGTACCATCCTTCTTGTCAACAAATATAACTGGTGCTCCCCAAGGTGATGAACTAGGACGAATGAAACATTTCTCCTGTAACTCCTTTATTTGTTTCTTAAGTTCCTCTAGTTCATTAACCCCCATTCTATATGGACGCTTAGCTATAGGTGCAGTTCCACGTAACAATTCAATAATAAACTCAATGTCACGGTCAGGTGGCATACCTGGCAAGTCATCGGGGAACACATCTGGAAACTCATCTACCACTGGGTCCTCCTTGTTGACAAGATCATCAAGCTGGTTCACTGTGGCTGTCGGCTGTGCTTGTATTACAACATCAACACTAATTCTTTCCCCATTCGGTGCGGACACAACAACTACCTTCTCCTTACACTGAATCACTGCTTGTTGTTGCTTCATCCAGTCCATACCCAGAATCACATCAATACCAGATGCTCTCAACACAATGGGGCTCACTTTGAACTCTACCAACCTTAAGAATAGACTAGTCGGAAGGCAACGATATGAAGCTTGCATACTTCCTCCCGGTGAGTTTACTAATATGGGATTTTGCATGGCACATAATGGTATGCTATGGTTTCTAACAAATGCTTGGGATATGAATGAATGCGAAGCTCCAGAATCAAAAAGAACAGTGGCAGGGGTTGAGTTAACATTGAACATACCGAGCATGACTTCTAGTTCCGCCAGCGCTGTCTCGGTAGACACATGGTTCACCTTTCCTATGTTGGGTGCTGGCTTCTATGGTGTTCCCTTCTGATTACTATGCTGACCCTGGGGTGTTTGCTGATTCTGCTTCCTGGGGCAATGGTTAGCATAATGCCCAACTTCTCCACATCGATAGCATACGTTGGGAGTACTAGGTGTACTAGTCTTCATGGGAGTGTTGTTGGGTGTTCCCTGTCGTGGTGTCTGCTGACCACTCCGCGGCTGAGGATGTTGATTGCCATTCTGCTGCTGGTTCTAGTTGCGCTGAGGGTACTGACCATGATTCCACTGATTGGGTGGTCCCTGGAACCTCTGCTGGAAGCCATGCTGAGGGTTGGTGCACGGACGAGTATTACTTCCAGAGGCCTGTCCCTGAAGCCTCCTCTTCTTGGCCTCCATCTTCTTGCACTTGTTGTCAATAACAATAGCGTGATTCACCAGTGTCTGAAAATTGGGGTATGTATTGGACATAAGCTAGAGTTGCAGACCATCATACAAACCCTTGAGAAAGCGGCATTGCTTATTAGCATCATCAGCCACTTCATTCGGAGCATAACGTGACAACTGAGCAAACTTGTCACAGTACTCAACCATAGACATAGATCCCTACTTCAGAGCTTTGAATTCCTCCTGCTTGAGCTCTATCAATCCCTCTGGTATGTGGTAAGATCTAAAATTCTCTCTAAACTCCTGCGAGGTGATAGGAGGAGCATTAGCAGGACGTCCATACTCGAATGACTCCCACTAGTCTTGAGCTTCTCCCTGGAGCTGTCCTGAAGCGTACAACACCTTCTGCTGATCATCGCATTGCGCTATGTTGAGCTATTTTTCCACTACCTGAAGCCAATCATCTGCTTCCAATGGATCAGTGGCATGAGAGAACACCGGGGGATAGCCCTTCAAAAATTCACCATGCTTATCACGTGGTGCTCCACCAACCTGTTGGTTCTGCTGATTCTGCACCAACGCTTGCATGAGCTATGTCTGTACTGCCAAGAGTTGCTCAATAGTCGGTGGCGGTGGTGGTGGTGGATGTGGGGGAACACCTCCATGACCTCAGCCTCTTCCTCTTCTAGACATATCTTTGGCAAGTTGAGGCACACCCTTTGTTCATCTATCACCTATCGATGTCTCTTAATGGTTTTCTGTTGTGCCTTCAACTGATCCTCCAGTCGGTGAATCTTTACTATAGACTCATAGCCAAAGTGTACCATCACTTGGGTTGTTGGATCCATGCCCTATGGGTCCATCATTGCCCATCCCAATTCTAGGTGTTGGTGAGGGAGGAATCGATATTGGTCATTCTTCATATCCTCGAATCGACGACCACGGAGGCCTATGCAAGCTTCAGTGGCTGCATCTTCTATGCTGTCCTCCATGGTGGCATAGTGAGCATGATGCGCATAGTTTGAATCCAGCTGATATGCGCCCTTCTATTCGTCTTTAATGGAGATGCACACCCTGGTCTTCCAATAGGTGTCTTCTAGAGGGTGCATATGTTCTTTGCAAACATACTTCATAGCTGCATCCCAGTCGTCGTAGTAGGTCTCAAGCATGCTCATGAGTCGATGGTGTGAAATGGAGGATTCACATCCTGGCTTATACCAAACTTTTGTCGTCCATCCTAGGGGAGGGATCGGCTCATCCTCTTCATCGACGTCTTCCTCATCATCATCGTCGGATAGTTGGACAACCTTGACTTCTTCTGGTTCCTCCTAGACTAGCTCAGGCATAGGTACAGGTGTTGGCGAATCAAATTCTTGTTCCTCGGGTTCCTCCTCCTCAGGCTCTATGGACAAACCATGAGGCGGGTAGTAACCTCCGGTGCTGATGCGGGTAGTCTTACTGGCACGAGGCATCATTGCTAACTAGGCTTGCATCCTACAGTCAACACAGCTTTGATACCAATCTGTCACACCCAATTTTAAGGATAAAATGGGATGCAAAATCTTATGTGTGCCCAGAGATCAGTCACACACATAAGCCGACAAATTATGAATAGTATCATCACAAGTGTTTATTACATCACGAATATTAAGACAGAGTCTTCACATAGATATAGCGGAAGTATAACAAAAAGATCTCTCGTGGAAGCTCCATTTCACAGGGACGTCGACTGGTTGACCACAAGTCTAGAAGTCCTCAGAAAAATAATCATACCCATAGCCATCTGTTACACATCCGGGATTTTTATCCAAATAATGAAAATAAACAAGCATAAGTACATGTCGTACTCAACAAGTGTAACATGGGGTTCATGAGGCTCAAAAGGCTTGACACAGGTTTAACATCATTCAGCTTTTAGTTGTCACAATTTTAGCTTAAGAGTAGCAACAAGTTATTTCAATTCCCAATGCAAAACACATGATCAATGTAAACATGAATAATGAATAGCATAAATAGGTTATACTTAGTGTTCATCTATTATGTAAATGTTCCAAGGCCGCTCGTGACCGTGAGCACGGCTGATATACCAGTTTTACACTCTGCAGAGGTTGTACACTTTCACTGTGAGTCCTGATACCCATATGCCTGGCTTAATTACTCCCAAAACACTTCCAATGTGAGCAGGCAGGGGTCACTATGAAGCCTTCCAAAGGTTCGTCTAACAAGTTGGGGCCATTAGATTCACTTGGCAAACAGATATAGGAACCCAATATCGAATGGCATAATTTCATCGTGGCTATACACATAAGAGTATAGGCTATCCTATACCTGATTTGGCAAGCCATTCTTACGCCAATAAAGGTAACCACTAACAAGCTAGAAAAGGTCCTTATACTGAGCTAAATCAAGAGCCATGTAGCCCTCACAGCTGTACTGTAAGCCCCGGATGATCACTTACAGATAAGTCCTTAGGGAGAGGAATCTGAAGCATTTAGAAAGTAGCTAAATACTCCAACCCCCTGTTTCCAAGTTGCTAAAAAGTCATATTTTAATGTTTATTGCATATACCATTAGTCAAGTTACAAGATCATGTTTAATTTAGCACTAGCAAAGCTATCCAATGCATAACCCATAGGTGACAAGGTAAAAGTTCAATTCTAGTGAATTCCTATCAAGGAGACACATGCAACATGAATTTAATGAATTAAAGTGAATAGGAAACAAGGATGATCCCATGCTATACTTGCCTTGAGCGAAGCACTCTTGCCAGTCCTGCTCGTCAAAATAGTACCCTTGATCTCCCACGAATTGCTCACCGTCTGTATTCGATAATACAACAACATACAAGCATCCAGGAGCAATCATGCAAAGCAAACAAAGCTATAGATTAGAACAGTACACCAACAGCATAAGATCAAGATGAAAAGTTTGGAAAACGAATCTACGTCTCGCTACGAACACACAGACGTGAAGATCACAAAAATTGGAGCTAAAACGAAGAAGTTATGAATTAAACAATATTTCCTATAGTAAAATAATAGATTAAATCTAACCTCAAATTTTAAAAGTTGAAAACCTACTTAACAATAGTATAAACATGTATAATACTTAATTATGAACCTAACACAACTTGAACGGATCAAATCGGAGTTAAAACGGAGATTTTATGGCTAAAACAAGTTGAGTGGCAAAACTGTAAATAGCTGAAAACGTATTTTCAATCTAACCGAACCACAGTACGCTTTTAGAAAAAGAAACCGGAATCAGGAAACACGCTTTGGACTACGGGTTAAGTCTCAGATAATTGTAAGGGGCTTTTTGTAAATGTAACAGCGAAGGGGTAACTTGGATCTGGGACCGTCGGATTAGAATTGGATGGCCGAGATTGGATCTGGTGGGTGGAAAAAATCATTGCCGGCTGGAACAGGACCGGCAGCGGGTTGACCACGACGGCGCCATGGATGGCTCACCGGAGCTCTCGGTTAAGGGCCTACGGTGCTCGGTTCGACGAAAGAAAAAGTCCGGGAGAGAGAGGAAAGGGTGGGGAACTCACCCGAACTGAAAGAAGCGAGCGGGAAACGATGTAGGCTGCACGGCGCACGATGAACAACGAAGACTTTCCCAAGCTTGCGATGGCGCTAGGGCGAGGCGGCTGTGACTTCTTTCCAAAACGAGACGAGGAGAGCGACGTAGGGTCGGGCAACATTTAAAGGGGCGTGGAAACTTGGGAGGCACGGCACCCGCGGCGTGGCAAGGCCGGACTCGGGTGGCATCGACGCGGAGGACTCCAGCTTGGGTACGGCATGAGGAAGAAGGTGCCCTAACAGGCGGCTCAGCGCAGTAAGTGAGACAGAGAGGACACACGGGCATGGCGTTAGGCTGGGCGGCGTTCGACTGGGCCGTTGCGGTGTGGCGCGGAAGGAAGTGAGGCGGTGTTGGGCTTTGGCCCGAGTGGGAAGGAAAGGAACGGCACGCGGGAGCTAGGGCATCGTGGAGGAAATGGGCCACGGGCGCAGAAGCAGGCCAACCAGGCCAAAAGCGAGGAAGGAAGAAAGAAATCCCTTTTCTATTTTTCAAACCAATTTTGAAGGCAAAATTCAAATCAAGTAGAAATTTGATTTCAAATCAAACCATTCAAAAATTATTACGCAGCAGCATGAATGCACACACATGATTGTGAACCTACATTTGATTTTAATTTAATAAAATTATTATTTTCCTAAATTCAAATGCTCATAAAAATACATAATAAATCAATTTCCACTATTTTAAAATGTTGCAAATTTTAGGGTGTTACAGCAGGGTCAGTCCTCGGTATTGCGGTTGACTTGAGCGCCTTACCTTATCTGCTCCACCTGATCCTTGGGTCCTTACCGAGTGGGCGTCCTCAGTCGGTCGTTCCCAGTCGGCTCCTACCGTGTCGGTCGGGGAAGAATCACGAACGGAGGTCCGACGTATTCCCGGTCGAAAAAGAAGGTCAGAGTCAGACTGTGCCCCCTCCTTGGCCAGGCCTTCCGGTCGGAGACCGAATCATTCTTTTGGCCGATCGTTAGGTAGCTGGGCCGGCCTAGGAGGAGCGCGTTGTCGCTACGCTGTCTGCGGGGCCGAGTTTTTGCTGGGAAGCAGGACTATTGGGGACCCTGGGTTTATAAACCCGACAAATAATAATAAAGATAATAATGATGATAATAATAAAATGTTCGACCCAAGTATGGTTGTCTTGTAATCTCGATGGCACCATAAGACAAGCTTGGGGGTAGCCTCCTAGCATGCTCAAAAGGAGGCCATGAATCACAAATCAGGCCACAGCGTCCACCAGCTAGCAGCGTTCCTTGCTGAACCACGAACCATAAGTCAGGAGCAAGCTTGGGGGAGGACTCCCACAGAGGTAACTTGTATCTCACATTTTTTTAGTTATTTTATTATCTTAAAAATGATGAGATATGACTAAAAATGATGATTTCCACTCTCACATGTGAGTTAAGAATGTTTAGTTTCTCCTTTGTTGAAATGATGAATAGTTGCTCTGCCTATAATTCATCTGTGCCTAGGCTGTAACTTAGTATTCTCTAAGATTTAAGTTTGTTGGCTAAAAATGTCTCATCCTAAAAACTTAGAACTTGTAGGTTGCAAAAGCATGATCCTTTTCTAAGTTGTTGCAAGTTATAATAGGGTAAATAGGATATGCTATGACTTTGTTCTAAGAGAAACTTGGCATCCGGAGTTTTCATCTTAAAAATGCTAAAATCAAAAGTTCCTTAATGATTATGAATTCCTACCACGGCCATATGACATGATTCAAATGCAAACCTTAGTCATATTCTACTTACATTCACATTGAGTTTTGTCAAATTGTTGTGACCCTTGTGGAGATTCTAGTCATGCAAACATGATCAAGACTCACGTACACCCACAAATAAAATGCTAACTCTTACACTGAGAGTTACGCAAAAACATGTTTTCTGTCCACCTCAAATAAAAACTCCATTCATTTGTCATGAGTCTTTCTCTCCAAAGTTTTCATATGCCAAAAAGAGTATGGGGCTATACTAAACAAAAAGAGAGAGACATATGAAGCTCTCAAAATAGCAAAAGAAAAGAAGAAAATGAATGGAACACACGAAGATTCCAAAGTATTAAAAAAAGAGAGATAGCCCATACTTCTAAGGCAATTATTCAAAAGAGAGAAAGTCATGATCAAAGGAGTATCAAAAATATTAAGAATCACTTTTATATTCCACACAAGTGCACATCTTGATCAAAGTGTATGACTTGCATCTCCTTGGATCCGGTTTTTGACATAGCAATATATGTGATGTAAGCATGCCTCTCATTCATACCTACCTAAAACTCCACTCAAAGCTTTTTAGAGATAGGATGAAAAGAAGACAAAAGAAATGCCTTGGTAAGGATCATACACATTGAACGATCATTTTATTTTTGCAAAACTAGTAAAACCTCCGGATAGAAGGTTAATCAAAGAATGAATGATTGGTAATTCTGTTAAATCAGTTCTATCTTGCAACTGCTTAAAACTTGGAAAAGCAATAAGCCCCATAGGGATTAAGTTAAAAGGGTGGATAGAATGCCAAACTTATTTAAATTAAGGAAGAATACTTTGTTGTAGGCATGGCACTTGTGAATTATATTTGTCATTGTAGCAACTACTAATCAACAACCAATAACTTAGCTATTTGCTCGGGACGAGCAAAGGTTAAGCTTGGGGGAGCTTATTGGCGGTCTTTACTAATCAAATCCGACCGCCAATTAAGTGACAAAAAGAGGAGAAATCAGCAAACTTAATCACATATGCATTTACTATTAACCAAGTTCCACATGTATTTGGAGAACATTATTTTGCAGGTCACAAACATGAATACATGGAATAATTCACCAAAAGGCACTTTCCGACGCTAATTCACGCAAAGAAGCAAGGGAGACGCCCACCATTCTGACTCAAAATGGGCAAAACCCCATGGGGCAGCGACCCATGACCAGCCCAAGGACTGCCATGCAAGGCGGTGGCCAGAGGCGGTGGTCAAGGGCTGGCCACTCCTAGGAGGTGGCCGCTCCCCTCTGGACACTGCCCTGCCTCTCCTTGCTATGGCGGTGGCATGCCGCCATGCTGAGGCAGTGTAGCCCGGTGTTTTGGGCCAAACATAGACAGAAGCACCGCCTTCACTCTTGTATAAGTAGAGGGGTACCCCCTCTCTAAACACACACCACATTGAGCAACATCTCACTCTATCTACTCTCTTTAGTTCTTCCTTTTAGTTGTATTAGAGCAAGGCAAAGCCACCTTGGAGGGTTTGGCTCCTTGGAAGAAGAGATTCTTGGTATGAATATCAATATGGGTTCTTTCAAAGTCATGTCTTCACTTTATTATAGTCATACTTATGAACTAGAGTATAGCTATTGTGTTATGATCTTGATATATGAACTAGTGCAGAGTTTATGTGTCATGAGAATAGCACACTTAACTTTATGCTTAAACAATCATATAACGTATACAATCAGAATTAGAGCTAAGTTGAGGTGGCGGTTCATCGTGCCATGGTCGGGCTCAGGCTCGATGGTCTGGGGCAGCGATCTAGAGTGAGTTGTTGACTCTTCCTTATGTGTTGTGGACTAGTTGACCCTTGCTTGAGCGTTTTTCCCCATGGCCATCCCTCTAGCCCGTTTTGAGGTTTCTTGGCTTTGTCGCGGCCACTATCCCTAGTAGTAGGCATGGTCCAAGGTGCCCTTGTCAGTCGAGGGTTGCTGCAAGGGCTTTGAAGCATCCCTTTCCATGCATGGTCGGGGCGCAATCTGCGCGAGTTTTAGCACCTTCCTGGCGTGGGTGCTTTTGCAAGCTTTTTAGCCATTGATCCAGCTAATCTCTCGTAGCAGGGCTGCTAGCCTCCACTAGTATACGAGATTCTAGGAAGGCTATGGGTCAGTGACCCGAGACGTGTAGAGGAGCTGGTCGTGGCTTGGCCATGACTCTTGGTGAGGTCACGGGATCCCTAGTAGCAGGCATGGTCCGGGGTGACCTCGTCGGCCAAGGGTTGCCACTAGGGCTTTGAAGCATCCCTTTCCATGCATGACCGGGGCGCAATCTACGTGAGTTTTAGCACCTTCCTTATGAGGGGCGCTTCTGCAAGCTTTTTAGCCATTGATCTAGCTAATCTCCCGTAGCGAGGCTGCTGGCCTCCACTAGATCGAGAGATTCTAGGGCAGCTATGGGTCAGTGACCCGAGACATGGTTAGGAGCTGGTTGTGGCTTGGCTACTACTCTTGGTGAGGTCGCATGGGCTCATCTCCTTTCTTCCCGATGTCCCTTTTGACCCCGAGAGGTCATGATGCTTAGTTATTGGTACATTTGGTTTTGCCCCACGCGGGAAGAGGCTCATCCATCGTAACCACATGGTTTGAGCAGTGCGCCTTATCGAGGTTAATGGGTAATTCGAGTGGGACCTGATATCATCCCCAATCGACATGGAGTTTAGCTATGCCTCGTCAAGAGATGTCCCATAAATCATTGGTCGTCAAGCCCGTCGGTCCCTAACCGCCTCCGCAGTGGCCAGAGGGCAATATGCCTCCCCCTAGATGAGGTTAACCCAGGCGACTTTGAAGCGAATGACTTTAACATAGGAGAAGATGGTCGCGAGGTTCTGCACCACCGATAAGAGCCACTGGGGCCCATCTCATCCTACCCCTAACTCTTTGGTGGCCTCGAGCTCGTTTGAGGGTCGGTCCAAGAGAAGGTTTCCTATGTACGATGTGGGGTCGTAAGCGCGGCAGGCTACTCTGCGTGTGGACCTAGGGGCTTGCTGCCTCCTTGGTCACGGCGTGACTTAACGGCGCACGTTCGCGTGTGAACATGCCACGCGCCACGCTGCGCGGTTACTGTGGCATGGTGGCTCGCTTGACAAGGATCCATGGGGCCTGCTCTAGAGCAGACTCTTCATGGGCGCGGTTCGCATCCCTAGATGCCACCACATATATGACCCCTTTGGCCTAGGTTCCCTTACCTTGTTCTCGCCTTCCATTGCTATACGCTGCAATTGAGAGAGGGATGAAAGGGAATCGATCTTGAGAGATTAACCTGGGAGGTGCATCGCTGTCTGTAGTTGCTCGGCATCGTTGCCCCCCATTGTTCCTTCCATCCTTGTCCTCGCATCATGCGTCTCCTGCATCACAGGATGAGTGAATGGGTACCTTTGATGGTGAGAGAGGTGAGGTTGCTATGGCTCATCAACGAGGGTCTTCCCTCGCTGAAGGGGGTTGCCGAGTGGAGGGCCGCCACCGATGAGGTGCTTCCCAACCCATGACCTGGGGAAACGGTGTCCTTCACCAATTTCCATGAGCGCGGGTTTGAGATTCTGGTGTCCGATTTTCTTTGGGTATTTCTTTGGGAGCATGGCGTCCAGCTACATCATATTCCTCCTAATGGTTTGATGTAGCTGGCGGGCTTCATGGTCGTCTATGAGGCCTTCCTCTTCCAGTGGCTCTTCAAAATCAAGAGCCGGTAGGTGCATGGATCTAGCGGCGGAGCGCTTGCCCCCATGGGTGGGATGAACATCCAGATGCATCCTGGGGTGTCACACCTCTATCTGTGTCTATTGTTGAGGAGTTTGAACTCTGGCTGGCACAGAAATTAGTTCTACATTCTCGATGATGCCTCCGCCGCCTTGCTTCCTTTTTCTATCACCCCCCCGTGAGGTTAGCTTCCTAGGGTTGGGGTGTGACAAAAAGTGATTGGCGAGGGTGGCAGAGATCTTGGAGGTTCTCGAGGGCTGGTTGTCGGTCGGCCTGAATGGGGTCGTGGTTCTTCAGACCATGGTTAAGCGGCGAGTCCAACCATAGAAGTGGTAGGCTCGCCTATTGCGTGACTATACCAAAGTTGAGGATCTGATCTGTGAGGATGCGAAGGAGCTTGAGGACGATGCAGTCGTTGAGCGGATGGCTAGGCTAGTTGGCGCTGGGATCATAGTCATGACTGAGAGTGCTGTCGTGGCATTCTCAACGAATCGTTCGGACCTGGTGAGTCACCCCTTCCTATGTCTTTCCTCCTATCCAGGGTCAGCGTCAGTCACATGAGTGTTGACACAGCTTCTTCTTAATAGCATGTTCCATCATTTTGTTCCTGCTTCCAAGTTCCCCATCCTAGGGGCGTCGAGTGCGCCACCCAGGAGAAGGTGGCCATCAAAGAACAGAAAACCTTTGGATGAGGAGGTCACTTAGGAAGGTGGGACGCCAAAGGCGAGGAGCCTCGCCATTGGAGGATGACAATGTCGATGAGAGCGGGGAATCTGAGGGCAACGATGAGGACTTAGAGGTCCTTAGACGTGCCCTTGATGAATCCCGGAGGTCCGGTGATGGGGTCGGGTCAAGCAATGGTGGCTGTGTGCCACGCACCACGGATGAGGATGGGGCCATGCAAAAGTGTTTGGCTTCATTGCATTACGGGAACTGAGTCAAAAGCATCCTTGTGTTGCCAGTGATGATGGTCGAGGTCTTTTGTCTTCTATCCTGACTGGCTCGTCTTTGATCAGATCAACAACATCTAGTTGCGAGGAAGGTGTGGATGAGGAGTCCTTTGCAGGCGATGGGCCTTGCTTGAAGCCAGCGGAGACTGAGGGGTCAGGCATTGTTGATGGTCATTGTGTGACAAAGGTCGACGCCGTCGTCGTCGGCCTGGGTCGCCTCATCAGTTTCTAGCCCCATGACGTCTACCACGGCGACCCCAGCTACGGTCTCATTCCTAGAGAGAGGCATAATGAGACTCGTCATGCTCCCCCTATAAGCCATTCGAACAAGTACATTGCCGTGATGCCCGAGTTGTTTGGTTTCTTCATCTTTAAGGATTCCTATTATAGGGAGCCTCTTCATGGGTTTGCAATCATGAAGCCATTAGGTTTCATGAACCTACCCATATGGCTAGGTCTTTCATCGAGCTGTAATAAGGCTACGGTGACTATAGCTCGGCGCCTTCCTCTCGCGACCTTGTGTTCACCTACCGCGACTGAGGATTGCTTCGGCGCTAGAGCGATAGCAGGTATGGTCGTGAGGGAGGCCTCGAATATGGGCGAAGTTGGAGTGATTGTTGCCCTGGAGTGGGGAGCAAACTCGTTGTCCATCGTCGACCCCCAGCTTGGGGCAAAAAATGATGGTGCTGACGGGACGGCCCTGTTTCTTCGTAGAAAAGAGGACGGGCCATGTGATGGCTCCTTCACCTGGCTGCATCCCATGGATCCCTACAAGGCTCTGTTCATGGTGAATGACATAGCTGAACAAGCCACGTGGGTTAACACCTCCTAGAGCCATGAAGGGGTCCAAGTGGCCTTGTCGGAGCTAGTCAACGTGGCCACCACGGTTGCCAGATTGACCATGGAGGCCCAGCGGTTGATGTCCAATGAGGTCATGGCCCGTGGACAGGTGAGCCTTCTTTGCCCTGCTTTGTCTTTGAGCTCACCGCACGAGTTGTATTTTCAATCGGATGGTGTGGTCATCTTTTTCTCTCTTCATAGGAGCTGATGAGGACTTTGATGGAAAAATCCCACTTCCTATGCTTGGCCTACCAGATGCAGTCAGGAGGTGCTACGAATCATGACTGTCTAGCTGGGGAGGAGGCAGAGGTCCGACACTTGCGTGAGGAGCTAGAGGCCTCCCAGCGAGTGCAGGCAGAGCTTCATGAGGGTTTGATCACTGCCATCTCAGATCAGTTTGTTGACGACCTAGGTGGCCAATCTCAAGGCGGCAGTGGTCGTTCAAGAGGTGAGGCGTACTGCGGTGGATGCTGCTCGAAACGAGGCTGAGCGGTGTCACCGGCGCCTCAAAGCTGAGTGCCAAAGCCTCTGTTCCACTTGCGCTGGTGAGTCCTCTTTGTCTGCGTTGTGCTTTCACTTGGTTATTGTACCTGGTTGTAGATCAATCGTTTGCTTAGGGCTGAGCATGGAGGCGCTCTCAAATCTAGAGTCGAGGATGGCCACAGAGCAGAGAGCGCAAGAGGCGACTACCAAGCTAGCGGTGTTGACCATCTCCGGACAGGCCGTGTGCGACATCATGCTTGGCCCTGGCCAGGCAGATACCCAACTGGTGCTTTGCTTTGTAGTGGTGTGCTTGTTGCCTTGACGTTAGTTAGTTCCCACTATGACAGCATTGATTACGATGCCGTGGGGCAAGGGTACTCATCGAGGAAGTCCGACGCCGAGATCCTTGCCATCGGCAATTTCGCCGCTCATGGTGCGGAGGTCCTTGCAAGCAAGGTGTCGGCTGCCACTGTCCACCTCCAGTACCAAACTCCCTGTATATGAGGGTTTCTAGTGTAAAGGATTTGAGCTGTATGGATGGTCTTGTTGCAATGAACATGCTTGCACTCTGTGTGTATAAGATGTGTGGTTGGCGCATTCATTTGTCATTTTGCTGTCTTTTTGCTTTTTTTTGTTCGAATTTGAATGTGCTCCATTCCCCATAGTCTTGAATGCATAGGTGCGCGTTTTAGCCTAGGGGTTGACCCATGGGGCTTAAACAATGCGCGGCCTGACGGCACTGCGGGCCATCGAGGGCAGGTCGCTGTTGGTATATTTAATGCACACAGATAAATTCGCAAGCACACAGATACCATTGTAGCTTTCACCCGGAAGTATTCCAAGTATCGTATCCACAGGAAACGTGTGAGACTAACTACGATCTAACTTAACTAGGGATAGCAACAAGGTTGAGATAAATAGGAGCATAGAGAGGAAAACTAAGGTTTTTTGGTTCTAACTTGGGTAAGCTATGTCTTCTAATATTCAACTAGGGACATTACTAGGGAAAGACTCAAGCAGAGAGCATTGATAGGCCGGCACCTCCTCCAAACTCTTCCCTCACTCTCTATCTCACTATTATTTACAAGACTAGATCCTATGGAGGACTCATCTTCTCTTGATAGCTGGCTCTGATCCTCAAGATATGAATTAGGGTTTCAGGACAGCTTTCTGGATAAACCCTGCTAAAAACACAGATTCACCAAAACTCATGGAATTTATTAGTTTAAACCCCTATACCTATGTTTGGTGATGGAATTAAGTATCAATACAGATTATGTTGATGATTTATAATTGATGTTAGTGACCGTCAATAAGTTCCCCCAAGCTTAACCTTTGCTAGTCCCTGAGCAAAGCTAAATTCAGTAATGGATCAGGAGTTGCTATAATATTTTCACGCCTTAAAAGTACACATGCGTTCAATCAAAAATTCTCCTCCGGATTAAAATAAACTAATCTAATTTTCAAACTTACCCATATTACCTTCAACCATGGGCCTTCTTAACCTTCACTTGGGTCTTGAACAATTGAAAGACAGAACGATCAAGTCAAGCACTATGTCTCAAGTTCTTTGTTCCACCATTGTTCTAGAGTTTTTATAAGTTTTCAAAATAAAACTCAGAGATTCTATTGCATGACACTCTAAGTCTCTCAATATATGTGGTATTTGTGGATCCTCACCAAAGGCAGTAAAGATGTTATGCCTTTTTTTTCTTCCTACAACTAAAGCTTATGTGGAGTTCATAGGTAGGGAGAAAGCTATAGCATACTTGCAATGCATATATTATAAAGTCAAACAATGGATCCAAAGAGAGTTGAGTCATACAATCAAATCAAGAGGAGCATGTGTGTGGATATATGGTGGATATATATGGTGGCTAACCTAATTCTACTATGCTCCTTGAAAACATATCTCTCATTTGAAACTTGGAAACATTTGCTTGAGAGCAGGGGCTATCTTATTCATCTCTCTTTCTCTTCTTTTTTTTTCAGGCAGGCATCTAAGTACCCATTGTTTTAAATATCTCATACACTTGTCCATTTTTTCTCATCTCCTTTTTTTCTTCTTTTTTTATGAATAACTTTTGCATAGCCTCATGTCTCTTTTCTGCAACAAAACTTTGATAGATAGCAACAAGAACTTGGAGCATTTATTTGGTGGATGAAAAACCTATCAAGCATGTTTTGTGTTCACTCCTAGTGTAGGAGCAACAGGTATCTGTGGTGTGTACGTGATCTTGATTTTAAGAGCATGACAAACCGCTCATCAAGGTCAACAAAGCTTGACAAAACTCAATGCAAAAGCAAGCAACATATATGTAGAGGTTTTCCTAGCCTAAATAACATGTATGGCTCTGGTGGGAATTCAAGCTTTGTCATACAGGAACTCATCATGTAGCATTTTTATGTTTTTCAAAAGACAAATCTCTAGAACTTCAGTGTCACTTGGAACAAGATAAATAGCAGCTCCGACCTTCTCATATCATATCCGTCAATTACCTAGACTTAGATCAAGCATTCGCTACCCATGAGTTTCAAGTTCAGAGTAAATCTTTATACCAAATCAGTCATATCTAAAACTTAGGAGAATTCAAGGCTAAAAACTAGGTACTTGAAAGGAATTACAACAGAGCAACTATTCATCATTTATATTTAAGAGATTATTCTGAGTCCTCTTTATTTTATTCAACTCTTAAAAATAAATTAAAGCAAACTAGACACACCTTTTTATTTTGTTTTTAATTCACCATTTTCTTAACTATTTAAAAGAAACTAAAATTAGAACAAAGGGAAAGCATACTTACCTGGATACACGGGAGTGCTTCTCCCCCAAGCTAGCTCTTTCGGTGAGGTTTGGTGTTTTAAGTTCTTCGAACTGGACTTCTCCTTGTGAAGTTCATTGATCAAGTACCTCGGTTCGCTCTGAACATGAGGATTCTTGTGGTGGTGTCTTTAATGGTGATGTCACCTTTTTCTGCCAAACTCGTCTTAGTTTTGAGTTTTGATTTTGGTTTAGCAGGTTCAAAACCTTTACTTGTAGAAATTGGGGAGTCGACAGTCTTCCCCCACACTTTGCTTGAAGTGTGTCCTGCTCATAAGACAAGGTGGAGATCAAGTGGATGGGCTCTGTTGTGGGAAAACACCAATAGAACCAAAACTTTACTTATTCTTCTCTAACCTTAGACACATTGAACAAGAAGAAGTTGATGTTGTGTGTTTTGTTCACTTATGGCATGGGTGATAAGATCAAAAGATTTAGCTGCTTAACCTATGGAAGGATTGTCCATAAGGTATTAATCTTTACATGATTATGACTATCATCTTCTAGAATTATGATGTGCACTATTTAGCTTATTTGGTTAATACTATGGGATCAAGAAAGTGGTGCTAGGAACAAGCTTAAAGAACAAGACATGTTGAGCTAATCATGTTTGATCAGGTAAATTATAACTCAAACATATTTTTTTCTTATTTAAGTGCCTACCAGAATCAAGGAAAAGCTTTTTAAATAATGACCATTTATCTTAAGATGTTACCTTTGTCATTAGAGCATAATGTCACCATATGACGAAGGGTAGATGACTCATGATGGTCCTTCCCTTTTGCTTGAAGCTTTCCTTGTTCGGCTAGTCTCGCAGCTTGAGCTATTCATGAGCTTATTGTTTCCTAGTTCACACCTTTTCTTTCTCATCCTTTTGTAATGTTATCTTTCTGCTCTTCGATCTTTTGACACCTTGTTAGACTTTTTGTCTCACTCATTGTTTTATGTCTGCAAAGGATTAGTGGACAACACATACCCAAAGGAATATACAATTTCAAAACATGGGTTGTTTGTCCAGAATTTTTTAATTTTCCTCTATGCTAATGAAAAGATGGTTTTGGGATTACTTTAGTATAGAGATCATATTTTATACAAGCATGGCTCAAGGAAAAGGTAACTTGCAGCAAAAAGACAAAGTGAATGAACTTTGGTACTTACAGTTCTTTCATCCATGTTGAATGAGGTATGTAGTTCTTACATCTATAATGAATGAGTTGTGTCTTGCTTCATCTCCGATTTGAATTCATCTCATGACTTACCAATATTAAATTAAAAGTTTCCTGCATAGGGTTAGTCCAACAAAATGACCAGTATCTACTATAGCATATTCTTGGTTCAAAAATCGACCTAGACACCACATCTAATTTGATTTAGGAAGGCATTTTAACAACATAAGCACCATACTTAATTTAAAAGCCTTTAGAAGTACGATCAGCACCCCTAAACTAAGCTCCATGCTTAATTTAAAAGATGTATGAACATATTCCAAACCTCGAACATACTATAGTAAACAAAGGTAGCATGAAAGCATTATAGAGATTTATTCAATTGGAGATAAAAGAGCATGATTGTTATTTAGCAAATTGAGCATGATTTAAAGGTAGAGACAACTAAGATGAATTAGCAACATGGCATAAGATTTTTCAAAGAACCCATCCCCCAGGCTTGAATTTTGCAAGGCAAAGTCAAGTTTGGATGGATGTGATTCAGTGTTGCATGATGATTGGTTGGACATACCTTGAGTCGTCATCCTTCATTCTTTTTGCTTTAAACCTGGAATGGTTAGTGACAAAAATACCCGAAGAAATATTTTCACAATTATGTTTCTATGCTCACTTCACAAGGGCATTACAGCAAAAAGTGAAAGCTCATGTTATCTCCCAAAGTGCTTGCTTTAGGACAAAAGCTCATCCTGGGGAAACCTTCTAATTGCACCCAAGTTGGTGAAGTGGTTTCTCCTCTAGCATCAACCTTTGTGTACCTATCTCAAGATTCACACAATGAGATCTGTAATATTTATGATAAACATATGTATCTACAACCACCCTTTCAAAGTCTTTATGAACAAGGTGAATGAGGGGGTTGAAGATCTAGTGTGTGGTAATGTTGGAGAGACCAATTAATTCAGGAGATTTCTCATGCGAGCATGGATTTAATGAGGAGTTCATGAAATAACTTTCATGCCCATTGATGTTATCTTCCTTTTCAAGCTCTAAGGGTGTTTCTTTATGAATGTTTATAAGCAGAAACACAGTCTCCATCCATTCATTGGGCATTTTATTGTCTAAGATTTCCCATGGATTGGTGGATCTCAGGTTGATCTCGTTTAAGGCCTCCTCCAAATTGGATGAGTCATGTTTATTAAAGAGATTGATTTAAGCTCACCGTTTGGATCTAAGCCAAGTTTGGATTCTACCCATAAGACTTCGTCCTTGTCCATTCATTCTTTAGCAACGACATACAAGTTCTTAATACATTCCAGCCATTGTCGTTGCTCTTTTTAGTCATCCTTGTGGCCTTCATGATTCTTATGCTTTGGTTGTCTTAGTGGATTTCTAGGGTCATCATGAGACTTAGGAGAGAGAGTATAAGAGAGATCATCGGGGTCAAGGATGAGTTGAAAGATGGGTTCAGATGAGACATCTAATGTGGGCATAGAAGGGGAGAGGATAGGAATGGCTTTTAGATGGCTCAGCTCTCCTTCTATGGCATTACTTGAAATGCTATCCTTGAATTCTTCCAATGTCCTATATAGGAATAAGGACACTTTCTAATAGATACCTTCTTGAGAGTATTTGAATTATATTTGCTCGAAGGTCTCTTATGAAGATGAGAATTTAATGTTCTCCCAATATCAGCACTAAAGAGGTCATCCTTAATTTCAACAGGGATTTTCAAAGGTGGAATTCCTTCTTCTCTTGGGCGATTTTGGGGTATTGATGGTTCAGGATTGATAGCTAAATCTTGGGATTGAAGTGGTTGTGATTTGGCTATCAGAACTTCCTCTTCTTGATCGGAAGATGATTTCTTCTCTTTCTCGGGGAGTTCATTATGAATGCTAGTGCAGGGAGTCTTTCCACTAATTCTATCAAGCATAGCCCTTGTTTCACTAGTAGACAAATGAAGGAAAGCTCCTCTAGAGGCTGCATCAAGGGATTCCATAGAATCATTGCTAAGACCCATGTAAAAATGTTGAAGAAGTACAGGGTCTTGAATGGCAAGGTCTGGGCCAGTGATGATGAGTTCATTAAAATGATCCCATGATGTACCAAGAAATTCTTCTTCTAGTTGTCTAAAATTTAGAACCTCTTTTCAAAGGCTAACCACTTTAGAGATGGGAAATAAACATAAAGAAAATTTAGAGCATAACATTTTCCAATCTCCTTGCATACTTCCTACAGTTTCATTGTACCAATGTTTAGCTCTTCCCGTCAAAGAGAACAGAAACAACTTCCATCTTACGGTTTTGTCAGACATGCCAGCAATACGCAAGCATGCATAGGTGTGTTCAAACTCTTGTAGGTTTGAGTATGGGTTTTTGTTGTTTTTTCCCGAGAAGGATTTATCCCGTATCAATTTTATAAAATACGGGCACAGCTTATAGCCAAGTGTTAGGATAGGCTTTGAAGATTTTGGTGGCTCTCGGTTTGCGCTTGTGGGTCTAGCATATTGATAGATAGGAGTGGAATCCATGCTAAAAGAAAAAGTAAAATAAAAGAAAGAATAAAAGATAAAATGTTAAGCTAGGCTTGAAGTTAATTCAGCAACCGTTTCCCCAGCAACGACACTAGAAAACTTGTTGGTATATTTAACGCACATGGATAAATTCATAAGCGTACGGATACCGTTGTAGCTTTCACCCAGAAGTATTCCAAGTATCATATACATAAGAAAACGTGTGGGACTAACCATGATCTAACTTAACTAGGGGTAGCAACAAGGTTGAGATAAATAGAAGCATAGAGAGGAAAATTAAGGTTCTCTAGTTCTGACTTGGGTAAGCTATGTCTGCCACTATTCAATTCGGGACATTACTAGGGAAAGACACCAGCAGAGGATGCTTTCCTTCATAACCGCATCCTACTTGCACCTATAGACGGGAGGTGGACTACAAAGGATCAAAGAAGCTATATACTATAGGCTATATAGAACTAATGTCACACACGCGATCTACCACTATCCAGAATGCAGGGTGTATCCACGATTAACCTAAGTCTAAGCACTCCGCTTACACTTACGATTAATACTTTAACCTAGAGCGTCTATAGATTAAAGCACTCAAAAGAGAGTCGTGATCCTGATGAACAATATAAACAATTACTTACTTGAATCAGAAGTTGATTACCAAAGAAATCTCAAAGGCAAGCTCAAGTAGAACTTGGATCCACCAAGGTACAAGCCATAGAGAGAGCACCAACAGGTCAGCTCCTCCTCCAAACTCTTCCCTCACTCTCTATCTCACTATTATTTACAAGACTAGATCCTATAGAGGACTAATCTTCTCTTGATAGCTGGCTTTGATCCTCATGATATGAATTAGGGTTTTAGGATGACTCTAGGGAAGGTGACAGGGGCTGGTATATATAGGTTGGAGCATCCAATGTGAGCCCTTGGATCAAACCGACTTAAAGGACGACGTATATGCAACCTAGGAGGCGGTGGAGAACCGATATTGCGACACGGAGGCTGATAGGTGGGCCCAGGGGCCGGGCGGCCTACATGTGGGGTCGAGCGGCCCCACATGGCAGCCCCTCGGGGTCTACTTTGGTGAAGAGCCTCCTAGAGTCTTCTAGAATCTTCCCACACTGTTTACACGGCGGAATTCCATAATTTCCTTTGACGAATAGGTCCCCTTAACAGTTTTCTAGATAAACCCTGCTAAAAACACAAATTCACCAAAACTCATGGAATTTATTAGTTTAAACCCCTATACCTATGTTTAGTGATGGAATTAAGTATAAATACAGGTTATGTTGATGGTTTATAATTGATGTTAGTGACCATCAACAGTTGCAGATCTGGTATGATGCGAGAAGAAAATGAGTGGGCGGCAAGAGTTCCTCTCACTCCCTTTGCCTTGAGCGAGCTAGCGCCCCATTCCCTTTAGACTCATGCGTGGGTTCTTGGCCTTGCCTAGGAGCTGGCCCACGTGGCTTGGCCAGAGCGACCTCTTTAGTATGAACAAGAAGTCAAGGAGCGGGTCATCGGTTCATCATGGCGCGAGGCGCTATTAGAAAAGACTCATAATGGGTCGCTGGGATGATGACAAATAGTGCTGCGCTTTCGAAGCTCACAAGTGTATGCTCATATGTGTAGCCCCCACGAGTGAGTCATGTCCGGCTGCTGACGTGAGTCTGATCGGGTCACTTGAGAGGTAAACAGCACTAGAATTGACTGTATGGGTATCATGTTCTCTGGTCTACTCTACAAGTTGGCTCTAAGTTTTTTGGAACTGTGGGTGAGCCTACACATGTATGTGGATGTGCTTAGGTAGAGAAGCTTGGGATAAAGTTAACGTAACTAAGCGGTGTACTGAAAGCTGTTGTGGATCTGGCCGTCGTTGCTCAGGGCGTGGCGAGCCCCCGAGCGCATGCTCATGGTAGAGTTGTTGCGGTCCCTAGGCCGCAAGCCAGTGAGGACGCTTCTCTATCGCTCAAAGCAGTCATAGCCGGCGTGGGTCGACCTCTTGGGCGGCCTTGGGTCAATCCTTGCTGGCTCGGCATCCTCGGCGGGCACACGAGCCCCTAGGGATTACTTCTTCATGTCTGGCTTGTTGAATTCCATGGCCAGGAGGGCTCGTGCATCCTGATGTGTGAGTCCTTGTGGCGCGATGACATCATAGTCATCGCATCTCCGCTTCTGGGTGTCATTGCCACTCTTGATGAAGAACTAGCATGACCTATCACTGTAGAAGTGGGTTTTGAAGGTTACGTGGCTCGGTCCCCTCGGCGCGGCATGTCTATTGATGGTTGTTCATGTCAATCATAAACCAACAACATATCCTACATATATACTTAATTCCATCACCCAACATTAGTTTAGGGGTTTAAACTAATGAATTCCATGAGCTTTGGTGAATATGTGAATGCAGGAGGATTTATCCAAAAAACCATCCTTGCGACCACTGTCATACTCTCCAAACAATCAAACCGACATCAACAAGTGAATTGACTCACGAAACATATGGAAAATAACTCAAGACGAGGTCCAAAAGCTTCCATTGGAGGGTGGGACCTACCTATCACTGGGACAGGCTAGCCGGTCCCACCTATAGGCTGGCCTATGGGGTCCACATGTCACCCTCTCCTTTCTACGTCGGTTTCCCACTACCTTTGAGAGTCCATCTCCGCCATTGCTCAAGGTGGGTTCATCCAACGGTGATTGAGGGAATTAACGCGGATCGATGGCGTGGCAATGCCTTGCCCCCTACTCCATCTCCCCTATATAAGGCACCCCCTATCCCCTCTAGGAGATCATCTCTCATTTAGATCAAGATACACCACAAGAGAGAAATCTCCACAAAGCTCTCAAGATGAAGAAGTAGAATAGCTCTAGTTGAGAGTTAGGGAGAGCTGAGCTATGCTCAGGTTCTGGAGAAATCTTCGGAGGTCGGGTATATCTTTGTATCTTACCTTTGCAAGACTTATGGTTTAATATGGTTATCTTCTCTATTTACTTTTGTGCCTTTCATGTGTATGGTTAGTATAGTTTTCATACCTTAGCATTGGATCTTCGCTCGCATCGAGTGCTCTAGTTATAGATCATGACTAGGGTAGTAATCGATTGGCTACACATGGTGTCTAGTCTATAGGTTACCTGAGATGGCACCCAACCCTACGGATAGCTGTGGTAGCCCACCACGTTCGGGTTGGTGTTTGTTGGACCATAGTCGGAGCTTCCTAGTCCCTTTCTCATCCCTTTCTAAGGCTAGTGTTCCGATGTCCCATAGTGCTATTGTATGTGATCGCTATATCTATCCATCTTCAGTTACCATCTAGTCTAGACTAGAATAAAACCAAAGAAATAGAGAAGTATTTAGGAACCTTGAACTCTCCCGCTGTCCTCTCAGTTTAGCTAAACTACTCTTTTATTTTACCATGGAATTCTCCTATGTGTGTTATTATCCATAACTCTTATCATTTACCACTTACCTCCACTTTAGTCTAGTTGGTATACTAGTTAGTAGATACATGATGGTAAACTATCAACTTCTTTAACCATTGCTTCCCTATGGATAAATACAATACTCTAGAATACTCCTAGATAAAAGATATAATGGTATCCGTGCATTTGCGGAATTTTCTATGTGCGTTAAAAAATACCAACAACGTCGTGCTCTCAGAGGGCCCACTTCCTTGGATGCACGTGCCTCCGTGTGAAAGTTGACAGCTCATAATGGCATGACGGACGGCTATTCGGTCATGAGGGATTTGACCCTGGTTCTGGGCTTGGCCTTGCGAGGCATGGCATCAGATGGTCACTTGATCACTAGCGACAGTGTCGTGTGGCGGTGGATGGTTTTGTCACTCATGTGCGCCCTGACTTGCCACATTCCACCGGTAGCGGAGACGCTGCTCAGGGCATGGCTCTACCATGGGTTCCATGCCTCCCGTGAGGTGGGCCTAGACAGGGTAGAAGTCGATGATGGGCGTTAACCCATCGGTGCGGACGATCTCATAGTTCCCCAAAAGGATGTGGCCACCAAGGGCCATTCCGTGGGTGAGCTCACCATGATCCATAGGCCTCTGGTTTCTCGGGTGGAAAACCTGGCCATGGCCGATGATGAAACAGGGTACTGGCCCCCCTATGTAGGTGAACTCTGGGATGCAGCCACTGAGGGCCATTCCGAGAGTGTGTTCACCGTAGGCCATGGGGTCTAGGTCTCTAGGGTGGAGGACCTGGCTATGGTCGAAGACGGATATGGGTGCTGACCATTTGATGCCGATGAACTCGGGGTTCCCATGATGGATGCGGCCACCGTGGGCCTTTCCATAGGCAAATCCATCAACGGTGCGAGGAGCCATCGCTTCCTTCTCAACAACAAGAGTGTGCGACTGTCTCCTACCTAGCGCGCCAACTGTCGGTATTTTGTAGATCGACTAGTGAATTTATACGAATGTCACGCTGCTCTAGGAAGACGATGGTAGCATCCAAAAGATACGAGGAGTTATACTGGTTCAGGCCAGAGCCCTACGTCTAGTCTCAGAGATGATCGAGTGCGTGTTCCACGCTTGAATGCTCTGAAGTTCTTACAATGGGGGTGCAAGAATGGTGGAAGATGTAGGAGAGCTCGATCTAGGAGATGGACTGCCCGAATGAGAGCTTCGAGAGTCCGATCCCGTGGAAAGGTGCCCTGGCTGTCCTTATATAGAGTCTAGGGCCAGGTCACATACAAAGAAGAAGGTTCTCTCAACCGAGGGGTAGTGAGCCTGAGGGAGGGAACCTAGCTAACTTGGCTTGCAAGTAATGTCATCTTGTAGTGCACATCCGGGCGTGGTTGTTGTCATGGTCTTGTGCCCACGTCGCGGCATGGTGTGGCGTGGTGCTACTATGCCGGTTATGGTGGCACTGTAGGCACGATGGTATTTCGCCAGCCATTCTGCGTTATGTGGTCTCGCCATGGCCTTCGTCATCGCCTCCTGATCTCCTTTGGGCGTCGTACAGGAGTTGGTAGCCGCCCCTAGGTTGTTGGTCATCTTACTGCTTGTGGAGCCGGTGGCCATGATCCCATGCTCCGGGGTCGTGGCCTTTGTTGGCATAGATGGCCTCAAAAATCAAGGCCGCCGTCGTGGCCTCCATCCCATAGTGAGTGGAATCGTATATCTGTCTTGTCGAGCCGTATTTGGATGGTGGACCGCCGTACCGGCCGCTACTACTCGGCGGTGTTGTCTTGTCTACACTGCGTGGCGCAGGGATGGTGTCTGACCGGGCTGAGGGGATTGCTATCCCCTCAGTCCTTGTGGGGTCAGTGCGGCGTGCCTGCTACTATCAGAGCAGGCGTGCTTGGCGCTGCTCGATCTCTCCCCGTTCCTCCCAGAGATCGGGACGGGGGAGAGGCGTGAGGAGTTGCGCGGCGTGCGGTGAAGGCTGGGGGAAAAGGTCGTGGCCGACCCCTGCCTTGGTGTTTGGTACAAGTTCGCGTAGCTTAGCTGGGCCTCGATCGTTTGGGCTTATACTAGCTGATGTACCGTGGGCCGCCCGAGCAACTAACTAATCGATGTCTTGAGATACTCGGGGTATCGTAACCCCGACACCATGTGTCCTGGCAATTGCAATGAAAACATCGATCTCCGGAAAGGGAGGTGAAGGGAGAGAGGTGGGGGTTAGATGTGCTCTTTTTCTCCTCTATCTCCATCTCCACTAGGTACATCTAAAAGCTCTAAGCCTACATATTAAACTTCAAAAAATGATAGAATTATGATGGTCTTACATGAGACAGGCAACAATTATATAAGTTTTGAATTAAGAACCCCCCTTGCCCCCCCCCCCACCCCCCCACACACACACACAAAAACCACCCCCAGTATATACCATTTTGGGTGGGGAGGCACCGTGAATGAGACCAAGTGTATATTTCTCGGGTATATATATATATATATACACACACATGATGGAGGTGTTTCCACATGCGGATCCTTAAGAAAATCACCTATGAAGAAATGGGTTGTGTAAACTAGTTTCTAGTGGCAGTTCACTCTAGCACATTATCTTCTAGCCATTTCTAGTGGCGAACCATAATATTAACCGCTTGTAAAAAAATTGGCATGGTTATATTGACAAATCAATCCTATAGTAATGCCAAAAAAGGATATTTTGACTTTTATTTTCTATTATAATATAATGCCAAATACCAGAAAATATTAGCATCATATTAAAAGAACTTTGATGTATGAATTTATTGATACAAAAATTGTAAAATAAGCATACATGTAATTTAATTAATTGTTGCTAAAACTTATTTTAAAAAGTAACTTTTCATATATACAAAAAAAGACTTTTGGATAAAGGGGTAGCAACTTGTGGTTAGTGATCCATAACTAATGGATTCTATATTTTCTTGAAGTAACAACTAATTAAAATTGATATGAACATAGGGCATCTCCAAAAGCTCCTTAAAATAACTCTCTAATTTGGTTTCATGGTAAAAAGGTGGGAAAAGGACCCTCCAATAATTTTGTAAAGCAACTCACTAAAGGTAAGCACTTGATATATTTCCCCCTTAATATAACTCATAAATATGCGTGTGCATTATTTATTTGCTTACTATGTGCCCAGGCATCCCCTCCCGTGTTTTTTGCGTGGTGGTCGTCCATTTCCCTCCCTCACCTGGTTTTCGAGTTATAGGGAAATAACTATTCGAAGTTAATTATAAGAGAAAGACAAAATTAGAGCTCCCTATCTATTTTATTTGTTTGTCATAATTATTGGTTTACTAAGTGATTTTACAAAAACATTTTTTTTAAGATGAGCATCATTTTTCATTTGTACAGTCTGCATGATTAAGCATTACTCCATCTGTCCCTTTTTATCTTTCATTCTTACTTCCCAAGAAATCAAATAAAGTCAACTTTAACCAAATATATATAAAAAAATATTAATGTTTATGATACATAATTAATATTATTAAATAGAATTGAGAAAGTACGTTTTCCCCGCACGTTTCCTATAACGACAAATATAAAGAGACTGGGGAAGTATGTTTTAGCAGAAATTCACATGCGTGCATGTACACGGAGGTGTTCATATGTATATGTGCTCGAGGGCAAGTAGCTAGTGGAGTGTGAATACTGATGACCTCTAAAGACACAGACGGTGTCGTCGTAGTAATCAGCATCTCTCTCATCGTCCACAGGGTACGGTATAGTATTTTTTTACGACAACAACATACCGAGTATATTATATAATTAAAGCAGCCAGTTTACAAAGAGGTCCTTCATGGAAGACAAAATTACAACAAAGTCCTACAACTGGATAAGAAGGCAGCCACGTCGGTGGCGGCGTTGAGGAGGACGGCGAGGGGCCGCAGGGGCATCGAAGACGCTTGCACCCGGATGGACTAACCGCGCATAGCGTCGGTTAAGGGTGGGTCAGTAGAGCCGTCGAAGGAGATTCATGCCGGCCACCGAAGGATGTTGTTGAAGCCGTCGCCGGAGATAGAAAAGGCTCAAACCAGGATCCCAGGTGGAGGTGGAGTTGTCAAACCAATGCCAGAGGAGGAGCTGCCTGCCTGAAGCAGGGAGCGGCAGGACTGGTGGCTGCAAGAAAGAGGTAGAGGCGTGCAGCGAAGGTTGCAGAGCGAGAGAAGAACGGATCTCGGTGATGGTGAGTGGAGGTGGGAGCGGAGGTAGAGGAGGGGAGATCCGCATAGCAGGAGAATAAATTTATTTTATTTATACTGACCATGACGAAGACGTCGTCGACGACGAGAAAGACGCCGAGAAAGGCTACAGTAGCAACGACAACGGCGACGGCGACAACCAGGCACACACCCATCTTAGGGACCTCTACTGCTCTACAGCTACTAGCTACTGAGTACTAGGAATGAGGGCCCCACTTCCTGCCGCTGCGGAGACAGGAGGGAGGGGGACGACGACGGGATCTGAATCTGGGGCCCAGTTTAGATGCAAATTTTTTTGCAAAATGAGCACTGTAGCATTTCGTTGTTATTTGGCAATTAGTGTCCAATCATAGTCTAATTAGGCTTAAAAGATTCGTCTCGTGGATTTCGTCTAAACTGTGTAATTAGTTTTATTTTTTATTTATATTTAATGCTTCATACATGCGTCTAAAGATTCGATGTGACGGAAAATCTTGAAAAATTTGGTAAAACAAAGTGAAACTAAACATGGCCTGGGTCGCGGGCGCTGGATGGTACGGTATAGTTGAACGAGCAGAGTAATTTTGGCTGGCGACAAAAGCTGCGGGCCTTGCACCCATAGGCCGGGCGCGTGGCTTCAGACATGCATATGCAGTAGTGGCAGTATTCGGCGCAGCGAGCTTTGACATTGTCTGAAGGCGATGTGTCGTTGAGGTCAACTGTGAGTGTGATTGTGTGAAGCACTCCCGCATCCTGGCTGAACTGTACCGCAACAAAATTCACTTCAATCGCGCGCCCACGTCAAAAAAAGGAGATAGGCATCGCCCACGTCAAAAGGAGATAGGCTATTTGGTTGCACGTCACCGTTTGCCACGTCACAACCAGCGACGACGCCACGAAACAAAAGCTGTTGTTTGGTCGGTGAAAAGGCTGAGAGCACCACAGAAAAGAGACTGGAAACTCGCCACAATGTGGCGTTGGTTTTAGACGCTACGTTCGCGGCGCCGCCGCACATGGAGTGTGGCAGGTGTGGTCTGTAACCAAATAACCCCTATACCACCGTGTGTATATGACGAGGCTAAAATATATCTAGGTGCATTTTGTGAAAGCGAGTACACCTAATACACGAGCGCGAGCCGCGAGACGCACGGAGCGCGGCGAGACGCACGGAGCGCGGCGAGCCACGAGCGTGAGGTAAGTCAACGCTCCTACATGCAAAACTAAGTGGAGACAACTAACTACGTGATGTCACCTAACAGCTCAACCCATCCACCAGGAAGCATGCATGCAGGGAATCTTTTGTTGATTCCAAACAAAAAAAATGCGATATCTTATAAACCTATATATTCGATTTTAGTTCTGTTTGAAGTAAGTTGTTGAAAAAAATATGCTTAACAAAACGAGATCCATGAAGACTGTAGTTGATGAAGTTTATTTTTCAAATATGTAATTGTAATATGTTGTACTATAAGTTGCAAGTACTTCTACAACACAATTGTAACTTGGTTGTAGCGTGTTTAGCACTGGTTGCAATGAAGGCTGTATTTGATGAAGTTTTTTTTTTCAAATACGTAATTGCAATATGTTGTACTATAACGTTGCAAGCACTTCTACAACACAATTGCAACTTGATCTGTAAGCGTATTTAGCTAATCGGGTTGCAATGAAGGCTGATTTGATGAAGTTTTTTTTTTCAAATTAGTAATTGCAATATGTTGTACTATGAGTTGCAAGCACTTTTACAACACAATTGCAATTTGGCTTAAAGGATAAAAAATGACATCCATATTTGATCTAGTTTTTTTCAAATCGTAATTGCAATATTTTTATAAGTTGCAAGATTCTACAAACAATTGCACGGTGGTCATAGCGTATTTAGCAATGGTTGCAATGAAGAAAATTTGTTTGAAGTTTTTTTCAAATTAGTAATTGCAATATGTTGTACTATGAGTTGCAAGCACTTCTACAACACAATTGCAACTTGGTTGAAGCCAAGTTAGTAATGGTTGCAATGAAGGCTGTATTTGATGAAGTTTTTTTTCAAATACGTAATTGCAATATGTTGTACCCATAAGTTGCAAGCACTTCTACAAACACAATTGCAACTTGGTTGTAACTTATATTTAGCAATGGTTGCAACTAATTATAATCTAGTAGTTGCAACTAGGTGGTAGACAGAGTTACAATCGGGTAGTACATTGACATGCAACTCGTTTTAGGATAAAATATATCCATATTGGATCTAGTTTTGCTCATAATATTTTTTTGAGTATCGGATGCAACAAACGGTGTAACCCATGTTACGGTTTAGGAGAAAATGTATTATCAAAGATTCAAGCAAAAAAATTCCATGCATGCATGTATATTCGCTAAATCAAGCTGGTTGCTCCAAGTTGGTTCGTCCGCCGCCTAGGTGCATTCTATATATACAGGATGTACCCATATATATATATAGCAATACACAGAGTATATTCAGTAGCCAACTACAAAATAAGTTTATTCTGTTGCCACTTTGAGTTATGATAATTACTATACTAATTTACTAGATTATGATAACTCCTTCATAAGTGATTTAGTATAACATTATGGTAAGTATCATCTTGAATTATAATAACCCATGGTAAATGTATTATCATTATAAATTAGTATAAACATTATAAATCAAGGTTATAGAATAAGTTACTTAGTAAGGAGTTACTAATAATCGTATGTATATATATATATATGTATATATATATGAAGAGTATATTCAAAGCCAACTATAAAATAAGTTATTTTGTAGCAACCTCCATTTACGATAATTTTATATACTAATTATATATAATGTATATATATTTACGATATATATATATATACATGGATATATTTATATATATATAATATATATATATAGTTATATAATATATATATAATATATATATATATAAATATATATATATAGTTATTTTGTAGTCAGCTAGAGAGCACTTGCTTGGCATCCAGCATGCATACAGATACACAGCTCTACCTTTTCCTTACGAATATCATCGTCGTGCACCGCCTTTACCATGTACATTACTTTGTGTATATCCGATCCGATCAAGTATAAAATTCTTAATATAGACTTATACCACTACTCTCTCCAAGCCAAATTATACATTTTAACTTTTTTATTTTTATTATATATCTAAACATAATTTGTATCTAAATGCATAACAAATCTATGTATCTAAGACATCTTGTGATTTAGAATAGCGGGAGTACTGTCGAGACCATTTTTCAACAATAGTAAAAACTGACTTTTAGGTGTGCATACTGAATTGCCTCTATCTAAGAATATATTGACACTTCCATTGACCCGTTCCCGGTCACCGACTCACATACACGTGCATTATATGACACTTCGACAAACCATGGCGCCTTTGCATTTAGTTTAAGGTGGCGTCCAACTGAATTATGATTTTCAAACATTGCTAGTTAAGATTCAATCTGACATAGAGCCCGTTTCGCTTGTGTCCTTACCTAGCCAAGCAAAACACCGGTGCACCATATTTATGGATTAATGGATACATGCCTGTTTATTACCAGGGTCTATTTGTTATTCCCTTCATTTCAAATTATAAGTCTTTACAGATATACTTACGACAAACTCAATTAGCATTAAAAGATGGTTGGGTTGTAAATCTAGTTATACATATTTTATCCACAAATACTTTATACAATTTGAATTTATTTTATTCAAATTTTTAGATATTGACTTTGTTGAATCCTAATAATTTTTATACAAATCTGTTTGACAAATTTCTCTTTGGATTTAGGTGGAACCTCAACTAACCCAACACTAAATAGTTATTTCTAGAAAAAGGAAAACAAAACATAAAGAATCATATAGTATTCAATCATAGTCAAATAAGTACTCACTCGTTCTAAATTGTAAGTCTTTTCTGTTTTCTAAATACATAGCTTTTGCTATGCACGTAGAAATACACAATTGTCTAGTTGTATCATAAAAGTTATGCATCTAGAAAAGTTAAAACTACTTACAATTTAGAATGGACCGAGTACCACATAAAACATAAACATATTGCATTCTTAATCTTATTTTTAAAATGTCACTATTCAAGAATTTTGGATAAATTAAGGAGTAGATAGAGAAATCGATTAATAACGGCATAAAAGTCAATGCAACCATTACTAGTGCATAAAAATGGCTACGACCGGGAGGGAACATTATGCCAAAGAAGATTCTTATGCTATTATATAATTTCAACATCCATAGATACTTGAAGGAATATACTGGTGCATAAAAGGCATAAATTTAATCAATTATGCTATTTTTGTGCCATCGGAGCAACTCCTTTGTGTCCTCATATCTAGCTGCCTCTCCCGCCGCATCATCTATCACATTCTCTGAGTGTACCACAAATTTGCAAATCAAAAAGTCCAACTCTCAACGCTGCAGAGTTCCTTTCAAACATTCTTCCCCTAGCGCAGTGGTTCTTTGTCAATATTATTGCACATAATCTATGACAGTAGAAAGTTGGGAAATCAGGAAATGAGCTATCTACAAATTGATTCACACAGAAGCTACCTGTACTTATATTGAAAAAAAAACTCAGGCTATGGGGTAGACACCTCGGGCTATTTTAGGTTAAGGTAGATGACTTCTCACCTAGCCCGAGAAACCACCCGAACCCCATGCCCCTCCCATACACAGGGACCCGTTACCCGGTCAGAAGGGCGGACCATTTTACCTGTGCTTTGGGAGCGCAGGAAAGGCGAGGAGTATTTTACCTGTGCTTTGGGAGCGCGGGACAAGCGAGGAGGTTTTTTTTTTCTGCACCGCCAACCAGAAATTTGCTTGACCAAGGATTCGAACTCTGGTCACGGTGGACGCCACCCGGAGGCTTGACCAACTAGTCTAGCAACCGTACTTATATTTGACAAAAAACCTTTTCCCCTATCTCGAACATGTTTGTAAATTTTACAACTTGAATTAGAGAAACAACAATTCCCTCTTGCCTCCGAAGAGATGTTGCATATTTGTACCATTTCAATTTACTATCTTATTCTATGCAAATATATGTTTCTCAAATGCACCAAAGTATGTTTCATTTTACTATAAAATGGATGAACATATAATAATATATAGGATAAGTAAGTTTGGTATTATAATCCTCCCACCGTTCCAAGTTGTAAGTGTATATTTGAAACATAGGAATTTCACGAGAATCACGCACGAATTCACACGAATCAGTTCAGTTTTATAGAAAAAACTTTCGTAAAAAAAAATCCACCGGAAAACGCAAGAACACGAATTTTTTTCTCGTCTTCTAAACAGGCCCTAAGTGGTTCTGGCTTTTTCTAGATACATAGCTTTTATTATATATATATATAGACATGATGTATGTCTAGGTGCATAACAAATGATATTTAGAAAAAAAAAGCTACAACAAGTTACAATTTGGTAGGAAGGGAGTATAAGTCACTCATGTATCCGCACGAGGATAAGAAGACGTTTTTTGCTCAGTCCTGTGGGCAGCCGTAGAGGATCCGAGCAGCAGTCCTGTGGGCCGTGCCGTGCTCTTGTTGTTGCTCCCCCTTCGTCATCTACAAATACCCTCCCGCTCTCCCTGCGCTTGTTGCGCTTGCTTCTTCTCTAGACTTCGCTTTCTCTCTCTTCACACTCGCCTCGCCATTAAACGCAAAGCTCCAAAAAGAAAAGAAACAAGAAACACTTTGTGCGAAAAAAAAAATCATCTTCTCTGCTCCTATCCCCTCCACTCCTAAAATCTTCCATCTTGAACCGTCCCTGTCCGCGAATTCCTTGCCCCCGATCGCTGCCGATTTTTTCCTGGATTTTCTCCGATTTTTCGAGGTATTTTTTCGTTGGGGGGCGGTTCCATTGCCATTCCTCGACGGGGTTAGGGTTAGGGTTTGCGGGGATGAGGGTGCACGGGGAGGTGTCGGACGATGAGGCCGCCGCCGCGGCTGTGACTGTGGTCGGGGAGACGGTGCTGCCCTCGTCCCCGCCGCCCGCCTCCGCTGCGGGGCAGCAGCCGCAGCCGCTGGTGGTGGGGTACGCCCTCACCAAGAAGAAGGTCAAGAGCTTCCTGCAGCCCAAGCTGCTCGCGCTCGCCAGGTAAAGAAAGAAGAGACCCGCTGTTCCCCCGCGTCAAAGCCTGGAATCTTTTGTGTGGTTCTCTCCCCCCAGGAGAAGAGGCGTGTGGGGTGCTGTGGACTGTGGTGGCCGATTTGGTTGACTGACTGATAGGGATGTGGTTTCTGTTCCATTTATTTTTTCTGGACCAACGCAAACGAAATGGTGGTTATAGACTTTGGGTGGGTGGGGAATTTATTAAATGTTCTATCTGCATTCTGATCAGACTATGTTGTTACCCTTGTTGGACTAATCCTCGAAAGGGAAGTGAATTTTGTTGATTCAGTAGGGTACGAATTGGGGGGAACTCATTTTATTGTTAACTGTTTTAATTTCTGTGGTTTTGGATGGAATGGGATGGAATTGACTGCGTATTCTCTGTGGACCCGATCTCGTCACACTTGAGTGCATGCCTAGTGGCTTCTGCATGAGTTTCCATAGCTTTGGACTTGGGGGGCATATTATTTTACTAGTGTTGGAAGCAGTCTGGGAGGCTTGCTCGTCAAATGTTAATTCTAATTCAAGCTTTCAGTATCCATCTAATTTTATATATGCAAATTACATTTGGATGGCATCTTGGATTCTCATGTTGGAATATTCTTGTGGATAACTACATCACATGTCTTAGATATGTGTTTAAAATGACCAGATGACCAAAATAATCTGCCTGGCTGTTTGGCAAAGTCTAAAACTTCTTGAATTAAGAAAGACCCAAATTATACTACAATGTGGATATTATGACTTGACAAAGACTTGGTGCGTGCTCACATTGATAAAAGATGGTGGAAAAAGGAAATGAAATAATTGGAACAGGGACATCTTTGTTTTCTCTGTGAGAAGAGAAGAGAATTATTGGGTTTCAACTCTAGCCTACCCCAACTTGCTTGGGACTAAAAGGCTTTGTTGTTGTTGTTGTTGTTGTTGTTTGTTCTTTTGAAGCATAGTTTGTATAAATTTTGCGTATTTCACTAAGTCTCTCAAGCATTTGACTTCTGAATCAACTATGTTTATTGTTCTAGATTTGTTTATTAAAATTATGATGTCTCATGTAGTCATGTACTTGAAAATAGGAAAGGTTGGATGCTTATGGTGCATTATTCTTTATTATATTGGAAGAACATGAAGTTTCTGAATCAACAAAGCTTATTATGAAACTTTGATTATATGTGGCTTGAGGTTGCTACAGGGATATAAGATCATACAAAAACAGGCTATATTATTTTGTCAGTACTCAACCTTAAGTTTACTTTGAATAGGTTTATATATTATTTCTTGGTTTCCTTGTTCAAAATCAAGTAGAGCCTACGTAACACAGGAAATCTAAAAATTTGTTTCCAAGATGTGATGATCCTTTCTACTCCAGTTTCATAAATATTTATTTATTATATTGAAGTGTTGAAGCTGCCTGAATATTTTTTCATTTGTTGCTTTTAGATGATCCTACTAGTTCATGCTTGTTAATATGATCATTATACTCTTACTTGCCTTGATTTTATACCATTTGATGAGCCTTTTGTAATGCTGCATTTGTTTAGGAAGAAAGGCATTCAGTTCGTATCAATTGATGAAACCTGCCCTCTCTCTGAACAAGGTCCATTTGACATCATTTTGCACAAGGTCCATCCCTGTCTTTCTCTTGAGGTTCATTAAATTAAATCTTGGATATTGTAGTTTTGGTTATCCTTTATTTCTTGCATAGGTTCTTTTGAACATCCAGATGCACTTCTCTGCTTTTGTACTCCCATGCTGATTTTGTTTGCTTTGACTGAATTTCAAATTTCATGCTTTCTTTTTGTCAGCTTACTAGTAAGGAGTGGCAGCAAGTTTTGGAGGTAAGCTCTGAGGACCAAAGTGGAAGCCTTCTTTTATGCCATGTATAGTTGTGTACACCTCCTAACAGGGTGTGCATCCTGTGTAGCTACTATTATGTTTCTCGTGTAGTTGTTTCTATTCGCAACATGCATTTAGGCATTATGTTTCAGTTAAAAGCATGATTGCAACATTATGAGACTTACTGCAGTACTTTCACATTAAACATTCTTAATGTAGACTATTGTGTTTTCCTCTGCAATTCAATTTTTTTCATATTCTTGAAGGACTATCGTGAAGAGCATCCAGAAGTGACTGTCCTCGACCCACCAAATGCTATCCAACATTTGCACAATCGCCAATCAATGCTACAAGAAGTTGCTGATTTGAACTTGTCCAATGGTTATGGTAATTTTTCTTACTGTGTTGGCATTCATGTATTAGCAAATAAATTTATGTGATGAGCAGGGGCGGATCCAGCACCGGGGCGGCCGGGGCTCGAGCCCCCGCTACCTTTGCCGGATGCATAGAGCCCCTCCTAAGCCCCTGCTATAAATTTATAGCCATTGAACTTTAGAAGGAGAGGCTAAGTGTAGAAATTAAGAAGAATAAGCCCCTCCTAACCTGTATTTCTAGATCCGCCACTGGTGATGAGCTATCTTTGCTCTTGTTATATTCTTTTAGTGTAAGTTAATTTGATATGTTGTGATCTAGACTAGAGTAACATAGTAACAGTGACCCTACTAATCCTTAGAGAGGGAGAGGGGGCACCATTGCAAAGACACAATAATGAGGAAACGAACTGTGCAATTGTTGATGTGCTCTCTTAAATTTAACTGGTATTAGGTGAAATCCTAATTAGTCAATTTTATTATTGGTATTCTTTTGGAAACTATAATTGTATTGGCTTGCGATCAGAGACACTGCTTAGTTGGATAGCTCTACTTTTGAACATTCATAATGATTCTCTTGCTTGCTTAAAATGTAAAATTACTATTCTTATATTGCCATGTAGCTGGATGAGTTATGTACCTTTTGTTCTGGGGAAATAATATCTCGAGCTTTTCTCTTTATTATTTCTTGTGATAAATTATTGTAGGTGAGGTTTGCGCTCCACGACAACTAGTCATCATGAAAGATCCGTCTTCCATACCTAATGCAGTTGCCAAGGCTGGACTAACCTTGCCTTTGGGTGAGTAATTCACACCTTCCAATTATGTTCATGTTACTTGTCAAAGGAAAGACCTGAGAATATTATATAGAAAAATATGAACTCCGAAAATGTACTACACATAGAATTTTATTCATTGAGCCTATCCTGGAATATTTTTTACACCAGAGCATCTCAACTTTACAATAGGGGCACAAATAGTTGTTTTTTAAGTGAGCCGTTGACAGAAATTTATGTGTTTTGAGTAAAATATGACCTGATGTTACGATGATCTAGAATTAGTGGCTTTAATTTTTTTGTTATGAGTTTATTAGAGCTAGTCTTCCTTTGGTGATTTGCTATTAGATGTATAATTAATCTATCTCTTTGTTTTTGAATTAGGTCTATTCCTGTTGTTTTCTTTGTGTGCTTCATTGCTGTATGCAAAGTGTACCTTTCAAGGAAAAGATGCAATTATCAAACTAATTAAGAGTTTCAATCTCTAGGGGTTTTTTGAGTCAATGATATGTAGAATTATTTCAAATCTTTTGTTCAAATTGGTTTTCATGTCAAGGAAAAGATGCAATTATCAAACTAATTAAGAGTTTCAATCTCTAGGGGTTTTTTGAGTCAATGATATGTAGAATTATTTCAAATCTTTTGTTCAAATTGGTTTACATGCTAGCTTGTTAGTGTTTACCAGGTGAGTAATTAGATGGGAATGTAGGTGAGGCTAGTCTGGCTATAGAGTGTAACAGGGATATTTGCTGTTACAAAATTGCTCTCGTCCATTATTCTTTCCAATTCAACTAACTAAGAATGCGACAACATATGGTTTGAAGAATTCTCTTGTAAGCATTTAAGTTTTACCTCCATTTCCAACTTGACTAATTTTGAAGGCCGTTTGAAAGATCTCTTGTAATGCCTAAGTTTCACCTCCATTTATTTTTGGTTCTAGCTTGCCTATGTTTATCTGTTATTGTTCATAAGTTGTATCAATTCAGAACATGACAGGGTAAAATCCTGGAAGTTTCTGGTGTAAACAATAGTCCTTGTTTTGCAGTTGCCAAACCATTGGTCGCTGATGGAACATCAAAATCTCATGAGCTATCCCTTGCGTATGTGGAAGCATCGTTGCCTTTGCTTGATCCTCCTTTGGTTCTCCAGGAATTCGTCAATCATGGTAAACATTTATTTCTTCTCCTGTATGTATTTGCAAAAATATTTGATCTATGCTGAAACTGATATTGTTGTCTGTACAGGTGGGATCCTATTTAAGGTATATATTGTTGGTGAAACAATACAGGTTGTCCGCAGGTTTTCACTTCCTGATGTCAACACATATGACTTGGGAAACAATGACGGCATCTTTCGATTCCCAAGAGTTTCCTGTGCTACAAATAATGCAGAAGATGCAGATGTTGACCCTTGTATTGCAGGTAATGCTTCTGTGCCGGTAAAATCAATTTAAAGTCTTCATTGGTTTAAGCTATTGCATTCTGCTTCACCTAATGATTGACCTCTATGATTTTTTTGTCCGTTAAAAATATTGTATTGAAGCTGTTCAGTCTCTTAGAAGAGGTGTGTACTTGTTAATTTCCCTGTTAATTTTATGGTTTTAACTGATGACACTAATTTCTCATGTGACAGAACTTCCTCCAAAGCCACTTCTAGAGAAACTTGGCAGGGAGCTTCGACGCCGACTGGTATGAGTAAATCTCATTCATATTAACAATATGCAACTCTTGACATTGATTAGCTCACCTGACACTGTAAAATTTATCAGGGTCTTAGACTCTTTAACATAGATATGATTAGAGAACATGGAAGAAAGGATCGGTACTATGTCATTGACATCAACTATTTTCCTGGTAAGTTATTCTTTTCAAGATTGTTTGTTGCCTCTACTTCCCTCCTGTGTGTTTTTGTGCACACACAGGCTAATTATAATGGGTGCAGTTTGTGGAGTCTCTAACTTTCTTCATGACTGCTCTCTTGTTAGATGAAATTTATTTCCCTTCAGTGTATGTCTCAGGTGTAAATGTTTATTTTGATAAGATTTATTGACATCATATAGCTATTATATAGTAGTAGCTGGGTATACTGCTATGGCTGCATTTGTATAAGACATGGTTGGATGGGTGGCCTAACCTTAGCCAGGTTAGGACCCTTGGCCAGGCCAGCCAAGACCTGGTTACTCATGCAAAATGGGTATGTTTGGTTGGGTCATGGGTAGACATCCTAGACTGCATTGCTTGAGGTAGTGTTTGGTGGGTTGTTTTGTGGGCTGGCTAGGCATCTGTACAGGCAGTGGAGCCAGGGGTGGAGGCCCAAGTTGCACAAGCCGGGCCAGGCCCCCAATAAATTGTCAATTTCTCATTCTGATAGAGCCAGGCTATCTGGTCTCTGTTGCACAATTCAAACCTGGCTTAGGGGCTGGCCCAGCTAACCAAACTTGCTGGCCTTGCATTGTTCTAGCCTGGGTAGCCCCCTTAGTATCCAACCCCACAGACCTGCAGTGGCCAGCGTGCCATGTTATGCACATGTTTAGCTACATATGTGTTTCTGGGTGAAATTTAAAGATACATAAAACATGATGATTTAGACGAATTCACATGTTTGGCTTTATTTTACATGAGATCATAGCAACGTCTTTTGGATAAAGTTGTACATTTCAAGATCTGTTCACAAATCTGTTGTTGCATAAGCTTGTTTACCATTTCAGAATTGCTCTCAAAGCATATATGTTGCGAAACAAAGCGCGATATTGTTACAGTGTCGTGTTTCCTGATTGTTATTGTTATGGCTTAAATTCTGCAGGATATGGCAAGATGCCAGGATATGAGCACATATTTACTGACTTCCTGCTAAGCCTCGTGCAAAGCAAATACAAGAGTCATCTAAGTGGGAGCTGAAGCTTAGAGAAGATTTTCTTTTCAGATGGAGGCTATTAACAGATGCCAGCCAGGCCATGTAACAGTGGCAACTAGATAGGTTTTCCAGTTTGTACATAACAAGGGGATGGGTCTTAGCATGAACGAGGTGCCGAGGCCTTAACTGAAGGCACATACCAGAAATCCGGGAAAAATGCAGTATTTGGGCCGGGGCAGTATCTGAAGAAAGGTTCTGGCTCCGTGCCCAGCCTGTGTAAAATCGTTTTACTCAGTGCCCAGCCTGTGTAAATCGTTTTACTGAGTGCCAACCTTGGCTTCTTTGCAACAAGGTGTTGTAGCTAGTCCGTACAGTTTTTGTTTCATCTTTTGTTACCTGACTAATGCATCGTTCTTGACTCTTGATTGAGTAGTCAGCTAATTTTGCATAGGACTCAACATCTGACAACTGAAAACTCATGCATCCAGTTAGCAATATCTGCTGACGGTCCCCTTGAGACATACAGCACTGCGTTGGTAACACTTTCCAGAAGCTTTTGGTATCACGCGTAAATTGACTTGTGAACAGAGAGAGGTCATCATTTAGCTTTCAGTCTTTTATTTACAACATACCAATGCAGCAAATGGTCTGCGACCTCCAATTCTTAGAACAGCTGACAGCAAACAAAAATCCTAGCATATGTTTAATACTTACTCCTTCAGTATGATGATCACCATCACTATGAACTTTTATCCCTCCGTCACCTGTCACAGATGTCAAGCAAATGCAGTGGATGCGACCTACCGGAAAATCTCTCTCTTCATCAGATCTTTTACAAAAGGTTGTAAGAACTTTAAAGGTTGTATAGTGACTGACAACTCATCGTTCGAGGGCGCATATATAGCCTGATGACATCACCCCACACCCCACTGATCGATGAGCGTCATTTTCAGCTAATTCTAGGCCTGAATGCTCGATCAAACCATTTTCTTTAGTTCGTCCGGTAAATTAAGATCATCGTCGTCTAACTGATTCACCTGGGCTATTTTAACGTCCTGAATTCTAAGCAGTGATGCCTCTGGCCTTTCTTATTCTTTAATTTCTTGCTGCCTGTCATTCATTTGATTAATACAGTACCACAATGTGAAATTGCTCAGGCTTGAGATTGAGAGGACTATGAACAGACATTCTTCAGAGATGACAAGCTTGCTGACTGCATCTGACAATAAGACCAGAAACTTGAAAATAGAGAGTAAATTCCTGCATCTGCATAGAATACAGGTGAATCTAGACTGTTCTATTTACACACGTACACGATGATGGGTAACTACGAATTGACTGATGTTATCATTCATTCGTTCATTCATTCATTTGTAGACACTGAAACATGGAAACATATATGGGTGTCAAACACAGATTAGCCAGGATCAAGTATCTCTGATCAGTGATTACGTTTGCTGTGCTGATTGGAACATGCTAGTAAGATAACACAATTGTTGTATGGTGAAGTGTCAAGCCATGATTTGTCAGCCCATACTTTTCACGTTTAATAACTACGTGATGATGGCTCTTTGACAATTATTTTCATCGGTCAGGATCACTTACTTTATCTCACATTACGCAATGAACAAACTGCATATTAATCAAGTTCATCAACAAAACTGTAATTTTTTTTGGTTACTAGACCTACTTCATCCAATCATCAGGTTTGCTGCACCCTCACAAATCCACATCCAAGTCGACACATAGCCCTTTGCAAAGGAGGATAGGTACACATCAACTATTCTTTAATTTCAACGCCTCCAATAAGCAAGTGCTAGCTAGCTAGGTCATGAAATCTTTTAGGTATTGAGCGTGTGATGTTGCATCCTTATGTCAGCAGGTTGTGTTTTTTTTCTTAAGAAATAGTTGAAACATACAGATCAACTCTATCCAAAGTCCCTTTCTGAAAGCAACATATTTTAGGAGTAGTTCCAGCATGCCCATATGATTGGTCCTAGTCATATGCTATGGCGCAAAATGAACTAATACTTAATTGTGGAGGTCGGTTAGCACTGCTTTCTGGGCTCCTCAATTTGGACCTGACGATATAGTTTGGCCAGAGCAACTAGCAAACACAAAGCAATCAGCAAGATTTGGTCCTAATGATAGGTTGCTATTAGCAATCATTGCCCTGCTTGCTTCGTCCACGACATAAGGAATCTGATGCCACTTAACTAATGGCTCATGTTTAATTCAGATAATGAACATAAAGTGATTTTGTTCCATGGAGAATTGGACATGATTTTAAGATACAGATGCTTTTATTCCTTGAGATAAATAAACTAACTATTACACAGTAAAGTTAGTAGTCACAGAAAAAAAAAATCTAAGCAGCAGGGATAACGATTCTACAATCTCTTGGGTTTGGGTAGGTGCTCAAGCACTGACAAATTGCATACCATATTTCTGATATCTCCCTTTCTCTCTGATACAATATCTGGAATTTTCCCTCTTCCTCATTATGCTGCTTGTATATAGTATATATCTGAAAAACTATTCGTTGGCAAGGAATTCCTCAGGGCCCCATGCGATTCTGTGTTTCGATGGTAGGACTATTGCATTAATCAATGCACTTTAGGCACATGGAGAAAAAAATAATTTGGGGGAAAAAGCATCTGTCATTTTTCGATTTGATGCGTTACCACCATGGCATACTTCTTAGGTTGGTGAAAGAATTCAGATTTTTTTAGAATTCAGAGAATGTTGTGTGTATGTGTCAATGTGTGTGTTGGTGGGGTATTTTTTTCCTTTTTAATTTCATCAGTTATCACCGTACTATACCTTGGTGGACTTCATGGCACAAGTTCATTTATTGATGACTAGGATGTTTTTTTCCTTCATTTTATCAATGTCAAATCTTGCTTCAAGATAAAGTTTATGAACAAGCTCGATGGGCTTTTATATCTCAGTTTATATTTATTTACTTGCTCAAAAGAATAAATTGAAACAAAAAATATGTCTCTCCATAGTTAGGTGGTCCTGTACCAAACAAAATACAAGAAGAAGAAAAGTTGCATAAACTACAATCTAACATTTTCCTTTAGGACCCGTTTGGATCCCTGGAATTGAATTCATTCTAATAATTATAATTTAGATATAGATTAATTAAGTTAATATAGTTGTATATGAAATATATTTATATATTTATTGTTAGGCATAGAAGGAATATACTTATATGTTGCATTTCTATTGGTATCACGCGTAAATTGACTTGTGAACATAGAGAGGTCATCATTTAGCTTTCAGTCTTTTATTTACAACATACCAATGCAGCAAATGGTCTGCGACCTCCAATTCTTAGAACAGCTGACAGCAAACAAAAATCCTAGCATATGTTTAATACTTACTCCTTCAGTATGATGATTAGCATCACTATGAACTTTTATCCCTTCGTCACCTGTCACACAGATGTCAAGCAAATGCTGTGGATGCGACCTACCGGAAAATCTATTTCTCTTCATCAGATCTTTTACAAAAGGTTGTAAAAACTTTAAAGGTTGTATAGTGACTGACAACTCATCGTTCGAGGGCGCATATATACCCTGATGACATCACCCCACACCCCACTGATCGATGAGCGTCATTTTCAGCTAATTCTAGGCCTGAATGCTCGATTAAACCATTTTCTTTAGTTCGTCCGGTAAATTAAGATCATCGTCGTCTAACTGATTCACCTGGGCTATTTTAATGTCCTGAATTCTAACCAGTGATGCCTCTGGCCTTTCTTATTCTTTAATTTCTTGCCGCCTGTCATTCATTTGATTAATACAGTACCACAATGTGAAATTGCTCAGGCCTGAGATTGAGAGGAGTATGAACAGAGATTCTTCAGAGATGACAAGCCTGCTGACTGCATCTGACAATAAGACCAGAAACTTGAAAATAGAGTAAATTCCTGCGTCTGCATAGAATACAGGTGAATCTAGACTGTTCTATTTACACACGTACACGATGATGGGTAACTACGAATTGACTGATGTTATCATTCATTCATTCATTTAATTCATTCATTCATTTGTAGACACTGAAACATGGAAACATATATGGGTGTCAAACACAGATTAGCCAGGATCAAGTATCTCTGACCAGTGATTACGTTTGCTGTGCTGATTGGAACATGCTAGTAAGATAACACAATTGTTGTATGGTGAAGTGTCAAGCCATGATTTGTCAGCCCATACTTTTCACGTTTAATAACTACATGATGATGGCTCTTTGACAATTATCTTCATCGGTCAGGATCACTTACTTTATCTCACATTACGCAATGAACAAACTGCATATTAATCAAGTTCATCAACAAAACTTTAAATTTTTTTGGTTACTAGACCTACTTCATCCAATCATCAGGTTTGCTGCACCCTCACAAATCCACATCCAAGTCGACACATAGCCCTTTGCAAAGGAGGATAGGTACACATCAACTATTTTTTAATTTCAACGCCTCCAATAAGCAAGTGCTAGCTAGCTAGGTCATGAAATCTTTTAGGTATTGAGCGTGTGATGTTTCATCCTTATGTCAGCAGGTTGTGTTTTTTTTCTTAAGAAATAGTTGAAACATACAGATCAACTCTATCCAAAGTCCCTTTCTGAAAGCAACATATTTTAGGAGTAGTTCCAGCATGCCCATATGATTGGTCCTAGTCATATGCTATGGCGCAAAATGAACTAATACTTAATTGTGGAGGTCGGTTAGCACTGCTTTCTGGGCTCCTCAATTTGGACCTGACGATATAGTTTGGCCAGAGCAACTAGTAAACACAAAGCAATCAGTAAGATTTGGTCCTAATGATAGGTTGCTATTAGCAATCATTGCCCTGCTTGCTTCGTCCACGACATAAGGAATCTGATGCCACTTAACTAACGGCTCATGTTTAATTCAGATAATGAACATAAAGTGATTTTGTTCCATGGAGAATTGGACATGATTTTAAGATACAGATGCTTTTATTCCTTGAGATAAATAAACTAACTATTACACAGTAAAGTTAGTAGTCACAGAAAAAAAAATCTAAACACCAGGGATAACGATTCTACAATCTCTTGGGTTTGGGTAGGTGCTCAAGCACTGACAAATTGCATACCATATTTCTGATATGTCCCTTTCTCTCTGATACAATATCTGGAATTTTCCCTCTTCCTCATTATGCTGCTCGTATATAGTATATATCTGAAAAACTATTCGTCGGCAAGGAATTCCTCAGGGCCCCATGCGATTCTGTGTTTCGATGGTAGGATTATTGCATTAATCAATGCACTTTAGGCACATGGAGAAAGAAAGAATTTGGGGGAAAAAGCATCTGTCATTTTTCGATTTGATGCCTTACCACCATGGCATACTTCTTAGGTTGGTGAAAGAATTCAGATTTTTTTAGAATTCAGAGAATGTTGTGTGTATGTGTCAATGTGTATGTTGGTGGGGTATTTTTTTTAATTTTTAATTTCATCAGTTATCACCGTACTATACCTTGGTGGACTTCATGGCACAAGTTCATTTATTGATGACTAGGATGTTTTTTTTCCTTCATTTTATCAATGTCAAATCTTGCTTCAAGATAAAGTTTATGAACAAGCTTGATGGGCTTTTATATCTCAGTTTATATTTATTTACTTGCTCAAAAGAATAAATTGAATCAAAAAAATATCTCTCTCCAAAGTTAGGTGGTCCTGTACCAAACAAAATACAAGAAGAAGAAAAGTTGCATAAACTACAATCTAACATTTTCCTTTAGGATCCGTTTGGATCCCTGGAATTGAATTCATTCTAATAATTATAATTTAAACATAGATTAATTAAACTAATATAGTTGTATATGAAATATATTTATATATTTATTGTTAGGCATAGAAGGAACATACTTATATGTTGTATTTCTATTGTAGGGAAGTAAGTTGAAGAGTGTGCTATAAGTTGAATAATATAATTATAGCATAATGATCTATTGAATCCTTTTCCATCAGCCACCCTATGAATTTGAGATAGGCTTATTTGTGAACTTGAAAATGTTATGAAATGTCAAATTCTAAGACTAGGCTAATCCATTATGTAGATTTATATTCCTCCAAAATGAAGGGATCCAAACGGCCCCTCATGGGAACTGGATGGGCTGGAGCACCTACAGAAAATATATTAAAACGGGCCTGTACAAGCTAAGGTAAAGATAAAGAAAACAAACAGGAGCGTCAAGAGACAAACAGAAGAAACAAAGAGAATGAAAAAAGTACAGCAATCTACTTTAAACTTAGAATCCATTGGTCAAACTCTCTGGAGAGACTTGTCTCTTCACTAAAATCATAAAATGCACTAGAACAATAATTGAAATCTGCATCTTGTGCAATATAGCAATAGGTAGAAAGAAAATGACTGGTAGGCAAAATGGACAAAGAAAGAACAATCGCCCTGTCGCTTAAGCTATTTTTCAGTGTTTTTCTCTCACAACATTTCAGCATAAGAATCAACATAAGCCAAATTTTAGCATAAGCGGACAGGGTGAATATGGTTACATTCCAGCTCTATCAGTTATGCTAATGCTTATGTGCTTTTCATGCATGTAAAAGTGAACTTTGTGGTGAAGCCATGATTCATACATGCACCTAAGTGTAAGAGCCCTGTTGGGAGGGAGCCCTAGGGGTGCGGCAGCTAGGGTTAGAGGCGGCGGCTATGGTGGAGGAGAGGGGCGGCTAGGGTTTGGAGAGAGAGGAGAAGGAGATGGCGCAGGGAGAGAGGATAGGGAGACGCTGGAGAGAGAGAGAGAGAGAGAGAGAGAGAGAGGGGTGAGGGATAGGGAAGCCCTTAGGCTGTTCTTTATTGATTCAAGATGATTACAATGCCTTTGTATTTATAGTCTCGAGTAGATTTGTATCTTAAGTAATATAACGAGGAAGGTCCTTATAGATTTGGACTCCTCTGGATTCTACCTAATCTAAATTGACTCGTTGTGACGGCGGAGGGCGCGGTACAGTACCGCGAAAACAGTATCAGCGGTATTACAGTACCATGGTTACTGTTCATACCGGGTCTGCTTTGGGCCCAGCAGGGTACCTTGGGCCTATCATTAGACGTATGACATCTCTCCCCCCTTCTCCATGCAATGCATCCTCACGCGGCATCCTTGCTCGGTTGTTGACGTTGCTCGGGAAGGAAGGCTCCTCAAAAGTCATCGCATGTATGCTAAGGATGAAGCACTTTAGCTTGATCGCCGTATTGGTGGTGTTATCACGAGTGTTATTTATGATGGCTTGTTGTGGAGATGGAGATTACTGTTGTAGCCGTAGATGTAGTAGTTGAAGGTTCCGGTGCCTCCCAAATTGCCTGCAGCTTGTCGGGCGGCCACGAGCAAGGGCCGATGGATGCTGGCGTCAAGGTGGAGCTGTTGCATTGTTCGTGGCGGAGGTGTGACGTCATGGAGACGGTTGTCTATGTTGGGGAGGATGTAGCCCGGGAAGTGGCGGCATATTATTGAAGCCGTGCGGGTTGATGGAGTTGTAGTCAAGTCTAGCAGTTCACCAAACATGAACTCGCCGTTGTTGAAGACGTCCGGGGAGAGTCTTGGTTGGTCGGAGTTGTAGTGTAGGTCGATGTTGATGTTCCCGACGTGTAGTAGTTGGTGAAGATGATCGCCGTCGAGGTCGTCGAGGAAGATGATCGTTGTCGATGAGATGATGCCCTGTGGCCATGGGCGCCCTAGGAGTATGGCTGATGGAGAGGCGTTGTGGTCTGGTGTTGTTGGCGGAGTATGTAGACCAAGTCCCACGAGCCTTACGTTGGCTGGTCCGTCGAGTAGCAGTGCATCCAGCAACTACACCGAGAGTGGAGATGTCGCTCGAATGTAGAAGTACTTGTTGAAGAAAAGGAGCTTCTGGTCGAAAGACCAAGCCATCGCCGTCATGTCGTTGTTGGTGACGATGGTGACCTGGTGTGTAGCTCCTGCTGTTGCAGAACAACTGGCCGAAGCTCGTTGAGGATTGCCTCCTAGGTGCTGATGAGGTTGGGGGCATTGGGACGGCATGGCCGTCTAGCTCGACTCATGAGGCAGTGTGGAAGAGCCGGCGGTGAAGGTGATCGTAGTACAACTGCTTGATTGTGAGCAACTGGTGTTATGGCCGGCGGAGCTGGAAGTGCGAGCACGGTCTGTGGTGTATGTTGTCGAGGGACGGTGGTGAAGGAGATCGCTCATTCGTCCCGCTGGAACTGCATCACCATGGAGTTGAAGTCCCATGTGACGCGCCCAATGTTGGCCAACCATGGCGTCTTGAGGATGACGTCGCTGTTGTTGCCGATGTCGAGGAGGAAGGCGTCAATCTGGAATGTCTTTGCGTCAATGCGGAGTGGTACGTCGCCTATGCAAAAAATTGCTCCTACGAGACACGTGATTCGCCAGCTGCGCATAGCTGACTATGGGACGCCAATCATCATGAGGAAGCTGTTGTCGGCGGCGGTGTCATTGATGAGCATGATGTAGAGGTTGTTCTCATGTTTGTAGTTGTGGATGTAGTGCTTGTTGTAGGCGATGTAGATGCTGATCTGCTATCGCTCATCCAGCGGATCGTCTCGAGTTGGCCGGCCGAAGTACTCGGTGATGCAGTGGCCGATCTGATTTCCATGTCGTTGGCGGCGTGTTGGCCTCTGAAGGACTCGCAGCAGTTGAGCCACGATAGTGGGTCTATCTTTCCGTCGATCGTGGGGAAGGACAGCTTGGCATAGTGTTGTTGGGGGGTTGTCGAAGGTCCGGTTGCCATCAATTGCAGTGATTGCTGCGGTGGTATATGTGCTGAGGGTATTGCCTCTGGAGGCGCCGCTATATCTGCTGGCAGGTATGGGGGCAGAAGAGTTAGCATCTCCTTGAGGTGCTTGTTGTCCTCCTTGAGTTGATCTGCAACGATCTCCTTTTTTTGTTTTGCCTTGATCATTGTTGCTGTGTTGGAGTCCTGTGGTGTGTTGTTCTCCAGTTGAAATGGATCTGTGATCGATGGGGAATTGTTGCACCCATCGAAGAACTCGTTGAACTTCCTCGTCCAACGATCGAGGACCTTGCCGAAGTCATCGACGACGTCCTTCTTGGAGCGAGCACACTCGATGTTGCTCAGGCAGGCATTGTTGTTCATCAGCTTGGTGGTGTCGGTCGCGGGAGCCTCGAGGTTGGTGATTGGTGCTGAGGCAGTATCTTTCGAAAGCCGGTTTGGATCCACTATCGTTTCAGGGGTGTCGAGGCAAGCGAAGAGGTGGCCGAACTTCTTCATCCACTGGTCGGTGACTTCGCGGATGTCGAGGTGCTCCTTGGGACGTGGGTGCTCGTTGTTGTGGCGAGCGTCATTCTCCATAGGCTTGGTGTCGAGGGCATTGTAGAGAGATGACGGCGCGTGGCCTATTGCTGGCCGCATCATGTTTCTTTGCAGTAGGAAAAGATGCGGCGAGGGGGGCTACTGATCTTGGACAGCAGCAGAGACAGTCTTTGCTATTGTTTGTGGCGGCAGGAGTCCCGAAGTTATTGTTCGGAGCATACCCGTTGTCGACGATGTGGTAGGAAACCGTTCCCATGAGGAATGAATCTACTGTTGCAGATGTTCTCGTTGAAGTTCTCCATCAGCGTGGTTAGGATCGTTTTGGTCTCCGGATACCAGGTGTAAGAGCCCTGTTGGGAGGGGGACCTAGGGGTGTGGCGGCTAGGGTTAGGGGTGACGGCTATGGTGGAGGAGAGGTGGCGGCTAGGGTTTGGAGAGAGAGGAGAAGGAGATGGCATAGGGAGAGAGGAGAGGGAGACGCTGGGAGAGAGAGAGAGAGTTGAGGGATAGGGAAGCCCTTAGGCTGTTCTTTATTGATTCAAGACGATTACAATGCCTCTGTATTTATAGTATCGAGTAGACTTGCATCTTAAGTAATCTAACGAGGAATGTCATTATAGATTTGGACTCCTCTAGATCCTACCTAATCTAAACTGACTCGTTGTGACGACAGGGGGCGCGGTACAGCACCGCGTGAACAGTACCTGTGGTTTACAGTACCCACGGGTACTGTTCATGACGGGTCCGCTTTGGGCCCAGCAAGGTACCTTTGGCCTGTTATTAGACGTATGACACTAAGCGTCGATAATTACTAGCACAATAAGCATTATTGATCCAACATCCTCCAATGCTTATGTTGTTGCCAGTTGTATTAAGTTTTCCTAGATCATTGGACTAAGCATACTCTAGTGGCAACATATGGAGCCATTGACCATCACACAATAACAATTGATCTTAGCCACTAATAAGTTCTTGCAAACCGAATTTTCTGCTGCACCTCAAAAGTTAAGATCCGATAATGAAAGTTTATTGTTGTGTGTGGGTCATACTGGAGATCTAGTTGAGGAAAATTTTGTTCCACCATTTTCCTCACCAGTTATATATATTATTGGCTAGCATGGTTTGCGCCGCAAACAAGATGTGTGGTGACCACAAGAGAGGTGGAAACATGGTGCTGAGAAAGGAGAGGTGGTTGCTTTGTCAGGGTGGATCATTCGTTACATTACGTTCAGGGTGTTGGACTGTAGAGACATTTTGCAAGGTGGGTAAGAGGTCCCCATCACAGATTTGTGGAGGATTTGGTGATGGTGATTGCAGCGTAATTCAGATCCCATCTGAACATGGATTAGAAATTGAGTACGACCCTTGTCCTTGTCCTTTCAAACTACTAGATTGATGATTTTTTTACAATTGTTTATCTTTTTTTTTTCTAGGACGGCTCACTTAATCTGACCACCCCTAGAAACAAGAGATTTGTACGGGCTGTCAGCTTAAGTTTACTGTGCTTGAATATGGATTTACAGCAGTGGATTGTTAAGGGAAACGTTCCTGAAAATACTCCCTATAAATCCTTTCTTCCTCTTCAGGCCGTTGACTCCTAACCTGAGCCCCTTCATTTTTCAGCTCACTTGGAGGCTTAAAAACTGCAAAAATAGAGGGGGAAGGTTTTGCCCCTAGAATCTTTGAATGAGTTTGCTTTAAAAGGTGAGATTATGCCATCTCTAAGGAATCATATATACGTGTAACTACCGAGACTAACTATTACATCCATTTTTTGTTTAACAAGACAAACTTTTGTTCCTGGCATTGATGAAACAACGCTTACAGATATTACATCCATGGTGGAGGACCTTACGATTCAAAGAAGCCAAAGAAGATGAACATTGTTCAACATCGTTGAGTAGGAGTAGGACCGTACCATTACTGTCTCAAATATTGATTATACTAATTAGAGGGACTAGCACACATTATTGTGTCATTATGTATGTCACGAACATAAAGTGCGCCAGGTAACCTACTGAATCCATGCAGTGCCGGTCCTATGATTTTAAGGGTCCTCTGATGATCTTGTCGTAACGGCCCCTCTTAATCATATATAAAATCTTATAATATATAGGCGCTAATTTTACTTGCAAAACAAAAGCAAATTCAATAACATATTTTTAATTTAACATGTCTGATAATTATCGAGGAACAATGTAGATTAAGCAATATATTTATAGATGTGTGATAATTATCGAGGAACAATGTAGATTAAAAAAACAATATATTTGTTTTCTTTTTTCACCCATATATAACAAATGTTTCTTAGGTAACATTCTAAAATTCTAATACCTAAATTAGAAGAAAAATATGACTATATGGGTACAAAGTACTAGAAGTCTGGAATACTATACAAATAATTAATTTGGATTAAAAATAAAAAGGAAAAAATACATTGGGCCTAAACAACTGATCGATGATCGCAATTTATAAGAAGCCAAGAATCAAGATGTCGTCGTCATGGAGCCCTGCCTGGTCGCCATCCTCGTGCGCCATGTCCGTGTCTTCGGTAGTCTAGCTCTTCGCGGCGGCGCGGCTCGCCAGCTCCGCATGTATAAGGCGCACGTCGCGAACTCACGATCAAAGTGTGCTGTGTGCAGCGTGACTCCTCGCCTCCTCTCTACCCGAGGGCCGTGGGGAAAGAAAACTAGGAAAGAAATGTCGATGTTATCTTTTTAGGCCGTCTGGCCAGTTCTATGTCTCTCTTCTCATTAGTTTGCTAGTGCCTAATGGACTATAGGACCTGGAGGTTTGTATACCTGGGTTTGGGCCCCTCTTCCGCTTGGGCCCTCGGCCGTCGCATCTCATGCCCTACCCCTAGGGCCGCACTGAATCCATGCTCTCCTTTTTTTTTTGGCGGTGGTGTGGGTGCTGTTGTTGTGTGTGAGTGGATGGGATGGTAGGTGGGGTGTTCGTGAAATAGCAGCAGCAGTACGTTAATGTTTAATCTGAAATTATTGACTAAGATGAAAATCCAATCCCTGATATTGGCAGCAACTATGAGAATCATGACTACTTAGTCTTCGGTCATCAACTCTAGCACGCATTATTTTATCATCATAAAAATTGTCAATTTGCATGTAACAATCATCAAATTGTGTATATATATAGGTCCCAGGGGCCCGGAGTCATTGCACCCTGCATGCATTGATGTTGAAGGCTACGTGCGAGACGACTGACGATGATTGCTTCAATAAAAAAGGCAACTAATGTAGAGGAGAAACACTTCATATCAATTTATCTTTATTAACTGTTTAGTTGATTAGATGATAATCGTGCACATGCATGATAGACTATGGAATTGTCGGCAGATATGAATTCAGTGCTAGCAAAGAGTCATGACTCATGAGACATACTGATCTTATTAGAATGGTGAAAGTAATATTCCCTACAGACAAGGACATCTCTTTTTTAGCTTTTCTCATCACCAACAAGAGTTGATATATATAGCTGGCATAATTCACTTAAATTTCTATGCTACTTTTGCAGGAGGTTTTTAAGCTAGCACATGTCATTATATTCCTTTTTACGTTACTCAAAAAAAATATTCTTTAGTATGACATAAAACTGCCATAATTACAACAGGTAACACAACAATGTTATGTAGTAATAGTTTTGTTAATTAAAGTGATGTTTCCTAAATGGCTAGCACAATATAAAAATATGTTTGTAAAGTGTTCACCAAAAAGGTTGTAACGCATCAAACCGAAGGTTTGCCACAATGGACTGTTGGGCGACAGCAAACTTTAGGCTTTTGCAAAGACACACATGCATGTAAAGGTCTCTTCAGCGAAGCATCCACGATGCTTCCTCCAAAAAAGAGTTCTGTGTGTATAAGCGATAGCTCCACCTTCACAGAGGCCCCACCCTATCTAAAATCAATTTTGCTTCTCATTCTTGCAGATATAAAGACATTACCGTCTTGCTATATTATTGGTTGGGCAGCTAAATGTTTCACTCAAGCTGCTTGTAATATTAGCTCAGTATTAGCAATAGAAATAATACATATATAATGAGCTCCATTGATATCTAATAAGCACTATATATACTGGCTATATATATATTTTTTAAAATGGATGGGGATATGGAAAACAAAATAAAGTTTGACTTATTTTTGTTGCAAATTAAAATCAGTTCACATAATGTATTGTATTATATATATTGATCTTATCAGGCAAAGTTGCAACAAATATGGAATAAATATAATGATGATGTCTCTATGGCTATCATACAATTAAACCCCAAATTATATCTGTTCCAAGACACACTTAATCTCCCTGAACATTTATTTAGAACATGCTAATAGAGCTTTACATTTCTTTCCTTTAATTTAGAGTTCGTGACTTTTTACTAATATACTCCCTCCAGCTAATAATTTCAAATGCAAGTCCGTTAGGACATTGAAACAGGATTGAACTTTGACCAGCAATTCCCATAAAAAGGTGTAATATTTCAATTATTTATGACCAATCTATTAACACCAACCATATTACTTGTAAATAATGCTCAACTTAGAACAAACACTACAGGAAAACGCCTCTTTGCCGACTGCTTGCCCCGGTCGGCAAAGGCATAAACCCTGGGTCGGCAAAGGCTTTGCCGACCGCGCAAAAATAACGTGGCGATTAAGAAAGAGCAATCGGCAAAGCCTGGGTCGGCAAAGGCGGATTTGCCGACCGCCACGCGGCACACAACAAATCCTTTGCCAAACGCAATTGAAGCTTTGCCGATCGCTTGTTCCACATGGCAATCGGCAAAGAATTATTTTTCAAAATTGTTTGTTGACTAGCCGCCAATTTCGGCAATCGGCAAAGAAAGAAATTTTTTTTTGAAATGTTTTTGCCGACCGCTTTCGAGTTGTCAAATCGGCAAAGATTCTTCCTGAGTTTTTGCCCACTTTCACACGATAACAATGCAAAGCTGAATTTTTTTTTTCTTTGACATCGCAGATAGCTTGATCGGCAAAGATTCTTCCTGAGTTTGTTCACTTTTTGTATCGTAGTAACAATCGGCAAAATGGAATTTTTTTGCTTTTGTTTTCTATTTTCTCGCATCAAAACCCCGCAAAATCACAAATTATAATCCAATTTCACCGAAGCACCTAGCAGTAGCCACCATTTATATCACAATTTCATCACATTGGTCGCCAACATCACCACATATATCACAATAACGCACAACATCACATATATGTCACAATAACAACCACACAAGTGCATTACAACCATCACATGAAGTCCAACACGTCGAACACCACAAGTCGACGCCCATCACACGAAGTTCAACATAACAAGTCTAGGTCCATAACGAAGAAAAGAAATACATGACAACAACTTCGGACGTCACGGTGGATACATGATAATGAATCGACAAGTACCTAGCTCGTCGCGCCGTCCCCCGGTCTGTCTCGTCGTCGCTCGCCTCAGAGCCCCTGTGGTTTGCCACGGAAACCCCTTTGACCAAATCGAGGCGCGCTACATAGTATCGCCACCCTCCGCGCACCGCTGCCACCAAGAAGTACGTCGGAGGAGGGCCACGCGGAGGTGGATACGGTGGATAGGGTGCGGTGGTGGATACGACATCATCGATGGCGGGACCTCCAGGAGACGGGTTCGAACCATGACGATTGTACTCGCATGTTAAACGCCAAGTGATGTCATTAGTATCTGCACATGGACGCACAAGTTAAAGCAAGAGTCAATATACTCACCGGGTCCCTCCAGAGCGGCAGGTTGTGAAAAAACTCGGAGGAGGAGGCGGTGGAGCGAACATTGGAAGAGGAGGCGGTGTAGGCGCCTGAGCGTCTGCATGGACCGGAAGAAGCTGGCCATGTTCTCGCATATGAGTGTTGTAAAGTCTTTGCTGCGAGCTTTGCCGGTAAGCCATCTGTTGCGGCAACGTGGCGATCCTCTCCTCCATCTTGGCCTCCATCTCGGGCCTGCAATATTACATCCGCAGTGTTGATTGTATGTACAAAAAGCGAAGCGAGTGAACGACGAACGAAGCGGCACTTACCGTGACGCCGACCGCCGGGCGCTACGGGATGTCATTTGGAGCTCGTGGGCGTGGATCGAAACTGGGTCGGCGTAGGAGAACTGGGGACGGGTCGAGGAAATTGTGGGTATGTAGTAGCGTCACGTCTTGCTTCTGGTCCCAACCTCTGCAGGGAGGTCTCGTGTCCGTGGGCTCGGCGGTGGGGTCGAACGTCTCTCCAGAAGGCATTTGGCGCGAGCCGCGACGGTGTACTCGGTGGCCTTCGTAGGCGGTGGGGTTGGTGTACGATCGGGCCCGTCCTCCGGGTTGTAGACGTTGTTCGGATCCGTCGCCTTGCCCTTGTGAGAGAGGAGGACGCGGTGTACTCATTGATTTTCGCCCAGCGTCTGTCGCATTGAAAACACAAACATGGTTACAAGTATTGACAATTGAGCGCAAGGATTAAGACATGAACGGACGATACCCATCTTGTCGCGAATCGGGAGGGCTGATTCCCTTGGTGGTGTGACACCCCTCGCATCATCTGTGGGCGGCGGCGACGGTCGGCGCGCCGCACAGACGCTTTCATCCGCGCGCCACATGCGCACAATCTCCGTCCAAAGCAGGTTGTCGACCACGACGGACACACTGCATGACATCAAGTATTTGACATGCGAGAAGATTAGTGTAATGTTTCACTTTGAAGGAATGCGAGCGAATGTTGTCATACTTAATACCGCTCAGATTGCGCTTGGGTGAGGTCGGCCTCCCTCGAGTTCATTCTCTGGCGGATTTGGGGCTTCTTGATGTTCTCTCCAAGCACGTTAAGCGTGGAAGTCGCGGATGGCATGTCGCGCCTCATGGTACAGTCCTTGAGACGATCTTTGCGACCTCGGTAGGAAAGGAAGGTGCCGTCACGACCTTCTCGGGGACCTTAGACTGTTCATGCCGCCATCGAGCCTTTACCAACACGAACCTAGAGGCATCGCGACCGGACAGGTTTTGCTTCCTCGACGACAGACGCGCACCCTTCGGACAAGCATGGATCCCCTCATACGGCATCTTAAGTGCACGAAGGAGCTTACGTGTAGCGTAGGTGTTCGTCTTCAGGACATGATCTCGGAAGCGGTCCCCAACAATGCTCAACACAAGATCGAAGCCGTCTCGACTAATGCCCAGTGCGACTTCAACCCTATCAGCGTGAGGCGGCATCCGGCCATGTAAGCTTTGTCTTCTCGTGAAGGGGCTTCTGTGCCGACTCCATCATGTCGTAGAAGGCCTTCGCGGTTTCCTCCGGATCTTCCTCCACATCCATTCCTTCGCCAAACCGTGCTTCGTGGAATCGCCATCATGTCCGCCATCCGGCATCACCATCATACTCCTCGAGGACGGGTCGCACCACCTCGTCCCTAATAGGATGGTATTCACCATGGTGGCGCCTAACGGGTATAGTTTGGAACGAACCCGTGCTTGAACAGATCTCTCAACACACGAGCCTTTACTTTCTTCTTCTTGTTCCTGCACTTTGCTGCAGGGACACGACATCCGAATCGACCCTTAGCAGCGGTGGGCCAAATGCATGCTCCAGAACTCGGCCGTCCCCCTCGATCCATTCGTGGCTCTTACTTGCGAAGCCCGAGTACATCCACTCACGGTCACCCATGCTGCTGTCATGCGGCAATGTTAACATGTGATAAAACCAGCAAGTGCATCTACAAGCGCTCCTACCATCTAATAGGTGAAGGATAGGTCCTAATCCATTTGAGCATCTTGCAGACGAGGTTAGCTTTCATACTCGCTCCGTCTAGACGGATTTGGTGACTCCATTGTTCTCCCGATACACGCCCGTGCCGGGAGAGTGTGTATCCAGAGAATAACGGGAGGGTCTGCGAAACTCCGACTTCGGGACGGGAGCGGAACATGGAGCTAACCTCGTCTGCGCAGCTGTCCAAATAACGTGGACAATCCGAAGCGGATACGGTTATATACATATGCGAAGAACGCATACTTCCAACCGTATCCGTTTGGACGGAGACGCTTAACCGGGTAACGCGACCTACGACTACATGTGGCGGAAAGAGGGGTCATACCGCAGGTGCCGGTGAAGAAAGGCTAGCGGGGCAGTGCCGAGTCGTGCTCCTCCGGCTAGCCTCCAATGGGAGCCCTCCTGAAAAAGAAAAACAATTAGTGAGAACGAAAAATTTCGGCAGCACCTCCCTCATACGGGAAGGTATGAAGAAAAGACGGCACGATGGCCGATAAACACATATACATGTCGAGCACGATGGCCGACAACCACAAATGTATTTCCAATCCATGCAGAAGAATATAAGCAGGTATTAACAAAGTAAACTACTACTACTAGTAGTACTACTACCTCGTCGTCACGGACGGCGTCACCATGGTGGAGCAGGAGGCGGCGCGAGGCGGCGAGGCGGAGAAGGGCGACAGCGAGGCGAGGCGGCGAGGCGAGGCGGGCGAGGGCGAGGCGAGCACGGCGCAGGCGCGCATTGAATGGACGGCGGATCAGATTGGGACTGGACGCCCAATGGAGCGGAGCCCGGAGGCGGCAGTGGGCGGCCTGGGCGGCGGGGCAGGTCGCAGGCCAGCGGCGGGGCCTGGGGTCGGAGCTGGGGCAGCTGTGGCCAGTGGATCGGGCTGGCAAGGGCACGGTGAGGGCTCTGGCGGCCGTGGGAGGGGGCCTTGGGTGGCCCAGGGCTGGGTGAGGCCTGGAGGCTGGGAGGGACCACCGTGGGGAGGACTGTAGGGCTGCGCACATGGGAGGGGCCACTGGCCGCCTGAGGAGCGCGCCGCTGGGAGGCGGCCGGGGAGGTGGGGGAGGCGCCGGGGGGGAGGACCAACATGTTGCCACATGGGAGGGCGCCACACTGGGAGGTGTGCTGCCGAGGGGGGGGGCAGGGCTGGGCCGGATTGCACTGGGAGGCCCTTGTGGGAGGCGCCATGGGAGGGCGCGGCCATGTGAGGGTTAGGGCGCACGGTGGCCGGGAGGGATGGGGGGGTGGCCATGGGGAGGGGCCCATGTGAGGGCCATGGGGAGGGCGCCATCCCGTGTGGCAAGGCCGGGGAGGAGGAGAGGGATTTTTTAAGGCGGGATTTTGGGGAGGAGGCGGGCGGAGCGGATAAGGCGACGTTTTTTTTTTTTTTCCTTTGCCGATCACAAGATGTGACGCAATTTCAAAGGTCTATTTTTTTTTCAAATTTTTTTTTAATTTTTAAAAAAATACTTTTGTCGATCGCTCTGCTCCTAGCGATCGGCAAAGGTTATTTTTGATTTTTCTCGGAAATTCTTTTGCCGACCGCCATCCTCCCCGGCGTTCGGCAAAAGTTTTTGCCAGCGCCAATCGATGGCAGTCGGCAAAGAATTAATTTGTTTTTTCGATTTTTGATCCCAGTTTTTTTGTGTTGCCTTGCTACAGTAAGTACATGATATATTCCAAGTTTGGGGTCATTTTGATTTATTTTGCTATATTAGTAGATTTTTTCTCATTTCTTTGATTTTTTTCCTAAGACTCAGATTTGAACTGCAGGTACATGAAATAATGGAATCGGCCATTCGAAAATGATATTCATGATGTTTGGAGCATGTTGAGGCCGTGTGGGCCTCGCGTGAAATTTCGGCAGTGTTGGTGTCGGAACACGCGAAAGCCAATGCAGCGTGAAAAGTGTTTTTAAATTTTATAAAATCGAAACGGAGTCCGAAAATGACGAAACTTGACGACGTGTCTTGTCATCGCATGCGGAGGCTGTGGTAAAAATTTGAGAAAGTTTCGAGCAAGTGGCGACGTCGGGTGGCTAAAACCTGGACATCTCCACTGCAGGAAATTCCAGTTGGCAAAGGGACCTCTTTGCCGAGTGTCGAAAAAAAACAGTTGGCAAAGAAAATTGCAGTCGGCAAAGAGCCAGTTTCCTGTAGTGAAATAACCTGACAATCTACGTTTGGAATGAACCGGAGGTTGACACATATTGTTATCATCCACACAGTATAATTTTAAGTTATCTACTTGTCCCATTTGATCATATATAGCTTGGCGTCGATCTCATATGACGCAAACAGCGCACAGCCATATATAGTTCCATGATAGAAAATGATTTTCTATCCCAACTCACCAGCATAATAATGAGAGAAAAAGTGATCCACAAACCAACCAAGAATGGTAAAGGAAATTGTTGAATGGTAGATAGTGGCAGTACATGATCATATCGGCATGGTCACGCAGAAAAAGTTGAGGTGTCCATTGTGTTTGGACTTTTGGATAGGGATATGCATGTGTGCATCATTAGGTGTAGGTTGGTGACAAGGAGAGCACGGTGGGAATGGCTTTTTCAGACAACATTGGTCGGCTGAGGTTTTTCTGTGGGAGCGAGAGAGCCAGATCCAGATGGAAGGAAGGAATAGCTAGGCAGCTATATATTGAGGTGAGGGGCACCATAGGATTAGACAAACATGCAAATACCTTATCTTTGTGGTCTTGGTGGTATTACCAAAATGACCAAGATAACTTCAACCTGTCTCTTTCTTTCTCATCACCACACAGAAAGTTTCATGATTGCTTGCTTACTCTTTCACAATAATGCTGATCTTATGTGTCAATTTAATTTATTTGCACATTTCAATGCATATTGGAGAAACATGTATCCCACTGCTGCCATGGCCCTGTTTGGGAGAGCTTCGCTCTCTGATTCTTCGGCTCTGCTCCTTGATTCTCTGATGGAGTGATTCCATTGAATTCCTATGTTGGGGGAAGGCGACTCTAGCTCGCCCCGCCCGTCTATCGACCTTCGTTCCGAACCTGATGATCGGCCTTGCAGCGGGCCGTAACCCCCGCGGTGAAGGTTTTCCTCCCCATCCATCCTTTTTATGTACCTTCAGAAGGATCTGGCTCGAAGGCCATTGACTATAGGGAAGGGCGCGAGGTCGTCGAGGGGAAGGAGGGCCCTCGACTGGCGAGGCGAGGGTTCGCTGGAAGCCGCTGAGGCGGTCCGACAAGAAGCCGGCGGTAGTCCCATTCGCCCAGTTAGGGTTAGGAGTGGTTGGTATGGGTACAGAGGATTACCTCATTGCCCCTGACTGTTGCACTAATGTTGTTAGTTTGCTATCAAACCTTTTGTAATTTCAATACGGCCCCGGGTATGGGCTATAAATACCCGGGGGCACACCCATTCAGGGGGTCTTTCGGGCAACTTTAATAAGCAATTAATCCTCATTTATTTCTTGCACTCCTTGCGGGATACCATCGCGTTCTTTGCTTGTACTCATTTCATCTCCGGTGGGAAACCCTCGGTCTCCCCCCGCCTAGCTTCTAGCGAGGGTGGGAGACTAGGAGTGATCCCACATCCTAGGAGGGAACAGGGTGGAGAGCTGATGAGAATTGATTCTATTATGATCCCCACAAGAATATAACTGGGAGCACGGTGAAGCATATTTTTTTAGCTCCAGCTCCTAGTATAAATGGAGAAATGATTCTCTCGTTATCCTCATCTAGCATTTTGAGCGTTTGGCTAGTTGGGAGTGATTCTCTTTAGAGAAATTGAAGCTGGAGCTCTCCTAGACGGCCCAACAATTTATTATGTGCAGCATGAATTTCAGAAAATATCATTGGCAACAGATTGTATGATTTTTTTTACTTGTGTAATCACAAGCCAGAACAAAAATATCCCTCGGTAACCACTTTTAAACTTTTCGCTAGGACTATTTTTCAGGTGGACATCAGGAAGAATGCTAGTACTACTTTTGTTCAAGAACTTTTTTATGATATATACATAAACACTAAAGTTTAGGCTGTTCAAAATAACAAAGTAAAGGTAGAAATAAATAAGAAGAAATAGTGCAGATAGCCGAAAAATTATATACACATTAATACTGTAGAACTTAGAGAATAATGAAGGGCCGGCATGCATGCATGCATGCGTGCATAAGGAACCCAAGAGCTGAAGAGAGAGGTGAGGTCGTTGTGAGTCCAAGTCATCATCCACTATCCAAAGGAGATCGAATGTTGCCCAACTGAATGATGGCAAATCATTGGTAGGGCCAGACCAAATCGTCGTCGGCATGTGGACGTGTCAAAACAGCTATAACGAGACGTCGAAGGTCGGCAGGATTTTCTTGCTTCGAAGAGAGGCAACCCGCGTCTCACGCAGAATCAGCAGCCCTTTCCCTCGGCTCTAAATGATAAGATGTTTAGATTTTTTCCAAACACATTGTTTTTACTACCTCCGTTCCAAAAAAAAAATATAATTCTAGTACGGTATTATGTTTTAGTACATTAAGTTTGACTAATTATAAATAAAAAATATTCATGTTTATGATAACAAATAAATACCATTAGATTATTTACGAAATATATTTTCACAATAAATTAATTTAAAACCATAAATTTGATTATTAATCATTAAAAACTTAGTCAAATATAAGCCACTTTTCGTGGCACGTAACCCACGGTTGTGTTCTTTTTAGGACGGAGGTAGTACTATATATCTGACATAGCGTATATCTAAATGTACAGCAGAAACTATAAATAAATTAAAAAAGCCAAAATATCTTATAATTTGAAAGAGAGAGTACTTAGTATATTATAATATATCCTCTTTATTATTAACTACCAAATACACATTAAGAAAGCTATCAAATATTTATAAAAAGTAATAATGGAAATGCAACATATCTATTTATATTTTATCCGCTCTATAAAATTTAAAAGCTCCAATTTATTTCATGATGATCGTGACACTCATAATATAAGTTAATATTGACAACAATATGACATTGTCATATTAAACTTGTATCAAATTAAGGGGGCGTTTGGTAGGGTTTCTGATTCCTGTATAAACGTTTCAGATCCAGATTCTCTGAAGAAACATTTCAAGTGGTGAATCGGAATCATTTTGTGAATCTGTTTGGTTGTTAGGCTAGATTCTGTTGCCTAAATGATTTTTTTATAAAAAACTTATAAAATAAAAATATGCTTCAAATAATCTTGTTTCTTTATGGGCAAGTAACAACCTAAATGCAACCCATTTAAAATTGTTGCACTTAAAAAGGATAAGAAAAAAAACAATCGCTAATGCATATGAGGGACAGTAGAAACAGAATCAGCGAAACCAGCCTCCTCTCGTTTCTCTCCCGCATGCAGAAAAACTCGGAACGGGAGAAACATTTTGTGGCTGGAGCGTTTCGCGGCAAGGCCGTTTGGCGCCGATTCTCCTGAGAAACTGAATCGTTTCTCGTAGCCAAACGAGACAAAAAAAAGAGTCTTGATATATTCTTTCCCCTTACAAAGTATAGAAATATTTATCTGTAAATATATCATAATATTAATTTTTGTACTATCTAACTATTTGATTAGCCGGATCATCGATTGATCCAGGTTTTAATAAGAAATAAGTTTTGTTTCTAATCATAAATATATCAATAATTACTTGGTACTAGGAATCTTTATCTCTTATGAAAGGGTCAACGGTCCGTAATAGTGCATTTACTATTTATTTTGGTATTTATATGGTATAATAAAAATAAATACAGGAACAGAACAAGAAGAAAACAAACGAAAAAAATCTCCAAAGCGCGAGGAAGCCAAAAAAAAATGCATGGACAATAAAAACTGGACCGGAAAAACACCGAAGCAGAAGACAAAAAGAATGATAATCCTAGCGCTCGGATGTCCGGCGCGCGAGACGCGTCCGGATGCTGCGCCCTTCCCAAACCCGCCAGGCCTCCGCGGGAATAGAACAGAACGCCGCTCCCTTCCCAAACCCGCCCCCCCCCCTACGGGAAGGGAGCGGATCCCGCCTGCCCCCCGCATCACCCCGTTCCCCCACCGCGCCCCTATCCTGAGAGCATGAAAGCACTTAAAGTTTGCATCTTATTAAATAGATTTGAATTGATTTATTTATGTTTTGTCATGCACATTAAAACATAGGCAAAATAATATTTCTCTTTAAATTTAAATAAACTATAAGGATAGACACATGATGATGCATTCATGCTGCTGCATATTTATTTTGTATTGTTTGGTTTTGAGCAAAATCCAAAAAAGAATTCAAAATCCTTTGAAAATAGATTGGAAAAACTCTAGAAAAAGAGAGAGAAAGGATTTCTCCCTCCCTCTCTCTCTTCCCGCCTGCTGGCCCAGCTGGCCGCACCCCTCTCTCCCTCCACCCCACGGCCCAGCAAGAATTGAGGCCCAACGCGCCCCAGCCCCCTTTCTCTGTGCAGCTGACAGCTCGGCACCGCGTCTCTCTCTCACCGACACATGGGACCCACCTGTCGGCGCTTCCTCCTACCTCCTGCCGCACCCTTCTCTGTAGACCGAGCAGAGCTCGCCTGCCCCTAGGACCGGTGAGCAGCGTGGACCGAGCTGCGTCTACCAGGCCCCGCGCACCCCGCAGCCGCTCACGACCCTTTCCTCGCCCGGGAACTGAGCCCGGTCTGCCCTGATTCGCTCCGCGCGCTCTCCCGCGAAGCCGAGCTCGTCCATCAAGACGGCATACCCAAGCTCCATGGCCATCCACTCACCTCCTCCCCATCTCGCCTTTACTAGATCCCCGCGTGAGCACGCCATCGCCACCAACCTACTCCTCGCTCTGTTTCTCGCACCACAGCTCCACCAGCCGCCACTGCCAACGCCATTGCCGAACTCCACCCCGCCGCCGTCGATCTTCACACACCAATCCCCTCTGGCCCCGCTACTCCGCGTTTGATGCGCAAGGACACTCTGCGGCCACAAAACTACTTCTTGGAGCGAATCCGTGGCCGCAACCTTATGTTCTAGACCTCACCGGAGCTCCAAGACGAGCAGCTCGCCTCTACCGCCCAATCTCCCCTCTCCATGCCAAAATCAACGACACGAACACCGCTTTTAGATCCTCGGTGAGCACCTCCATCATTTTCGCCCCTTCTTGCCGTCCACCGCGCCCTCCAGCTCGAGTCCGAGCTCATGCCGGCGATGCTCCGCCGTGCCTAGGCCATAGCACCACGCCGGTCACCCTCTCTCTCTTTCCCTCCCTTTCTAATCTCAGCCGTCCATCGCAATATCAACGGCTCAGATTAGAGCATACCCATTCGGCAGCCACTTATGCACAAGAGACCCTTCACTTCTTTTAAATCAACCAGCGGTTCAAGGACCCCGCTTGTCAGCCACCGCCACTTTTGTTGAAAGGCTCCTGCCTTTCCCTGTTTTTAAACCCACAGTACAACATGAGGAAAAATTCATTTTTGATTTATTTTAATCTGAATAAAGTTTGCAGTAATTACAGAATTGCCATCCGTAGCTTATAATGAGCATATCTTCACCATTTTAGCTCGATTTCAGTTATTCTTGTGTCTATGTGTTCACAAGATTTTCAACCTATTTTTCCACTATTGGTGTACTGTTCTAATTGTAGTTCTTGTTTGCTTCGTGCTTGATTGCCTATGGTGCTTGTATGTTGCTGTATCAATCGAGTATAGACGGTGAGCAGTACTTCGGAGATCAGGGGTAGTATTTTGAAGACTAGGACCAACAGGAGCCTTTTGAGCAAGGCAAGTATAGCATGGGATCATCCTTATTATTCTATTCACCTTAATTACATTTAATCATATGCATGTGTCTACCTTGATACCCATAGAAATTTATCCTAGTTATTTTGATATCCTAATTCCTTGACACCTTGGGAAAATTTGCATATGGGTAGCTGATGCTAGTGCTCAATTAATTATGATCATGAACTATAACTTGATTAATGGAATATGCAACGAAAAATAAAAGATGCTTTTTAGCAACGTGAATTAAAGGGTGAGAGCATTTGGCCTTATACATGATGCACTTGTCCTCTCTAAGGACTTATCTATAAGTGATCACCCGGAACTTACAGTACAACCATGAGTGTTATATGGCTCTGGCTTTAGTCAAGTATGAGGACCTTTTCTAGCTTGTTAGTGGTTACCCGAAAGGACACAAAAGGGGCTTGCCGAGATGGGTATAGGACAACCTCTATTCTTATGAGTATAGCCGTGAAGGAATTGTACCATTTGAAAGGGGGTTCCTACATCTGCTTGCCGATTAGAAACCTAGCGGCCCTAACTTATTAGATGAACCTTTGAAAGACTTCATAGTGAACCCTGCTGACCTTCCTTGGTAGTGGGTCAAGAGATTAGCTATCTCGAACGAAAGGATAAATCACGGCTCATGGGTAAAGATGTACAACCTCTGTAGAGTGTTAAAAACTATTATAACAGCCGTGCTCACAGACACCAGCGACCTGGACTCCTTATGGAATAATGACAAATGATCGACGTTGTTTTTAAATGCTATTTCATTATTCTTGTCATCAGTTTCATGTGATTAATTGGGGCACTGCTAAACATGTTGCTGCTAATGCTAAAATTTGACTCATTAAAATGCTTAACGTTGTAAACCTATGTCTCAGCCTTTTTGAGCCTCATGAACCACATGTTATATTTGTTATGTATGAGATGTACTTATGCTTGATTAATTGGGTAACAGATTATGTCGGTTATGATGAGTTTCCAGAGGATTACTAGACTTGTGGTTCACCAGTCAACCATCCATGTGGTTTTGGAGGCTTCACCTGAAGTTTAGAATTTGAGTTTCCGCTACTTGGATAATTTATTTGCTCCAATGAATGGATTATCATTCGATATTTAATAAACTCTGAGCTTGATACAATGTAATTTGTCATCTTATATGTGTGATTGATTCTTGGGCACACATAGGATTCTACATTCGATTTTGTCCTTAAAATCGGGTGTGACAGTGCAACATCGCAAGACATGGAAAAACTACGTAGTGCAACATCCAAATATGAATACTGCAACATGGAAAAAATATGTAGTGCAACATCGAAAAATATATAGTGCAACATTGAAAAACATGTATTGCAACAACGAAAATTATGTACCGCAACATCGAAAAAATATGTACTGCAACATCGAAAAATATGTACTGCAACATAAAAAATTATGCGTTGCAACAACAAAAATTGTGTACTCAACAACCTCAAGCAGTAGTATTGCAGCATCACAAAAACATCTGTTGCAATGATCCAAAAATCCCATTGCAACTTTCGAAAAACATCTGTTGCAACATCAAAAAAACCCATTGCAACACGAGAGAAACAACAAAAAAAAGCGTACAAAATAGCCATTGGCCCATCACCTCGAGCTCGCCGGAGGGAGGAGGGAATAGGACCCTAGAGCTTGCTAGAACCCTAGCCACCACCGTGTCCCTCAGATCAAGAGGAGGGGTAGGAGGAGGATGAGAAGGAGGAGGGCTCAGATCCAGAGGAGGAGGAGGAGGAGGAGGAGGAGGTAGAGAAGGAGGAGGTCTCAGATCCAGAGGAGGACCGACCTACCTCGTCGAAGCCGCCACCATCGTCCTCGTCTCTGGTGGGGGAGCGGGAGCTAGGTCACTGGGGGGCATGGGGTAGTAGGTCTCAGAGAGGGGAGAGGGAGGGAGGGAAGGAGCGCTTGCGGGTGGGTGAGTGGGGCGGCCGACGCGCAGTGTCTGTCATGGCGGGTGGGCGGGCTCGGCAATAGAAGGGGAGCTCGAGCGCTGCGGGAGTGCGGCTCGAGGAAAGGATAAGAAGGAGCGAGGTGCGGCATGGGTGGGTTAGTTCGGCGTGGGTCAGGTCGTCTATCCCCGTTTGGACGCCCGCTGTATATCATTACCAAAAAAACAATGCACAATAAAAAAAGAATGGAATGGTAAAAAGAAAACAAATGACGCGCGAACAATTAAAACACGGACTAGAAAACAAATCACGGACGAAAAATGAACTCTTCGTACAAGGAAAATGAATCACGTATGGACGACAGAAAACATATTAGAAAATGAATCAAGGACATAAAATAAAAATAGATCAAGATAGAGAATTTATCACGGATAGAAAGTAAAAAGACCAAAAAACTATTTATGGTTTAATATTAGATTAAGATATAAGACAAGATAAGATTGGACGTAGTTCACATACTCGCCGCCGACGGTCCAACCGCCCTCTCCCACTGTCCGGTGGGTTGCACCCTTTCCAACTCACCCCACCGTCATCTCGATCACAACTAGCGTTGGTCTACCGACCTCCCCAATCTTTCCTTTACAGTTGGAGGACAAAGAAATCCCCAACCCTAAACTCCATACCCAAACCACGTGAGTTAGCATGGTTGCTTGTTGTGCGTTAACACAAGCATAATCAGGATCGGCGGTGATGAGCACTTCATCACCACAGGACTGTAAGCCGCTCAGGTGGTAATTATTACTTCATCACCGTCGGATCAAACGACCCAACAAACAGTGATGAGCCTATCATCATTAGATCATAAGTTAGGCTGATAGTGATGTCTACTTCATCACCGTCGGATCATATGCTAGGCCAGAGGTGATGTCCACTTCATCATCGATGCATTGAACACCGGATCGGCGGTGAGGGAAACAACATCATTTGGATCCTTAGTTTTCATTACCCACTTTCACAAACATCGCCGAAGCACGACGATGAATAGGGGTTACGAATTGGTGGTGATGACTACCTGTAGTATTACTTTTGTGCTTCATTTGAGTACAACATAATTATTGTTGTAGTTGCCTTGATCTCTAGTTAGACTATAGTGTCATAATATTAGTCTTGTTTACTATAATTGCTTCCTTCATAACATAGGTTTCCTCACCCCTTAGTGGATGCTCTAGTATGATCTTTTGCATGGGATTAGAGTAGTACCATATAGTGTAAACATGGTGTATATATGCTCAAGTATGCTCTAGTATGGTTTATGGCTTGCCTCACGGATGTGTGGTAGGTAGCAGGTGGTGACAACTCTGTCTAGCCTACATAGTCACTACTACAGATTGATTTATCACTGTCGCCACTTTCACTGTCGTAGCGATAGAAGTGACGGTGTGATACTTGCACCGTCGGTTGGAATGATAGCAAGGCCTCAACCGATAGTTTAGACTTCTACCACCGATGGGTTAACGATACATGTGGTAGTGGTATTGAGGTTGCATTTCCTCTGTCACATGAAAAGCCAGGCCGATTGGGATACACATTTTAGCCAGCGGTCCTAAACTAGTGTTTGGTCAAGTGGCGGTAAATTCAGCGTGAGTGTTGAATTGCCTCAACTTCCATGGCCATCAAATCACCATTACTTCCACTGCCTAAAGCCTATGAGTTGCGTTCCCATTGTTGTACATATACTTCAAGCCTGGTGTCCTCTGAAACCACCCCTCTTCTCCATCCATCATCCCCTTCTCTTCTAATCTACAAAGAAAATGTCAGACATCCCCATCAAGTTTCCAAGTAGCCCGTCATCCAGCGAGGATGAATTGCCATCCCACCACTCCTCCGATGATGGGATGTCTGAATACAGTCCTCCATAGAGCTCCGAGAAGGACCCGGAGGAGGAGGACCAGGACGAGGATGACGTCGACGCCAATGCCAAAGACAATGACGATGACTCCGACTTTGCCTCATATATTTAGATTAAGTAGTTTATAGTTAGTATAAGTAGTTTTAATAGTTTAGGTTAGTTATTATGCTTCTGGACGAGTACAATCATATACTCATCCAAATTGTATCTATATGTTATATATATATAATCAATCAATGAAAAATTCTATTCATGTAGATTTGACTCTTCAATGTCACCTTTTTTATATGAAATGCAAAGCAAGTTCTTTCCAATATTACTTTCCAAATGCCAGTGCACGGATTTGATCTCTCGACGAATAATTTTTAATTTTTCTGTATATTTATGAATGAAAAGGGAAAAAACTATCATGTACGGTTGCGGTTGTTTCTAGGAGAATCTAAAAGCAGTTTAACCGCCGACAATCGCCGTATTATAGTGTTGGATTAGCATGGCAATGGTCGGCTTAATACGGACACTATTTAACTTATCCCATGCCGTTTGTTCTCATTGCTGATCCATCTGGACCGTCCGTTTGACAACAAACCTAGAAGCACCTGGCCCATTCCCAACTCCCCTCGAGTCCTGTCAGTGCCTTAGTGGTGGTTCAACCAACCAAAAAACCCTAATACAAAACCATTAGTTCTCCCCACCCATTGTTGCTTCATCTTTATTCTCCCCACCCGTTGCTTCATCTTCATTTTGACATGTTGCCTATACTTGCCCTGCCTCAAGCACCTTGCATTGTCACCGTGGATAACGCCCCATGAAGGTTAGATGGATTTGGTCACCGCCCTATTTGTATTTGGTTCCAATTGGTTTTGGGTTCTGTATCAGTTTTGTTCATATTAGGAATTTCTTCATTGCAACAGATGTCTTACTTTCGAAAAACCCATTTCAACGTGAGCAACCTTGCGTTTTGGTGGCTAGGGGTGGCACTAGGACCCCATGTGATGTTGTTTGCTACTTGGGGACGGAGCATTCACCTAGACCGACTGTTGATTGTTGAAGCCGCTGTTCGTCACCTTCTCGGACCACAAAATTTGATAAGAATCGTTCAAGACCCTATTTGTGGAGAGATTTTTGTGCTTTGCAAGATTGGATAGGAAGTAGACATACTTTATAGATACAATATGTCCATGGACGGAGATGCTATCATCTTTGCTACGGTTCACTACCTCTGGCTTTCGGGACTGCATCAACCAATTGAGTACCTTAGCAACTGCCTACCCATCCGACATTAAGTCTTAGAATTTGTGAAACTTTTATGTTAATGAAGTTTATATGTACTCATGAAACCTCTGGATTAGTATGTATGAGTACTGCAAAATCATAGAACTATAACTTCGATTGAACTGTTATTTGAATCAGTTTGTCTTGATTGTGGTCCACGTGTACACCTCTATGTAAGCACAGAGGATCCAAAACATGTCTTCTTATACAGGCGGATAGTACCCTGAACCGGCGGTGAGACAACATTCCTCCCCCCACACACATAGCTTTTCTTTTCCACATTTCTACTATTTGTCATCACCGCTCTAGCTCATCAGCACTGATCAGCCCTTGCTCCCTACCGGTGCACATCGCTGGATTGCCCGCATAGATCCACCGGCGAACGAGCTGCTACTATCACTGGTGTTGCCACTCGTGCTCACCACCGCCAGATCCAAAAGCAAGTGTAATAAGGCCTTACTTGCATCATCGTCCCTTCTCCTCGAAACTCATCTCCTTACTAATGTTTATTGATACAATTTCATGGCAGGGCGGCCTCATCTCTTTAGCTGGTGATGTCCTTCTAGATGAAGGAGGCTCCCAACATGAGGAATGTAGTTGATAGCCTCTTAGATGATGTGCTTGTCGACATCTTCCGCTACCTCTCTGCCCAGTCCTTGTGCTGCTACAAGTGTGTCTGTCGCTCATGGAGGCGCATCATTTCCAACTCCTATCAACATAAGAAGCTTTCACAGACTATCGTCGGCTTCTTCTATGGCAGCTGGTGGAAGGGAAATCGCCACTTCACCAGCATTACCGGTGAACGGCCCTCCTTGTCCTTCTTGCCCTTCCCCCTTAAAAAAGTCCTAGTCTCAGATTGTTGCAGCGGTCTCATCCTTTGTTGGTGTGCTAGGCCTGATGGATTACGTCGCTATGTTGTCTACAATCCGACGATTGACAAATGGCATGCACTGCCGTGTAGCATCCGTTCTGTTGGTCAGGCTCGCTTAGGTTTTGACCCAACGTCCTTGCACTTCCATGTGATTGAACTTGTTGAGGTGGAGGGTGCGTGCGTAGGTGTGGAGATCTACTCATCTAAAACTACAGCATGGATATTTAAGGAATATGAATGGGGTGAGGGTATTAATGTTCTACGTTCAAAATTGAGAAGTATTTTTCTTAATGGTTTTATGCACATACTTGAGTACTCTGCAATTGTTGCTGTGGATATGGAGGGAAAGATATGGAGGATAATTTGTAAACCCAGTGGTGCTAAAATGTCCATCCATCAAGCTCAGCATCACCTGTGTGTGCTGTGCTGATTTTCGCAATAGGTCTTGGCTTTTAGTGTGGATACTTGAAGACTATGGTACTAATAACTAGAGTTTGAAGCATATTGTGAACATGGAGGAACTGTTTGGATGCATGAATATTAAAGTTGGTTCTGAGCTTTGTGATGAGGAGTACAGAGTGATTACAGTTCACCCAGAATAGAATTTCATTTTTCTAGTTGGGAAGGATAGAACATTGATTGCATATGACATGGACCGCAGAAAGGTTCATGTCATCCATGCCCGTGTCATCCGCTTTTGTAGATCAAGTGGGCATTTCCATATGAACATGCCTTACTATCTTCCTTATGTTCCCTTATTCATGGAGTCATTAGCAGAGTAGTAAAGGTGCATTCCCTACATTTCATCATCACGACAGTCTTTGTTCTGGTAGGCAGTTGTTTTCATTCTATGTATGTATAGGCCAATTTTGGCTTGTTAACTATAGGAATGGTATGTTCAATAGTATTAATTCTGCTGCTTTGTTTAGGTTGTGGATCAGAGATGAATAAGAGGGGTTCCATGGTGCATTGGCTACCAATCCGAAGGATGCACCAATTATATTCATTTTGCCTTGCAAGCAGGAGTGCCACATAGAAGGAGCACAGCTACGTCGTTTCGTTATGTAAGTCTGTATACATCAGTACCTTTAGTATGCTCTATGTACCGCTTGTGTTAGGACATTAGTTGAGAAAGATGTTATGGTAGCACCCATTGTTATTGTAAAAAGTACTCTTGTTTGTGAACATGATTTATGGATGTAATGATTATATATCTGTATGCTTTATATTCATGAAGCTATTAAGGGCCCCGCTGAATTAGTAACTATTGTGAAACCAGATGAAATTCTGTCACCATTGCTATATGTATGATGCGGTAGGGATCAAAAGTATATCATCGCCGAATCCTTTAGTAACCCGACACCAACTAAACGATCATGAAAGGCGGATAGTGGTGCAAGGCGATGGTGACCATGACCTTTGTACTAGCGGATCATAAGCTTAAGCAACGGTGGTGTTAACCTCTACACAGGCGTCTCAACCATCGAACCGATAGTGAGTGCACCATGTTTTGGTCGGTTCTTAAATCACACGGCTCTTTGCGGTCTATTTTAATCAACCCTTGTTGTCCTTTTCTATTGTTGTCTGTGCCCTGCCCCAAAGTGCTATTGAACCCTACCATGCTATTTCTTGGCTTGGTTGTATCTATAAGTTCTATACTAGAGTTGATCATAAGTAGTAAAATGATCATAGGAACCTTTGTACTCGCTCATTGTCTTCCAAGTACCTACGCCATTTATCTTAGTGTCCCTTTTATTCTTCATTGTCACACTACCCTTTTATCCTTACCCCCATCTAGAGTTCGATATAGTTGATGGTGATATGATCATTGGGAATCATATTGATCAATACTCTTAACCATAAGCTTTCCCGTGGATAAAAATATGATACCTTGGATCCATGGGCTCACTTTCTTCTTTGGAATTAGTCTTTAGGAGTTAGGTGCTACCTAACTCCTTCTCTGGGAAACCACACGAGGATACTGGTCATCTCCAACACTTCCTAGAGATCTGTGACACCTTCATGATCAAAGGAGTCACACGCAAGATGCCATGCATCTATGCCTTTTCCCGTTCTCACTACTCGGGAAGGTAATAGTTCTACGCCTATCATGAAGCTGTGAACACCTAGGCAAGTGTTCAAGTGCCTTCCTCATGCAATTCTTCTGGATAAGTGAATGCTATGATGTACTTCTGTGCACTTGCATAACCCATCTACCTGAGCATAAGAAATACCAACATTTTCCCTAAATCATATCATAGATGGTTTAGCCCATCTATGACCTTAGTGATTGAACCTAGTGCCTAAACCTAATGGTAGAACTAAGCATCCGTAGCAACCACAAACCCTTCCCCCCTTGGCATGCTTGGAATAATGCCAAGATCGACAAGCTTGGTGTTATAGATGTGCCATCCTATGTGCCACTCAGGTTGTCCAAGAACACAACAAGTAGTTACCACAACACCCTACAAGTCCTTCGCATGGTGAACCATCCATGGGGTCTACATAGACCATCTGTAAAGACACATCAAATCAAAGCCTACAGGGCCCTACTTTGATGGATTGTTTGTTTGAGCACACAGGCCGTTCGAGCGAGTGGACCAAAGCCACACACCTTTCGCAGATACCCTACCTTGCTTAGAAGGACTGTTGGTCAGCTCTTATATAGAACCCCAACCAGTTTGCACCACTTTGTCCTTGTCCTACCGTCTGCTCCACCTAGCAGACTACCCGAGAGTGGTACACTAAGAATAAGTACCTCAGCCTTGTTTGGTTAGGTCATCTAATCCTACCTGGTGGATCATCCATAAGGTCATAACCCGAGCACAATCACCAAAGTTAGAGATGCTAGGACCATATATATGGTGCCATCCGCAGCCAATCCATAAACCCTCTTTGCATATACGGCTAAGTCAAAATGCATGCTTTAGTTGCATCTTAGATTAGTATCTATGAAAACCTTTCACCCTACACCATAGCATACCTACCTTCTCCTAAGGCCCTAATTTTTGTAGGTCAAGTTGATCTTTCTCTTAAGGTATACCCTAAAAAATACGACACTCAATCTATTCATCTAACCAGTTCCCTAACCATAGTTGCTCATGATATTTTCATGTATCCTACATATCCTCCCATGTCACATATCTTTATCACAGGCGTCTCAGTCATCGAACCTGTCACAGAACCGACCAATTTATAAGAGTACAAGTACGAAAACAATCGCCGAAACGATCAAATTCTCGAACTTGCGCCCATATAAACCCGGTAGTCAACTGAAATCACGACGGATTTCAAACCAACTTGCATACAACCAAGATCACAGTAATTCAACGTAACATATAAATGCGTTACAACATTTCATGCAGACGTTCGCAAATAGATTACATCAACACGAGTCATCGTTATTACAAAACAAGTCTTGTAACATAGCGAAGCAAATAGTTTAACTCACACACACGAGTTCAATACCATTACCGGTTGGTCGATCACATCCCACAAAAGCATTCGAGATAAGATAACAGGAGATCATGCCCGTGATCTAGTCTTCGTCACCCGCCGGGTGGAGACAATACTTACAGAATCCACGATAGAGAAGGTCATCGCAACAAGAGGAATAAACCACGAGTACGGGAATGTACTCAGCTAGACTTACCCGACGGAAACCAAAATAAAGGACACCAAGGATCATGCATAGCTTTATTTAGTGGATCTGGTGACACTTTCTTTTTGCGAGAAAAGCATATGTAATAATGATTAACTTTTATCCCGAACTAGCGGTGACTTTAAGCCATTAACTGTCATCTATATTAGCTTTTGTACTAATCAACCACTTGATTAATATGCAAACATTAATAACCATAGCAGGTATAATTCTCCGCAACATTATCATCATCATCATCATTATCCATTTAACCATATCGTTAAATTAATTGAATCTACGTTGTTTGCTCAAGTCAAGTTCTCACTATCCAGGAGAGACGGCGATTGAATCGATTCCTATCCAAATTGGAGGGTATTCCTAACACAAACCCTGTTTCCCCGTGGTCGCAAACAAGTCACCTTTGGTACAACTCGGAGAAAAGTAAAAGAAAAGACGCTGGTCCGGGTCGGGCTTGCATTCTCGTGAGAGAACCACTACTGCCAGAAGTGCAGGATCTTAAACCCGACTCCCCTTGGACTTATGCCAATGGCTCTCCGCACATCCTTACTACCTCCAGAATGCATCCAACCCCCACGGTTCCCGGCACGAGTTGAGCTACTCGCCAGCGGTCGGAACGACTTATCCCGCCAGCTAAGTGTTAGGCTGCGTTCAACATGACATGAGGACGTCAGACGGGTCCTTAAACGACATAGACGGAGTCACTATGTTCAAACCTACACAAGACTCCGCCCGGTCTTAATTCATTATTCACATGGTTCTTTCCACGATAGCAAATATAGCCAACCGTGATCCACCTCATCCTAAATCTCGCAGTGACAGGAAATCACCGACTTCTACCGCACTAAGCATGGCTAAGCATTTAACCCGTTCACGAACTTAAATAGGATTCGGTCACGATATCTGGACAAGGAGGATATATAATGCAGCAATTGGTTCCAACCAATTCCTATACTTAATGCATCATCAACAATAAAGATACTCAATATATTTGTAAAGACATGGGAGACTTATAATGCTCCGGGCTTGCCTTTCAGGAAAGAGGAAGGTGGTGATCGAGGGCACTCGGGCAACTCCTCGGTGACGGCCGCTTCTTCGACTTCCTGCACCTCGGGCTCCTCCTCCTGGTTGGCTCCCTCGAACTCCAGCAACGTCACTCCCTCCGCACACCTATTGCATGAATGCGCAAGATAAGTATCATGGATGCACATGTACGAATGTCAGGGATGCTCGGGGAATGCACATGCTCACTGCAGTTCGCATATTCCAAGTTAAGCTTTATTCAATACACTTTACTTACCAAGTCTATACAACCTAATGTATAATTGCTCATCTTCAGTTAATGACCTAGCACCTGCACCTAAGCATATTCTCAAGTTAGGCTAACCCCCCAAACAATCAACGATTACGTTGCAACACATTCAATCAAGCATTTGTATTTCAGCAAATGAAGACTATATATCGGTACATTAAACTAGCCATAACTGGAGATGTATAATTCCAAATGATATGAAACAAGACAATCTGGAAAGCTTATGAAATTGTCTATAATTCATTTTTAGACCTCAAAGCATGATTCGACACTTTACCAGCTCGAATTCCTAAATCAACAGAACACTGTCCTACAAGACAGAGAATAAGCAAAACAGGACCTAACTTTAAACAGCTGTAGTTTCTAAACTACTGGGCCAAATGCCCTCAAATTTTGACAGGAGCTAGATACATAAATTATCTACAACTCTTGTATTCATCATACTCACAGAAAACCAAAATCTCATGGGGAACTTTCTAAAGTCCCCAGATCTGTCCAGAGGGACATAATGCCAACAAATAATTAGCAACTTATGATGTAAACATATAATTAGACAAAACCAACTTTACTATCTTATCACACATATCCTAAGAACACCAGAAAATAGGATGTCCATTACCAAAACATTTCTTTTAATACCTTTCTTAATTTATTTAATTAATTAGGGGAAATAGTAAACATATATGAAAACTGCCCCATTAATTCTACAAAAATTACAGTAGACACTACATACTCTAAGTAGACTACCATAAAAATTTCACACCATTTGAGCAAGTATAAAAGCCTACACAAAAAATGACAAGGCATAATGGCTTAAAATGGCATAATTAGGAAACCCTAATGAAAAGTGTCAAGCAACAGATTTCATATTTTTCCTAGCATCCTTAGGGCACTAGGATACTACCTACCAAGTTTCATGGCCATTGGATTCCTAGATTATTTACTAAAATTTACACAAGAATCATCCAATGATAAAAGGAAAATCTATAACTCAAAAACTACACATGCAATGACTCTCAAATTTTAACCAGAGCTTCTACTATACCATACTAGCTTACCCACAAAATTTCACAATTTTTGGATCACAGAAACTCAAGATATGATTTAAACAAGTTTGCATGCAATCAAAAACACTTTTCAAGTTCCTATTTAATTCATCCAAATTTTCTACATGATATGCTCAAGATATATTTTTATTAAATACTAGACCTAACAATGAGTCTAACAAAATTGGAAGAACTCAATTTGGATCTACCAAGTAGGAGTTACAAAAATATCAAATCAGCACTAAAAACTGGATTTTTGAACTAGCTTATGACTACACAGTCACTGACAGCAGGGACCCGCCTGTCAGCCGGGCCCATGTGTCATAGACACGCAAAACAGGGAGACGACGCGGACCGTGGCGCGGGGACGACAGACTCGGCGAAGTCCGGCCATGTATGGCGGCTAAGCTCGGTATGAGCTACAAGGAGTCGCAAGGAAGCTAAGGCGCGCGCTATCGAGGCAGTGGTCGGTCGGGGATGAGTCGGCCATGGTGACGGGGTGCGGCGGTGAAACGCCGGCGAGGAATGCGCTCGGCACAACGGCTTACCCGGCGTTGCCAGTGAGCAAACGTGGGCGTGAGGTGACGGTGGAAGCACAATGGAGATCCTGTGGCGGTGTTAGAGTGGCAAGGCGTGAGCGGGGCCAGCAATGGCGACGGCGGCATGGCTTTCATGCATGCTGCTAAGGCCATGGAGGAGAAAGAAGAAAGCAAGAACTGGAATGGTGGCGCTGGGAGGCTCACGGCGTGCGATGCGGCTTCAAGACGGAGGACACCGACAGTGGGTCAGGCCAGCCACAGCGCGTGGCCTGGGCGGTCAGTCGACCGGCGACGCGCGTCCCCCACGCGGCGGGCGTTTTCTGAAACGGAGGTTACTGTAGCTTGACTGAAACTCTCATTCAGTTAACCTTATCGAGCCTGACAGTGAAGATTGATTGCGTTGGATTTCTCAATTCATGGAGAATAAGTGGACACAATGTACATGAAAGTTGTAGAGTTATATTAGGGCTACAAATTTGGTTTAGCAATCAACAGCCAGTTCTCCACGGATCACGAGTTATATCAAGCCAAAGTTGAGGTCATGCAACTGAAACTCAGTTCCAACACTTAGAAAATTTCAGAGTTTCTAAAAAGATCTCAAAACTGACTTGTGGGACCTTTTTAAACATGTTGTGCACATTTTCATGAGATGGCTTCTAAACAAAGTTTGTTCCTTATTAAATTTACTACAACTTTGCTTTAGGTTGCTCAAGCATGCATAGACTCTAAGTTACACTTTTTAAACAGTCAAACTCAGGAGCTCTAGGGGTCCAAATTGGTCAACCATGACTTGGAAACCTAATTAGACAAAATGATCAACATGAACCTTGTTCCTAATGACATTCTAGGTGTAACTAAGTTACTTAGTATGATTATTATCCACACCACACATTGGTCACACAAGAATCAATCAAGGTATACACTGAAACGATGAAAACACAAGAAATGTTGCAAATGTTTCATAGTCATGTTTCACATATTTCGTGATCTTGTTGCATCGTATTAACTAATCTTGTTTCACTAAGTGAGTGGCACATGTTGCACTTAAGCGTTGCACACTTTACATTTCATAAAGAACAACACACATGAAATCTACAACACGTTGCAATGTTTCGAATTTATGTTTCATGTGCTATAAGTTCACAAAGGGATGCATGATGCTCATGTTCATGAAATGCAGTGCAAATGTGGAAGCCAAACACCTGGGGTGTTACAGCCCTCCCTCCTTATAAAAATCTCGCCCCGAGATTTGAAAAGCGTACCATTGTTGATAGAATTCCTTATAACCATCCCTCAAATAATCTTCCCTTTCCCACGTTGCATCGCGTTCACTACCCTGATTACTCCACATGACTTTGTAGAACTTGACCACCCGACTCCGAGTCACTCGCTCACGAGTGTCAATCACTCGAACCGGCTTTTCTTCAAAGGTCAAATCAGATTTTAACTCGATATCCCCCAATGGAACTCTCTTGAGGACGCCAAGACATTTCTTCAATTGGGATACATGAAAGACATTGAAGATAGCACTCATCTCCGGAGGTAATTGAATCTTATACGCCACTTTACCACTTTGTCCAATGATTTCAAACGGACCAACATATCTTGGCGCAAGCTTTCGCTTCACATCAAGCGTTGGACACTTTTCATAGGTGAAACCTTCGAGATAAACGAAGTCTCCAACTTCGAACTCAATAGGTTTTCTCGTCGATCAAGATAACTTTTACGCTTAGCTTGTCAGCGGCGGCCATGTGAGTTTGGATAGTACGGACTTGTTCTTCGCTTCTTGAACAAAATCAATTCCATAATATCTCCTTTCACCGGCTTCTACCCAGTTCAACGGGGTTCTACACTTCAGCCATACAAAGCTTCAAACGGTGCCATCTTGATGCTTTCTTGATAACTATTATTGTACGAGAATTCAGCTAGGGGCAACCATTTTCCCATGAACCCTTCATTTGAGATGACACAGGCTCTCAACATATCTTCTAAGATTTGATTCACCCGTTCAGTTTGTCCATTGGTTTGCGGATGATAGGCAGAACTTCTTACTAGCTTAGTTCCTAATAATCCATGTAAGTGCTCCCAAAAGCGAGCAGTGAACTGTGGTCCTCTATCGATACAATAGTACGAGGATTCCATGAAGACGGACTATCGATTGAAGTACAACTCAAAGATAATCGATGGACGGAAATCAATGCGGACAGAATGAATGAAGTGTGCAGACTTAGTCAGACGGTCTACAATCACCCAAATAGAGTTAAAATTCCTCTGAGTAGTAGGGAGTCCAACAATAAAATCCATACTTATCTCCTCCCATTTCCAACCTGGAATAGATAGTGGCTGAAGTAATCCGCCCTTCATGTGTACAGCTTTAACTCGACAACAAGTGTCACACCTAGCCACATAAGCTGCTATCTCCTTCTTCATTTTAGTCCACCAATAACGAGGCTTCAAATCATGATACATTTTACTCTTGCGGATGAATAGATAATTTAGAGGAATGTGCTTGAGATATGATTTGATCTCTAAGCTCTCTATCCTTGGAACCACTAACCTATCCTTGAACCATAACACGTCATTTTCATCTACCCGAAAATGTTTGGTTTCTTGTTCTTTCATCTTGCGCTTGATGTGGAATACACCGGATCGGTCTTTTGTAGCTCAATAATTCTACTTTGCAGTAGTACAACCAGCAAAGTGATGTTGTGAAGGATTGCGGGATGCATGAGCCGTGACAAATGAAAATCACCTTCAATCAAAGAGTGACAATGCGATTTCTGCTCAAGGCATCTCTGCAACGACGCTTGCCTTGCTGGATGATAGTGCACTTGGAGATTATAATCCTTGATCAACTCGAGCCATCTTCGTTGACGCATATTCAACTCAAAGTTGAGTGAAGATGTACTTAAGACTTTTGTGATCGGTGTAGATGTTGCACACATTACCAAGCAAATAATGTCTCCGGGCTTTCAAAGCATGAACAAGCTGCAATGAGTTCTAAGTCATGCGTGGGATAATTCACCTCATGCTTTCGAAGTTGGCGAGAGGTATAAGCAATGACCCTACCCTCCTGCATAAGAACACCTCCTAAGCCAATGCCACGATGCATCACAATACACATCAAAAGGTTTCTCAATATCTGGTTGTGCCAAAACCGAGCCGAAGTTAAAAGGGTCCGCAGGTGTGAAAAGCCACATCACACTCGGAAGTCCAGACAAACCTCGTGTCTTTTCTGCGAAAGAACCGAGTCATAGGCTTGGCTATTTTAGAGAAATCCGGGATGAAGCGGCGATAATAGCCCGCCAAACCCGTAAAACTCCGAACCTCATGCACCGAAATGGGAGCCTTCGGTCTAACACTTCTTGCACCTTGGTGGGATCCACCATAATTCCACCATCGGACAACACATGCCCGAGAAACGGTACTTTACGAAGCCAAAATGCTCATGTTCATGAAATGCAGTGCAAATGTGGAAGCCAAACACCTGGGGTGTTACAGAACCGATAGTGAACCCACACCGCTGACAGTCGGGTCAAAGTACACGGCGATGGTGCTAGTAACCACTACATAGACAGTTGATGTGCCCACATGACGGTTTCGAGAGCCTCGACCCAGGAGGATCATTTGCCAATGCGACGGTGTTAGTGTACATCCACAGCCGGGTCGTGCTTCAATGCGATGGAAGTAAGGACCTAATCATGGATGGATCATAAGCCAATCGGCAGTGTTAGTGTACATTGCAGTCGGTCCCAGATACCGACGGTGAAGGCTATGACCATCACTGTCGATAGCTTACTGGTAAGGCCAAAATTGGACTACGATGTGGGTTACGACACATCTATGAAAGGTGTGAATGTAGTAGTGAGTGCACCATGTTTTGGTCGGTTCTTAAATCACAGGGCTCTTTGCGGTCTATTTTAATCAACCCTTGTTGTCCTTTTCTATTGTTGCCTGTGCCCTACCCCAAAGTGCTATTGAACCCTACCATGCTATTTCTTGGCTTGGTTGTATCTATAAGTTCTATACTAGAGTTGATCATAAGTAGTAAAATGATCATAGGAACCTTTGTACTCGCTCATTGTCTTCCCAGTACCTATGCCATTTATCTTAGTGTCCCTTTTATTCTTCATTGTCACACTACCCTTTTATCCTTACCCCCATCTAGAGTTTGGTATAGTTGATGGTGATATGATCATTGGGAATCATATTGATCAATACTCTTAACCATAAGTTTTCCCGCGGATAAAAATATGATACCTTGGATCCATGGGCTCACTTTCTCCTTTGGAATTAGTCTTTAGGAGTTAGGTGCTACCTAACTCCTTCTCTGGGAAACCACACGAGGATACTGGTCATCTACAACACTTCCTAGAGATCTGTGACACCTTCATGATCAAAGGAGTCACACGCAAGATGCCATGCATCTATGCCTTTTCCCGTTCTCACTACTCGGGAAGGTAATAGTTCTACGCCTATCATGAAGCTGTGAACACCTAGGCAAGTGTTCAAGTGCCTTCCTCATGCAATTCTTCTGGATAGGTGAATGCTATGATGTACTTCTGTGCACTTGCATAACCCATCTACCCAAGCATAAGAAATACGAACATTTTCCCTAAATCATATCATAGATGGTTTAGCCCATCTATGACCTTAGTAATTGAACCTAGTGCCTAAACCTAATGGTAGAACTAAGCATCCGTAGCAACCACAAACCCTTCCCCCCTTGGCAAGCTTGGAATAATGCCAAGATCGACAAGCTTGGTGTTACAGATGTGCCATCCTATGTGCCACTCAGGTTGTCCAAGAACACAACAAGTAGTTACCACAACACCCTACAAGTCCTTCGCTTGGTGAACCATCCATGGGGTCCACATAGACCATCTGTAAATACACATCAAATCAAAGCCTACAGGGCCCTACTTTGATGGATTGGTTGTTTGAGCACACAAGCCGTTCGAGCGAGTGGACCAAAGCCACACACCTTTCGCAGATACCCTACCTTGCTTAGAAGGACTGTTGGTCAGCTCTTATATAGAACCCCAACCAGTTTGCACCACTTTGTCCTTGTCCTACCGTCTGCTCCACCTAGCAGACTACCCGAGAGTGGTACACTAAGAATAAGTACCTCAGCCTTGTTTGGTGAGGTCGTCTAATCCTACCTGGTGGATCATCCATAAGGTCATAACCCGAGCACAATCACCAAAGTTAGAGATGCTAGGACCATATATATGGTGCCATCCGCAACCAATCCATAAACCCTCTTTGCGTATACAGCTAAGTCAAAATGCATGCTTTAGTTGCATCTGAGATCAGTATCTATGAAAACCTTTCACCCTACACCATAGCATACCTACCTTCTCCTAAGGCCCTAATTTTTGTAGGTCAAGTTGATCTTTCTCTTAAGGTATACCCTAAAAAATACGACACTCAATCTATTCATCTAACCAGTTCCCTAACCATAGTTTTTCATGATATTTTCATGTATCCTACATATCCTCCCATGTCACATATCTTTATCATAGGCGTCTCAGCCATCGAACCGATAGTGAACCTGCACCACTGACAGTCGGGTCAAAGTACACGGCGATGGTGCTGGTGACCACTACACAGACAGTTGATGTGCCCACATGATGGTTTTGAGAGCCTCGACACAGGAGGATCATTTGCTAATGCGACGGTGTTAGTGTACATCCACAGTCGGGTCGTGCTTTAATGCGATGGAAGTAGGGACCTAATCATGGATGGATCATAAGCCAATCGGCAGTGTTAGTGTACATCGCAGTCGGTCCCAGATACCGACAGTGAAGGCTATGACCATCACTGTCGATAGCTTACTGGTGAGGCCAAATTGGACTGCGATGTGGGTTACGACACATCTGTGAAAGGTGTGAGTGTAGTAGTGTGTGCACCATGTTTTGGTCGGTTCTTAAATCATAGGGCTCTTTGTGGTCTATTTTAATCAACCCTTGTTGTCCTTTTCTATTGTTGTCTGTGCCCTGCCCCAAAGTGCTATTGAACCCTACCATGCTATTTCTTGGCTTGGTTGTATCTGTAAGTTCTATACTAGAGTTGATCATAAGTAGTAAAATGATCATAGGAACCTTTGTACTCGCTCATTGTCTTCCCAGTACCTACGCCATTTATCTTAGTGTCCCTTTTATTCTTCATTGTCACACTACCCTTTTATCCTTACCCCCATCTAGAGTTTGGTATAGTTGATGGTGATATGATCATTGGGAATCATATTGATCAATACTCTTAACCATAAGTTTTCCCGCGGATAAAAATATGATACCTTGGATCCATGGGCTCACTTTCTTCTTTGGAATTAGTCTTTAGGAGTTAGGTGCAACCTAACTCCTCTGGGAAACCACACGAGGATACTGGTCATCTCCAACACTTCCTAGAGATCTACGACACCTTCATGATCAAAGGAGTCACACGCAAGATGCCATGCATCTATGCCTTTTCTCGTTCTCACTACTCGGGAAGGTAATGGTTCTACACCTATCATGAAGCTATGAACACCTAGGCAAGTGTTCAAGTGCCTTCCTCATGCAATTCTTCTGGATAGGTGAATGCTATGATGCACTTCTGTGCACTTGCATAACCCATCTACCTGAGCATAAGAAATACCAACATTTTCCCTAAATCATATCATAGATGGTTTAGCCCATCTATGACCTTAGTGATTGAACCTAGTGCCCAAACCTAATGGTAGAACTAAGCATCCGTAGCAACCACAAACCCTTCCCCCCTTGGCATGCTTGGAATAATGCCAAGATCGACAAGCTTGGTGTTATAGATGTGCCATCCTATGTGCCACTCAGGTTGTCCAAGAACACAACAAGTAGTTACCACAACACCCTACAAGTCCTTCGCTTGGTGAACCATCCATGGGGTCCACATAGACCATCTATAAAGACACATCAAATCAAAGCCTACAGGGCCCTACTTTGATGGATTGTTTGTTTGAGCACACAAGTCGTTCGAGCGAGTGGACCAAAGCCACACACCTTTCGCAGATACCCTACCTTGCTTAGAACGACTGTTGGTCAGCTCTTATATAGAACCCCAACCAGGCTGCACCACTTTGTCCTTGTCCTACCGTCTGCTCCACCTAGCAGACTACCCAAGAGTGGTACACTAAGAATAAGTACCTCAGCCTTGTTTGGTTAGGTCGTCTAGTCCTACCTGGTGGATCATCCATAAGGTCATAACCCGAGCACAATCACCAAAGTTAGAGATGCTAGGACCATATATATGGTGCCATCTGCAAACAATCTAGAAACCCTCTTTGTGTATACAGCTAAGTCAAAATGCATGCTTTAGTTGCATCTTAGGTCAGTATCTATGAAAACCTTTCACCCTACACCATAGCATACCTACCTTCTCCTAAGGCCCTAATTTTTGTAGGTCAAGTTGATCTTTCTATTAAGGTATACCCTAAAAAATACGACACTCAATCTATTCATCTAACCAGTTCCCTAACCATAGTTGCTCATGATATTTTCATGTATCCTACATATCCTCCCATGTCACATATCTTTATCAATTTCTACAAGAATGACTGCTATATTGCGATATACTGTGAGTATCTATGATGGCCTAGGGTGTAACACCCCTGGTGTTACGAGTTTGCTTAGCACCAAAATTTAGGACCGAGAAGGATTAGCTTAACAAGTTTCTATGTTTTAAAAATGTATAATGCACGTGAGGCGAAAAACAATTTCTAGGAACAAGGATCAAACATAACTTGTATTTTGTACTTAAATAAAAATTGAATTACAAGTTTAGTAGATGGAAATGCAACTTTAACTTTTGGAAAATAGATGTTGTTAACTAGTGTTTTGGGAGCTCAAAAATCAAATTTGACGTTAAGATGAGCTCTTTTCGTTAAGTCGGCAAACACCTGAACTATTGTTAAAATACCATTTTTGGCGAATTATATTGAGTAAAATAGTTAAATGGTGCTTAAATATTTTGCTCCTATGGGTTAGTATAAGGTATGAACTATTGCATGAAGTATTTGTTGGTTGAAGTTAACAAGGTGTAGATCTATTAAAAATTGCGACAAAAGAGTTAATGGTTACTTAGCCTCAAATGAAATCCTTAACTTTCCTAAGTATGGAAAAGTAGTAAGACAATGCTATTTTGACATTTAATTTCTAACAAAAATATTTAAACACTAGCTGCATGTTTTGGTATTGTTGATTGCATCAAAATGAGTACATGAGTGTGGTGTAGGTCGAAGTTGTGTTGGATGTCATGTTGCTCTCATAAAAATTCCCCAACTTTGTTGGAACACGCAGTAAACCACGTGTTGGCGCTCTGTCCGTGAACTGGCGTTCAGCGCTTTGAGCTCATATTGGCATCCATCTATCTCCTTCCCTAGTTGCTCTCCGGTCATGGCGATGGCGTTGCTAGGTCGTTGGCAATGTGCACCTTACGATAGGGGAGTTAGTTGAACCTCAACTATGATCGTTAGTAACTTTTGCTACGCTTCAAAATTCATGCACATCATCGCTCGTCGTTGCCCGGCCCGTGTCTGTAGTCACCGCACGCGCACGCTGCTACTGCCTGGCCGTGGCCATTGCACCATTGGCCGGCCTCGTCGGGTGCCGACCGTCGACCGCACGCCGGGCTGTGCCAACCATAGTCGCCTTCTATAGGGCCGGGCGGAGCTGTAGTGCTGTTGCGTGGCTACCGCGTGCGCGCTACCAGCCAAGCCGACACTGCGGCAGTCTCCGTCTTGCCGACGTGGCGCTCTTTCTGCCGCTCGAATCACCTACTCGTTGAGCCATTGCCTGCCTCCATAGTCACGTCACACTAATGCCCGTGTCGTGGTGTCACTGCCCTCCCTCACATCGTATTGTTGCACCGGCCCTACAAGATGGCTTCGCGCACGACCGTTGTTCCACTGCCGCCGTCTGCGCCCTGCTAAGACCGAGCGGTCCCATCTCGGTACCTCACAGCACGCTCCCTCTGAGCCTCACCACGCAGATGCTCCTGTTCATTTAACATAGCTTTGGTCGAGGTTGTACGAGTCTGGAAGCTATTGCCCCGTCTGCCTTGCCGCCAACGGAGCCACGCCGCTTCGCAAGCTAATACGTGCGGTTTGGGACACCACACCTCAATTCGGCATTCCAGTAGTTAGACAGGAAAGCTAGCTAGCAGCCTGATCCTCACTTTGGCCGAACCGAGCACTATTGGCCGCCAATTTGGCGTTTTTCTCGCCGCCGACTAGGTGCGCCACCGTGCTAGTAAAATTGGGGTAAGGTCCGAATTAGTTCAATTGTTTGTATCAAGGAGCTCGCCTTGACCTCCTCTATCTGGTGTTCGCACCATTTGGCCAGGGTGCTTACCAGAGACATGGTGACGCACTGGTGTCCATCACAGAGCACCGCCGCCCCGCTCGGTCGCATGTGGCCAGACCGCCACAACACTTCCCAGCTTCAACCGTTAATAAGGCATACACCACGGTGAGCTACGGATGCTTCTCCGCCATCTCTACCTTGTCGTGACGGCGTAGGCTCACCAAAATAGTCGCGCCGCCGCCGTGGATAGCTGCTCACCGCTGCAGCTCACGCCGCGCGTCTCCGAGTTCCTAACCGCCGCCCATCCTTGCGCGTTTAGCTGTAGATGGTGGTCGGTCCGTTACTTCCGTCGTAGCGAGACTAGTTGGCCTGACGTAACCGCCGTTGCCGCCGGTGTGCCGCGCCGCCGCGCGCGGTGTAACACCCTAAAATTAGCTACTTTCTAAAAAGAGTAAAATGATTTCTGTTAATTGTTTTGTGCTCATAAAAACATAGGGAAAAGGAAATTTTCTTTAAATTAAAATCGAACATAAGGGTACCAACATGTTTGTGCATACATGCCATTGCATTGGTACTTTTGTGATGAGTGGTTTGGAAAATAAATTCAAATCTTAATCTTTAAAATATTATTTTCAAGTAGTGGCTTAAAAAGAATTTGAAAACTTGCAAAAACAAAAGTTAGATAAGATGCTTTGTTTTTAAAATTCAAAGGCTTGGAAAAAGTTTTAAGAGACGTTAGAACGATGCCTCTTTTTCTGGGAATCTTTTCGACCTTTTTCGAGATTAAATTCCTATTTCTTGGAGCTTTGTCATTTTTCTCGATCAATCCAAAAGTCTTTTTGGGAGCTAAACCACTTTGGTTGTGTTCATTATCCTTCTATCTATCCCTAGGAATTTTTATAGACTAGGTAGCGTGCCCGTGCGTTGCTACGGGGCAACTAAATCTTTTGTACTGAAAACACACGGATCGCACGATAAGATAACAATACTGTTAAATTAAATACCGATGTCAAAGTGACATTTAATTCAAAAAGCAAAGTTCATGAAATTAACACAGTCACGGAGAGCGTGACGTCATAGGTTCACAAACTCTACTGTATAGACTTTTTCGTGATACGGCTAAGATAATATTTTATATCAGCAAAAAGAATTCTACGATATCCATTTCTTTCATGCGCCAATAAATCCATGAATAAGTTCTGCTGCATCTCCATATAATCATGTATACACAGGCTCGAGTATATATGCAAATAGGTTCGTGCCCGTGCGTTGCTACGGGACAGCTAAACTTTTGTACTAAAAACACACAGATCGCACGATTAGATAATAATACTGTAAAAGTATATGACCGACGTTAAAGTAACATTTAATCCAAAAATCTAAGTTCGTGGAATTTACATAGTCACAGAGAGCATGGCGTCGTAGGCTCACAATCTCTACTGTGTAGATCTTTCTGTGATGTGGGTAAGATCATTTTTTATACCGGCAGGAAGAGATTTTCGATATCCATTTCTTTCGTGCGTCAACAAATCCACGAATAAGCTCCACCACATCTCCATACCATCTTATACACGGCACTAGCAAGCGAATTAGCCACAACTTATGTAATTAGGTTTATAATTAGCTCATGTTTAGTCCTCCTAATTAATATCTAAAAATTCAATGTGACAGGGACAAAAGTTGAGTCCTAGGATCCAAACACCCCCTAACTCTCGCCTCCTGCTGGCTGCTCACTTGGACCACCATGCCTATATGCCTGCACGTATATACTATAATGCCAGAATGTCTAAGATGGTCTTTATTGTCCACCCTTTGAAAATATGATAACTTTAAGGTTGCCATTTGTGTATGCTGTAGGATTAGGATGCTTTGCATTGATCCATGAGGGTGTCCATGAGAGTCGAAATTTTTGTTACCATTATGATGTCTAAGCTTACCAATCAGACAGAGACGAACTTGATTGTTAAAATATTTTCAACACTGCTTTCATATACTCCCTCTGTCCCAAAATAGAATTCATTCTCGCTTTCCGAGAAGTCAACTTTTTTTAACTTCGACCAATTATATATAAAATAATATTAATATTTATAATACATAATTAGTACCATTACATAGACCATTGAATATATTTTCCTAATAAACTTACTTGGAGATATAAATGTTGCACAAATTTTTTACAAACCTAGTCAAAGTTGAGAAAGTTTGATCTGCACGTATCCCATAACGACTTATATTTTAGGGCAGAGAAAATATATGCTAATGGGAGTAGTCAACTGGTAGCCGTGATGAACACAACAATACTTTCATATTATATGCTAATGGGAGCACGAAGGAACGCAGGGGAATGGACCTATATACTAATGGTGGGAATATTCGTTTAGGAAATTGCAGAAGGTTCACCGGTCTCACCATGTATAACCTTCACATCTTTTATTTGGCACCACTGATGTTCTCAAGGAGCAGCCACTTTTTAATTTCAGGTCTGCATGCTGGAAACACTAAAATTAAGGGTCAACCTCATTGAGTCGTCTTGCTTGATCTTTGTCAATTGTCTTGCTTGAGCTTTGCGAACAAATTATACCATTGGCAAAGACTAACACATAAAGAGGTAGAAGTTGCAAGAATAAAGCTAGGTGGCCTACTATGCACCCAGCCTAAATTAATACCCTCCAAATTATGGACAATACCATATGATCCGGTTTACATGGACATGAAAGATATCTGACCGAGCGAGAGAGGGGCACCGCATGATTGTTTCCTTCCATGCATGATTATTGTTTCCTTCCATGCATGTGGCCTCAGGTGATCAATTTGTTTCCTTCAAAGCAGGCAGGGATCGTAGGGATGACAGTTTCTTTTTCTATCGCGCGGTGCATGATTATTGTTTCCTTCCATGCATGTGGCCTCAGGTGATCGATTTGTTTCCTTCAAAGCAGGCGGGGATCGCAGGCGTGGATAAACGGACGAACCAAAACAAATGTCACACCAAAAAATGTCCACACTTTGTTCTTTCTAGTAGTAGGAGATTTTTTTGGAGCTCAGAGATATTTTTCGGAGCCTAATTAGTAATTGCAGATTTTCTGGAATTATTTTAATTTTGAAAATCAATGGTTCCTAAAATATCTCAAATTTCCAAAATCTCCCAACCCTAGACCTATATATATATGCCGGTGTTCGTCTAGACGCGCTGGTTCCAGAAGTATGACCGTTTTTTCGAGTCGCCACTCGTAGCCTCGCAGATCGGACGCCGAAGTTCGGAAAAGCTAGGTTTTTGACGAACTTCCGGCAAGCTTTTCCGGCCAAACCGTCGCGTTCCGGCATCAACCACCACCACAAGGTATATCTCTTCGTTCTCTATACCGTAGTGTCTTTCTTTTCTTGAATCCATCACCTTTTGACTGTTTGACGTCCGTTTTCTTTTTTCGATCAACTTTCCGGTGAGCTCTAATCGATTGTTTCTCGTTCTGCAGCAATCCGGCCGGCCCTTCCTCTCCGCCCCTAGGCCGAGCACCCCTGCATGCGCCATGCCATGCGCTAGCCGGCTGGATAAGCCCCGACCGAGGCCCTCCCCTACCGCGCGTGTTGTGCGGAGCACCGCAGGTGCTCGTCGCCGCCGTCGCCGGCCATGCCGTGCGGGCCCCTACCTCGGCCCCACGCGTGGGCCCCGCATTGCAAACGCATGCCTCCAGCCGACTTGGTCAGGCAAGCCACTCCTCTTCCCCGCACCCCCAGCCCCTCCGGTCGCGTGCTCCCATGCGCAGGAAGCAGGCACCGTGCCTGCAGTGGCCGACGACCACCAGCCGAGTGGGCCCTGCCCCGCCCCGCATCGCCCTGGGCCCCCGTGTCGCCGATGGTCGTCTAGGCCGGCCGTCCTCGACTCCCTCCACGCGAGCAGCGACAGCCTTCATGGCCATGACTGGCCATTGCTCTGTATGTTACGTAAAGGAAGAAGATAGAGAGGAAGAAGATGAAGGTAATTACAGTTTTGCCACTCAACACAGTTTTGCCACCTAACGTGTTTAGCTGTAGTTTATTCATTTTAATTCTGTTTTAAGTAGTTCAAGTTGTGCTAGATTCGTGTTGCCGAGATCTACGCAGTAGAGTTATTAGTTTATATGTTACATGTTTATGAATTTATTTTATTAAAATATTAATTATGTTATAATTAATTAATCACTGTTTAAGAAAAATCGATTTAGGTTTTTGATTTCGATTCGATTGCGCGAGTTTCATCGTAATGTGTGATACGTGTTAGCAGCGATGTTTAACATGTCTCACGTCTTGGAAATTTATAAGTTAAATATTAATTTGATTAATGATTATTTAATAACTTTTTAATTAAAAGCAATTTAAGTTCTAATTCTGTTTTGCACCGTTTAAGTTGCGTTTGGTTCGCGCTGACGTGAACTATATGTTAGTGGCAATGTTTTCATGTCACATGTTTTTCCATATGCAGCTAAATATTGAAATGATTAAATATGCGTGCAAATAGTTTTATAATTAAGTAATATATGTTTTATATGTCAACAATTTATGTATAATATCAATATGATTAATTGATGATATTAATATGATTCTAAAATATAATTTGCTTAGTTTAACAACATGTCATATACAATTCGATTAGGTGCTCTCACATGTCAACTTGTATTTGCAAGTTAAAATTGAATTAGCATAAATGGTATCGAGATATTTATAAATAAAATTTGATTAGTTAAACATGTTGCATATGTGATAAACTCGGTTAGTTGCTTTCACATATACTTTATTTTGCAAAGATGTAGCTTAACTTGATTAAATTATATGACATTGTTTAGGAATAAAACATGGGTAGTATCAACTCGGGCTTCCGATTAAATTATGTTTTAACTAATCCAAATTAATAACACCTTCGCATGTTTTTTCTTAATTAAAATAAATCAAGCATTTAGGCTTTTCTTTTATAATATAGAACTTTGGTAGTCATTTCTTTTGTACCATAGTTTCATTATTGGCGTGTTCTACGCAGTGGCGTTAGTGGTTCTCATGTTACTCAAATGTGTTTTGGCAGTTAAAAAGTTAATTGTATTAATACTATCACTTGCATCGTTTTCGAAATATAAAGTCAATATAGGTTTTATACTACGCTCTTTCCTAAGCAATGAATCAAGTTGATTAATGAAAATATTTACATGTGTTTCTACAGTTAAAATAAGTTAAATGGATAGGTTTTATTTTCCGTTGCACTAAAAATCCTTCGATAGTCGCTTTTTCGTTGAATCACATATAGCGTGTCTTTTGCGTTTGTGTGTTTGTAGTGATACGTCGTTTTGCTTATTTTATTGGTTGGTGTACTATTCTCATAAATTCTTATTGATATGCCATGTATGGATGTTTGTATGGTGATATATGGTTCAGTCAATTGGTGAGGTTTACGTGGTGATTAAAAAGCTGTTCTATGAAGATTAGAAGCTGAGAATTGGAAGCAGAAGATTGAAAGTTGAATACTAAAGGATTTTGAGCGTATTGCTTTGGAGGAAAAGCAAGTTAAGGCAAGTATAATATGAGGCACCTTGTTACCTATTCACTTTAGTGCAATCTCAATTCATATGCATATGTTAGTGAACCACTTGTAGTCTATTTACCTTGATATTGATTATCCTGTCCTTGATTTACCTATGGGTTTTGCATGTGGGTAGTATGCTCAGTTTGCTCCAACTAATATTGACTAAAGAATACAATTAAAGATATATGCAACATGGTATTAAAAGATGCTTTTTAGCAACATGGACAGAAGGGGGCTAGAGCATTGGACCTTTTTGGGTGCTCTAGTCTGCCCCCCGTAAGGACTAAATCTTAAAGCAGCAAACCAGGACTTACCATATAGCCACGAGAACTACATGGCTCTGGTCTTAGCCTAGTATATTGATCTATTCTAGTTCGTTAGCAGCTTACCGAAAGGGCAAGAGGGGGGCACTAGTTGGTATGTTTCTTTTTCTGCCAGGGTGTGTACCATGCCTCGACCATGAGTGCCACTCCTGGAGGAGGGCTACACACGGCTAGATGGCTGAAACCTTAGCGGTTGCTACTTATTAGAACAACTGGTGAAAAACTTCGTAGTGATCCCTGCCGACTTATCTTGGAAGTGAGTCAAGAGGCTGATCACCTCGGGCAAAGGGCAATCATGGCTCGTGGTGAAAGTGTACAAACTCTGCAGAGTATAAAACTGATATATTAGTCGTGCTCACGGACACGAGCGGCCTGGATCTTTTTCGAGATAGATGGTTCTATGGATGGTTTGGGATATAATCAACCTTGATGTTAAATATACTTTCACCTTGGGAGCTTAAGCATAACCTAGCGACACAGGTTTAATAAATAAAATATGACCAACTAAAAGTGCTTACCGTAGTTCAGTCGTATCTAGCCTTTTGAGCCTTGCATCCCCTCATGTTATACTTGTTGAGTACGGTACGCTCACACTTGCTTCACAATCAACAAAAATGTCGGATGGGTACCAGATGGTGGATCAAGTGAAGAGTTTCTTGTGGAGTCCATGAGTACTAGGTGAGTGTTTCCCCTAGTCAACCGTCCCTGTGGAGTATGGAGATCCAAAGAGAAGATTAAGAATAGTTTCTACTATGCTTTGTAATAGATGTAAGTCTTGTTATAACTATGTTTCGATATGTAATAAAGCATTATCTTTGATAATCTCCATATTTGTCGCTATATGTGTCATGTGGACATCCTGGGCACACATATAGTTAGCGCTTGGCATTCTTCAGAAAACCGGGTGTGACACGTAGGCACGTCGAGGACCACCCCGTTGCAAAGACAACACATTCCAAGGTCTTTAATGCAAAGCGTGAATCTACAGTAATAGTGTTCCGTTGCCCCGCGTGATTATCCAAAAGCCTGAGCCCTCTTGCAAAACACGAGTGCGCCCGGGTGCCCCCGGCCTTGGGCCGTTGCTGGGCCACCGCGCTACGCGCGCAGCTGCGCCGCGCTGGGCTGCCGGGCCAAAATGGTCGCCACCGGCCCTTTTCCTTTTCTGAGCATTTTCTAATTTAGCTTCTAAGGTAAATTTGTAAATTCAATATAAAATTGTGTAGTTAACCAAAAATTGTGAAACAAATTTTGTTAGGTTCCTAAAATTGTTATCTATCTGCTAGTATATTTTGTTCACATAGTTTTATAATATTTTTAGGACTTATATAATTAATTTAAGATGTTTAATATTGTTAAAATATAAACTTGTAGGAATTGTTGTGATAAATTGGTGATAGTGTTGGATCTAAAACTTTCACATTAAATTCCTAACATTATTTGGTGCTCACTATAATTTTTGTAGCTCCATAATAATTAGTGTTCTAGGTAGTTAAATGAGCCCTAGTTCGAAAATATAGGTTTAATCAATAAAATGCCAAAGCACCTTGGGATTTTAAAACTAGAATAATTTTCCAGAGACAAAGCCTTACTTGACGACGTGGATACGGAGACCAGTACGTTACTCATTAAATCTGGCTCGTTAGCTTGCGGAGTGTAATCGTATATTTAAGAGTTGCGGTTACCGTTGATTAATTGCGCCTCTGCGTTGTATCCACGTATATCATAATAGGAACAACGATGGATCATGGAGTCAACCGAGGTAGCAAAAAAGATGATGCCTTGATGATCGTGTCACTATGATGGAATGCTAACTTTTGGTTATATCTTACCCAGGCAAGCCCCGGTGCATAACCCTTATTTTAAATAATCACTGGATATATATATATATGTGATTTATATTGAAATTACATGCATAGATAAACCTACCTATGAGTCCTACTAGCATAGATCGAGTAGCTGCTATGCTTAGGCTATCAGTAGCATGAGTAACCTGCCGTTACTCACAATAGGTGATTATTATTATTACTCTCGTGATAAAATGGTGAAAGAAAATAGAAACTAGACAGGGATATGGTACGGGTATTGGTGGGTATAATAGGTTGTGTCCCGTGGCCAATGGGGCATAGCTTGGTTACACTATTATCCCTGTCCGTGTCGGTTAAGGACCGTCTGTTGCTGTGGATTCTAGTCAGGTCACAGACTTAATATTCTGACCACATACTTGCTTATGGGAGCAGGAAGGCTCGTTGCTCTCTTGTCGTGTGTTCTGGCTCTTTTCGGACCGACTGATTGGAGGCGGGGATGATGGAGGTCTAAGCACCACACTGAGTCTAGGACTCAAGAATGGGGGCTTGGAGTCCAAGTTTGGATGGGGACCTGGACCCCTTGACAGGAGAGTGATGGGTTAGTCTTGCTTGTGCCTAGGGTACAAGTGAGGCGTGTGTTTTGAGGTACCCAGCTGGATACATTGGTTCGCGAATTGCCGTGTGATATGGTATGACTTGGCTATGGTTTAGCACCATAGTAAGAACTGGAATATGAAAGATAGTAAAATGGTTCTGATTGCTTACCACCTACTTGAAAGTAGCATAGGTGCTTACATAGAATGGTTAGTTAATGAACTAATGGTGACTGCTAATGAAATTGAATATAAGGACGCACATTTTGTATTGCTTCCGCAGATGCAATAACCCATAAGCCAGATAGCCTTGCATATCCTTGGAGTCTTTTATTTTCCTCCTGTCGGGTAAATCTTGCTGAGTACAATCGAGTACTCAGGGTTTTATTCCCCTGCTGCAGGTGATTGGAGGATACTTAGAGCTGACTCTTGTGTGTGGAAACCTCGATGGGCTTAGAGAGGATTCCTTTCACGCTACGACTGTAGTGTTTATTTATAACTCTCATGAAAGGTTTTTATAAGAAAAGATGTAAAATCTGCTAGTAGCTCTTGTATAAAAATGTCCACTATGTTAATGCTTCACCATGTCATTAAATTAATCCTGCTTCCTTTGTAACTCTGATAACATTGTTATATTCCGTTGTTATAATAAATTGAGGTAATATTCTGGTACTGTAATAAAGTGATGTAAGAAATGACTTAAGAATGTTGTAAGCTTTATTCTCTCATTTATGATCCTAATGGAAAATGTGAATTTTCGAGTTCTCTCTTGGGGTGTGCTCGACGGAACTGCGTAGTTTAGTGTCCTCTCTTGGGTACTTAGTGTCTAATGGAAGACAAGTATGCCTCGGAGGCATTAGTGTCCTCTCTTGGGTACTTAGTGTCTAATGAAAGACAAATACGTTTGGGAGGCATTAGACTAGGCGGTTCTGCCACATAGGGCCATGATGACATCTTGAAAGGAAGACACTTCTAACTAATGAGCTCTATTTTGGATTAATTACCTATTTTTTCCTAAGGAATTATTTTGTCTAGCATGCTAGAGTTGGTAGGTTGATATAGGATAATTTTTCTTCACCTAGTATAACCTCACCTCACTTAGAGGAACATAAAGCTAATATGTCTAGAAATGTTCATTTGGGATCATAATGGGCTGATCCGACCATGATCTTGAACCCAACCCCATGGCATCAAGGCCATTTTTAGGGGCCATGGGTCAATCCATTTCAACTAAAAGCTATGTCTTCCTTGACTCAATGGGTTGTATATATGGGTTGGCCCAAATATTTTTCTGCTATCATGGCCATGATTACTTGTTGGTATAAGTTGCGTTCACATATTGACCCGTAATAGCATATATACCATTGTAGCATTTCACCCAGGAATATTCCTAAGTATTATTATTTATTTATCCTTAGGGAAGGCCGTGGCAATGAAAATTGATAATTTTACATACTCATGATCATATCATAACTAAACATTAAAGTCTAAATAGGGGTGAATGATAGATTGAAGGTAGTGTGACACACACACAAAGCTTCTACTTCTATAAAGAATAGGACTGAGCTTGGTGGAGATCGGCAAAAAAGGTAAGGCTCCTATGATACATCTCTGCTTATGTTCTATAGTCTTCATACATGCACATATACAAGATATATGGGTAGGATTTAGTTCCATGTCCCTAGGCACTACTGGGCTTTCACCGGTGTTCTAGTGGTAGCTAGAATGGGGTGACGTCTTGAACAGGCCCTATGTGATATCCAAACATGGAGGACTACAAAGGATGGACATGATTGTCACCGCCTCTACAACCCATAGGTACACCCGCATTCAATGACATTTACTAGTCTAAGAACCATGTTCACACTAATAAACACTACTCTTACTCTCCCAGAAGGAATAAGACCAAACTAGTGGTACCCAAAACTGATACCGTAGCATGGATTGACTATCCTAAACATGCTTTGCATACAACAATCAAAGGCCCTAGTTTGATTTTGGTAATTGAGTGACAACCTAGGTGGACTAATATGTGTTTGATGTGAGATACGTAGGTACTTACACTACTACAGAATTGATAATCACTACTGCCACTTTCACCGCCAGTTCATATTATGAACCGTTAGTGAAATGATTTTCAACGTCAGTTCGTGTTACGAGCTGTTGGTAAAAATGGGGGCAATTATCACCGCTAGCTGGTAGCACGAACAGCCGGTTTGTGCTACAACTGGCGATGATGGCGACCCATTTTTCACCGCCGTTTTGTGTTACGAACTGGCGGTAAAAAACACTTTCACCAATGGTTGGACCTATGCTGTAGCATAATAAAACTCATAACTTTTTTCAAACAAAGTTAGATGAAAATAAACTTTATATCAAAGTTGTAGATCTTGACTTTTTTATTTGAAATCATTTACCGTCTCAGAATTCTGTTTGAAGCTCTCATATTTTAAAATTCATTTTTTTGAATTATACAAACAACCTCACATGAAAAATGATCAGAAGCAAAGTTGTAGATTTCAATGTGATCTAAAACTTTGTAGTTGATGACTTTTTTATTTGAATTTATTTAGGGTCTCAAATTTATATATGAAGTTCTAAAATTTTAAAATTCAAAATTTTCAAACAACCTCGCACTACAATACAAACCCCCATCTTGCATCGCATGCCTACCAACGCTATCTACATGCGAGGTCGTTTGAACAGTTAGAATTTAAAAGTGTGAGAACTTTAGTTATACTTTTGGGATCTCAAATGATTTCAAATGAAAAAAATCATGAACTACAAATGACCTCAAGTGTTTTGAACATCTGGGGTAGTGTATCTTAACCTAACCATCCCTTAAAACAGATACATTCTGGGGGAAGTTTGCTCAAGAGAACCGCATTAAAAAAATGGAGTGTAGGGGTGGCTCGTATTGTTAAGCCACGACTACGATGCTGCCTGATCTAGGTAGAGGTTGTTTGCTGTATGATCTGCTTTTGAAAATAAAATAGAAGACAATTATAAAAATAATATGTGTAGTATGGGGAGACACAAAGACTTATATTATTGTTGTGAATCTGTTTCGGCCTTTCTTATGAATCCAGTGATGATTAGTAAGATGACACAAAGGGGACAATTAACTTATTATATTAAGGATAAACAAGAGCCAAAGCATCTGATTAGTTTGTTATAATACAATTGCTTACATACGTGCGGACTTTGACTATATATTAAAAAGAAGCTGATGGTGCATGGACGTGGAAATATACTATATTATATATAAAGATCGTGGTCTGGAACTCGGCGGACTGAAAAACAACTGCTCAAGTACTTACAAAAAAGTAAACCATTTCTATGATACCATTTTACAGCATACATTAGCACATTAGACGCGCGTCACACATAGACTTGTCGTGTTTATATGGCAATCAATGATTGTCGCGAATCTAGAATACTTCAACCACATGATTTGTTTTGAATGATTGCATACATGGCCAACAAATGGACAAATTATTTGAACGTAAAGAGTCAACATTGTGATTATAATTATGAGAAAATGGTTAATCATTGCGCAAGTTTCAACAATTGATTACATCAATATTTAACTTTTAGGAGGAAAATAAAGCAGTGTCCAATATAATCCTATTGCTTGCTTAAAGGAACAACTGGGGCACACTCAATCACAATGTTGGTGGTTGTTGCATGACAATTATCATGATCACCACCTGATACTAGCTAATTAGGATCCCTTCATACATCTCTGGATACACCAAACATACATGATACATCATTGCCAAAAGTGAGGGGACACAACCAAATGCTCAAATGATATGTTCTTCCAAAATCCTCAACAGCGCATCTGCCTTTTTCAGTATTGTGGCTGTTCATTGTGAGACATCAAATCCTCATTACATGATTACACAACATCATCACTCCTGCCCATATACCCAAGACAATGAGGTCATCAGTGATTACACAACATCATGACCTCCATCTCCCCATCCACTTGTAGTGTCCAAGATATGTCCAGACAACGGACGGCACCCATTCATCAGCAATGCCTTAGTATTCCTGTAGAGAAAATGAAAATAACTAACTCGGAATTTATAATTTATTCATCGAAAATATATTTCAGCTGATCGGGGCCATATATTAACTACAGTAGTATCAAAACATGACCTTTCTTGATTCCTGTAGGAAAACTATTGCTCTCACCATCTTGCATACAGCAGGTTATCATTAGATACTGTGGTATATGTTTGAGAACAATTCATTTTTATGAGTAAATACCATATGTAGAAATAGAAAAAAATTTAACCACTGGTTTGCTTTCAACGCTTAAAATTTACTGCCGCTATATATATACCTGTAAGTGAGAATAGCTTGTGATGATGAATGGAACTGGGAGAAGAGTCCACCTCACTCAACCATACCTAAATACCCTAATTGGGGAATGTTGATTGATGAGGTTGCAATTGTGACTTGTGAACCCCCATCATTAAAAAGGTTGTTACAATATGAGCTAACCACCAATGACCCACATCAGACAGACCTTTCAACTGGCCCAATTTTTCAGAGTTCCATGTGGAAAGCAATTATATGGTGTGTAAAGAGGGCAAGCCTTACCAAGAACAAAAGGATGATGATGGAGAGCAATCTTGGCAGACATATGCTACTAGTAGTAGTACTACCGAAAAGAAAAGTTACTTTGGAGTCACCACGCACATCAGTGCGTGTCCGATCCAGTAAATGGGTGCATATATAGGTGACTGGCTGCAGTTGTGGGTGAGTGCACTTGGCACAATCTTCACCACTCTCACTCGTAAAAAAAACCAATATTTGACAATGAATATTTGGGATGAACCAGAGGGGATTACTTTGTTTCTACAAATCCCGCCCTAAAAGGAAAAAAATGACGTGCACACCCTAATTTACCATGCTAATAAGTGATGACTACCAGCTGGTAATAAAGCCAGGGAGAGAGGTGGAAAAATGAAGAAGAGTCAGTAGGTGCATGCATGTATTATAGGAGAATATAATGGAAAAGGGAGTGCACGAACACTTAGAATAATATGGAGATTGCAATTCCTACCTTTTTCATTTTTGTCAACCTTAGCAAGTGTGAAGTGCATTATTGTGTTTTGGTTTGCCTGTTTTGGCTCATGTGGCCAGCCTGCTGAGTGCTGCCACCCCTATATGTATGGGTGTCCATCCTCCTCGTCTCTCCCCAGTCCCCACCCCCCTCCTGTTCCTTCTCCCTCTTCACACATATTCTCTCCTTCGTAGCTCAACCATTCTCTCTCTCCCTCTCCATCTCTCTCCACACATACACAAAGGAGCAGAAGCAGGCAGGGAGACCATAGGTAAACTTTAGCAAGAAATTGAACCACTTCCTGCATCATCTCCTTGATATAGACAACAACAGAAGATACTGTGTATGGAGCAACAAGAAGAGGTCGGGCTAGCACTGGGCCTCTCCCTCGGCTCCGGCCACCAGAAGCAGCTCAAGGAAAAGCCATCACCTCCGTCGCATCCACGTGCGCTGTTGGAGCCGACTCTGTCGCTCAGCAGCCTCCCGGCCAAAGATGGCCTGACGACCACACCGATGAGGAGGATTGCTGCCGTGAAGAGGGAGCTGCAGATGGAGGAGGACGACGAGGCCACCGACAGGGCGCTTATTTACTCAGTTGCGTCATCGGCGGTGGTCACTGCCGACGACGACGAAGGGTGCAACAGCCGGAAGAAGCTGAGGCTGTCCAAGGAGCAGTCGGTGCTGCTGGAGGACCACTTCAAGGAGCATAGCACCCTCAACCCTGTAAGTCCTGCTAGGTAGAAGTAGAACATACATATATAAGTTTAATTAGCACTTCTGAAATCATGCATGTTAAAATTAAAAAAATTCAGTATTTTTGGTCTGTGGATTCCTAAATTTTCCCCCCCTTTGCTTGTGTTGTGCATGGTGCATCTGGGCAGAAGCAAAAGGCTGCTTTGGCCAGGCAACTGAACCTGAGGCCAAGGCAAGTGGAGGTGTGGTTCCAAAACAGAAGAGCCAGGTTAGTCAGTTGTATTCATCACCTCAAAACCCATATGCATATCTCCTTTCTGTTTTTTCGTTCCTTCCAGTTCCATCACATATATTCGTCACCAATTCTAATATTTATTTAAAGAAGAAGCATTCATAAATTAGTTATTCCATATATATAAATGTTTTTTAGTCTTATCTTGTACTATATGATCTATTGCATATTTGCATATATAATAACTATCCTGCTGATGTCCTCCATGCATGTATTTGTTGCGTGCAGAACAAAGTTGAAGCAGACAGAAGTGGACTGTGAGCTTCTCAAGCGCTGCTGCGAGACGTTAACAGAGGAGAACCGCCGCCTCCACCGCGAGCTCCAGCAGCTCCGCGCCCTCAGCCACCCCCACCCGGCTGCCTTTTTCATGCCCGCCGCCGCTGCGCTCTCCATCTGTCCCTCCTGCGAGCGCCTCACCACCGGAGTGTCTGCCGCCACCGCCGCCACCACCACCGGTGCAGATGGGCCTAAGGCGGGTGGCCCTGGCCGAGCACCGCACTTGTTCAGCCCTTTCACCAAATCTGCTGCCTGCTGAACAACGTTGGTCCATCCATCATATTATTCACCCATGGTTTAGGCAATAGCACATCATTTGATCACTATATATATATATATATATATATATATGTATATGTATATATATACATGCACACACATATATCATCTTTAGCTAGCACCTCTATGTATCTCTGCATCCATCATTCATCGATCGTCATCTACTAAATAGCAATTGGTTGACTAGCTAGATGGCATATATTCCTGTCCCCTCCCGCCTTGCTAATTCGTAAGCTTTGTTTTTTCACAAGCTAATGAATTAATAGCGGCGTCGCGTGAGGTGGATGGAGCACCACGTATGCATGATTCTAGTCTGGTAGGAATGACAAAGAAGTGTCTTGTTTGGTGTTGCTTCTGCTATACTTAGTATAGCGGCTGCTGTTGGTGGTGGTGTAGCTAGCTTTACTTAGTAGTTGTTGCTGATGAATTTTCCTTGTATTAATTAATTGTCAGTCAGGGGAAGTATCATCATTAGATGATGATGACATGACACCACGCATACACATCCCAGTTTATTTGGATGTGGATTCATGTATATATGCACATGCCACATGATGGATCTGTTCCATCAATTAAATAATATATTGATTTGTTTTCAGAAATTGTATTGTATATGTGGGCAAGGTAGCTCCCTGATGAAGAGAAAACTGTGTGTTGGAGAACTGAAATTTTGAATTTTGTAATCAAATTCCTGTTTTCTAGCTGAAAAAATGTCTACATCGATGAGATGACAAATACAACAGAAGTTTACAGTCCTTACATGTTATATGATGAGAGAAAACAATTGAATTAAATCATTAATTGAAGAATGAAAATATATTTCCATTTCGGATATTAAGGAACGATCCAGTTAGTCTGTTTAGCATGTAAACTTTGATTTAGAGCAACTAATAACTAGTATAGACACGTTTTAAGGATAATAAGAGAAGAAGCACAGATTATGTGAGCAAAGCAAAGCAAAGACACGAAGTAGTCGTGATATACCAAAGGAGGTTGGGCTGTGGTAGTTTAACTCTGTGAGGCATGCGTTGCATGCATGTGCTGGGTGTGCATGCCGGGGACACAGACAAGCAATGATCTTTCTGTTGAGACACACACACCATCCGGGCTCCTGCCTCCACATCTCTTGGCAATTTCTTGATGACTCCGTCACCTGCGGCCGACGGCAATGTATATCGCTAATCTTCTATGCCAGTCAAGCACGTCTGTTCAGTTATAATTATCCTCTCTGTTTCAAAACATAGGCTACACTGGCCTCTCTGCCTGGCTATTGTACTAACTGCATTTTTAGACACTGCTACAGCATGATGATAAAACAACGAAATTTTTCTAGTTAGCGAGTAGAAAACTAGAGACAACTGCGTTATAGTTGTTGGCTTCCCATGGATAGAACTTTAATAATCTTTGTATTTCTTGTTTCTTGGCTCATCAAAAATGCCGCTGAAACTATGTAATAATATATAAACGCTGTGTGGGAAAACTCAGAAACAGGAATTCTCTTCCATTTTCTAAACAAATGTATATGATCTCGATTTGGCATCTGCATATGTGTGGACAAATAAACCGATAAATATCTTGGTGCAATGGTTGTACGTTGACCAGCATGTGTTTGTAATTGATCTAGGTGGACTAGTCTCCGTGACATCATCCTTTCCTTGAGTACTCACGGTCACAGCAAATTCAACTTGTTATTGAACTACTGTACGTGCAACTTTGTATGGGCAGGCAGCTCACACGCTTGAGATGCAGTAATGCTTTTTCATGTTTCATAAGGCACTGAGAGGGACATCCATGCATACGGATGTCTAGTGCTTGAGTGTGTGGTGAAAAGTCCTGGATTCAAGGAAGAAGGATGGAAATTATGCCGGCGTGTAGGGGAAGTCCACAATGATGGGTAAGTCCGCCACTCATGGCTCATGTAGTACGCACTCTACAGAAGATTTTGTCAGCCAGTGATGGTTCATGTAGTACGCACTCTACAGAAGATTTTGTCAATGTTGACTGTAAACTAAGTTTAACCATGGACACCTGATCAAGTATATATATGCCAGTAGCTATTGTGTGCGTACGACCAAGTTGACATGGGTTTAGTGGAATTATGCTTTACCACATATACAAAGATACTACATTAATTGCTAAGAAATAAAATCAACACAGCAGTATTAGTCGTGTGGTCCAATTGCGACGACTATGATAAATACATGGTATGTGGGGGACGGGTGGTGGCGGCGGCCTCGGCTGCGCCTTAGGGCATCAAACGAGAGAGCCGAGGGAGGTGGATTGCTGCTCGGTGGTCCCCTTCCATTTTCCCTCCGGTAACTCGCCGGAGGCTCAAAGGAGTGGGGATCCATTTCTTTAATAAGTTTTTCAGTAGATTGAGTTCTTTAGGGTAGGATCGCTCCATGCCAAGTTTCTTGGTATTATGGATTTGTCTCCTCCTCTTCCTGGTCATAGCGAGGGGGAAGGTGGATTTGGTTTCTCCATGACGACTTTGATGAAAATGGGGGCGACAACTACGGCGTCAGCAACTTTCTCGGCATGACAACATGAAGACTTAGGTTTCTGAACGGCGACATCAAGGCGGAGATGATATTGCTGCCATGAAATCATTTACTCCGGTCTCTTTTCCATTTTATTGTGGTTAGATCTGACTACTATGAAGGACTAGTGAAAATAAGTCAGCCCCTTAGGCCAAGTACTGGTATTGAGTTGGGAAGATTTAGATGAGTATTCCTTAATCTTCAGTGGCAGAAGGAAGAACAAGGAAGACACAAGAAAGAAGAAGATTCTTAACTTCGCCTGCAGGAATGTTGGCTGCCATTTGCTGGGCGTCTGTTCTTAGGCCTTTTATCGAGGGTTTGCCTGTGTGGTCATCCATACAAATCTATCGTCACACAGGGTTGGGATTGAGATTTGGAGCTATACAAAGTGTGGGTACAATGTAGATGAATAACAGTTTCTAGGTATACCTATTGTGTTCCAGAATGCTTGTAACATGATGATATACTCCATATAATTCTTCTTTCGTCTAAAAAATGCATGGTATGTGGATAATTACATAGCACGGGGGCGGAGATAAATTCAGGGTCAAACAATAAAATATGGGTTCCAAATATATTAAAAAACAATGGGTTCCAAAGTACAAGTTCATTGGCAATCTATACCTAAATACTTTATATTTCTCAGTATAATTGCACAAAATGAGGGAATTGTGGGTTTGTGCAGCCTAAAAGAAGTGAATGAGGTCACTTAAAAACTAAGGCAAAAAATCAGTGATAAAACCTCCACGAGTTCTACCTATATGTGCACAGGGTTTCTCTAAGTGTTGTTATCTCCAATGCAAAAAGACTTGCACCCTAGGTTCTACTCCTATCAACTTACCTAGCAAACTAGACTAGGAAGTAAAGGGGACAACACAAAAGAATGCAAGAACATAAATGTTAAAAAGGGTTAGAGAATGCAAACTCCCGCTTGATGATTTTTTATTGAAGTGTCAGAAAGCTTGCACTTTCTATTAATCCTTGTTGGAACACCTCACCACGGCCAAGCTCCTCATTTGGTAACTCCTTAGATAGCTCACGGGTCTTCCTCATGCATAAGTGGGTCTCTGGTGCCAAACCTACCCCAAACCGCTCCCTGATGTTTTCACTTAGTAGAGCTTTGGCCAAAAGACCAAGGGCCACTCCTCCCTTGTACACCACCAGCGACCACTCTACAAATGTTGTTGGAGTGATCTCGCAAAGATTTACAAGCCCTAAAGTGCACAAGTGTATAACCTTGGTGTGCGCAAGCAACAATAACAAAGAAATGTGCAAACCTCACTAAACTCTAGGCTAACATCTAAATCAAAGCAGTAACGAGCACTACCCCAGACAAGTGCATCACTATCAGTTCAAAACCCCCCTTCACTACCGGATTTTGAACCGATAGTGGCATACAGGCAGTGATGGGGGGTTGACATCACTGCCGGTAACTCAAAGCCGCCAGTGAGGAGAGATTATTGTCGGTTCTAGGCTCCACCCGGCAATATCCAGTTGAGCCAACACCGCCGGTTTGTAGCACAAGCCGGCCGTGTTGTCTTGACCAACACTGCCGATTTGAGGCCCAAGCCGGCAGTGTTGTCATGACCAACACTACCGGTGCGTGGCTCAAGCCAGCAGTGTTAGCTTGACCAACATTGTCGGTTCAAGACTTGAGTCGGCAGCGTTAGCTAGAACCGGCAGTGATAAGTGGTCGTCCACTCACTATCGGAATGTCGGTGCCAGCCATGAACCGACAGTGATGTGGACCTTCACTGCTGGTTTTGGCCCACCCCCAATCATTTTCTGATTTTCAAGCTTAGAACCGGCAGTGAAGGTACATCAATGTCGGTTCACCAAAATCCAGCAGTGATGCCTGATTCTATAGTAGTGGAGGCCTAAACTAGCATAAGCACACCATCTAGTCCTTTTGCTAATTGTCCTAATAATCTTCTCTCTTAAGCTCTTTGGCGGCTAGAGCAAATAGGCGAGGGTTTCAACACTTCTACTAGCTTCTTCAAGGTCTATCTAACACACTTCAAATGGTCGGCCAAGAAGGTATAAATAGAGCCAAGCTTAAAAACCCCAAAACTAATCGTTGTATATGATAAAAAGATGTCATCCATATTTCAGGTGGTCACCATAGTTCTTGCACTGGAGCTTTCTTGTGTGCATAGAGATATAGCACTAGAAAAATCCTTGCTCTATTCTCAGTAACCATGTTGTTTCATATTTTGGGCGTAACTAGAGGATCGGATGTTCTGCCACTACTATGTAGGGAATATATGCTAGCCCATTGGCACCCTTCTCATGAATTAAATTACTGATGAACCTTACAGTATATATTTGTCAAGTTCATAAACCTAGGGTCCCTAATGGGTCCGCTTCCCAGCAAAAGCTCGGCCCGGCAGACGACATTACGAACGATGCGCAACTCCTGGGCTAGCCTAGATACCTAATTACAGGCCAAAAGAGCGATCTAGTCTTCGACCGGAACGCCTGGCCAAGGAGGGGACGACGCTCGCTTCCGACTCGACCTGTCTCTCCGACCAGAAGGCCTAGCCAAGGAGGGGACAACGCTCGCTTCTGACTCTGACCCGCCTCTCTGACCAAAAGGCCTAGCCAAGGAGGGGACGATGCTCGCTTCTGACTACGATCCGCCTCTCCGACCGAAAGGCTAGGCCAAGGAGGGGACAACGCTCGCTTTCAACTCCAACCTACCTCTCCGACCAGAAGGCTTGGCCAAGGAGGGGATGACGCTTGCTTCCGACTCCGACCACCTCTCCAACTGGAAGGCCTGGCCAAGGAGGGGACGACGCTCGCTTCTGACTCCGACCCGCTTCTCCGACCGAGAATACACCGAACCTCTGCTTACGGCTCTTCTCCGACCGGCTGGGTGTGAGCCAACTGGTAACGACCTACCGGGGACGCCCGCTCGGTGAGGACCCAAGAAATCAGGTGGAGAAGATAAGGAAATGCGCTCAAGTCAACCGTAATACCGAGGACCGTACCCTGCACACCTGCAGGATAGTACTGTTAGGCCATGCCAGAAGGGTACTTTGCAGCCTTCCAGACATGTTAGAACACAAACAGTGATGTAGGCGCCGGCATTTGTCCTACAGTATGGTAGGTGCCAACATTTGCCATACCAGAAGAGCACGATGGAGCCTGCCACATGCATCTGGGCATCAATAGTACTGCGAGCGCCGACAAACTGTCTTGTACCTGATGGCATGGTCAACAAGACTAGGGCACACACTCTCCCTCTCTCTCCTAAACTTGTAAGGCCATCCCCTTCATCTATAAAAGGGGATGCACTCTCTCCCAACAACGACGATCATTCCGACTCTCTCTCGACTAGCTTTAGACATTCTGAGCACTCGAATAGCTCCATAGCTCTAGAACTCTAAAGCTACACAGAGCATACGTTCTCAATACTTAGCGCACATAGGAGCTCCCATCACTCTTGGCCCTTGGGTCCAGAGTCCGACCGGACCTCTAACACCCCCATCTTATTCCCACTCGTTTGTAACCCCATAGCAAACTTCGAGCACCAAGGCTTAGGAATAAAGTCACCGACCGACTGAAACTAGGCGTAGGGCACGTTGCCTGAACCAGTATAAACCCTGTGTCATTGAGTGCTAGGCCACATCTGATCACAACGTACAGCAAAACTATAAATATTTATGGGTTGGTCACTTTTTGCACCGATAGTTGGCGCCATCCGTGGGGAAGACACAGTACGTTCACGCTTTTCATCATTGGATGGCCCACCTTTCCGCCACCTTCGTCATGATGGGCTCAAGCGATATGACTCACTTTGGCTCGCTGGAGTTTCCTACACTCCCACCTATTGGGATGTGGGTTCCTCCCGTCTTCGAGCCATCCCAGACCTTCCTCTTCGGAAGCCTGGACTTCATCGCCGACCAGCTCGGCGTGCTTCGCCTTTGCAAGGAGGCACTTGTCCCGGTGCTCGTCGGGCGAGGAGCGCCCTCCGTCGGCTCCGGGCCACCGGGCGACCTCAACGATGAGACACCTGCGCTTCGCTCTTAGCCCATGATGGGCTCAAACCCCACTATGAGTAATGTACATATTGTTCTTTACTCGCTATTTAATATGTTCCGCCGACTCTCCGGAGGGACCCCGTTGTCCCCACCACGACCGTCATGCAACCGGTTCCCCTACAGCCTCGTGTCCCCCATGGACGCATATGCGTGGGGGCTCTAAAAGATGCTGACACCGCCCCCTCTCATATCCAAATTTGTGGGGATGGCGGGCTACTCTCCCACCTCTTTCCACGACCTCATGGATGACGAGGTTGAAAGTGACGGCTCTAGCATCGGCAACGTCATAGCACCTAGCCACCCTCTGTCCCAGGAGTGTGCTATGGCGGATGCTCCGGGACAGCTGCCGATGGTAGCGGAGTCCCTACAAACTCATACCCCTCCAGACCCTTGTGCGGAGGCCATCGCGCGTGTGAAGCAGCACGGCAAGGATCTACAACAAAGGCGGCAGAGCAAGCCGCCACCTGCGCCGACGCGCTCGGCGCAGCACGCTGCACCATGCACGCATAACCCGGTGAGCGGCGCCCAGGGTCATGCCCGCCAGGTCCAGCGCAACATCATGGATGGAGGAAATAATCCCCCACAGTTCGCTCGGGCTGGCCAGAACATTGCCGCTGCGGCGATGCTTTTGCGCGGCCTTCCAGAGCAGGCGAACCTCCGGGCGCTGGTGGAAACCACCGCCGTTCAACAGGCGGAGAGCTCCGCATCGTGACACCGACTCGTGGCCTCTCTCCCCATCGGGGGAATGGGGGCGCACCAGTCAAACTGCTCCATCCGCTCACCGCTATAGCCATTGAGCATGGAACAGGAGGACACAGCTGCACCACAACCTGACCCAGCGCCCACTCCACACCGACTACATGTGCGCAAATGGCTCGGGCCAAACCGAGATGCTCGCAGCATCATCAACAATCAGCATTAAGCCCATCATGATGATGACGTCCATCATGGGACGGTGAGAGCAGGTGGCATGGGCCCCGGCCAGACCAACGAGGGAAGCGGGGAAACGCGCCGTAGGCATGGTCACCGACCGGACGACCGGAGTCCTAGCCCAGATGACCTAGGACCATGGGCCTTTGGCCGTCGCATCTAGAAAGAACCATTGCCACAGCGCTTTTGACCGCCTACCAACATCGCCAAATACACCAGAGAAACGAATCCTAGCATATGGCTCGAAGACTTTCGGCTCGCCTGCCGAGCCATAGGAGTGGATGATGACCACTTCATCATTCAATACCTCCCCATCTACGTGGGGGAGCATGTTCGAGCATGGCTCAAATTCCTCCCACCTGACAGCATCCGCGAACTGGGTGGATCTCAAGAGGATCTTCATAAGGAATTTCCACGGGATGTATGTCCGCCCTAGGAATTCTTGGGACCTCAAGAGCTGCCATCATCAGCACGTTCCCCTCCGAGACAACCTATAGGTTCTCAAAACGATGCAACTCCCTTCCTGATGTCATTGACGCGAACGTCATCATCGTTCCTCTCTCCGAGATAACCTGTGAGTCCTTGATCCACAACCTCGGTTGTTTGAAGCCCTGTACCACCCACAACCTGCTCAACATCGCCACGAACCACGCCTCCGACGAGGAGGCAGTCGGAGTGGTCTTTAGTGGAGGCCGGGACAAGGGCAAGGCCAAGCACGAGAACCAAGATGAGGGCCCCTCCACACAAAGGGGCAAAAAGAAGAAGGATTGGCATTGACCGGCCAACTTCGCTTTGGTCGCCGTGGCCGATCGCGTGGGCAAGCAGCCCCAGCAGGGCTAGCCTGACCACTTCAATAAGCTCATGGAGAGTCCACGCACCAACCACGCCTACCCCATCAAGCACCACTACAAGGACTACGAACTCCTCAATCACTTTCTGTGACAGGCCGATGGACCAAAAGAAGGAAAGGGCAAGGAGGCAGCGGCCAAGAAAGGAGGCATGGCGGGCAAGGATGGGGACAGCTTTCCTGACCCCGAGGAATGCCTCATGATCTTTGGGGGATCCGATGCCATCTACTCCAAGTGCCAGCACAAAGTGCGCTACTGAGAGGCATGCGTCGCCGAAATGGCTATCCCCTCCTTTCTTAGCTGGTCAGAATCTCTGATCACTTTTGATCAGAGGGACCATCCTTCCCATGTCGCTAGACTAGGTCGCTACCCGCTCATCGTCGACCCCATTGTCCACAAGAAGAACCTCACCAAGGTGCTGATGGACGGAGGCAGCGGCCTCAACAACCTCTACATTGACACCCTCGATGCCATGCGCATCCCCCGATCGGAGCTCCGCCCAGTGAGCTCTCCCTTCCACGGTGTGATCCCGGGGATGCAGACATACCCGCTCAAGTAGATCAACCTGTCCGTCACGTTTGGTGACCGAGCCAACTTCTGCTCGGAGGTCCTCACCTTCGAGGTGGTGGACTTCCCAGGGTCCTACCATGCCATCTTGGGGCGGCCATGCTACGCCAAGTTCATGGCGATCCCCAACTACACCTACCTCAAGTTGAACATGCTAGGACCGAATGGCGTCATCACTATGGGTAGCACCTTTTCGCATGCCTACATGTGCGACCACGAGCATTATGAGCTCGCCACTACCGTTATCAACTCAGCCGAGCTCCCTCAGCTCAGAGAATCGTTGACCCCAGCAGTCTCGGACCACAACAAGCCAACTTCCTCAACTGCCTTCCGCCCACTCGAGGAAACTAAGGTGGTGGGGATTGACCCCACCGACCCAACCAAGATGGTGCGGATTGGGACCCAGCTCCCAGCCAAATAGGAATGCAAGCTCGCTGACTTTCTATGTGCCAAACATGATGTCTTCACATGGAAACCTTCTGACATGCCAGGCATACCATGGGAGGTCACCGAGCATGCATTATGCCTCGTCCTAGGCTCAAAGCCCACCAAGCAATGCCTGCATCGCTTTGACAACGAGAGGCGCAGGGCCATAGGTGAGGAGGTCGCCAAACTCCTGGTAGCCGAATTCATCAAGGAGGTATACCACTCGACTAGCTTGCCAATCCTATTCTTGTTAAAAAGAAGACCAGGAAATGGAGAATGTGCGTTGATTATACCGGCCTCAACAAGGCATGCCTGAAGGACCATTTTCCTTTGCCACGCATAGACCAGATAGTCGACTCCACCTCAGGATGCAAAATCCTCTCCTTTCTGGATGCTTACTCGGGCTATCACCAGATCATGATGAAAGAGTCCGACCAGCTCGCAACCTCATTCATCACCCCATATGGTTTGTACTGTTATGTAACCATGCCTTTCGGTCTAAAGAGCGGTGGCACCACCTATCAACGATGCATACAGCAGTGCTTCACCGATCAAATCGACCCGCTCAACTAGCCTGACCAAGTCAAGCGGCCAAAACCAACAATCACCGTCTATGTTGATGACATAGTGGTCAAAATGGCTCAAGCTTGCGACCTGATCGCGAACTTGGCCGCAACATTCGTGAACCTTCGAAGGTTCAACATCAAATTGAATCCCGAAAAATATGTTTTTGGGGTTCAAAAGGGGAAGCTGCTTGGATACATCATGTCCGAACACGGTATCAAGGCCAACCCTGAAAAAATCATGGCCATCTCAAACATGGGCCCTACACGCAATGTCAAGGCGTACAAAGGCTCACCGGCTGTTTGGCCACCCTGAGCCGGTTCATCTCTCAGCTAGGCGAGCGGGGGATACCTCTCTACAAGCTTCTCAAAAAGACGGATGCATTTGTGGACTAAGGAAGCATAGCAGGCTTTGGAGAGCCTCAAAGCGTCACTGACGTTGGCCCCAATCCTCGTCGCTCCCGAACGGGGAGAACCCCTCCTCCTCTATGTCATGGCAAGCAACCACGTGGTGAGTGCCACCCTAGTTGTCGAAAGGGAGCAGCCAGGACACCACCTGAAGGTCCAACGACCCATATACTTCATCGGTGAAGTACTCACCAACGCCAAGGTTCGGTACCCCTAGGTGCAGAAACTTCTATACGCCGTTGAAAGCTCTAGTTTGGTTTTGGTGAATTGATGAAACCCTAAGTGCTAACCTAGTTCATCAAGTGATCATGAAATAGGTAGCACATTCCAAGTGGTGAAGCAAATGAAGATCATGACATGATGATGGCGATGCCATGGTGATGATCAAGTGCTTGGACTTGAAAAGAAGAAAGAGAAAAACAAAAGGCTCAAGGCAAAGGTATAAATGGTAGGAGCCATTTTGTTTTGGTGATCGAGACATTTAGCGAGTGTGATCACATTTAGGATCGATAGCCATACTATTAAGAGGGGTGAAACTCGTATCAGAATGCGGTTATCAAAGTGCCACTAGATGATCTAACTCATTGCATATGCATTTAGGATCTAGTGGAGTGCTAACACCCTTGAAAATGTTTGTGAAAATATGCTAACACATGTGCACAAGGTGATACACTTGGTGGTTGGCACATTTGAGCAAGGGTTAGAAATTTCACCGGCGGAGTGTCTGCCCATAGAGTGCGAACAGTCCGACGGTGCCACCGGCGCCCTAGACAGAAAAGACGGAGGTCACTGTAAGTGACCGGATGCTGATCTTGTTAGGACTGGCGTGTCCGGTCAGGTGGAGCATGAAGACGCTGGCGTCGGTCTCTGACCGGACGCTGGATCACTTAGTGACCGGACGCTAGAAGGCTGCGTCCGGTCCTGCTGATGTGGCAACGCGCAGGGGAGTCACTGTGTGACCGGACGCTGGGTGAGTCCGGTCGAGCATGACTGGACGCATCCGGTCATGAAAAGTCGTCTCTGGATGCTTACTGGAAATGACCGGATGCTGGGGTTCTGCGTCCGGTCACTTTGAACTACTGCGTCCGGTCATCTCTTGACCGTTGAGATCGGGCGATCGACATTTGAAGAGAGGGGTCACGTGGCATGCATTGTGTGACCAGACGCTGAGGTCCAGCGTCCGATCAATATGACCGGAGCGTCCGGTCACCCCACGTTGTGCCCAGGGAAGGGGTACAACGGCTCTATTTCGTGGGGGCTTCTATTTAAACCCCATGGCTAGCTCAAGCTCACTCTCTTGGCCATTTGCATTGACATAGCAACCTTGTGAGCTTAGCCAAAGCCCTCCCACTCATCTTCATCATAGATTCAACATCTTTGTGAGATTGGGAGTGAATCCAAGTGCATTGCTTGAGTGTTTGCATCTAGAGGCACTTGGTGTTCATGTTTCCTTATGGGATTCGCTTGTTACTCTTGGTGGTTGTAGCCACCTAGACGGCTTGGAGCAGCGAGGATCGTTGAGCAGAGGTTGGTGATTGTCTCCGGCTCCGATCGTGGTGATTGTGAGGGTTCTTGACCTTTCCCCGGTGGAGAGCCAAAAGGTACTCTAGTGAATTGCTCGTGGCTTGTGTGATCCTCATCTTGTGTTGGTTGTGCGGCACCCTATTGAGGGTTTGGCGTGTGATGCCAATTAGCACGTGAACCTCCAAGTGAGTGAATTGCCACAACTAGGAGTAGCTTGCCGGCAAGCAAGTGAACCTCGGTAAAAAATCTTTGTGTTCATTATTTGATTCCGAGGTGATTGGTCTTCATTGTTATTCATTCTTGTGATTGATTGGTTCATTCCTCAACATGGTGGTATAACCATCTTGCTCACTCTCTTTACATTACCGCAAACTAGTTGTCAAGCTCTTTAGTGTAGTTAGTTGTGAGAGCTTGTTAGCTTGGTTAGTGTGGCTCTTTAGTTAGCCTTTGAGAGCACACTAACTTAGTGTAGTGACATAGCCATTGTGTGGTTAGAAACTAAAGAAACTAGAATTGTGGTAGGTGGCTTGCATTTTTAGTAGGCTAGTGCAACACTTGCTTCGCCTCATAATTGTCTAACCGGTTTGTTAAGTGTTGTTGTAGAAAATTTGTATAGGCTATTCACCCCCCCCTCTAGCCATTAGGACCTTTCAGCCGTGCTGATGGTGACCCAGAAGCTCCTACACTACTTCACCAAGCACGAAGTCATGGTCGTCACTTCATTCCCACTGGGAGACATCGTCCACAACCGTGACACCATGGGATGGGTCTCCAAGTGGGCACTTGAACTAATGGGCCACGACATCAGGTATATCCCACACACCACTATTAAGTCTCAGGCTCTCACGGACTTTGTCACCAAATGGATGGAGGTCCAGCTCCTGACCCCAGACGTCACCCACAAGTACTGGACGATGTACTTCGATGGGTCAGTGATGGCACCCGGCTTGGGGGCTGGAGTGGTCCTGATCTACCTGGATGGGAGCAGGCTCTGCTACGTGATCCGTCTCCACTTTTTGGCCTCAAACAACACCGTAGAATACGAGGCCCTCATCAACGGGCTACGCATCGCCATCGAGCTCGGTGCTACACAGCTATACGTCCATGGTGACTCGGAGTTTGTTGTCGACCAAGTCATGAAGGAGTCCTCTTGCAAAAGCCCCCTCATGGCAGCATATTGCCAGGAGGTGCGCAAGCTTGAGGACAAATTCCAGGGGATCAAACTACATCATGTCCCCCGAAAGGACAACGATGCCGCCAATTTTCTCACAAAATTGCCTGCCAGGCGGGTTCCGTCTCTAGATAGGGTCTTCATCAATGACCTTCATGAGCCATCCGCTTGCATCTTGGAAGGTCCAATCCAGACACACCCTAATGCCAACCTAGCGTTTGGGGGCTCTGACCTCAGTGCCTCCATGGCGATGTCGCCCGCCGATGTTGCCGTGGTAGCACTTGACCAAGCCGACTGGCGAGCGCCACTACTCGCCTACCTCCTCGAGGAGATTCTCCCACCTGAAAGGACTAAAGCGCAACGGATTGCTCGACGCGCCAAGATGTTCGTCACATTCAGTAATGAGCTTTACAAGCAAAGTCCATCAGGAATACTCATGAAGTGCTTCCCTACCGACCAAGGAAAACAGCTCCTCCTCGAGGTCCATGCCAGAGTCTATGGACATCATGCGGCCCTGAGGTCGCTGGTCAAAAAAGCCTTTCGACAAGGTTTTTACTAGCCCACTGCGCTACAAGAGGCAGAGGAGGTCGTCCGCAGGTGTGAGGGATGCCAATTCTACACTCAACAAACTCATTTGCCGACACAGGAGCTTCAAACCATCCCCATCACCTGGCCGTTTGCAGTCTAGGGCCTCGACATGGTAGGACCCCTCAAAAAGGGCCCGGGCAGCTTCACTCACCTACTCATAGCGGTGGACAAATTCACCAAGTGGATAGAGGTGAAGCCCATCACCAACATTCACTTGGAAGAGGCAGTCAAGTTCTTCATTGACATAATCTACTGTTTCAGTGTTCCTAACTGTATCATCACTGACCATGGAACTAACTTCGCCGGGAAGAAGTTTCTGGACTTCTATGATGGATACGGCATTAGAATCGACTAGGCCTCGGTCGGACATCCACGTACTAATGGTCAGGTCGAGCGGGCCAATGGCATGGTCCTCCAAGGACTCAAGCCACGCATCTTCGACCGACTCAATAAGTACGCTGGACGATGGGTTGCAGAGGTCCCAGTGATCCTTTGGAGCCTGAGAATGACCTCGAACCGATCCACAGGGTTCACACCCTTCTTCCTGGCCTACGGAGTTGAAGCAGTGTTGCCCTCTGACCTCAACCACGATGCCCCAAGAGTGAAGGCCTTCGACTGCGACCGAGCCACAGAGGCTAAGCAGGACACGGTTGACCTGCTTGAGGAGGCCCACGAGATGACCATCATCCGCTCTGCTCACTACCAGCAAACTCTCCGTAGGTAGCATGAAAGAAAAATCAGAGAGAGGATCCTCGAGGTCGGGGACCTCGTGCTCCAAAGAACCCAATCAACCAAGGAGAAACACAAACTCTCTCCACCATGGGAAGGTCCCTATACATTGACCTAGGTGATCTGACCGGGCGCCTAGTGACTGAAGGATGACAATGGCAACGTTTTCACCAACACTTGGAACATTGAGTAGTAATGTCGTTTCTCCCCCTAAAACTCGGTCTTACCGCTTTCTTTCATTCAACATTTGCTCCTACAAGCACCCCAACCCGAGCACTCTCAGCCTGGGTCACTCGGGGGCTCCACGAGGGTGTGTATCACCTTCTCTTTTTTACTATCATATAGTAAATACTTTTTACCCAAACGAAAGTGTAGTCCGTTCCTTTAATTACCCTACGTAACTTTGTTTTAAACTCTTAACCGATCACACCCCGCCATGACCTATAGTTACGAGCATCTAAGCCTCGTGTGCCATGCCCGGGTTCTTAAGGTTGTAGCCTACGGGTCAAACAGGTAGGTAAAAAAAAGGATAAAAAAGCTATGCTAGGGAAAAGACAACGAACAGATGGGACAAGCTTCCCCTAAGAAGTGATTCCATCACAAAACGAAATCAAAGTATTCATGAATACAAAAAACTGTTCACATGGGGCCTTCCCCATGAACTTAACTTTTACATGTACTAACTATTTCTACTCTAAAAACTATTGTGGCCGCCCGGCGGCATCGGCTGATGGCTCGGTCGACAAGGATAGGGGTTGCTCGCCTACCGACAGGATGACGTTCGGCTCGGTCGGAGGCGGGACGATGCTCATTTCTGACCCGGTCTCCACTCCATCCACATGCTGGATGATGTCTTCTTGGCGCACACCTTTAGCCACGCTCGAATGGCGAGCCTACATCACCCACTGCACGGAAACTTGCTTGGCAACCATCTGTGCGTATGGCACCAAGCTCTCCTCGAGCGCATGGATGGCATCCGCGCTCCAGCCGTCGGCGTACCCTCTGCAGATGGCGGCGAAGTCCAAGTCCGGGTGGTGCATCGCCACTGAGGTTAGCACCCCTGACGTCCCGTAGAACATCTCGTCAGAGATGAGCGCTCGAACCATGTTCGGGACCTTCGCCAGCTGGACGGCAGGTGTGCTATTTCTCAGCACCGACCCGAACACCTCAGAGATGACCACCTAGGCAACGTTGCAGATCTAGTCAAGCTCCCCCTCGAGAGCACATCACTCTTTGAGGGACTTGGCTAGCGCCTCCGCGCTCTGACCGATCGTCGCCTTGGCTGTCTCTAGCTCCCGCTCCAGAGAACCAAGTTTTTCGCCCAGTTCTGGAAAAAGGACGACAAGTTCAGAAGCAAAGGAAAGGAAAAACCATGGCATCAACCACAGGTGGAATAGGTACATACCAAGGTAGGTGTTCTCGAGGATGGAGAGTCCTTCCTCCTATCGGGTCACCTTCTCGAGCAGCCGAGCGTTCGACTCCTCCGTCCCAAGCACCCGCCCCCGGAGCACGAGCACTTCACGATCAGCCTCCGACCAGGCCTTTTGCTTCATCTCTAGAGCCTCCAAGGACTTCTGGAGTGCCGCCATGGTCTTTGCCTGGTGGACCTTTGCTGCATCGAGTCCTCGCTCGGCAGCAGTTGCCCGTTCCACCGCGAGCAGTTTTGCTGCCCGTGCTCCGGTCGCCTCGACCGCCTAGTCATGGGACTCACGGTGGATGGACTCCAGCTAGTGCTCAAGCTCATCGACCCACCATGATATCGTGGCTTCCCGCTCCATCCGATCGTGTTCCTCCCAAAGGAAATGGGACTTGCGAATCGATGTCGCCTCTAACTCCTGTAAAGCGAGAAGCAAGTACGCTGACACAACCAGCGGAAGACCAAGGAGTTGAGGACAAACACTAAAAACACAGAAGGCTTACCTCGGCGATGCACAATAGGTCGACTAAGACCGCCTGATGGATGAGCTCAACCTGCTCCAAGGCCTTCTTGAGCTTCACCTTGGTTTGGGCGAGATCAGACTCCATCGATAGTCCTCTCTCCTCCAGGAAGTGCCAGAGTGCCACCTCCTCCTCATCATGAAGGATGAACCGACCCTTCCTCGGGTCACCGGGGTAGGGCCACACTAGCTCGTGGGTCACCCCCAACCCACTGGAAGATCCAGCCGCCGCAACATCGTGCGACGACCGGACCACCGCCAGCTCCTGCGATGGAGGGATGGCCGGTGGCTCCACCCTAGCGCCTTCCTTGCTAGAGCAGGGGATCTCCACTATCTCAACTCCACGGCCCGCCTAGCCACGTCTCCTCCTAACCCCTCCAGCTCCGACCAGGAGGGCGAGCCGTGTGTTCCTCCACCGGGTGAGGCAGGGAGCCCGGTCTCCCTCCTCTCTTCTACCGAGGCTATTGGGGGAGGGATCACAAGGGTCACCTCCGACCCAACCTCCGCCATTGCCATGGGGATCACCACCATCACCATCACCACCGCCGCCATACTCGCGACCGGCCGGGAGGGCACAACCCCTAGAAGGGAAGGTCGCACCGCCTCCAGTCTGCTTTCCCCACTGCTCGTCATGACTCGCTGCAGGCTGGGCCTCCACTCCTCCCACATGGGAGGTAGGGCGATGCCCAGTCCCATCCGTCCCTGGCCACTGTCAAAAAAGTACAGGTCAGTCGCACTCAAAAAACTCAATAGTGAGATCAAAAAAAGATGCATACCTGGACAAAAGCGGTAGGGCCCTAAAGTCCTGACCCACTGGAGACAAGCCCACCGGACGAGGACCACTCACGGGTCATGACCCATGCCCCCTCACATCGACCGAGGGAGGAGCCGACCCGGGTGGTTCTCGATTGGCCCGTGAGTCACCGTGACCGCCGGCTCGTGGCGCACCCGCCGGGGCAACTAACGGGGCATCTCCCCATTGTGGGTCATGCGCACACACTGACCCTGAAGATGCGGGGGTGTGAGCACGCTCCTCTGACCGGCCGACGTGCCCTGCCATGCTCGGAGCAGCGGGGGGGGCGAATCCAACGACACCTCCGAAGGGCACGGCGACCGCGCCCGCTTCGCCTCTCGCTCGACTACGGTGTCAGAACTCGTGGCATGCTTCCTTGATGCGGGAACGTCGCTGTGCCTCTTCACATCCCGCCCACCACTAGCGGACGCAGCTGTAGGCTCACGACGCTCCACTGTGGTCACAACGATGCCCTGATCTCCTTCATCCTTGGAGGAGCTTGCATCGCCACCCATCTCCATGGGCTTCTCCGACTCGAGCTCTGCCTCCACGTTGCTCCGGTTTTCACCGGCCTGCACCCACCGGGCGATCTCCTTCTCCTTCTCGTGCCTCCTCTAGGCCTTCTCAGCTCTCTTCTTCTTTTTGGCAACCACTGCCTCTTTCAAAGCGTCTTGCCGAGCTACGCCCTCCGGCCCCCTCGGAAGATGCGGCCAGGATTTGTAACCAGAGAGTCCCTACGAAATGGACAAACTCAAAGTCAAAACAAAGGAGAGCAAGAGAAAAAAGGTCACAGAATAAGGAGAGGGGAGCGTACCAGAGTGGACAACTTCATGGTGTGGAGAGGTCTGGGCTTTCCTTTGAGGGACTCCTTATCCCCCAGACCTCATCCTTCGCCAGCTCCTCGGCGACGCGCGGTCAGGATCTGTTAGGCCGGAGTAGTTCCACATCGGCCACCTCCTCTCTGGCAACGGGGCCACTCGACGGTGGAAGAAGGTGTGGAACACCCGCAGCCCGTCGAGGCTGTGCTGCACCAGCTTCTGGAGCTCCGCCTTGATGACCTCTAGCATGTTTTGCCGACTGGAGGGCCTCCACGACCAGCTCTCCCGCCTCTCTGGCCTTCTTCCGGTGAACGGTGGGAACGGCGCCTCCGTTGGGTTCCTGATGTTGAACAACTCCCCATGCCACCCCCGATTGGAGTTGTAGGGGAGTATGTGGGGTTGGAGCCTGATGGCCTTGGCTTCTTCTACAAGGCGAAGCCCCCAACTGGCGTGGTCCTGGGTGGCTTCCCCTCCGACAGGGCTCGCCCGATGAAGATCCGCTGAAATAGATCCACGTGCGGCTCCATCTTGAAGAAGGCCTCACAGACGGTGATGAAATCGGCAATGTGCAGCACTCAAGTCAGACTGAGGTGCTGCAGCTCCAGGCCCCACTCGTTGAGAAACCCGCACAAGAACCACTCGACAATGAAAGGCGAGGAAGGAAACAACCTCGTCGGCCCGAGGTCATAGAATAGCTTCCCCTGGTGTAGGAGCTCTCCAGTGCGCCACCTCCTTCGATGGAAGCAGCCCCTTCTCAGGGAAGGTGGCCAGCACCGCCTCATCTACGTTGGATGGCCTCAAGTTCGACATCGCGCTTTGGACTCATGAACGGATCTGTGAGTTCTCCTCTCCCTCGCTTTACCCTCTCTATCTTAGAAACCGCCATGGCGCACAAATGCGCTTGGCAAGAAGGAATAAGGAGGAGAGGTGGTAGATGGAGAAAGGCGAAGGAATGGGACAAAAACCCTCTCCCTTCCCCAATTTAAATGCGATTAGGCATGCGATGGGATGCGTCCTGACTGATGGGATGCACCCTGCCCAACGAAACATCACCTGGTTAAAGCGGGACATGGCCTAGGTTGGGCCCACCACTACCACAACCCAGGCGTAGGAAACAAGGTGCAATCGCATGCAAATGACCCTCCGCCTTCCCAGGCAGGGTTTAGAAGGGCCCACCAATAGGATCTCCGTCGAGGAGAGACCAACGGGCTACCTGAGTCGATCAGATAGCTCAGGCGACTGTCGAGAGACAGGTAAGGGGCAGCGGGATGCCCCATGCGGGTTACGCCGACTCCGTCACGAACGACGGACACGGATCCCATTCGGACATATCCGATAAGAGCTCCTCAAACCCGTCACTCGAGTCATCAAGGTAACTTTACCAAACCTTCTTACTTTATTTTCTGATGCATGATCATTCATTCATCCTTTCTCATACACGCATTCACACATTCGTTCATACAATCATTCATTCATCACATACATCCAAAGCATCGCATATGCAATTAATGCATCACAACACTTCGTGTTGCATCACGAAGCGGTAGTTGCCTCATTCAACATGAGCAACGAACGACCGAGGTTCGAAGGCTGGCCAGCGGAGGGCTCGAGGCCGCCTCGTATCAAACAGAGCCACAGGAGAAAACACAGATGAGCCCCAGCGGCCCACGCCCGATATGCTCAGAAGCAGACAGGGTCATCTCGACCTTCTTGTTTGATCCTAACCTCGAGCCATGCCCACAGAATCCCCATCGAGGGGAGCCTAGCAGGCCACCTAAGTCGGTCTTCGGAATGACCCAGACATCTGCCGGGAGGCGGGTTAAGGAGTAGTGTAATGCCACATGAGGGCTATGCCAACCCCGTTACAAATGATGGACCCGGATTCCGCTCGAACGCGCCTATTAGTGAGCTCACCGACCGTGTCACTAGAGCCATCGAGGCAAGCGACGTTAGCTCAACCCCTCCGGTTGCGGAAATCGTGGATGGGGTAACGCATAGAACTAGACCAACCCCTATTGAACCCAATGGGGCTCAAGTCGCCCGCCGCCGACTCAGGAAATCAACCGACCGCGTAGATCGCAGGCGGGACAAACACGGGCGAACACCCAGAACGATAGAAACACAGGAGTCTGCGGCCCCATGAAAGAGTACCAAGATACTTAGCCTCCAACCGACTCACCAGTCGGACGCAGGCTCGGGGGCTACACCCATCGGGTGCACTCGCGCGCACCCATTGGCAAGTCAAAAAATCCCCCAGACTATTCAACCCAAATCGTCCGGGGGCTACACCCACCGGGTGCGCTTGCGCGCACTCCGCTGGCAAGTCGAAAAATCCCCCAGACAATTCTACCCAAATCACCCGGGGGCTCGAGGGCTACACCCAGCGGGTGCGCTCGCGTGCACTCGCTGGCAAAACGAAAAATCCCCAAGATGATTCTACCTGAATCGCCCGGGGGCTCGGGGGCTCCTATTGGGTTCATAAACCCAGGATCCCTAATAGGCCCGCTTTCCAGCAAAAGCTTGCCCTAGTAGACGGCATTACGAATGATGCGCAACACCTAGGCTGGCTCAGATACCTAACGACAGGTCAGAAGAGTGATCCAGTCTCCAACCAGAAGGCCTGGCCAAGGAGGGGACGACGCTCGCTTCGACTCTGACCCGCCTCTCCGACCGGAAGGCCTGGCCAAGGAGGGGACGACGCTCGCTTCGACTCCAACCCACCTCTCCGACCGGAAGGCCTGGCCAAGGAGGGGACGACGCTTGCTTCCGACTCTGACCTACTTCTCGATCGAGAATACACCGAACCTCTGCTTATGGCTCTTCTCTGACTGCACGGTCGGAGCCAACTGGGAACGACTAGCCGGGGACGCCCGCTCGGTGAGGACCCAAGAAATCAGGCGGAGCAGATAAGGAAATGTGCTCAAGTCAACCATAATACCGAGGACCGTACCCTACACACCTGTAGGACAGTACTATCAGGCCATGCCAAAGGGTACTTTGCAGCCTTCCAGACATGTCAAAACACAAACAGTGTTGTAGGCGCCGACATTTGTCCTACAGTATGATAGACGCCGACATTTGCCATACCAGAAGAACACGATGGAGCCTGCCACATGCATCTGGGCATCAATAGTACTATGGGCATCGACAAACTATCTTGTACCCGACGGCGTGGGCAACAAGACTAGGGCACTCTCTCTCTCTCCTGAACTTGTAAGGCCGTCCCCTTCATCTATAAAAGGAGATGCACTCTCTCCCAACAACGACGGTCATTCCGACTCTCTCTCGGCTAGCTTTAGACATTCTGAGCACTCAAACAGCTCCATGGCTCTAGAACTCTAAAGCTACACAGAGCATACGTTCCAATACTAAACACACGTAGGAGCTCCCATCACTCTTAGCCCTTCGGTCCAGAGTCCGACTGGACCTCTAACACCCCATCTTATTTCCACTCGTTTATAACCCCACAACAAACTTCGAGCACCTGGGCTTAGGAATAAAGTCACCGACTGACTGAAATTGGACATAGGGCACGTTGCCTGAACCAGTATAAACCCTATGTCATTGAGTGCTAGGCCACATCCGATCACAACGTAAAGAAAAACTACAAATATTTACGTGTTGGTCACTTTTCGCACCGACAATATTATTCATCTTCCGTTTTCTTATTACAGGAAATTATAGTACTCATCAATTATATTACTCATGGACCAATTGAGATGAGTGCTCCTTGAGAGCTTGGTATGAGAAGGTTTTGCTGCTCATCCTAGGTCATTAAGATGTATGACTTCTTGATTGGCTCTATGAATCTTATTTTATCTTATACTCTTATAAAGCAAAACCCCACTACCTATTTATTTGAGATTTCGTGAGGCCACGTCATCACCAAAGCCCCACCAAGTCACTAAGTACAAATACTAAATTACATTCGAGACCCATCAGAAGTAACTTCAAACACTAAATTGCATTTGCTGCCAACCCACCAAGCCATCAAGAGGCACCGTATTGTTCTCCACTTGGTTCCTTTAATGCACCAAGCTACCAATTCAACTATGCGTCGAAGCCATTACAAATTTTCACCCTGCATCGTCTCCATGATGACTCCGTCAAGCATCAAACTCTCATGTCCTTCCAACTCATCTATTCGACTTCCATAATGAAGCTAGCAGCTAACCAAATTCATCCGTATTTTCTCTTGGATACCCGCAGCAACGCGCGTGGAATTCTTCTAGTTTCTTCATTTACATGGCAAAGTGAGGCTTCAACTTCTTCTATTCTCTATTTCAGTGATTTCTCTCTAGCCTTGGCTCTGAACTCTTCAAGTTCTTTTCGCTTGGCTTGAAGCTGGTCTTGTAGTTCTTTCAGGACTAAGAAACCGATTCTTTCATGAAAGAAGACAAACTTGTAACAATACTTGACGGAGTATATAAGGAGAGCAGGGGTCCCTAGAGCAAGACATCTAGATATCTCATACAGCCTCAACAAGCATCATTCTCATATATCTCATATACAAGAAACAAGCAATATAACCCAAAAACAAAGGATGTAGGAAATTTCTCAGACCTGTCTAAACTTTGCCCATAAGCAAGCATTTAGATCTGCTACTCGCACAACATCCCATAATCATTGTTGTTGATGAATATAGAGACACCATTTTTCATAAAAAAAAATAGTAAGAAAAATGAAAGGGACCTCTTGGCTTCACATTCTACCTAATTGAAAATATGGGTTCCAAAACTTGCCACGCAACACACACACACACACACACACTAATCAGTGGATTCCAATAATTCGTTTGGATCCTTATTACAATCCCTTCTGGAGTTTTGGTACATATACCTGCTTAATTGTTTGATGGGCCTATTTATTGTACATATATTCATTGTAATGAACACATATAGATCTGAATATCTGATTGCTCCTTATAGTATATATTATCCATTTGTCAACATTTTCTTATTACAATACTATAATTTATGTTATTCTTTTATTATGTACATATATGGAGGCAAAAAAAGGTCCAGCTACAAAATGATGAAGCTAGACTTGGACTAAGTATAACAGAGTGGACTTCCAATCCATGATGTACCTCCTACTATTAATTAGCACGCGCATGTACTTCTGCCCAAAAGGAAAATGAACATATTTCCTTTTGAATCTGTACTGTCTCCTTGCGTGCGCACACTGATTTTTTGCATGTACTATACACTGATTACTAGGAAGTTATTAGCACGTGGTCACCATGATGTGGCACACTGATTTGCTTCCATATTTATAATCTCTGGTGATTATATGCGTGTGAGGATGTGAACTAAACCAATTGACCATCTTTTTTGCTTTCGTTGATTTTACGTGTGTTATGACTATCGATTATGCTCGAAAGTACTTGCTGGTTGTACGGGACAATGGTAGACTGTTTGTATGCATGGAGAAGTGATTTCTCACAGTTGAAAATTGTGCATGACGACGGAAGCAAACATGTATCTAACACTACTACAGAACTAACCTTCACTGCTAGCTCATCACTGCTGTTTGCTTAAAAATCTGCAGTAATAACTCTTCACTGCCATGTCACAACTTGAAAATTTAAATATTATTGGGGTTCCTAATGACCCGACGGTGAAGGTTTTTATCACTATCGGCTCAAACCATAGACTGTAAGTGATATTTCACTGTCGGTTGAAACCACGAGCCAGCAGTGATACTGAGTACATCACTGCCGGTATGGGTGTTCGCCATGATGTGGCACACCCCCATCCGGGCTCCTGCCTCCACATCTCTTGGCAATTTCTTGATGACTCCGTCACCTGCGCGACGGCATTGTATATCGCTAATCTTCTATATATGACAGTCAAGCACGTCTGTTCAGTTATAATTACTCATCTGTTTCAACATATAGGCCACCGGCCTCTCCCTGTTTTATTTTTGGCATTGTACTAATTGCAATTTTAGACTCTGCAGCAGCGTGATGATAAAACAAAGAAATCTTTTTGGTTAGCGAGCAGAAAACTAGAGACCACTTATCGCTTCCCATGGATGGAACTTTAATAATTTTGATTTGAATTTCTTGTTTCTTGACTTATACAAAATATCCTTGAAAATATGTAATAATATAAACGTTATGTGCGAAAACTCAGAAACAGAAAGTCTCTTCCATTTTCTAAAAAAATGTATATGATCTCGATTTGGCATTTGCATATCAGTGGACAAATAAAGCGATAAATATTTTGGTCAACGGTCGTTGTACGTTGACCAGCATGTGTTTGTAATTGATCGAGCTGAGCTAGTCTCCATGACATCATCTGTCCTTGAGTACTCACGGTCAAAGCAAACGCAACTTGTTATTGGACTACTGTATGGGCAGGCAGCTCACACGCGACGCTTGAGATGCAGTAATGCTTTTTCAAGCTTGAGGGACATCCATATCCATGCATACGGATGTCTGGTGTTTGAGCGTGTCGTGAAAAGTCTTGGATTCAAGGAAGAAGGATGGAAATTATGCTGGCGTGTAGGGGGAAGTCCACAATGATGGGTAAGTCGGCCAGTGATGGCTCGTGTAGTACACACTCTACAGCAGATTTTGTTATTGTTGACTGTAAACTAAGTCTAACCATGGACACCTGATCAAGTACATGCATACTAGTATGCAAGTAGCTAGTGTGTGCGTACGACCAAGTTGACGTGGATTTAGTGAATTATGCTTTACCACATATATATACAAAGATACTACATCGCTAAGAAAATCAGCACAGCAGTATTAGTTGTCTGGTCCAATTGTCGACGACTATCATAAATACATGGTATATATGTGGACAATTACAGAGTTCAGAGGGTCAAACAATAAAATATGCAGGTTTTATGGAGTGTAGGAGTGACCATTTTGACCGTCAATTTATTTTTGATGGTAACAAGAGGGCATACAACTCATGTACACCATGGCGGAGGCCTAGTCCAACTCGAGTTGAAGGCCATCTTGAATTCCAAGAGCAATCTGGGGTAAAATCAACGCCTAGAGCGCATACAGACTCCGTTTTTGACGTTCCACGTATGGATGGAAAGATAATTTCAAAAGCTAACCAATGGATTTTGTTTCACATCAAAATTCATTCTGAGTCAACAGGAATTGTCGAAACAAGTCAGCATCCAGAATCTGTCAGGGTACTGTAACACCGTCTTTTGGTCCATTGGGCCATGTATCGTCTTAGAGCCCATTAGGGGGCGTCTCCATAGGTGATCACGCCCAAGACGATAATTAGCCGTCATCTCTCTCGTTATGGTTTGGGTTTTGTTGCGTTCTTGTTTTCCTCGTGAAACAGACATGGTTCGCTACACTTTGTATCGCCATGATGAACTGTTGTGAACCAGGGCCCCTTTTCTTGATCTTGTTCGCTTGTGTTGACTAGTCCTTTCAAATCAATACTTGAACCTCTTATCAGTTTACTAAACTCCATATATAGTTGCAATTTAAGATTGCTTTCATCCCGTTCTTGCTTGTGTTCTCGATTCACTTGCAGGAAAGCTATCAATAGTGTTGTACATGGTTGATAACCAATGGAGCAGCGGTGTAACGGTTTGGGGGTCCAAATCAGACTTGGTTCAAATCCTAGATCATGAACGTCGAGTTCTCCACCAATTGAAGTTATCAAACCTATTAGAAGATCGAGCCACATCTACATCACTTCGCCTGCACGGTACTCATCGTCGGGAGAGTGGATGTTGTGGTCTGCTCTTGTGGACCCTTTGTCGGCATGGGAGGGCATGGTGCAGTTTGCTCCTGTGGATCGTTTGGCGGTGGGAGAGTGCATGGTGGTGCCGCACTTTCCTCTTGTGGATTACTCATCAACGGAGGACTACGTGGCTCATTGTCGTTGTGACCCATGGGAGACGGCGAGGACTGTGGCGTCCTATCCAAGATGATATTGCCTCATTCAAAAGTATGAAGGAAGTTGTTCTTGGCATCTCCCAAGTCCTGGATCCCATCTAGAGTGGGCAGGTCGAGCTCATCCTCGAGATCATCTGGGTGGAGTTCTTGCACCAACACCCTAGCATAGTCGGCTGGGATTGGATTGCTGGCGAGGACTGTGGGATCGGATTGCATCAACACATCTCTCCTTCTCAGTAAATTATGACAGTTTTTGCATTTATCTACAACTGTCCACTAGACTACTGTAAAAAGAATATTGAGATATGTTAAGCATACATTGAGCTATGGATTAAACATAAAAAAGTTAGTCTACTTTCTCATATGAAGATTGGGCTAGGAATGAGATGGCAGAAGATCCACAAATGGTTTCGTTGTATTAGTGGGTTCGAACTTGGTCTCCTGGAGTGCTAGAAAATAAGCTATAGTATCTAGGTCAAGCACTAAAATGGAATATAAGGCGATAACATCTGCTGCAATAGAGGTAATTTGGATACAAACTTCATTGAAAGAAACTAGTAAACAGTGACCAACTAGGGCATGTTTGTGGTGTGATAATATTGGTGCTACATATCTTCCAGGCAATCCAGTGTCTCATGCTAGAACAAAACACATTGAAGTTTACTATCATTTTGTTAGACAGAAAGTAGCATAGGACATCTAGATGTTTGAATTATATCAACACATGATCAAGCTGCAGATGGTTTCACAAAAACTCTAATTGTATATACAAACTAAAAGAGTTTCATTGAAGTCTTAACTTAGGTAAATTATGATTGAGGAGGGGGGGGTAGCATGACAATATAATTCATGTATACAAATGTAACTCTAGTGACACTAGTGATTGATTTATGCCTTGTAGAGTAGATTGTTTGCTTGCTTGTACAAGATAAAAGTAACTCTAGTGACACCAGTAATTGATTGATGCCTTGTAGAGTAGATTATTTGCTTCCTTTTACAAGATAATAGGTATCCCAGTATAGCTCTTTAATTAGGCAACTATCAATCATTGTGATCACTCATGTACTTGGCACGCTGGTAGTTGTTGTCGGCCCTATAAACAAAGGTGCGATCGTGCATAAGGGTTCAACGCGCAAACTCTGATTTATCACTAAGGAAATTTATGAATCTAACGGTAACAAGATGTCCTAGCAATGATGAGGGACACAAAGCAGAAGGGTGAGGCAGCGGTGCTACCGATTGTTGAGTGGACGAGGATGGTGATTAGGCAGGACAGGTGCAGGGGCATCATATAGTAATAGCCTAGTCAAATTGGGTTCGAGTGGGAGTGGTCGTTGGCGATGGCTACTAAATATATATTCTAAGGGGCAGCCAAGGACCCTATTCAAGTCCCTAAGGAGTCCCGGCACGTTACAAGGCCCAGCGTCCCAAAAGAAGGCGATATAGCTAGCATCCTAACAGATTCTGAACATCAACTTGTTTCGATGATTCCTGTTGATTCTAAAGGAATTTTAATGTGGGACTAGAGCCATTGGTTAGCTTATGAAATTATCATTCCATCTATAGGTACAATGTCAAAAACGGAGTCAGTATACGACCTGGGCATCCGTTTTAGTGTGGGTTGCTCCTGTAGTTCGAGATGCACTCGAACTTGATATGGACTGGCCATCCAACTTGACTTGGATGCCCACACGCTGGTCTTCTAAGGTGGTGATCAAGGAGGAGGACATCCTTTGGCATCCTTGAGACCTTGTCCACATGGTCGGGGCGTGCTCCAACTTGGGCCAGCGTACTCTCAAGTGTCAATAACAAGCCCACACGATGTCACAGTACCCAGCAGAAACAACAATAGCTTGTCATGATGATTTGAAGACCTTGCCGACATGATATTGATGAGGGACTAATCCATTTGAAAGCTTATCAAATAGGTTTTTCATCAACTACTCAATGACCTCAATCACAGTCCAGATGGATGAGTTATGCCCTTTCCAATGAAGCTCGGCGAACCGATGTTGGGCTTTGATGTGCTTGCACTCAAAGATCGGTCTTGTGCATGTTGTATCCATGTCCTATCTATTGTAGAGGCCATAGAAAGCGTCTTTCCCAAGTTCATATCATCATCCTCATGATTGTTCCTAAGTATATTGAAAGTACATAGCGCCATAAGGTAACATCAAATTCTTACTTATATTGTTATGCAAATATAGAAATGAGCTCACCTTGTATTTGATGGTCATATCTTTAGATGTCATATGTCTTCATCATCCTCCCCTTCTTGATAGCAAACTATCCATGGTTTGACCTTAGTTGGAGGACATGTTGTAGGCAGTAGCCAATAATTCTCCCCTTCTTGTGACATACCTTTGTTTCTTAAAAAAATCTAGGGAAACTTGCCATGACAAGATTAAAGCTATTGCAGCCTTATAGTTGATCATATTTTTGTACAATAAAAAGATATTTCAGATTTGAACAAATGTCGACACGATGCACCATATACTCTCCTTTACAATTATATTTGCCAATAAAGTGATATGCACATCTAAATAACCATGGCAATTCAGCACATACAACTTTTTCCTTCAAACTACTTAGAGCACACAGAGTGTCAAATTCGATATAACCATGGGAAGAAAATTTTCCTTCAGTAACAATGGGAAGAAAATTTGTACTTTCAGCACAAGTATGTGTGGCTCCAAAACAAAAGAATCAATGTCATTCACAAGTTGTGACACAGGATTAATCATAGCACTATCACACAACTCTTCTTTATCACAACAATCAGCAGGAAAATCTATTTGTGACCAAGGTTAATCAAGAGAAGGTTCTAATATAGCATTATTAGCATCAATGGTGGGCAAATTCAGCATATCAAGAGAGCTCTTACCTGAAACAATGACACGTTCTTTTTCTTTTGCACTGTCATCGTTATTGTGTACATGCTGCAAGATATTAGGTCCAATAGTAGGCAAAGCAATCAGTTTATTTTGTAACCACGCCTCGTTACTTGTCTGACCAGCGGTGAAAAAGACAACCCCGTTCTTTTCGAGGAAATATACAAGGTTGAGAGATATTTGATGTGGAATCCTCAATTTCAGATTTAACTAATTAATAAAAAAAATCATGTGCCAGTACAAGGCACTTTGCATCTGATATATGTCCACTAGACAACTTATGTAAATAAATAATGGTTACATCTTGCATGATCAATGAATCGAGAATCACAGCTATCATGGGTCATCGTCGTCCATGGCGAGCGAGGACAAGTATGACGTCCTGTCCATCTCGTACCCATGCAAGTTCTCCCAAGATGGACCTCCATGGTGATTCGCCACCTTCTCCACCTCTTGCTTGTCGAGGCTCATCGCGTACACGTCACCTGTCTGGTCATTGTCCCACCCAGCAGTGAAGAAGACCATCCCGCTCTTTTCACACATCCACTGCAGCTGGATCCACGTCGTCTCGGCCGGCAGGAACCGACCACCACCTCGATTACCTGCCGGGGCTCGGGCTGATCCCATAGGCATGTGCCGTTGGTGGCACTCCGGCCGGTGACCACGACAATGGCGACGCTCCGTTTGACCATCGCCGGGCTGGGGTAGGATGTCATTTCAACAACCTGGACGACGCGCAGCCTCCCCTCCGGCGACACGCCCAACAGCGTGTTGCCGGCGGGGTCATTTCCGGTGACTGGCGGCATGTCCACGTGTTGTGCCTGCAGCGTGTCGAGGCGCAGCCCGAACACCATGGTCTTTGCATGCCAGTACACCACCTTGTGGACCACGACGCTCTTGCCCGCCGCCATTGCTGCCATCTGCTTTTTGCCCAGACGTCTGGCATCAGTCACCTTTTCCTCGGGGCCCCACCGGCCGCTGTCGGACACGTAGGTCCGGCATGCAGTAAAGCCGCGCCGGCAGTACACGAGCAGCACGTTGTAAGAGGACGGTGCTCTTGGCGAGTCCCTGCCGTGACTCCGATCCAGCGGCGGAGCCACAATTTCACAGCTGGATATTTCACGTACATAAAACTCCCAATATAAATATGCAATAGTTATAAACAAGTACAAATTCTAAACATAATGACAAAGTGCCACTGTCTCAAAAAATTAGTAAGAAACATTAGAAAACAGCGAGGCTACTACAATGTAAATGATCCCCTTTTTGAAATAGAGTAATGATATCTCATCATCTTTCACTTGACTGAAGAATTCTCTCTCAATAAATATGACCAAACAATAGTTCAATTATTCGTTACCATTTTATTCCAATCCAAAAAAATAGAAAACAAAATTTTCAATCCTTACTCTGAAGAATGGATCTGACTGTGCTCTCGGCGAGTCCCTGCTGTGACTCCGATAGTCCGATCGTCGTTGTCGTTGTCATCGTCGGCGGTGACGATGGTAGAAGCATACGGTCGCACGATTTCCTTGCCGCTGAGGGACGGGAGGACAGTAACTTCCCCGGTCATTGGGTTGCACACGCATAGCTTCAGTGCCCGCTCGCGCTTCCCACGCTGGAGCTCGACGACGACGAGGCCGTTCCGGGAGGCAACGAGTCTAGATGAATCGAACAGGCCGTCGTCCAGGCCTTCCACGAGTGCGTTCAGCGAGGGCTGCCGAAGGGCGAGTCGGCGCGAGGCGGACGCGGTGGCGGCAAAGCGTGGCACGGCGCCTCGGCGGTGCAAGTAGAAAAAACCAAGGGCGAGGCTGCGGACGTAGGGCCGGCAGCGCCTACTGCGGCAGATGAAGGAGGCCTCGCCGGAGACCAGGCGGCACCACCGCTTGCATGTGGCCGCGCAACGGACCAGATCGGAGAAATCCGGCAAGCCGGCGAAGATGCCGACGAGGATCTCATCCGTGAGCGGCGTGCCGTCCTCGTCGCCTTGCGCGATCGTGTCGACCGGCGCCCGCGCCCGCTTGGAGGGCCTGTTTCGACGGACGGCCAGCCAGCCCCTGGTGCTACTGCTACGCTCCGCAGCTGCCACGGAATAGTAGGGCCGGGAAGAGAGGCGGGCTTGGCGCGGCGGCGGCATCGCGTTCGCTGCATGCAGGTGCAGCCAGATCGTTTATTGGTTCAATGGCCGCCTTTGAAAGCTTAAGGATTAAGGAGAAGAAAGATGCATGTTGATACGGACTTTGGCAGCCCAATTAAGACTATCCAATGTCAGTTTCCCGTTCTCATCTATGGAGAGACATATATTTTCATCACGGTACACGTGGGGTGGTCCGTCTTTCCACTACATGACTGACCCACTTTAGGCCAAATCAACTACGCTGATCCCTAGGAGAGTGTCATCTGCACCTCCATTATCAGGATCAATAAGAAGAGTTACATTCTACAAACCAATCATCAAGACTTCACATAACTTGATCACCACACGATTGGAAATAATTAACAAGTTACATCATTGCTTTTGAATACAAGTGGAAAATTGAAATAGTATCTAGGTGATTCATTGATAAAACCCCACGTTCTAAGTTTACTCTCGTTCTCTTTATTATTGACATCAGAGTAACGGCAGCCCTCTGGGGACGCTCGTCCTGCAGTCTACTACACCTCGACTTCACTTGAGCTTGGCTCAAATGGTCATCAAGTCTGATATACATGCAAAACAACTTATCGACAGCGTCATGAGTACATTTCGTACTGAGAGGCTTTATTCCAACATACATACTTGGTGGATGCAAAAGGATTAATAGGCATTTGTTGTTTGCTTGCATAAAAGCATGGCATTCGTTAAGAAATGAGATGCTCATGAATCAACTTAGCAAATATATTTACATGTATCAATTGAGAACAACAATGAAGTGATGAACTTTATAATTCATCTCATATCTAAGTTCATTCATTCTCACCACAATGAGTCTAGAAGAGAGAATAACCAAACAATTACGTCTAAAGACTTAAGGCATTCAAAAAGATAGATGTACAACTATACCCACATGGACACCAAGGGCGAGCTTCCATACCCCACTACTACACAAAATCTTTTACACAACATTTACCAGATGGGCTCCGAGACGGTTGGCCTAGTTGGCCGCCTCGGTTATTCGAGGCAGGGCAGCCAGGCCAGCAACCGCCTCGGTTAATCCTTAACCAAGGAGGGCACTGTAGCTAAACCACCTCGGTTAATGCTTATTAACCGCGGCGGTCGCCCTAACATAACCGCCTCGGTTAATGGATTAACCGAGGCGGTTGCTCTAAGCCAACCGCCTCTGTTAATCAGTATTAGCTGAGGCGGTTTCCCTATAGTGCCCGCCTCGGTTAAGTCTGGGCTATAAATACAGTCGCACCCACCCTTCTTCCCCATGGCTCCTCCTCTATTTTTTTCGGGTTTTGACCTCAAAACCCTAAAAAGTGACCATTTATAGGGGGAGAGGTTTTGCCCTTGGATTTGTTGAAGGGGGGCACCGCAAGAGGTTGATTCTCGCTCTCAAACCCTCAATCTTCTCTCTTTTTCCATGATTAGGGTGCTTTTTCTTAAGATCTAAATCTAGATCTATATGGAGGAGAGAGAAATCAGATCTAGAGCTATTCGGCTACCTTTTTTCTATACTGCTCCGCTTATATGCGCCATTTTTGTTGTTTGTGTGTGCAAGGTGTTCGCGGTCATGAACAGGGAATGGATGTACAAGACATCGAGGCTGGATCAAGCTTACCTGGATCATGTGACAAAATCTATTGCCGCTGCGAAAAGGCATCATCTGAGTCTAAAGCGGGAACACACCATCTGTCCGTGTAAGAGCTACAAGAACCTTCTTACCCACAGAGATGACACGGTGAAATCTCACTTGGTCCGGTATGGTTTCGTCAAGGATAACACCGTATGGAAGTTTCACGGGGAAGCAGAGGATCCGAGTGCCGGTGCATCTAGACCAAACTCATCGACAACGGCAACAATAGTGGTGAATGCAGAACATTAAACCTCATCAGCTTTGGCTGGCGGGCACAGCAATGCTGCTACTGGTGACAATGCAGATCGTGATTACATCATGATGGATGATTTGCTCCAAGACATGGCTGACGACAACGACTGTGGGGGCGGCGATGATGGGGATGGCGGTGAGCCTATGAGGGACCTGAGACCACAGAGCTTTTTGAGTCAATCGCTAACCGTCTTGACCACGACGATGTTCTATTTGGGAGCCCGAGGTGGCTGGAGAATTTCAGAGAGATGAAGCAGGTGGCAATTGATCCCCTCTATAAGGACTGTCCGAAACACTGGACAGCACTGCGTTTTAACCTCCAGATGCTGATGCTAAAGGCTCGCCATGGCTGGTCCGACACTAGCTTCAATGACCTGTTACGTATCCTTGCTGACACATACCCAAAGGGTAACAAGGTGCCCGCCAATACCTACCGAGCGAAGAAGCTGATCTAGACAATGGCGATGAAGCTTAAAAAGTTCCACACCTTCCCTAACCACTGTATCCTATATCGGGGCAAGTATGAGAACTTGCAGAGCTGTTCGCACTATGGCGCGAGTCGGTACAAGAGGAATGTTGGTTGTCACGCGGATGCGGACGATGAGAGAGGGCCAAAGAAGAAGAAGAAGACGGCCAAGAAGAGTACCACGAAGAAGCAGATCCCATCTCCTGAGGATGAGGATGAAGTGGGTTACACGCAGAGAAAAAGTTCGGCCCTGTTGATGTGGTACCTGCCCATGATCGATCGCCTACGTGCTATATTCGGGAACCCTGAGGATGCCAAGCTGATGTCCTGGCATGCATCTAATGAGCGCACGAAGGACGATGGCAAGCTGCGGCACCCTTTCGATGGCAAGCAATGGAAGCGTTTCAATGCCAAGTTCTCGGAGTTTGGTAAAGAGGCGAGGAACGTCAGGTTCATGCTGAGTACCGATGGGATGAATCCGTTCGGTGACCTCAGCAGCTCGCACAACACTTGACTGGTCATCCTCACCATCTACAACCTACCTCCCTGGCTATGTGAAAAGCACAGGTATCTTTTACTAACCATGATTATTTCTGGACCTAGGCAGCCAAGCAATGATATAGATGTGTTCCTGGAGCTGCTCATGGAGGACATGAAGATACTATGGGAAGATGTGGTCAAGATGATGGATGCATTCCTAAAGGAGTTCACTCTAAAAGTCATCATCTTTGTCACCATCACTGATTATCCTAGTCTTTTTTCACTGTCAGGGCAGATCAAAGGTAAGTCAGGTTGCGTAGTTTGCATTGTGGTACCTGCTACACTTACCTTAGTGCATCCAAGAAGATGGTGTACATGAGGCATAGGTGATTCCTCATCAAAAAGCACTAGTACCGAGCAGCTACGATGAATAAGTACTTCGACAACCAAGACAAGCCTGAAACTGGCGAGTCAAAAAGGATGAGGTACGGGCAAAAGGTGTTTGACATGGTGAAGGGCATAGATGTTGAGTTCGAGAAGAAGAAGAAAGAGGAAGATGGGACCACGACAAGGAAGAAGAGGAAGTGAGATAGGATGGAGGAACCACCTGTCGCCCCCATTCCTTTCAAGAAGCAGTCGTGTTTCATCAAGTACCTGTCGTACTGGAAGGAGCTAGATATGCCCCATGCCATCGACTGCATGGACCTCGAGAAGAATGTCTTCAAAAGCACCATTGGCATACTGCTAGACATCAAGACTAAGATGAAGGATGGTCTGAAATCATGGATGGATCTTGTCAACTAGGACATCAAGACCGAAATTCACCCGACACCAGCGACGTAGAATGGGAAAGTCGACCTTCCGGGCGCCAGCTACAACCTGACGAGAGATGAGAAGTGGGCCATGTGCTAGTGGCTTAGGGGTGTCAAGGTGCCAACCGGTTTCTCTTCCAACAACAAGAGCCTGGTCTCGATGAAGGACCTCACACTAACCAGCTTCAACACACAAGACTGCCACATCATGCTCACAGTGTTCTTTCCAATTGTGATCAGGGCTATCAGTCCAAAGTACGTGAAGATGGTCATCACACGCATGTCCTACTTCTTCAACTACATCACATAGAAGGTCATCAATGAAGCTGAGCTACCTGGCCTGAAATAGTTCATCACAGAGACTCTTTGCTAGCTCGAGATGTGCTTCCCACCATCTTTCTTCGATATTATGCCACAACTAATGATGCACATGGTTAATCAGATACAGGAACTGGGCCCTGTGAACCTGCACCAGATGTGGACGTATGAGCGGTGGCCTATCAAATAGACGACGAGCACCCATACTCAACTACGTTTAAAAGGTATGCTACTAGCAAGCATAGTAAATCTATAATTCATTTAGAGATGCTAGCTGCATTTTTCACTCCCTAATATCTCAAGCCCTGGTGTTGCAGGCCGATAACACCACCATTGTTTTAGCCCTGGTCGGATGATTGCCTCAAAAACTACATGCATGGGAAGTTCATGTTGACCTTGGGCGACCTCCTTGAAGAGAAGTGAGAGGTAAGAAGGTTCCATCTGTGGTACATGGAAGCAGCAAAAGTGGGCCTAGAAAACTTTGTCATCAAGATTCCAGCGGAGTAATTCCACACGCCCATGGATGGTCAAGTCATCGTAGATTTCCACGACATGTATAGACTATTGCGGTGAAAGGACCTCTGACGTCGTCCAAGTCCCCTTATTTGCCCTGTAGGTTCATTACGACTTTGACACCACTGCATCATTGTAGGCACGTTACGAACAAACTAATAATGCCATGATGACTCTTCCTTGCAGGATGCAGGCCTATGTAAGCATGGAATTGGGCAAGAATATTGTCTACCTCTCTCCGATGCTTATTACAGAGAGAACCATCGTGGGTTACGATATATCAGACACTCATGAAAAGCTGGTGAACTTGAACCCGGAGTAGAGAAAGAAATATAGGGAAGATCTGGTAATCGAATATAAGTATCAGGCGGGAATGTACATCTATGGAGCCATGATGGAGCCATGAAGAAGGTCTAGGGAAATGGGTGCGTCATGGACGCCCACCAGGTCGGGTAAGTCCAAAAGATACTTGGAACAAATATATAGGTACTAGGATCATGACTTCTCATATTTGAACATTTCCAATCTGTATTGTGTGAATGGTGCAGCCAGGGCATCATGGGCCACTAGATTGCATTTATAATCTATCCTTAGGATGGAAGGGCCTGTATATTTGACTCTTTGCAGGAAACAAACAAAGCAGGGTACAAGTACTTTGAAAGCATGTTGAGATAGTAAGTGACAGAAATTATTCATTTACAGTTAACATACGTGTTGAAATTGTCATTGACACTACTGGTTTTTTGTACAGCGTTTATAAGAAGTACATGCAAGATCCCGAATCCTATGACCGAAGATCTGAGGAGAAAAAATCAAGATTGGCACGAAACTAAAAATCAGGCATGAGTTCCGGTAAGTATATCAAAAGTCGTTTGTGCTATTATATCGAGCATGCTCTCTACTACTACTGCTGATATACTACTTTACAACAACTACTACTACTATTGCTGCTGCTACTACTACTCCTACCACTACTCCTACTACTACTACTACTCCTTCTACTGCTCCTACTCCTACTACTACTACTACTACTCCTCTACTCTACTCCTATACTACTACTATACTATATTGTCCTCCTACTACTGCTCTCTATATATGCTCTAATGATTGTGTATTATATATCGTGTAGTGCACCAAACAACCTTATGGCTCAGTATTATGTGGATTCTACGTTTGCGAGTACCTGAGGACGTGCAGCAGATTCAGCAGCAGCTGTCCGCAGCTCAAGAAAGCACAAGGATGGTGGAGAAGGGAGAAGGTCGACCAAAACTTCAGACAAACAGTAGCAAACATATGTAAGTTTGTCACAGAGAGTGCGCATGAACGGAATACGTTCTTCAACAAGGAAGGTGACTTAGCGCAGGATCCGAAGTTCGAGAGGATCAGAAACTAGAGCACCCAGTTATGAATCTCGGATTACATTTTACTAAACCTATTTCCCAAGAAAGGTTGATATGTATGACTGTCCTTAGTTGCTCATGTGTGAATGATGTGTGTTTGTGAAACAATCATGGAGATATCTCTAATGTAATAACTTAATGTTCGTTCGTCGAACGAGAATGAATGTAATATATGTTTGTCATCTATTTTCTGCTTTATCTATGTTTTCATTAGCGAATTCTAATTCTAATTCTAATTCTAATTTGAAAAAGCATTTTTTAAAATCTAGAAATTATTAACCTAGGCGGGCAATTAATAACAGCCACCTCTGTTAAAAAGTTTAACGGAGGCGGGTGCCTTTTGCCAACCACCTCGGTTATAACATTAACCAAGGTGGGCTCTTTAGCGCAACCGCCTTAATTAATATGTATTAACCGAGGCGGTTGGCCAACCGCCTCGGTTAAGGCCAAGATTAACCATGACCTTTGCACCGAGGTGGTTGGCTTGCCCGCCTCGGTTAAGCCAAAATGCCCGCCATGGTTAAGATTCCTGTAGTAGTGCCCATGCCCAGATAAGGGTTGACTCGAGGTTCTGACCTTTTCTCAATGTGGCTTTCGAATCCACAAACAGTTTGAATGGGCCAAGGTAATGACATCTCATCTACCTCGTGTCACCCCTCACGCCGAATCCGCGAATAAGCAAGTCACCACTAAGTACTCAGTTTAACGCTCCCATATGTGACATATGGTCTGTACAGGTGGTTACTCAAACTTACTATCCCATGAACGGTCTTTAGCTACTCCACGAGCTACGTCACTTAAGATCCAACATTCACAATGACCTTACCCCTCGCTTGAGTAGAGATTAGCAATTGATCGTCACTTAATAAATTCAAGTTAAGGGTTGGTCCTTAGTCAGACTTAACAAGTTTCATCAGGTTGAACCCTTGCAATTGTATGTTTTTATGTGATTATTTAATCCTGGTGACGTTTCTACACATGCGATAGTGGGTTCCCGCTCACACTTGACTTCTATCGATACTAGCCAAACTAAACATATTAAGAGCCCAAAACCCAATGACTAAATAAGGGGCTCTGATTAGCTTAAGTGAGTTGGTCTAACTTAGTGAGACACTTTGATGGATGATGGAGGATCATTGGAAGATAGATTAGTGACGCATTGATGTTCATCTAGGTATCTGATAGGGTGGTCAAGTCCTAGGGTTAAGTGTTAACCTGAATAAAAGTTCATGAATTATAGCCAGACGGTCCGCGGTTCACCCGGACGATCTGCAGGAGCATTCCCGAAGAGTAGAAGTTTATCTAGGCTCTGGGTCTTCTCGTGGAATGTTCCGGTGTTCTACTAGTCAGTCCACTAGTGCGTCGGAACGTTTCTCAGAACGGTCTGAGCATGCAAGGATTAGTCAAATTTTATGAGTGTCTCGCAGACAATCCACATATCTGGCGGAGGGTCTGCACGTGTACAAATTGGAGAGGGTGCGCTCGGGTTCCTTAAAAACTAAATATTCAATTTTATTCAGTCAATCTGAGATTCTCGCTGATGGTCCGCAGGAATATTAGCAGTGAAGACTAAGTGTTGGTTGTGTTTTGGTGAAGTGTGCGTTCCCGTGGACGATCCGGTGTCACGGCAAACGATCCGCTTGAACATCAACAGAACAGATGCTCTTGAAATGATCTTGGTGTTTTTAGGTGCTATAATCTAGATTGTGGATGATGCTTACCATGCATGTGGAGGGGTATCTAGGGTTGTTTAGGTGACATGTTAGGCTTGTGATTGATAGGGTTTGAGCTCTAGATGTGAAGTGCATCTAATGATTTGGAGATTAAATAAATCATGAGAAAAGAGAGATAGATTTCATGAACTTGGGCATGGCAACTTATCTTTGAGATTGGTGACCTTTGGGACACTAAGATCAAACACTGAACCTTGCTCTTCCTTGCTTCCAAGTAAAAGAGATAGATTTGGCTCCTTCATGATTTTTCTTGCAAAAATCATAGAAATGCCATTAGAGAGAAATCCCAAGAGATTCATGAGAATATTGAGTGAGAGATGGCATTGAGCTTACACTTGAGAGGCTTTATCTTGCATCCATTCATAGAGAGATTCAAGAGTTAGGATTGAGAGATGATTTCAAGAAAATCAGAAAAGAGTTTCTTGGGCTCACCAAAATGAGATGGAGATGGAGATCTTGAGAGGCTCTTGATGCTTGAGAGAGATGTTGATCTTTCCCTTCTTCTTTTCTTTCTCTTCCTTCTCTTCTTCTCCTTTTTTTCTCTCTCTCTCTCTAGTTCATCTTGTTCATCCTTTGTAGAGAGAGAGGGGAATGGGGAATGACTGGATGTGTGTGAGAGAATGGAGATGGGTTGAATCTCCTGAGAAGTATCTCCAACCATGGGATAGGAGAGGGACAACTCATCAAAAACTGATTCTATTGAATGAGTGATCAGGCAGATGATTCATCAGATCACCAGACGGTCTGGTAGATCACTGAAGTTGGAGATTTTGATTTAGAGAAGGAGGATTGACATTGGGGCCATTGATATTGCTCCAAGGGTTGATAAGCACCTTTAGAGAGATTAGGAAGGCCACTTGGCAACTTTTCTCAGAGTATCCCCTATAAGTCAACCATGGGTTTGACTAGGGTTGACCCCCTGTTGACTTAGGTTGATCGGGGGAAATCGATGAGATTGATTAGCGAATTTGGAGTATGTAACACCCTCGGTGTTACCGCTTAAACAACTTGCTAAACTATGTCATGAGCATCATGTTTTTGTGATAATGCATGTGATAAAGTATGTAGACCAATTTTCACAATTCAAAATGATCAATAAAAATGCTAAATGAAAGTTGATTCGATAGTTCATGCATATCAAGTAGGGTTTGAAACTAATTTTTATTGAACAAAAATACTATAGAATATGTATGTGACACTTAAATAAAGTTTGAAGTGCAAACTTTGCAAATGAAAATGAAATACTTGTTGTAGAAAAATCATGTTACTACCTGGTATTTCTAATAGTCTAGAAACGGAACTTGAAAACAAATCCAGCTCAAAGACTTAGAAATTTTCAAGTCTGTCAATAGCTAGACATTGCTATGTTTAGCGATTTATTGTGAGAGATTGGGTTAAAGGGCGGTGTAGTGTTATAGCTCGATTTGGTAGTCTCACATGCCATCTTGAGCATGGTGAAGCTAGTTTGGCTCCTAGAGCAACCGTTTGGTCGTGTTGAGCGCTTTAAAATTTGTGCGCGTCACATGTCTCAGGCTGGTTGGCCGCGTGGCCACGATCACCGTGCTCGGGCGTTTGGCGTCACCACGTTGGTTGCATGTGCGCGCGCTGCTACGCATGGCCAGCCGTGGCTGCCTCTGGCCTGGTTATGGATCAGCTGTCGCTGGCCCCTCCGCGCCATGACGAAGCCACTCCTGGCGCTATCACCTCGCCGTCGCGTTCGCCACCCTACTGACCTGCCTCACGTCATGATGCTACCGCTACCATCGCATCATCGTCGCATCCGCGCCTGTCCACTGCATCTCTACGCTGTTGCCAGCCCAGTGCGTGTCGCCTCTGTCACGTGCACATGGTCGAGCTCACCGTCTCCTTGTCATTAATGACACTGCTACCTCGTGGGCCAAGCCGGTCGGGCACGCGTGAGCCTGTCGGCTAGCGTTAGTGCGCGTGGGTCTCCCATTCTCACCGCTCATGTCCCGCCAAGGCGAGGATGAGCCGAGCCCACCTGCCGCACCCCATCTCTCTCTTTCTTCCTATGCTTTCCGCCACCGTCGGGTCGTAGTCACGGCGAGTCAGAGAGCGAGCACCTCTTATCAATTTCTCGTGCCCGTGTCTCTGCCTTTACGTCCTCTTGCCGACTGCCCCCACCCTGCCTTGATTACGGCCAGGCCAAGCTCCAAGTTTGGAGCTTTGCTCCCGCCACCGCGCCATTAAGGCCTAGCCTGCCTCATCATGGCCAGCGCCAACCTCGCCATCTCGCATCAAATTGACCACACCACTAGCCTCGCCTAGAACTCCTCTTCGTTGTGCACACGCTAGTCGCAGCCCTAGTGCCACCCCCATGCCACTGACATGGCCGTGTCGCTGTGGTTCGTCGTCGAGATCGCCGCGCGCATGCGGCTAGACTTGCTCGGGGCGTCTCTGGCCAGGACACCGCCACAGGTAGGATCGTGGTGTGTCACTGATGCTTACCCATCACCTCTATTATCTGTTGTATGCTGTGGCTCACCGAAATGCGGTTGCCGCCGCTGCAGGTCGCCGCCGCCGGGGAGAGCCTGCTCTGCTTCACCCCCGTTCGTGCAACCACCGCCCATCGTTGCGTGTAGGCCCATAGGTGAGCATCGGTCCCCTAGCTAGGTCTGCAAGGGTCTTAGGTGGCCGGCATACCGCCTAGTGCTACCGCCCGCCACGTCGGTGAGCGTGGGGCATCTCGAGGACCTCTCCGGTGCGAAGGTGAAAAGATACGATGGCTCCATTGTAAAGTCGCTGTCTATAGAAATAGTACGCGTAGTGTTCGCGCTATTGTCTGATAACGTGAGGGCATTTTTGCAAGAGTGCCAGCACGCACGTGAGCTCCCCGCCATGGGCCGCCTCCACGCGTGGGCCGCGTTGGGCCGAAATCGGTTTATCTTTTTCATGGAAAATAGAAATAGCTTTTCATTTTAATTCTGAGCTGAACTTTGGTAATTAATATAAAATAATGTAGATATCCAAAAATTGTGAAACAAATTTTGTTAGGTTCCTAAAATTATGCTCTATCTGTTAGTGTATTTTGTTCATATATGTGCTGGTTGATACCAAGAGCTATTAATTTATTTAAGAGTGCTCAATATTATTAAGTTAATTATTGTAGGAATTTTTGTGGTAGATTGGTGATAGCAAAAACCCTGAAATTTTTATAGTAGCTTCATTGTATTATTATGTGCTCACTGTAATTTTTGTAGCCCTAAAATAGACTATTTAATATGGTAGCTAAATACCCATTAAGGCTAAATGAATAATGGCATGATATTGGTTTATAAAAAATTAAGCACTTGTAGGGTGAGCTTGAAATCTATTTGGTAGAGATAATGATTAGCTTAGTATCTTAGTCATTAGAGCTAGCTTAGTAGCTTAGCATGTGTATTCTTATTTTAAGAGTTGTTGTTGCCAAAATACTAAGTGTTGCATCATCGTTGCATGCATATAGAGAACGAGTTAGTAGAGTTTGTGACCGCCGAAGAGTAGGAGTACAAGGAGGTGATCGAGGAGTATGAGGAGGAGGTCCTTGTGCAGGAGGAGGTCCTAGAGCCGTCACCGACTGACTTAGCTGACACCCCGCCTGCCCAAGGCAAGTCCCGGTGCATAACCCTTATTCTGAATAATAATTGGATATATATGTGTGATGTGCATTTACGTTACAAGATTTATATTGAAACTACATACATAGATAAACCTACCTATGAGTCCTACTAGCATAGGTCGAGTAGCTGCTATGCTTGGACTATCGGTAGCGTGAGTAACCTGCCGTTACTCACAATAGGTGGTTATTATTATTACTCATGATAAAATGGTGAAAGGAAATGGAGATCGAGCAGGGATATGGTACGGATATTGGTGGGTGTAATAGGTTGTGTCCCGTGGCCAACGGGACATAGCTTGGTTACATTATTTTCCCTGTCCGTGTCGGTTAAGGACCGTCCATTGCTGTGGATTCTAGTCAGGTCATAGACTTATTATCCTGAGAACATACTTGCTTATGGGAGCGGGAAGGCTCGTTGCTCTCTTGTCATGGGTTCTGGCTCTTTTTGGACCGACTAATTGGAGGTGGGGATGGTGGAGGTCTAAGCACCACAATGAGTCTGGGACTCAGGAGTGGGGGCTTGGAGTCCAAGTTTGGACGAGGACCTAGACCCCTTGATAGGAGAGTGATGGGTTGGTCTTGCTTGTGCCTGGGGTATAAGCGGGGCGTGTGTTTCGGGGTACCCAACTGGGATACATTGGTTCGTGAATCACCGTGTGATACGGTATGGCTTGGCTATGATCTAGCACCATAGTAAGAACTGGAAGATGAAAGGGAGTGAATGGATTTGATTGCTCAACTCTTGCTTGAAAGTAGAACATGTGCTTACATAGAATGGTTAGCTAATGAACTAATCATGACTGCTAATAAAACACATACATAAGGATTCACTACTAGTAATGCTTTTCGTAAACAAAAAGGAAACCCAGCAAACCATAAAGCTTATCATATCCTTTGGAGTCAGGAAATTATTCCCACTAGACGGGTAAGTCTTGCGAGTACATTGTGTACTCAGGGTTTATTTACCCCTGTTGTAGGTGCAGCTTGAGGAGTGGCTGTTGTGTGGAGGATTCTTCTGGTGGGCATAGATAGATCCTTGTATCTTATCTTTAGATGTTTATTTCAATTCCACTATTTAAATTCCGTACTCTGAACTTGGTATTGTAATAATGTATTTCTCAGAACTCTTGTTGTATGAAATGGACTAAGTATTGTAAACTCGCTCTCATTATTGGATCATGGATGAAAAACGTGGATTGTTCGAGTTCTCCCTTGGGGTGTTCTTGATGGAAACTGTCCGATGTAGCTAACTTTCGGGGTGCTTAGTGTCTGGTGGAAGACAAGCACCTCCGGAAGCGTGCTATTTTGGGCGGTTCTGCCATAGAGTCCTTGTCCTATCAGAGAGTACTAGAAACATTTTGGAGGGAGTGATGTGATGGTTCTTTGGCTAAGAGGTACTATGCAAGGTTATAAAGGAGGTTCTTAAAAAGTTTTATTTGGAATGGCAATTGGGTTGTGACAAGTTCTCCCCCTACTTGGAATGAAGCTCGTCCTCATGCTTCACCAAGCAGTAGATCGAATTGTCTGACTAGAGCTCTCTCGCTCACAGCAACTCCTCTTCTCTACTGCGGCAGGGACAGACGAAAAGGCTTTGCTTATGGGTTGGGTGAGATTGGATAGGATTTAGTGCATTTGCATTGAGAGTTTACCTCTAGTGGCACTAGAGGGTTATAGAAGCAATGGGATTCTTATTACTCTTGGTGGTTGGCTGGCCTAGACAACTTGGAGGTAGAGGACTTCGTCGAGCACCGCCTGTGGATTGTGCAAGGGCTCGGTAGGAGGATTTGTGAGGGGATCTTGTGTTCGTTCCCCACCAGCGAAGGTGAAGAGTAACTCTAGTGGAATCATGGCTATTGGTCAACCTCGTGATCGAGCTAGCTCAAAGGCAAGCACTCGCAGGGAGATGATTTTGAGGGATCGTTGAGCAAATGGAGGAGCGGTGATCCTTGGACGTGCCACAATGGGGAGTAGGTAGCCCGCAAGCTACTAAACCTCAAGGAAAAATCTTGCATCAGCTTTGTCCCAGTGGTTTGTGTCTTCTACACTTGATCCTTACTTGTTGTGCTCTTTTGCTTATGTAGTTGAGTAGCTCTTGCTTGTTTTAGTATAGTTGTTCTTGCTAGAGTAGTTCTTAGTGTAGCTTGTGCTCCAATTTGTTAGTTGTTTGTTCTAGTGAGTAGCTTAGATGCTTTAGCTCTTACTTCACTAGACTTGTGTAGGAGTGCTTGCTTGGCTTGTAGACTAGGTGTTATTAGGGCGCACATTTAATATTAATACTTGTGCCTAGTTATGTTGTGGCTTGAAGGAAACTTTAATAGGCTATTCACCCCTCTATCCATCAACTCATCCTTTTCAATCCCCCGATCTAGTGCTCACCACCTTGATAAGACTCTTGCCCCCCTTAGGATTAGGAGTCAGGAGATCATTACCTTGGAAAAAGCGAACCATTAGGGGCTTCTTGTGGCCAAGAGACCTTGTAGATGGCCTTCTGGACAATGGGGTGCACGACCATTCCTTCCCTAGTGTCCTCTTCAAAGAAAGGGATTGGACAATAGAGTAGGAGAGGCAAATGGACCTCTCCCTGGGTTGGCAGACCTCTAGGGTGATCACCTAGCCTAGGATAAGACCTCTCGACCTCCTCCTCCAATGGCATGATGACTAGAGGCACCATCGAGATGGCCTTGATCTCCTCCATGTTTTCCATGAGGTTTTGGATAGAGGGTTTTCCCTAGAAGGGGTCTAGGATGGCCAAAGGTTGGGTTCTTGGAGTAATGCTAGGGTGCATTCAACAATTAGCAAGGGTGGTTTCAGCTTTGGGGATGAAGGCTTTTAGGTGAGAAGAAGAATAAGAAGGTGAGTTTAGACGGGATTTTAAAGAAAACTGAGGTCATTCAAACCCAACGTTGCTTTACTCCACTTTTGTGCTAGGTTGGGTGACATAGACTAGGTCTGGCGAACCCAACACTTGGTGCCCGCACATGCCACAAATTTACATGTACACTTCTAATGTTTAAGGCAACTAGAAATATAAAAGAGTTGGCTATAAACAAGCACAAGAAGAAATCATGATTGTAAAGTTAAGTTTGAGCAATGTGTTAGCAAAGTTGAACAAATTTAATCACATCCACTTCTTCGTTTTCATGTTTATTGGGTTCAAGGTAAACTTTTAAGCATTGTCCATTTACCTTAAATCCTTTGTTCCTTTGAAGTGTGATGGCTCCATGTGATGACTTGTTGACAACTTTGAATGACCATCCCACTTGCTTCTTACCTTTCCATGCATGAATAGCCTTATTCTTGAGTTGAATAGTAGTAACTTGTCACCTTACTTGAGTTCTTTCTTCTTGAGCCTTTTATTGGCCATCGTTTGATTCTTTCCTTGTAAATGTTGACACTATGGTATGCCTTCTCAGTCCATTCCTCAAGCTCAGACAATTGCATTCGTCTATTTCTCTTGGCTTGTTGAAAATTCATGTTCAACTTCTTGATTGGTCAATGAGCTCTAAATTCCAACTTGGTCGAGAGATGGTAGTAGGTCTTGCCATATATGAGTTGATAAGGTAACATCCCAATGCGTGTCTCATATGCGGCCCTATATATTCTTAAAGCGCACCAAGAAGCTTGTTCTTTCACACCTTCCCTATCTCTCCCATGGTATTTTGTAGAATGTTATTGATTTGTTTGTTCGAAGTTTTTGCTTGGCCACTTGTTTGGGCATGATAAGGTGTGGCGTATTAATGGTATTTTATCTTCTAGGACAAATTGGTTATAGCAAGGTGAAATGTTAAGGCATGAAGAAATATATAAAAAGACATAGAATTATGGACAAAGTGGAAGAGGCAAAAGCGACAAAATTTTGAAGGCCCGATATGTACATTGCGCATGATTAAAACCAATATGAAAAATATAAAGCTATGCATGTCCTTCCTCAGTCCCATAAAAAATATCATTCTTGTTAGATTTAACGTGGGTATGACCCATATTTTATTTAATAATTAAATCAAATAAATTTTAAGGTTATATTAGATGCTAGGTGCAATAAAATGGTGGACTGAATGTAGTTGATGGCTGAACTTGTAACAGTCATAGTTATGGCTATGGTTACTAGTAACTCCCATGGTTATAGTTGTAGTCACTAGTAATCCCCATATTTATGACAGAGGTTATAGGTAATTGATGGACGCTTCATGACATCTAGGTTCATCCTCTACACTTCACCTTCTACCTTCCATGCTTATAAAAAGGAGCGCTTACCTTCAGCTACGCGTACGAGATACAGCACAACCAGCACCATCGTTCTTCTGTTGAGTTGCTCCTGAGTTTCACCGTCCCAATCCTCTGCGCACACAGAGTGTTGGGAGAGCAGGCCTCCAGAACCGTCGTCTGTATAGCGACACCTGCTCGGGTGTGCAAGCGATCAGGTTTTTAGGGAGCGTCTCCGCGACTGCTCGCTTATTCCTGGTGACTACCGACGTCTTCTTTTTTCTCGGTTCGTCTACTTTCCGGTGGACGTTCGAGGGACTGCAATGCGAACATCGTCCTGCATTGACTATGGTCCGCGACATTAAGCAACGCACCATGTCAACTAGTGTGCGTGGAGCAACCGGTGCCTTGAGCATGGGTCCCTCCGCTGGGTATACTTCTAATCTTACTGTCTCTATGTTCAGTAAAGTTTTTGTGCTCTTAAACATGATCAGTATATTCATCATACTTGTCACTAGTAGTTCACACGTGCACATATTTGTTGTCACGAATTTACTGCTATTTTTCTAGATTAAATTAAACATGAAAATGTCTAATTTCCTAACAATTCTCGCTTCCGGAGAAGTCTAACGTTTTTAACTTTGACCAAATATATATAAGAAAATATTAATATTTATGGTATATAATTAGTATCATTATATGAATTGTTAAACATGTTTCTATAGTAAACTTATTTAAAGATATAAATATTGCTAATATTTTCTATAAATTTATTTTAAACTTAACCACGTTTGAAAGACTCTTCTTAGGACCGAGAGAATATATGCGTTGATGTGAAGGTCCTACCTTAGCACTTATCACGTGAGGACAGAGAATTAGCTATCAGGCACCGGGACCTGAATAGGGGGCATTTCCGGATACCGGAAGTTTCCTACGGACTTCACGCGTTTTACTAGTCATCACCCTGCCAACGCGAGCTCCAACAACCGGATAAGACTTTCGAGAGATGAACATGAAGGGGGTCACCTGCTCTCAGTCTCTCACAGCGTTGGCCTGTAGCTGATCTACAAACAAGCAGGCGGAAGACCTGCTGCTGCAAGTGCAGATCCAATTGAGCTACTCGATGAAGGTTGAGCTTTAATCTTTGCTCGACCTGCTGGTGTCTTTTCCAAGGTGCCATAATTTTTGCCTGCTCCGTGATCGATACTTACTTTTGTTACTGAATCTAATCACTCGTATTCACTTGTAATCCCACATGCTCGCAGTTCATAAGTCATCCTCAAACAACAATTGCATATATGGCATCGTCCAGCTGGGATAGGGTGGGGCAGGCGGCGAGCGTGATTCAGGTCACCGGCGTCGACGCGTTCGGCCTGGTGAACATGATCGTGCAGGCGGCGCACACCGCACGCCGCAACAGGGATCTGTGCCAGCAGCTGGCCCAGCACGTTCTGATCGTCGCCGATCTGCTCCGGAAGCTGGACATCCCGGCGCTCAGGCAGCACCTGGAGACGCGGAGGCCGCTGGAGCTGCTGGACGCCGCTCTTTTCCGTGCGTACAAGCTCGTCAGGTCCTGCGCCCAGCGACAAGAGAACACAAGCCAGATCTATCAGATGTTTACTGGCGCGGAGGTGGCCTCCAAGCTTCGGCTGGCGCAGGAGGAGATCGACCGCTACATCAACCTAATCCCCATGATCACCCTTGTTGCCGCCGTCGGCGCCCGGCAGGTATCTTCCCTCTTCAGTGCCTTCATACTTCATACGGAGTATATGTCAAGAATGTCTTAAGAAATTTCCTCCACTAACAGGCTACCAATGAGGTGCATGAGGATGGGAGCAATGATGCTGCCCCAACTCAAAGCAGGTTGCCTGAGTATGTAATTAAATTATTTTCAGTTTATTATCAGATTCCATAGATTATCATTGGAGTAATTTGGTGCTTCACTGTAAGAATTTGCAGGAATCGGTTATCTCTTCAACACGTTACCCAATCACTCACACTCGAGGAACTGCAACCACAAGGTCCGGTTGACTTAATTATATATGTGCATTTCTTATTTGCAACCATGCTTAACTAGGAACTGTGCTCCCAATTATTTTTTTTCTACATGAGTCCATCAACCTGTGCTCCTACACACAGCTACAATAATAAAAGACAAGACCAACAGCTAATAAAAAATAGTTATCTTTGTGCTCTTCTTATGTTTATTTATTTTCAAACACAATATGCATGCATTTACTCATTAATTTCTATCCGGTAATGGTAAACTAATCAATTACTATGTATTGACGCTTAATTAGGTCACCACACCGGTATGGAGCTAGATCGCTCGATGTAGGGCCTATCCGACTTGTTGGATGGCGCCTAGGTAGGTCCACACTCAGACCTAGTGCCTCCAGTGATGAGAGCGATACGCAAGACAGTCGTGGGAGGAGCAATAGAAGCTATTATGACTTTAGAAGCTCGTTTAAAACTTACATCTTATAAAGTTAGTTTTTCCATGAGCTTTGAATTTTACTTTTCTAACACAACAGGCATATGCATACATTGTAATATCAATCCAGTTGTGACAAACTTATCAAAGATTATCCTGGTCAAAAATATTTATCACACTCGGCTATGCACAATTTTTTAATTTATGCACATAGTTGACAAGTATTATCTTCTAAAAATGTATTATTAAAATCCTTCACAATAATGAGATTTTGCAAGTGTTTTCCAATACAAACCTACACATATATCTTACATGTTTCCAAACTGAATAATTTAGAAGCTATTGCTGTTTGTAAGTTTTAAGGTTTGACCAAATCTTTCCCTAAGCGACATGATTTTGTTAGCAGACAGAGTACTTTGTATTTGCATCAATCAATATCCATAGTTTTTCTCCCTCTACATGGCGCCTTCACCTGTCTTTAATATGTATTTAGTTGAAGACTTGGCTTAAATTATAGTGTTTCTTGTTGCATCCCATGTCTTACGATATTATAAATCTGGGTTTTGAATTTCAGTTTTTTTTTAATCTTATTAGTTGCTGCAATTTTCTATTCTCAAGTTAAATGAAACTCTTGTTCTTATTTTTACCTTTATTCAAAAAATTGCTTTGTATTTTATTAAAAATAAAGATTTTAGGTTGTAGACTATACTCTTAATTACTATGATGGCGTACACATTAATTTTGGTACTAGGCCATAGTGCTCAAGGTAAGCAATAGAGCTTGAAATAAGATCTAAGAGGGACCAACAATACTAACCTGAAGAGAATAATTAAGACTAATAATCAGTGTTTATCCTAGAAATATCAAAGATTATGGAGGTCACAGATACCTTTTGTCACTGTGTTGATGCAAATGATGTTTAGTGTTTAAATGTACAGTTTATGGGATGTTTTAGTTTATCTTTAGTGGTAACAGATGTGATAATTTGGATGCAAATTTAAGGGATGCTTTAGTTTATCTTTAGTGGTAACAGATGTGATAATTTGGATGCAAATTTAAGGGGTTATAATTAGATTATCTATCATAATGGCATGATGATTGATGCAAAGTTAGGATCACTTTAGATTATATTTCATAATGGCATAATAGAATATGTTGGTAACTTAAATGTGGATTTAGATGGTTACTTTATATTATTTTTCATAATGGCAAAGATAGTTATATTTTTGGAAAACATAATATATCTAATGGCTTATCAAAGGTGATTATAATCTACCTTGATGGCCCGATGTGTATGGTTTTTGTGGAAATCTCTAGGTTCTATCATTTTTTTGTAGCGCATCTCATGTAGATTAACATGGAGAGTTTGTTGGAGACACTTAATTAACAATATCAAGATAAGGTCACATAATTTCTGCTAATGTTTTTAAACATCGCCATAGCACATCGATATGGTTAACACACTTTTATTAGGAAAATAAAATATGAGTGGCTCAAATCATGGGATTTCAATTCCTAGTTACCAACAGCATTCCAACAAACTGAATAAACTTGCATCTGAATTATTGAACCCACTCTGACCCCAGTAAGTGGACGTAAACAAAGACATTTTGTCCAAGTGCCATTCTGTCAGGTTTAAGAAGTCGAAATGCACTAAAATTCCATTTTATGGCCAAAACTTCGGAAGGTATATATAAATATATTATTGCATTACTACCACCTTTTCTTTGAAGAGACAATAAAAGGTGGCATGGTACCTTTCGGTGTGTAAAAAAAGAGTTGCCATATTTTAGGCAACCATCTTAGACAACCAACTGATAATATAATTAAAAGGGTAATTTATATTTTTTGTATAGTTAAATAA